>OX344795.1:32183514-34612772 GCA_947034925.1 Eudemis profundana | reverse complement strand
TCAGGGGGCCAGTTCTCGGGTTCGATTGAGATGATCTCTATTCGAGATTCCATATAATCTCACGATGGAGATGCATTTCGCTCGGACCGAGAATTTGTCTCCTGAATTAAATTGATAAACGTTTTGAAATTGATAAAAAAGTTACACATGATGGAAAATGTATGAGTGTTACCTACCCACTAAATGATTGACATTACAAATAAATTATAAAAGTGAAAATGAAAACAGATAATATACTATAAGATATGTCATGCCATTTAGGTTAGGTCCATTACAATCATCATCATCCTGCCTGATAGCAAGGTTTAAAAAAATATTTTTATTAGGTACCCTTGCTAGCAGGCGGAATGGTGATTGCAATAGATTTAGTTGTAGGTATTATATCACCATTATTTAAAAATGATTAGTTGTAACGCTCGTGTTTATTAGATTGGATTTACTTACATGGATTTAGTTCCATCAATGAATAACGTTTACTTTGTAACATTCGTGTTTATTTACATTTGATTTACATGGATTAAGTTCCATCAATAAATAATGTTTACTTTGTAACACTTGTGTTTATTTCTTCAGTATTCCTCAACAATAGCAACACCTGCAGCTCAGCTGAAGTTGCTGCTATTGTTGGGCAACGGTGCCAGCTACTGTTAGGTATGTAGTTGCTTCTGTTCCACTACAGTAGGAGCTACTGTAGTGGAATAGTATAAACTACATACCTAACAGTAGCTGGCACTGTTGCCCAACAGTAGTAGTAACCGTAACCAATCAGTAAAATCAACTGTCGTGGAACAGTAGCAACTACATACCTAACAGTAGTTGCTACTATTACCGAACAGTTGTCGCAACTGTAGGTAATCAGTAAGATCAACTGTAGCGGAACAGTAGCAACTACTTACCAAACAGTACTTGCTACTGTTCCCGAACAGTTGTACCAACAGTAGCAACTACATACCTAACAGTAGTTGCAACTATTCCCGAACAGTTGTACCAACAGTAGCAACTACTTACCAAACAGTACTTGCTACTGTTCCCGAACAGTTGTACCAACAGTAGCAACTACATACCTAACAGTAGTTACAACTGTTCCCGAACAGTTGTACCAACAGTAGCAACTACATACCTAACAGTAGTTACAACTGTCCCCGAACAGTTGTACCAACAGTAGCAACTACTTACCAAACAGTACTTGCTACTGTTCCCGAACAGTTGTACCAACAGTAGCAACTACATACCTAACAGTAGTTACAACTGTTCCCGAACAGTTGTACCAACAGTAGCAACTACTTACCAAACAGTACTTGCTACTGTTCCCGAACAGTTGTACCAACAGTAGCAACTACATACCTAACAGTAGTTACAACTGTTCCCGAACAGTTGTACCAACAGTAGCAACTACTTACCAAACAGTACTTGCTACTGTTCCCGAACAGTTGTACCAACAGTAGCAACTACATACCTAACAGTAGTTGGTACTGTTCCCGAACAGTTGTACCAACAGTAGCAACAACTGTTAGGTATATAGTTGCTACTGTTCCCAAACAGTTGTCGCAACTGAAGGTAATCAGTAAGATCAACTGTTCGGGAACAGTAGCAACTATATACCTAACAGTTGTTGCTACTGTTCCCGAACAGTTGTAGCAATTGTAGATAATCAGTAAGATCAACTGGTGTGGAACAGTAGCAGTTAATGTTTTCCTTAACTGTTTTCTTTAACTGTTTTCCTTAACTGTTTTACTTAACTGTTTTCCTTAACTGTTTTCTTTCACTGTTTTCCTTAACTGTTTTCCTTAACTGTTTTCCTCAACTGTTTTAATTTTTACTGTTTTCCTCAACTGTTTTATTTTTTACTGTTTTCCTTAACTGTTTTCCTCAACTGTTTTATTTTTTACCGTTTTCCTTAACTGACTTAATCAGTTAAGGTTACTGTTATACCCTTACTGTTTTATTACAGTTAAAGTTACTTATTTTCACAGTTGGCTCCATTTTAACTGATTTTTTCAGTTAAGTTTACTGAAATTTCATTAGGATCCACTGTTTATTTCTTTCAGTGTATGGGTCTAGTGAAAAGGGAGTCACATATACGTATGTGGGGGTCACATGAAAAGGTGGTCACATACACCAAAGTAAAAAAAGAGCTGAATTCTTACAATAGAGTTGTGACCTTTAGTACCTAGTTTATATGTGACTTGTATCCCCTTTTCACTCTAAGATCCTCAGAATTATAACTAATATCGAGTATTCAGAGGCAATATTTGTTGGATTTAGCATTCAGAACTAACAAAGTGGCAAACTTCCAGTTGCTAGCATTTTGTTTAACAGAAGTTCATAAGCGACGTTGGATAACCTTAAAACGATTAAATATTGCCGACTTTGCTACGCCGTAGCGCCTCTACACCTCTACGACTTCGGGTTATAATGCGATTACAAATAGTACATGATATCGCCTATCCACGATCTTCTCTCATCTTTATTCTTAATGAAACTAATTTTCTATTCAAGTTCAGATGAATATAGGCATAATGCGATGGTTGAGTTAACTGTAACTTCCTCGTAAAATTTGTAACTATCTATTTGTTTTGACTATTTATTTAAACCTGATTTTTATGAAAACTATATTGCAGACGTTCTTCATGTTCCAGGTGTCCGGAGTTAGCAATGAGATATTCAGGCAGATTGAGATGGTCGAGAACGACCACGATGCGACCACGGCCGCGGCGCTCGAGGTGAGTACTCTGAAAACTATTTCTTTTTTAATTTGTCGGATTTTTTAGAATTAAGGTCAACTTGCACTGATTTCAAAATTAATTAAAAAGAACATCAATACCGTACATGAACTGTGGACCAAGAGTCTTTGCCGTTTATGTTTGCAATTTACGTGCAGGTTGATCTAAAGAAGTCAATTCTTCCATCTCTCATAAATATCCGTCACTTCGTGTATTGTTACGTCCCTTTACGGAATTATTGAACTGAAACTTCCTTAAATTATGTACATATTATATTCGTTTTTGTATGTTTATGATATTGAATAAATCACAACTGAAACTATAAAAAACAACAACGTGAATATATATTTAATGTTTGTAGGTATACTTTTGGCATAATGTTTGAAACATTCTATTACAGGCGGTGGAGCGCCGCGGCGAGATGATCGTTCGAATACTTGAAATAAGACAAGTTGGCCGGAACAATATTGAAGCCGCCAAAAAATTCTTCTCGCTTCAGGTAAACTTATATTAAAAACGCTACAAGTTATAGGGACTTACAATATATTTCAGGTTACCTTCAATAAACTTCCTGTGTACTACTGTATGAACTATATTCCGCATTCCAGACTCGCTGTATGGTACCTACATAAAATCGTCTTTGAAAAGGATTAGTATGAAATGACGAGAATACCTACAGCCCACCTTGTTCAAACAGAGCAGGTTTCCATACACGTTAGTTCAGCCGGAGATTAACCTTAAAACGTCACCCTCCATTGACCCGATTACTCGACTCGTAACCTAGCACAGAACCCCGTGAAAGAACGATACTCTAGTGAACCTTATTGTTCCCGGCGGTGCCCTAGATAGCGGGAATGTGAGTCGCACTGCGAACGCAATCTAGACCGGCATTGTCGGGTACTCGCGTACGCTGCGGTCGCCGAGCCTGCGGGTTGATTGCATGCCTATTTGAATGCGAAAGATGGATTGGGGCCCGATTGGATAGATCAATCCAATAAATAGCCTCAGACTGAGTTGGCTGCTTACGGGCTTCGAATAAATTTATTTTATAACTAGTCAATCAATTGGTTTATCATATTGTGGAAATTTCAAAGTCGCGAGCAATATTTTGTTGTAAATACATTAAATATACTTACCTGCCAACGAATTTGGTATTTATTTAGCTACATTTTATGTTGGTTTTTGGGGTATAGCTACTGAAAAGTTTCTGCTGATATTCTTGGTGCTAATTATATTATATTAGCCTGTGTAACTTACACTATTACCTAAATATTGTGACCTATTAAAAGTCAAAATAATCGTTAAGTATAAAATAAATAACAAGCATTATTTCGTCCTAACTTTACAGACGTATGACTTCTCTCAAAGTCAAAGCTCCACATATTTCATCTGTAATGCTATTAATCAATTATAGAGAGCTCTATAAGCAATATTTTTATGAAATACTGTTAAAAGATATAAGTTCTTTTCAAGAACAATTTTGTTTTTAATACCATGACTGGGCACGGTGAATACCGTCGTAAGACATCTCAAAATTAAATACGAATTACAGTCAAAGTATCTAACGTTTTTCACATCTAAAGGCCGTTAAGAATATAGTTAATGTTACATTTTCTTATGGGCATCAATGCATCAATGCCTTTTTAACGGCGAACATCCTATAGTTTGTCTTCATACAAATTAATCAGTCTGTAACAATGTTACTAAAACTCATTTAATTCTTAAATGCAGGATACCCGCCACATAGTCCAACTAGTGGAAATCGTGAAGCGACCAGGCCAAACCTTGGGACTGTACATCAGGGAAGGCGACGGGGGCGCGCGGACCGACGGGGTGTTCATCTCCCGGATAGCGTTGGAATCGGCGGTCTACAACAGTGGCTGTCTGAAGGTCGGGGATGAGATCCTCGCCGTTAACTTGGTCGATGTGAGGAGGATGTCACTGGATGACGTCGTCATCATCATGTCAATACCGAGGCGGCTGCTGCTGTGTACGAGACAGAGGAAAGGTAAAGGTTTAGAATTTAGAATGAGGTGCTTTTACTATCAGTCACCCAAATATGGACTCGATTGGTATGACCTTGATTCTGTTGAAATTACCTGTTTATCTCCAAATTTTACGACAGAGAGAACGAGAACGAGAGAGTGCCGGGACCGCGTTTGGTTATAAAGTTATTATCTAAAATCTATCTATGAATGTCAGTTACGCTCATTGACTACCTAGAGTTTTTAGAGTTTGTAGGACAATATAAAATAACATAACATCACACTAAAAGCAGAAAACTGGCCAGACTGAGATTTTCACCGCGTCTAATAGAGAAACATCCAATTACCAGATTTTTTTAATGCTTTCAACTCGTAAGCAATAAATTAATCTCTCATAGTAATAAAACAACTTAAACGGATTAAATCGCGTATATTACTACATTTTAAGTCCCAACGTTTCGTAACCCTTTTCAGCGTTCGTGGTCGCGGGCGTATTACTATGAGTGATAGTCGCGGAAACCGAAGACAATATTAAATTAATCTCTGTTACACCAACAGGTAAATCCGGGCCAGGCTCGCCGTCTCTGCCTCGTTCGGAGCACAAGCCGCCGCCAGTGGTGGTCCTCAAGAGCGGACGCGACGACGACGACAGGGATCGGGACCGAGTCGACGGCCTATATTCACAGTAAGTGTATTTGGTTTCCTCCTGATGATTGAACAAGATTAACGGCATCTAACAATAGGTTTGTTTTAGAGTCATGTTGATGTATTTATAGAAATAAATACGAGAAAGAAAATTCGAACGTAGTTTTAATTTGAAAGAATTCCACAGACAACGGAAATGTGGACTAAAGTTTGTCTATGTAACTAGTGCTGTCCTTAAGCAATAGTGTTGTCATTAAACGTTAACAGGAGGTACAATTTATAAATACAACACTCTCACCAAATTTGAACCTGTTAAACAGTTTATTATGACAAACTCTCACCTAAATGCACCGATTATCATTCACTCTTAAATGATAAGTTAAACAAACAAGTTTTAAACAGAAACTAAATTAGTAAATTTAAGTATTATTAGATAACAGTTCTATCTATTTCAATTTTTCAATACCAATTTTAGTTCTAAGATACTGAAACTTGTCTCTAGTAGAGCTTTAATAAACAAATCAGCATATTGCTCATTAGTGCATACATAGTTTAAGTCTATTTGTTTCTCTACATATTTGTCTTTGATGAAATTATATTTTACATCTATATGTTTGCATCGCTTGTGATAATCAATATTTTTAATTAGACAAATAGCACTTTGGTTATCTATGTTTAGGCATATAGAGTCCTGATTAAATTCACCAATGTCCAATAACATTCGTTTTAACCACATAGCTTCTTTTGTCGCAGAGCATGCAGCCATAAATTCGGCCTCTGTAGTGGATAAAGCAACACTTTGCTGGCGCTGAGTTGCCCATGTTATGGCAGCTCCATTTTTCATAAACACATACCCAGTCAAAGACCTACGTGTGCTTATGTCTTTAGCATAATCTGCATCACTATATGCTTCAAGTATATTTTGCTGTGACGAAGTATAACACAAACCATAGTGTTTGGTTTCTTTTAAATATTTCATTATTTTCTTGACAACATTCCAGTGCGTGTGATCATAACAATTGAGATATCTACTCACCAGACTGACTCCATACATAATGTCAGGCCTGCTCACCACTGCCAGATGCATGAGGGATCCGACCGCCTCTCTGTACGGAATTTTCTTATCTGGAGTCTCAGTGCTCTTCTCCAATGTAATATGAGGGTCAACTGGAATGTTATTACATTTAGCGTCTTGCATATTAAACTTAAATAACAATCTTTCAACATACATAGACTCGTGAATGAAAATACGTCCTTCGGACTTCTCAATTTGCAATCCTACAAAGTTCTTTGGATCGCACTGTTTCATTTCAAAAATTTTCTTCAACTCACACATGACTCTGTCTATAGTGAGATTCGATAGAACTGAACAAAAATAATAACAAATATGTTGACTGACAATTTGGATCTATTGTCTATGGATTTACTGTGAAATAGTGATGGGAAATGTATAACATTAATTAATCAATCCATTTGACATTCATGAAATTATTATTAACTACAAGTAAGTGAGAGGAACTTAAAGTATATCGTACTATTATTAATCAGATACTTTTATCATTATTAAATATTTTGTAACAATGAAAAGCTAGGGCGGGGAACTATGTTTTACCACCCTAGTTGCGTAATGTACTATTCTTTTTATTTTTACCACACCGAATTTAGGGTTTGGAACTAAGACGCGACGCAATTTTCCATCGCTGATTATTTGGAAATATGGTAAAAGTATCGCAGGGGTCTTCCGAAACCAGCAAAATTTTGAAAGTGGTCTACGAGAAACCATATGGGACACCATAGTTCTGTTCACACTCGTATTAATTACGAGAAAAAGGTTTCGTTTTAGTAAAATGAGGGTATTTAGAAATCAAAAATCCACCAGCTGGCAGCAGGGTGGCGAAAGGTCTATTTGGCAGTAGATGTCAAAATCAGGTGGTGTGATTGGTGGATCTTGACGCCTACTGTCAAAAAGACCTTTCGCCACCCTGCTGCCACCTGGTGGGTTTATGAGTTCTAAACACCCTCATTAGCACGTTAGTTTACACACATACTTACATTACACGTACATTGCGATTACGCACTGCCATTGTCACTGGTGATACTGTCACTGTCAGACGTATCATTGTCAGTAACTGTGATGATGAAAGGCTTCGTAGTTGCCACCTGCCATTGCTGCCCTTGGCTGCCCGCCTTTGTGCGAAACCTATGCAGCAGTTCCTCTTTATTGTCGTCGTGTTTCGACTTCCGGCGCCCCTATCACCTTGGCGCCTGTGTGCGCTCCACACTTCGCACACAGGGGCGGCGCAGCCCTGTACCAGGCTCACATAATTTGTCACTTCTTTTGGCGGTTGTAATCAGACGAGTAAAAACGCAAGGATCTTGTTTTAGCCTTTTTCGTAGTTGGGTTTTCCTATATACATTTATTGGATATGGCATTCATTGCCAAAATCTATAATTAAAAAATAATCTTTCCGAAATACTAATCGATATCAAAATGTCATTGTTAATAAAAAGTAATACATTTTTAAACACGGACATTCCCATCACTACGAATCCAAAGACATTATAGATTTTTACATTTTAGATGAGTAAAAAAATTTGAGTAACATTTGACATATAGAAAAATGGTATTGACTAAGTTTGTTTTTACTGAAATATGAATAATTAATGGATATTTTAATTAAAAATGAATGAAAATACAAGGTTTATGCATATAAATTGTTGATAAGGCTATGTTCGTTCTTAAAAAGTGCGTGATTACGAAGTAATGAAGGTAAATCCGTTTGTTTACTTGTTTGTCCTTTTCTATTGAATCTCACTATATATCAGAAAGTGACGTTAGTGACATTATATCCATAGATAATGCAAATATCAAGTCACGTTCGGAAACCATATACTACAACCAAAAGCTGTTTCAGTTTACATTTTTACCGCGAATATTTAGATGAAATATTTTAAATGTGTAATCTTGTGGTTTAGTTTGCAATTTATAATAATTGGAAATTGTTTATAATGTGTTACTTGTTATGTTCATGTCAATTTTAAATAAATAAAACTGCAAAATATAGCAAAAATCGTTTTTTGTTTTTTTAATGGCTGAATCCCGTGATGCTGTGGCAATAAATGAGGAATGGAAATTAAAAAAAATACATTGCCGGCCAATGTAAGTATGAAATTCCATTACGTGCCAAGTGTCAAGCCGCACCGGAAACGAAGTACTTTGCGGCCTATTTTTAGGCACGTAATGTCAACATTTCATGCCATGTTTGAGAAAAATTTGATTCGCGTAAATGTAACAGCAGCAGTGTCAATGTTTTCATGATAAAGCTTAATTTATTTCACAGAAAATAATTGATTGTGGCAGAAATTTATTTCGTCGAGCTATCCAATTCGTAAAATCCCTTTCACAGTCGTTATTTTCATTCCATAATTCCTTTGTCATATTTATCAGTAATCTATGTGTGGTAATAATATTAATAAAAATATTCTTGTACATATTTAACCTACTTCGTTCATACATATTTACTGATTCATAAGAAAGTCGAAAACTCGACGGCAACATAGTGAAATATAGTGAGATTCGATAGAACTGAACAAAAATAATAACAAATATGTTGACTGACAATTTGGATCTATTGTCTATGGATTTACTGTGAAATAGTGATGGGAAATGTATAACATTAATTAATCAATCCATTTGACATTCATGAAATTATTATTAACTACAAGTAAGTGAGAGGAACTTAAAGTATATCGTACTATTATTAATCAGATACTTTTATCATTATTAAATATTTTGTAACAATGAAAAGCTAGGGCGGGGAACTATGTTTTACCACCCTAGTTGCGTAATGTACTATTCTTTTTATTTTTACCACACCGAATTTAGGGTTTGGAACTAAGACGCGACGCAATTTTCCATCGCTGATTATTTGGAAATATGGTAAAAGTATCGCAGGGGTCTTCCGAAACCAGCAAAATTTTGAAAGTGGTCTACGAGAAACCATATGGGACACCATAGTTCTGTTCACACTCGTATTAATTACGAGAAAAAGGTTTCGTTTTAGTAAAATGAGGGTATTTAGAAATCAAAAATCCACCAGCTGGCAGCAGGGTGGCGAAAGGTCTATTTGGCAGTAGATGTCAAAATCAGGTGGTGTGATTGGTGGATCTTGACGCCTACTGTCAAAAAGACCTTTCGCCACCCTGCTGCCACCTGGTGGGTTTATGAGTTCTAAACACCCTCATTAGCACGTTAGTTTACACACATACTTACATTACACGTACATTGCGATTACGCACTGCCATTGTCACTGGTGATACTGTCACTGTCAGACGTATCATTGTCAGTAACTGTGATGATGAAAGGCTTCGTAGTTGCCACCTGCCATTGCTGCCCTTGGCTGCCCGCCTTTGTGCGAAACCTATGCAGCAGTTCCTCTTTATTGTCGTCGTGTTTCGACTTCCGGCGCCCCTATCACCTTGGCGCCTGTGTGCGCTCCACACTTCGCACACAGGGGCGGCGCAGCCCTGTACCAGGCTCACATAATTTGTCACTTCTTTTGGCGGTTGTAATCAGACGAGTAAAAACGCAAGGATCTTGTTTTAGCCTTTTTCGTAGTTGGGTTTTCCTATATACATTTATTGGATATGGCATTCATTGCCAAAATCTATAATTAAAAAATAATCTTTCCGAAATACTAATCGATATCAAAATGTCATTGTTAATAAAAAGTAATACATTTTTAAACACGGACATTCCCATCACTACGAATCCAAAGACATTATAGATTTTTACATTTTAGATGAGTAAAAAAATTTGAGTAACATTTGACATATAGAAAAATGGTATTGACTAAGTTTGTTTTTACTGAAATATGAATAATTAATGGATATTTTAATTAAAAATGAATGAAAATACAAGGTTTATGCATATAAATTGTTGATAAGGCTATGTTCGTTCTTAAAAAGTGCGTGATTACGAAGTAATGAAGGTAAATCCGTTTGTTTACTTGTTTGTCCTTTTCTATTGAATCTCACTATAGTGAATCCTTTGATTTTGACATTAGGAGCCCATCATCAACATACAGTAGCAAGTACACTTTATTATTGTTTATATTTGCAACATAAACACATCTATCTGCATGGCTGTTAACAAATCCAAATTTCTTTAGTAAAGAATCAAATTTTTGATTCCAGCACCTCGGTGCTTGTTTCAGACCATAGAGTGAACGATTAAGTTTACATACCATGTTTGATGAAGCAGCCAAACCTTCTGGTGGAGTCATGTAAATATCCTCTTCGACGTCTCCATATAGAAATGCTGTTTTTACGTCAAATTGCATGATTTCTAGGTTATGCTGGGCGGCTTCTGAAAGTAAAACCCTGACAAAATCATATCTCACTGTGGGGGAGTAAACTTCAGTATAATCTATCCCGTGTTTTTGTCCATAACCTTTGGCACATAGTCTAGACTTATAGAGCGGACCAGATGGCTCATCTTTTATTCTAAAGACCCATTTGCAGCCAATTACCCGCATTCCCGGTAGTCTCTCAATCAGGTGCCAAATCTCATTTTTCTCATGTGACTTTAACTCATCTTCTATGGACAGTTTCCACTTCGCCGCATTCACATTATCTGAAACTGCTTCACTGTATGTTTGTGGGACATCCTGCTGTTCTGTAACTGCATTCGCACACATATAAGTACTAGATTGCATTTTAATAATTTTGCCTTTCGATCTTGTAATTATATTTCGCGTTGATATTGGCAGTTTTACTGTTTGATCAGGTTCATATTCAGAGTCCTCAGTGTAATAAGAATCTTCACTTGTTTCTACTAAGGTTTCATTTTGTTCTATATTACTATCGTTAGTAGAACCACTTTGAATGGGATCTTCATTTATCTCTACCTTTTCTGAAGTGGTATCACTACTTGTAGAGCTACCTTCAGTAGGTTCTGGGACTGAGTCTGACAATGGTACCATGGCATACTCTCGTTTGACTGAGTTTTCAAGAAAGACCACATCTCTACTAATTAGCACTTTTCTTGCCTTTGGATCTAAGAGCCGGTATCCTTTGGTCTGTTCACTATAGCCCACAAATATAATTTTATTTGCCTTAGGGTCCCATTTCTTTGCTTTTTCTTTTGGAACATGCACCATTGCTTCACAACCGAAGATTTTCATATGGGTGATATCTGGCTTTTTACCACTCCACATCTCCTCAGGTGTAGAGAAGGCTAGAGCTCTTGTTGGGCATCGGTTAGTGATGTACGCCGCGGTAGACAGCGCCTCTCCCCAAAGGTATTTCTGTAATTTAGCATTAGTTAGCATACACCTCGCTCGTTCCAGTAGAGTCCTATTCATTCTTTCCGCTAGGCCATTCTGTTGAGGCGTGTACGGAGCGGAAGTCTGATGATGTATTCCTGACTTCTTAAGAAAAGCTTTAAACTCAGTGCTAGAGTATTCTGTACCATTATCTGTACGGAGAGTCTTTATAGTTAAATCAAGCTGATTTTCAACTAAGGCTTTGAACTCTTTAAATTTTTCAAACACATCAGACTTTTTATTTAATAAGTAAACAAATACTTTCCTGGTATAATCGTCGATGAAGGTCACGAAGTAGCGGGCTGCTCCGAGGGACGGTACTTCCATCGGGCCGCACAAATCGGAATGTACCACTTGCAGCTTGCCTTCAGCTCGCGATCCTTGTGAGGGAAATGGAATCCTGGACTGTTTCCCTTCCAGACATGATATACAAATCACCTTTTCTTTGTTTTCGAATTCAATTCCTGCAGTTTCTGAGATTTTCTTCAAGTCTTCAAAATTCAAGTGCGCCATCCTCTGATGCCACAGATAAAAGTCATTATCTTTTGCAGTAGATATGTATGCTGAGACACTGGGTGTGTTTAGCCTGTACATATTGTTCACCATTCTGGCAGAGGCAACTTGTGAATTTTCTTTGTTGAAGATCTTGCAGCCTTGCTTGTCAAATTGCACTTGGCATCCATTATTTATCATTTGACTTACAGAAAGCAGGTTTGTAGCCAATCCAGGAACGTAGAGAACATTTCTTACTTTTATCGTGTCAATTTTACCACTGTTGTTCAAGACTTTTAAATTGACAGTTCCACATGCTTTGACAAGTAACTTTTTGTCGTCTGCCACTTTGATAGTGCTGACCGGAGGTGAGATTTCATCATAGAGCCAGTCACGGTGCATTGTTAAGTGCATTGATGCCCCACTGTCAATAATCCATCCTTCGTCATTGTTTGTTGTTGCAGAAAACACAGCGACATAACCAGAGTTCTCATCAGACTGTTCCTTCTTGTTGTTTCTACACCGTTTACTTATGTGCCCATATTTGTTACACACATAGCATCTCGGACCTTTGCTAGGTTTATTGAACTTATTTTCCTGAACTTGCTTACTTTGAGCTTGTTTGACATACTGCGAACGCTTGCCTTTACCTCTATTGACATATAACGCAGTCGACTCAGAGTTCCTCACGTCTTGAAGGAGCTTAGTCTTCACAGAATCAGCTGTGATTGTCATACCAGAACTCTCCAGGGCCATTATCATTGGTTGATAGACTTCAGGTAAGCCGGCTAGCAATAAGGTTCCCAACCATTCATCATTTACATTAAAATCAATGTTTCTGAGCTTATGAGCTGTTGACATTATTTTGTTGACATAATCTTCAATGTCCTGACAATTGTCTAAGGTCGTGGTTATCAGATCTCTCAACAGACCAACTCGGCGTGTCAACCCTTTGTCATCAAAAGCTTTGGCTAAATTATCCCACACTTCCTTAGCGGTTTTCGCTTCTTGTATGTGTACGTAATTGATGGGATGAACCAGTAATATAATTTTAGATTTAGCTTTTATATCATTTTTGACATCGGTAGTTGTTGAGTTTACGCAACTCCATAATTCCTCATGTTCGAGATATGTTTGAACGGCAAATCTCCAAGTAGGATAATTTTCTCTTCCTGTCAGCTTTTCAATCAGTGCCATCGTACTATTTGACGACATTTTGCTGATGAAGATTTTTGCGCACGTGACCGGCGTCGAGTTTTGCGGTATACTGCACTACTATGTCCGATTTTACTTTTTGACACTAGATTTTTATAAATTAACAATTTCCCTGTGTTGCTTATTGAAAATCAGGTGGCAAGAGCCCATAACCTGATGTATTTATAGAAATAAATACGAGAAAGAAAATTCGAACGTAGTTTTAATTTGAAAGAATTCCACAGACAACGGAAATGTGGACTAAAGTTTGTCTATGTAACTAGTGCTGTCCTTAAGCAATAGTGTTGTCATTAAACGTTAACAGGAGGTACAATTTATAAATACAACACATGTTTACCATTATGAAATAGTACAATGAACTAAAGGAAGCCCACACAAACCTATACCTAGTATTTACTATAACGACCAAGTTTACATTACTTACTTGTATAGCGAAATGTAATTGCCGACTGATATTGCCCGCGAGACCTCAGTTCGTGTTGTAATTTGTGCTATGCTCAATAATCTAATTCTACTTAATATACTCGTATATGCTCTACCAACGTGATATGACTTATTACGTCCCTGTTTTCGTACTCAATTTTATATTATCTACAGTTCAATTCTTCGTCACTCTGGATAATATTTTTGTTGTGCTAGCTTAGGCACCTATCTCTCTACATTATTTAATATTAAGATGTATAAAGATAACTTACGAACAAGGTTCGGAAGCTCGGGAGGAGAATTTATTATAATACCTAAACTTTGGGCTCAGTACCTACGCCGCGTCGATGTTGACGTATGTGTAGTATGTATGTGTGTGTATGAGTGTGCTTATGAAGGAATTACCTAGAGCTGTTTTCAGAATTGTGCTTTCCTACAGCCAGTTCAAGTTAAGATCTCAAAAACCATTACTAAGTAATAATATAATTGACAGGTCATACAGCCACGGGACTCTGCGCTCAGCGGTGGGGCCGGGCGGTGGCGTGCGGCCGGTGGGCGACGGCCGTGAAGAACGCAGTCGTCTACAGCTGGGCGCACTGTCGCCTGACTCCAACGCGCTGGACTTGTACTACAACTCACGCCCACCGTCTGATCATTCCACGTGGAGGTAAAAGTACCGGAATATCATCAGCTCTGGAGTAGGTACCGCAAAATGGGATGAGATGGGATTGCGAAGACAGTTGGGTTACGAATGGGGAGAGTAGGGATGACAGAGGGGTGAGATGGTCTTTAAAGGCTACTGCTATCTAAATAATATATTCTTATTGAAAATGGAGCTGTAGTAATATTCATAATCCAAAAGTGTCTATCCAACAATTTGCCCAACTCACCTTATTATGAAATCCCTTCTCACCCCAATTACGAGGGACTACGGGGTGAGGAGGGATTTTGTGTTTATTGTCAATTATATATACAATTCAGTTTGCATTAGTAAAAATAAAATCGAGGTTTGAATGCCAGTTTTATCCCTACTCACCCCGTTTTACGGTATTCGAAAATAGCTTGCACAAGAAACTTAGTCGTTAAAAACCTTTCACCTATACTTCTATTATAACACTATTTATATTTTTTGTAGCTACCGACCACCACCACCAGTAATAACGGAGCAGCCCAAGTCAGCGGCGACGCACTTCGTGCCCTACGAGCGTTCATATCCCAATACCCTAGAAAGTCTCGCTGAGAAGGTGCATTCCTTCTACCCATCAGAAAGCGGAAGGTAAAACCGTCGTTAACATAGTTGACCTGTTTTCATTTTTTTACCAATGTGAAGACTGAATTTTTCAATTGTTTGCAGTTCACGATTTAACACACGAGTTCCCAGATCTGGTTCAGAACAACAATTACCTCGAGCCGAAACGCACTCTGACTTTGGTCGGCATTCCTTACTAAGATCTAGCTTAAAAGCATCTGCGGCTACTGGTGGTAAGTCCCGGTTGACTTTCAAATTTATGAGATTTAACCGTTGCTGTACATTATTTTATATTTTAAATGTTGTTGCAGCTTCAAGTTTGTCAAGATATAATCAAAGATACGGAGTAGGAATAGGAGGCCCTGGATTAACAGGGAGCGGAGTCACCGGCAGCGGATTAACTAGTTCCGGTTACGGAGGCCCAGGGCTTCCATCAGGCCTTTCGACCACTGGCCTTAGTGGACTAACTGGTTCAAGTTTAGTAGGATCTGGCCTAACGAGTTCAGGCCTTGGTGGAGGCTTGACGGGATCTGGTCTAGGCACCCTCGGAGGGGCTTATGGAACCACTGGCTTAGGACTACCCTCGTATAGTACGAAGTTTGGAACGAGTAGAAGAAATCGAAGTCTGGATTATTCGTCGGATACTGAGGCTACGGCTCCTACCAGGACGCCATATTACTCTGGACTGAGTGGATATCGGAGCAGTACGTTGGGAAGAGATATTAGTTCGAAGTTCAATTCATTACCAAGGGATGTTAGAAATACGGGTCAGAGGTAAGAGCTATTCTTTGTTCTAGAATGAGAATGAATATTTCGTACAAGCATCTTCTCCTTATTAATTTTTTTTTTCAACAGGTTAGGGCTGTCAAGACGCGCAGGAAGCGTACTTCAAGATGAACCGGAACCATTGTCTTCGCGTTTAGATCTACGTTCTTCCAGAGGTAAAATACGATAATTTAACAATTGTTGATTTTTACTTGTCAAATACATTAATTAAACAATAGGACCTATGTTCCTATTATTATGGGTCTGTTTCAGTGTCAGATTATGTTTTGCCATTTTAAAGACTTGTTTTGCAATTTACAACCATACAATAAAACTTAATAATTCAGAATATTTTTTAGTACAAATTCAGTACTTTATCCTGATATTGAGAAACAAACTGTTTCAATCGAGTATTCCTACTCACGTTGTGAAGTAGCTTCAGTAGTAAAGTAGCCTCAAGTACAGTGCTGCAGTGAGGTACGGGCAACCCCCCCCCCCCCCCCCCCAGAAGATGCTGTCTCATTGCTCATCCAGCACATTTACCTTAGATATATTCCTGGTTTGTCTACGACTGCCCCCCCCCCCCCCCCTTAACAAAATCCAGGCTACGCCCTTGGTGTTGTACTGGAGCGTCATCACAGTCGTTTACCATGTTCGCCGTCAGCACAGTATAAGCAGTAGTTTTTCTTCCGACAAGAGGTACATCGGAGCGCGCATGTGTGCGCGCCGTGTACGGACAGGGACACATCACAGGGGGTTATTCCCACCTGTTACCACCAAATTGATTTAGTGTTAACAGCTGGGAATTTTATTCCCATCTGTTACCACTAAAACCATACATTTAGTGCAGAGTTTCTTAATCTTTTTTGGGTCACGGACCCCCTACATTATTTCGAAAACCTTACAGACCCTTTCCGAATATAATCAGAGAAAAAGAAAATCAAGGGTACATGAAATTTTGTGTTGTATGCTTAGCCACGGACCCCCGGCTCTCGTATCACGGACCCCTAAGGGGTCCATGGACCACAGTTTAAGAAACCCTGATTTAGTGGTAACAAGTTGGAAAAAAGTTCCCAGCTGTTACCACTAAATCAATTTGGTGGTAACAAGTGGGAATAAGCCACCACAGGCAAGCATTTGCCCATGCGCGCGTCCCACAGTACGGAGTGCACTCACACAGACGTGCGATTGTGCGTCTGTAAATACGTGTCGCGCGCTCTTAAACGCCGAAGACGAACTACTTGGTTTATACTTTGCCGTCAGTGTTCACGTCGGACGAGTACCGCGCGTGGCTGTCGCGCGCGCCCTCCACCAGCGCGCTCTACGAGACGCTGCGCCCGCGCCTGCCCACGCACTACTCCGCTGAGAACATACACGACGCGCTCAAAAACGTGAGTATAATAGACTAGACGATAAAAAAAACCGTTTAGTCCGTCAGTTACATTATTAAAAAAAATTGTACACGTATTTTTTCTTTTGTTTGACAAATAAGAAATGACGAGGATACAGTGCTTAGATGTTTCGAGTGACGTCACTCTTTGGTACAATTTTTACCTAGGAGTGACGTCACAAGCCCCGACCCCGGAAGTTTGTTGACTTTGCAAAATTTTAGTATTTTGATAAACCAAATGAATACTTGTCGTATATTTTTCCATAATCTAACTGACGGACTAAATAGAATGATATATTTTTAACCCAGTTGTCATCCCTATTGTCACTACGAAAATAGATCACAATTCGTCAATGACGACATAGAGAACAGCCAGGATCTATCAGAAAACGGACGGCTAGTGATAACCCTATAAGAACACTTGCTAATTCACCAAGATAAAAAATAACGGCGACATAATTAGAAATGATAGACCAACGCCGGTAACTCTATAACCAGGAGGATCAGATCTAATTATTGTATTTACTTTTAGATGGAAAGCGGCAGTCGCTTCGGATCTTCCCTCGGCCTGGCGAGTCGGCGAGTGGAGCGACCGCGCCACCTACCCGCGCGGTCGCTCTCCTCGCAGCAGCTAGGCCCGACGGCGGGTGGGTCGCCATCAGCGCGGCGCGTGCGCCAACTACTGGAGTTGGGCTCCAGGTTCAACTGCCCTAACCCCAGCCCCGTGCCCACGCCGGGCTCGCGGCATCATCGCCATCTAGATATAAATCCCAATGGTAAGCTCTGTTTCATTCCCCGATGAGCATGAACATGTATAGGAGGAAAGCAAAAATCGCTTCGGATTTTCTTTGGTTAACGACTTGAGCGATCGCGGCACCTTTCCGGGCAAGCTCGCTCGAGCTTAGCTCTTCTGAGTGCGGTAGCTGTTGTTCAACAACCCACATCCTAACCAAGTTTTGAAGCCAAGCTTAGACAGTTGTATCAAAATTTCGTACCTACTCCAAGTCTTTGGCGTTTATAAATGCAAAAATAAGCCTCTTACACCTCTGTAAACTGATGGTTGACTATGGTCTTTTCCTACAAAATTTTTTGATTGCCTGTTCTCTATTCTTCTTCTTCAAGTGCCATCTCCATCCCGGAGGTCGGCGACCATTTGTCCATATGTCGATCTATCTTTAGTCATGCGAATTAGTTTTTCCGTGCTCTCAGCCTCCAACCACTCCTTGACATTCTTGGTCCATGATGTCTTCCCTTCTATTTTACCCTCAATTATTAGTTTTAACAACTCATTTGCATTCCTGTCCGAAATATTATGCTTTTCTTTTTTTTGTTCTCTATTAATCATGTCTAATTTCAGAGTTCCTAAAATACAAAGTTGAGAAGCCGGGCTCGGGCGGGCTGTCGGCGTCCATGACGGGGCTGTCACGGCTGTCGGGCGGCGTCTCGGGGATGCTGTGGGTGCACCTGCTGGCGGGGCGCAACCTGCGGCCCGCGCCCACGGGCTCGTCGCCCGGCTCGCCGCCCTCGGGGCCGCTGGCGCCCGCGCAGCCGCCCGTCGCGCCCAGGGACCTGTACTGCGTGCTCGAGTGCGATCGAGTGCATAAAGCTCGGACAGTGGTGAGTACAATGTATGCTCTCTCGGCTGAGCACTTTCAGTTTCTCGTCTTTTCTAAAATATTCTTACTTATAAAGCATCGAAGTATGGAATTCCCATGCTGGCATCACCTTCAAATTTCGTGGAAACTAGTTGACTTCCAATTAAATCTTTCAATACTCATAGGCCACATTAAATTAAGATAAGATTCAATGATTAAGCTGCTATATCAGTGATGACAAATCTATCTTGGTCCTTAGGTTCGCACAGGGGAGCTACAGTTCGACTGGGACGAATCGTTCGAGCTCGAGCTAGTGGACAACCGGCAGCTAGACGTGCTGGTGTACTCGTGGGACCCTCAGCACCGGCACAAACTGTGCTACCGCGGCGCCGTCACGTTGCCAGATTTGCTGGCAAGGTCGCCTAATCATCAGTTGGCTATCAAGGTACGATAACAATCAAAAATATTTTTTCTGAAAAATGTGTACCTAACCAGTAAACACTAATTACACGAAATGCTCGTAATGCATTTCGATTTTATAAATCTCACTATTGCGCATATCTAGCTCCTATTTCTGCTATACCATACCATATAGTCACGATGTCATCAAGTATATTGCAACATGAATCGTATACAAATGAAAATACCTACCTTTTGTGGCGTATACATTAAGGTACGTATACGTTAAGGTATTGGCCGTGTCGTCCACATCGGCTCTCATCTGTCGGCTGCAGAACTTTGACTGGTCCTGGTGGTGGTCGACATGATATTTACCAATTGGGTTGGGCCTTATCCTCGCAGGCTTTTTTTTTGAAGCCTGACAAACTTGCAACCCTTAGTTGGGCGTGGCAAAAGTCGAACCAGATGGGGGCCGGGGCGTTCCCTGGGGTCGAACTAGGTCGCTGCAGGCTGGGCCACCTTGGGGGGGCCGGGGGGCGCCTGGGGTCAAACCAGGTCGCCAGTCCCGGTCTCCTTTAGAAAGAAGGTCGGACTAGGTGGCGGCCAAAGCACCTGTACCTCTAGCACAACTCGCTTGTAGCATGACAGAGCATGAACTGTCACTGTCACACTGTATTGAGTGGCAAGAGATAGGCAGCATTTGTCACGCGACAAAGAGTAGCGTGTCACAGTTGTGCTAGACTTACTGGGGCCAACGCATTTTCCCCTCTTAAAAAAAAAAGACGTACTGGGGCCGAACCAGGTTGCTAGGCATCCTCGCAGGCATAATGCTCGGCCACATCAGGCACAGTATCCTGATTTCTCGTGCCAACGACATCAACGGTTTTTAAATTTATTGGCTAGATGGAGCCCCGCGGCACTCTATACGTGCGGGTGCGACACACGGAGCCCCACGAACTGTTCCGGCGGCGGCCGGCCGCGCCGCGCCCGTCGCCGCCGCTGTTCGGCGCGGAGCTCGACGCGGTGGTGGCGCGCGAGGCGCGGCCCGCGCACGCGCCGCCCGTGCCGCTCATCGTGCGCCGCTGCGTCGAGGAGATCGAGAGGAGAGGGCTTGATATCATCGGTGAGATAATGATGTGTACCTTATACCTTATCTTACCTACCTGGAATACCGTATAAACCACGCCCGATATAGGGCGCTTACCAAGTTGGAGATTAACAATATAGTGCCGTACCCGGGATTAGTTTTCACTTGTACCTATAGGGAATATTCTTATTCATGAAAATTTCCCAAAATTCTCTATACAACTTAGAAATATTCCCGAACGGCCCATCACTAATTTATAGTCCGTACAAACTCTTAAGACAAAATGCTGTCAACCGAACGCAAGCCAAAAACTACGTTATGCTCTAATTATAAGTTAGTTTTTGGCTTGCGATCGTTTGACAGTATTTGGTCTTAAGGGTTTGTACGGTCTATACAAGGTACTCGCAAGCCAGCCCGCACGGTATAATTTTGTCCCCGAATCCAGTCAAAAGTATAGGAAAACTAAGTCCTGCATGCCACCATTCATCAATTGCCTAACAAACGCAATGTTCACTAATGTGTTTTTATGGTGTGCAATAAAGTATATTTGTATTGTATTGTAGATATTGTTTCACGACTTTCACGCATACAATTCATGAAAAAAAAACCTTGCAGGCCTCTATCGATTATGCGGCTCAGCGAACAAAAAGCGCATCCTCCGCGAGTCGTTCGAGAGGAACGCGCGCGGCGTGGAGCTCGCGCCGGACTCGGTGCCCGACATCAACGTCATCACGGGCCTGCTCAAAGACTACCTGCGGGAGCTGCCGCAGCCGCTGTTCAGCCGGTGTCTGTACCAGATGACCCTGGACGCACTGGGTCAGTACATGTCTTATGTTACAACTCTCAATGATACACCTCTAAATTAAGTATTGGTGCAGTCAATAGAAGACGTACCTATTGGGATAGACTCACAGACAACCTCCACTAGATGGATCATGTTAAACGACTCGCGCTCACCACGCATATATTTGTATAAGTAAAAAAAAATGTGTTTATTTTGTCTGACTTTGCTTACCTCCTGGGTCTCCCATTCAAAAACTCTATATCTGGGTGAATCAACTTTTCTTTGCTTTATGCAAAGATTGCCCTTTCTCCTTATTTGTTCACCTTTTGCATGTTTTAACATGATTTAAATGGAACAAGATCTTACATCTAGAGATAGATTAAGGTAAAAATAAAACTCGTTTTTAATAAATAAATAGGGTGACCCAGCGGACGAACCCTTATACAAAAGTGAGGAACAGCTATGTCCCCTGGGTCACTGCTTATAAACAAGTTATAATAAACAAATTATAATAAAAAATAGTAGTAGCTTTATTATCTGTCTTTTAATGAGGATACACTTTATTCAAAAAATATCCGAATAAAGATTTCCTTTCAATTTTAGTCGGAGAAGGTAAAATTTTGTTGACAAAGAAAAGTTGATTCATGCATCTAAAATTTTAAGGTGATACAAACATATTTAAAGGTTGCTCAAACTGATCAGAAAGATAGTAAATGGGTCATACACGTTCAGGAAAACGGGCGTCTTTTCTGTGGACAATACAAAAGTTAACGACTAAGATTAAGCAATGCCACATTACACAGTATCATTCATTACCTTAGGAGCATCGAAAAATCGGTCTTTGAGTTAAAAGTTCAAAATTGTGCAACTTTTAAATATACACCGATTTTGATGAATTTTGAAATATGAGGGTTTTACATGAGTGAGACTCGGAAATCGAGCAAAGTGAAAAGTTTGGAAACATCCTAACGCATATGGTCGATTCGCCTAGTTTCAGTAGTTCGGTGATTTTAGTCCGGTTCATATATATTTATTTGAACCCGACTAAAATCACCGAACTACTGAAACTAGGCCTTATATGTATAGCATTACGATATTACGCGACCGGCCGCTCGTTCAGTTGCGACCATGTTTCTGACCTTTGTGTGCACCAAACGTGAAATAAATATTTGTGTTCAATCCGACGAAAATCTCAAACATAAAATGATAAAAAAGATATGAAACACGCGTTGTACTAGTGATATCTAACGATATTTAATCGACCATATGCGTGGTGAGCGCGAGTCGTATAACACGCTCTGTCTGGTGGAGGTGGTATGTGGATAAACTTGAAGGAACTGGCTACACACCTGAAGGCAAGATGATACAATTTAGAATCGTGTCATCATCATAACTTTATTATTAAAAAAAATCTAGTTAAGTAGGCTACTGACATTTGTGTCACTGTTATTTATGTTAAGAGGTAAAAATAAGCTCCTGTTTGCTTAGGTGGGAGTTTCACGCACACGTGCAGGTTTCTAGAGAGTATTTAAAACAAAATACTAACGCAGCAAATGTCTCCTAACTGTATAAAATACAGTGTTAAGAATATTAGTTACTCAATTAAGGTTCCAATTTGTACAGGAGTCTGCCTTCCGGATGACCGAGAAGGCAACGCCCGACTGATGGCCTCAATAGTAGAATGCCTCCCCCGCGCCGCGCGCGCCACACTGGTCTTCCTCCTCGACCACTTGGCGTTAGTCGTGGCCGCTCAAGACCGAAACAAAATGTCGCCACAGCACTTAGCGGTGGCTTTAGCGCCACCCCTTATGCTGCACTCGCAACCACCTACGGACCTGGATTACCAGAGACCGATCCATGTCCTACAATGTCTCCTCCAAATATGGCCGGCCCCTAAACGTTCTTCAGGTAATGTCATTTCGCATATTAGTCTTTTAGTTTTTTTGCATTGAATCATTAGACTACACAGTAGACAAATTACAATTGAATCGCGTTACTTATATAGATTACCTACATTTGATTTGACATTCTCAAAAAACGGGTTTTTGAATTCTATTCTCAGTTGACAGAGTTTAAAAATCGAGATTATTGAGAATGTCAAACAGATTTTTCTGATTGACGATATTCAACTAAGTACATTAAGCAGTAGCAGTAGGTAGATAACCAGCAGTAGGTAAACACAATATTTTACAAAAATTGATTTACATTCTACAACGTTTATTGTGACTCAATCAAACATTATCATGATTATGCATGTACATGCAAAACCTTAAGCATCACATGCTAACTTAGCCCTACATTAATTAAAGATTTGATATCACTTGCTTCACATAAATCCTGCTCAGAAATCGACAGAATCAAAATGGTTAACAGGAATAAAAACAATGTACGGTTTCTGAACTGAAACATAGCTTACACCTGTAACACAATCAAGCGAACACATTGTGGGCCGGGCTAAGCGGTACCTTAACGCATGTATGTTTGTAGACAGTTCGGCGCGGCGAGCCAGCAACCGGGCTGCGTGGAAACAGAGTCAGTGCGTCGCAAGCGGCCTCACTCATCATCCCCCAAGGTAAAGAGTAAAAAATAATTATTGTATTTAATATTTCAATGCACGTCCTCATTAAGTAGAACACGTAGTCCACAATAAATTCATAGCTAAATTGACGAAGTTGTATAACGAACGATCTGTAACAATTCGTAAAATATTTTTCGGAAACAATATAATTAAGTATAATTAATTACACTATAAATACTTAAATAGGTTCACGAAATTGTAGAAGATATGTATCTCAATTAAGTACTTAATTGTGGTAATCGTTCAAATTGGATACAATAAAATAATAAACTGGTTGGCTAAAAGTTCCGATGTCGAATGGTCAACTCGAATTTATAACGTAAAGTTTTTTGTGTAATTAATTTTTGTGACCATGGTTTCAGTACTTACAACAAGAGATTGGTTAATTAAGGGACACAGTTTGACTGTCTCTTAACTTGAATAACTCAAAAAGTTCGCTGTAGGCAGAGTTATACTGCCGTCCTCAAACTAAAAGGCCGCTAATTTGTATGAAACTTCATACAAACTAGCGGCCTTTTAGTTTGAGGACGGCAGTATAGCAGAACCACTACATAAGTACATATGGATCGTGAATAAAGTAGGTAAATAATTGCCTTGGTACGACAATCGAGGACATTGAAACATATTGCATAGAAAGATTAATTTTGCTCCGACTACCAGAATTTGGCCGATGGTCAAAATACAAATTTTAACTTTGGAATAAAACAGTTTCAGTTTCCGTAATCATTAATAGATTACAGTTGGTCTCGGCGGTTATAGATGAATCGTAATTTATGTTTAACACTAGCACTTGTGCGAAATATTGGTTTCGCTATGCCTCAGTAGAGTTGTACAGATCGATTCACAATAGCTGGCGCGGATTTAGTATAAAATAAGCACTGGCTGCATACGAAATCCGCGCCAGCTCTTGTGAATCGACCTGTACATATTATCATGCTTATTCGGCAGGCCGAGTTCCGCCCTCAGTCAGTCCATATCGGCCTCAAGCGGCAGCATCAGCAGCATCTCCGCCGCCAGCTCTCTCGGCTCGGCCCGCGCCCGACCGCTCGCCGCCCGCACATGTTCGTATCCAATCACATTTACACCACAAACCACGAAGTCCAAGTACTGACCTTAGGTACCATACCAAGAGTGACCGTAATCGGGATGACGACTGGGTTAAAACTATATAATTCTATTTAGTCCGTCAGTTAGATTATAGAAAAATATAGGACACGTATTTTTTGGTTTATCAAAATATTAAAAATCGACAAAGTTATAGATCATCAAACTTCTGGAGTGGGGGCTTGTGACGTCACTCCTAGGTGAACATTATACCTAGGAGTGACGTCACTCGAAACTTCTAAGCACTCTATCCTTACATATATATAAATATATATTAAAAAAATATATATATTATGTGGTGTAAATTACCCGCATTAAACCAATAAAGAGACAAAAAATGTTTCTTTCATGTAAAAAGCACTCTATCCTTGTCATTTTATGTTTGTCAAACAAAATAAAAAATAAGTGTACAATATTTTTTAATAATCGAACTGACGGACTATACAGTTTTTTTAGTCGTCTAGCTCAATATCTGTGTGTAGTGACAAATCCCGTGCCATTTTCGAATGAGGATTACCAGATTTTCTTTTGCCATCATGGTTGCGCTATAGAATCTGTAGTCTGTATCTGTCTGACACATCATTTTGCAACGTAAATGTTATACAAAATGTATGGTCAGTCAAATTAACTTACACGTTTGGCGAGCTCAAAATTGTAAGCTCTCATTTTCAGAAATCACGATCTGTAGACAGTTGTGTGGCACCGTGGCTGGTGCCACACTACTCCATTAGACAAAGATGCTTGTCACTACACCCCTTACCAACAACGATTTTTATGGACTAATTATAGTAACTATAGGACTTGTTGTAATAACTATAGGTAGTAGCTACAATCGAATTCTAATGGTAATCCCATTAACACCGTGGAATTTGGCATAATTATTATCTGAATCAATTCTCATTGAGTAGGTTTTTACTACTGTATGACATAACACCACGTATCCTTCAATGCTTTTGCTTAAAGCTTCTTGCAAGCACTCTCATTCTTCTTCATTTAAATTCCTTGGCACAATGTTAGCACACTACCAGTTGTGGCACAGTTTTTCTGTTTCAAAGAAACATTATCTAGTATTTCTACTTGGATTCCGTGACATTGACGGATAGTTTTTAATGCTTGCATATATTTTCTTCAGGTTCTCTCATCAGTCAGGGCCGGCCAATATCGTCCGCAGTCGCCTCTCCGCGGGCCTCTGCCCGCTCCTCCTCGCTCCCGTCAGGTGACGGTCTCCTCTCCCGGTTCGCCCAGCAGTAGCTCCGGCAGCCACAGTCCAGCGGACACCATCAAACACGGGGGCTCCGTGTCGTCGATCCTGCGCCAGCCCGACCGTGCCTCGCCCCGGGCTTCCCCCCGGAACTCGCCGCGGGCCTCGCCTAGAGACTCCCCGCGGACGAGCACGCCCCGGGACGGCACGCCGCGGGACTTGACGCCGGGGCGCGAGGCGGGCTCGCGGGACTCGCCCCGGGTCGCCATCCCGGGCACGTCGGCCGGGCTGGCGGTGACGCTCAACTCGGGCGGGGGCGGCGGCGCGCTGAGCCCGCGCTACTGCAGCGCCACCAACCCGTTCCTGCAGCAGTACGACGCGGAGGAGGAGGCGGAGGCCTGGCGCGCCGCCGACATCTTCTCCCCTCCCTCATCCACGCACACATAGTGCTCATAGCGAATTGAGATTTTCTAGTCAATTTTTTTATCGAATCGAAAGAGTGCTACGATTCCGCTGTATATTATGTTGTTTAACGAGCGTGGTGCGCGTTCGTGATGTTTGTTATATATAGAGCGAGTTACGATGTATATTATTGTGAGAATGTACACTGACGCCCGAGGCACCCGCCTCGCCGGCCGCCGACGCTCCGCCCCGTAGCCTCTATAGTGTTTATCGTATTGTAATGTACATTGTATATAATTATATACATATATGTAGGTACGCTCCAGTTTTGTACCCTTCGGTCGGAACAGCGGCGGGCGGTCCGAGGCGCTACACACATCATCCCACATATCAGAGGCTTGCGCGCGCTCTCGACGGGGGCTCTACGAACTCTCCTAACGAATTAATTCAAACGGCGTTAATTAACAGTTACCGTCCCTCGGCGTCGACAGAGCGCACAAGCCAGTAGCTCGAGTAGGGAAAGAGTATCATAGAGATCAGACGTACGGACTGTCTTGAGACTGAGACCATATCAGAGTAGTTAGGGGCTGCGAGCCACGCGGGAGGGCCCTCGGAGAATGAGCGATCACTTTATAACATTACATTTTCGCTATATTCAGTTACCAAATGCAGAGTTTAATCGTAAAGCCAAAGTTTAAAATTAATAACCACTCGAATAATGACTTATAACAATAAAATGTAATATAGATAGTGTTAGGAAGACATGTACACGAATCGCTTTTTCTGCGAGGGAGCGGGAATAAATTAAGGGTTGAGGTCGCAATCTCAAGATCAGAGGCGCTATGTTCAAATTCCGAAGTAACTCATACTAAGATTCCTAAATACTAATATTGGCCCTTGTATATTTTTATGAGGCGGTGTAAAGTAGAATCGATCGCGCAGTTTCGGTATTTGAAAATAGAATCTCAGTTCAATTATATAAAATAGCGTCTGCTAGACATATAAGAGTGGGGGAAATCGACCAATGACCGCACTGATTCAGTAATCATCACTGCCATGATTGGTCCATTTTTGATAGAAAGCGTAATATTGTATACACTTGTTTATATGTCTGTCGGAAGCTACATGGTTACCAGACACTTTTGAGCAACACTTCAAGACAAAATTTTGTTGTTGATAACTGTTTTATAAACCATTTGCACAAATAACACGACTGATATGGGACACAAAACGTTTTGATACTTGTTTTTTTTACCTGCCCCTCGTTTATAATGATATGTTACTTTGGATCCTCGCTTATAATAATAATGTAGCTATTACATGTTCGTCCACGAATTTCATTCGCTAAGGATGGGGTGACGTAATCAAACACATTTTTTCGATTAATGGTTTTCTATTAATCAGACTTCAGCGCATGTTGCGTTACTTTTAGAGTATCTTAAAAACAGGCAATGCTCCAGCAGTTACCTAATGTTGAAACATTTGAGTCCAAATACCACACCTGGAGATATTAACTTATAATATCAAATAATTAAGAGTAGGTTACGATATATCTGTCACGCTCGAAAGTATATATTCTAGAGCGAGATAAATATCACTTCCATTATTGTCAATTGGTGTCATGGTCAAATTCCGATATGTTACACTTTGACCATCATTATTACCACAATACCTTCACAATTATAACCTCATCCTTAACAATCTGACTTGAATTATCAGGGTTTCTCGGTGATAGTATTCGGAGAAGATGTAGTCCTAGCATCCAATGCTTAAGGGAAACATTTTAATTGATTTGCCTGTTAAGCCTACTAGCAGTAGTCGCTTAATGACAAACTATATAATCGGTCAGTAATACTTATAAGAGCATTTTTAAGGTTATGTACAGTCAGCTGGAGAGAAAAGTGATCAACTGCCACACAAATTTAGGTACTGTAGGTGTCGCAGAAGGTTACTTTTCTCTGAAGCTGCCTGTGCATAAAGAAGTCTGATAAGTACTGGTATGTACTTGTGGTTCTTTATAAAACGACTTTAATATGAGATTCGTGCACGGATTAAACTACTACAATAATATTAAATAATGGTACGAATAATATACCAATGTTTATCTATCTCTGTATACTGTAGACATGATTGTAAATAACATTAAAGCCGTCATATTTACTCTTAATACGTCGGTTCATTTTGTTGGATATTGGACGTGCTATTTCATATGTTAAAGATGTTCAATTATATTATGTTTTGGAGACATAAAGGTACCTATATAAATTATGTAAAAACTGAGTTACGATTAAGAAATCAACTGCAGTTTGTAATTATTGTTATTTGAATAAATATGTTTTTAAAGAGTATTTAAAACTAGAGTGCCTACTTACACATACACTTAATTGGTCAATGGTATTTTTCTACAGCCAATTATTTTATTAAAGAATACGAATTAGGTACACTTATCTGATATTTTTTCAGTTAAATCGAATTGCCCGAACGTAATTAAATGTTGTCGTTTGTTCTTTACGAGATATCTCATATAAGATCAGGCGGGATAAGAAAAAACCGGAAAAGAATATGGAATATGGAATTTTCATACTGTCCGTCTTATCCCGGACAAAATAAACTATGTTCGTCTTACCTCATCTGACCTTACGGGTACAACAAGTTGCTATTTCGACTTATCTTTCTATGGATTTTGACATCTGCTGTCAAAAAGACCTGACTCCGAAATTACGTAATTTCTGTGTCAGGTTTTTTTTTATCTGATCTGTACCTCTAGCACAACTATGACACGCCACTCTTTGTCGCTCGACAAATGCTACCTATCTCTTTCAACTCAATATCGTGTGACAGTGACAGGTGATGCACTGTCACGCGGGAAACAAAGTCGCGGCCCGTTATGCTAGACGTACTGGTGACAAAGAGATTTAAAATCATTATGAAATGTTGACATTGTATACGCGTCAAACACTGTGGAACTCATTGAAATCGCAAAGCGGTTGTACCTAATAATTTTGCTGGCAGGTCTGGCAGTGATGAAACCAAAAGCATCTAAAGAGATACCTATTCAAAAACAACAGACAATCGCCAACGTTTGAGCAAATAAGTGTCCAACGTCCACCAACACGTACTGATGATTAACTATACGATAAAGGTAGCTTTAACATTTGTGATTGGCTTGAAGTGTCGCTCGACAGACCGTAGCCGGCCGCGACGGCGGCAGTAGTGTGTAGTGACTACGGCGCACGGCTTCAGTTGGCTTCAGGGCGGCGGTCGCTTTGAGAGCAACATTCAGATAACTTTATACCACTAAATAATAAGTAGTACAAAAGGCAATAGAACATCAATCTTGAAGTCAAATTTCATCGGCGAAGATTACGCCTATAGCATTTTTGGTTCTAGAATAGCCACCAGTGGTGTGGCGTCAAAGTTTCCTGATGTCAAGTCGGGAGCATACTTTTTATTCAATACCATTAAGGTTGAATTGCTTGAATACTTCAAAATAGCAAAATACCACTTTTGAGGGATATAGGAGGTTCTAAAACCGGAAATGTTCATAGCAATATAATTTTGATCTAAAGTTCCTTACGTCCAAAAAACTCATGATTGAAAAACTTTTTTGGACGACGTCTAGATGCGATAATGTTGTGTTTCCGTCTAACGCTCTACAGAAACTACGTATTATTATACATATTGTTTAGTACTACTCAAAAACGAAAAATGGTACATTTAGGTAAATAATTGTACGAAACGATGTTGTCCAAGGAAACTTGTAATTATTCGTTGTACGCAGCGGGCCTTCTGTACTATTTATTATGTGTTTACTAATACTATATACATTAGAATAATTCTTAAAGTGACATTCTTATGCTATCAGACTTTATCACCTGAGAAGGAAGGGGTTGTTGAGTGTTTCAGTCAATTTGTATAGGATTGTTTAAGCAATAGGTAATAAACTTTTAAAAATTAAAAGGAGTGCAGATTTGTATATCTTAGTTTGAACTCTATTTGTTTTGAAAATAAATGCATATGTAAAAATGAACGGAAAAAGGCAAATGGTTTTAAGTATTATTTCTTGCACCACAAGGCTTTCATTTCAAATTATTCACGAAAAACTATTACAATTGTACAATAGACATATTAAATAAAAAAATGTTTAATAAATTGTTAATTTTGCCTGAGTACAATTAAAATTAAAATATGAAACCAAAAAGCTGTAGGCATGATATATGATTTAGAACCGTTATAGAAAAGATGAATGTATGAGCATTGTGACTCTATGTTGTTCATTGTAGGATGAATCGATAAAGTCAGTCTCGGAATTTAAATTAGCTATTAAAGACTAGCTGGATATCCATGTTACTTTGAACGGACTATAGAAGTTGGATTAGGTAAGGGTGATGAAAGTCGACGTTAACTCATTAAATCTTTCAATAATATTTATAGAAAGAATTATTATGTCGTTTTTAAATAGTGAAATTTTATTTGTAATATATTAAAATATTTATATCAAATGCATTGTAGATAATCAGTGATTATAAAGTGTCTCTCTTAGCGACGACCGCTGTACGTTTGTGTTGCGGGGCCTCGGCTCTCGATGATATCAGTATTTCGACATTTGGTAAAGTAGCGTTACTGCGTGTACTTAAAGGTAACGAGTAAACGCCGCTCGTATCTGTACCGGGCGGCTGGAACACAGACGAAATAAATAATACGACGTTAAATGGCTTTTATTTCCTGGGTCATACAAAGCTTATTGGGTGGATTTTCGTCCGCGACATTTGTAGGTATGCCAAACTAAATGTATGGCATACCAATTTGTATGGCGAAAATCCACCGTATTCTTAGTACGAGTTAGTGTTCGCAATTCTCCCGTGGACATCACCAAAATTAAGGACTAAGCTTTAAAAGTCAAATTTTGTTGCTGGACCTAGTACTAGTATAGTTGAAGAAATATTATTAGCACCGATGAATGCTATCGCCCGGAAAAGATTAAATTTTCTATTTCAATATTTGTCTTTTGTCTCCTTGTGCACTACTTACTCACTTCTGCTTTTATTTTGTGCTGACCCTTCTACTACTTTATAGTATGTATTTTATACCGATTACCGACATTTTTCAAAATTTCAGCTCAATACGTATCCGGGAAGTCGGTAAAATTGGACTCGCAAGATTTGATTACAGACACACAGACACCGGGACAGGTGAAAGTAAAACTAAAAACATGAACATTTTACGGTTTTAGAACAGAAACCTGTTAACGAAATTCATTACATTCGATAAAAGGGCAGGTAAGTATTAAATAAATATTAGGGGATAATCTTACACAAATGGAACTAGTCCCATAGTAAGCTCAATTACCTAAGGCTTGTGTTATGGATACTAGACGACGAAATATTTAATAAATACAAATACTTAAATACATAGAAAATATCCAAGACTCAGAAAAAATATCATCCCACAAATAATATTTGCTCTTACCTGGATTTGAACCCAGGACCATCAGCTTCGTAGGCAGAGCCGTAAACCGGTCGTCAAAGTATTGAAAAGAAGCATTAGTGAAAACGTTACCTGTCTCTAACATTAAGTAGGTATTACTTTCCTATGTAGCAGAGATACTAGTTACGTAACCGACCGTTAGAGGGCGCCCTCATCACTACACCCCATGTTTTCATTTTAGCCATAGTTCTAAAGAAGGCAGCACCACGGTATACGGTAGTTTTTGTTGCGACAAAAGGTACATCGGGAGCGCGCATGTGTGAGCGCCGTGTACGGACGCACCACAGGCAAGCATTGCCGGGTGCTTTAGTCAGGGCTGAGCTATCGATGCGAGCGGTCGAACGTACAAAATGTCTGTGCACGAAGCTAAGTATAGAAGACGTATATACTGCAGTGTGTTCGGATATTGGAGGAATAGTGCGCAAAATCCAGAATTATCATATTTTTACATTCCTAAGGATCCCGAATGGTGTGTATTTTATTAGTACCTATATAAATGTTATATTTTAAGTCGTTTATAGAATGTTTGATTGTTTTGTGGTCAAACTATACCAATTAAATAGAGTAGATAATTATTTTGTTTGACAGTGATGAGTACCTAAAATTAACAGATTTTTTAAACGTGTACTAATTAAATAGTAGTTGATTCTATTGATACATAAAATGCCTTAAACACGGGAGTGGTTCTATTTATGAAACGAGCCGAAATATCGTTGCGTTACATGTACACGTTACCAGTAGGTACTAATTTATTTAAACTATTATACCTACTTAATAATATTTACATCAGGTGTGTGCGATCTGATAGTTTCATATCGTTCGAGGTCAACCTAATAAAAGCTACGTCGTAGTAAGTAGGTATTTTACGGAACCGACGAGCGGCAGCCCTGTGCCTTAGGCAACCTTAGGTGTCGCGCGCAAAACGACATAATAAATATCATGTGCTTTTAAATTGTTCGTTGATAAATATAAATGTTAACGACCACTGCTTCTTTTGTGTACACAATTTCTACAACAAAAGAAACGGAGTATTAATACACCATGATTATCAACGGTTCATTAGCTACTGCTCTGTTAATTGCAAGCATTTGACAGGCGTAATGAGCTTCCAAATAACCGTTACAAGCTAACAGTACAGTGTACGGTGAAATTGAACAATAATATGGCTAATGAACCTTAATATTGTCTTCGGTTTCCGCGATTATCACTCATAGTAACAACTGAAACGCACCACGAACCCCGCGACCACGAACGCTGAAAAGGGTTACGAAACGTCGGGACTTAAAATGTAGTAATATACGCGATTTAATCCGTTTAAGTTGTTTTATTATGAACCTTAAATTAAACATTTTCAACACCGGGTGCGGGAACCCGTTCGGCGAGCGCTAGGCTCGTAGTCACAGAAATATATCGAGGTACAAGGAAAAAGTGTATGCACCTCGCATGCTAAAAAGAAGTGGCGACGACCTACTTTGCACGCCATCAACTTCAGTTTCCATCAATATTATTATCAAATTTGAAAATCTGATATAATTCATTGTTCAAATACCACCAAATGAATTGGAAAATGTATGTTTTCCATCAGTAAATTACACTTTTGGCGTTAAACGCCAGGCGAAAAACGTTACACCCTTGGTTCTCATATAAATCGAGGAACTATTTATTTCCTTCTATTTCTGTGCTCATAGTAGCTACGGCCTGTTACGGTAGACTAGGGTTACTCTGATTCACGGAGTAACATTGATCATCGATTTTTCAACTAGAAGAAGTTGGTTTTTGAATGCATTCAGAACAATTTATTATTAAGGTAGGCTACCTCAATAAAAATACTTAATAAACGTGTTCAAAATCAAAGGGTTTAAAAATCGATGAACAAATGTTACTCCGTGAATCAGAGTAACTAGAGTCCACGGTACCGGCAACGACCGTAGCGCGTATACAACATCAAATATCATGTTTCATTAATTTTACGTCGGTTTTACCTGTTTCAATTTGTTTAAAAAAATTGTAACTTGTGCGCAGCAGTGACGTCACGCGCAAGGCGGCTTGATCAAGTCGAGCAATGTTTTATGGTGATACGAGTCTGAGGCTTTTCCATAAAATCATAAAGAGGTCGATTGCTTCTACGGCACTAATTACGTTTTGAAATGTGTTATATCCTATAGCTTTATACATTTTATTTGCGCGAAATAACATGATAAATCTAAAAAATCCAGAATTTGTTTGCTAAAATTATATTATTATATTTTTGGCTTTTTGAGCTATAAAAAATAAAATACATTTTAAATTTAATTGATACCAATCGGGACAGCAAACAGTGACACTCTTTATGTTTGTAACCAATACATCTGAATGCAATTTTTAGGGTTGTACCAAAACGGTAAAAAAACGTAACACTCAAAAACGCACCTCCATAAATCGGGTGATGGAATGGAATCCAGTGGTAGGGCTTGGAATTCATTTGGCTCTGGATAGCATGTGCCAAATTTCTTTATTATTAGTCTTTTATGTTTCATATAGTATGTGTTTCATTGTTTCTGCCTTCTCGCCAGACAGTCTACAATCAGAGTTGTCAGAAAGTCCCAACTTGGTCAGGAGTCCTTTGACACCAAAGTGAATTGTAAACACCCCAGTTATGAGCTTGGGTTACCTTCTGCTGTACTTCCACAGTTTGTTGGATCAGCTTGAGTTGACTCTTTCCATGAAGAGCTTCGAATGCCTCAGGACCGCAATGCCCTTCCACCTCTGTTGGTGCTTGTTTTGGGTATGGTCCTTGATGGCAGTCGTTATGGTGTCCTGTGAGAGTCCCACACATGGCTTAAGCCCTACGAAATTATCTGCTGAGGCAGCTCATCTGCAACAGTTAGCACACCAATAACCAGACATAGAAGTTTTTGTGGCACGAATAAAATTGTCCTATTGATATTAATTTATCAATATAATGTACTTCCTTATGACAGTTATACTCACAAAATTCCTGCTTACTAGATTGGCAGGGAACGATGTTTTTGAAAACTCTTCGGTATTACTTATCAACCGACATGCATGCTTGACCGATTTTTCACAAATCGGCTATACAAGCTTTGTACCCTTTCTCTCGGGCCACTGGAGCGCCGGCACGCCGCGCACAGCGGAATGTAAATAGCTTTAGCCTGGACTACACGGATAGGGTGCAGTGGCTGGGTTTAGTAGTCAGATTATTGAATACCAGCATAGTAATATTTATAAAAATTCTTACACTGAATTATACGTTCGTCACACGCACACCCTATTCAGGCACTGGTCTCACCGCCGGCAAGTAAGCGAGTAAAGTTGGGCAAGTAGCATTACATTGCGGATCTGGAAACGCTTGATTACACTGTGCCTGGTCAGCCCGCAATGACCTGTTACTGGTTATGTTATACGTGATGTAACTGTAAACGTAAGACTTTGTCACAATTTACACCGCAAACTCTATCCGTGTGAATAAAATTTAGGTATGTTTACTAATAAATAGAATTTGATTATTATAAAACGAAATTGAGCGCTGCGCGTACGGAAGCCGCTTTCTGGCCTAGTGAAGACATAAAATGATGTACACAACACGGGAGGTAATAAAGAAAGCCCTCGATCGCATATTTACGTCCCTCGCTTGCAGCTGGCGCCGCAAACTTCTGCGATCTCGGCCTTTCTTTGTATTACCACCCTAGTTGTGTAATGTACTATATCTAATCAAAACAAGTGAACCATAATTAAGCTGGGCAGAAAATAAGCTATTTATGTACCTACATAAATTTAATATCTTAAATTGATATATCGTTTTCTATCTTAGACAAGATGTTTCTGAAATGAAAAATTTAGGAAGAAATAACATAGATCATTTCCAGTTACTATACTCGAGTAAACGAGGCTTTTATGCTGAATTACGAGAGCGTGGAATCGCGATTTAGGGAACAGGGTAAATTGAAAAAAGAAATCCACGTTTCGGTAGGATGTTTATTTGGATTATGTAAATTGTAAAGTATAGAGTTGATGCATAGCTAGATTTTTGTTGTTTTCTTTCTTTTATTGTATTATGTATTTCAAAGCGGTGTTTTTTATATTGATTAAACTAAACAATCAAACAGCGTTTGATAAGATAGTACTGTTTATCTCCACATTTTTTAACCTTTTTCACGCCAACGACGTATATATTGGCACCGCAGGAAGGACGCCAACGACGCATATAAGTATTGGTCACAGGCCGCAGAGCGATATAAACCTTCATGCATCAGCATAAAGTTCAATTTCGGTTATATCATGGCGTCTGATTTGCGACTTAAGTTTTACGTAGCGGCGAAAAGGTTAAATAAAGGGTAGACACCTGCTTTCTGTTGGTAGATTTTGACTGCTACTTGTCACTACTGATTGCCTTATTTGAGCATCAAGACACTTAGCTATCAATAAAATATGAATAAGTAGGTGTTACAGAACTAGCAAACCACGTCGGCTTCATATTTGCTCAAATACCATCGAGTATTAATCAATTCTATAGCAAGTTGATTTTAATAAAAAAAAATCTAAAAAAACCCTATTTCAAACTTTCAGTTAGGTATTACGACATCAGAAAATGCAAGGGGTACTGTAAAAAATACTGAAATTGCTATGCCTATAATATTTGAGGAGCTCTCTCAATTCTTCATGGATCAATCATTACATCTGAAGTTAGAAAAAATAAGACCAATCCAAATCGGGGTATGAATAACGGAGTTCTCAGGTACCTACAAAACACAAAAAAAAACAACCGAATTGAGAACATCATTGTTTTTGGAGTCGGTTAAAAACCATTTTTACATCTTATTTTATTACAAAATACAAGATACCGGGTTCTAGATACCGTCAACAAGTTCCAAGTACAAGTTTCACCTAAAGAAGATGAAGCAATACCTAATCCCCTATCTAAGTAGGATTTCAATACTTCGAACTTGATCGAACGCAGACCAACTGGGAATATTTTTAAGTAAACCGAATAGCTTCAATATTTCTTGCGGTTGCACGAAGTTTACAATTTCGAAATTGGAATTGTGGGAATTCAGGTTAAGTTATTGTTTACTATTGGTCTGTAATAGTATACCAAATTTATTGAAATAATTTATTAACGACATTGAAAATAAATTCGGCAAATAATCTTTAATTACATAATATGAATAATATCACAGTATAATACAGTATTTTTTCTTCCAACAAAAGGTACATCGTGCCGTGTACGAACGCACTACAAGCAAAGATTTAAGAATGTGTAAGAATGCTCCAGTATGGCTCGCACTCACACAGACGCGCGATCGTACGTCTGTATAAATACGTGTCGCACGTTCCTAAACGGCCGAAGTTAGACTACTTGTTTGTCTTTTATACTTTGATAACATTAATGCCTATTGTCTAATTAATTAATTGCGCTTATTGTTTACCACTGTTTTTATATAAGTTTGCATTGTAATCTTTTTTTTGGTGTGTAATAAAGAATGGTTGTATTGTATTGTATGAACAAAGATAAGGAGGATTATGACGATATACCTACAAAAAGACTTTTATGCCACACCTGTCCATAAAGTGGCGCTTTCTGGCCAAGTGTAGACATAAAATGATGTACACAACCCGGGAGGTAATATAGAAAGCCCTCGATCGCATTTTTACGTCCCTCTTTGTATTACCACCCTAGTTGTGTAATGTATTATTATAGTACATTATACAGAAGAACAAAATTAGTTTCTCATTGTAGCTTTCCCAAATACGTACGTAAAACAGACTTAAAAGTTTTAAATAGTAAACTCTTGCATATATAGATACAAGAAATCAAAGTACATAGAAAAATTAAATGGCGCTTACCTGTGAACAGACCGGGAATCGAACCCGGTACCTCTGGATTTCCGGCCCAGCGACTCAACCATTCGTCCACCGTTACACCCAGCAAACACCCTCAATTTTGCCATCTACTTTGACTTCCGTATCATCTATTTTAAAAGGACTTTTTTTTTAATGTGGTGTAATTTACCCGCATTAAAAACCAATGAAGAAACAACATGTTTCTTTCATATAAAGTAGTAAACTCTTGCTTATATAATACCTAACGAGTTTACAACGCTGCCACTTGTAGTGGCTATACTAACTCACGCACCGCATGAACATTTTTTTAAACTCTGTCTTCGAAACTCATCGCTATAGTCAGGTTAGGTTCAGGTTAGGTTAGGTCAGAACTCACGTCTTGTTTCATGGTATTTTGAAAAAGTTTTTCAATTTAGCAACTCGCTATCATGTCTTGTAAACTCATTTAAAAGTTTTTTCTTACGGCTGTCAGGGTAGTTTGAACGTCAAATGCCAGTGGACTGCGGAGTTTTCAATCAATAGTTACTTGTTTATTTTCTTTTACTTACAACGCAGTTGGAGAGATATTAAACTACTGTTTTTAGGGTTCCGTACCAAAATCTGTCCGTCTGTCACAGCCAGATATCTCAGGAACTATTGTTGCTATCGATTTGAAATTAGGATTAGTGTTAAAAGTAGCTAACCCGCGCTTATTGGAATTTGGACATAAAAAAATCTTGTACCTTTTATACTTTTTTTTTAAAGTACTGCGTAATGGTCTGTCTGTCTGTCTGTCTGTCCGTCTGTCACAGCCAGATATCTCAGAAACTACTGCTGCTATCGATTCGAAATTTGGAATAGTATTAAAAGTAGCTAACCCGAGCCTATTGGGTGTAAAAAAAATCTTGTAACTGTTTTACTTTTTTTTAAAGGGGTCCGTAATGGGACTTTCAAAATTGAAAGTAGGGCTATTATATTGAGTGGGGTATCAAATGAAAGGGCTTGATTTGTAGATTAAAACACCGTTTATTTTTGTTCTTAATTAATTAGTTTTTGATTTATGATGAAAAACGTTAAAAAAATACCATACCCCCTCATTATCTTCGAAGTTACTGAAAAGAAAAATCTGTAATAATTACCAATTATTAATGACGTCCTAAACATTACGGTAAAAATATAACGGTTTTCCTAACTTGCACCGTATTTTTAGAAATTTGCAAAAATCGTAACACATACTTATTTGTTCCTACTAAACTAATCGCCAGAGGTACAGTTTTCCTAGAACTATCTATGTATCTACTTATGAGTTTGTACGGAACCCTCGGTGCGCGAGTCCGACTCGCACTTGACCGGTTTTTTTATGAGTACGCTAATTATTCAGTTTCATTATGAAAATATTTTTTCTAAGTTTTTAAACAAACATTTACCTAACCTAGGTAGGTAGGTACATCGTGAATATTGTGTGGTTCTTGGGAATTAGTGGAGCGCCAAGTGGCGCGTTTTCCTAATAATACTCCCAGCAGAGCCGATTAAAATTCAACGTCCAAAATGGCGAAATGAACGTTCCGACCTAAATCGAGCCGCGGATTTAAATAAAAAGTTGCCTCGAGAATAAAGGGAATTCGAATGAGACCGGGGGACTCAAAGAAATTACTTTTAGATTTTTCACCTTTAAAATAGCGAAGTTGCAAAAAATAAGCGATAGGATTTTTTTGTACCCGCTAAGAACGCAGGATCTTAACTAGTTGGATATTAAAATCACGATATTTCCTGATATGTACCTATTTGATGGTTAAAAAAAAAGCCGGTCAAGTGCGAGTTGGACTCGTGCTCCGAGGGTTCTGTACAAACTCGTAAGTAGGTACGTCAGTAGTTCCAGAAATACCGTATGGCGGTTAGCTTAGTAGGAGCAAATAAGTATGTGTTACGATTTTTGAAAATTTCTAAAAACGATACAAATTAGGAGAACCGTTATATTTTTCCTATAATATTTAGAACGACATTAATAATTGGTAATTATTACAGATTTTTCTATTCAGTAACTTCGAAGATAATAGGGGGGAATGGTATTTTTTTGAACGTTTTTGGTCATAAATCAAAAAGTACAAAATTAACAAAAAATTAAAATGGCTTTGGAATATACAAATTAAGCCCTTTCATTTGATATCCCACTCGATATAATAGCTCTACTTTTGTTTTTCCACATCCCATTTCGAACCCCTTGAAAAAAAAGTAAAAAAGGGTATAAGATTTTTTGTCTATCCAATAGGCTCGAGTTTGCTATTTTTAACACTATTCCAATTTTCAAGTCGATAGCATCAGTAGATCCTGAGATATCTTGCTGTGACAGACGGACAGACAGACAGACAGACAGACAGACAGACAGAGTCGCACCATAAGGGTTCCTTTTTTACCATTTTGGTACAGAACCTTGAAAACGGTATGATATAAATTGTCACAAAATAGCACAATAAACCAGAAAACATTAAAACAGTTAATTACCTACTAACCATAGGAACAATTAGGTACACAATGTGACAAACATATCATAAAAATTGTTTGATAGAGTATAAAAATAGGCACCTCGGCATTTTGTCCTGTCATCAAGAGACGAATTTCAAATATAAATTCACATTTACGTAACTAGGCGTTACCTTAAGTTTGTACAATGATTGATAGCTCCTCTACACGATGGGCCATCGCTGGCCCAGCGAGATAGCCATGCGATGGTTGATACGCAACTACACGATGGGCCATCGCTGGCCCAGTGAGATGGCCATGCGATATTTGACGTCCACACTATGGAATGGGCCATCGTGTAGAGGCGTACCGCCATCGCTGACCCACTCCCTTTGATGTGCGGCCGAAAAACCGACACCGTCGCCATTCCACGGCCATCGCACGCGCCATAAGTCATCCGTCACCACTATGCCCTCCACACGCTGGCCCATCATAGTGGGCGATCACGATGGGCCATCGTGTAGAGGCACCATGATATATTATCTTCTGACGCGAGCCTCGCGTCATTTGAAAAAAACATTGCTTCATCATCCAAAGAGAAAATAAACTTTATTTAATAAATTCGTTAGTTAGTCATAAGTCATAATAGTGTTAAATAAATAAAATGTCATCTTTCAAGTATTCGATTTCCATTATCACGGGGATTAAATTAAAATTATATTTCGGTACTTTATAATAGGCAGTCCATTAAGGCCAATTGTACTTTTCCGCCAATTAACCCATTTAGGGAAAGAACGCTTTTATTCAGTTCTAAGGAACGTGTACAATTTGAAGTCAACGAATGAAATATTTGATAACGTTATTGACAAAGGTACTGTAAATAGCATCAAACGAGGAATAAAACTTATTCAAAAAATCATAATTATATATTATTGTTAGAATTTTATGCCCCTATAAAAAGAGCGTGGCCGTGGACCATCCTTCATGAATTACATGATACTATATCAAATAGAGTCCGATTCTATAATCAGATCTATAAAAATATTTCCATTTAAGAATAGCCAAAGAAAATATCTAAAGGCAGTTTATAAAATTGGGACAATCTACCGCTCCATAGCTCCATCCGAGCGACTACAGATTACAAAATTAAGGCAGTTACATAACTCCATAAAAACGTTTCAAACACTTACTGACACATTTGGGTCATTCTCATTTTTGTGCACACAGTCATTATCGTGGATGTCACTACCGTGGCTTTAATTGCTCTTTCTAAACGTTCAACCTAACCGTCATAATTAGTATCATGATTTTTTTTATCATATGGATGAGTGATATCATGATAGTATTATTTTTTTTTATCAATTAGGAAGAGTAATAACGCCCACGGTAGTGACATCCATAGTAGTGCTATGTGAACAAAAATGAGAATGACTCATTTCTGGGCTAAAACAAAACTTAAGAACAGGACAGTTGGAACTTGGAACATGACGCGCTTTTTACACGAATAACTATTAAGAGTCTAGTATATTTTCTTATTACATGCGATGGCAATGATTTGACATGGGACGGTCACAAATTTCCTAACAAGACCTTATAAAAAAGATTTTTCTGAAATTTGTAAAGAAGATATTACTGTAAATATCACTATATATTACCTACTCCGCTTTAATAATGAACACTCTATCTTTTATCCGCCAATTTTCAAAATTTGAATACAATCCTGATGCTGAACAGGAACACCCTATTTAAAATACTGCTTTAAGATGTGTATGTAAGTGCTGTGGCGCGACCCCGGGGGCAGCCCGCTCAATTATTTTCTCTCAGCCCTTTGTACCCGTCTGTCTCGCAGAAATATTTTTTCTTCGTCATATTATTTTGCCACTGAACCCTTTATCAATTTAGCTTTGCTAAGTGTCGTTTTGTAGTATTGTGGCGTAGTTCAGGAAATTCAATTTGGATTTAAGTTACGCTGAGAGACTGTATAATTAATTAATTAGGTGAAAGAAACTAAATTACAAACGTATTTTAATTATGATTTCTGCGAACTTCTGGAGTTATATTTCCTACTATACCTTTTTCTCTTAAAAATCCGATCCCACATCAAAATATAGACTCCGCAAATTCCGTGGGATTTGTGGTATCGCAAGTTATAGTAATAATTTTCCATACACTAATTTTGTCAGCGAATATCTGAAGTTTCCATGCAGTAAAATTAGTAGGTAGTTAATATGCCTGTTACATGAGATTAAAATACGAGTGTCTTAATGCCTAATTATGTACAGTTACATACACTGCTTTTTTTATTATATATTTCATACACTGCTTTTTCTATTATTATGATGTGTTCAAAAACCGAAAATGTGTGTAGATAAACAAATACTTACTTATTTAATTTTTTTAGCATTAATGCTACTTACAAAGATGACGTTTAGTGGAATGCATTATTTAAGTCACATAAGTATATAAACTTTAAAAAATATTTAAAACTAAACTTTCTTCGTAAACCCCACACTGGTATTTATACTAAACATGTTTTTCTAAAGAATTTTCAAGTGACCTGCTAGCAGTACCGAGGAGTAAAAGATATCCTGGGGTAAGCCGGCGCAGATTTGGCGTACATTTTCCTTAAGAGCTGTAGAATAAGGTGCTCAAACGCCTGATATTAGGCAAGCCGCTAGGATTCGAGTTCTTAGGACGCCACGCTACTGCCTGCTAGGTACATTTCCGTACACCACAAGAGTTGTCCTTTTTGGCTGGGAGAGTAATCCCATCTCTAGTTGCTCCTTATACCTATATCTTTACGCCGAAGTGCGAGTTCTAAATGCGGATTTCTATGTATATTTAAATTATATTAGATAGGATATATTTAGGATTATGCAAAAAAAGTGTTTTTTCACCCTCTGAGACAGTAGTACTACTACGTAGTTCAACTGGTAGTACAAATGATACACCCTAAGGTCACTGGTACTACTACTAAAAATACAAGAAAATCACTCGGGTTTTGTCATAGACAGTGTTAATTCAGCTGCTAAGTACATAATATGATACACATGCCAGATGTAAACAAAATACAATAGATAAAGACAGTTTAAAAAAGTTTAAAGGAAAGGTTGATCAATACGCATATTGATCTATATACGTCACATCGCGTCCATGGTCTCGTCAGTCCCTTCGAGACCATGGACGCAATGTGACGTCCAAAACGTTGAGGTAAATAAATATATCGTATTTATATGCGGTTAAGTCCCGTGTATGTTATTATTATAATAATGTGTGAAAATCGCGAAAGTTTAAGTCTATATGAATAATATATGTATTATATATCAACAATATAGATTTTCTTGCCTCTTTGTATCTCGCAATGAACGCAACAGACTACAGGACAGTTGTACTATTGGTCCTTCATTATGGTCACTGGTACTACTAGTAGTACTAATGACCATAGGGTGTATCATTTAAACTACCAGTTGAACTCCGTGGTAGTACTACTGTATCAGAGGGTTTTTTTTCAGCCCTGCAAATCCTGCGGGTGCATGTGTAATCCCGCATTAGCGATCCCTCAAATATCACGGATCCAGCGTTTGCGGGGCTGGATTCCCTAGTTGAAACGTAAGTACCTAAATTAAATAGAATTTATATTGAATCGGGTCAACAAGTTGTCAATAGAGAGCACAGTTCCATCTGATTGGAGTGCAGTCGGACCTCGGCTTCCTGTAGGTAAATTGATTTGCTAGGGACGTCCACTGTCCTAAAATTACACATACAATAACATGGAGACAGCACAGGGCTTTAACGACACTTGTGCTGTTATAGAGAATGGGGTATAGACTTCTCTGAACTCACATTATGTATGTTCTTATATTAGTGTTCGTGACCAAGTACTAGTAAAAGACAAATAAAAGTACAGGAGTAGAAAATTAATAATAATATGGAGTTAATACCTACGTACATTAGTTTTTGTGTCTGGTGGTAGTTAGTGGTTAATGTTTACTCGTGTCGTCACATATTTACAATACAAATGTTATTAGATGTTAGGTTACGCTACCACAAGGTACTTATTTAAATGTTTAGTTTAATTTAATTTAAACGCGTCACGGCTTGCCGTGACATTATGCTGAGTGGGGTCCTTATTTAGCGCGAACCTACTCAAGGCTCAAATGTTGATGTTGTTTTTATTGTATAATGTTTTTGCGCTAAATAAATTATTTCTTTCTTTCTTTAGTGTACATCACTTTGTTTGAATAGGTACCTATCTTAAAATACATGCAATGCCAAACAAAATGACTGTTTTAAATTTGATTTTTAGGTACATATCAGTCAAGTCACGTATTGTATTGAACCATTTTTTGTCTTAGTAATAGATCTAACATTTTTTTTTTGACTCATACCAGCTTAAAACCACATCGTAGGCTGCTACTACTACTACACAAACAACATGCCCTATTTTTCCTTACTTAGGTACGCTTCCACATTATACGGTCTTAAAGCCGCTATAATGCAAAAGGGTTTATTTTACCCGGACTTATGCTGAATATCTAATGGTATGTCAACCATTTTGGTAGATGGTAATATCAGATGGAGCTGCCGGATGACGTCGGCGTGCCGGGGATATTACCGACCGGAAATTGAAATTGGTAGCTCGCTCCATCAAATTATATAGCAAAAATATGCTCAATATGAACTCTATCGATGGATGGTGTCAGGTTCCGATATTGACTGAGCATAATTCCAAAGCTAGAGGCTATTATTAATATCGTTGTTGTCCACAATTTACAGTTCATGTGACATTTCGCTATATAATCAAATATGAGTATGACAAACGAACCATTACAGGAAAAAAGAGAAAAAGTACCATTGCTTCTAGGTAAAGAGAAAAGGACCGGACAAGTGCCAGTCGGCCTTGCCCATTGAGGGTTCCGTACAAATATGTAGGTATAATCAAATATACGTTACTTGCGGTATAAACGCTGTATCTTTTTTTACGTAAATTTAGAATTTTGATTTATACATAGCTTCAAGGAACTGTGGACCTGAGTAGGTACCTAAAGCGAACGTGCACAAACTATAGACGGCAGCACTAAACAAACAAAAGAGATACGGGTGGACAATATAGGAAACTATCACCTCTGTCAAATCAAGCTGTCAATGTCAATATCTAAGTGTCAATGTCAAATTTAGTAAGTCGTAGGCTACACTGACGTTAATAGTCCTTCATCGCGATAAATTAACGGCGTTTCCGTCAATGTGGCCCCAGCACGGGAGGGTACTTGATTTAGACTGCCGTCCTCAAAGTTCTCAAACTAAAACGCCGCTAATTTGTATGAATTTCCATACAAAGTAGCGACCTTTTAGTTTGTGGACGGCAGTAGATTGGCGGCACCAGTTGGCAGCACCTTCGTCGTGCACGTTCCCTATATGGTTTTATTTTCAACTCGAAACCTCCACGCGTTCCCGAGATAAAGGGTCTTGACAGACAGAAGGACAGACGAACGGATGGACGGACGGACGGACCGACGGACGATCGGACGGACGGACGGACAGACAGATGGACAAGACCTGAGTACCTATATGGTTTCATTTTCAACTCGATACCTCCACGCGTACCCGAGATAAAGGGTCTTGACTAGACAGACAAAAGGACAGACGAACGGATGGACGGACGATCGGACGGATAGACAGATGGACAACAAACTGAGGTGAGGGTGAGGATTAATATAAGGGTTCCGTTTTATCTTTTTGAGGTACGCGGACCCTAAAAATGGTATTCTTCTTTAATGTTTTTATATGTTAAAGTAACGTAGAATAAATATAAATATTCACACCTAATTTAAAAAAAAAACAGATTTTACATACTAGGAGGGATTAAAGTGGAATTTTTCGGTTAAAAATCGATTTCCGGTCAGTGTCATGATTTTACAGTCAGTTCGTACATAGTATAATTACTTTACACAGCACCGTAAGATAGGGGTACATTGACCTTATAAAGTTACTTTTCGAAACACTTGCTCATAAAGTGGCTCTTATTTCATTGTTCTTACGCGCGGAATGCAGCTTATTACATACGCGTGCTATTTACTTCACATTACCGCACTAGTGTTATAACTACCACAAATTTACCAATAAGAGCACTCCGTGTGGCTCGGCCGACGGATATTACTAGTTTACCCGCGTCGTGCAGCGCCGAGAACGCGTACACGGTGCGTGCACTGCATCACACCAGAGAGGAAATAAGGACAAAAACAGAAGTTCTATTAGTACATTGTGCACCGAGGGTAGTAAGAAGGGGATTACTAACGAGAGTCTATTAGAAGCCCGACGCTGTAGGCGGAGGGCTTTTAATGACTCGAGTTTGTAATCTTCTTACTGCCCGTGATACACACAATGATTTTCATCACATTTGCGAGGAAAAAAAATAAAACATAAAAATGAAATAAACTAAACGCACCCGCTAAGAGACAACTTCAATTGTCAACTTTTTCAATATAGTCTTCCACAGATAATGCTAAGAACTGCGTTTAGTTTTTAAACTTGACAGGCAATGTCGCCAGATTGTACCGATTTTCAAAATAAAATTTTAAACTAAATTAATTTAATTGCATTAAAATAATCGCAAAAACTACGGAAATAATAGTAAAATATACCATATAAGTTTTATTTTACACTAAAATTGGTTTTGTAGCCAAGTTTTGAAGATGTGAAATAGCCTTGGCTGATTCGAAACCTCCTTAGTCTGAAATGACGTACGACTTTTAAAACTAAACTCATAACTCCCGAGGGAGTTATAGATTTTCATACAGTTTTTCCTCCCGTGGGAGTTATAGATATTTGTAACCCACGGGGGGTAAATCGGCTCGAGTTGGTCTATAAGCGCGCGTGTTATAACACCCTTTACGAGCAAGTGTGATGAAAAATTATAAGTTTTTCTCAAACATGCAATGAAATGTTGACATTACGTGCCTAAAAATAGGCCGCAAAGTACCTCGTTTCCGATGCGGCTTGACACTTGGCACGGAATGGAATTTCATACTTACATTGCCGGCCTTAGGCCGGCAATGTATTTTTTTTAAATTTCCATTCGACATTTATTTGGGCCACAGCATCACGGCATTCAGCCATTAAAAAAACAAAAAACTATTTTTGCTATATTTTGCAGTTTTATTTATTTAAAATTGACATGAACATAACAAGTAACACATTATAAACAATTTCCAATTATTATAAATTGCAAACTACACCACAAGAATACACATTTAAAATATTTCATCTAAATATTCGCGGTAAAAATGTAAACTGAAACAGCTTTTGGTTGTTTCCGAACGTGACTTGACATTTGCATTGTCTATGGATATAATATGTCACTAACGTCACTTTCTGATTGAAAGTTTCTGTTATAAAATAATATTTAGGGTAAGTAAGTTTATTTATTTCATTGCATATTTGAGAAAAGCACTATACATACCTCGGCGGGAAATGGGGTTGCCGGCCTCGTAACTATCTGGCCTCGCTTCGCTCGGCCAGCTATATGTACTCGGCCGGTAACCCCTTACTTCCCGGCCTCTGCAGTAATGTACTATTATTTTGTGTGCAAGTGTATTAAAAAACGTCGTATGACACTCGTGGGCATTGGTCATTAGCATTACAGTCTCGGCTATTACTCCCCTCCACTGCCAGTTAAGGCTGTGCAATACAGCCTTGTAATTAGCCCGTAGCCTATTCGTATCATAATGTACTATTACGCACCTATAAACACACATTTTATTGAATTACTGCATTTTTAAAAACGTGTATTCGTTTGGATTAATTTTTAACAATTTATTGAGCTAATATAATTGGTTTCTTATGGATGGGCAAAGCAACCTTTAAGGTCAAAGTACCCCGACCTTACGGTGCATATTTGCTCAATACATACCTATAAATTTCTCATATATGATGTGGAAAGCAGTATGTGTTTGGAAAATTTTATGGATTTGGTAATTTTATACTGAAAAACGATTCTCAATGCCGACCTACCAATTATGATCGTCTGGTACGGTACAGAGCTATTTCGGGCGATATTTAGGTAATATCGGGCTCGGCGGCCACGAGCGCTGTCTCCGCCCGTCAGCCGCCGGACACGCCGCTACGCCGGGAAATGCTACGAAATATTCCTTCGCTCAAACTGTGTTTAGCTTTTAATGGAATCAAGATGAGGCTTGGGGTTATTGAAACGAATGATAAGAACTGATACCTAATAATTCATATTTTGTACCTATTTCTACAGAGGCTGATACAACCATTAGTCTAAATCCAAAGCAAAATCAAAGTTAGGGAAGTACATTGAAGGTAAATACGGTTACTGTAGAAATGAAGGGTTATAAGAGAAACCTTTCTAGAACCAGAATTATTTATCAATCGAGTTCAATATAAATTGTATCGTTTTGGAAATCACCGTTTACTTTGAAATATTCGATCAAATGACAATAATGAAGAAGTATAAATCCTTAGAAGCTAGTTCGTTCAAAAACAGTTGGTTTTCTGCTCGATTACACACCGTTAAGTCCACTACACCCCTCGACTCGATGAAAGTAATATTTCTCTTTGATTATCCAATCAATTGCGTGTCACTTTGCCTCAATGTTAGAAAATGAGCAGCTTTAGTTTCAATCATCCCACACAATGGGACCCAACTTTACACTTTGAAAGGTTCTTGACAAATACGATTCTATTATACTTATGTTAGCTTCGTCCGTGCTGCCGGAAAATTGACACGAATGAGATTGTAGCTCCAAAGTCGTTCCAGCTACTTAAGTAATGCACTTAGTACAAGCAAGTCCGTTTACAATATAAATTAGGTTAAGAGGAAGGGCGGGAGGAATGGCCGTTTTAGTAAATTAACGTAATTCTCTCCTGGGCGCTCCCCGTTTGACAATTTACAGCGCCTGAGGCCGTGTTATTTAAAAAAACCATGTTTGTACTCACGAGTCAGATTTAGTTTAAAATATAATGTGGTTTAGGTAAGGTTAGGATTTATTATGTGACAATCTCTCCAGAACAACGAATAAGATCACACTCGGAAACAGTTCGAAAACGGAAGGATACACAGGATATCGTCGACCGTAGGCTGAATTACGGTAAGGGACAGGCAAAACAATGTCCCTTGCGCTAATTCAGCCTACGGTCGACGATATTTAGTTTCTCTTTCCTTTTATAGATCAAAAACAAAACAATACAATTTGTAGTTGGCTGTAAATTGAGCTTATGAAAATGATGGTACCTACAAAAACATCCCGTCTGGTTTAATGGTTTTTATTATATTTGTTACGTCTATCAATAGCCTTTGAACGGTCGGGTAATTTGCTGAAAAACAAAAACAGTTAAATGGAATTGACTTTGAGCAAGAGGAAATACACGCAAGCATTCTCCTGCCATTTAAAAATTCGATAATTTTGTTTAATTGTATTAATTAATAATATGCCTTGTAAAATAAATTTTTCAGTGCACTCACTTTACATTTTTGAATGGCGCCATTATCTAGTATAAAGTATGTATCATATCGTATTATAGTATACGTATACTATGTTATTAGTACATTGTGTATCAAGGGCGGTAGGTAAGGAATTACAAACGAGTGTTTGTTACAAGGCCGAGGCGAAGCCGAGGGCTTTAATAACACGAGTTTGTAATTCCTTTACCGCCCGTGGCACACACAATGTTTTTCATCACACTTGTGAGGAAATCTAATTATAATTAACCTTACTTAACCTAAATAAAATTGTAAAACTGACAGTGACATTAGTGACATATCCATAGACAATGCGTTCGGAACCCATAGCGGTACAGACCTAAAACGGTTGATTTTATAATTGCAAAATACTGTAATATACTATTGAAACATTTAATTAATGTTACAGAAATATGTGTTTACATGTATTTGCAATACCAGTTCTCTTTAAATAAATATTTCAGTGATAAAAGTTAAAAAAGTAAGTTGGCGTTTCCTTTGAACATGACAAATAAGAGTAAAACAGAACCAGCGTTTCAAATTTAAAAAGAAAACCATTACGCCCTAGGGCGTAATAGCTCATTTACGGCCCGCAAAACCTACGTGTAATGCACCATTTTCGAGCAAGTGTGATGAAAAATACTTTAATTTAATATACTATATTGAGTCGTCTATACTATCCCACTACTGGGTAAAAGCTTCTGTCCCCCCTTTTTAGGTTTCCGTACCTCAAAAGGAAAAAAACGGAACCCTTATAGGATCACTCGTGTGTCTGTCTGTCTGTTTGTCTGTCTGTCACAGCCAATTTGCTCCGAAAGTCCTAGTCCGATTGAGTTGAAATTTGGTACATATATTAAGGTTCATGACCCAAATGTCACGAAAATATAAACAAGGGGGCCACTTCTGGGGGGTCAACTAGAAAATAAAAAAAAAAGTTAGCGAACTATATCGTGTGACATATTAAATTAAAGGGCTTACTACTGTGTGAATCTCAACTATAAATTTTTTATAATTTTTATATCAATAATTATGAATAGGGATGTAACGATACATAATTTTGCCGATACGATACCGATATCGATTATTGTAGTAAATAATCGGCGATACCGATACCGATATCTTAGCTAAATAATTATGAACTTCAGATATTTGTATGTCCTTATTATAACCTAAAACTTGGTTATATTTAATAGAGAGTCAACCTTGAAAGTGTAAAGTAAAAATAAATAAATCGTCAACTCAAAATTAAAAAAATATATATATTATGAACCAAATATATAATTAACATAGTAATTATAATTGCACAAGGTAATAGACCAATACATAAATTAAGTCAGTAATTGAAATTACTTTTTGCAGAATTTTAGGGTTCCGTACCTCAAAAGGAAAAAACGGAACCCTTATAGGATCACTCGTGTGTCTGTCTGTCTGTCACAGCCAATTTGTTCCTAAAGTACTAGTCCGGTTGAGTTGAAATTTGGTAGATATATTAGGGTTAATGACCCAAACACGGACATGTTACGAAAATATATGAATTTTAATCATGAGGGCCACTTTTGGGGGTCAACTAGAAAATTAAAAAAACAGTTAGCGAACTATATTGTGTGACATATTAAATGAAAGGGCTTACTGTAAGAATCTCAAATATCAATGACATTTATAGGAAAGCTAGATATATTCTGAAACTGTAAGCAAGTTGTTGGTGAGCATGAACGGTACAAGTCCGCGAGACAGCTGGCATGTCGCGGCATGATCACCGGCACCTGAGACCGCATACATTATTCATCGGACCCTTCACAGACTCGTCAAATGTAGCTGAGCATTTTACTACCGTGTCACTTTAAGTACTTGGACATATTCTAGGTGTCGCAGGATTATACGTTACTGCGACAAAGTACTAAAATGATGAGCAAGTTTAGGCTGGCGCCTGCTATACATATCTGAATTACGTGGTCTTCACTTTGGCACAATCGTATTATCAGGTACGAAAACTTTACATAAATAAAATGTCTACTCCCTTTTTAGGGTTCCGTAAAAAAAATATAAAAATATAGGCTTCATTCATGAAATTTTCGAATTTCATCACGTTAAGTGACGACTTATGCAACAAAATGTTGGTCGTTTAAGCTAGAGAATAGAATTCCTAATTCGTATAACAAAAGTTATGCGGGTTAAAAAAGTTATTTATGCCACACCTGGCCATAAAGTGACTTTTTCCGCACGCTGCGCTCGGGCCGCAAACTTCTGCGATCTCGGCCTTTCTTTGTATTACCACCGTTATGTAATGTAGGTACTATTCAGTAAAATAAATAGTCATTTATTCAAAACCACGCAAGTTCAGAAGGTTACAGTCATATTCAAAGACAAACTAATAAAAAATTACATCAAAATATAATAATCCTATATTATTTACTCTGTCTGTTGACAACCCCCCCCCCCCCCCCCCCCCCCCCCCCCCGGTACTGACTTGGTTTAAACATTACATCTCAAACTTGTTTTGTTGTAGAAGAACTACGTTGCGAGACTTGCATCTTTTAACATCTAATGTTTTTGATGGGATCTCATTTCTTTTTAACCGACTTCCAAAAGAAGGACGGTTCTCAATTCGTCTGTATGTTTTTTTTGTGTGTTTGTTCACCGATTACTTGAAGACGGCTGGACCGATTTGGAAAATTCTTTTTTGTTTGAAAGGGTAGACTTCTGAGGTGGTCTCATTGCAACCAAATCAGGATCTGATGATGGCATCTTGGAGAAATCGAGGGAACTCTCCAAATATTATAGGCATACATATAGCGATTTCGGTATTTTTCGTAATTTCTCGTCCATCTCTTATTAGCAACAAGTTTCTAGTGTTAACCGACTTCAAAAAAAGAGTAAATTTGTATCTAGGTTTCTTCCCCGATTACTTGAAGACGGCTGAACCTATTTGGAAAATTCTTTTTTTGTTTTAAATAGTATACCTTCGATGTAGTCCCATTGCAACCAAATCAGTATCTGATGATGGGATCTTGGAGAAATCGAGGGAACTCTTCAAATATCATAGGCACACATATGCCAGAGTGCTCCTTAGAGCTCAACATTGCCAGCTTTGCGTGGCAGGCACCAACTTCAAAAATAACAGGTTAAAAACTATAAATATCTGTATATGTCTATATGAATCGTTGATTATCCGTTTCTTTGAGGTAATTAACATATTATTGTAAGTGGTCTTCCTTTATTTATTACATTCCAATCCATTCTGTTTCCCATTTAAACTATAAAAGTAACTTTGTAATCGCATGTATTTGTATAGGATTACAGTCAGTGACAAAGCTAAGGAACTTTGACGTGCAATAGTTCTTAAACTACACGTTTAAATTGAAAGTTATTAAGAATATATCTAAGTCATATTCTGCCCTACATATATCAGGCTTCTAAGTTTAGGCAGCACAAAATTACAGAAGGTTGAAAATGGCCTGAATGGCTTCAAGAAAACTATGGTACAGCCGTGCCTTTGTTTTGCTCGACTAGGCGGGGGCACTGTGGTGCCCCAAGATTAGCTTTAAATAAATAAATAACTTAGTAGTGTCCACATTTTTTCCAATTACAAAGTGCGTAATACATACCCTTTAATTACGTTTATAATGTTGTAAATTGTCTCTAAACCAAAAATCGATTTCACTTTATCTGTCTCATACCAACCGGTTGAGCGGAGTTTTCACCTAGTGCGTCATTAACAATTCTTACAAATTAGATGCAAACTTAACGCAACGACGCATTTATTATATCTCGATATAATAAAGGCGTATCAAATTTATTGCTGCATAAAAAGAACAATCAAATGAATCCAAACATGAGTTTGTCTTATGTAATTTAGATGATGAACCTTCCGTCTTCATCATCCGATCGGCTTGACGGTACCGTAATAAATATAGGATTGTTATAAACTGGACCGACACACACAAAAATACAACTATTTACGAAAATATGAAGTGGTACTAATCCAGCTTGCATGATTTGACCCGAAACATACAATACATACAAACATTCCAAGGTAATTCAAAACTTGTAATAATTATTTCTCTTGTCATGTCACAAGCTGAGTGGTTAAAACGTAATGTTATGAAACTAGATCGTTTCGACGACTATGTATGTTATAGTTTTGGGTAGATTGCAAATATTTGTTGAGTTTAGGTACTCAAAGCAGTATTTGAACATTAATGTTTAATTAATATTTCGCGTATCACAATCAAACAAACGTGGGCTTCGCATTTAATTTGCATTTTGATGTTAAAATAAATCCCGTTGGTATACTAATTTCGCTAGTTGATTTAAATATTAAAGCGACCATACTCGTACATGCGCGGTGCATAGCAACGACGACTTTATTAACATGATAATCGTAAACATGATAATGAGAATCTGTAGAATTGGGAATCTGTAAACATGCAAATCCGTATACTTGTAAATCTGTAGACGTGGGACTAAAGGCTAAAAACAACAACGGATAAGTTTGCCCAAGGCATCGGCAACTTCACTACATAGTATAAAACAAAGTCGCTTTATCTGTCCCTACGTCCCTATGTCCCTATGTATGCTTAAATCTTTAAAACTACGCAACCGATTTTTTTTAATATATAGAGAGATTGAAGAGGGAGGTTTATATGTATAATACATGCATAATATAATAGAGAAACACCGTGCGAAGCCGGGGCGGGTCGCTAGTACGATATATTTTATAACCAACGAACATTGTTTAACTCCTACCACAATTTGATATTTATTCAGAATATTTAAAAATAATATTAAAGATTCTGCGAATATGAAATCAGAAAATTTAAATTACTTATGACATATTTTACGGTACAGAACCACTAATTGTGAGATGAAAATTCATTCGAGGCATCAATTGAGATGAAGAGTTATCCGTAACACATGCGGGATGAAAATGTACCTTCTGTAAAGGTAATAAAAAGGTGCAAAACCGTTTGCTTGCAGGCCATGCCATCATGGTGGTCTGTCGCTGATCAAGGGAACAGAAACACATATTCTTAAGAGACAAATGTCGTAAGTATAAAGTCTGAAGTATGTAGTCTGATTAGGGATTCCAAACGAGTTACTCGAAACTCGGTTAACCGAGTAACTCGATCGAGTTTTAATCGAAATAGAACTCGGTTAATAACCGCGGTTTTTCGAGTTTTTTTGCGTCCTTATAATATTACGGATTTTTATATTTTTACTTAAGTAAACCTTAAAAATAGGTTTTTAAGTTTCGTAACACGTAAGTAATCGACGTAATAACTGACTACTGCATAAAAAAATGCCTTTAATTCGATAAAGACATATTGTGACTTCGCAAAATGACACATACGCGAAACGACAGAAAAGCAAAATGACAGAAATACGTTGTGTATACGCACCACCATCATCATCATCAACCCGTATTAGTCGACTGCTTGACATAGGCCTCTCCCATGTCATGCCATCGAGCACGATCCGCGGCCACTGGCATCCAACCTCTGCCAGCCATCTTGCGAAGATCATCACTCCATCTTGTCTGAGGGCGCCCCACACTACGTTTGCCGATCCGTAGTCTCCACTCGAGAACACGCTTGCTTCAGCGCTTGTTGGTTCTGCGGCAGATATGGCCAGCCCACTGCCACTTCAGCTTGCTAATCCTTTGGGCTATGTCGACGATTTTAGTTCTCTGTCGGATCACATCATTACGGATACGATCCTTCTGAAATACTCCCAACATGGCCCTTTCCATAGCTTGCTGAGTGACCTTAAATTTACGTAGGTACTCAGCCTTCCCGTGAGCGACAACGTTTCGGCTCCGTATGTCAAGACTGGTAGGTAGGATGCACTGATCGAAAACCCTTGTCTTCAGACATTGTGGAATGGACGACGAGAAGACTCGACGTAATTTCCCATACGCAGCCCAACCCAGCTGTATTCTTCTATTAACCTCTTTTACAAAGTTATTTTTACCTAACTGCAGAACTTGCCCGAGGTAAACGTACTCCTGAACAACTTCGAGAAGGGCGTCCTGCACTGCAGTCAGTTTCGGTAAAACAATATCGTTGAACATAACCTTGGTTTCGTCCAAGTTCATCCTAAGACCGGCGTGTTGAGAAAAAGCAGCTAGACCGTTCAGCATGTATTCTAAATCCTGCAAAGTTCAAGCCAAAATGACGGGATCGTCTGCAAATCGCAAGTGTGAAATGTACTCGTCGTTTATATTAATGCCACGACCCTCCCAAGCTAGCGTCATAAACACATCCTCCAGTGCATTCGTGAACAATTTGGGGGAAATGACATCCCCTTGTCTCACACTCCGCTGCAGGAGAATACGCTTAGTCTGCTGGTTCTGTACTTGGACGGCGTAGAGACATCTCAGCACTTGGATGTATCGCCAGTCTATTTGGAAACGTTGCAAGGATTCCAGAACCAGACAGAATCAAAAGCTTTCTCATAGTCCACAAATGCTAAGCACAGGGGCTGATTTTACTCCTCAGTCTTCTGTATTATCTGCCTCACTGTGTATGTGGTCTATGGTGCCATATCCTCTAGGAAATCCGACAGATTGTAAACTCTTTGTCGGTAAGTGCAAGGTCGTTCACAATTTGACGGTTTCTGATGGATAGATTAAAAACCGGTCAAGTGCGAGTCGGACTCGCGTACCGAGGGTTCCGTACAAACTCAAGTAGCTACATAGATAGTTCAAGAAAAACTGTATGGCGATTAGTTTAGTAGGAGCAAATAAGTATGTGTTACGATTTTTGCGAATTTCTAAAAAACGGTGCAACTTAGGAAAACCGTTATGATTTTTCCTGTAATATTTAGGACGACATTAACAATTGGTAATTATTACAGATTTTTCTGTTCAGTAACTTCGAAGATAATAGGGGGGGAATGGTATTTTTTTAACGTTTGGCATCATAAATCAAATACTACTTATTTAAGAAAAAAAATAAACACGGTGTTTTAATCTACAAATCACGCCCTTTCATTTGATACCCCGTTCAATATAATAGCCCTACTTTCAATTTTCAAAGTCCCATTTCGGTCCTCTTTAAAAAAAAAAGGAAAAAGGTATAAGATTTTTTTACTGTCCAATAGCCTCGGGTTAGCGATTTTTAACACTATTCCAAATTTCAAGTCGATAGCATTAGTAGATCCTGAGATATCTTGCTGTGACAGACAGATGGAGTCGCACCATAAGGGTTCCTTTTTTACCATTTTGGTACGGAACCCTAAAAACTACCCTACTACCCTACTTAATCCCGAGTTTACAAACTAATTTAATCATTATCATTACACAAAAAAAAATTAAAACTACTTCAGACAGTTTCGAGTAAAAATCGAAACCGAACTCGGTTTTCGAGTTTAATCGAAAAGTACTCGTTTTTCGGTTTTCGAGTCTGGCTGCAATCCCTAAGTCTGATGGCACTTAGGTCGTTGTTTTCAAAGGGCGCGAATACATTATTCATGATCAGTCGGCTCCGGCGCGCAATCAGCTCATGCGATAATACATTTTCGCGAAGGACAAGTTTCAGATACTACGTACTGGTTATGAATACGATTTAATCACGCATGTAGAATTAACGTTTAGGTTGAGCTGACGTGATCTGGATACAAAGATTAATGAATAAATTATAAAAACGGTACTAAATGAAGTAAAAGTTATAATTTTGATCGTTTACGCCACTTCAGGTACTTCTCTAAACCTATCCTACCTAGGGAATGCAATTACCGGTAATTTACCGGAGTTTAGTATGAAAAGACGGTAAATTTTACCGGTAATTGCATTCCCTAATCCTACCTGTTTTTAAAGGTGACTACATAGCAGTATGAAAATAAAAGTCCAGTAAAGAGTAGGTAGGTAATCAAAGAAACCTTACTTAGGATTCAAAATCAGTAATATAAAAAAGGAAAGTTTTACATGTGAATGCTAAATATGATATATTTTTTTTTATCGAGTATGATCGATTCGAAGTCACTGACCGCAAATGTGCGAGAGGCGATTACCAGATTTACGTAAATTTGCAATACATAGGACCAGGGCTCGAAACCGGTATTTTGCAAAAACCCCGAAATAGTCCAATATTTTGGATTATTTTATGCTTTTTATGTAGAGCTCAGTAATGTATTTAAGTCATGATTTCGTATTATTAGATTGTCTGGTTAAAAAACGAAATAATAAACCAAAGAACGATAAGAACGGAAAGAATACCGGTATTTTTATTTGGAGCAAATACCGGTTTCCGAGCCCTGCATAGGACTAATAGGTCCAAAGATATAAGCAAGGTCCGTTCAACCCACAGGGTCCGTTTTACCTTCCTTTTCCCTAACAGTTTTTAAAATGTTGATACTTTTAAAATGGACTTTCCCAACCAGCTTTGCAGGCTCATAAAAAAAAATTAAAAAACCCACTGAAATAACTCTAATAATGTACTTGGTCAGTATTTCCCAACCTTTTTCAAAAGTCCCTTAGTGTTACTTTGTCGTGATCCGCGGACCACCGAAATACCCCAGCAAAAATGTACCGCCTATCCCTCGGGGTCCACAGATCCAGATTGGGAAACGCAGTTCTAGATTATTCTGTAGGCAACGATCGCAATCCCAGTCATTCGTTTTCCACGGCAAACAATTCGGTTGTTACAAGTTTGTTTCACATCTAATTGCCGAAGCTCTTCAACTATGCCCAACTTGGGCGAGATAAGAAATTATTAATAGGCTTTAAGGGTAAATAAAGAGAAAAGTTTGTCAACGGAAGCCGCGTGACGGCGGTGATTGCAAAAATTTCTCGCGAAGATAAGTCGGGCTTTATTCAAGTACTGCAAAAAATTCCAGCCCATTAAAATTAGGGATGTAACGATACCGATACCGATATATCGGTATCGCCGATTATATACAACCGATATTTGCAGAGATTTCAATTACTGACTTAATTTATATATCGGTCTATTACCTTGTGCAATAACTATTACTATGTTAATTATATATTTGGTTCATAATAAAAAAAAATCTGTGTTGACAATTTAATTATTTTTACTTTACACCTTCAAGGTTGACTCTCTGTTAAATATAGCCAAGTTTTAGGTATAATAAGGACATACAAATAATAAATCTGAAGTTCATACTTCATTAGTTAGCTAAGATATCGGTATCGGTATCGCCGATAATTTACTACAAATATCGGTATCGGTATCGTATCGGCAAAATTATGTATCGTTACATCCCTAATTAAAATCATCTTTAGCCTTTTCCACATGGAAGTAAAATTTGACACCCAACGTGAAGAATGTCAAAATTTAGAAATATTTAGGTATTTATCTTCTTCCTTAAAACCTCTGCTTAACGTAACTTTTGTGGTAGATAAACAAGACAGGACTGGCAGGTAATAATATTGACCACGAAGTTACTGTACGCTGCCTGTACGTGGGGTTGCCATTTGAAAAAATGTAATGTCCTGACTTGCCCTTAAAGGTCGTGGCATTTTCTATAACAGAGATTTGGCTTAGCTCGACAAAGCTCGAACGATGCGCCCGAGCGCCGCCGTGAGTTGTATAGTGGGTTCTACCCTTTCCCTTCGCCCGGCCCCACACCCCACCTGCCCGCGCCCGTCCCTCCGTTACGCTTTTTTGAATAAAACTTTCTTAGTCTCTTCTCAGTCTACCCGCGACCACGAACGCTGAAAAGGGTTACGAAACGACGGGACTTAAAAATGTAGTAATATACACGATTTAATCCGTTTAAGTTGTTTTATTACAATGAGTGATAATCCCGGAAACCGAAGACAATAATCTTAGGTTTTTGAAAAATGCTGACACTTTTCAAGTTCGGTTGGAATCCTGATAAAGAGCCAAAAATCCTGACATGTCAGGACAAATGCTGACTTATATGGCAACCCTACCCGTAGGTATGTTCATTCACAGGATCCGACCGCATAAACGTCATCTGCAGTTACAATATGCATAAGGTCAACCGGGGTAAATTGCGTCTATGGGGACAAATGCGTATTTTAAAGATTCCATTAAACCCCAGGCAACCCCGGCACTCACCCAGCCCGACCTGTGTGTCGACTGTGTGTGTCACACAGTCGACACCCCACGGAACGCCACGGTCGACCACCCGGTCCGACAATCGCTATGTCCGGGAATGGGTTGCGACTTTGTCAGTTTCTAAAAAAAAAACACATATTTGCCCTCATAGACGCAATTACCCCAGTTGACCTTATACGATACATTACGTTTCGCATGTGTCGTATCTGGGGGACACGGTCGTGCCGCCGCTAAGTCGAGCAAAAGAAAGGCACGGCCGTGCCATCCTTTTCTCGAAGCCATTCAGGCCATTTTCAACCTCCTGTAATGTTGTGCTATCTAAAGCTAGAACCCTGAAATTTCAGGTATGGTATAGGGCATAATATGACTTCGATATATTCTCAATAACATTCAATTTGAACTTGTAGTTTAAGAACTAAAGAAAATTAAGGAACTTTGACGTACAATAGCACGTCAAAGTTCCTTAATTTTGTCATTGACTCACTGACTGATGATCATCATAATTCTAAGGTACTTCTAGCAGACCCAGAAGCTCCAAATTTTAAACATAATTAGTTTTCAGCCTATCAAGTGATGTATACCCTAAAAATATTTGCAAACTGCATAAGTAAGTTTGTAATCCTATACAAATACATGCTATTACAAAGTTACTTTTGTAGTTCAAATTGGAAATAGAATGGATTGGAATGTAATAAATAATGGAAGACCATCTACAAAAATAAATGAGATCCCATCAAACACATTACATGTAAAAAGATGCAAGTGTCGCAACGCAATAATCCTTCACTACACACGACTAAGTTGGGTTCCCAAGTCATCCCATGAATAATGATCGTATAAAAGAAAATTTAGATGAACGATGGGAAGTAAAAACAAATTGACTTCAATAAAATATGTATAAAACGAATGTCCCGTGCACAAAGGCTTTCAGTTTGATGAGATGTGCTGGAATAAAGTCTCGTTTATTTTTCACGGTCTTACGCGGCTTTTATGAATCCTGGGATCCCGTTAAGTAAGCTATATATATAACAGTATGCACGTACCCACATAAGTAGTTTTATATTGCCTTCGCAAATCATTTGCAAAACTTTACTTAGATCTAAATAATTAAAGTCGATAGTCAAAGCCCTGTGCATTTTCTTATTTACAAATAATTGGTTAGAACATTTGGTGTTTTTAAAATTCTGCTTATCAGAAATAATATAGGTAACCTACAACTTCTATGTCATAGAATGTACATACTTAGGGACATAGAATGTACGATAGTAGACAGAAAGAAGGCCATAATAATTGCAAAATCGAAATCACACACAGCAGTCACAAATTGCTCTTTATTTTTCTTTTATTCACCGTGGCAGTTCAAAGTATTGGAATATATCTTAATTTACAGACCAATTACAGACCGTCGAAGTCATACGATAGTGAGCATGACGTTAAATTACTAAATAATTTATACTTATCTTACTTTTTAGCTGTACCGGCGAACTTCGTCCCGCCTCAGTTCAAAAAATGTTGTTTTCACTGTTCAGAAAATCTGTATTTTCAAGAACACGCGATCACTACGCCATCTACTGGGTCCAATTGTATTTTCAAACCATCCAGGTATCCACTCAAATAATATATACACAAAACTTGATCCAAATAGGTTCAGCCGTTTAGGAGGATTTAGGTGACAAACACCCGTACAGAAGAATTATATGTATATAGGTAACTAATTATAAATATTATTAGGGGACAATCTTACACAAATCGAACTAGCCCCATAGTAAGCTCAATAAGGCTTGTGTTATGGATACTAGACGACGATATATTTTAATAGATACAAATACTTAAATACATAGAAAATATCCATGACTCAGGAACAAATATTCGTGCTCATCACACAAATAAATGCCCTTACCGGGATTCGAACCCAGGACCTCCTGCTTCGTAGGCAGGGTCACTACCAACTAAGCTAAAGCGGTCGTCATAACTAATGTAAAAATATACCTACCTATACCTCAAATGATGTGTAATATTTGAAGAGTTTCCTTGATTCCTACAAAATCCCATCATCAGATTTTGATCTGGCTAATGAAATCACCTGAGCGGTTTACCAATTTGAACAAAAAAAGAGTTTACCAAATTGGTGAAGCCGTCTTTGAGTCAATGGGAAACATACGAGTAGCATGGCGAAAACAACAAACAAAATCTGACGTACTGAGAACCTGCTCTTTTTCAAAGTTGGTTAAAAAGGAATCACACTGATATCCCACTAATCCCATCACATCCCATCCCGCTATAATATTATAAATGCGAAAGTTTGCAAAGATGTTTGGATATTTGGATGTTTGTTGCTAAATAACGCGGTAACAGCCGAATGGATTGAGCCGAAATTTGGTATGCAAGTAGGCCAAGTCCTGTACCTCTAGCACAACTGTCACCCGTCTGTTGCGTGAAAATGCTACCTATCTCTATTCGCTCAATATCGTGTGACAGTGACAGGTGATGCTGTGTCGCACGAGAAACGAAGTCGCGGCCAGTTATGCTACACAGCCTGGATTGAAACATAGGATACTTTATATCTCGGCAAAGCGTTCCCTTGGGATAATAACGGGAACAACGCAGGCGAAGCTGCAGTTAAATGTTAGTACATGATATAAATAACTGAAACAAGACTAGGTGAAGTTTATCTCGACACTTTTCCTACTTCACAATTTTTCCATGCGTATCACGGATTTAGTTTTCTCCAGAGCCGCAAACGTGTTCATATTTAATATCCAATACCCACATTAACTGTGTAGAAGTTTCCGAGGCCCTAATCTCTCGTACACATACCCTTTACAGTCGAGTTTAGTGTTCTGTCGCAATCACAAGTAGCGATCGTCGCAGCTTCCCCTCGGGCTCAGTGAACGGAAGTGATACGTAAGCACGGATGACGCTCCGCGATGTCTCCTTTCAGAGTGGAAACTTAGGTATAAAGCCTTTACAACTAAAGCATTTATCAAAGCGTGTTAGTTAGAAAATCATTTAGTAGGACAAGCATACGGGATACATGCATTTAAGAAAATACATAAATTGACATAATAAAACCATTAAAGTTTTTATGCAAGCATTTGACGTCAATTCCACTGTCAGTTCTTCTATTTAAGGTTAATATTTTTCGGAGAAATGATTTATGATTTTCTGGAAAGCCCCACACTTTAAGTGACCTAATGGCTAATGTAGACACAAAGCTCTTTGGGCTATTTGCTAGGTTAGTTTGATAATTAGTCGTCCAACCTATGTTGCGTAATAAAAATACACTACAATACACTGTGGTTAAATTATAGACTAACCCTAGTACCTAAACTTGTGACACATTACACAGTATCTTGCATATTTTGCGAATTTTTAAACATAAAACAACTTGACATCATACAGAATACAGAAGTATGTGTAGCCAGATGTGTCTGGAAAATGCAAGCCTTATTTCTATGTTTCTTTCCATGAACTGAAGCTGCATCCGAGCAATTTATGTGGTAAGCAGGCATTAAAATTTATACGACTACATAGTTATAAACCGCTACGACTGCGGCCTCCAATCGAACTGAAATCCCACGTCAGCACCGCTCGAGATATATTGCGTCTGACTTTGTTTCAAATAACTACACATAAATCGTCTGTTTCATGAAAACTTCTTAAATAAATTGCTGTATGTATTTGGAGATTGGAGGAGAAATTTATTGTGCACATGTGCGTAATCGATATGATTTCGCACATGTGCAGCCATGTTGCCAGTTTTGTAGATTGTAGTAATTTTTTTTTTATTTTAGATACTAAACTTAAATAATCATCACAATTAAAAGAAAATATACCAATATGAATACGTTTGGAAGGATTATTATCGGCTTGTCTCTTGTAGCTTATGCTAATACCGCTATAACCAAACGTGGTCCTCAGATATTAATGAAAGGCACACAATCATGCAAATTTAGCGCGAAGAATGTCCTCCACAGAAGCGCACTGTCTTGCACTCGTCTTTGTTTACGCGAACAATAATAGAATAGACTCTCGTTTGTAAAAGCCTTCTCAAGGTGAATCTTTTCATTTCCCTTGTTACACAAACAAATTTCGCTGTGTTTATTATACTAGGCTTCTCTACTGTTTTATTTTAATTACGATCTTAAATTAAAGCATACATTTATGTAAATAGAAATATGTTACAAATAAATATAAGGAAATATTAATTTCATAAATTTCATTATTTTACTAGGTACAGCAAATTACATACACCTAATTATAGTATTTTATGCAACAGTTGTATAAGTAGGGTTAAAAAATGCGAATGGCGTGGGTTGCGATACGAGCCGCCGCGGCGCATGAGCGTTTTTTGACTTAATTATACAACGTTGCATACAATACTTTTTCTACGACTAGGTTTTAAAATATAAAATACAAAATTAAACATAGCGAGCAAACAAGGCAAATATGACATATGACTGACAGTATGTATCTATGGTAAACTTTTTTTTATTTGACGTATACTCGCTATTGACACGCAGTGACGATATTAAAAATACTTTTTTTATGTTGGCATCAATGAATTTAGTTTGGAAAGTTTTGTTTTTCTTAAAAACCGTAGAAATTTAATTGTTTATTAAGTTGGTAGTTATGCATTTTTATTGTAAAGTTGAGCGCTTAATCTTTGACCTAAGTTTAACCTAGATTTAGATGTCTGTGGCTGCTAGCAGTATCGTTTTGCGACTATAACGACACTAGTGCTGTTATGGGGAATAGAGTATAAGACTTCTCTGAACTCATGTTCTTATATTAGTGTTCGTGACCAAGTAAAAGACAGATAAAAGTACAGGAGTAGAAAAAAAAATTAAATAAATAAGTATATTATAACCTATTATTATAGCAAAACGAGACTTAAACGAATAAAAAATTGCTTTTATAACCTCTACGTTTTCAGCGTGCCGTAACGATGTGGTAAATAATTTATAATATTTAATGAGTGAACATTGAGGAAGTTTAAATCAATATATATAAACCGTATGCGATGTACATCTACGTATGGTAATAACGATTCATTTTAAACTGGATAATTAATGGGAGTAAAAGCTTTTGAAAAAGACAACAGAGGCGGAGTTCTTGAAAAAAATAATAGGATGATACTCAACGCCGACAGCATCTTGAGGCTCGGTCTAATTGCTACTTGCATTTTCAAATAGGGACCTGTTAGTGATGTGATGATATTTAGTCTACATAATATTAATTAGTAGGGAAGTATCTAGTATACACTTGGTATAAAAGTGCCATAGGGTATTAATATAAAATAAGGATACATGAACGTGATGAAAACATTATAAGTAATAGTACATTATGATACGAGTGGGCGAAGTTGGTCATTACAGTCGAGGCTGTGTTGCATAGCCCGAGCCGTAAGGCGAGGGCTGTATAGCCGAGACTGTAATGACCAATGCCCACGAGTGTCACACGGCGTTTTTCAACGCACTTGCGAATAAAAAATAATACTTATTATTTAAAATTTCTGTTTTTGTATATGGTTTAGCTATCCTCGTCTATCGTCACCTCGTCGTGTGGTGTCGGCGTAGTGCAGGCGCGCTCATGAACAGGTACGCGGTGGCGGACTGGTGGTGGCGGCGCTGCGCGGGTATAATATCCGCGCGCCGAGCCACATGGCGTGCTCTCATTGGCCAATTGGCGGTAATTATAGTACTTGTGCGGTAATGTAAAGTAAAAAGCACTTGTGTTGAATAAGCTGCGTTTCGCGCGTAAGAACCACGAAATAATAGCGACTTTATGAGCAAGTGTGTTGAAAAAAAATTAAGAATTTACCTTCCATAATACAACATTAAATAATATAAATATATTATATTCAAGTGAAAATCACATTATTTTACAAGTTTCTTATCTCATTTATGGAACCGCAAAAGTGAGACAAGTAAAGTTAAACCCAAGATGATTGAATTTATAACAATAAATGTAACGATGCGGTGTTGTTTATCGCTTTGAAAGGATCTCTGAAGGTGAACTCTCTAACCTCTTATGTACCTTAAAAATATTTTTTTATCACTTTATTCGTCATAGAAATACTTGAATGTAACTTACACTTTAAGAGCTAAAAGTAATCAAACATTTATTAAAAAGTATAATTTTATTATGGAATGTAATTATTGCGCGATTTTAATTGATGGCAACATCATAGTAAGTAAGAATGATTACACTAGTGCACCTGATAAATTAAGATAACAAAATAGCTAAGACTGTTTGAATCATTAGCTAGTTAGCTGCTTACTCTTCTTTGTCGTATACTCTTGGCAGAGAAGTCGTGGTCATGGGGGTCGTAGCACGGCCTTTTCGACTGTCTCCCGCCATCTCTCCCTCACCGACGCATTTCACGCGCACAGATTTAGGGATGATTCTGTTAAGGCTTTCACTTGATCCATCCATCGCAAAGAAGAGCGTCCTCTGGTTCTTGAGCCATTAACTCTACCCTAAACAACAAGTCTCCATAGCGTCACCTTCCATACGCATAACGTGCCCAAAGTAACTCAAAATTCGGAAGTGAACTATTGCTGAGAGTCTTTGTTCGATCTTAAGCTCCAGGAGAAAAGATATGTTAGTCCGGTGTTGAGTCCATGATATCCGCAGCATTCTTCTCCAGCACCACATCTCTAGGCTATCAATGCGTTTCCGTTCTCTCTCTTTTACCGTCCACGTTTCTGCACCGTAGAGGAACAGTATGGATCTTACAAGGCGAGTCTTTGTTGCTTTCGTAATATTACGGTCGTCATTTAAAGGTTGCGGGTTTTATTTTCGATTTTAGATAAGCATATCACAAACACAACCAACTCATATTATATTGGTAGCAAAATATGGAAGGTACAAAACGGGAAGCCGTTTTTCTGCTACATAGGTAGTATAATATCATCCTGTGTTGTGCGGCAGGCAGAACTTACAATACGGCCTACCGATTGGATATAAATAATTCAGAATACTTCTCGTCGTGGCGAGAGTTTTAGGCGATGGGCGGTTCAAAAGAAGCGCTAAAAATATCTTGGAACCTAGTTGTGGTCCTCAATTTGAATTTCAACTTTAAGAGCCTTATCACTAGAGACCGGATTTGAAGTAGCGATTTCAATATTAATATGGATATGACTGGTATAATTTATTATTTTTTCTACACACAAAAACAATGTAACTTATGGGAACAAAAAAGTAAAAACCTTTTTGGAAGCTTTTGTAAATATTGGGCAAAAATTATGGTGATAATAAATAAAAACATCGTTTGTTAATTTTTGAAATAGTTTTTAGGGTTCCGTAGCCAAAATGGCAAAAACGGAACTCTTATAGTTTCGTCATGTCCGTCCGTCCGTCTGTCTGTCCATCTGTCCGTCTGTCCGTCTGTCCGTCTGTCCGTCTGTCCGTCTGTCCGTCTGTCCGTATGTCACAGGCATTTTACTCAAAAACTACATGATGGATATTGATGAAATTTGAAATATAGGTCTTGTATGAGCCGCTACTTTGTTTGGTAGTTAAACAAGTAAAATAAATATTTTTAGGGGGGGCACTCCATACATGTTACAGATGCTAAAAAAATTTTTTTTTCAGCAAATATCAACGTGTGGTACATAGTTCGACAGCTCTTTAAAAAGCACTATAAGGTTTCAAAGTAATGTTTTTGACTAAGTGAATGTATTTGGAAATAAACGCTCCGAAAGTTGTGTAAATTGTGTCCCCCCCCCCCTCTATTTTCTAAACCGTGCGTCCAAAAAATATGAAAAAAATCACGAAGGTAACGCTTAATTAATACTTTCAATGAAAATTATTTTCAACAAGATCGAATTAACCGTTTTTGAGTTATTGCCGATAAACTGCACTTCTCAACAAAAGGACGTAATTGCTATGAAGATACGCTTTTTTGTTGTTGTACTTTTTTTACATCGTATTTTTTACCTTATAGTTACGGCTATGGAACCCTACACTGAGCATGGTCCGACATGCTCTTGGCCAGTTATTTTAAGTTCTTCTTTAATATTTCTTCTTCACAATGCACAGTAAAAATTGAGACCTTATATAACCAACATGACATGTATTTAACAAATTGCACTAGTCATATCCATATTAATATTGAGATCGCTACTTCAAATCCGGTCTCTACTTATCACAGTTGCGATTTGCGAGCGAGGTGCGGGCGAGTTACGAGCGAAGTTCCATACAAATATCGCTCGCGGTGAACTCGCTGCGAGTTCGCCGCGACTGGTTTTGTATGGAAACTCGCCAACAGCTCGCCCGCAAATCGCAAGTGTGATTAGGCCCTAATGCACCGTGCCCAATACAAATAAATACAAGTCGGTCATAATGTATTATGATGTTCCACGGGAAAATGTATTGGTTTAGGCGATATTTGACTTTTCGTAAAAATATGTAAAGATGTATGTTTATGTTTTTTATTGCTTTTGTGTAAAGGTAAAGTTAGATGTAACATTTGTTTACCTATTTATTATATTATTATTATAAGTAAGTAGGTATGAAGCCCGTTAATAAGATCTTGAAGTATAAATATAAAGTAATATACTCGTAGTTTAAAGCTCCGTAATTACCTACACTTCTTAGAAGGTTCATCTTTTTCGATATCGTAAGCTTATTAAGAATATACGTAACTCCATATCGACCACAAAGTACTTTTATCCGTAGAACGTCGCTATTAGATGTGTACATAATTAGTAATCTGTTATGAAAACTTGAGAAAATGGTATAAATGCTTAAGGGACAAACATAACTTATAAGTTTGTGTACTTATCTATTTGCAATGTGATATGTTTGGGATATTGCTTTTGACGTACATATATATATCTACAACTACTTATATAATATATTCCTAGACATAAATACGAGTATGACTTCTCTGATTCATCTCTGTTTGTTATTATATTAGTACTAATAGTTATCAGTAGCCTTAGTTAGAAATGTGCCATTCCCGGAAATTTTCCCATATAAACGGGGAATATTCCCGGCGATGGAACATCTCTAGTCTTAGTGCAGTTTATAGCGGTAGATATCCATCTACATCAGAAACGCTTAAAATTAACTACATACTTACATAAGCTCTTATATAGGTACTTTGTCTTACAAAAGAGATCAATTAGGTTAGGACCAAGTGGTGTAATAAAAACAATTTACAAACATTCTACCCGCTCTAGTTTTGGACCAAATCAGACAACATTGAGCTGAATCATAAGCGTATACGAAGCCGTCCAAACTGTGATTTGATACGAGATGTAGGCGTTTTATTAGCTACTTGTTTTCCAAAGCAATATCAATAAATTATTTTGTTTACCAGTTTACCTATGCTAGGAACAGTACGTATTGCAATATCGGTTATTATTTATTCAGCGTTATTAGAATTATTGAGAACAAGGACTTGTGACTGTGACTAAACTTACGTCAATATAAAAAACCGGTCAAGTGCGAGTCGGACTCGCGCACCGAGGGTCCCGTACAAACTCGTAAGTAAGTAGATACGTGAATAGTTCAAGAAAAACTGTATGGCGGTTAGTTTAGTAGGAGCAAATAAGTATGTTTTACGATTTTTGCAAATTTCTAAAAAACGGTGCAGGTTAGGAAAACCGTTATATTTTTCCTGTAATATTTAGGACTGTATATAATTACCAATTGTTGTTTCTGTTCAGTAACTTCGAAGAGAATAGGGGGGAATGGTATTTTTTTTAACGTTTCTCGTCCTAAATCAAAAAGTACAAAATAAAGAAAAAAATAAAAATAGTTTTGGAATCTACAAATTAAGCCCTTTCATTTGAGACCCCTTTAAAAAAAAAGTAAAAATGGTATAATATTTTTTTTACATCTAGTAGGCTCGGGTTCGCGATTTTTAACACTATTCCAAATTTCAAATTGATAGCAGCAGTTCTTGAGATATCTGACTAACGTACTCCAACAGTCAAAAATGCAAATTCGAGTCTCTAACAGACGCCTATGTAAAAATTGTAATCAAATTGTGCCTCCAGGTTTCAATACTACACTTTAAAAAAAATTAATTCTCATTAAAAGTTGGTCGGTACAGAGTCGGTACAGGTCGCTCGCACGTTCCGTACGGAGCTTAAAATTGTATTCTTGCTTGACTAATTATTCTCGGTAGGTATCAAATAATTTCACACAATTAGTACTCATTCTGTACGGACCAGCGACGCTCCTACGATTCTAGCTAGATTTTATATCGTATAGATACTGTGAAATCTTCGGGGACAGATATAAGGCGGTATTTTTATCACTTTCGTTTATTGAACCGTACGTTGCTAGGTCTACAACAGAAGTGATCATTTGTCCTTCCGCTAGAGCGAGACAGACTCAATTCGATTAAATTTGAATATTTAATAGTTCCAAAGGCTGCCAGTCTGTCATACAAGGCGGTAAGGTTTGCATAGCATGGTACAAACCTTACAATACACTCACGGATAATGAATTCCGATCATTTTCTACAATTGTTCATAGAAAATGACCCAGAGGTGAGGTTCTAAGGCTCTTTGCTTAATAAATATAGCCTTCCGTGAGGTAAAATTTAGATCGATCAATTACGCAAAAGTTCTTGCTCTTCAATTACATATTAAGGGTCTAGGTAACAATTGGCATTTAGTGTATGACCCTGATGTAGAGAGTAGCGCTCTGCGTATAAAGTATTCAAGTAAGGCAGGTGATCAATATTCGATCAGCCATTTTTAATATTCCTGGGTTACCAGTTAAGAGCGCAATGTAACCGAAGTACTGCATAATTTTCCTGTTCTAAGAAATAAAATCGACTGAAGCTTCATCAAAGCCGCGATATTTTATATTTTCAGAGCCCGTAATGTCTGAAATTCATCCAATTTGTCGCCTATCGCACCTCTATGAGAGGCATAATCGAGTTGGCTGGAGAGCCCTCTCACTCAAGTAAGTGCTTAGTGCAAAATTAAATTATACCACATGCTTGCGAACACTTAGGCAAAATTAAGGCCCTACCTATAATATAATTTTATATTGCGAAGGTTGACCGAACACATAAACGGAAAAAGTAACAGCGGTTTTGCATTTCTTTAACGTTAGTTGGATAAAGTTTAAGGTGATTCGAGTAGACCGGATTTTCATAAACATAAAGAAGGCCATTGTTTGGTTCTACGGCATCAATTATATTTGAAATATTTTATTTTCTAGCTATAAAAATAATACACTGTATCATCAGAGCCGCAATATACCGTATTATGTAAAGGGTTTATTTTCTAAATTGTTATACTTAATTCTGAACAATATCGAAATCGCTTTGTCGCCACAATGTCGCCTGGATCTCGTATTTTGGCACAAACCCATTGAAAATAGCATTAGCTTTTCCTGTAAGTGGAACGTGTCATTATATTAGTGCTGCGTCTTAATCAAATAGTAGGTAGGTATATAAATACCTATAATGTATATCCCTATAATGTGTATCTAGCTTACGTCAAGAGCTTAAACAGAACTATTATTTTTTCAATGTGTGTCCACGTCATTTACTATAAGTTAAATAATATGAAGAATAAGAGAGAATAAGTAATAATTTTGTTCGTATAATTGGCTTTTAACACATTCTTCACACTTAATAAAATGATCATACACGTTTCAGTAAATGAGCGTTTTTCCCGTGGACAATACAATAGTTAATATTATGTTTTTGTCTTGATGGTGGAGTGCTGCATACATAGTATGTACAGGTACCACATGTTACGCCACTTGTCACTATTCTTAATTTAGCTGTGTAATCATAATTCGTGTCGTGTGCCCGAATTACGTATTTTTTAGATTCGAGAAAAATACTATAATGAGATAACAGACAATGTACCTACTTACCTGTTGTTTACCATTTATGCTGTTTTAGATTTAAGTTTTTGTAATCTTTTGTTTTGGTGCATAATAAAGAATATTGTATTGTATTGTATTGTATTGTACTTACCATGAAACATCTATCTTTTTTCACAAAAAACACGTTTCGACTCGTCACCGACGACGCGTGCAACTATCGCTCCCTACGACGCATGCCGCTGATTGAGCGAAGGATCCTGTACAATGCCAGAGGTGACTGTACATGCCAGGGTCCAGCAAGAAAACGCTAATTTTCTGAAATGTGTATGACCCTTTTATTAAGTGTGAATGAATGTGTTATATGAGACGAAAAATATTATACTTACCTAAATAAATTATTTTATTTTATTTTTTATTTACTATTTTTTCAGTTTTGCGAATAACGTGAACACGCATTGCCTACCTATTCTTTGGCAATAGTTATATTTAAAAAGGGCTTTGAAAGTCTAAGCAAGAAAATTAGACTTTTAAAGCCCCTAATTTTGATGATTACCACAAGAAATATCCAAAATTTCAATTCATGATAAAAAATTGTATGACCCAAAAACTCCATCAAACCAACATTCAATTACATATTTTGTGTCTCTCGATTTGCTAGACGCAAAGTTCTCTCATAATCTCGTGTGGAGCTAAGCCATTAGAATCATGTGTCTCGGCCATGAGTCATAACCGAAGGCTCATCAAGACAGCCTCCATAATGAAGCCAATTCATCAGTTTGTTGTCAACGCTCCTTCGTTAGCACCCGACACTGCCGGCGATGTTTACATAATGGAATAAATAAGTTACGGATGTGTCTCGCCATAGATGTTAAGAATTTATTTTATCACTTTGTTGTTAAATTGATAAAACTAATGTATATCATCATCGTCTTAGCACTTTTCCCGTTATTTTTTGGGGTGTGTACCCCACCTGTTTTATTATAATCCCAGATTTGGCAGGTTACGTTATTCCAATGGAGCAGCCTTACGTTCTCCATGAGCCGTGCCACCGGAAAATTTGGCCAACTTAAAAAAAATAATGGAAAAAACCTTATTTGTATTCCAAAACCAAGAATAAACGCATGTTTTTTCATTTTATTTGATCGTAATAGAAATAAGAAAACGTTTAATCTGTAAATCTTTAAGTCGTATCAAAAGCCCATTCTGTCGCTCTTCTGTGTTTCATGACTGTTTAGGAAGGCAAATATCCTCGTACGATACGTGTGAATGTGAAATGTAAACATCATACGCTTGGAATAGATATTCACCGCGAACAGTTGACTGTCAGTAAGCCTCAATTATTATTATAGTAAATATATATACAGCAGGCGGGCGATTCGTGTTCATGCTAATAGGTATCCAAATATGAAGGAGTGACTTTGTGATCTAGAGCATTCCAGTGTAAACAATGACAACAAGGATGGACCCCACTGAATAGTACGGTATACAAAGCTAGAGTGTCAGCGAGGCCTATGTAGGTGTTCGGTAATTTGTGTACGACGGTGGGGGTGGCCTCATAATTAACTGGTCTAGGTGAAGAATGTATATCGAACGTTGTTTATTATATCTCAGCACATATTTGAGAATGACATTGTTCTGCATTGCATTATAGGTACACCACACGCCAATTGATGTTCCCTATGACAGTTCTTTCTCCATATTATTTTAATGGAAACTTTTTAAAGTTTGAGGACATTAGCACGTAAATTCGTGTAAAATATTGCATTGAAGTAATAATAATATGAAACTAAAAAGTGTAGTCCTTTATTTTCGGCTTTAGGTGTACGAATGCAAGTAGAGAAAATTAAATATCATAGGGATCATCATTCGGCGTGAGGCGTATAGTATGATTTAGGTACGATCATTTGCTGCACCACACACCACATGTATGTATGATTAATAATTTTTACATAAAACAGGTCTTGATTGCTTTCCAAATAAGGTAGACGTTCGAGTGTTTGATTCTGTCCCAGAGTAATCGCCACCTCAAATGTTAAGTCATTGGCAATAGGGGTAACAGCAGGGTGTCGACTATTGGGTATTAGTGTGTCGAGCATTGGGACGTTTACCTTACTTACAAGGAAAGGTATCCAATTGTCCGGCTCCAATTTGATTTATTTTGATATATGTTAGAGAGTAGTCTAAAATAACAGACACGTATTTTTTTTGCTGCCCAATCTCAACCTATTGGGACAAACTGACCTCCAAAGTACTGAAAAATGACTAAGCCCTCCAATTTCTACAGAAAAAATTAAGCAAGTTGTTAGTTAATTACTGGTTTGACATTATGTTTGAGAACATGAAAAAATAATAAGCACTTGTTGCGTTATATAGGATCAAAGTATAACGCAACAAGTGCTTATTATTTTTTCATGTTCTCAAACATAATATCAAACCAGTAATTAACTAACAACTTGCTTCATTTTTTTTCTTGTAGAAGTTGGAAGGTTTAGGTACTTTTCAGTACTTTGGAGGTCAGTTTGTCCCATTAGGTTGAGATTGGGCAGTTAAAAAAAAATACGTGTCTGTTATTTTAGACTACTCTCTAACATATATCAAAATAAATCAAATAAGACCCGGACAGTTGGGTAGGTACGAGTACCTTTCCTTGTTAGTTATTTTTCACAAACCGGTCGAACACGAGAAAAGTAAATAAAAAAACAGCGAATAAAGAACTCGCTGGTTGAGAATATTAAAATGCTGTAAAAGAAACTTAGCTACAACAGTAAATAAATATGTAGGTATTTTCCTTGGTTTCTAATTAATGGGTAAATGAAGGAAACAATAGCCACCGAGTGCAATAAAGAATAATGATTGTGCCTGGAGTGGGAAAAATAACAATTTGTCATTGTTCTGCTACATCCAGCCCGGGCGAAACATTCTTATTCATTTTTTGTAACATAATGACTTATGGGGTGCCCATTTTTACAAGGAATTCGTAATTCATATTGGAATTGTAATAATATTGGATCACCTATCATTAGATCGAGTATAATAAGTGCAGCCCAAATTATGTTAAGGCAAATTCAACCTAAAACTAATTAACTTAGTAAAATGGGGAGGGGGAAAGTATAATCGGCAACACGTATACCATTGTCATTAAAGGCTAAGTATAACTTAAGTTTTGCCCTTCCAACATCTTCGGGTGCAACAATTCCGCCTACTGCCGTCCGACTTTACTTAAAATATAAATAAAACAGTCTTATTGTCATAGGCCTGTTGCGTACAATGCGATGAAAAATGATGATTTATTATAAAGTTCACGGAACCCGGGAGGCTAATGGCGGTGCCCGAGTTATTAATGGTTGTTGTGCTACGTGACGGTATAGCTGTTCACTACAATAATAAAGACTAAATTTATGCCATTCGTTTTGAGCCCGTAGCAATTAAACGTGGACTTGGTAGTCTATTTTTTTAGAAAGTGGACCGTTGGGAAAGGTTTGGAATTGCTAATTTCATTTCAAATTTAATGAAATATTTTGCTTTGATTTTGACTTCCTCTTGACTCTAGTCGCTTGTCAAAGTGATTGTGCTAAGTTAGTAAATTATAACCAAAGCACATTCTTAGCGAACACATTCTTCCGGTGAGACGTAACTCGGGACATACGTACCTACCGTAACTATCAGGACTTACGTACCTACTCGTAACTTTCAGTACTTAACAGACAGTGCACATACCATCATTATGCCCGTTGTTTAACCCGAAAATATGTGACGTTCCACGGGAAAAGGTACCTTATGGTTGGTATTGAGTTAAGCACAGATCCTAAATCTGTGTTAAATAAGCTATCTAATACAAAAAGAATCACGACCCTAAGTCCCATACTTTTTTTTAAAAAAAACATCAAACCTGCACATGCTAAAATTGCACTTTTGAGAAATCGTCAAAAGAAGTTTAAAACTAATTTTAAGTATGTTCCCGTTGGAAGTTATGGAGATGATGATTGATTATGTATCTCAAGGTATTTTTCTTTGGAAATCAGTAATGGTTTTTTTAATGTGACTTCCAGGTCGTGAAAAATCAGCCTTTGATTAGAGCATGTCGCTTATGAGAACGAAATAAAAAAAAAAAAATCGGCCTGTTCTTTAACATAATATTGTAATCTGAACCATTGTATATAGTTAGAGATATTAGACTGCACATTATGGGATAGAAATAAAATCACATTGTTAACGAAATATTTTTATTTTAATTAAAATGTCATTTTTATTATATGTTTCATCATTCCTATAATATTCACAATTTTCGTATAATGAGTTCTAAATTATATTTAATCAGTCTACACAAGTATCTCAAAAGTGTCATTATTATTCTACAAGTCGTATTTTTTTATTTATAAACGATTGAAGTTACGTAAAAATCACAAATTATTCCCATACATTTGAGAAAAGGTACCTTATGGCGGGCCATAAGCAAAAATTATTGATAATTACAGTATGGCACGATATTTACATTATTTATTGACAAATCTTGTATTAAGACAGAAAACTGAAGAAAAAAGGTTATTAGAAATTTACTTCAAATCTTGACCAATTAAGAGTAATTCTCAAATGTGACGTCTTACGTGAAAAGGTACCTTATGAGGGTTTCTAGTTACGGAGATATTCAATGTTGTGTAAAAATTGTGTTTTTTTTATTATGTATTTCCATTTAGTAAATTATATGTTACGACACGTCTTTGCCTATCTTTATTTTTGTTATAGACGAATTAAAGGCTGAATAATATGCTTCTACAGTTTAGTACAAAAGGTACTTTATGGCGGTGTAATTTAAAAATGTTAGAAATACTTGTCGTAACTTGCTCAGTTTTTGTCCTTCATACCGCCGTGCCGTGGTATTATTTTGGCTACACCGCCAGTACCGCCACGCATCTGTCCTACTCTCACCAACACTTTACGTATCGTTCTCTCTCGGTCTTGCTGGCCGCTCGGAGTCTCAGCCGGCCGGCATGAGCAGTATTTGCTTACCTTTTCGTTCGAATAGTTGTGAGAAGTGTTCGTCGTGGATTTTAGCGTGTTTTAAATTAAAAAGATTATTTTTCTTAAGTGGTCAAAAATTATAGAAACCGCCAAAAAATGTCTTTTTTCGTAAATTTTTCGAAAAAATGAATAAAAACCTTTTTCTAAAATGGTCAAAATGATAGGCATTCGCCAAAAAGTGTTTTTTTATTTTTGTAATTTTTTTTAAAAAAAACAAGGTTTTTCTAAAATGGTCAAAAAGTTTCACGATTCGCCAAAAACACGTTTTTATGTTTAAAAAAATGTTTTTAAGACTTTTTCTAAAAAGGTTGAAAGGGAAACATGACAAAGTGGTAAAAAATTATATAAACCGCAAAAAAAGTCTATTTTTGTAAGTTTTTTTTAAAAAAAAAATTAAAAAAGTTTTTATAAAATGGTCAAAAATGATGGGCATTCGCCAGTGTTCTTTTTTATTTTTGTCAATTTTTTTAAAAAAAAACAAGGTCTTTCTAAAAATGGTCAAAAAGTTATACGATTCGTCAAAAACACTTTTTTATCTGTTTTAAAAAAACGTTTAATAATTAAAAATTTAAAAAAACGACATACAAATGTATTTATTTTTATTTTTATTTTTTTTTCAATTCCGAATCTGTGGCACCCAGTGGCCCTTTCCTTCTAAATTTTCAGCTTTCTAGGATCATTTCGAAAATTTTTGCTTACCATTATGCAGGCCGCATGCTTGTTTGCCACCGTCGTGGTATAAAAAAAGAAATAAGCAAAAGTTGCTAGTAAATTTTATTAATGAATTTTATCAACAGCTTTATCATTTTTGTATGTGATCCGCCATAAGGTACCTTTTCTACTAAACTTTGAACACAATTTTTATATAGAAATAATTAACGTACAGCAGTGAAACCAAGCTACAAATACACGTCTATTCCTATATTTTACAATTTTGCATAAAAGAAAAAAATGATGATTTTGAAGGATTTCACAAAACCGTTCATATCTCCGTAACTAGAAACCCTCATAAGGTACCTTTTCACGTAGGACGTCACATATGGCTGCTTGACCAAATGTACTTTTTTAGGGTTCCGTACCAAAATGGTAAACAAGGAACCCTTATGGTGCGACTCTGTCTGTCTGTCCGTCTGTCACAGCCAGATATCTCAGAAACTACTGCTGCTATCGATTTGAAATTTGGAATAGTATTAAAAGTAACTAACCCGAGCCTATTGGATGTAAAAAAAAATCTTGTAACTTTTTTTATAGGGGTCCGTAATAGGACTTTTAAAATTGAAAGTAGGGCTAAGTATTATATCGAATGGGGTATCAAATAAAAGGGCTTGATTTGTAGATTAAAACACCGTTTTTGTTTGTGTTTTGACAAAAAACGTTAAAAAAATACCATCCCCCCTATTATCTTCGAATTTACTGAACAGAAAAGTCTATAATAATTACCAAATATTAATGTCATCCTAAATATTACAGGAAAAATATAACGGTTTTCTTAACTTGCACCGTTTTTGCGAAATTTGCAAAAATCTTAATACATACTCGTATTTGCTCCTACTAAACTAATCGACATACAGTTTTTCTTGAATTATTCATGTATCTACTTATGAGTGTATATAGAACTCTCGGTACGCGAGTCTGACTCGTACTTGACTGGTTTTTATTTTTTTATACTACATACTCGTAGGCCTGCTTGGTGGTAAGCATTCGCGGCCGTAGCCTATGAACGCTTAAGACGCTTGTAACGGCAGGAGCATTACGTGCGTATTGCCGACACCTTGAAAATCTATTATCACTCCCCTCTTGAAGAATTTGATACTGTAGCCTTCTGGGAAAACCGCGGTAGTTCTTAAACTGTGACCGAAGGTATGAGTTTAAATGACAAGTCTGTCGTCTGTGGAGTTTCTTTTGAAGCATAAGACTCGACAATTAGATAAAGAATATTTTCAGTTAGGGCCGATACAGACGGACTGCAACCCAACTGCAACTCCCTACGATTTGTATGGGAACTGCATCACAACTGCACGCCGACACCGACGCGCCGCAGTTGGGTTGCAGTCCGTCTATATCGGGCCTTAGATTCGTTGCCCAAAAGCATGTTACTATTTCTAATACTGATATTTTCATCACTTCCTTAGTGAATGTCTCGTTTAAAATTTAGTTTCTTTGGTTTATCTATGTCATGGCCCTACCTACATATTTATTTAGTCTTTTACCAATTTTCCCTTTTTGTGTACGAAGAAGCAATCAAATCCATAAAATAAAATCTGAATATAACAACGAATCCGATGATTGATGAGACGTTTATTGTTACTCGGAACACAAAAGGACAATTGTATACACATTTTTCATGTATACGAGGATAATGACTTGATAACCATCGCTATCGTATTAGTTTTTAGGGTTCCGTACCAAAATGGTAAAAAAGGAACCCTTATGGTGCGACTCTGTCTGTCTGTCTGTCTGTCTGTCCGTCTGTCACAGCCAGATATCTCAGGAACTACTGATGCTATCGATTTGAAATTTGGAATAGTGTTAAAAGTAGCTAACCCAAGCCTATTGGACATAAAAAATATCTTGTACCTTTTTTACTTTTTTTTTAAAAGGCTCCGTAATGGGACTTTGAAAATTGAAAGTAGGGCTATTATATTGAGTGGGATATCAAATGAAAGGGCTTAATTTGTAGATTAAAACACCATTTTTATTTTTTTTCTTAAATAAGTAGTTTTTGATTTATACATTTTTATGTACCATTCCCCCCCTATTATCTCCGAAGTTACTGATCAGAAAAATGTGTCATAATTACTAATTATAAATATCAACCTGAATATTACAGGAAAAATAGAACGGTCTTGCTAACTTTAATACCTTTTTAGAAATTTACAAAACTTGGAATCCCTAGCGGCGAGTAGCAAAACTAAGCGATGGCATGTTTCACGCTAGGGGATTTCCGGGCAAAACTAGATGGCGCTAAAACACTAAACATTTAACGATGTTATAATTGAACAAAGAAACATAGTATAGTAACAATTAGTTCGTAAACAGCTAATAATAAATAAATTTAAATACATTTAAATACTGTGTCACGTTTGCAAAGTTAAATAATTGTAAATAATATTATAATTATTTTACCAAGCTTATACATAGATGGCATTGTAAATTCGGGGAACAGCTTTTTGTATGGAGAATGACAGTCCTCTTGATTTAATGGTCCTTGCTATTAAATAGAATCATTACACGTCAGGTTCTAAATATTACAGGGAAAATCTAACTGTTTTCCTAACTTGCACTGTTTTTTAGAAATTTGCAAAAATCATAACATATACTTATTTGCTTCTACTAAACAAATCGACATACAGTTTTTCTTGAACTATTCGCGTATCTACTTATGAGTTTGTACGGAACCCTCGGTGCGCGAGTCCGACTCGCACTTGACCGGTTTTTTTAAAGCACTTTATTACTTAGCTTCTTATTAACTTAATATCAGATAACTTTTCTAGCAAAATAATAACCGCATTTGAGATACTATCAAATTCATAAGATACTTCTACATTTATATATACAATAGTAACGTAGATTTAGTAGTAATAAAACATATTACCTATACATACAGGATGGCCCTAACATTAGGGATTTAAATTAAAGGGTCGTTTCTACTACTTAATCTGAGCTACTTTCTTTTTGCAACTTTTTAAAAACACACCAAGTTCTAATTTTATTTTTTCATACATACGAAAAGTGAGATTTCACTGCTTTCAGAATTGAACTTTGAAGATGAATTGCCTATCTTAATTTAAGTTATTTGAAGATATTGTAAATCAAAAGTATCTCAGTTTAGCGAAAAGAATCGAACTTTATTTTTAAAGATCCATCGTTAGAGCCAGCTTGTATTATACATATACCTACAGTCAACAAAAACATTTCAACATTTGTTTTTAGAAAAACTTATTGCCGACTACATTTATGCTCGTGGAAATAACAGATAGACACTAACACTTATGAAGGTTTACGTAGCATTTACCTACATTCAGTGCTTTCATTTCTCGTTTCGTATGCGAGTTTTTCTCCCAGTCGAGTGCCCTCGTCACGTGAACAGTGAAGGGCCTTAGAGAGCGCGTATGATTTTTCCACCCAGTATGTGCCCGAGTCACAATAGACGTACATATACAGTAAAAGAGCACGAAGTCTACCTCAGGGTTGAATAATTTATGTAACTGGACTAAGAGCGTTCGAATATTCACATCATCTCTTCGGATGGCTGACTAAAGTCAGTCACTTGTGCGCAGTCGACTCGTAAGTTTGTATTTGACCTCAATTTTCGTGGCTAAATAATGTTTTGGAAATAATATCTACATAGATTAAGTGGGTGCTTGACTTTAGATTATTTATTTAAACGCAAACTTACTACTTAAATGCTGTTTTCGAAAATTTACAAAAATAAGCTGTCCCATTGCAACCAAGTCAGGATCTGATGATGGAATCTTGGAGAAATCGAGGGAACTCTTCAAATATTATAGGCACACATATAGCGATTTCGGTATTTTTCGTAATTTCTCGTCCATCTCTTATTAGCAACAAGTTTCTAGTGTTAACCCACTTCAAAACAAAGAGTAAATTTGTATCTAGGTTTCTTCCCCGATTACTTGAAGACGGCTGAACCTATTTGAAAAATTCTTTATTCGTTTTAAAGGGTTATACCTCCGAGGTGGACCCATTGCAACCAAATCAGGATCTGATGATGGGATCATGGAGAAATCGAGGGAAATCTTCAAATATCATAGGCACACATATTGCTATTTTGGTATTTTTCTTACTTTCTCGTGCATTTCTTATTAGAAATAAGTTTCCAGTCTTAACCGACTTCAAAACAAAGAGCAATTTTTATGTAGGTTTGTTCCTCGGTTACTTGAAAACGTCTGGACCGATTTGAATTTTTTTCTTTTAACTAAATAGACTTAAGTCTATTTGGTTAAAACAATATTTATCCAGCGCCACTAAAAATTTTAAAATAAAGTAAATGTTTAAAAACAAAAAATAAAAACCGACTTCCAAAAACTTAAACTAAAAACCAAAAAATAATATGTTAATTACCCCAAAGAAATGGATGAATGGATAAACAACGATTCATATATATGTCGGATTTAGCTCGTGTGATGACTGTCTGGTCAGGATGGGTTAGCTGCAGAATCTTGGCCGTTGAGGTATGTTGGTTAAAGAAGTGGATTCATGTCAGATCAAATCATTTATTCGTCTGATTCTTTTGGCCGCTTCGGTAAATGACATTCTGGTGAGAAGAAGGGCCGAAGAAACTCACCAGGTTCTCTTTTCAATCATCAGGCATTACAATAGTTGTTACAATATTATGGCGTAGATACTCAAGAGAGCAAATAGACAATTACGTTACACAATATGATTCTTTTCACTATTAATCGACAGAATTACAATTACCAAGTAGCAACTTTAACTACTGGCAGACGAACTGACAGAATCGTAAGACAAGTGTTGTCGCCACGACAGTCAGAAAGAGAATCGACACTCTTGTCCAACGAGCCCGCCCACGTGCAACGCAACCGGTCGTTACGTCACACGGCGTTCGCGCCATTTTAAATCTACTTAGTACTACAGTAGTCAATTGAGGATCTTAGATTTCTTGAATTATCGCTGCTGTCCCCGACACGGCCATCCTGCATAGCACACGTCCTCGTGTGTCTATCCTGAAACAAGCAAAAAAAAACAACACAGTACGCCATTCGGTCATTCCTGACAATAATCACCAGAGTGACAAAAAAAAATAAAAACCGACAAAATAATTTTATTTTCATTTCTCCGTAATAGTTCTTTACGCTACAACTAAACACATAGCAAAGGTGACTATGAAAATAAAGTGGAATTTGTGGTTTATTATTTCTCAATATTTACAGTGGTACAAATCAACTTTTAACCAATTACCAATTGAATCATTACTTGGATATTTATGGGCACACGTATGGTCTAAGACTTATGTAACAACAGCAAAGATTAGCTAAGTAAGAGACTGGCAACCTGTTCGTGGCCTAATGGCAATTAAGCCCACACAGCAAGTCACATGCTTGCTATTACGCGCATCCACCAAATGGATCGCCGTGCATCCCCCTGGACTACACTACGGTCTGCAGTAGACCCGACCTCCACTAGGGCTAGCCGCGCACCGCGCATCCACGGACTACTCAGAGCAGATACCGACTTCTAACGGACTACGGCTACGATCTAACCTCTAGTATAGTCGACCAACCGAACCAAGAACCATCCCTCACTAAGCAACTAATAAAAAATCATAAAACAATATTATTGTTTCAATTACCATCCCGATTTTCCTTTCCTACAGTAATGTCAATAGGTATTTGGCTTTCAGGCATTTTTCGCAGCCTATCGTGTGCGTACTTATAGGTGTATCTAGAGTTTAGTACTTTCAAAACAAAACACCACTTTGTGATATCAAATGGACCTTTCAATTTGGGGCGAACTTTATTTAGTTCCTTTCTTGTTTACTTAATCAAAATAAAATTCAAAGCTAGAGTTCAAGTACCCATTACAACCAAACATTTTTCAAAAACTAAAATTTCAAGAAAACTACCTCTTTTGTCCGGCTATATTCATAGCGTTACAACCATCTCCGTGGTTACTCGACATAAAAGTAACCCCGTGATTCTATGCGACACATTCCATCACCACTGAGATCATTATGACTCCATAGGACATTTATCTTGATTACCAAATTTAAAAATCACACAAACTGTACTATACGGAAATTCTGAATTACTAAAATTAACGGGTATTTGACTCAAGACCATTTTTAGCACATCGCAATATTTTCAATCACTAGAATCCGTAGAACCGCGCTTTTTCTCACATTAGTAAACTTTACATTACTTCCAAACATGAATGCGTAACTAGGTATTTGTAAAAACATTAAATTTAAAGGTAGTTGAAAACAACGGTTGACAACATTTATTTTCCTTTCGATAAACGTAGTAGTATTGATTCGATTTTATAACGGAGAAAACTATAGCTCGAACGATTACAATATCGTAATTCGAACAATTGTCGGGTAGAACGTAAAAATAAGCGACTGTCATAAATAGCTACTTCGTAAACTTGTTTGGTACTGCTAAATTTTAATTCTTATTCTCAAACGGTAAACTGTAAAGTTTTTCTGTCAATTTAAAAGTAAAGTTTCGCTTTGTGAGAAAATACTCGGGTCAAGAATCGTTATAAAATGGGTACGACTCACCAGATCGTATTGGATTTCCACAAACTCGCGAATCTTGCAGGTGTTGGTGCCTGTTGTTGACTAACGCGCCTGAAGCGCCGTTGCCGCCCATGTCACCTTGTAGTGGCGCATCCGTAGCTGGTGGTGTGTAGTGATGAAGTCCAAAACGACGAATCTTCTTTTGCTCGCGAAATCAAACGATGATATTTGTTGTGGCTTCAAACCGTACTTCTTGAAGGAATCTTCATTGTCTTCGCTTCGACTGTATTTCACGGTGTTGACTGTTGTGCAGTGCAAGTGCCTCTTTATTTTCGGAGATCACAATTAATGATGTTGCGGTCACACTTTCTTCAGAGATTCCATTTAAACAAAACCGGCAGTGTTGGATATTCTGAATACATTAACGTTGGCTGCGCTGTAGTTGCTGGACTTGCTTTGTAGGTAAGAAATTGACTTCTTTTCTAGTAAAACCATTTTTGTTTTGTCACAATGATTCTACACGCAGTAAGTGCATCCGTTCGGTTGATTATCATTGACTCTCATGTCCATTGTTGAGATCCAAGAACATAAAGCATGGTAAAGCATGTCTAATTCGCTAGACACAAAATCTCATAATTGCCTTTCACTGGATATTGACAAAGATGTGGAATGCCTCAAACACTGGAAATCGTTCACATCCTGTGTGGGCGCTGATTACATCCCACGCCTGATGTCGGATTTAGCTCGTGTGATGACTGTCTGGTCAGGATGGGTTAGCTGCAGAATCTTGGCCGTTGAGGTATGTTGGTTAAAGAAGTGGATTCATGTCAGATCAAATCATTTATTCGTCTGATTCTTTTGGCCGCTTCGGTAAATGACATTCTGGTGAGAAGAAGGGCCGAAGAAACTCACCAGGTTCTCTTTTCAATCATCAGGCATTACAATAGTTGTTACAATATTATGGCGTAGATACTCAAGAGAGCAAATAGACAATTACGTTACACAATATGATTCTTTTCACTATTAATCGACAGAATTACAATTACCAAGTAGCAACTTTAACTACTGGCAGACGAACTGACAGAATCGTAAGACAAGTGTTGTCGCCACGACAGTCAGAAAGAGAATCGACACTCTTGTCCAACGAGCCCGCCCACGTGCAACGCAACCGGTCGTTACGTCACACGGCGTTCGCGCCATTTTAAATCTACTTAGTACTACAGTAGTCAATTGAGGATCTTAGATTTCTTGAATTATCGCTGCTGTCCCCGACATATACATATACAGATATTTATAGTTTTTAACCTGTTATTTTTGAATTCGGTGCCAGCTAAGGAGCTTAACACAGCCAGCTTTGCGTGGCAGGCACCAACTTCTAAAATAACAGGTTAAAAACTATAAATATCCGTATATGTATATATGAATCGTTGTTTATTCATTTCTTTGGGGTAATTAACATATTATTTTTTGGTTTTTAGTTTAAGTTTTTGGAAGTCGGTTTTTTATGGAATAATATTGTACGTACGGCATTTACCTAGAAGGTACCTACAAACTTACATTTTAAAGGCATGAACTGAAACTTAATTACAAAAATTAAAAACCTATAACTAAAAAAACCCTAAAAAGTAAAAAAAATCTAACATTTGGTTCGCAGTCGGGGGGCTTCTGTTTTAGTACTGCGTGTAATATGTCCCCCGAAAACTTCATACACTTTAAAACGAACTGCATAGTCATAGCTCAGATGATCTGAGCGTTTTGACACTTAATCGAGTGACTGATTGGATCTGTTAGGAGGTAACCGAATATTGATAGATAAGTAGAGACCGGATTTGAAGTAGCGATCTCAATATTAATATGGATATGACTGGTATAATTTATTATTTTTTCTACTCACAAAAATAATGGAACAAAAAAGTAAAAATCATTTTGGAAGCTTTTGTAAATATTGGGCAAAAATTATGGTGATAATAAATAAAAACATCGTTTGTTAATTTTTGAAATAGTTTATTTTTTAAGTTCTTCTTCTTTAATGTTTCTTTTGCACAATGCACAGTAAAATTAAGACCTTATATAACCAACATGACATTGTATTTAACAAATTGTACTAGTCATATCCATATTAATATTGAGATCGCTACTTCAGATCCGGTCTCTATAGATAAGTGTTTAGGGCATGTTTAGATGATGAAAGATTTCACGAAGGAACGAAAGTGTAAAATGTGATTGAGTAAATTCAATTACCTTACTTATCATCGCTGGGCCTGCAGGAGTCGTTATGTAACTTTTGTCGATTATAGTTTTGAACCTTTTATATGTAAGCTCCAGTATTAAAGGGTTATTCTTCGGGAATATGTCTGCGACTTATTCCGCTGTCTCCATGCATTTAGTATGAAAAAGGACCAAATAAGGTGACCGCAGACATATTTCTGAAGAATAACCCTAAAAATAAACAAACTAACACGTAATATGTAGCGAAATAAGAAACGCCCTGACACAGACGCGCAACTACCAAGAAGTCACATTGAATTTCGATAGCCCATCGTGCTTAATGGATCGTGTTTGGTAATGAGAAAGTGCCCCAGAAGACCTAGTTGAGTTACTGTTCTACCTAATTTACTGTGTAAATATGTACTGAACAAACTCCGAATATTGCGACTGAAATAAGCCAGAAGTAGTTTGGTGTAGCTTAGTTTTATATTTGCGAGGGTATGTTTTTCATACATTGAATAGAAGAGGGTCGGCACTCGGCAATGTCTATCTGAACGACCAAGGTGAGTGTGAGGTTATAACGTTAACGTAGGTATAGTGCGAATCTTCCCAGGTGAATTTTTCGCTTCGAGCCCTAATCTTTCAAACAAAGGCCATTGTATCCATTATGGCAGCTTTGCCATAATGGATACAATGGTCTTTGTTTGAAAGATTAGGGCTCGAAGCGAAAAATTCACCTGGGAAGATTCGCACTATAAGTAGCGCGATGCGTTAAACCAACGAATAAAAACAATTTGGTCAGGAGTTTTTAATATTTTATTGTTTTTTATTGGCCATCAAATTGTTTTTTATTGGCCACAATGCCGTACGTACATATAGTATTATTACACAATACTCTCTGAATTTTTCATTTTAAATTAAAATATCTCATGAACAGCAGAACCGATTTCTCTGTTTTAAAATTTAAAAAAAACGCATCCATATCGGTTCACCTGTTTAAGAGCTACGGTGTCGCAGACACACACACAAACACAAATAGCGGTCAAATTTATAACACCCTCTTTGTCTACGTTGTCTGAGTATTAAAGTATTATGACAAAGTTGATCGAGTTTTAACACAGATGGATGTTGAGCTTTATGGGTCATTTTCAAAAAGATGTCCGTAGTTAGAGCTAAACAAAATGTTAATTTTGGTCCTTTGTATAACGAAAGTTAGGTACCATATAATTTATATGAATAGTAGGTTAAATTAAACCCTAACTATGAAAATATTTTATGGAAATGATCCCTATTTTCATATATCTAAAATAAAACCTAATCAGTGAGTCCGTATAAGTAACTTGGTGATTACAAGCCACCTTAGCCACATAATAATAACACAATTGTAGTAGAATACCGACTTTACTTACTAATATAAAATAATGTCCAAAGTTGACGTACTAAATGAGATGCACTCAATTTTAAGAACACTATTTATTTCCGCATACCGGACGCCCTATCACAGAAGCCTTAATCGCGGACTGAAAGCATCCGTCCCTTTCGCGACGCTTATTGGTTAGAAAGGGACGGATGCAAATTGTACATATTAATAGACAAACTTGTAGTTTTAGATACATTTTGAACCGAAATATTAGATCATGTTTATGTGGCGAAGCTCAGATGAGAACTGAATCAATATGTTTTATTTAAACAGTACCTTAGACTCACAGATATTTGAATTATGTTCATAATTCTTCTGTAGAGGCAGCCAGCCACTTCAGTATGCTCTATGTCCACGACAAAAGCTAGCGTGCTAGGGGTCTGATGTGAACTTATACCAGAGTCGCGATTTGCTAATACAGTCCAGTTGCTATTTCGATGAGTTGCGGCATAGACAATTTGCTTTTTAAACGAAATGAGAATAACCCCAAGTTAGTCTTCAAAGATGATCCACCAATATCAGTCGTTTACGTGTCGCTTCAGATAATAATTAAATATAAGTATAAAATAAGCAATCAATAATCAAAGTATTTGTTGTATACATAATATATTATATTCCGATTAAATACAATAAAACAGATATAAAACCATAATCCATAATTCGTTGTTCTAACCGAACATGGTTACACTTTTTAAGAAACTTCGAAATACAGTTTTTTTAGCTTACGGCAAAAATAAAACAATATTTTTTCAATGAGGCTTAAACAATTTTATTACAGACAACTTCCTAGTTTATGATTAGTTTATATAACACTACGGTACATATACAATTATACATAGTACTACCGTCTTATGACTAAAACCCGGATATGGAGTTGTATATAAGTTTTTTTTGTGTTTGCCTTGCGTAGGGTCCCACTGTGTCCCAATGGGCAAAGGCCTCTCCATTTGACTTCCACAACTCCCTATTGGCAACAAACAACATCCGGCCAGTCGGCTAGAAACGCATCTATATCGTCCCGCCCTTATATAGGTTAGCCGGGTTTTATATATAGGACGGCAGAGTAGTTACTCTCTCTAATTTCTTAGTGCCCACAGGAACAGGGAAGGTCATATTCCCTGAGGAGGCTTGTTTGCTCTGGCCGCTGCAGCTTCGTTTCCGGAGTCTGTTTGACCACTTAAGAGGTCAAGTTCCTAGCAAAATACTTTGTTTGGTTTTGTTACTTATTCTATACCTATATCTATTATCAACCTAGTTGTAGCGAGAGTAGAGCACTGTACCTAAATAATAATTCGGTCGTGGTTCACTTTTGAAATCACTGCTTTAAGGTACTTAATTCGCCTATTGTTTTGTGTCTATATACAATAAATACATATTTATCATTCATGGCCGTCTACTGCTGGACATAGGCCTTCCCCGTAGATTGCCACAGAGTGCGGGCCTATGCAGATCGCATCCACCGACTCCCCGCTACTCTACTTGTTTCATGTAATAAACATTGATATATAGATAAAACTAGAAGTATTTATTATTCAGTAGCAGTCGTTCCAGAATGAATACCTGTTGAGAAGAATGGCAGAAATGCATGGAAAGTAGGGCATCATTAGGGAGGCTCGAGTTCGCGCGCAATTCCCGACACCATTCCGGGGGTACACCGGTTACCGGGACATTTCAATAAACGCCCATCTCGGGGTTTTCACGTCATATTTATTACCCCTGAGACGCTGAATGAGCACTTATTCATAAATATATTTAGCATAAATCGCAAACATTTCGTACACGGATCGATGTCAAATGCATAAATTAAGTAATAGTACATTACACAACTAGGGTGGTAATACAAAGAAAGGCCGAGATCGCAGAAGTTTGAGGCCCGAGCTGCAAGCGAGGGACGTAAATATGCGATCGAGGGCTTTCTTTATTACCTCCCGTGTTGTGTACATCATTTTATGTCTACACTTGGCCAGAAAGCGGCTTTTTCCGTACGCGCAGCGTGCAGAAAAAGCCACTTTATGGCCAGGTGTGGCATAAAATATATTAAATACCTATTGGGTTTGTATGATGAGATATGCACGAGACCTAAAGTGGCTTATGTGATGTTAACGTGGTGGAAACCTACCGTGTCTTGACCATTGCTATATCTACTTATTTTTATTTAGTTTAATTATAGGTAAGTGTATATTCTCGTATTGTCTTTATTTTGTTGTACTTAGTATATCTAAAGACCGCTAGCCTCGAGTGATTTTTCTATAAGAAGTGTAGGAAATGAAATGGTTATTTGATAACATTCGTAGGCTTATGATGCTTCGCTTTGTCGCGCGATAAATAAATGATAAAGCATCTGTCACTCTCACACACTATTTGTCAGAATGTAACGGATTCTTTATCATTTCTTTATCGCGAGGCAAAGCGTAGTATTATACGCTTACAGAATTGGTAACCAGTTTAAGCGACGCCACGCAATTTGAACGCCGCCCAAGTTCTTTACGAGCTCCAATTTCTTCACTCATCCAGTGCATTTCAGAAGTAATGACAGAAGTAATCGGTCACCGGAATGTTAACACTATTACTTTATACGTGGAACATGCTTTAAATAGACGCAAATAGTCATAGGTACTCATAATGGCTGATTGCCTGATTCAAATAACAGTATCCAGTTATCAAAAAAACGTACATTGTTTTGAAAGCCGCAAAGTAAGCAAATTCAGGTGAGACTTAACATAGTGCTTTTCATTCTTAGGTACTGCGAGACTGCGAGGTAATAAAAAATGTACCTACCTATTCTAGAAAAGCTACGCCAAAATAATTATTTAAACACTTACTCGTACATGCAAATTGATTTTTTCAAATCCACTTTAAGAGTACCTACTTAGCAACATTGAGAGGACATTGGAGTAGGTACTTTTTGCCACGGTTGTTTGGTTCATAATCGTTACAGAAGCAAGTTATCACAAGCGTTTGAAGCAGCAAGTTTATGTAAATCCATACAGTCACTCGTTTGTGACAAACAAGCCTGCCCGGGCGAGTAAATATCGAGAGTAACAAAATTTATCCACGACCTTTGATGTGAGGGCGCTGTCAATGAGCATGTCTCGAGAAATTTGCAAATGGCTCCGAACGCAAAATGGCACGAAATGAGCTAAATAATGTTGAAATTTCATCTTTGAGCTGGTGATTTTTGATGTAAATTGGCTGGATCGCAATCGTTCTTCATCTTTATTTTTTGGTCATTTCCGCATTAATAATTGTGTGAGTGTAAAAAAATTAATCGCCATTTATGTCTGTAAGACAGTATAGGTTCATTTTTTCTATGTAGAAATCATTATCAATACTCGAAGACGCCTGAACCGTTTTGGAAAATTGCGCGGGAAGAAAATAGGTACCACTTTCTTGCCAAGGGAAAACGTAAAATTAGAGGTAATTAATAAAGCCTCAGATCGCATATTTAGCAGTCCGTTATTAACCAACTTCCACAAAAAGGGACGATTTTCAAAGTTTGCGTTTGTTAATTACGCGATTACTCGAATTCGGCCACCTAGGTCTTGAAGAAATCGAGGGACATCTTCTAATATTGTAAGTATTTGGGTATTGTTAATAATCATTCGTACATTTCTTATCGTATAGGTTCATTGAAAGTTGGTAATCTTAATTTTGTGGTTATTGTTCATAATATGTTTAACCACAAGCTCTAAGTAAACAAATTCTACGTTACTATTACGTAGTAAAATTTAGTTTAAAAAAAGATAGCGCATGTTGTAGGCTAGTAAAAAGCAAGGCACGTGTGGCAGTGGCAGCCGACCAAGAGACGCGCCGGGGCTTTCCGGAGCCAACACAGATATAGGAGAAAAAAGGTTACGCCATTATAAAGGTAACCAATCAGTATTTTTACAATACAAAATAATACTAATATTTGGTGTGCGCGAATAAAGAATTCGCGCACACCATACATTACAAGACATCGTTAAATAGGCTAATTTACTTAACCTGAAATTTGTTAAATTTATATAAGATCCTGTTAAAATAAGTAGAATAAATTAATATGTTGAAGTTTTGAGTTCTATACCTAAAGTGTAACTTGTTTTATGAGCCTTCAAAGTTGGGTGTGATAGTCCATTTTAAAAGTATGAAAATATTTAAAGCTTCAGGCCCATAACATTTATGGTAACTTTGTTTTGAAACCGTAAGGATAAACGCAAGTTTCAACATAGCTGCATGATAAATTCTTGATTTCCGAACACTAAGTATAACCGTGTGACGTCACATCGCTAGTAGTAAAGCTACTTTAGTATCAAGTGTTTTTTAAAACTACAGTACCTATGAAATTGAGGGCGCTTACTGGGTGCTCCGGTGGACGAGTTGTTGAATCGCTGGGCCGGAAATCCAGAGGTACCGGGTTCGATTCCCGGTTTGGACACAGGTGAGTGCCATTTAAATTTTCTATGTACTTTGATTTCTTGTATCTATATGTACCTACACTACAGTACCTATGTTTACAATAATTTTGACAATATCAGCATTTTGCAAAATATTTGCGTTATACAGTGTAAAGCAGTTACACACGCTTAAACAGTGGATTTATAGCAAATTGAATGTATAAGCAATCTTATAAGCAATTAAGTCAACAAAGCACCTTTAATTAACTACGGAATTTCGTGTACGCGTTCAGTATAATTTGAGCAGGTACCGAGATATACAGCGTGTAAGTCTAATACGGGCGAACAATTAAACCAGATATATAGCGTTTAGTAGTGTTATCATTAATTAATATGATTTCTTAAATTACAGTTAATAGTGACCTCGTAATTAATTTTTGAAAATTTATCGAGCAGCAATGTACCGCATACATGCTTGCTATGAGTCATAACTTATGACATTGCGAGATACGAGCTTTTTTAAAGTAACTGTCAACTAGCGTGTTTGTCAACTTGAATGTGTTGCGTTACATTGCGGCCCGAATTATTTTGTATGGTAAATATTTTCATTGTGGTTTTAAGCAATAGTTATCTAAATATGCTTCTTAGGTCCTATGCTGACCACAGTTTCAATATTTGCCCGTATTAGATTTACAGGCTGTATACAGTGCTGCATTATTATCTAAACATATGGCAGTTAATTGGCCGGGTGTACCATTGAACCGCGGATTATCAGTGTAACGAGCATTGACAATGATAATTTTAATAATATATCATTATATTATTAGCATTTTTACCTAGAAAACCAACGTGAGGCTCAAACATATTGAATTGCCGAATGCTCCCGAAACATGTCAAGTGTTTGTTTGTTTATTTTTTCATACTGAAGCTTATGTATATAAAGGTACAAAACCATAAATCAACAAAAATCACATAGCGACTCCTGCATGCCCAGCGACGATATCAGGTGTCGAGTTACAAATAACTAGCCCGCGTAAACCTGTAATGTAACCTACATCGGAGAGGTATATCGTTTAAACAAATACATTTCACTCAGTTTACCTAGCCTACTTAACTTATTAATAGGGTTCCGTTGGCACCCTTTGGGTACGAAACCCTAAAAATGGTTATCCAAGATATTGCTGGTACCGCATCCATTAATTCTAACTCCATCCCATCTCAACTACAATGATTAATGATTATTGTCACAAACGTGATCTCACGAGGCTATTATAGTTGTCGAATGGCCGAGCAATTGAACCCCAAGCTAAAGTCAAAAAATGGTGGTCCATCATATCGCGGGTACCGCATCCATTGATGCTGACTCTTCGTCCCATCTCGACTACACGATTATTGTCACAAAGGCGATCTCATGAGGCCATTATAGTTGTCGAAGAGCCGCCTCTACGTGGCTCGAATGGGGATAGAACTTCGAAAACGCTACGTTATAAAAGTCGACGACTACCATGGCCTGTACAGGTAAAGAATATTTAGTAAAGTATTTTTTCTACTTGAGAACAAGTCGGCTGCCCTAAGCTAAATTCAAGTATCTCAGTTTTAGCAAATTTTACAGGAGAGCCAAAAATCGTTATTAATCATTTTCATTGACTATTTATTAATCCCAAAAATAATTAAATTTTAATGTCATGGCATTTAGTATAATAAAGTTAGTTTAGTACTAATTTTAGTTATTTATTTTTATGTTTAGTTTAACTAGAAATGGCAAAAATAGTTTTCTGCATAAAACGCATCTTGATTTTGGGAATAGTATTCGTTGTAAAATCAAGTAACTTGAGATGCTTCATTTTAGGTTTGTTGCATTAGTTATAAGTACTAAAGATTGTTTAGAAATGAAATACCATGTAAGAACAGTTTTAAAGTAAAGTACTTAGAAAATCAACATATGAAATCAACACTTTTATTCGTATATTACGTCTATAGGCAAAGAGTGGACATATTAGTCCACAATTTCACCATTATCGATTAAATCAAGAGATAAAGGGTATTTCATCTAATCGGTGCCAAAATTGCCGCCGCGATACTGGCATTAAAGGCACTAACTTTTCAATAACCTCCTTTTTTTTAGATGGATGAACTCCTCTCGTAGATGGCTTATTCCGTGGCAACTCGTGCACTGAATATTTCTTTTGCAAAAAATCTAAGGTATTCGTTTCTTGAAACGAATTTTTGTATAACAACGTCCTGTCTACTATATCTTTCAAAAGAAAATTCTTCAAACCGTCCTTCTCGTCGTTTCTTTTCACGCATCTCTTCTTTTTGTTCCATTCAAAAATATCGTCCTTGGTTACTTCTATGACAGTTGTGTCCTTTCGGCTTGTGTTTACACAATTTTTGAAGTCTTCGAAATCGTAAATGTGCTTCGTGTTTTTGATATTTTTCTCTATGTTGCCATGGACCCCATCTGCTGACATGTGCGTGTGACCTTTTTTTAAATACTTTATTGTTATTGTGTCAATTTCTAGACTATTTACAACTGTCACGAGAGCCGTAAAGAGAAACCAATTTTTATTTTGTGATTTACAATTATCTGTCCAAAATATGAAATTTTTCACGTCTCTTTCGGACAACAACAGTTTATAAATAGCGTCGATAATATTTTTAGCCTCTCTTCCTGAAGTTCCTTCATGCCAGAGTATGCACTTCGCAGGAGTTTCGGGATCGTTCTTCTTTAAACCTGCGAATGTCAGGTTAAAAACAATTAATCGACTAGTAAAAAAACAATCTTTAACTGGCGTCATTGGAATTAGCAACGATTTCTCTAAATCCATTGAATATACTTTTGTGTATAATTCGTTCTTATGTGCGTCAGATTTATAGTTTAAGCTGGCCTGCTTAGCTTTTTCTTTATAGATGCATATTTCGCTTAGTATTTTTAATGATAATACATTATGTTTTCCTGTTGTTTCACTTTGCATTAATTCAAATTGGCAACAGTCGAAGCATTTATCACTTTTTGGCCTGTGCAAAGATATGTTCATTTGTTTTAATGTTTGGCGTTGGCGATATATCTCTAAGGAGCATTTTGAATTAGGGTATTGCTCAAATCTTTATGAAGCTTTATAAGCGTGATATCTTGATTTAAATATCGTGCTTTTGGAGCGTTATGACGACGGTAATGTGCAATACAGGGTTATATTATAGGGTGATATATTTGATATCATAACTTTTTTCTGACTGGTTCCTCGGTTAATGACGACAGATGATGGTAGTTCTTAACTATTTTACGTTTTCACCTACCCACCACAATACACATAAAGTTAAAAGATACTTGTTTTTAGATTATATCAACGTTGTAAACCAACTTCGCAACAAACGGTGAAATCAAGCATCTCAATAAACCATTTGAATTTCAAGTATCTCACTTTGAGTTACTTGTTTTTAGCATAGAAAAGGACAAGATGCTTGATTTTAGCGTGGAATTAGAGGAAACAAAAACAAACTTGAAATTTATTAATTGTTAATAACTTGGAAAATATGAGGCTTAGAAAAAAAAATTGATGCAGATATATGCCTTTTCCACACCTTTTTCAAAATATGCAAAAAACGAAAAATGAAAAAAATTAGATACTTGAATTTAGCTTAGGGCAGCCGAAGTGGCTTACGATTAGACTGGTACACAAATGCCGTGGGGTAGTTCATTACGGTCATTTCTTTAGATCTTCTATTACATACAATGCATTATAGTATCTGAACTAATTTAATTTGCAAAGCGCGTAACGATGGCAAATACTTAGGTCATACCAAATTCAGAAAGTAAGCGTCATAGGAGTTAACGGCAACGACAGTTAATGGCATGAGTACGTACTACCACGGTATACGGTAGTTTTACTCCGAACAAAAGGTACATCGGGAGCGCGCATGTGTGCTCGCCGTGTACGGACGCACCACAGGCAAGCATTTGCGACTGCGCGCGACTGCACAGTATGTCGTTCACTCACACAGACGCGCGTCGTGCGTCTGTGTGAATACGTGTTGTGCGCTCCTAAACGGCCGAAGTCGTACTACTTGGTTGTCTTTATACTTTGGTAGTACTATGTTTTCTGTTACAGGTCTAATAGTACTACCTTTTACGGGTTAGTACAAAGTACATGCATATAAGGGCTCCCTAGGCTTTTAACCTATTCGACGCCAACGACGGATATATCCGCACCGCAGGTTCAACGCCAACGACGGATTAATCTGTCACAGAGCGCAGAGCGATATAGACCTATATGCACCAGCATAAAGTTCAATTTCGGTTTTGGCACTATTATGATATAGCGTGTGACTTGCAACTTTTGTTTGACGTAGCGTCGATAAGGTTAACATCCCTTACTATGGTGATGTCTACGTCCAAGATGCGAACACAACCTTTCTGGGGCGCACAATAGGGATCTAGAATAAACTTCCTGCTATATGGGATTTTATAAAAATGGTGTCATCAAATTTCTTACAGACCGACAACGCATTAGCAATGCATCTAGTGGGGTTGGGTCCTGATCGCCTTACTTGCATTTAGCCTTGGTATTCCAAACGTCTCAGTTGTACACTGGCCAAGTATACAAAATGACTTGTTTATCTAATCCCATGATTACAAAATGGTCCAAGTTTCAAGAAGACTTAGGGAGCAAAACGCCTATAATAGGTCGTGAAATGCACAAGCAGGCAGAATGTCTCAATTGTATAAGTCTTGGTTGTGATAAGGACTACGTAATCAAAAGATCTTGTTTGTTGTCTTAGTTATAAAATGAGGAAGTGGATGAAACGTCATTATTGCTAAATGACTACGTTATATTTATGTAAAATGAGTAACTGCAGATTAACATTTTGTGAAGCCTTTGCCGGAAATTGCGATTTCTGATCATACCTACTTAAAACACTCTCGATCATGTCGCCTTTAAAAATACTAATTCCGGTCTACCGTTAAACTGTTACCACGAAGTACTTCTGAAGGTGATAATAAAATAATGTTATGTCATTATACAACCTGGACAAATTGCTACTTAAGACATTTTTTATACTTTACGATTTAACTACATAGTCTTTATACTATAAAGACATTCTACAATATTGGACGTAAAGATTATTCAGACAATATATCTATTAAAACATTATGACGTTAAGCCGTTTTGCAGTCAAGTCATTCAGAGTGAGGGCGTTTTACAGACCAAGACATTTTACTCCCCGGACAAAAATACAACTAAGGTGCTCTGCTCTCTAAGGCTAAATGCAAGTAAGGCGTTCTGGATCCAACCAAGCATCTGGGTCAAAATCTTTTTTAGGTTATACGTCCTTCCTGTGGACATTATAAAATTGTTAGGCTTTAAAGCCTAATTTTCTTACTGGATCCTCATAGACTTATTCAAACCGTCTTTTTCTTAAAATCTGTATGATAAAATGATAAGTAAAATGTACCCAAGTCGTTAACTTTTGTATTGTCCACAGAAAAGACGCCAGGTTCAGGAGAACGGGCGTCTTTTAATAACCTATAAAAGATTTTGACCCATCTAGTGTAGCGAATGTTTTGCCAGTCTCATCCAATAAAAAAAGTAAAAAAATGTACTACTTGCCCATGTTACCCATGTATTGTCTATTTTGTAACAAAATAATCTACTCTGAAAAGAATCTGAGTGTACGTAATTAATAAAACAAAACAATATCGACGATAAAACAGTTTACTTAATTTTCGGCATACCTAAAATTATGTTCCATCAGTTTTAAAAGTAATTCCCAAATGCGCCCGCCGATATTCAACGACTCGGCGTTTAATGCCCGTTCAAAATGTCATTTGTCGACACTCACTGCATATTCCGCTGCATCTCATTGCGTATCGATCAATCTTGTGCACGTATCGGATGCAGCATGCATTAAGCGTCCCGTCTGCTTTAAAACAGTGGTTTCAAACCATGCGGTAAATATGTAAATAAATATAAACGGACGTCATGACTGTGCCACTTCTCTGCCAGTCAAACTAAATAGAATAAGTTTGTATCAAAGATAAACATTTTTGAGACAACTTTTATTGCCGATGTACTTTTTTGTTATAATCGAAACTGCACGTCAAGACAAATCAAATTACTGGATTTATATTTTGTAAGTTAGGTAATCCTATGGCCACCTTTCGACTCTATCATTAGATACTTACATAAATATGCCAAAATGCTCAATCGGATACCAGGAAGTACCTAGTTGAGAGTTTGCAAATTCTGAGACCACAATTATTTACATAATACGAACGTTGCATATTAAATAAAAACCCCGTAAAAATTATACTATGCATGTCTTGCATATTGTTTTTTTTTTATTTGTCTTTGTCCCATTTGGTTGTTTTAATTATGTTTTGTAGCTTTTCTAGCGTGCTTTTCTGGTATGCAATAAAGTATATTGTTATTGTATTGTATTTTTTCTAACACACTTCAAAAAATATATGACGCTAACACTTTGTCAGGGTGGACGAGCGAGATGTTCTGCAAGTAGGATTACTGATTCTTGTTCGATTGATTGTGTGATTGTTACAGGCCTGCAATCTAAAGCGCCCGAGGACGGTCGCATGTCAGTCTGGCCGTGACGCAGTGTTGGCATTAATCCAATACAAATGTAATTGGATTATCAATCCCATTACATTTGTAATGAATACATTTGTATTCCATTAACTCGTTAATTCCAATTACTTTAATTGGGATTAACGAGTTAATTGTTAATTGCAATTACTGTAATTGTTAATCCCAATTAACCATAGCTTCAATTACTTTGGTATGACGGTTATATCGAGGGTGCCTTTCAATGTTTTCATAAAAGGTCTCCAGGGTCTGATGACGGAGCCGGAAGGTGGCCATGGGAACTTCGTAATAAAACGTCGGAACCCCATCGTGTTTGGGCTCATTAGTTTCGTATTGACGAGTACTCTGAACCGAAATGGTATCCAGGGTCAGATGATGGAGCCGGAAGGTGGCCATGGGAACTCTGTAATAAAACGTCAGAACCCCATCGTGTTTGGGCTCATTTGTTTTGAATTGACGAGTACTCTGAACCGAGATGTTATCCAGGGTCTGATGATGGAGCCGGAAGGTGGCCATGGGAACTCCGTAATAAACCGTCGGAATCCCATCGTGTTTGGGCTCATTTGTTTTGTCTTGACGAGTACTCTGAACCGAGATGATATTCAGGGTCTGATGATGGAGCCGGAAGTTGGCCATGGGAACTCCGTAATAAAACGTTGGAACCCCATCGTGTTTGGGCTCATTTGTTTTGTCTTGATGACTACTCTGAACCAAAATGATATCCAGGGTCTGATGATGGAGCCGGAAGGTGGCCATGGAAACTTCGTAATAAAACTTCGGAACCCCATCGTGTTTGGGCTCATTAGTTTTGTATTGACGAGTACTCTGAACCGAAATGATATCCAGGGTCTGATGATGGAGCCGGAAGGTGGCCATGGGAACTCAGTAATAAAACGTCGGAACCCCATCGTGTTTGGGCTCATTTGTTTTGTCTTGACGAGTAATCTGAACCGAAATGATATCCAGGGTCTGATGATGGAGCCGGAAGGTGGCCATGGGAACTCCGTAATAAAACGTCGGAACCCCATCGTGTTTGGGCTCATTTGTTTTGTCTTGACGAGTACTCTGAACCGAAATGATATCCAGGGTCTGATGATGGAGCCGGAAGGTGGCCATGGGAACTCAGTAATAAAACGTCGGAACCCCATCGTGTTTGGGCTCATTTGTTTTGTCTTGACGAGTACTCTGAACCGAAATGATATCCAGGGTCTGATGATGGAGCCGGAAGGTGGCCATGGGAACTCCGTAATAAAACGTCGGAACCCCATCGTGTTTGGGCTCATTTGTTTTGTCTTGACGAGTACTCTGAACCGAAATGATATCCAGGGTCTGATGATGGAGCCGGAAGGTGGCCATGGGAACTCCGTAATAAAACGTCGGAACCCCATCGTGGTTGGGGTCATTTGTTTTGTCTTGACGAGTACTCTGAACCGAAATGATATCCAGGGTCTGATGATGGAGCCGGAATGTGGCCATGGGAACTTCATAATAAAACGTCGCAACCCCATCGTGTTTGGGCTCATTTGTTTTGTCTTGACGAGTACTCTGAACCGAAATGATATTCAGGGTCTGATGATGGAGCCGGAAGGTGGCCATGGGAACTCCGTAATAATACGTCGGAACCCCATCGTGTTTGGGCTCATTTGTTTTGTCTTGACGAGTACTCTGTACCGAAACGATATCCAGGGTCTGATGACGGAGCCGGAAGGTGGCCATGGGTACTCCGTAATAAAACGTTGTTTCGTCTTGACGAGTTGGTCAGAGTACTGGTGAAGACGAAACAACTTAGCCCAAACACGATGGCGTTCCGACGTTTTATTACGAAGTTCCTATGGCCACCTTCCGGCTCCATCATCAGACCCTGGATATCATTTCGGTTCAGAGAACTCGTCATGACAAAACAAATGAGCCCAAACACGAAGGGGTTCCGTCGTTTTATTACGGAGTTCCCATGGCCACCTTTCGGCTCCATCGTCAGACCCTGGATATCATTTCGGTACAGAGTACTCGTCAAGACAAAACAAATGAGCCCAAACACGATGGGCTTCCGACGTTTTATTACGGAGTTCCCATGGCCACCTTCCGGCTCCATCATCAGACCCTGGATATCATTTCGGTTCAGAGAACTCGTCAAGACGAAACAAATGAGCCCAAACACGATGGGGTTGCGACGTTTTATTACGGAGTTCCCATGGCCACCTTCCGGCTCCATCATCAGACCCTGGATATCATTTCAGTTCAGAGTACTCGTCAAGACAAAACAAATGAGCCCAAACACGATGGGGTTGCGACGTTTTATTACGGAGTTCCCATGGCCACCTTCCGGCTCCATCATCAGACCCTGGATATCATTTCGGTTCAGAGTACTCGTCAATACAAAACAAATGAGCCCAAACACGATGGGGTTCCGACGTTTTATTACGAAGTTCCCATGGCCACCTTCCGGCTCCATCATCAGACCCTGGATATCATTTCAGTTCAGAGTACTCGTCAAGACAAAACAAATGAGCCCAAACACGATGGGGTTCCGACGTTTTATTACGGAGTTCCCATGGCCACCTTCCGGCTCCATCATCAGACCCTGGATATCATTTCGGTTCAGAGTACTCGTCAAGACAAAACAAATGAGCCCAAACACGATGGGGTTCCGACGTTTTATTACGGAGTTCCCATGGCCACCTTCCGGCTCCATCATCAGACCCTGATCATCATTTAAGACATATCTAAGTGGATGTGAGCTCTGCTGTTCCTATTTTTCAAAAAGATGTCTTGCCTACTTATGATGCGTAGCTAAATTAATTGTTAATCTCAATTAACGATTAACGATTAACAATTACGTAATGGTTAATTGCAATTAACCATTACTTTTCAGTAATCGTTAATGGTTAATTGCAATTAACAGATCAATCGTTAATCGTTAATTGTTAATTGGGATTACATTTTTGCCAACACTGCCGTGACGGCGCATTGCGCCTCTTTGATGCTATTTTTGAACGAGATTGACAAGCTGTCATTCTGGCAAAGCGTCGTGTCGTTGGTTTGCGGTTTACGGATGACTTTTGGTACGTCAACGGAAACGCACCACGAATCCAAGCGACGAATTGCCTCTGATCCTCTTTCTCCGCACTCCTCGGTATACGTACGGCCAATCCTGACGACGGCGGTGATCCGCCTTCATATATAATACTAGCGACCCGCCCCGGCTTCGCACGGTGTTTCTCTATTATATTATGCATGTATTATATATATAAACCTTCCTCTTTAATAACTCTATCTATTAAAAAAAGCCGCATCAAAAACCGTTGCCTAGTTTTAAATATTTAAGCATACATAGGGACATAGGGACAGAGATAGCGACTTTGTTTTATACTATGTAGTGATTGTCAGAGTTGCACAGTTTTCATATTATTATATGTAAGTCTATACCGGCTTCTAAGCACGTGTAACACATGTCGTAAGTGTATGTATGTATGTTTGTCCGCGCATATCTCAAAAACTATAATTCAGATTGCAAAAAATCTTTTTTAGTTGATCCTAGGTATAGTCTAAATTAGGGAACTGTACAAGTTTCATCAAAATTGGTTTAGTTTTTTTGAGATGGAGAGTTAAGTGTGTATCAGTCACGAGGAAAATGAAATATAATTTGTTTACTACTGAAATTAAGAAAATTAAGAAATAAAAAGTAAAATGTGAAATTTAAACCGACTTTAAAAAAGAAACAAACAAAAGATTTTTGAGGTGGGTGCCAGCTTTAATACACTCACAGGCAATGAATTTAGGTCATTTTCTATGAACAATTATATAGAAAATGACCCGAATTCATTGTCCGTGAGTGTATTAAGGCTGGCACCCACCTCAAAATCTTTTGTTTGTTTCTTAAAACCGAGCTCAAAATAATCTCTTAGGGGCAAGTGCTCAACCTGTGGACACTTTCCAGAATTTGACTTTTAATCAGTTGTTAGACAAAAACTACGCGTATTATAAATGAATTCTTTATTTTGTTTTAATCACAATTAAACAATCTTCAAAGTCCACATATGTTTTCTACGCTAGCTATCCGCAGATGGCGGATAGAAGCATTTTAAAAAAAACACTCATTTTGTCCATAGGTACATCTACTGTCTGTACCTATGGACTCCAAAAACGTACCTATGGACGGTAACGTACCTACGGACATTAATCAACAACATACTTTTAAACAGAATAAACTTCTAGAATAACGTAATTAACAACATACAATTAAACAACATGTAATTATATGTTGCTCTGCATATCACAGTTACTTTTTTTCTTCTTGAAATCTAATATTCTTAGCAAAATCTCAAGTATAATTATGGGATTTTAAAATGCCTCCATTGTCAGCAGAAGAATATGCTGTGTGTAGTAATGCTGCTTTTTTAAGTAATCATATATCTGTTGCTCCTCAGTATCGCTAAATATCCTCCTGACATCATTTTTTAGGAGTTCTAAGCCTTCTTCACCAATATTTTGACAGTGATTTAATTTTATGTTTTTAAAGATTGTCGATTTTGGGATTTTAAACTTCTCTGCGGCTTTCCTTACTGAACTTCCATTTTCTACTTCCCAAACAGCTGCAGTCAGAGTGTCTAGGCATATCTTGTCTCTATTTTTCCCAGCTTTACTACGAGGCACTAAAACAAACAAAAATATTGTATATTAATTTTACTGTCCACAGGAACATTCAGTATAACTGTACCTATGGACAGTCCACAGGTACATTCACGGAGGTATCCACAGGTACAATTTCGGCGGTTTTTATTTTGAATTCATACCGGTCACTATAAATGCTACCTACGATTAACGAAATCTTGTAGAAATAACGTTTACATCATATAAATTAATATGCCATTGCAAAGACACCCGCAACATTTAGAGATTTTACATAAAACATGCTTTAAAAGAAGGTAAAAAATTACTTTTTGTCACAAAAACTTTCGGCAGCCTCAAAACACACAGTTTCTGTAATCAGTAAAGATGGCGATTAGCTAGTGTTGCCATATGAAAAAAATACTTTTCAAATAAGTGATTGGTATTTGACTATGGTTATTCGTTTTCTCTGTATGAGTAGTGTCCACAGGTAAAACCGTCCACACGTACAGCACTTGCCCCTACTTTTTTTGAAATCAGTTTAATTTTTTAAATTACCTTTGTGCAATATTATTTATTATGACCGTACATATCGTACACAGTACATACATAATAGTCACCACAGGTTGCCAAACCCTGCGCAGATCGACGGAATGCCTGGGTGGGTACAGCGTCGTGTGTCGGCTGCATATCAAACTGTCAGTGAGGCATCTACATAACATATTTATTCATCAAACAGAGTTTTATTGAACACTTACTATATTGCCCGTTGCTAACGTCACTCTTGTAAATTGACGTCTGTTTTATTTCATTACGCGTTCTCGCCGAACATTTTTGTGACGATTCCATCTATCTAGCTTTCTAAATGGAATATAGCTACATACGAAAGTACTTACTACTAATACTACTACATACTTTATTTATAACTATAAAGTTCATGACAAGCAAATATTTTTTTATTCAATCTAAAGTGACTGCAATACAGCCACAACTCAAAATGCGAAAATTTCGAGAAATCGCGTGTCAAAGTTGTGAGAGTTAAGTGCGCGACCGTAATTAACAATACACTAAAAAGTATATTTTTTTGAGATGTGGCCATATTGCAGTCACTAGACGAGAGTATGTTGTGTGTTATTTATTGCAAGTAAGTATATAAATAAACAGCCAGTTTCTCGCACTTTATATTATTATAGTCGATGAGTTAAATCTCGAACCGTTTATTAAATTGTATTTTGATGTGACAGTACATAACAAAAAATTCTTACCTACCGCACAAATAGATCTTGTATTAAATTTTATTTTGAACAAAATCTTACTGATCTTTAGAATAGAATTAAAACAATAAAAACCGGACAAGTGCGAGTTGGACTCGCCCACTGAAGGTTTCGTACAAATTTGTAGGTACATTACATACAGGATGGGCCAAACATTTTTGCACTTTTGAAACATTGATAAAAATAAAAGTACCTATTTGTTTTTGTAAAATTGTTTAACACTAAAACCACGTTGTTTTCTTGCAAAATGCTCCATTTAAAATAAAATTGCACGAAATGACAGATATATTCCGTGTATATAGTACCTTATAAATTTTGATTACCTTCCCTTTGTTAAAGTCATTTTTTTATGATTTAATAAAAAATGTATACTTTTCAGGTTTTTCCCTATTAATGGTTATAGTTGGTGGTTGGTTATGGTTTTTTAAGACGGTATTACCTGGTGTACGGGAATTAATCTTCGATAGCGGAGAAAGAAAACCAGGCAGTTGACTTTACCAATTATATTTGACAACTAACGTAAACAAAAGGTGTACAAATAGAACAAGAAATAAAGAATACATAGACAATATAAAATACAGTATAAAACCTCAACACTTGCCAAATTTCATAGTTCTAGGTCGACAGAAAATACACTTCGAATTTTGGTTTCTTTGAGAGTGTCGAAATTTACGTTTTTTGCGGCAAAAGCGGTCGTTTCACGTTAATTAAGAAGTTTGATTCATTCACAGCTTCAAGTGACCTTAGACTTGAGTATATGGTTTTAATTTCAACTCGAAAGCTTTACGCGTTCCCGAGATAAAGGGTCTTGACAGACGGACAGACAGACAAACGGACGGTCGGACCGACGGACAACAAACGATGGTTGGTTTACAGACCAACTTAATTTGACAACTACATAAATTTCAGATTTTTATCTTGCCTTAATCATGCACAATCGTGACCATCATAGGTATTTTTGGAGCTGACTAAAGCTTTACTAACGTAAATTAGTCAATTGGCTTGTTATTTTGAGTGTCCTGAATACGTCCATGCGGGCCAATTGTATCATAATGACTGGGCCGCAAACGTGCTGCGCTTTGTGGTTACCCACGCCTATAAACCGGCCCAGACCCGTCTGATCTTTGCAAAGATATCAAAAGCTTTGCAGGGGAAACTACAATTTAAAACAGTATTTTTAATTTTATTTTACCATCAATTCCATTACAAAGGCCAAGAAAAAATAGTATGTGTATAGGTATATTTTACAGCATATTTATGTAGGTATATCAGTATTATGTATATGTATATGATTTGTGTTCACAGTTTTACGGATTTGACTATATGTTCATGCACCAATTTAATATTTCTGTTTGGCCCAGCGGTTAACTGGTAGAGAATGCCTTATGGCATTAAGTTCGCCGTTTGTTCTTTCCTGTATTGTGCAATAAAGTCTAAATAAATAAAATAAAAAATTAAAAAGATCTTTGAATGCAGTTTTGTTTCTTTTTAAATATACAGGAATGTTTCCATTGAGTAAAATGAGCTTTCTAAAGGATTTAAGGTAGTTCCCCTCCAGGGCCTATAGATTTTTTCCACCCTGTATACTTAAATAGATAGAAAACATCCAAGACTCAGGAAGAAATACTCGTGCTCATCACACAATTAATAGTAAACCAAAGTGAATAATAAGAATGAGTAGTAAACCTTTAGTTACAAGTTACTTTGGTAATAATTTGCGACGTGGCAATTTCGTTGGTGATCGATTCAGCAGTTGTCACATCTGAAGTGATTGCCTGCCAATTTAATTTCCGTGTAAAATAATCTACTGCTCGCTATTTCCGCCAAAACGCTGAAACTGCGGAGTTAATTTTTGATAATTAATTGCGGTATTAGGTTCTTAGTTTAATTGCGATTTTGTATAGCTATTTTATATGCTATGTCTTTCTAAATTCAGACCAAATTGCTTAAAGAATGGGTGCAGGGTGGCCAAATGAAGAAACAATATACTACATGTATATCCCCTTGGTAAAGTGTAGATACTCATATTTATGATTTCTAGTGTACCGTAAAATGGGGTGAGTAGGGAGAAAACTGACATTCAAATCTCGATAACATTTTATTTTTACACATGTAAACTGAATGGTATTGTTACGTCCGTGGGGTAGGTAACGTGATAGAAAAATGCACTAATTTACCACTAATTAAAAAGGCAAACTTTATTGCAAAATTACTAATTAACAAGGCTTACTTACTTAGTAAATCACTGTACTAAATTACTTCACTATAACGCACTATTACTTCACTTAAGTTCGCTTCGAGATTCACACTGTATCGCTGTTAGTTCAAAACTGACTTGGGGTCGTGGGCGCGCGGCTTATATATCTGGAGACCTTTGCTCTAGAACATTCCGGAGAAATCTCGAATAATCGGTCCAAAGTCCAAGGGCGATTGGTGACCCCTCGGTTCATGACACATCGCGAGTGTTCTAGACAATCTAGATTGTTCGATCCTCGACTGGAACATTCCCGACTATTGCTGTCCCTTTCTAGTTCTGTCTCTTTCACACACTTCTCGAACCTTCTCAATATAGATGTCTCTCTCTAATAGTGCTGTCTCTTTCACTCCTTCGAGAAATTTCGCCATATACTGAAGTGTACTTCAAAGGCCCATGGTCCTGAAAACGCCTGAAAACGGGTGTTTAGGTTATTGCGCCATCTGATAGAGGGTGCCCTGAAACGGACTGAAAACATGTTTCAGGCGCCTGAAAACAACGGCAACTAGGGTGAATTTTCGATCTTCTAGTATGTGAAAGAGCCACCTCTGAAACGGCCTGAAATCACTTTTCAGCCTGCTGAAAACACTTCTAAAGCACGGAAAATCACGTTTAAAGTTTTGACCTATACCACCGGCTCAACAGTATATATAATAAATGTTCCGGACGTTTGTATTTTAGTTTTTTTATGATTACCGATAAACACAAAATCCCTCCTCACCCCTTAGTACCTCGTAGTTGGGGTGAGATGGGATTTCATACAAAGGTGATTTTGGAACATTGTTGGATCGTTTTTTCTTCTTATGAATATCACTATAGCTCCATTTGTAATACAAAACGCCTTTAAAAACCATCTCACGCCCCTGGCATCCCTTCTCTCTCCATTCATAACCCAACTCTCCACGCAATCCCTACTCACCTTACTTTTCTTATTACTATAATTTTTCTGACTATATCACACATTTTAATTACTTGTTCGACGGCTCATGCCATCACCGGAGGTTTTAGTACTCGTATATTTAATATTTATAAAAAAACCGATCAAGTGCGAGTTAAACTCGCGCACCGAAGGTTCCGTAAGTACCTATTTACGAGAATAGTTCAAGATAAACTGTATGGTGGGACAAACTTAACTTTGCTGTTGAAAGACGGTTGTCCCCATACATCGACATAGGTCACGGTTAGTTTAGAAGCAGCAAATAAGTTTGTATTATGATTTATGCGAATTTCTAAAAAGCGATGCAAGTTATGGAAACCGTTATAATTATGTTTCCTAATTATTACAGATTTTCTGTTCAGTAACTTCGAAGATAATAGGGGGCCGGGATGGATTTTTTTTAACGTTTTTCCTCTTAAATCAAAAAGAAAATGATTAAAAAAATGGTTTTGGAATGTACCTCACTTGATATAACAAATAGCCCAACTTTAAATTTTCGACCTCCCATTTCGGTCCGTATAAGTTTTTTTTATGTCCAGTAGGCTCGGGTTAGCGACCTTTAAAACTATTCCAAATTTCAAATCCTTTCGTTTCTGAGATATCTGGCTGTGACAGACGGACAGACAGACAGACAGAGTCGCATCATAAGGGTTCCTTTATACCATTTTGGTACGGAAACCTAAAATAAGGATATTGGAAACCAAGCGCCCATTTACAAAAAAAATATTTTCCTTTCCATATAACTTGCTCGTTTCAAAAGCATTAAAATATTAATAACCAGTTATATCTCCCTGTAATCCCCTGAGAATAATACATATTTCATGCAAAAATACAATTTAAATAATGTACCAGAGGTTTTATCCAGAAATACATTTCCAGCTAATAATATGAAAAGAAATAATTTGGTAAAATGGAAGAGGAGAAAAATACTATTTCAGGTTAAGGGTCACGTAAATTTCCAATCTCGCTTCCAAGTAGACCTTCCTAATAAATTTCTAATCTTTCTCGGACCTTTTTCAATAAACGCCTGATCGAACGGAAAATCGGTCAAATGTGAAATTAATCTCATAAGGCGGCCGGCGGAAGCAGCGTGTAGTTGCTGAGAATAGCGGAGATCCCTTCGCTCACGAGAATGTGACATGCGACATGCGGTGATATGATGACCAATATCTATCCAGTCGCATCTGTTAATCAGAAAAGTTTGATGGATGTTAATACAATTGAACATTCTCAAGTTAATTAATACAAGTGAAACACTTGCTCACAACCGCACGCGACGACTAAGTAATACATGCTCGTCTAGATCAGGGGTTTCCAAACTACGACCGACGTCGGTCCAATCCGGCCCGCGGAAGATCCCATGCCTGGAACGCCAGCAGCGGAGAAATAGTAGAATGTGTCACAAGGGAGCAAAATGATGTATTTACGGCGAGGGCGTATATTGAATCCTGAACGAAGCGAAGGATTGTACAATAGAATCCCGAGCGTAGCGAGGGATTCTAAAGTACAATCCGGAGCGTAGTGAGGGATTCAAGTGTTAACGCCCGAGGTGAAAATAATTTTGCTACTTTGTGACACATACTGCTTTTCACACCGACTATGAGGAAAATTCAAATACAAACGCAACCTACCAAAATAACGAAATAAATAGTTTATCAAAGAGAATTACACATTATTATTAAAATGAAATGTTAAAAATTGTTAAATTTATAGTCCATTATTATTTTATAAAAAGATTATTATTTTTTACAGACGGGACGAAAATACCACTTCCATGTTATATTTATGGCCCTCGCCTGCGGCTCGGACCGTAAACACTTGTGATCTCACTCATTATACCTCCTCTGTGTGTAATATACTAATAAAGCTGTCTATGGTATGGCATATTCTAAGTGGGTCCAAACTAAAAATACCCTGTTGTCCTTGAACAGAAAAGTACCACTTTGATCCCTCTTATGAGGGAGCAAAATACTCTTTTCTGAATAGGAGGTGTGAAAAAAAAGATTACCTAACTCCGTGGTCCACCGTGTCGTGTGACCCACGTGAGATTTCAAAGGTGCAGTGTGGCCCTTTGCTAAAAAAGTTTGGAGACCGGTCTAGATGAACAAAACAAACTAAAAATTAAATTAAATATTTTATTTCTGCAATTAGGCCCTCAAGGGCTCTTTTACAAGTCTGATTCTATTCTTTCTTTTGGCGCTACAGGCAACCACATTAACGACGTGCCAGTGCCTATGATCTGCGGCAGTCAACCGATACCTAGATTCTCTCATGTCATATGGTAGATTTTATGTTAAGGTGATTCCAGTCGGTCGGTTTTCTATACAAACGTAAACACGGTCATTCTTTGCTTCCACAGCATCAATATGCGGAAAATATGTTTTATTTGATAGCTTGATACATTTTGTTTGCACGAAATGACATGAGGAGTCCCGAAAAATAGAATTAATGTTCAATTGGACCTTTAAAGTCGCTGTCCTCTATTAGCTTTATTGGATAAACGTTTTTTGCTAAAATTATATATTTTTCGACTAAACCAGAGTTCTCATGTCATTTCGCTCAAATAAAATTTATCAATCTTAAATACCTGTACATATGTGTTTGTCTGATACGGTCAATACAAGGATGCAGACTCTTGTCAAAGTAGTGACAGTATAGTAGATTAACCTTTTTATCATACTCGTAATAGGTTAACAAAATCATACCCTGTACAGAACCCGATTATTTGGGCGTCACAAAAAATAAAGCTAACACGATTGTTTTATGTCTCTATTGGACCCTGGCCCGTAGGGCGCAGGGTAACGAGGCTTGAAGCTGTCAGATTCGAGCGGATGAGAAAAACTGAGGGACACCTTTAGCTGGAATTGACATCAATGTGAATTCAAGGGTATTTTTTGGAGTGGTTTATATTTTTTTGTCTTTTCTTATTGAGGTTCTATTTAAATATTACATACTAAACAGTAAGATAATTCATCCCATCCCACTAATATTATAAATGCGAAAGTTTGTGAAGATGTTTGGATGTTTGGATGTTTGTTACCTAATAACGGGATAGCAACTGGATGGATCAAGCTGAAAGTTGGCATGCAAGTAGACCAAGTCCTGGATTGAAACATAGGATACTTTATATCCCGGTAAAGAGTTCCTTTGGGACAATAACGGGAACAACGCGGGCGAAGCCGCGGGAAAATGCTAGTAATTCATAATTCATAATTTTATTGCATAATAATCATGTGGTTGAGGTATAAGGTATTACAATAAGGTTGTTTCACACATGAACACTGTTAGGGCACAGCAAGTATAACATTTCTTAAAGCTACAACTAGAAGGTACAGTCACATACATAAATTAAATTAAAACAATCGGATACAGCTTTTAACTTGAGAAGTACAGCGGAACCTCGATGAGACGAAACCCTCTTTAACACAAAATAAATAGCCCTTGCCTTCCTTTCAAGCCCCAAAACCTCCATAACTCGAAATATTAGACCTTCATAAGTCAAAGTTAATAATGACTTCCTACAAGACTTTTAGTCCATTTTTTACCTGTATAACTAGAAATAGAAGAACTTTACCTCTAAATACATCTCGAAGCAACCGTTTTTTTGTTTTATCACCTCTGTATATGACGACCATAGTGTGAGCGGAGGTCCGGCCTCCCAAACCAGTTTGTAGAGTCCTGTTGCAGTTCCTAAGCATAGGGGCTACAGGCAATCAGAGTCATAAATAACCACATTTTTACTAAAAAAAACCCGACCGCGGTGCACTTTGAAACTGCATAAAATCCACCATTTTGTTTATTTTAACGAACTTCATACCCAGTGACACTCGCGCCATCAAGACGAATCCAATGATGTATCATTTATCAAAATCGGTTGTGCCGTTGAGTAGTTACGAGTGGGACACAGGAACGGACATATACAGGTCAAACACATTACCCTCCTTTGGGCTTCGCCGCAGTCGAGTAAAAAGGAAACGACCATAGCCACTACTAGTGGCTCTAGTGCCAGTTATTGGCTCTATCTGAATCAGCTGTGAAAAAGAATCAAGCTCGTTTTTCCTACTTACGGTCATAGTACGGCACACGTTAGACATGTCTTATCACAAATCACAATCGCTTTTGCTTTGTAGTTCAAGGTCTCTAGAGACAAAAAACAATAAGTCTAATTGTAGCTAAATGATATATTATATTGAAATTACTTTTCAAATGCACAATATAACAATTAAAATATAATAATAATATGAAAATAAAACAATAAGACAGTTAAATGTATCCAATAAATAATAATAATAATATGCATGCCGCAGTCCCGGAGAGTCTATCAGGCATATCTAGCTAACGGCGAGTACTTGTACAGACATAATCAAGTAGCCAGGATCATTCACCAGCAACTTGCTCTTCGATATGGTCTTGTGGGGCCTGAGGTGCCGTACTATAAGTACGCACCGATGCCGGTTCTCAAAAATGGCCATGCCACGGTCTAATGGGATCGATCTATCATCACGGACAGGACTATTGTAGCCAATAAGCCTGATATTGTGTTAATAGATCGATCCAAGCGCCGTGCAGTGCTCGTCCACATCACCATCCCCCATGACGAGAACCTCGTGAAGGCCGAGAAGGACAAGCTCAGCAAGTACCTTGACATGGCTCACGAGGTTACCGTCATGTGGAATGTTGATTCGACGATCATTGTTCCGATAGTCGTTTCGGCGAACGGGCTTATAGCGAAGAGTCTCGATCACCATCTCAAGAGACTCTCGCTTGATGGCTGGATCAGATACAGAAGCCGGTACTTCTAGACACGACGCGCATAGTCAGGAGGTTCCTCTCTCTGCAGCCCTAACTACCGGTAGCTTGGGCCCCGCCCCGCTGCCGAAATGGCAAAAACGGAACCCTTATAGTTTCGTCATGAATTTTTTTCAGCAAATATCAACGTGTGGTACATACATAGTTCGACAGCTCTTTAAAAACACTATAAGGTTTCAAAGTAATATTTTTGATTAAGTGAATATATTTGGAAATAATCGCTCCGAAAGTTGTGTAAATTGTGTCCCCCCTCTATCTCCTAAAACGTGTGTCCGAAAAATATGAAAAAAAATCACGAAAATTAATACTTTTAACGAAAATTATTTTCAACAAGATCGAATTAACCGTTTTTGAGTTATTGCCGATAAACTGTGCTTCTCAACAAAAGGACGTAATTGCTATGAAGATAGGTACGCTCTTTTGTAGTTGTACTTTTTTTACATCGTATTTTTTACCTTACAGTTACGGCTATGGAACCCTACACTGAGCATGGTCCGACATGCTCTTGGCCAGTTTTTTATAATGTATTTATATTTTGTATGTGCTTGTTGTATTTTACATTTTATATTATAAAAAAATCTAGCCTAAGAAAATAAAGATATACGAAAATAATAATAATAATAGCTAAACGGATACGGAATTTGGCAAAGATATAAAGCAGCCGTTGCGTATTTTAAAATAACTTTCTTATCGAATGTGTCTACTCATTTCCCTGTTCGTCAGCATTTTCATGTTAAAACACGAGGACAGATATATTTATCTATTTATTCGAATAGCTCTTAAAAGTGCCTATTCCTTTTAGATTAAAATAGACTCTCAGAGTCCTACAACCTCCAGTAATTGTGTTGAGGTAGTGAACTTTAAGCAAAGTTTGTTTTGGCGTGATAAGGGTTAGTATTGTTAACGTACTGCTAGTATGTCTATTGACAAACAAACAATATCGGCAAACTAACCCTCCACTTTAAGTAACTCATGTCACTTGATTGCCAGTACACTTGGGGCGTTACATACGCTTCTAAAAAAGGGAAAACTCTTAAAATAAAACGTCCTTTTCATTCTTGTAAGCATTTCGGATATTTTTCCAAATTCGTCTCCAAAAGTCACCTTCGAGTAATCGAGAAACATACATAAAAAAACCGGTCAAGTGCAAGTCGAGCTCGCGCACGGAGGGTTCCGTCCGTACAAACTTGTAAGTATGTAAATAGTTCGTTCATCACGGGAATCGAGCCTCAAAGATTGTTTCCGTAATTTCCGATTATTCATTTTTTTGTGATCTAACTGCATTGTAGAGTGACCATAAAATAATTTTAAAAATTCTTTGTTTTTAAAACAAAAAAAAAATGTTGATCTCACTATAGTGGCTGATACATTAGATTAGTCTTTTGACACATTATAACACCCACACAACGTAAATAAATAAGCATTGTTTATAGTAATTGTAAATGCAATATTTAATAGCGGTTCAGCTAAAAAAGTTAGTACAAACACGTGTATACTCTTGTTATCACCATTGTAATGATTTTTTTTTCAGCACACAATGTGTAATAAATATTTTAAATCGTAAACTCGTTACGCCTTGTTTACGTTCTACGACTTCTTTGTTTTAAATGTGGAGCTGAGCGAATACGAATGTTTGGAATCTGTTGTAATTTGAGTAAATCGATAATAGTACATTACTTATCTGGGGCGGTAAAACAAAGAATGTCCCAGATCGCACGTATTTGACGCCCGAGCCGAAGGCAAGGGTGATAAATATGCGATCTGAGGCTTTCTTTATTACCGCACGTGGTAAGTACAAAATTTTACGTCTCCCCCAGGCCATGAAGTGGGATTTTCCACGTAGCGCGTAGCGGGTGATTATTGCAGATGTGACGCAAAAATAAAAATCTCGAATTTAATAACTTATTATCTCATTAGCGATCAAAATCAAATACATTGAAAATAATAGTCGAATAATTATGACTTACCTAGTAATAAGTCAAGTTTGTATTTCATGAATTTAGTATAGATTTCTGATCATAAAATCGATTCCTTCTTGTATCCGTCATCAATCGTAATCACTTATTTTAAAGATCGATTTAGTTTAGCCTCATCTGCTTCATCTCCAAATACGCCATTGACAATGTGTCAAAAGACCAATCCAATATATCCCCCATTATAATACTGGTACAAACAGTAGCTTATAAGTTACTGAATCTGTAGCCGCCGTTCCAGTGGATATGAAGAGGTGCGACAGCTTGTAATGGAACTCCGATCTTCTGGACTGTATTGTATTTTCAACATAGGTTCTGGTTACAAAGAGTGTAGTGCCTGTTTCGACCGTTGACAGTGGTAGCCGTGGAAGAAGTGTAAGACCAAGGAATATAATTTTTAATGCAACGGTTACGAAAAGTTAGGTATAGGTGTCGCGATGCTATTGGTCGGTTTTTAGGGTTCCGTACCAAAATGGTAAAAAAGGAACCCTTATGGTGCGACTCTGTCTGTCTGTCTGTCTGTCCGTCTGTCACAGCAAGATATCTCAGGATCTACTGATGCTATCGACTTGAAATTTGGAATAGTGTTAAAAACCGCTAATCCGAGCCTATGGGACAGAAAAAAAAATCTTATACCTATTTTACTTTTTTTTTAAAGGGGACCGAAATGGGATGTCATAAATGAAAAGTTGAGCTAATATATCGAGTGGGATATCAAATGAAAGCGATTAATATGTAGATTCCAAAACAATTTTTATTTTTTTTCTTAGACATGTATGTATGTATGTAAACACTTTATTGCACAAAATAAGACAAATTACAGGGTTACAAGATTAAGGTATATGTACAAAGGCGAACTTATCCCTTTGAGGGATCTCTTCCAGTTAACCTTTGAGCAGTTGAGTGATGAGACAAGAGAGATGGTAGACAAACTGAGAAATATGTACAAGAGATTATAGAGGTATTTATATGTAAATAAATAAAATAAATACATATACTGTATACATATATAAATAAATAAATACATATATATGAGTATATATACATATAGCAATACATAAAAATATACAGAACCTGTAAAAATCATAAAACGTGTCAAGTATTCAGTCAGAGGGCAACCACAACTTTTTTAATTTCCCCTTAAGCGAAGCTACAGACCGACACTGTCTGAAAGACGGTGGCAATTTGTTCCATAATTTTACAGAGTGTACCGTGAAGGATTTGCCGTAAGAGCGATGATTATGAAGAGGTATTGAGAGAGACAAATCTGCACTAGAGCGCAGCCGGTGGCCACTATCCTCCGCCATAAATTTAAACCTCTCGGAAAGATAGAATGGAGAAGAGGGGACAAACAGAACATTAATAACTGGTCAAGAGCATGTCGGACCATGCTCAGTATAGGGTTCCATAGCCGTATCTATAAGGAAATGTGCTACAGATAAAAATAAAGCTGAAAATAAACAACTGGCAAAAGGTCTTAAATGCCGTGTAACTCAATGGCACTTAAAACCTTTTGGTTGAGAAGTTTTTCGGCAATAACTTCAAAACGGTTTATTCGTTACTATTCAAAATAATTTTCGTTGAATGTATTTATTAAGCGTTACCTTCCTGATTTTTTTCATATTTTTTGGATTTACGGTTTAAAAGTTAAAGGGGGGGGGACACAATTTATGCAACTTTCGGAGCAATTATTTCCGAAAGTATTCACTTAATCAAAAAAAAGTACATAAAAGCCTTATAATGTTTTTAAAAGAACTATCGAATTATGTACCTCACGTTGATGTTTGCTGAAAAAAAAATTTTTTAGCTTCTGTTACATGTATGGAGTGCCCCCCCTAGATTTTTTTATTTTTATTATTTAACTACCAAACTTAGTAGCGGCATCTACAAGACATGTATATTTCAAATTTCATCAGTATACGTCTTGTAGTTTTTGAGTAAAATGCCTGTGACATACGGACGGACGGACGGACGGACGGACGGACATGACGAAACTATAAGGGTTCCTTTTTAGCCATTTTGGCTACGGAACCCTAAAAAGGAGAGACAAGGTGTGTACGTCTCTACGGCGACGGATTGGTAACCACTTGAGCTGCGAGCGGAAGGAGGATACGTGGTCGAATTTGCGGAGACCGAAAATGTACCGAATGCAAACATGTAGTTTTTGATTGAAGACAAAAACCGTTAAAAAGAATACCGTTCCCCCCTATTATCTCCGAAGATACTGAACAGAAAAATCTGCGATAATTACCGATTATTAATATTATCCTAAATATTACAGGAAAAATAAAACGATTTTCCTAACTTGCAGCGTTTTTTAGAAATTCGCAAAAATAGTAAGACAACCTTATTTGCTCCTACTAAACTAACCGCGGCATATGTCGATGTATGGGGACAACAGTTTCACAAGAGCAAAGTTAAGTTTGTCCCACCATACAGTTTTTCTTGAATTATTCACGTATCTACTGACGAGTTTGTACGGAACCCTCGGTGCGCGAGTCCGACTCGCACTTGACCGGTTTTTATAAGTGCGTTCCATACTAACCGCGCGTTTTGCTACTGCTTAGGGCAGCTATCATACATTATAAAAATATGAGTTGCGTTCGCAACAGAATCCATTGGGTTTATCTGGCTCACGTCTCCCGCATCCGCATGTATGTATACCTATATTACGTATGACTTTGTAGTTTTGTCGCCGATGCACTGGACGGTGGGGCTAAGGCTTTTGAAGTGCACGCCTACTCAGATGGACGAGAAGATGGTACCTAAGTTAATTATTGAGTCGGGAACACGCTCTTAATTTTGCAAGACATTATCTGACCTATATTACTCGCCGGTCTACGATGGGGGGTTTGGTCGTATAATATATGGCGCGATCAATAAAAAAACCGTCACTCTCCCATATAAATAAATAATTTGTGAGAATAAGACAGATGCTTTATCAAAATGGCGCAATACCCGTGGAACTTCTATCAGTGTAGCCATCATAATTCGTTTAAAAACCCATCCGTTACGTTCATACCTAGTCTCCCCTACTTTTTGTTCCGATACGTCGACCGTATTATATTGTTAAAGCTTCTATAAAAACTGCACTCAGATAGCTCGCGCCCAAGTGAAAACTCTAGTAAAATAGTACATACGAGGCGATACCCCTGAATCATGAGGGCAGGCGGAGATCGATGGGCGTCGGGGGACGCTCCATCATCGTTTGTTTGCGCATTCATCGTCCCTAAACGTCAAAACTTGAGGGCGCGCCGCTATTTGACGATATTTACCTGTTGGCTAGAAATAAATTGTATTGTTGGTCGCTCTTTCATGCATTTCCTCCCTAGTATAACTATATGTAATAAAACACAATATAACAAATATTAGTATTTTGACGCCTGGACTATAATAAGGCACCAATTTTACCTTGTTTTCCTTACAAATCATCTTTTATCATTTCACCCCAAAGACGTCCACTGCTAAAGACAGGTTCCCCCAAAGTCTTTCACAACAAACGGTCACACCACGGTATACGGTAGTTTTTCTTCCTATAAAAGGTACGCGGGAGCGCGCATGTGTGCGCGCCGTGTACGGACGCACCACAGGCAAGCATTTGGACCTGCGCGGGCCTGCCACAGTATGGAGTTCACTCACACAGACGCGCATCGTGCGTCTGTGTAAATACGTGTCGCGCGCTCCTAAACGGCCGAAGTCGTACTACTTGGTTGTCTTTATACTTAGGTCACACGCTTTTTGCCTCCCTTGATTATCGGCGACCTTAACACATTCGCTGCGGCAATTAGCTTATAGATTAACCATACCTGTACGGCGTCACACCCACGGGCATCAATCCCGTACGCAGTAAAGGAGTTAATCGGACTGTCAGATATTTTATGGGAGCGACCTATGCTGCGTCTTCCGGTTTATAGTCTCCATTCGACATTTTTTTCTGCTAGGCATGTTTGTCTTACGATACGAGTTTAGCTTCTAGCTAAATACCCTCGTCGTGGCGAACACAATAATCGGGGTAAGGTCGCAAATAATCAACACTGAAATGTTTGGGATGTTGTTAGGATAAGTACATATTAGTAGTGTAAACCCGATTTTGCAGTTTCGAAAGACTTGTGCTAATTGTATGGTGCTCGAAAAACATCGAAATTTTCGGCCATTTTTCTGATTTTGGTCTATATCTTCTAAAAAATGGATTTTAGGGACAAGTAGTTTATAGCGTTGTGCGATTATTTGCAACCTCGGATGTTCGAGATGACTGGATCAAAACTCGTATCATAAGACAAACATGCCTCTTCGGTTTGGGTTGTTGATCTGCAAGAGCTGTTTTCAAAGCCAAGAATCAAATTTTAAATAATTTAGTTCGTTCTCTTGCTCAATCATAAATTATGCCCACCTCAATCCCATGTTTACTTTGTGCAATTGAAGATTTTTCCATCCAGGCTTTAATCTTTATCAGAATATAGTATGACTGCAAATTGAACGGAGTTGCTTGGTATATCTATTACAGTTGGGAAGGTATTTAATATTCTCGATATTACCTATCGCTAGTTCGATATTGGACGCTTGACAATGACAAGGTAGTTGGGCCGGAGTTAGGAACTGGAGCAAGTTGCATCTTTGAATGTCGCTCAACGGAGCAGTTCGGTTAGAAACCTGGATGCATCCCGTGCTGCAGATTAATTCCCAACATCGCCGTCAATATTGTTCGTAATATAATCGTGACTGACTAGTAATAACAGTTCGTAATCAAAGGCCAAAATAAGTCAGATTTCTCGTCGCGTCAACTTTGAGGGAGGTGGTGGAAATATGGGCTAAATACTGGGCTATGGGTTGAGACATGACGGTGCCCCTGTTAAATAGCGACATTATAAAATGGCCTAGGGGCAACATCAGTGCGGGGGGTGGGGGGCTGCAGGGTGTCGAGGGGTGTGCTGCGCTTTCTCCGAGGGTAATCGCGGCGTCATGCCCTTTAACACTTCCACGCCTGGAGCATATAGCTCTCGCGACTCCACTCTCGACGGCCGGTTAAGACAAAACAGAGTCGGAGGTCCTTTCAATCTTACCCATGGACCCTCCCTAAGTACCCCCAGGAGCACTCGGGTACGTGGGGTCGCCAATTATTTTATTGTCAAGACCAGATCCGACTCAACATATATTTTATCTCTAAGTTTGTAGTAAGGATAGCACTTTTCTGACAATTTTCTTTCTTCTGGCCAACTTTCAAAATAATATCCACTTATCTCTGCTAATAATGAGTCATGATGTGTTTTACGTATGAATTGGGTCTTTCTTTCCTCACTCATAGGTAAATGTGCAAATACCGAATGTACCATTTCCATCATGTGCTTTCTGTAAACTTTAAACTATTTCTAGATACTTAACATGTCTGCGAAATGGATTTCTTTACCTATTTAACAGTTTCAAACACAGTCTTCGTAAACGTGGTGATCCTACTTTGCTTATAGGTTTGACATTATTGCCAGAAGAGGCTTGTGATCGGTCTGGACTAAAATGTTTGACGCATAAACATACTTATGAAATTTCTGAGTACCAAAATAAATTGCTTAAATTACTCGTATGTATGTATGTATGTATGTAAAGACTTTATTGCACAAAATAAGACAAATTACAGGGTTACAAAATTAAGGTATATGTACAAAGGCGAACTTATCCCTTTGAGGGATCTCTAAATTACTCGTAATTGCATATTGCAAAATAAATTCTTTCTCGGTCTGGTTATATAATGCAATTCACAGTATAATGTAATTAAACGATACTTGCAATTAACTCAATAATTTATTGAATGACATATGACACAACCATAGATAATACAGCAGTACTTAAGTCAGCCAGTTCATATTACCTACTTTTCATAACCTGTTGAGGCAGGTAAAAGGTTCATAAAAATGTAAGCAAAGCTTGTAAAAGGGATTACAAGAATGAAGGGGTTGGAAAAGCGAAAGTTTAGAGGGATAAAAGTTAGGAAATTAGCGCGGATACCACCCTACACTCCATCAGAAGCGAACGTTGAGGACGATCCACAGGTTTAAGGGTTTAAGGGATACAAAATAGACTACGCAACTGCTAGTTAACTGTTAATAGCTAGTTGGCAGGACATTTTAAATGAAAATGCCCATTTACATAAATTTCACATAGTTAAAGTAAAAAAAATCTAAGCAATTTATTATTTGTTTAATTCTGCCTAAATTAGCAAATAAATAATTTGTAATCAATTATATTTCGTTGCTGCAATAAGGGGTTCCGTCGGTCATGGACTTGATAAGAATAAAATACATTAATTAATAATGGTGTTATCGTTCTATGTCAGTAATAGCAGCATCTATCATTTCTATATCAAAAGTCAAAACTTTTTAACATTTCGTAAGAAGCCCATCAAAGTAGGCGCGCATCACAATCTGAATAGCAACAAGACAGTCTACAAGTCACTATTTTGTTAATAAACGATACAAATTACCCCCGAAACGATATTAGATATTCTCGAATAGTATTTACCCACTTTTTAAAACCATTGTTTTTAGGGTTCCGTAGCTCAAAAGGAAAAAAACGGAACCCTTATATGATCACTTTGCTGTCCGTCTGTCTGTCTGTCTGTCCATCCGTATGTATGTCTGTCAAGACCCTTTATCTTGGGAATGCGTGTAGGTACCTATCGAGTTGAAAATAAGACCATATACTCGGGTCTACAGTCCTTTGAAGCTGTGAAAAAATCAAACTTCTAAGTTAACGTAAAAAAAGATTATGGCCGTTTACCTATGCCGCAAAAAAAAACGTATATTTTGACACTCTCAAGGAAACCAAAATTTATAGGGTACTCTCCGTTGACTTAGAACTATGAAATTTGTCAAGTAATACCGTTTTATACTACAAGTACTTATAGGGAAAAATCTGAAAATTATACTTTTGTAATAATTAATAAAAAATAATATAGGTAATATTGTCTTCGGTTTCCGCGATTATCACCCACTCATAGTAATAAAACAACTTAAACGGATTAAATCGCGTATATTACTACATTTTAAGTCCCGACATTTCCCACCACCATTTTCTACCAGCGACCACGAACGCTGAAAAGGGTTACGAAACGTCGGGACTTAAAATGTAGTAATATACGCGATTTAATCCGTTTAAGTTGTTTTATTAATAATATAGGTAGTCTTTATTTAAAAAAAATGTACGGAACCCTCGGTGGGCGAGTCCGATTCGCACTTGTCCGGTTTTTCACTTTAGCAACAGAATAAGTATTAGTACCTACTACGTACATAAGCCTCTCTCCCTAACAAAACCGTCGTTCGCGTCCGACGACCGGGCGGAGCTGACCCGCATCCGACCGTCTCTCTCTATTGCCTAACGCGTACTAATGCGTGCTCTTTCTGGTCGCTGGCTATTACCACCCATGGGTGGTGATATTTAATAATAATAATCGTACGACGGAATCGCGGAGTGAGGCAGTTCAGCCTGGTTCAGCTGCAAATAAAACGTCTTTATTTTATACTTTCTATTCTCTTTTACAGAGCCTTCTGAAAAATCACTCTAGCGTGATATTGTTTTCCAATACAATCCAAACACGGAAAGTTCTCGTGATAAAGACATATGGTGCTTGTCTTTGTCCCGTGTAGTGTTTCCGAGAGGGGTCTACAGATCGAAGTCTAATCTTTCGAATCCCAAGAGCTGCCATTTAACTCGCATGATAGAACCTTTGATATATCCAGTGCTGAGATCACAACATTTTAAATCCAAAATGCATCACCATGTTCGTTCTCCATTTCGATTTCGATTGACACCGATACCTACTTTTAGGCAATTTCACACGAAAAAATCGCTTATAACTTTCCAAAGCGAAACGTTTGTCATTACAACGGCAATTATAATCCCATTTCTGTCGTAGGCCGTGAGTATCGCTGACGGTAAAGGCAATCTGATAAACCTGTTGTCGATATTTGGTAATGGAACACATGTATTGTTTTTAATAATTGACCATCCTTAAATTAAGGGCAGCGTTGTAGCAGTTACAAACCTAAGGTTGAACTTTGAAGACAAAGTTCAGTTCTCGTTTAACAATTCAAGCAATGTTTCCGCGATACTGCGCAAGTAAGGCGCGGGTGGTACATATTAGTTTAGTGCATATACGTACCTAGTAGGTACGGCTGTAGTTACCTACAATATACGTTCAAAAGTCTCCCCTGCGGTACCGAACACTTGCTAACTTTTTGATGGAATGATTAATCTGAGTTAGTGATTAATGACGGTGCGCCACGGTACTTACATTTTGATAAGTATCAGGAACATGCCTTGGCGTTATACTCTTATATGTTCACATGTACCCAAATTCACGGCGAAGAATATGCATTGTGAGAGATATTGGTCCAAAATATAGTCATAGATTAATATATTATCAAACCGCGTTTAGAAAGGGATTGAGCTCATATGTCATTTTTGAACTAATGCATGATATGACATTGTCAGTGGTAGAGTATGCAGATAAATTAAATTGTTATTTTGGTACAATGAAGTTCTAAAGCATGGAAAAAATATCAAATTATACAGCGTGTTTTTATTGATTTCCGATAGCATTAAGAGATAGTTCTTCAGATCAAATAGAGTTACTTTCTTAAACACCGTTTTTAAAGTATTTTAAGTATGTTACTGTGTTTTTTCCAACGCCCGTCGCGGCCACCACACGATTCAAAACTTTGGTATTATTGTTCAGTAATCCAATTATTTCCTGCAATGTATCTCTTGGAATACTTACCTCAGAGACGATTGCATTTACGCTTAAGATGGCCATCAAAGTTTTCAAAAGAACCTTCGTCTTATCGTTTTCTTTATTAAAATATATTATATTAGTACATTGTAGACAATTTCTCGGCATCGACCGTTTAATACTTTACCGTTTGATAAAGCGAAATAATGTGACTGGTGACAGATTTGTCAAATATGATAATGCTATTTTTTATTAAACAAATGACAATATTTACCCAGAATAAAGTTTAAATATGCAAATCATATTTAGCTATTAATTCTATTATCTATAAGGGTCTGCACTTATGAAGATATCAAAGTTTGGTTTATGATTATATTTAATCATTTATTAAGTACACTTGTGCTAACGGTACACTCGAATCCCTTTCTCAACGCGGTTTGATAATACGTGTCGGGGACAGCAGCGATAATTCAAGAAATCGAAGATCGTCAATTGACTACTGTAGTACTAGGTAGATTTAAAATGGCGGCGAACGCCGTGTGACGTAACGTCCGGTTGCGGTGCACGTCGACGGGCTCGTTGGGCAAGAGTGGAATTCTCTTTCTGACTGTCGTGGCGACAACACTTGTCTTACGATTCTGTCGGTTCGTCCGCCATTAGTTAAAGTTGCTACCTGATAATTGTAATTCTGTCGATTAATAGTGAAATTAATCATAGTCTGTAACTTAATTGTCTAGAGTTGCTCACTCAAGTACCTACGCCATAATATTGTAACAACTATTGTAATGCCTGATGATTTAAAAGAGAAACTGGTGAGTTTCTTCCGGCCCTTCTTCTCACCAGAATGTCATTTACCGAAGCGGCCAAAAGAATCAGACGAATAAACGATTTGATCTGACATGAATCCTCTTCTTTAACCACCATACCTCAACGGCGAGGATTCTGCAGTTAACCCTTCCTGTCTGTCACGCGATCCGTCATACGTATTTGTTGATAACTACATTCGTATATATTAAAGTGAGTAAATACCAAACAGCGTTTGTGCTTGCGTAAATATTTCATCTTTGAATTAGGTAGTGTATTATTGCGTTTCGAATACTGTCTTTGATATAAGAGGGCCATATTGCTAATCCTCCATTAGCAATATGGCCCTCTTATATCAAAGACAGTATTCGAAACGCAATAATACACTACCTAATTGAAAACAAATACTTATCACTGACATATGACTTCACTGCAATTAAGAAGCTTTGTCGTTCAAAAAAATTGTAAATAATTACTACTTGTTGAGTAAAAATTCACGGCCGCCATTAGGTTAACACCAACAACTCTTAGTGAACCCTCAAAGCAGCGACGTCGTAAAATATAGCCACAATGGGTGGTCAGGTAGGCCGGCAGTAGGTCGAGCATTTCACGGAAACGCTTAGCCACAAAGGCTTTCAGGGTGTTTCAGAGCAACAAAAGAAACTTGCGGTCGGGTGTCTGGACGGCAACCAAACTGCCGTTTTGCGTTGGACTTTGTTAGATTTGTTCGGGTATTGCTAGCTAAATGGTGCTGTTAACGTACTGTCATGGCAGCTCTGGGACAAGCAATTATTAAGTACTAGCATTTTCCCGCGGCTTCGCCCGCGTTGTTCCCGTTATTGTCCCAAAGGAACTCTTTACCGGGATATAAAGTATCCTATGTTTCAATCCAGGACTTGGTCTACTTGCATGCCAAATTTCAGCTTGATCCATCCAGTTGCTACCCCGTTATTTGGTAACAAACATCCAAACATCTTCACAAACTTTCGCATTTATAATATTAGTGGGATAAATTCAATTTCCGAAGAATAAATCTGAAAATGCAAGATATTTGGTAGTCTTTTAGTAAGGGGCCAATAATACTAGTACATTTGGCAGTGAAAAAATGCAAATATGTTTCGACTTCAGTCACTACCTAAAATACCTGACCTGTTAATTAAAAACGTCACGATTACATTTGTCGTTTAACAATAAGTACTACTTTTTACAACGTCTTACGTTCATAATAATTACTAGCAGAAAACACAAGATGTAATGCAATTTACTAAAATTGGTAAACGGTATTTATCAAAACACTGTCAAAAAGTAACAGTTTTTAATTTGCTACAATAAATTATCCTAATCCGCTATGATGGACACCCTAACAGTGCAGAATAATGGTTTTAGATTTTTCCTTAACAAAAAAGGTAAAAAGGTTTTGAGAAGTGAGGTGCGGTCTTAAGAGGTAATAAGAGGACTTTTATTCATGAAATATTGTAGAGCGAAGAAATAAAAACCAGCAAACTTCGGATCCGCAAAAACCTGCCATAAAATAGAGCTCGTGAATATGGCTCCCAATAAAAATAAAACGACGAATAAAGCCTGTCACTGAAACGTACGTTGTAAAGCGATTTTAAGTAAAACATAATATATATGGGTATATATTTTTGAGGCATGTTAATATTCAAACAATTTTTATGTTTTGGTTATCTTGAAATTTTGGTATTAGCAATATCGACAATATACCATTGAGCTCTAATCAGGTGAAATCAATATATTTTTCATCACTTAGATTGCATGTTTGTGTATAAAAAATATAATCTAAATAGATTAAGTTCCCTACCTTGCAGAAGAATAGGTGTCCAACTATACTAATTATTAAAAAAAAATGACACAATTGTAATTATAATTCCTCTGCAAATCGAAATATGCAAAGCGCGTTAAATTAATTAATTTAAGCACTTTAATACACCCTAATTGTGTCTCGTCAAGTCAGAACCGACAAAATTCGCTGATTGTTAAAATTAAGAAGCAATTAGGAGGCCAACCGAGTACGCTTTCCGCTTCTCCGTCGCAGCTAAATTACAAGCCTTTCCATTTTTGCTTCTTTTGGCAACAAGATTCGTTAAAGTGGATTGAATTATGTCCGAGTCTTTGTGATCTTCATCTACATTGTCATGGTTTTATGTTTGATTGCGAATAAATTGATTTCCGTTGTACCTACGCGAATTCTATTCTTCGTTCATGAAAGTTATACGTCTCCCTTATTATATTTCGTTATTCATCATTGTCAGTTCATCTCACCTACTCTGGGTGTAAAAATGTGTGACAAAAAATATTTCTCGTGCATTTGGAATGAAAACCCGCCGTAAAAAGTTCTCATTTTGTATTTTTTTCTATCACATTTGATGAATGTAGATGGTGTTTATTGCATTACCTGTATTTCTGTATAGTCGTGTGAGACTCGCAATTTCAACGTAATCTAACTCGATGAGACGGATCGACCCTTCAGTGACTAACTCAATTAAATTTTATTGAATCAATTTTCTTTCATCCATTTGTATTTCTTGCAAAGTAACAACAGATGCCTGAGCATGGTAAATAAATTTGTCAATTATTTTTCTTTTAGAATAGTTGACTAGCGAATGAGACAAATAACCGATGACCGATAGGGCGTAAAGGGCCACGAATCGGAAGATGCAGCGTGGGTCGGTTCCTCACAAGATGGTCGGACGACCTGATTAAGGTCGTCGAAAGTTAATATTAGCAAAAAGCGAGGACGATCGTTGTGGAAGACTTTGGCAGAGAACTATGTTCAGCAGTGGACGTCTGCAGGTTGAAATGATGAGTTAGCATAGGTTAAAAACTAGTTAGACCATCTTGTTAGGGTCTGGTTACTGGTCATTTAAATATCCCAGACTCAAGACACCATCTGGTGTCAGTGAAAATAGGGTTTCACTTAGTGCGTTTTTTCGGGTTTTTTTATAAACATTGAAGGAAATAGGAACAGAAGGCCCGGTAGGGCCGGCTGTACGCGACGGCCGGAGCCCGAGGCAATTCGTCGGCGCCAGATTACGCCTGTTGGCGCACAATGCACGCCCGCTGATTGATGGAGGCTTTTGTGGAACGTTGGGTTTATCATAGGACAAAAGTATACGTTGCCAATACCAAACCTTATACATGACTAGCGTTTTCCCGCGGCTTCGCCCGCGTTGTTCCCGTTATTGTCCTAAAGGAACTCTTTACCGAGATATAAAGTATCCTATGTTTCAATCCAGGACATGATCTACTAACATGCCAAATTTCAGCTTGATCCATCCAGTTGTTATCCCGTTATTAGGTAACAAACATCCAAACATCTTCACAAACTTTCACATTTATAATAGGTACTAGCATTTTCCCGCGGCTTCGGCCGCGTTGTTCCCGTTATAGTCCCAAAGGAACTCTTTACCCGGATATAATGTATCCTATGTTTCAATCCAGGACTTGGTCTACTTGCATGCCAAATTTCAGCTTGATCCATCCAGTTGTTATCCCGTTATTAGGTAACACACATCCAAACATCTAAACATCCAAACATTTTCACAAACTTTCACATTTATAATAGGTATTAGTGGGATAGTGGGATTTCTTGTTCTCTTATTCCCTTATACCTACTTTAGATAAACGCTTTATAAACTCTTACGAGATATGAAAGTGACTCTTTTCTATAGGCGTATACACTTTGTCACGTGAAAAATATATGATAAAGCATCCGTCACGTTCTGAGAAATAGTGTGTGAGTGACGGATGTTTTATAATTTATTTATCGCGCGACAAAGCGTAGCATCATAAGCTTACTGTTTAAGGACTTTAACGTACCTACCTATGTATTTTATAATTTTCAGGCCTTGTCTTAATTTTGAAAACCATCCGCAGTCAGTATGTTACGGTATATTTACATTCGGTTAAAATATTCCACATGGGTATAGTATATGTCACACGGTAGCAAAATTATTTACATTTTGGGCGTTAACACTTTAATTGTGCTTTAATTTTTCGATACGCGCAGGACTCTAGTGTAGAATTTTTTACCTCGCCCTGGATTGAAAGTACGCTTTCACCGTATAAACGTAATTTTGTTCCCTTGCAAAACCATCAGTGGCGTGGCGTCCAAACAACTCGATTCCTACCGGCTTGCCTAGTATCAGGCATTTGAGCACCTTATTCTATAGCTCTTAAGGAAAATATACGCCTAAATCTGCACCGGCTTGCCCCAGGATATCTTTTACGCCACGCCACTGAAAACCATCCACTATTGAATGTCTTAAGAGTCTAAAGTAGATACAAATTATGAAAGGGCACTAAAGGTCTCGTTTCGGCGCAGCTAGTGCCGAGCCGAGCCGAACTAAATTCCGAATACTAGGTAATTCAAGATTAAAAAAACTATGACACGTCTGTCACTGTCAGATGTGTCAAAGTTAATTATTTCATTGTCAAGTGAACATTTCAGATGTAGCCAACTATTTTATATCAATAATCAAATTATTGTTGACATATTTTTAATTGCGGCTAACATTTTCAATACAAAAAAATATAACTTTAACTTTAAGTGACATGTATGTACCTATACATAGTTATACGGCGCTTGCGCCATCTTGAGTTTAGTAATAAACTAGCCAGCAAACTAGACGGTGGTTTCATTGCAGCCGCATACTCATCAGTGTCGATCGAGGATAAACCAACCCGCATTTTTCGTAAAAAAAAAAAATGTCGTTTCTCGGCAATTTATCTAATTTTGACCACAAAACCAGTGAATGGCAAATATTTTATAGCAAATTAAACCAGTTTTTTGTGGTGAACCAAGTTACAGAAGATGTGAATAAGCGTGCCCTTTTGTTTACCCATATTACGGATGAAACCTACCGCCTGTTACGGAACCTGGCGCACCCAAGAGTGGTGGAAAATTTAGAGTTCAACCAGCTAGTGCTATTACTCAATGGGCATTTTAAAAGGAAGCAGTGTACCTTCGCGGACAAAGCCCGTTTCTACGCGGCTATAAGGGGTCCAGGCGAAACGTTGGGGGACTGGGCGGCGCGACTTAGAGGGTTAGCTACTTTTTGCAACTTTGGCGCGGCTCTGGAAGCGAATCTAACTGACCGTTTCGTCCTCGGCCTGGGCTCAGGGCCAGAACGAGATAAGTTGTTCGAAAACACGGCTGCGTTATCAATGGCGGAGGCTCTGGAGATAGCAGAAAAAGCAGCGGTGGCTAGGGAAGCAAAAACGGAGATGGCGGCTACTATCAAGCAGGAGCCTATTTTTTACGGTGCCAGTGGCAGCGGTATGGGCCGAGACGGCTGGGGTCACGCGCGCCGCGGCGGCAGGGCGCCGGCGCACCCGGCCGGCGGCGATCGACGCCAGCCAGCTGACGAACGATGTGCCGTTTGTGGGATGAAAAACCATGATGGAAGCAGTTGTAGGTACAAGCGTTATCGGTGCCAGAAGTGTGGAATTATAGGGCACTTAAAGAAAGCTTGTAAAAATAAGTCTTCGCGAGTCAACTGTATTACAAGTGAACTAGAGGACAACGTGATTGAAGAAAATGAACAATGTTGTACAGAGTGTCAAAATTTCAATTTAAGGTATGTGTCAAATAAACCGATTCTCTTAGATTTAATTTTAGATGGGAAAAATATTTCTATGGAATTGGATTCAGGATCCGGTGTTTGCGTCATTTCGGAGAAAATGTACTTTGAAATGTTTTCTGAGTACAAATTACAGGCCTGTAACATTAAAATGTGTTTTTACAACGGACATAAGATCTCGCCACTTGGATATTTTAATATAGCAGCAACCTTTAACGGTAGCACAAACCAGGGACTGCATAACCGAAAAATGAAGGTAGCGTTTTAAAGCGGTATGACGTCATACCGTTTGTTTCGGTATGATTTCGGTAGCGCAACCGAAATGAAACGGTATCGAAATTGAACGGTACCGTAATTTTTTTTCGGTAACCTTAACCGTTTTAAAAAGGTACCGTTTGAGGTTTATGTGTGTGCGCCGAGCGTCGTCGCGTCGTCAAGTTTCAATCGCGTCGTCTTTAGCCTTGAGCATCATTATCATTTCAACGTTAAGACGTTCACTACTAAACATAGGTCTTCCCCGAAGACTTTAATTTGTTTTATTTTTGTATTTTTTACCTTATTTGTTTTTAGTTTGAGTTGATTAGGTATTTCTTGTTTGTTTTTTATCTTTAATGTGTTTTACTTTGTATTTTATACCTTTTTTGTTTTTACTTTGTGTGGATTAGGTGTTTTTTTATCTTTAACTTTTTTATTTTTTTTGGTTTTTTTACATTTTTTGTTTAAAGTTTGCGTTGATTGTAATTTTTTATTTTTTTTTCTTTTATTTGTTTTTTTACCTTATTTTTGTTTTAAGTTTGTGTGGATTAGGTGTTTTTGTCTTTTTTATCTTTAATTTGTGTTATTTTTGTATTTTATTGTTTTTTTTACCTATTTTTGTTGAAAGTTTGCGTTGATTGTTATTTTTTGTTTTTTTTTCTTTTATTTGTTTTTTTATCTTATTCTTGTTTTTAGTTAGTGTTGATTAGGTATTTTATGCTTTTTTATGTTAGATGTACTGGATTTACTTTGTATTTTCTACCTGTTTTTGTTTTTAGTTTGTGTTGATTAGGTACTTTTTATATTTATTATCTTAAATTTGTTTTTTTTGTACCTTGTTTGTTTTAATTTTGAGTTACTGTTTTCTTTCATTTGGTGTTTTTAATTTTTTGTTATATTTTAAAATTTTCTACCTTTTGGTTTTTAGTTTGTGTTGATTGTTATTTTTTGTTTTTTTTTACGTTTTATTTGTTTTCTTTTGTATTGTTTTGTTTTTTTATACCTTAGTTTTGTTTTTAGTTTCTGCTGATTAGGTATTTTTTGTTTGTTTGTTTATTTATTTTATTTTTATTAGTATTTGTATTAGTAGTTAAGTTTGCGTTGATTGCTATTTTTTCTTTTATTTGTTTTTTTACCTTATATTTGTTTTTAGTTTGTGATGATTAGGTATTTTCTGTTTTTTTACTTTAATTTGTTTTTAAAAAATACCTAAACAACATATACTAAAAAAATTAAAGATAAAAACAATAAATAACAATCAACACAAACTAAAAACAAATAAAGTAAATAATACAAAATAAAAACAAAAAAATTAAAGAAATAAATGAAAAATAACAATAAACACAAACTAAAACCAAAAAAGGTAAAAAACAGAAATAAAACAAATTATGGAAGTTATGAAGATGATGATTGATTATGTATCTCAAGCTGTTTTTCTTTGGAAATCAGTAATGTTTTTTTTAATGTGACTTCCAGGTCGTGAAAAATCAGCCTTTGATTAGAGGAAGTCGCTCATGAGAACGAAATTAAAAAAAAATCGGCCTGTTTTTTAATATATTGTAATCTGAATCATTGTATATAATGTAGTTGAAGATATTTGAATTTACATTTTGGGATAGAAATACAATCACATAGTTAACGAAATATTTTTATTTTTATTAAAATGTCATTTTTATTATATTTTTCATCATCCCTATAATATTCACAATTTTCGTATAGTGAGTTATAAATCATATTTAATCAGTCTACACAAGTATCACAAAAGTGTCATTATTATTCTACAAGTCTTATTTTTTTATATTTATAAACCATTGAAGTTACGTAAAAATCACAAATTTACTGCCATACATTTGAGAAAAGGGACCTTATGACCAGCCATGAGCAAAAATATTTGATAATTAAAGTATGGCACGATATTTAAATTATTTATTTACTAATCTTGTATTAAAACAGAAAACTAAAGAAAAAAGGTTATTAGAAATTTACTTCAAATCTTGATCAATTAAGAGTAATTCTCAAATAACGTTGTTGAATTTAAGTGATTAGTCATAAGGTCCCTTTTCCCAAATGTATGGGATATTATGACCTTATGACCAATCACAGGTAAAACTTATTGATAATTACAGTATGGCACGCACGATATTAACATTATTTATTTACTTAACTTGTAATAAAACAGAATACCGAAGAAAAAAGGTTTTTAGAAATTTACTTCAAATCTTGGTCAATTAAGAGTTATTCTCATAATTATAACACTATGTTGAATAATTCACACCATGGTGTTATGATGACCTATATGCTTTGTGATGCTATCATATAAAATACGCTAAAATAAATGTGTTTTGTATGGACGACTTTTCTATAAGACCAAAAATTACCGAGTTTTATAAAAAAAATCATAATGGTAGGATAGGTTTCGCCAAAAAAAATTTTTGTTTTTGTTGATCTTTTGAAAAAAAATTAAAAGGATTATTTTTCTTGAGTGGTCAAAAATTATAGAAACCGCCAAAAAACTAACCTTTTTCGTAAGTATTTCGAAAAAAAAATTAAAAAACTTTTTCTAAAACGGTCAAAAATTATAGGCATTCGCCAGAAAGTGTTTTTTTTTTAATTTTTGTAAAAGGCCGTAGCAGGATAAGGGAAGAAAAAATGCCCTTGAATGATTAAGAGCTGTTTATTTTTTCTATAGTTGCTTTCATTTAGTTGTATAATTTTGCAAAATTTGGTTGAAAAATTCCCAGTGGTTCAGCCGGGAAAAAATAAAAACAAAATTTATGAAATTTGACGTATCTCTAAAACTATAACTCTTTGTCATTATATCTTTAATTCATTTTGGTTAATTAAATAGTATGTATGCCTTAAAAGAAAATTGAGTCTCTATCTTTACAATTTCTGTAAAAAACACGTAAGTCAAAATTTCAAAAAAAAGTTTTTTTGATTCCTGAAAGAGTGACCACTCTAAGTAATATTTCTAAAAAAGCCTTATTTAACGATCTGTCAGTCATATAAGTTTGACGGTTAAAATCGAAAAGCAACAGTGTCAAAATTAAAAAACTATGTTGGTCGGATTCTGTTACATTTTATTCTTATACTAATCTAATCTAATACAGCCAAAGAACTTAAAAATAAATCTTCTTTGTAAAGAATTAAAAATAAATCAATTTTTGACATTCCCATTAATATTGGCTTGAAAATATACAGGGTGGTTTTCGATAATCTGTACATATGAAAAGGGGTGAAATTCAGCCAATTTTATCGGTAAAACTGATTTTAATTTTTGTTTGTGGTCATTCGTTTTTTTTTTACAGATTTTTAAACTTTCAGTGAAATTTTCGGCAGTACCTACATCTATTTGCCACGATATAACTTTTGATCTAATTGCTTAAAATTGTAAGAAAAAATTGCAGGGTCATGGCAATAGACACGTTATTTAGTAGCAATAACAATAAACCACCGACTTGAAAAAAAAATCGTCAAAAAAATATATAATTGTGGAAAACGGCTGTTTTTTTTTCACGGAAAACACCGTTTTTCTCGAAAGTTTGCGAATATTGTGACCATTTTTTCATGCTTATTTTCGTTTAGCACTTAATTGTGATCTTAAAAACATTTTTTCTTACAGCTTTGAACAATAAGATCAAAAGTTATACTGCGTCAAACAGATGTACTGCCCAAAATTTCATAGAAAACTGTAAAAATCTGTAAAAAAATTTTTTTGCCCAGAAACAAAAATTAAAGTCATTTGTACCGATAAAATCAGTTGGAATTTCACTCCTTTTAATATGTACAAATTATCGAAAACCACCCTGTATTTGTATTAATTGTCGCCTTTTAACTTATAAAACCTTTTTTTTTCAAATAGGTAATCATCATTATTTGTAATTAAGCCTTACTTATCGTTTCACCAGATATATTCATTCGTAGGAAGGGTGTTGATCACACATTGCCGCAATAGGCTAGATGACTAAAAAAAACTGTTTAGTCCGTCTGTTACATTATGAAAAAATATTGTACACGTATTTTTTGTTTTGTTTGACAAACAAAAACTGACGAGGATAAAGTGCTTAGAAGTTTCGAGTGACGTCACTCTTGAGTACAATTTTCACTCAGAAGTGACGTCACAAGCCCCCACTCCAGAAGTTTGAAGATCTATAACTTTGTCGATTTTTAATATTTTGATAAACCAAAAAATACGTGTCCCATATTTTTCCATAATCTAACTGACGGACTAAATAGAATTACATATTTTTAACCCAGTCATCATCCCTATTGTGTACTACCTATCGCACGCAAGATATTTATCAAAAATCATGCAGCCTGCCGAAATTCTTAGTGGATTTTTTTTGAGAAACGGTATTAGTGTTACCGTTAATGAAGATAGCGATAGTGATTCAAATAAGAAGTAAAAGACATTTTTAAGTTGATACATATTCGAGTAAATGCCATAAATTTATTTTATTTTTAGTTCTTTACACAGAATATTTATGTTTAAGTTCTTTGGCTGTATTAGAATTGTATAAGAATAAAATGTAACAGAATCCGACCAACATAGTTTTTTAATTTTGACACTGTTGCTTTTCGATTTTAACCGTCAAACTTATATGACTGACAGATCGTTAAATAAGGCTTTTTTAGAAATGTCACTTAGAGTGGTCACTCCTTTAGGAATCAAAAAAACTTTATTTTGAAATTTTGACTTACGTGTTTTTTACAGAAATTGTAAAGATAGAGACTCAATTTTCTTTTAAGGCATACGTACTATTTAATTAACCAAAATGAATTAAAGATATTATGATAAAGAGTTATAGTTTTAGAGATACGTCAAATTTTATAAATTTTGTTTTTATTTTTTCCCGGCTGAACCACTGGGAATTTTTTAACCAAACTTTGCACAATTATACAACTAAATGAAAGCAACTATAGAAAAAATAAACAGTTCTTAATCATTCAAGGGCATTTTTTCTTCCCTTATCCTGCTACGGCCTTTGTGAACAAAAATCAAGGTTTTTGTAAAATGGTCAAAAAGTTTTACGATTCGCCAAAAACACGTTTTCATGTTTAAAAGAAATGTTTATAAATCTTTTTCTGAAAAGGTTTTTAAACATGACAAAGTGATCTAAAATTGTAGAAACATCCAAAAAAAAACTAAAAAAAAAATAAAAAACTTTTTCTAAAATGTTCAAAAATGATAGGCATTCGCCAGTGTTTTTTTTTGTGTAATTTTTGAAAAAAAAACAAGGTTTTTCTAAAATGGTCAAAAAGTTATACGATTTGCCAAAAACACTTTTTAAAAAATGTTTAAAAACTTTTTCCTAAATAAGCTTTAAAAAAACGACATACAAATGTATTTATTTTTATTTTAAATTTTTTTATAATTCCGAATCTGTGGCCTCCAACCCTTTCCTTCCAAACTTTCAACTTTCTGGGATCATTTTGAAAATTTTGCTTACCATTATGCAGGCCGCGTGCTTGTTTGCCACCGTCGTGGTATAAAAAAGAAATACAAATAAGCAAAAGTTGTAAGTAAATTTTATTAAACAATTTTATCAATAGATTTATCATTTTTGTATGAAGTCTGCCATAAGGACCCTTTTCTCCTAAACTTTGAACCCAATTCTTATATAGAAAAAATTAACGTACAGCAGTGAAACGAAGCTACAAATACACGTCTATTCCTATATTTTACAATTTTGCATAAAAGAAAAAAATGATGATTTTGAAGGATTTCACAAAAACGTCCATATCTCCGTAACTAGAAACTGCCTTAAGGTCCCTTTTCTTATGGAAAGCCACAATATGCGAGCGAAAAATTTCGGTACTGAAAAAATATAGGTTGGGTACCGTAATAATAAAGGTATAAGTACCGCTTTCAACATTAGCGGTACGTACCGGTATAAAGCGGTACAGTAACAAAATATTTCAACCGGTATAGTCTACCTTTATATCATTACGGTACCGATATTCTATAGCGGTACCGTACCGCTTATATCGTAACGAAAACGGTCCCTGGCACAAACAAAATTAATATTTTTGTAATAAGTAACGGTGGCCCGCCCTTACTTGGGCGCGATTTTATGACGGCATTTAATTTGGCACTCACTACAAATATTAATAGTATTTGCGATGATAATGATGTACACCAATTGTTAGAACAGTATCCTGATGTTTGGCGCGATGAACTCGGTTCTTTTAACAAGTTCAAGGTCAGTTTACACCTTAAGGAAAATGCGTGCCCAAAATTTTTTAAACCGCGCCCTGTACCTTTTGCTTTAAAAAACAAGGTAGATGAAGAACTGGATAGGTTAGTAAAATTAGGTATTTTAGTCCCTGTGAACCACTCTAATTACGCCACGCCTATTGTCCCCGTCCTTAAGGACAATGGGAAGGTCAGGATAGCTGGCGACTTTTCTGTTACTCTAAATAAGGACCTAGTAGTTGACAAGTACCCGTTGCCTCGAATTGAGGAGGTATTCGCGAAGCTGGGCGGAGGCGAACATTATAGTAAAATCGATTTAAAAAATGCGTATAACCAGTTCATATTAGACGATTCATCGCAGGAGCTCACAACGATCAATACTTCGAGGGGATTGCTAAAATTTACTCGGTTAGTGTACGGTTTGGCAAATGCTCCATCGATTTTTCAAAAATCAATGGAAACTCTCCTCGCAGGCATCGATGGCGTGAGCTGCTGGCTCGATGACATTTGTGTAACGGGGCCTAATAAAACGGTACACCTAAAAAGGTTAAACGACGTTTTGAGGCGATTAAACGAAGCAGGTCTACGCTTACAGAAAGAAAAATGTGAATTTTTCAAAACTAGTATCACTTATTTGGGATACGTAATTAATAAAGACGGGTTACAAACGTGTCCCAATAAAGTTCAAGCTATCTTAAATGCCCCTGAGCCGACCAACGTCACAGAGGTGAAACGTTTTTTAGGGGTAGTTAATTACTATAGGAATTTTATCCCAAATGCGTCGTCCTTAATGAGTCCTTTACATGAATTGTTACGCGCAGGCGCTGAATGGGAGTGGGGCGAGAGGCAGCGGCGCGCCGTGCGCGCCGTGCGACGTGAGCTGGCCTCTGAACGCGTGCTGGCGCATTTCGAGCCCAGCGCGCAGCTGGTGCTCAGCGTGGACGCTGGCGCGTTACTCGCACAGCGCGCCGCTGACGGCCAGGAGCGTCCTTTAGCGTTTGCGTCGCGATCTCTCACTCCGAGCGAAATTAATTATAGTCAAATCCAAAAAGAAGCGACAGCTATTATTTTCGGCGTGAAACGTTTTCACCAATATTTGTACGGTCGCAGTGACCCTTTTATACTTAAGACGGACCATCGCCCATTGGTCTCAATTTTTAACGTTCAAAATGGAATATCGGCGACTACGGCCTTGCGTCTCCAGAGGTACGCCATTATATTATCCGCATATAATTACACAGTGCAGTATATTTCTAGTGAAGGTAACTTAGTGGCGGATTATTTTTCACGGGCGCCTTTGGCGGAGACGTCTAGCGATAGTGACAAAGAATTCGATTCACTTTGCGCACTAAATTTTTTAGACTCCGTTTCCTCAGCCGTTACCTCGTCGGAAATTATAAAGGCCACGGAAAGCGATAAGACTCTTCGAACGGTCATGAAATACATGACCCGAGGCTGGCCGCGTAAAATAAATTGTAAGGCGGTCGAACCATATTTTTATTGTAAAAATGATTTGCAAATCGAACAAGGAACTTTATTGCGAGGACATAAAGTCGTAATTCCGGTGTCGCTCAGAGAACGTTTGTTATGCGAGCTGCACAGTACGCACTTGGGTATTGTTAAAATGAAATGCAACGCGCGTAGTAGAATGTGGTGGCCAGGCATCGACGCTGATATCGAGCGCTGCGCGGGCGAGTGTGGAGCGTGCGCCGCGCTGCGGCCGGCGCCGCCGCGGGAGGCGCCCGCGCCGTGGCCGCGCGCGCCTGGCCCGTGGCACAGAGTGCATATCGACTATATGTCAATAGGGCAAAGGGTGTACTTAATTGTGGTAGATTCGTACAGTAAATGGGTTGAATGCTTGCATATGCAAAATGGTACCAATACGCGATCATTAATATCGAAATTGAAGTACCTATTTTCCGTATTCGGTTTATGTAAGGTTTTGGTCTCGGATAATGACGTTAAAATAAATTGCGTCGAGTTTAACTTGTTCTGTTCTAACAATGGTATTAAGTATATGAATTCTCCTGTATATCACCCTAATAGTAATGGCCAGGCAGAAAATTCCGTTCGTACATGCAAAAAAATGTTGAAATGTATTTTAAGAGAAAATGAAACTACTCATTTAGTACATGAGCAACTTTTAAGTTATCTATTTGAATATAGAAATTCTGTGCACTGTGCTACGGGGGAAACACCAGCCAAACTTATGTTCGGCAGGGAGTTGAGAACCCGCCTGGATTTAATATTACCCTCAGACAATCTCTCGGCCTCAAGTGATATCGCGGCAACAACAACGTGTACGCATAAACGAATATTTCAAGTAGGTGATATTGTCTGGGCCCGGTGGTACAGTGCCAGAAAGGAAAGTTGGGAAATAGGTAAAAATACAAAGAAAATTGGGAATAAAATGTTTGAAATATCAATGAGCAAATTTGATAATCACTGTATAAGACATGTAGATCAACTTATAAGATATAAGGGAAATATGCTGGTAAACTCCAATAGTGAAATTAATGTTATTCCAAATGACTGTGTTCCATTACCCTCGTTTCCCGCTCAGCCTGCTTTAAGTTGTACGTCAAATTTGCCATCCGATCCTGTTCTTGAAAATGTCATACCCGCTGAATGTTCTGAGCAGACGGGAGTGTTACAACACTAGTTTTTATATAGATTATGTTGGCAACATTGGCCGCGTCCTCTTCCTTGTTTTGGCTGTAATGGCGTCTGGTGTGTCCTCTGCTGTGTGTCTTTATAGTATTACAAATAAACTAAGTGATACATGAAATTATATTTTATTCAGTCAGTCCAGTCATATACCCATGAACATAACATGGTGTCAGAAGTGTTCGTGGAAAATAAGTGAGTCTAAAAGTCAGCAAAATGCCGCCAACGGGCGATGCGTCAGAGTCGGGAACGGCCGGTGAGGCACGCCATGCTTTCACAGGATCGCCGCCTCCAAAATTGCAGATATCATCCGATACTGCAAATAACAATGCAGAGGAATGGAAGAAGTGGTGGCAGCAATTTGAATTGTACATGCTAGCCACAAGCCTGGACAAAACGGACGAAAAAAGGAAAGTTGCCATCATGCTGTACTCGATGGGAACTAAAGGTTTGGAAATATTCAATACTTTCAATCTGGAAATAGGAAAGTGTAAGATGAATGAGGTCAAACTTAAATTTGATGAGTACTTTGAACCAAGAAAAAACTTAACCATGAATCGCTACTTATTCTTCACTCGAAAACAAAGTAAATCCGAAAGCATCGACGAATTCATCACAGATTTAGAAAACAAGAGCAAACGGTGCGAATTTAAGGACCTACGTGAGTCACTCATCAGGGATATTTGTATTGCAAATATGAATATGGAGCTAGCACATGTCCGTCAACGTCTCCTTCAAGAACCAAATCTGTCATACAATAGGATGAAGGAAATAGCTAAGTCTGTCATAGTAGCACAACAGGACGCAGACAGAATCGTGAAGGAAACCACTAACCAGGATAATGTTTTTCAAATTAGGAGCCGCAGTCGCACTAGAAGCTGTGGAATCCCTCAGCGATCAGCAAGTCATTCTGCAGCAAGACCATCTACGTCGAGACAGTCCACGTCTAGATTAAATCAGTCACTGGGTCGAGGACCCAACACAACACAGGCGCCTCATGAAAGACAATGGCAGCGGGGTCAGCAGCCGCTTTGCAGTCGATGTGGACAAATACACCGTTACAAGTGCCCGGCAGCAGGCATTCAATGCAGGTCATGTAAATCTTATGGTCATTATGCTAGATTTTGTTTTAAAAATAAACATGTCAGACAATTAGAGTCACTTAATGTCAATGAGGATGAAGAATCTAATGTAGAATATTTTATTCGAGCCTTACATGGCAAATCAAACAAGTTCAAATCTTGTTGGGATGTTAACATAACTATTAATGGTCAGGATGTTAATTGCATTCTTGACTCTGGAGCGGACATAAATATCATGTCGCTTAACACTTATCAAACGCTTAACCTGTCAAAAAATTTGTCAGATAGTAACATCAAAGTGTCTGGATTTGGGGGGAAAGACATTCCAATCATAGGTCAGTGTGAATTAAATTGTTCTTTCAGTCACAAATCTGAAAAAATTGTATTTGTAATAACAAGTATTGATTGTCATACTGTTTTGGGATTGCCTACCTGTGAAAGAATAGGTATTATTAAGCGTGTATTCTCCCTAAATAAACAAACAGGTTGTTGTCAAATTCTCACACAATATAACGATGTATTTCAGGGTCTGGGGTGTCTGCCTCCTGTCTGTCATCTGAAGCTCAAACCTGAAGCAGTTCCATGCATAGATCCACCAAGGAAGGTTCCATTTGCACTACTTCACGACCTGCGTGGAGAGCTGGATCGCATGGAGCAAATGAAAGTCATTGAAAAAGTCACAAAGCCTACAGCCTGGGTCAATTCAGTAGTCGTCACAGTCAAGTCATCAGGTCAGCTTAGAGTATGTTTAGATCCTAGAAATCTGAATAATAACATAATGAGAGAGCACTATCCCTTAAAAAGTATTGATGAGATACGGTCACAATTAAAAGGCTCTGCCTACTACTCTCATTTAGATGCTTTTTCAGGTTTCTGGTCTATAAAACTAGATGAAGAGAGTTCAGAACTGTGCACATTTCAAACTCCTTTTGGCAGATATAGGTACTTAAGGTTGCCATTTGGGATAAATGCTTCGACTGAGATCTTTTATAGGGTAATTAATGAGCTTTTTGGTGATCTAGAAGGAGTGATCATTTTTGTCGATGATTTTTTGGTCTATGGAGAGACACTTGAAATTCATAATGAGAGACTTAAAAAAGTATTAGAACGAGCAAGGCAAGTCAATTTAAAGTTGAATAAGTCAAAATGTAAATTCTGTGTAGAAGAAGTAGAGTTCTTGGGGTACATATTTAATCGTGAGGGAGTCAAAGTCAATTTAGAAAGGGTTGAAGCTATTAAGCAAATGCCAAGTCCACAGAATGTAAAGGATTTACAAAGATTTTTAGGCATGATTAACTACCTAGGATGTTTCATTGAGAATTTGTCAGAAAAAACAGCCTTGCTAAGAGATCTGTTAAGAAAAAATGTACAATGGCAATGGGATGAAAATTATGAAAAGTCATACTGTCAGTTAAAAGATATAATTTCCAGTACTCCTGTATTAGCTCATTATGACACAAAATTACCTTTAGTTTTGTCAGTAGATTCATCAAAGTCGGCAGTTGGGGCTGTTATCATGCAGAATAATAGACCAATTGCGTATAGTTCAAAAACATTAACAAAGACACAAGAGCACTATGCTCAAATAGAAAAAGAACTTTTTGCCATTCAATTTGGGTGTACTAAATTTAATCAGTATGTCTATGGTCGTAGAGTCACTGTACAGACCGACCACCGTCCATTGGTGTTCCTTTTTAAGAAACCGTTGCATGAAGTACCAGCCAGATTGCAGCGTATGATGTTAACTTTGCAGAAATATGATTTAGAAGTCATACATGTACCAGGCAAAGAAATGTATATATCGGACACCTTGTCAAGGGCAGCCATGAAAGATCATTTTATACCAGAGAATGAGTCAGACATTTGTTGTCATGTAAATTTAGTTAAGTCTAATTTAGCTATCAGTCAGGAATATAGGAACAAGTTAAGTCAAGCAACAACTGATGATGAGACTTTACAAATATTAAAAAAATATTACTATGATGGTTGGCCCGATAGTAAAGATCAAATTAGTTCATTAGTGAAACCATATTGGAATATGCAAGCTGAGATACATGTCATAGATAATATGTTATTCAAAGGCTCTAAACTGATTGTACCAAAGTCCATGCAAAAGGAAATGTTAAGTAAAATCCATGAAGGTCATCAAGGTATAAATAAATGTTTAAAGTCTGCAAGAGAATCCTTATATTGGCCTAATTTAACTGTTGATGTAAAAAATGTAGTAGAGCAATGTGTCATTTGTGCCAAGTTCAAGCCATGTAATCAAAAAGAGCCATTAAAAAATTATACTGTCAGTACATATCCTTGGCAGCAGGTAGGTATTGATTTGATGCATTTTAAAGACTTAACTTACCTTGTTGTAACTGATTATTATTCGAAGTTCATAGAAATTGCTCTATTAAGTAAAGATAGCACAGCTAAAAATGTAATTATAAATTTAAAATCAATATTTGCCAGGCATGGCATACCGATGACACTGGTCTCAGACGGAGGTCCACCTTTTCAGTCGTTAGAGTTCAAAAACTTTTTATTTGATTGGGACATAGAGCATGTAGTCACAGCACCATATCATTCACAGTCAAATGGGCAGGCTGAAAGCTCGGTAAAGATTGTTAAAAATATGTTAAAGAAATGTGATGAAACTGGCTCAGATCCATACATAGCTTTATTGCAATATAGAAACACAGGTAAAAATCACATGTCGTCACCTGCTCAGCTATTAATGTCTAGAAATTTAAGAACTAATATTCCTGTGCAATGTAAAAATTTGAAACCAAAAGTAGTAACATTTAATGTTTACAAACAGTCAGCTGATAAGAATAATGAACACATGTCTAAATATTATAATACTGGTACTAAGTCATTGTCTATACTCAATCCAGGAGATCAGGTGTATTTCAAAAAGAAGCCCTGTAGTAACTGGGATAGGGCTGTAATTGTAAAAAGGCTAGACAATAATAGGTCATATGTAATAAGGACTAAAGATAATGCTACTTATGTAAGGAATAGGGTTCATCTCATGCTTAATATGAGCATCACAGGCCATGACTTTGTGCGATCCAGCTCACCAACGGGTAATATGGAGATGACAGATGCTGGACGGGAGACAGGAACCCTAGCACCTGCAAGCTATAGAACTAGAAGTCAACGTGTTATCAAACCAAGGCAACGTCTTATTGAGGTCATGTAATTTGGTCTCTATATTTAGTTAATGTTAATTATTAGAGTTAAGGTTCTATATTAAAACATAACAACTTTTAACTATTGTGTAGTTTAGGACTAATGGTTAGATATACAACTGTAAATTTGTTGTAATTTCTTTGTATATGTAAATTGTAGCTTTAAAAGAAACTTAAGAAGAGGGATGTTACAACACTAGTTTTTATATAGATTATGTTGGCAACATTGGCCGCGTCCTCTTCCTTGTTTTGGCTGTAATGGCGTCTGGTGTGTCCTCTGCTGTGTGTCTTTATAGTATTACAAATAAACTAAGTGATACATGAAATTATATTTTATTCAGTCAGTCCAGTCATATACCCATGAACATAACAGGGAGATGAAATAAATAATTGTGAGGGCGAGTCAGGTGAGCAAGGGCCGTCTGCGCACGAGCCCGACGTTCCACCCGCGTCGCTGGCGGGTGAACACGCTGCGCCAGCGGTTGACAGGCCAGCGAGGCGACATGAGTTGCGTCCCAGAACTCATGTAGATTATACTCGTAAGTTTTAGTCATAAGTGATTACAAGTAATAGTAATTAATATTCCGATGTAGACGTCAAGTCACGGAGTTTGCATTGTGTCTATTCTTGGGTGTTTATAGTGTATAAGTACCGTTTCAAATCATTCATACTTACATAGTGTATTTTTAAAATATTGGTGGAGGGATGACATGTATGTACCTATACATAGTTATACGGCGCTTGCGCCATCTTGAGTTTAGTAATAAACTAGCCAGCAAACTAGACGGTGGTTTCATTGCAGCCGCATACTCATCAAATAATGAGACAAAGTTTAGTAAAAACAACTTTAAAACTATTTATAGGAGTCAGGCTGACCATTCAAACATAAAATTAGGTCTTCAAAATTAAATGTTTAGTCAGTTTTTATTTTTCATTTCAAAGATAACGAGATTATGGAGAAAATCCGTAATAATAATGTAAATTATAGCGAAGAGTCTCGATCACCATCTCAAGAGACTCTCGCTAGATGGCTGGATCAAGGGTCAGATACAGAAAGCGGTTCTTCTGGACACGGCGCGCATCGTCAGGAGGTTCCTCTCTCTGCGGCCCTAACCACCGGTAGCCTGGGCCCCGCCTCGCTGCCGGTGGCACCCTAGGTTAGGTTTTTTATAATGTGTTTATATTTTGTAATTTCAGTTTGTATTTTACTTTTTATATATATATTGTAAAAAGCCTAATCTAAGACAATAAAGATATACCGATGTAAATTACAAAAATGTTATTCTTAAGTCAACTAGGCATTTGTCAAATTGATCATTTAAATTTAAAAACCGACTAAACAAAGGGGAGATAGGGTTAAAATTTGTCTAAATGCATATGAAACTCATGCATTTTTATTTTAATAAACCGTAACAAATGTCACTAACATCTGAAGTGTTACCAATACAATAACAGTTTTTGTACCAAAAATCACCTGTGTATGTATATTAATTCGGATATCTTATATATATGTAAATAAGTAACCAGAGACTTGTTTATTTCAATCGTAACTTTAAAACTACAGATAAATTAATTATATTAATATAACTATAATTACATAAATACCATTGTAAAAATATGTTTTTGTAGTGGCAACCCACATTGGTCTTGAATTAAAATTCGGAGTATAGTAGCCGGGAAGTCACCGGTCAGCGATCGCGAATACTCATGATTAAGGGAATGTCGAATGCTCCCAAAACATGTCGAGTGGATGGCTCGTCTTTTCTACAATGTGAGTGATCCGTTTTTTATTTCAGTTCTAAACTACTAACTTGTTGATATTTACAGTAGCCCAATTTCCTTTAAATTGATCTATAAGGTATACATGTTTGTACTTATTTCATGAACATTCTTTTTAATTTTCCCAAGTGCTCATTTACATATGTCAGATAAAGAACTGCTGTGCAAATAGCATGATACCAAATGTATAATAAGGTTTAGGCTCTGTGTTGTCAGCAGACACTGTTAAGGATTTTGTTATAAATATGTATGTATACTTATTTGGCATCTCTCTTTTTATGCTACTACTAGTACTACTTATATAATTTATACTGTAAGGTAAGTATATACTTGTTTTCTTTTATGTTGTTAAGGCTATATATACAATAACACTTTCGAGTTAAATAATTATACAAAACCATCTTACGAGGGTAGATCAAATAGTACCCGCGTTTGATGGCAAATGGCGTTGCTTAGGAGAGTTGGCATTACCGTCGTGTAGTATATTGCCTTTATCAATAAAAAAAATGAAAACTGACAATTGTGTATGGTTTAGTTTTTTTTTGGCGGCAAATTTTGTAAGACTTGTTTTGTTTTTCGTACAATATGGAGAAAAAACAATATCGTCCCGTAATTCGCTTCTTATTTTTGGATGGAAAAACATGTGAACAAATAAAAGTTAAGTTAGATGTTGTCTACGGAGGTCTTTCGCTATCTATGACAACCGTGAGATATTGGTTAAATGAATTTAAACGAGGTCATACATCAGTTTTCGACGAGGACCGGCCAGGGCGCCCGACAGACGTGGTTACCGAAGAAGTCGTAGAAAAGGTAAAGCGCATGATGCTCACCGATCGACGTACCAGAGTGCGCGAATTAGCTGAGGCTGTAGGGGGGTCGTACGGAACAGCAATTAATATAATACACGACAAATTACACATGAAAAAAGTGTCCGCCCGATGGGTGCCGCGATTGCTCACGGATGAAGATAAGCAGTTACGGCTGTCATTATAGAAGGATTCTTTGGGCTTGTTTGAGCGAAATCCCCAGGAGTTTTTCCGTCGTGTCGTTACCGTTGATGAAACCTGGAACCATTAAATACACCAGAAACCAAGTGCCAGTCTAAACAATGGGTTTTGTCTGACGAATTGGTCCCGAAGAAGGCGAAAACGGTCCCATCAGCCGCAAAAGTCATGGCCACGATTTATTGGGATTCTAAGGGAGTTTATCCTTATGGATTTTTTAGAAAAAGGGAAAACGATCACTGGACCGTACTACAGTGAGTTACTGGACCGTTTCGATAAAAAAATAAAGGAGACACGGCCCCATTTGGCAAAGAAGAAAGTGTTGTTTCATCACGACAACGCACCAGCACATTCTTCCAGAATTGTCACTGCCAAACAGACTCAACTACGATACGAATTGCTGCCACACCTACCTTATTTACCGGATCTGGCTCCCTGTGACTTTTTTCTGTTCCCCAATACGAAAAAATGGCTCGGGGGAAAGAAATTCAGGTCAAACGAGGAGCTTATAGCTGAGACAGAAGCATATTTTGGAGAGTTTGACAAATCCTATTTTTTGGAAGGGTTAAAGAAGTGGCCGAAACGCTGGGAAAAGTGTAAGGACCTAGAAGGAGATTACGTTGAAAAATAAAATAAAAAAGTTTAAAAAAAATTGCGTCTTCATTTCTAACACGGGTACTTTTTGATCCACCCTCGTAAACAACAGGGAATTCATAAAATTTAAATATTTAATGTGTATTTTTTCCAGAGTAAAAGTGTAAGGAGATTTACAAAATAAATAATTCAGGAGGCGTCGAGAAGATAGCAAGGGGACGTCAAACTTTCATCCCCAGCCAACAGTCTCCATTATACGACTTAAGTATAATATTATCATTAACATTGATAATTAAATCAGCCACATCAGAAGAATCCGTTGGATTTGGTGTAAGTCATAAATCGTACCCTTGGTAAAATAAAGCCGTATGTGACTTTACGTTGTAAGTGCTTTTATTAGTCGAATGTTACACAAATGCTGTAAATTATACGAAACAAAAAGATTTAAACGCTTCCCCTAAACAGTCGTCATTTTGCAGATGCGGCTTTATTTTACCAAGGGTACGATTTGTGTAACATTCGCGTAATAAAATCACTTAAAACGTAAAGTCACTGTACGGCTTTATTTTACCAAGGGTACGAAATGTATCTTTTGCATATTGACGGTAGGTACAACAATTCTTCTTCTTTAATGAGCCTTTATTTTAACTTATTTTACAGATTTACGTGACTAGTTATATATCTATACTTATTAAACAGTTCCCTCACGACTGTTCTGACAGATAGCAAGGTGAAATTTGAAATATTATAAAAGAAATTGCCTTTCGACTTTGAAGCGTCTATATGATCTTTAGGGGACATAGAGGGACAGTCAGCGGCAATTATGTTTGACGAAGCGATGGACGCAGGTATTTATATATCTGACCGACCGACACGACCTTATTACTATAGATCAGCGGTCGGTAACCGCTTAGCAGCGAAGGGCCACATAGTAGCTAAGGAACATGACGCGGACCACACTTTGTTAATAATTTGTGATTTTAGACTATTCGGAATATATTAACCGCAATACAAACCGGAATATAGGTCCGCAAGTGAGCGGTTCACGCGCCGCATGCGGCCCGCGGGCCGCAGGTTGCCGATCGCTGCTATAGATAAAGAGTGGTGTCAGATATTTTTGCATGCCCCAATTCATTATGTTATTGCCGGTGACACTAAGAGGATATTTCGAAAGTTTGAAACAGCTGGAATTAAACACGAACAAAGACATGGGGCAGCAGTGGCAGCATCTAGTAATATCTACATATTTATCAATATCCATTGATTCTAAAATAAAAGACAAAAAATTTGCGGCCAACTGCAGCATGCTTACTTACTACTTTCGGTTTTCAAGCTCGTAACGCTATAAATAAATAAAATAATTTATTTCTGCAAGAGCTTTTTTATATGTCTGATTCTATTCTATTCTTTTCTTTATTTGTCGGTTAAGGCCTTCTTTTTTTTTTTTTTTTTTTTTTTTATGAAATAGGGGGCAAACGAGCAGACGGGTCGCCTGATGGTAAGCAATCACCGTCGCCCATAGACACCTGCAACACCAAAAGAGTCACAGGTACGTTGCCGGCCTTTCAGGTGGGAGTACGCTCTTTTCTTGAAGGTTTGAAGGTCGAATCGGTCCGGAAACACTGCAGGCGACAATTTATTCCACAGTTCAGTCGAGCGAGGCAGGAAGTTTCTAGCAAAACGCACAGTTGTGGACTGCCAACCATCTAAGTGGTGAGGATGGTAATATTGTCGCGTAGAACGATGGCGGAAAGATGCAGCAGGGATTAATCCGAACAATTCCTCGGAGCATTCCCCGTTAAAAGAAGCGCCGGAAGAAACTCACCAGTTTCTCTTTTCAAACATATTCCTTTTATTTATTTATTTTCCTATTTTACGTAACTACAGTCTCCATAAGAAAGTTTTTGACATATAAGTAACTGAAGCGGGAAAATCCAACAAATTTTAATATACTGTGGATTAAATAAATCTCAGTATTAAAGCTCTTGGATGCGAAGATCGCGCAGGTCTCTTCTAAAAGCTGGGCTGCCGATGAAACCAGAAAGAACAAGAACCCGCAACGTAAGGTGATAGCTAATACAAACATAAGAGGTTATGTTTGTACGGAAAACCGATTCCAGATCTCTATTGTACGCGCCAAAACAGTTTCAGAGAACCGGCGCGTTGTTGATTGTAGTGACTCAAGGAAATGGGAATAAACCGCCTGCCCGATGACGAGTGACGCGATGGTATGGTAATGATAAGGTTGGCACCAACCTAAACAGTTCTTTGGAATATTCACCATTATACAGACGGTAGAAGACGCTGAGAGATGCAAAGTGTCTTCGGAGGCTAAGCGTATCTAAACCATGAGCAAGTATTGGATCGTTGACAATGCGGACGGCGCGTCTCTGGATGGAGTCGCGGGGGTTAAGCTTATAAGCTGTTGCTCCAGCCCAATGGTGTGAATGTGCCCTGACTTGCACCTTCTAAAGCACAAGGCGCTGCTGCGGGGTGAAGTAATGTTTGGCCAAGGCAAGTTTTGCCTTGCCTTTTAGCTAACCCCTAAACTGCACGTCGCTGGCTATTTTAACACCAAGGACCCCAATACTATTGGAAATGGACAGTGACGTTCCTTGAAACTGTGGCGCTTTGAATAATGAGGTTTTCTTGGAAGAGATTTATCGGCATAATTTGAAACTAAATGTTTTTACTAAGATTATATATTTTATTACTTTTTGATAGTCCTCATGTCATTTCGCGCACATAAAATAAAACACAACATTTCAAACATAATTGATACCGTAGAAGCAAGCCACCCTCTTTTGGTTTGTATGGAAAACCGACCGACTCGACTCACCGTCACCCTAGGCCGAAAGAGGCATTTTTCATCGGGAAGAAAATACCACTGCCTGGTCAAAGGAAGACGAAAAATTGTGACCACACCACACAAGTGGTAATTAGCCCCAGGGCCCAATTAGGTAAAATCCTCAGATCGCATATGTATGGCCCTCGCCTGCGGCTCGGGCTACAAACACCTGCGATCTGGGCCATACGCTATAGGTGTGTATACTATTTAATCCGCTGAAGCTCCTAATAATGCGTACGTAACATTTACTTATACCTTAATAATACATCGTATCTAATTACGAGTGTGTATGTATAGAGACGGCATATTATTTAGGTAAAGCAAGCGTAGGCGTTGTCGACCGCAGACTCTGTTTACAGCGGGCTAATTCTTAGAACGAATAGAAGGATTTGGGTCATTATTTGAGCGTTTCACCCGCCTCACTTTCGTGGAGACATTATTGTCGAAGTTCCCTCAGATTTTAGTCTCGTATCGAGCTATCTGATACATATCTATACTAACAAATACCTTAAAATTACATTCAAACCTGCCGGAATCTCGGCAATAATGTGTCCACGAAAGTGAGGCGGGTGAAACGTTCATATAATAACCCATTTATATCGTTCGGAATCTAAGGTGCTGCGGCTTGAATATTGTATCTCCCGAAAAATTCACCTGTGTAAGTCTTTCTTCCTTATATTATAAGGAAACTAATCTGAGAATATTACTCAAGGATATTAAATTTGCTATTCGCAACGGAGACAATATATTTCGTCCTTATCGATATTCCGTGCGATTAACTCAGTTATACCTACGTATTTTCTTTTGAGTTGTTTCATAGAGTAAAGGGCTCTTATATTTATTACAAACAATCGCAATAGAACCAACTTAAAGTTTTGTCGAATTATCAATAAATTAAATTAGATACCTAAGTATATTAACATGCCATAAAGTGGCTTTTACCGCACGCTACGCTAAAGCCGGGCCAAGTGCAGACATAAAATGATATGCACAACACGGCAGGTAATAAAGAAAGCCCTCGATCGCATATTTACGCCCCTCGCCTGCGGCTCGGGCCGCAAACATCTGCCATATCGGCCTTTCTTTGTTTTACCACCCTAGTTGTGTAATGTACTATTACATGCTTGCTTCTTTGGAAATTCTGTTGTTAACTTTTTCCTAAATAAAACTATCACACACATAGCTTCACAAGACTGTACCTATGACAAAGTGGCAATTTACAGTATGTCAAAGGTCACACTACTATTCTCTAATGCAACCGCAACCGCATTAGAGGTATGCGCTCTGAAGCATTTGTCTCGTTTGAGAATGGACTTAAGGACCTCTATATATAAGATCAAACCTTGTTACAAAGTCAATAGAGCTGCCAATAGAGATGTAACGAATAGTTAGCCTTATTAAAGTGAAAAGAAAGGGTTGACAATTTCTAAGCAATCTAATGATCCGTTTTCCTTTGACAGCGTGGTGACTGCTTTTTCATCTGGAGTAAAATGTTCACTGCATTCTAGTCACGTACCTACTCCACTTGACAACTTCTTAATATTTCAATTAAGACAGAACTTGTAGACGGTCCAATAAGTTTGCTATTCAATCATAAATATTAATTTATATTCAATAAAGGTAATTTTGCAGATGCCTCGTATCCAGATTAGCGGCAATCCTGTTGAGTACGCAAATATGCAATCTATCACTAGGTATAACGCGGGCTTTATACTGGCATTTGTAGGCAGCATATTAAACGGATTACTTTCAAAAAGTGCATTTACATGTAAAATTCAAGGGACCAAGGAACTTCTAGTACACAATCAAAGCATTATAATTATGTATTATGTACCTACCTTGGCAGAAACGGAGATTAGGGCCAAAATTCATTTTAGTGTCTAAAATGAAGATGAAAATTTAGAGACACTTTTACTAAATTGTAGATGTCTCGTAATATTTTTAATGTAGTTTTACGTTAGTTCTCAATCAGGCCTCAATGTTCATCATAAATTATTTCGATATTTTGGGCATTTTATAACAAAACAGTTGTTACTCGAATTACCAGTGCATTACCAGTCCCCGTGTTGCCTACACTACAATTTGGTGTCCACTGCGTTACCCAAAAAATGTTTTTTTTTTTTTTTATATTCATAACTAGCCCGCGTATTTCGACAAAAGTTATAATTGAGGGTGAGCATATGCTATTCTGAATTACAAAAGAATAATTATGTTTTATGGATATTATACTTATGGGTAAGAAATTATGCGTTAAAATGTGAAAGGGTCGTTTTATTAGGCATCAATAGTAAATTGTGTATCAAGGGCGGTAAGTAAGGAATTACAAACGAGTGTTTGTTACAAGGCCGAGGCGAAGCCGAGGGCTTTAATAACACGAGTTTGTAATTCCTTTACCGCCCGTGGCACACACAATGTTTTTCATCACACTTGTGAGGAAATCTGATTAAAATAACCTTACTTAACCTAAATAAAATTGTAAAACTGACAGTGACATTAGTGACATTATCCATAGACAATGCGGATTCACGTCACGTTCGGAAACCATAGCGGCAAAGACTTAAAATGGTTGATTTTATTTTTGCAAAATACTGAAATGCACTATTTAAACATTTAATTAATGTTACAGAAATATGTGTTTACATGTATTTGCAATAACAGTTATCTTTAAATAAATATTTCAGTAATAAAAGTTAAAAAAGTACGTTGGCGTTTCCTTTGAACATGACAAATAAGAGTAAAACAGAACCAGCGTTTTAAATTTAAAAAGAAAACCATTACGCCCTAGGGCGTAATAGGTCATTTACGGCCCGCAAAACCTACGTGTGATGACACCATTTTCGAGCAAGTGTGATGAAAAAAGAATTTTAGCCCATTTGACGATATACTGCCAGCTTGCCCTACCATGAAGCGCATCCCGTACTTTCCATTCCAAGTCTCGACAATAATATACGAGGTTTTAAAGTAAAGAGTCGATGGAAAGTGGTTTTTGCGGGCATTTTACCGTTTTAATAGGTTCGTTGCTAGTTAATCGGGGGATCACGTCACGGCTTTTACACCGGCCACAATATTTTTTGCAGTAAACAAAAGCTCATTATAGGGGCTCAAAATAATTTTTATGGAAGGTAAACATCCTGATAGGAAAGTTAAGAGTCACTGATTTTTTTATCGTCTTTATCGCTTTTTTTGAATGGGTGGAAGTTATACATCACAACATTAGGTATTGCAATCCTTCATTATATTATTTATGAAAATTAAGAATGGTTCTATATACCGTGTTTTTTTTTAATCCCAACAATTTTACGGGAGCATTCCTTAGGTCAAATAAAGTTAATATGTCTAAGACACTTGTATTCTATTCTAACTTCTATTTAACTCGCACTATTTACGAAATATTCAATAATTCATTTAAATCGGTTATGACCAATGTCGGGTTGATACAGAAAAGTTGCATTTTGAGAATGGTATGAAAAGTAACACATATATGTCATTTGATGAATACAATAGTTTTGGAGAACCTAAATGTTTGGAAATTTATTCTAATGAAATGTATAATTCACCTAATACTAAACCATAAATAAACCCTAAATATAAGATAACTCCCCCATGTCTCTTCCGGGCGGTAGGGTGCCCAGAAGGCTAGCGGCATTGCCACGCTGGATGACCAATTAACTATAAGGTCCTTAATATTATGTAAGCAAATGTGTTTTTTTAATCTAATGACTGAAGAGTTTTAAATTCAGGTTTTTATAGGTACAGAATAAGGTCGGATCCGTTGTTTGAGTGAATGCTTCTGCATAATTACTGTTCTATCTGTGTCGACGTGTTATTGTGTCAAAGCATGTCGCTTGACTTGAGTAACAAAATAAATAAATTATTGTTTTGGTGTTCAAATAAACCATTTTATTATGTTTCCTTGACCATGCCGTGATATAATTCTGATCAACAGACTGATACTCATTTCATTCACGGTATCTGTAATGATATTGCCCCATGAAAGGCTAGAAGAACCTCAGCAACGTTTTTCTGGTTGACGGTCCCCAGGCCGTTTTCTAGTTTTAGCAACGTAAGTTTTGTATAAAAAGTAATCATTTAGTGGCAAATTTGTGAAATCGGGTTAAATAAACGCTCATGAGAAACTTACTAATAAATTGAAGTATGGTAGAGTAGGTATAATGAATATGCTAATTGAGGAGCCAACGCTACGGACAAGAAATATAGGACGTATTTTTCCCTCTAAAAATTTACGTAAATAATACATCAATAACAAGCTGGTGCATGCATGCCGGACATAGACCTCTACTTAAGGATGAGATGGAACGTGCTTTAGTGCCCAACTTGGCCTAGTGCAGTTTGAGGATTTCGCACACACCTTTGTAATAATTTGTAATGTTATAAATTGTCAATAAAATATCGAGTTTCATTGAATTGATTCATAAATAACAAACAGATTCAGCGACTGCTCATCGAGACTCATTTAACGAGAGTAAACAAATAAAAATTTAAAATAAACGGTAGGTAGGTAGTAAAATAAAAAATCTGTTTCAATTTCTATGGCTTGTATTGTATGTAGCAAAAATATGCACTGGGGCTCCGAAACTCGCGTCAGAAGACATACATCGTTAATAATACACAATTAGATTCTATATAATGGTTGCTTTTATTTCAGAGAACCGCAATACTCCTGTAGGAAATATAGAAGCTAGCAGTGCTTGTATCAAAGCACGTAACGTAAAACAATTGGCGCCCGAGGACAGTGGCGCTGCAAGTAATGACGTGCTTCTCCAAATACAAGGTACAAAGATTTCTCATACACCTAGAAATTTATATTATTAATCTACAGCTAAAGAACTTACATTACACAACTAGGGCGGTAAAACTACGAGATTGCAGATGTTTGCGGCCCGAGCTGCAGGCGAGGGACGTAAATATGCGATCGAGGACTTTCTTTATTATTTAACTCCCGTGTTGTGTAGGTACATCATTTTTATAGTAGATCGTTGAACCAAATAATTTTACAATTTTCAATTTCATCTATTACTCAAATTTCATTCATAACGAACGCGAACCACTCGAACGTCGTTATAACAACCTGGTGCGGTTTACTAATTGCGTCAGGCCACGAGCTGAATTGCACTCAAATAGTCCGATGTGTGGTCGTGGCATTATGCCTTGGGCGGGCGGCTGCGGGCGAGCTGCCCCGCACCTTTCCCCCCACCGCCGAGCAAGGGGGACGCCAGTCTACCTCCGGACGCCGGGCCTACCGCTCCCCCCTTTCGCTGGTCCCTGGCGCGCCTCTCGCGAAAACTCTTATATCAAAACATGAATTAAAACAGCCACGAAACGCTAAAATAAAAGTTTTTGTCAGTGCCGTACCGGTTAGTGCCGTGGTGATCGATTTTCTTTTGTTTTTGTACTCAATTTGTGAACAGTTTTTGGTTCTGTGACAATTCAGACAATTTTTTTGTTTGGGATTTTCTTTTTGTTAAATTGAGGTAAGTTCTTGATTTCAATTTCATTAATCGTTGATATTATCAACATAAGTACAGTTTATTTTGAGGAATTTAATATAAATTATAATTTTAAAAGTGTTACCTGAAGACCTATATTTTTATTTAGTATTTTCAGGCACTATAAATGGTACAAGAGCCTAGTAAATATTACCAACGTTTAACAATTATATCTATACATATACTAAAATTTTAGAAAGACTACGTCACTAACATTTTCTTGTGTTAAAAAAATCTTGTGTTAAAAATATGTAACAAAACGTAAATAAATAGGTTAACACATAGGATATTTTTTATGCATTTAAGCGGTTCCACTAGTTAATAATTAAGTATTTATAATGCCATAAATTCCAATCAGATCTTGTAATACAAATAAAACGTTTTGAGGTAGAGCGCCCAGTTCTAATTTTAATTTTACGTTTTTATTATTGTAACATATAATTTTCATTGCATTTACATAGCGTTTATCAAATATATCATGTGGTTTGATATATAAATATATTATACAGAGTGATTCGTGAGACGTGAGCAGGATCAACCATACGAACACATACAATTATAAGCTACTGTTTCGTACCAGTACCTATTTGTTAAATTAGCGTTAATTTGTTTTAGTCTTGAAAAGTTTCAAGACTAAAAAATAATTTCAATTATTTACGACGTTCGTGGTCACTCTACAATTTTATTATCAGAATACTTCAGTTAAGTATCAATTACCCTTCGCTTTAGCTGTGAATATTTGTAAACGTCGACAATGCCAAATATTACAATGACAATTTACCTTCTTTATAATCAAAGTGCTCCCATAACAGCTAAATAGGTTTTACCGTTATTTATTAATTAGTTGTTATAGTGTCACCATGATTGTCGAAAATTAAGTTTTGTACTTAACAAAAAGTAAAACAAAAGGAATAAGGTGTGGGTGTTTCACTTCAATACGTTGGTAAACTATCCATCTGGGGGCATGGTAGTGCCCCCGCTAAGACGAGCCAAGTGAAGCGCAAGGGCACTACCTACCTTTTCTTCAAGCGTTTCGTCGTGATTTTGAATCCTTATAACTTGGGTTTGGATTATGCCAGATAAACAAAATTCTCGAGATATGTTTTCAATAGCGAACTTATTACACATATAAAGTTTTAATTGCATAAATAAATAAATATTATGGGACAATCTTACACGAATCGAACTAGTCCCATAGTAAGCTCAATAAAGGCTTGTGTTATGAATACTAGACGATGATATATTTAATAGATATACAAATACTTAAGCTCTTATACTTTAGATTTTATTGATATCTATAAAACCCTGATTTCGTCACTGACTCACTGATGATTAATGTCCTAGAAAGCTGAAATTTGGTATGTAAGCTAGGCTGGTATGGTGTATCAATAACAGCTAACATACAGGATGATTCGGAAGACGTGACTGACACTAAACCTACGGATTAAGTAAATATTAATCCCACCAAAACATTTTCATGTAAAATGTTTGTAAAAAGCTTGGCTCTACATGAGATCTGATAACTTGTTGACAGTGCGGGTCATATGGTCTCGTCTTGACAACATTTTACATGAAAATGTTTTGGTGGGATTAATATTTACTTAATCCGTAGGTTTAGTGTCAGTCACGTCTTCCGAATCAACCTGTATGTTAGCTGTTATTGATACACCATTTTTTATACAAACGCGTAAAGCAGCGGAAAAAGCTTGTATGAAATTAAAATGTTACAAGGAATCAACAAAAATAGCTGCGTCAAGTAGTTGAGTATTAGCAAACAAGTAGTAATGATACGGAATATAATACGAAAATTATTACACGACGTTATGTATGGCTGAAAAAACATCTTTAGTACGCATCGTCCTCATCATACATTATCACTATCGTGCATAGCACAATAACCTAATCGGAATGGCCACACGTACGAGACCTATTTCACGGCAAGTAGGCCAGATACGAAACGCGTCAAAAATTTCGTACGCGTGTCTGTCAGCAACAATAAACATTTACATGCGGCCGACCGCCGCGATAAGGCAAGCGTTACAACTGAAATAAAAGCGCTGCTTTTGCTATCGGCTCTTTATCTGGTTGTTAAGATACGCGAGTAATTAGAGATGCAACTATAGGTACCTATCAAAACTATAAAGTTGTAAAAATGTTTTTGTACTGAAAATTTAAAAACATGGTATCTCATGATGTGCCATATAAACCATATTACACCAAAATAATGGGTGTCCCTTATTAGGCATAATTTAAAACTCCTATTATGAAAACGCATAACAGTCTAGGCATACGATGATTGAGCATACCGCTTAAATGGCATAATAATAAAAATGCATACACGTTAATTGGCATACCGACTGATTTGGCATACCTGAAATTTGCATAATATTGTTAGGTATACCGAACGCATAAATTTATGCGTTCGGTATAAAAAAGCGTTTCTGGAAAACTATTCTAAGTTTTACATCCGTTGTTCACATACTCCTAACTTTTTGGGTTTTTCTTATTACTAGGTGGTAAATGCTGGCTAAACTAAATTTCTACAAAAAAATTAGGTTAGGTTAGAACTGCGACCCTTACGGAAACGAATCGCTTCCAGAAAAGTGTAGGTTAGGTTAGGTTTGAGCTACGACCCCAGGGTGGATTTCACAGCGTTTCAAACGCCGTCATCACCAATCCCGAAATTTCGACGATTCATTTTAAGAATGTATCCCATTATTTTGATAAAATCCGAAAATAGTACCTACTATTTTCATGTTTTGATCAAAAATTATGTAATTTTTAAAAATATGTCATTATAATATCGGGATTGGTGAAGTCCCCAACAGAAACGAACTGCTACCGGAAATGTAGGTTTGGTTAGGTTTGAACTGCAACCCGAAAGAAACGAGTTGCTACGAAAAATGTAGGTTAGGTTAAGTTAAGTTAGATTTGAACTGCAACCCCATCAGAAAAGGAATTTTCAACGTTCCATTAGGCATATTAAAATTATACTTTTTAATATTTATGAAGAATAATGTTATACTAAGTCATTATTAGGCGTAGTAATGGTATGCGAATTAAAATATGCGTTTTAAAATATACATTTTAATATTATGCGAATATACAATTATGCGTAACAACGGTATGCGTTGTCAAAATAGGAAGATTTACTGTATGCGTTTTAATATAGACCCCAAAATAATAGCATTAACTGCTCTATTCATGAGTCAGAAATAAGTGATCATTATAGAAATATGAACAAAAAGAAAGTGATTAAAGCAGTATATCTTTAAAAAATAAGCCAAAAAAATCAAAAATATGCCATGAATCTGCAAGAAGGATCATTGTCAACGTGTTATAGGAGTCCTAATTCGTATAAAGCGGTTTGGCGTTTCACGAAAGTCGCGCAGACTTGTCATTGCATATCTTATCTTACGTTTTATGTTATTAAGTAGGTCGGATCAGATTTCTAATAATTCAACCCTTTTTAAGACATACGCAGATAATTTACTTTTTTTAAGTAACTGGTCACATTTAATAGCATATAGTTTGATCCCTTTGCTTAGTTATGAAATAATCAAGCTGCCAGTACCTTATTTCTAATAAGCGGAAACAAGTCTGGCCATAATTTGTTACAACGTTAATTATACAAAACAAACACGAAGTAAAATTTAAAAATTAACTTTTTTATATATTTAATACAGGGACTTGTTACTAATAAAAAATGCCTGATGATTATTCGATGTTGTCATCGCTTGCCTTAATAAATGGGCTTTTTTATTTAAAGTGCGTTCTTAACTGACAGTTAGCAGGTCGTCACAGAACTGACGATTAGTGTCAAACACCATACATTTCGTCACGGACTGACAGGTTAGACGGTATTTGAACATAGCTTAAGTTTCGCCTAACCGTAGATTTTTAAATAAAAATGCCCAAATGTCTTTTAATGAGCGAGCGACGCACTTCAAAACTTCGCACCACTGCTTTACCTTCTTTGTCGGAAGTTTATACCCTACATCTATTAAAGAATTCTGTAGCGAACTAATATTTATGTGGCGCTTAGAGCAGACTTGTTCGTCTAAGAGATCCCGCAATTTTTTTCCAGGAGATCAAATTAAAGGGGGGATGTAATGTTCAATCTTAAACCGAATAGTGTTTTGCAACTCCAACTTTAACTTAAGCCTTTCACATTATATTGATACACTCTTGTAGGTGTTTTTACGAAAATGGAACACTTTTTCGCAAAAACGGGGTTTTATAGTGGGTCTCCCAATAAAACTATGAGATAGATGGGATCATGGTCTTACAGCCCTTTGTTAACTACATCGGCCACTTCCTCGGATCTGTATGAAGCAGGGACTGCATAACCGAAAAATGAAGGTAGCGTTTTAAAGCGGTATGACGTCATACCGTTTGTTTCGGTATGATTTCGGTAGCGCAACCGAAATGAAACGGTATCGAAATTGAACGGTACCGTAATTTTTTTTCGGTAACCTTAACCGTTTTAAAAAGGTACCGTTTGAGGTTTATGTGTGTGCGCCGAGCGTCGTCGCGTCGTCAAGTTTCAATCGCGTCGTCTTTAGCCTTGAGCATCATTATCATTTCAACGTTAAGACGTTCACTACTAAACATAGGTCTTCCCCGAAGACTTGAATTTCTTTTATTTTTGTATTTTTTACCTTATTTGTTTTTAGTTTGAGTTGATTAGGTATTTCTTGTTTGTTTTTTATCTTTGGTTTGTTTTACTTTGTATTTTTTACCTTTTTTGTTTTAAGTTTGCGTTGATTGCTATTTTTTTTCTTTTATTTTTTTGTTTTTTACCTTATTTTTTGTTTTTAGTTTGTGTTGATTAGGTATTTTATGTTTTTTTTATCTTTAATGTGTTTTACTTTGTATTTTATACCTTTTTTGTTTTTACTTTGTGTGGATTTTGTGTTTTTTTATCTTTAACTTGTTTTATTTTTTTTGGTTTTTTTACATTTTTTGTTTAAAGTTTGCGTTGATTGTAATTTATTGTTTTTTCTTTGTTTTATTTGTTTTTTTACCTTATTTTTGTTTTAAGTTTGTGTGGATTAGGTGTTTTTGTCTTTTTATCTTTAATTTGTGTTATTTTTGTATTTTATTGTTTTTTTTACCTATTTTTGTTGTAAGTTTGCGTTGATTGTTATTTTTTGTTTTTTTTTCTCATTTTATTTGTTTTTTTATCTTATTATTGTTTTTAGTTAGTGTTGATTAGGTATTTTATGCTTTTTTTATGTTAGATGTACTGGATTTACTTTGTATTTTCTACCTGTTTTTGTTTTTAGTTTGTGTTGATTAGGTACTTTTTATATTTATTATCTTTAATTTGTTTTTTTTTGTACCTTGTTTGTTTTAATTTTGAGTTACTGTTTTCTTTCATTTGGTGTTTTTAATTTTTTTGTTATATTTTAAAATTTTCTACCTTTTGGTTTTTAATTTGTGTTGATTGTTATTTTTTGTTTTTTTTACCTTTTATTTGTTTTCTTTTGTATTGTTTTGTTTTTTTTATACCTTAGTTTTGTTTTTAGTTTCTGCTGATTAGGTATTTTTTGTTTGTTTGTTTATTTATTTTATTTTTATTAGTATTTGTATTAGTAGTTAAGTTTGTGTTGATTGCTATTTTTTCTTTTATTTGTTTTTTTACCTTATATTTGTTTTTAGTTTGTGATGATTAGGTATTTTCTGTTTTTTTACTTTAATTTGTTTTTAAAAAATACCTAAACAACATATACTAAAAAATTAAAGATAAAAACAATAAATAACAATCAACACAAACTAAAAACAAATAAAGTAAATAATACAAAATAAAAACAAAAAAATTAAAGAAATAAAAAATAAATGAAAAATAACAATAAACACAAACTAAAAACAAAAAAGGTAAAAAACAGAAATAAAACAAATTATGGAAGTTATAAAGATGATGATTGATTATGTATCTCAAGCTGTTTTTCTTTGGAAATCAGTAATGGTTTTTTTAATGTGACTTCCAGGTCGTGAAAAATCAGCCTTTGATTAGAGGAAGTCGCTCATGAGAACGAAATTTAAAAAAAAAATCGGCCTGTTCTTTAATATATTGTAATCTGAATCATTGTATATAATGTAGTTGAAGATATTTGAATTTACATTTTGGGATAGAAATACAATCACATAGTTAACGAAATATTTTTATTTTTATTAAAATGTCATTTTTATTATATTTTTCATCATCCCTATAATATTCACAATTTTCGTATAGTGAGTTCTAAATCATATTTAATCAGTCTACACAAGTATCACAAAAGTGTCATTATTATTCTACAAGTCTTATTTTTTTATTTATAAACCATTGAATTTACGTAAAAATCACAAATTTACTCCCATACATTTGAGAAAAGGGACCTTATGACCAGCCATGAGCAAAAATTATTGATAATTACAGTATGGCACGATATTTAAATTATTTATTTACTAATCTTGTATTAAAACAGAAAACTAAAGAAAAAGGTTATTAGAAATTTACTTCAAATCTTGATCAATTAAGAGTAATTCTCAAATAACGTTGTTGAATTTAAGTGATTAGTCATACATAAGGTCCCTTTTCCCAAATGTATGGGATATTATGACCTTATGACCAATCACAGGTAAAACTTATTGATAATTACAGTATGGCACGCACGATATTAACATTATTTATTTACTAAACTTGTATTAAAACAGAATACCGAAGAAAAAAGGTTTTTAGAAATTTACTTCAAATCTTGGTCAATTAAGAGTTATTCTCATAATTATAACACGATGTTGAATAATTCACACCATGGTGTTATGATGACCTATGCTTTGTGATGCTATCATATAAAATACGCTAAAATAAATGTGTTTTGTATGGACGACTTTTCTATAAAACCAAAAATTACCGAGTTTTATAAAAAAATCATAATGGTAGGATAGGATTCGCCAAAAAAATTTTTTTGTTTTTGTTGATCTATTGAAAAAAAATTAAAAGGATTCTTTTTCTTAAGTGGTCAAAAATTATAGAAACCGCCAAAAAACTAACCTTTTTCGTAAGTATTTCGAAAAAAAATTAAAAAACTTTTTCTAAAACGGTAAAAAATTATAGGCATTCGCCAGAAAGTGTTTTTTTTTAATTTTTGTAAAATTTGTGAACAAAAATCAAGGTTTTTCTAAAATGGTCAAAAAGTTTTACGATTCGCCAAAAACACGTTTTCATGTTTAAAAAAAATGTTTATAATCTTTTTCTGAAAAGGTTTTTAAACATGACAAAGTGATCTAAAATTGTAGAAACATCCAAAAAAAACTAAAAAAAAAATAAAAAAAATTTTCTAAAATGTTCAAAAATGATAGGCATTCGCCAGTGTTTTTTTTGTGTAATTTTTGAAAAAAAAAAAGTTTTTTCTAAAATGGTCAAAAAGTTATACGATTTGCCAAAAACACTTTTTAAAAAATGTTTAAAAACTTTTTCCTAAATAAGCTTTAAAAAAACGACATACAAATGTATCTATTTTTATTTTCAATTTTTTTTAATTCCGAATCTGTGGCCTCCAAACCCTTTCCTTCCAAATTTTCAACTTTCTGGAATCATTTTGAAAATTTTGCTTACCATTATGCAGGCCGCGTGCTTGTTTGCCACCGTCGTAGTATAAAAAAGAAATACAAATAAGCAAAAGTTGCAAGTAAATTTTATTAAACAATTTTATCAATAGATTTATCATTTTTGTATGAAGTCTGCGGAGTCTGCCATAAGGACCCTTTTCTCCTAAACTTTGAACCCAATTCTCATATAGAAAAAATTAACGTACAGCAGTGAAACGAAGCTACAAATACACGTCTATTCCTATATTTTACAATTTTGCATAAAAGAAAAAAATGATGATTTTGAAGGATTTCACAAAAACGTCCATATCTCCGTAACTAGAAACTGCCATAAGGTCCCTTTTCTTACGGAAAGCCACAATATGCGAGCGAAAAATTTCGGTACTGAAAAAATATAGGTTGGGTACCGTAATAATAAAGGTATAAGTACCGCTTTCAACATTAGCGGTACGTACCGGTATAAAGCGGTACAGTAACAAAATATTTCAACCGGTATAGTCTACCTTTATATCATTACGGTACCGATATTCTATAGCGGTACCGTACCGCTTATATCGTAACGAAAACGGTCCCTGGATGAAGACAAGGAATGCACTAAACCTCGTACAAATATTGGCTCACTTGTCGTTATTGCATTGTTAACTGATTTACATATGCATGAAAAATTTAAGATTAACCGGCTGAGGATAACTGCTTTAAAAATCAGTTAAAAGATTTTACCCGAATAAACAAACACACATGCATAAAAACATTTCAGGTTAATAAAAAGCTTGAAAATAAATCATGAGAATGACTATAAAAATAAGCTCCGAAGCCAATTATACTTTTTATTTTATTTTAGTAGCTCAGGTTTATGTAGTCCAATGCACACAATTATAGTCCAAACAACTAGTTATGTATATATTATGTACCTTTCGTGACAATTTTATTTAGTTCTGTGTATTATATAATAAAAATCACCACGTTCACTGTATACTAATTTATTTGTCGCCACACAATACACTTCACAATATCACTTGTTCACACTCGAACTACTAAAGAAGAACTGACTGCTCCCGCCAATGCTCGGGCTTTTTGTTACCTCCCGTACCTACTCCTACCATGCTAGACTGACAGTGTTACCAGACTAAATATACAAAAGTGTCAATGATACTAGAATAATCTCTAAAATCAACACTATTATGATTACATTATTAATGATTAACAGTAAAGTTACTGGATTATGCGAGATATTAAAATAAACCTAACACTCGTCCATTCTGACAACGTGTACGACCTCGTATACGCATCAAGTGATAACCTAACCTAACACTCGGCTCTTAATAATGCGTTTACAAGGTTTACAAGAAAAGAAAAAAAAAAATACTCTATATAATACCAAATAACCACATAAAATCAGTCGCATTTACATTTTTATTTTATTTAATATGACTCGAGAAGGAAAAGTAAATCCATTCAAGTGAACCACCGATTTCATTCATTCAGTGAATTCCTCAATCAAGTACTCAAGTACTCGCGTAACCGTAAACCAATCATTTCTTACGGTTAAATATAATTCAGATTCTATACAGCAGTCAAAACGCGAACCAATCAATTCTCACGCCTGACGCTGATAGTCTCTGCCAAGACGCGAACCATCATTTCTCGCGCCTGGCATCGGTAGTCATCGTCAAGCCACGAACCAATCAATTCTCGTGCTTGACCTGAAATGAGAAAAATGCGCAACTGTAGTCAATCAATGTCTAGCTGTATCTTAATGAATGTTCATGGAGGGAAAATAACATATACTAGGCGCATCTAAGAAGTATTGTCATCACTAGAACTATCTCCGCTCTCACTTTCATTAAGATTTAGTGCAGCAATGTGAATCCAAGGCTGCATTCGGTCTGAAGCCACGGTAGTAACCCTTCTGTGTTTCTTATTAGTAAAACCTTGTATCGGCGCTAACCTGTATCGATCATTACCCAATACTTTGGCAACGCGTAATGGTCCTATATATGAGGGCAAGAGTTTTTTGCTCTTACCATCGTTTTCAAAAGCTGTTTTGGTGATTTTTACCAAATCACCTTCTTTATAAACGCGTGCGGGCGTTTTGCCTGCATCATGATACCTTTTTTGCTTATCTTGTTCCTCATCTATCCTATCTTTAACTTCATCTCTTAATGAAAGCAAGTCGACAGGTTCACGGGTATTTTCAGTTATTTCATTCAAACTTGGATTTACTTCGCTATTTATCAATGTACCAAACATTATTTCAGCAGGGGCCCTACCCGTAGTTTTCTGTACTGTATTATTAAGGCCCCACTGAATTTTGCCTATTTGATTATCCCAGTCTCTCTCATGGTGTTGTAAATTTTGCGCTGTTAAGGCATTAAGAATGGTACGGTTGTACCTTTCTACTTGTCCATTCGATTTAGGACTGGCTACGGCATTCAAAATATGTTTTGTTCCCTTATCAGCACAAAATCGTTTAAATACATGCGAAGTGAAACAACTCCCACGATCACTGACTAGTCGGTCGGGTGTTCTGAATGTAGTGAAAACATCGTCTAATGCTCGTATTACACTTACTGTCTTTGTGTTTCTCACTGGTCGGATAAAAATAAACTTGGTAAATGAATCCACCACTACTAACAAGTATGAATTACCTCTTTTGGACCTCACAAAGGGCCCAAGGTGGTCGACATGTAACGTGTGAAAGGGCACTTCCACTTTTGGAATAGGGTGTAATAGTCCCTCGCGCGAATTAGAAGTTTTCTTTGCATATGCGCAATCGAGGCAAGCGCTTACATATTTTTTTACGAAGCGGGACATTTTTGCAAACCAGTAATTCTTTTTAATTCGCTCGAGGGTCTTCTCCACCCCAAAATGACCAATGTTGTCATGGTTAAGTCGACATATCTGCCACCTTGCGCCCTTTGGAACTACCCAACGGATGTCATTTTTATCGCCTCCTAAACACCTATACAATTTATTATCGCGTAAGACATAATTGTCTTTAATGTACTGCAAACCCTCAGTATCCAAGTCGCTACTTAAAACATTACGTATCCTGCATAATTCAGAGTCTCCTAGTTGAAGAGTGAGCAACCAGTCTTCATCACTGATAGTTTGAACCGTTGGAACTTGATCTAAATTAGTCTGGTCTGATTCATTGATATTGACCGGATTTCGGGATAACGCGTCAACGTGTGCCATTTTGGCACCAGGTCTGTATTCAATACTGCAGTTAAATTCCTGCATAGACAACCACCATCGCGCTATACGGGGAATAAGATCGCGCTTTAGAAAAGTGGAACGCAAAGCGCTGCAATCGGTGACAATTTTGAAATTCATACCCAGTAGAAATACTCTAAACTTTCGCAAACATGAAACGACGGCCAATGTTTCTAACTCATACGAGTGAAAATTCTTCTCTTCCGGCGAGGTCTGGCGACTGTAGTAAGCCACCGGGCGGAATGCTTCATTTTCTCCCGAGCGTTGCATCAAGATACCCCCTACGCCTACCCTACTTGCATCGGTATGGAGCTCTGTCTCTGCCGCTGGGTTATAAATTGCCAATACCGGCCTGTCCTCCAAACAACTCTTTAATTTTACAAAAGCATCTTCTTGAGCATCGGACCATTCCCAAGAAATGTCCTTTTTGAGCAATCTGCTCAGAGGGTGGGCAATCTGTGCGAAATTTTTAATAAATTTCCGAAAATAACTCACTAAACCGAGAAATTGACGTACACCGTGTACATTAACTGGACGCGGAAAATCGCGGACGCATAGAATTTTATTTTCACCTGGCCTAAAACCCGCTCCACTTATCTCGTAGCCAAGATAATCAATTTTACTTTCGAGAAAGGCACATTTGGCTAGGTTCAGAGTCAAGTTGGCTTGTTCTAGCATTTCTAGCACTTCCTTTAGTCTAGATAGACATTCATCAGAATCCTTACCAAAGATCAAGAGGTCGTCAAGATATACAGTCGCCTTGCTGAACCGAGCCGGACCAAGAATCTTGTTCATCATTCGCTGGAACACGGCTGGTGCATTAGCGAGACCAAAAGGCATTCTGTTAAATTCAAATTGTCCATCTGGAGTGACAAATGAGGTCAGGTGTTTGCTCGGTTCAGCAATTGGTACTTGATAATACCCGGATGCCAGATCTAAGGTAATGAAACAAGTCTGTCCGGACAACCTAGCTATCTCGTCTTCTATGATTGGCATGGGATACCTTTCCTTGACTGTAATAGAATTAAGCATCCTATAATCGATGCACAATCTAAGTTTACCATCTTTCTTTTTAACTAATATGATGGGGCTGGCGTATTCTGATACTGACTCCCTAATTATCCCTGCATCTAACATTTCATTAATCATTTGGCGGACAGTGCCGCGTTCATGATGAGACAGGCGATACGGACGATAGACAACTGGACGTTGACTATTTAGCTCTATATTCATATGAGTCACATCAGTGCATCCTATATCCTTGAGGGTGGAGGCAAAACAGTGTTTAAACTGATCAAGCAAACTATAAAGTTTGTGACGGTCACTGTCAGAAACATGCTCACCAGTCTTTATCTGGCTTCTATCAATAGAATCGGAAAGAGAGGGGTCATTTACAACGCAGGGTTCAGTAACGACTCTGTTGACTACATCAACCTTTTCGCCCCGGCTAATGTTCGTACCATCCAGTACAAGAACGGGCAAAGAGCATGGCATTAAAGTCACATTAAGCTGCCCATTCCTGACTGCATATATGCCACCACAGATCAAGTATTGTTGATTTGGTTTACCAGCAATCCTATTACTTAGCAATAGATTGCCGCTAAATTGCGAATCGGTGCATGCTTTCACTGTGGCGGCACCGAACAATTCCACAGTAGAGCCTATCGTCACCTTTAACATACTGTCATCCGTTATCCCAGTACCGGAGAAAGGAATTTCGTTATTAATGTTGAGAAACTGTAGTTTGAGGGAATCCTTTAAGACAATAATATGTCTTTGCTCAGTAAATGACTGGCCAACCAAGAGCGCCCTATCTAACAAATCATCTCTAACAACTTTGCAGTTAACATCAGCCTTAACACCATCAATCGCCAATTGGACATTAAGGCTTCCTAACGACTGGACACAACCATTACCGAATCCCTTCATAGCAGTTGGAACACCATCGTGCGCTAAACCAAGATTGGAGGCGACGGACTCCTTTAAGAGTGTCACCTCGCTACCAAAATCCACGAAAGCAGTGACAAGCGCTTCGCCAATTCTCACTTCCTTAATAAATTTAGAGTTTGGGCCAGAGTTTGTTATACATTTAACAGTTTTTGAACTATCCTTTTTTGCAAAATTGTTGTATGCTGGGTTGCAATTTTCAGCCTTATGACCTACTTTATTACATTTATCACACCTTAGTAATGGTTTAGGACATTTCAGATAAGGATGTCCTTTTTCTTTGCAATTAAAACAAAATACAAGACTTGGATTTGGAACGGTCTTTGGACCTTTCGAATTATTATTGACATTTGTGTGCTCAGAGTTAAATTTTGTTTTAAAAATAGTTCTATCCGAAAAATTATTAGAGTCCCGATGACTCATTAAAAATTGCAATAATTGGTCGGGGTGAGAACAGCGTAGCGCCAGTGCACTGGATTTTGTGGTCCTATCACTAATCCCGTGTATGATACAGTCTACGGCTCGTTTTCCACTAATATCACACTGGTTAAGCAAAGATAATTTTTCGTAGTAGTAAACTTCTATTCCTTCATTAGGTTTGCTTTTCCTTTTGAGCATATCTTCTAACATTTGGCCATAGTTTTGTTCGAAGGGGAATGCTTCGGTTAGTTTGGTTTGCCATTCTTGCCATGTAAACAAAATAGTATTCAACCCTTCGTACCAAACTTTGGCCAAACCTTTCAATTTTTGCATGGCAAAATGTATTGTCGTTTTGTCGTCCCACCCGTAAACAGCCGCGCATTCGTTCACTTTTCTTAACCAGATATCAACTCTTTGATTTTTGGATGATGGGTCAAATTCAGGGAGAATATTCTTACTATCAATACTTTTGTAGATAGCTGCGGTAGTTGTTGACGGCTGGGATGACTTTTTATCTTTTAGGTTATTTAAAATACTAACAATGTCTTTAAGAGAGAAAGAAGGGCTACGTGACCTTAATTTTCCATCATCTGGTGCGTGCTCACGACGACGGCTGCGGCGACTGTCTTCAGGAGTGCGCCGACTGCGCCCTCTGCTGTAGTGGCTACCCGCAGGACTGCGAGGGCTGCTCTCGGAGCTGCGGTAGCTGCGCCCCCTGCTGCGATGGCTGCCCTCAGGGCTGCGATGGCTGAGCACGCTGCTGCGGTGGCTGCGCTCTCTGCTGCGGTGGCTGCGCTCTCCGCTGCAGTGGCTGTGCTCCCCGCTGTGGTGGCTTCGCTCCCTGCTGCGGTGACGGCGTTCCACAACGCGACGGCTGGGCTCTCTGCTGCGCTCTCTGAAGCGACGGCTGTCCTCAGGGTTGCGCTGGCTACGCTCCCTGCTCCTGCTGCGACGGCTGTCCTTCAGACTGCTTCGGCTGCGCTCCGCAACGCGACGATCGAGTTTCCTTTTATGCTCAGGACTATGTTGGCTGCGCTGTGCGGTGCGGCGGCTGCACTCCGAGCTGGCATGCCGGTGTTCTCTGTGATTTCTCGTCCTAGGGTTGAGGCAAGGACTGCGGCTACGGCTGATTGTTCCCTTTCTTTGATGGGGAGCCGTACCAAGCTTGCAGTTGCCTTCGTCATCCGATTCATTCATGATACCTCGAAACACACATAAAATAAAAGCGTGAGATCATAAAGATAAATAAAGTATCTAGATGGCATAACATTATCATAATTTCATAAATTATTCTCATAAAGAAACCATGTAGTTAGTTAAAGGGATGTATTTTGTAAAAAGTTCATATAAGTTAGTTAAATGCATAAGAATGTAGCATATAACGTTATCATCTCAACGAAAATATATAAACGTATAACCTGCGCTGAATGATATTCAGAGCCACGCTATTATGTTTAGTTCATTAATTTTAATTTAGCCAGATAATCATGAATAACTAAAGAAAATATTTTACTATAGATACACTAAAATCGAAAGTAATTTTTGAAATCATTATGTAAACAGGTATAGAATAAAGGAGACGTTATAAGTCTATAATAATTTAAGAAAATAAACTATTCTAGTAACACAGCGTTTTACTGTTCGATTATAATAATTATTAAGGTGTCCTTCGGAAATATAGGTACAAAAAGTTAAGGATTGTGGAAATATGTTGCTACTTAATAATAACTCTTAACTATCGAGCAAGGTTAAGACAACGCACATATGGAATGAACATAGAATATCTAATTTACCGACGAAGCAATCGGAGGAATGTCACTTATTTTATATTCAATTTATTGTATTTATTATAAATTAATTGAATAACGGCGATATACTAACGGCATATTCAAAGGAATTAAATAACAAAATTGGTTTGATTCTTTTTTTGACGAGATATATAGGAACAATGTTGATAAGAGGGTAGATGTACAATTCCTTTGTCTAACTATGGTCTTAGTACGAATAATCAATCATGCGTGTATGAGCGACGATTCGTATGGTTATACAGTCATAAGTATACACTTTAAATTCAATAAAATAATAGGTTTAACCAAATGACAGCGTTTCATGGGATTTACTATTCACTCCTACACGTTTGTATCAACGAATTTTAGCAACAGCACTATCACCGTTGCCGGGTTATAATGCCTAGCTGAATCGCTTTTACGTAAACTTGTAGACTTAAAATATCTTAGCCGTGAAAATAACGTTAATTCGAATCGAATGTAAAATAAAATCGAATGGGCTTGTACTTACGTGATTCAATCCCACTTACTGAAGTATAATAAAAATCACCACGTTCACTGTATACTAATTTATTTGTCGCCACACAATACACTTCACAATATCACTTGTTCACACTCGAACTACTAAAGAAGAACTGACTGCTCCCGCCAATGCTCGGGCTTTTTGTTACCTCCCGTACCTACTCCTACCATGCTAGACTGACAGTGTTACCAGACTAAATATACAAAAGTGTCAATGATACTAGAATAATCTCTAAAATCAACACTATTATGATTACATTATTAATGATTAACAGTAAAGTTACTGGATTATGCGAGATATTAAAATAAACCTAACAATTAGGAGTAACAATTAAAGATAACCTGGCTTTGAATTCTATTTCTAATGTTTGTAATTCAATAATACAAACATTAGAAATAGAATTACTTAGTTTATTCTATCTGGCATATGATAATTAATTTGATCCTTATGAGCTCATGACATAAGAAGCTTGGCATCGTTTAAAAAATGATTACTTGTTCTTCATTTTCTCGATCTCGTATTTAATTGTGTAATTATCTCGAAATCAGCTAGAATTTTTTTTTTGACTTAGTTCTCTATATGCATATATAAACATGTATTGCAATTCTCTAATATACAGCAAGCGTAATACGATAGCCGTGATGAATGATCATTAAACTAAAGAGATACAGACAACAACGAGCAGACGAAGCGTTACAACAAGCATATAATTTTACCTAACCTTCAGCAACGCGATAACTCACTCACTATAATGTACACTCGCACTGAAGCGTGAATGAAAAATACAAATATACTCGTATTGTGCCGCGGTAATTACGGAGACAAATATAAAGGCACACTACAAACGGTAAAGCCACATTTTAATCATCGGTTGCGAATTACCTGCGGCCGAAAAAGTCGATTCGTGTTAAAACAGGATTAAAAAAATCCGTCCTCGTCGCGTTGAGGCGCATAATCGAAACCAAAATCCTAAACCAACAGGCGGATCACAACGGAGCGCTTTATCAACATTAATCCATCATGAAAGCCGGAATCTGTTGAAAGTATATTAGCACAAATAAAAAAAAAATGGCAGACAGAAATTTATTGATGTGGTTTTGATAGCTTTTAAAACAATAGCAGTATATTTTTTAAATTTACTTCCAGAAATGTCAAATTCATTTACTAATGGCATGAACATATTATTGTTCCTACGTTCAAGCTATTAGTAAGTAAGTGTATCTAACGGCACTACAAGAAATAATTTTGTGCTACTCGACTAGAATGTAGTCGATTAAGGAAGGCAAGTAGTTTGTATTAGAGTGGGGGTTTTAATATTAATTCAGCCATAGCACACGAGGACACAAATTCAACAGCATGTTTTCAGCTGTCGAGTGAGTAGTAAAAGTAATGACATTACCGTGCTTATATAATAAAGTTGTCTTGGAAATTTAGCAGAAGGAATATCGAAATATAATTATCATTTCATGCCCTATTTCAGCATTCAGTTAGCTTAATAGTTGTTCTGTTTGACTTCATATTCTGGAGTCACGTCTTTCTGATTTAATCTAAGATACAAGGAATCGCACTGAAAGCCGGGGTTGAAGGACCATCCGATAAAAGGGATACGTAGATTTTAATTATAAGGATGAAAGATTCTATAGGATCTTAAGATGAAAGAAACTATGATAGATATTTAACTAAAGTGGCCAATTACAGGCTTTTGTATTTCAGCGTAAACGCTAGTAATTTTTATCCTCGTCTACAATATTTTTTATTAGGATGGACCTACAATGCGTCGATATACGTAACTAATCTATCAAGTTAAATGTTTGCATTTCTATATACAATAACGCAATTCAAACTCAAACTGAGATAATATCGGTGAACAAAGGCCTTGTTAATACTTACGCACTTAATTCTAAGCAAGAATAAGCTAAGGGCCGAAGTTCAGTCGACTTCGAATGGAATCCGATTATCTTGCTGAATACAATTTGCATCTGAATCACTGAATGTGTTTTCAGCGAGAGGCGATCCAACTCAGACTCCGACTGAACGTTAACTTAAACTAAACTTGGCAAATCTAATCTTAACCGTAGAATAGTCTTAAGGTCATTACCAAGCCAACTAACTTATAGCTGATGTGATTAACAATACTCGATTTCATAGACGATATGATATCGTCTAGGACACATAATTCTCTCTGAGACAAGATAATTTACCCCAGGCCGTAAGTGGCAATTTACTTATTAATTAAAACGTTAAATTATTATATTCATACTAAGCTACGGGTACCGGATATTTGTATGTAATTAATTAACCATGAGAACAATTTGACAGATTTTTAGAGGAAAAACCAATAAGAATTCGGTTTGATTAAATTTGAAACAAGGTCGCATTGTGTGGTTGTATTTTACCTAGTAGGTTACAACCTTATCGAAGCAGCTCACTGTTTCATCAGAATACAGAAATTGGTTAAATATTACAGTATTTAAAATTAGTATCGAAAATCAATCTGGAAACCTCTTGAATTATCATGAGAATAGGACAGAGCCGCAGTCTTTGTTCTAGCGAACCGAACCAGAAAACAAATGAATCAACTTATTGATGGAAAACACAATCATTTTACAGAGAAGTAGCGTCAGCAGTTCTTCAAGAACAGGAAAAGATAACCGCTTGTTTTGTTTTGGGGTTATCAAAACACGTTTTTTATTTGTGGTTATTTTATCAACCGTAAACATACACATTTTGTCACGTGGCAAATATGTTTTGTTTATGCTTCCAGAATGTTGCATTTTCGAGACTAAAAATTAGTTTTTCTACTCCTGTACTGTTATCTGTCTTTTACTTGGTCACGAACACTAATATAAGAACATACATAATATGAGTTCAGAGAAGTCTATACTCTATTCCCCATAACAGCACTAGTGTCGTTATAGTCACTTTACGTTATTGCTAGCAGCCACAGACTTCTAAATCTAGGTTAAACTTAGGTCAAGGATTAAGCGCTCAATTTTAACTTTACGGTAAAAATGCACAACTACCAACTTAACAAACAATTAAATTCCTTCGGTTTTTAAGAAAAACAAAACTTTCCGAACTAAATTCATTGATGCCAACATAAAAAAAGTATTTTTAATTTAAGTATATTTTAAATTAAAAAAAAAAGTTTACCATAGACACACTGTCAGTCAAACGTCATATTTGCCTTGTTTCCAGGTTATGATTAATTTTGTATTTTATAATTTAAAACCTCGTCGTAGAAAACGTATTGTATGCAACGTTGTATAATTAAGTCAAAAAACGCTCATTGCGTCTCTATTTGCGATACTCGCCGCATTCGCGGCTCGTATCGCAACTCACGCAATTCGCATTTTTTGAACCCACTTATACAACTGTTGCATAAAATACTATTATATCACTCTATATTTTAGGTATCTCTATGCAAAATCTGTCTTGTCGTTAAAAAGACAAACCAAAAATTACTCGGCAAAACAACAACAAAAGGAAATAAAAAATTAAGATCCGTCATTATAGAGAACGTGAAGTACGACATAAATGTCTTATTACCCAAAACTGAATGGTGGGTTCTTGTGTACAAAATGAGGGTGTTTAAAAATCATAAATCCACCAGGTGGCAGCAGGGTGGCGAATGGTCTATTTGGCAGTAGATGTCAAAATCAGGTGATGTGATTGGTGGATTTTGACACCTACATTGCCTCATTGTAGTTGGAAACAAACTTGGGCAGCTTTTTGTTTCTGTTATTAATGTTCTTGTTAACAACTCAGGCACTCCTCGAGTTTTGATTTATACCTTCCATTCAGTATGCGATACAGTTTTTATCTAAAACTGGATTAAATTGGACGTTTACTTGCACCACAAATATCTGAAGAATTAATTGATTGTCTTTTGATTGTGTGTAATTTAGACCCAAGCTGAATTCTGAAAGATTACTTTTATTTTCGATATTTATTCCCTTTGTTTATTTCGTTCATGTCTAATATTGGTGGTTATTATTTTTTTTTTTTAAACTCTCAATCGTCGCTTGGTCCACCATCAGCCGATGTGAAAAACTCTTTTTCATGTATTACTATTGCAATAAGGTCTACAATATGCTAGTTATATGAGGTTATATCAAAATATATTTGCTATTTAAAACCGACAAAATAGGGTAGAGAGTGTTTAAATAAATGATCTCACTAGTGGAGGCCGTGGGCTTCATTATTAATGTACGAATAGGCTCGATACAAATGTCAACTATTTTTGGCGGATGGCGCCAACATCCGATAGTTCGGTATCGAATTACCGCAGTTTTATATGAGGTGTCTTAAATATCTATTTAATCATCGGAATGCGAAATTTTAAACGCAAAGTACATTTGGGGGGCTAAATCTCACGCGAAATAATTATAATTACGTATCTACTCGTAGGTCTGTCACATTTACCCTCCTGGGGGGTTTTCGGGGTCTTATTTGCCCTTGATCGCATATTTATTTATTCGCAGCTCGGGCTGCAAACATAGCTGCTACCACGGCCTATCTTTGTATTACCACCCTAGTTGTGTAATGTACTATTGTGGGTTATCTAACCTCATCGTGTGGTGTCGGCGCTGCGCGGCCATATATCCGCGCGCCGCCGAGTTCCACGTTGTGCTCTCAATGGCCAATTGGCGGTAATTACAGCACTAATGCGGTAATGTAAAGTAAAAAATCACTTGTGTGTAATAAGCTGTGTTTCGCGCCTAAGAACATTGAAATAAGAGCCACTTTATGAGCAAGTGTGAAAAAGAATATAATTTATTTAATTAAAAAGAATTTTGTCCCAAAAATAAATACTGAATCGAGTATACCATACAAAATGGCGCAGATATCTATTTTATATATTCTTTCTTGTAGGTATTTGGAGACCGTTTCATTCTACGATCATCAATTTAGTGAGATTGCCGCTAGACCATAATCCGCTGATATAATTGTAAGCTGCCTTATCGGTCCTTTTCGACGATAATCCTCCAATATTTGCGTTACCTAACAGTCTAATCTGTTAGCTAATGTGTGTTTAGGCATGAACAAGGTATTAAACTGGCAACGAATTTATAATTAGTTGAGATAGAAGACTTAAGTTTAGAGTTGACAACATTTTTCTAAATGTAAATGAGACCAACATACATACAATTCACCTTAGGTACTTTAAAGCTAATACAGCAGATAAAAGATTCCAGCGTTCTCATTTCGATTCCGTGACTTTGACTGTGACGTCCTATTACGTCAAAAGTCACTCCAGAGATAAGGACAGTGAAAAGATACTTACAATGCTTCGATCTAGAATTCTAGATAGACATTTACTTAGTGAAGACAAATTTTACTTACAAATCTCGATTTTGGGAAGAAGCACAAAAAATACGGACTTTAGAAGTTATAATGTATACTTGCGAGTGACATTTCAAAAGTTCCTTCTAATTCTAAAGTTGTTCCGAGTTTATGTTGTTTATTTCTTTACAAAAATGAGGAAGCCAGGAAAACAGGCAAGAGTTTTTCTTATGGCGAGCACAAAGGGCTGGTTTGAGTCGAAATTCCGGTACGCATAGCAACCGGTGTTTGCGAAAATGGTGCGTTTTCCTAAGGCTTGCGGGTTAAATTACAAGTTATTTTCCACGTTTTAGAATAAATTAATGTTTTCACGGATGAAAATTTATAAAAAACGAAGTTGTTTTTCCTTCACTCCATGCTACTAAAATTGTCACCCGCAGAGAGTACTTTCTCGAGCATAAAGCAGTAATTATTAGAAGATCGTTTTGTTTTTTCAAAACCATTAACTAAAAATATAAGGAATGTATTTAGGTACAGTTAACAGGCGAATCTCGCCTGTTAACTCTATTTTTTTTCTGTCGTAAATCGATTCTACTATTTGTGAGGAACAAATATCTATATGACACCTAACATTTGTATAAGTATAACAGCCACAAATTGTAATCAAAAGTAGCAGATCGCACTGAGCATTGAAAACGCTTTATACAAAACGGTAGGAACTTATGACGTCATCCGTTCCGTCGCTGTACTAAGTCTGTATGAAAAAAATAGCGTTTTGCCATTTTGAGCACGAAAAAGTGCGTTTAAGCAGCACATAGTGGACATAAATTTATTTTTTCAGTGTTATTTAAGCATTCCGAAATTGACTTTAATCTTTCTTTAAGACGATAAAAAATATCGTTTATTTTTAAACTTTGTGGTCTCATAACTTTATATTTTTTATAAATGTTTTGTTTATTTCTTTTGTGTTATGATAATTTAGTATTTTCCAATCCATGTGACTATATTATGCTGTAAAAATCAACATTAGTCAACATCCCTATTATATTATAGTAACTATAGGTACTAGGTGTAGAGTAAAGCGAAACAGAAACTTAAACACTTCAATAGTATATTACATACCTAGGTCAGTAAAGTAAGAAATGTACCAGATCACACGTAATTGTCTGTTAACATGTGACCTGAGGCTTTCTTATTTACTGGCCAAGGTTTGTATACTATTTTTCTGTTCGACGGAGCCAGAAAGCCTGAAATGAGGATAAAAACGCCTCGGTAAACATATTTGTACCGTCGAATGTACCGAAATATTGCCATTTGTAATTGTGTTATGGTGATAGTTTGTGCAAGTATTGCCATAGACAGTAAAAAATAATACCAACATTACATCGAATATAAAAATATTTAAGTAGTAAGTATACGAAGAAAATCATATGACATTGTCTCTTTTACAAAAAAGAGATAGCAATAACCGACGTTGCCAGCTCGTCCTAAATGCACGTCTTCACTAAATTAGCAATTATTATGTATGAAAATATAAAAAAAATTAAAATCATAATTCGACCTAGGTTCATATGACATTTATTACTCCACATAGCCTCAGGAATTCGTCGTTAAAATCTCTCGCAATGCTCATGGGCACCCTGTATATCGGGGACGAGGTAAGTATTTTGTGCAGATATAAAAGAAAATGAAATTGAATTATTTAGAAGTTCATTTCGATATTATTTTTTATTTTCGATGGCAAAAATTGCACAAATAACAGTACGTTTATTTACAAATGGCAACAATTAAGTGCAACGAGCCGTGGTGATTTCTGCAGGTAATGGTTTAAAAAATAGTTTGAACCTCATTAGTTTCAGTGATATTCTATGTACTACTAGGTACTGAATTAAAAAAAAACACTCCTTTCGACAGGAGATGGAGCTTAAACAATAAACTATTTTAAATCACACAGCAAAAATACTATAGTTTCATACATATACTACGTCCTGAAGGTAGGCTTGGTGTAGCTTTTTTAATTCAGTCATTTCTATGTAAATATAAAGATAACACAATTCAGCTGTAGGTCCTTGGACTGTATAACTAGGTCAACAGCCGAAAACGAGCTCTTTGGGAGCCATTGTCTGTCAACTTTTAGCTACCTACCTATGTTGTTTCACCAAAGTGTATGTACCTATCAGTAGCGTGGCGTCCAAAGAACTCGATTCCTACCGGCTTGCCTAATATCAGGCATTTGAGCACTTTATTCTACAGCTTTTAAGGAAAATGTACACTAAATCTGCATCGGCTTGCCCAATGATATCTTTTACGCCACGCCACTGTTACCTATTGTATCACGGTACTACAATTATCACGGGACTTTTTAGGTATCCCCTTATTTGGTATAAAATCAATGCGTATAAAATCACTTTGTCGAAATTCATTTACGATAATGATTCATTTCGTATAAATTCAGATGCCATCAAAATTTATGTGTACAGGGTGGGAGGGACTATACCGACATACTTTAGCCATGAATTCCTGGTGGTGTGACGAGTAAATAATGTTATATCAACATGGGTCAGCCCCTCGTTATAGACATGTCCTTACTGGAGGAAAAGTTATCGAAAAAAAAAAGCTAAAATGGAAACGAAAGGTAATTTTTTTGGCCTCGTAGTCGCTTACCATCAAATACTGCGAAGGTTAATTGCTGTTTAGTTAAACGATTTAAAAAAATTAGTAAAACTATCTTAGTCACATTTATTAGGGCTTGTTACACACTTGGGAGTTTTTATTTAAAAAATAATGAATATCTCTGAAAGTAAGCGTTTTTCGACTATACATCACATAACTTTTTTTACTCCTAATAGTTGTTAGAATCTATAGTTAAAGTTTGTCGGTATAGTCCCTCCCACCCTGTATAATTACACTTTGTTTAAAATTCACATGCTCTTAAATCATTTTCTATAATTTCGTATGATATGACATTCATTTGCTCGAAACGTTATTTGTTATTAGTATTATAAGCTATAACATTCACGGGGTATAACTGTTAAAAGCTCTATTTTTTTGTAATCCCTTAATATATTGAAAGATAACCTATCGCACACACTAAAAACCATTCACCGAATTTCATTTGGCCAAAAACTGTTCGAATTATTATCGTTTGTCCGATGACAGGTTTCGTATTTTTGTCGGTTCACCATTTCACGTTTAGTAAAAGTATCATTTGTCCGAAAAACGTTTCCCATCTCATTCACTTGTCCTATGTTCCCCATAAACGCTGGATAAATGTCAAATGTTGGTTTTCGGTTTGAATTACGTCACACCACAGATAATCTAAAGATTAACATACTAGCTATGTTAATCTTTAGATTAACATAGCTAGTATGATGTTCGTTTTCGCCCGGTTACGAAAGTTTAAATTTTAAATTATAATTTTGCGGTTTTCTAGGTCGTAGAAAAACAGGGTAATAATTTTTTCCGTTAATCAGATAATACTTAATAATATAAGACAAACTTTAAAACGGGGTCAAGTTGCCTATTCAAATTTCAAAATCGCGCTGTCATTACATGACATAGGTATGGTTGCGTGTGTAACCTCAACTCTGGTGCCGATATACATACCCATAGAAACTCTGAACTAACCATTTTTCTTCAACAGTGATTTAACCCCACCGCTTAATTATTTGTATTGTCTACTTCAAAAATGACCAGAGGACCAAATTTTTTTTATGTACGTTATTGGTAAACCACAAAAGTGTAATAAATTTTGATGTAGGTAAATAGTTTTCATTTGAACTACTTATATTTATAATTTCAAAATTTAAAACTGATACAGTTGTTTAAGCTTAAGTAAATTAAATTATTTAAATACACATTTTAAAGGATTTTCATAAATATTTCATGCAGTACATATGTTTTAGTTTCATAGCAATAAATATTCAATTAACTTTATTTCTAAATTTCGTGTTCTCTTTTCTCTTATAAGAATAACAATTTCAAAGTACCTCAAAACTCGTTGCAGACATCTGCACGGGTGAGATGTTCACTTAAAACTTCGGTTTTATTACTTTCGTTCTTATAATAAATTAAAGTTTTGATTTATTACTTTCTCCACCGAAATTAATAAAATAACTCCAGCAGTAAAGCCTTACGGATTACCTTAACAGAAGATTCCCGTCTTTTGATAGACATCTACAATGGGATGATTTCCTTTATTCGAAATACGAACTTCAAGACAATGTTAATCTCAGCCCGGTCTTAAACTCTTATAATTAGTTAGAGTTACGATCAATTCTTAAGTGGTTTTTGTGTAGAAGTTAGGAACAAATTCCTTGGGCTCGTTCTCGGTTGATTGATTATCAAGGGTCAGCTAATGTGCCGCGAACACTACGCCATTAAAGTTGGAAGATCCGTGGACCCGGCTAAGTAGGACTGCGCCGCTGCGGTCGTGACCCTTGTTTCCTATAGTTTTTGCTCGACATGTGTAGCTTTAGGGCGTATTCGTTTACTTTGTTCCTGGCCCATGTATTGTTATGTAAAAGCTAACATTAATGGGCGGTTCAGGCGGTTCTTTGTTGTATATGTACATACACCCTCGTAAAAAACTGTCAGAGAGAGATATTGGTGTACAAAGGTATTTTTAACCGACTATGATGGAGTAAAAAGTCAATCCAACAATGTCACTTTCAAGTTGTGCTGATTGCTGTAACGCTGGTATCTATTTTTTTTACAAGTTTTTATTTAACTTGCAATCTATTATGTTAACTATGTTTGTTCGGATGGAATCTTGCAACTCAATTTTGAAGCGGATATCTTCAACCGATTGAGCTGAAATTTTGCAAGAATATGTAAATTAGATGACAATGCAATATTATGTAAATTAGATGACAATGCAATATAGAGCTGATCTGTTGATGAAGCCGGATGGTAGATATAGGATCATCTAAGTTACAAAATATAAATTCTCCGCGTTTGGGTTCATTTGATTAGCTGTGACGTGTAGTTTGCGATCATACAAAAAAGTACCCATAGTCGACTATAAAAGCTTGTCTCAAAAAACATTTTTGACAGAAACTTATTTACATTAAACTAAAAACAATTCGAAATAATTTTGTCATGCATTAAATTGGACATAATTTTGGGATGGTCGACTAAATATAGCAGGTACATATTTTATACGGAAGAGTTTCCTTGGTTACAATAAATTGCTGAAACAATGGAAATTATTGCGCGCCTTTTTTCACAGTATTTTTCGTGTTTATTGACCCCTTGTTTTGCAATGCGATAAACATAAAACGGGACGGTTGTTAATGGCTTGACAGTTAAATATGAGTTGCATTAAATCTATGACTTTTTATACTTGTATAATATTCAGGAAAAATAATGTTGAATAGCACACCAAATTCATTAATAATTGGGTAAGTCAAGTTTATCAAAAGTGTGCAATTTATATACTTTTTCGATAGTTCCCGACGTAATGATCTAGAAAATACCCCTTTTGCATTTTTATTCCCTGTAATTCTTCCCAAATATCGTGTTAAACTCACTTAAAAAAAGGGACGCCCGCCGGCTGACAAAATTAGTGCCTAAATTCGTAAAAAAAAAACAAACGTATCTGTGTGAAGTCTGTGTTATGCCGCGTCCACACCAAGCCAACGAAGGCCGGCGAAGCCCCTTCGTTGGCCTTCGTTGGCTTGGTGTGGATGCGGCATTAGCTGACAATTGTGACAGACGAAACTTCACACAGATACGTTTGTTTTTTTTACGAATTTAGGCACTAATTTTGTCTGCCGGCGGGCGTCCCTTTTTAGGGTTCCGTACCAAAATGGTAAAAAAGGAACCCTTATGGTGCGACTCTGTCTGTCTGTCTGTCTGTCTGTCTGTCTGTCTGTCTGTCTGTCCGTCTGTCACAGCAAGATATCTCAGGATCTACTGATGCTATCGACTTGAAATTTGGAATAGTGTTAAGAACCGCTAACCCGAGCTTATAGGATGTAAAAAAAATCTTGTAACTTTTTTACTTTTTTTTTAAAGGGGTCCGTAATGAGACTTTGCAAATTGAAAGTAGGGCTATTATATCGAGTGAGGTATCAAATGAAAGGGCTTAATTTGTAGATTAAAACAGTATTTTTGTATTTTTTTTGAAATAAGTAGTTTTTGATTTATGGCGAAAAACGTTAAAAAAAATACCGTTCCCCCCCTATTATCTTCGAAGTTACTGAACAGAAAAATCTGGAATAATTACCAATTATTAATGTCATCCTATATATTACAGGAAAAATATAACGGTTTTCCTAACTTGCACTGTTTTTGAGAAATTTGCAAAAATCTTAACACATACTTATTTGCTCCTACTAAACTAATCGCCATATAGTTTTTCTTGAACTATTCATGTATCTACTTATGAGTTTGTACGGAACCCTCGGTGCGCGAGTCCGACTCGCACTTGGCCGGTTTTTTTAAGTGAGTTTAACACGATATTTGGGAAGAATTACAGGGAATAAAAATGCAAAAGGGATATTTTCTAGATCATTACGTCGGGAACTATCGAAAAAGTATATAAATTGCACACTTTTTATAAACTTGACTTACCCAATTGTCGTGTGGCATTTTACTTAGTAGGAAAGGAATAACATACACAGAGTGAAACATGGGTCGTGAACAGGAATATGTTTTTCTTACTGTTTAACTTTAGCTTAAACATGTAGAAGATATGAGGGGGCAGAAATATGTACACATTGTTTGTTAATTCGTTATTAAAAAACTGTTGTGTGATTGAAATTTGCGATTATTTTTTTCAAAATAAAATACGATAACAACCAATACCAAGTGTGTTTACATTAAGTGCATAATTTAGGTTCTTGGAATACACAGATGATGTTGTTTGATAGTCTAAGTACTCGAGTGATAAGATAAAATAAATCTACACAACAGTAATTGTAAGTACTTAAAGCTACAGTCAAGTCCCGGATAGGGTGACCATAAGCTTGGTATTTTTCCTATTTTAAATGAATATCAAAAAGTTTTATTGTTTGCTTTAAGAGTTAATGCAATGAATTTACCTTAAAATACTTCAATACAAACGGAAATTTCTGTTTACGACCCATGTTTCACCCTGTATACATTCGCAGATTACATGAATAAAAATATTACTATTATTGTGTCACTAAATATTGACCTCATACTTCAACCGTGTTTTCACAGAAACGTTCATAGGTATACCAAAAATGAGATGCTTAAATAAATCCGGAGAGCACCAGAAAGCTGAAAGCATTCAGGACAGGAATTGTGATGTATGACGCTCACCACGCGGTAGCGGTGCTAAGTAAGCACATAATTCATGGAATTCTCAGGAGAGTTCGCCTAATTACTTTTACTATAACACCAAATAAAAGCACATCTGTTTTTATAAAAACGCGTGAGAACACCATAAAGTTATTTTTATACGTACCTACTGAGTAACTTACCTTTACGTTTATTTGAATCTAACAATGTTATACAATTTATAAAAACACAATCACACAACATAGGTATCTAATCAGTCGAATATTTATAAAGAGTTATAATAATTATTATATACTCGTACCTACTGATAAAATTACTGATGTGAACTAATTTAACCCGGTCTAATTAAAACTAGAGGTTACAAAATAAAAACAATATAGATAATATCGAATTGTACTTTTTAGGGTTCCGTACCAAAATGATAAAAAAGAAACCCTTATGGTGCAACTCTGTCTGTCTGTCCGTCTGTCACAGACAGATATCTCAGGAACTACTGCTGCTATCGATTTGAAATTTGGAATTTTTATCAGGGATATGTCCAATGGAAAACCCATGTTCTTCTGCATGAATATTCTGTTCTTACGAGGTTCTAAGGGGCTTTCTTCCGAGTGGTTTTGTCCACCAATTTAGTTCGTTGACTGCTTCTTTCTTGACGGTGTGTTCAGATCACAATGAAGTTGTTAGTTGGTAACGTAACCGGGTACAGTTACCACACAAAAATGTTACGCCACTTGTCAATGTTCTTAATGTAGCCGTGTGATCATAATTAGTTAGCAGTCGTGTGCCCGAAGTACGCCCGTTTTGCATTACACGATACACGGCTAAATTAAGAACAGTGGCAAATGGCGCAACATTCCCGTGTGTTGACTGTACATTTGCTATCATGCGAAACATTTTGGATTTGCGACTTTTGCAGGATTTCTATTTTTTTCTATTTTTCTATTTATATTTCTCTTCATCTGTAGAGAAGACGTTTGTTATACATAGATAATTTGGCTTTGCGAGACATTAGCCAGTATAGTTTGCGAAGTCGTTGATTGAGAGGTTTTCTCTTCGTACGGGTGTACATACGGTATGCCCGTTCCAAGAGAACGGTGAAGTAACCGTAGGGTGTAGGGATCAAAGTGTTAGGGCCGATACAGACGCACTGCAACCCAACTGCAACTCCCTACTATTTGTATGGGAATTGCATCACAACTGCACGCCGACTGCACAGTTGTGACGCAGTTCCCATACAAATTGTAGGGAGTTGCAGTTGGGTTGCAGTCCGTCTGTATCGGCCCTTAGCCGACGTAGAAGAGAAGCGTTTTATGTATTACGTCCCAAACAGCATTGAGAAAAGTGGTCTACCTATTGCAGAATTTTTACTATAAAGGTATAAAAGGCTACCATCAGAAATATGATAGCTGAAAGGACTGTATCACTGGCCGGTATCGCCCATGCAATTCAGGGCCCCTTGGAAACTGGCGGCCTAATTTACTTATTCTATTAGAGACCAAGATAACGCCGCGCCGACGGGCTGTTTCAATGTCTTCAAATATTGATATAGGTGCGTTTGCTTTTCGATTGCGGAATTAGCTTTCATTTAGTAGCTATATTAGGTATACTTGACAATGCTTTTAAGAAGACTTCTGTTGATAATTGTTTTATTATACTCGCCTAGTAAAATACTACATATATATTAAAATCAATCTTTAATACCCATTAAGACGTTAGTGCAAATGTTATGATTTTAAATCCTTCGATTAGGTTAGTTATTGTGGGTGTTTTGATGTTTCGCCCAACTCCATAGGTTAATGATTTTACATTATAATTAAGTTTACAATATACTGTTTATTGCACACCAAAAGTGACAAGAGATCCTTAAATTAAAACAGGGATCCCTTTGTTTCCCATAAACTTATTGTTCCGAATTTTGAAAGTCAGAAATTGATTTCCATATAATTTATGTCCATAATCATTAGTCATAATTTTGTTTACGTATAATGATTAATAATCCGAACTTTCACAATCTATAATGTTATACATCATACATTACAAAAGTAATAAAATTGATATCCATAACCTAGCAAGGCATACCGGTAATTATTCAGAAATATTTTAAGGCATACATTTATAAGTAATAATTGTTGTTCGTCATATCGTTTCATTGGGATCCCCTAGTTACCCATAAAGTAATAAGTCGTACTGTATTGTGAGTCATAAGTGGGTGTATTTTCGATGGCGTAATTTCTCTGGCCACCAATATTTAAAAGGGGGGGCCGTCTGGTTGCATAACAACTATTGTCATATTATTAATTGTCATAACAGTTTAAGCATAAAGTTGATGCTCATATATTTTTTTTGGTATAAATTGTCCTATGGCATAATTGTTCCGTGTCATAATTATACGGAGTCATAATTGATTTAACCATAATGTAAATTGTCATACATTTATTTAGTCATAACATTGATGCATTATAAGTCGTTTTTGAAATAATTGTAAATTTCATACATTTATTAAGCCATAACATTGATGATTATAAGTGGTTTTAGTAATAATTGTAAATTTCATACATTTATCAAGCCATAATATTGATGATTATAACAATCGTATTGCATAAATTTTGATAATGGACTTGCAATGGTTCTTCAAAAAAGAAACGATTTATATTATTGAAGTATTTTTAATTTCTACTAATTACACAATATTAGTGACCTCACACAGAACCAAATCGCTGCCAGAAAAGTAGGTTAGGTTAGAACTGTTATCTCACACATAACCGAATCGCTGCCAGAAAAGTAGGTTAGGTTAGAACTGTTATCTCACACATAACCGAATCGCTACCAGTAAAATAGGTTAGGTTAGAACTGTTATCTCACACATAACCGAATCGCTGCCAGAAAAGTAGAATAGGTTAGGTTAGAACTGTTATCTCACACATAACCAAATCGCTGCCAGAAAAGTAGGTTAGGTTAGGTTAGAACTGTGACCTCACACAAAACCAAATCGCTGCCAGAAAAGTAGGTTAGGTTAGGTTAGAACTGTGACCTCACACAAAACCAAATCGCTGCCAGAAAAGTAGGTTAGGTTAGGTTAGAACTGTGGCCTCACACAGAACCAAATCGCTGCCAGAAAAGTAGGTTAGGTTAGGTTAGAACTGTTATCTCACACATAACCGCATCGCTGCCAGAAAAGTATATTAGGTTAGAACTATGACGCAACATAAAAGAGAACTTTTAAAAAAACTTTTGAAATTAGGTTTATGCGTTTAGCAATTTATGCTTTTACTTAGTATGGTTAAAGTGTTGTATGAGCAACCTATTTATGCGTTTAGCATTTTATGCATTTACTTAGTATGGTTAAAGTGTTGTATGAGCAATCCATGTATGCCCATTATAAAGTATGCTTGAATAAATGTATGCATATCAACTATATGCCCATTACACAGTATGTCCATAAACATTATGATTAAAATCGTTATGCGCATAAATGTATGACTATTTACAGTTATGCGTAATGATGAGTATGACGAATCCTCGTATGCGTATCAAAAATATGACCTTAAACTTTATGCAACCCGACCCCTACCCATTTAAAAGATTCCTCCTCACTGGACTGGCATTCGTCGTTTACTTGTTAGAACTTGACTGATTCTACATTGATTCTACATTGTAACCAAAAGTCCAATTCTAATAAGGCAGAATCTTATCAGTATTCGCCATTATGTCATGAGAGCGAAATTACGTTTTTGAAAATACACCCAACTATGGAAAACCGAATCAGAGCACCCCACTCCCACGTATTCTTGTCTGCCCTACCCCTAGAGTATTTTTGCAAACCCGGAGGCGCGGAGGGAGGGCAGCCCTCGCCCGCTGGAACGAAGCGCAGCACCCCGGCGAGCCGCAGCGGCTGAGACTGGTCGCCGAAGGCGACCAACAAGCCGAAGCTGCGGAGGTGAGCGTGGGTGCATGCGCTTCGTTCCGCGAGGGCGATGGGGCTGCACTGCCCGCAGCGCCGGAGCCGTTGCATGGCCAAATTACGGTTTCAAAATCAAATGTTTGGCAATGTGTCTTAATTTAGATTGATTGTTATTGAGATTTTCAACATTTCAATAGATTTCCAATATTTAGAATTTAAAGTTAAGTGGTAATTTTACTACTTACCCACTTGTATATGTCAGTCTCAGGTCTCAGGTACCCACATTATTTAGCGCCACACGTAAATAAAGAACGCGTCGTATTGAATCATAATATTAGTGTGATATTATTATCTGTAATTTATATTTATCAGTTCGTTCTATAATTTTTTGAATAAGGACAAAACGTGCTTGCAATTTTTTTTAAATAGTGTATTATTATTTTGAATAGTATTAAGTTTTATACCAGTATGACCGTGAATAGTATGACTAAATAATTGTATGACTAACAATAATTATGACCTGAGAAAAAAAGCCTTCCAATAATTATTCCAAGTGATTTTATTACCATTAAAAATCGGAAGTGTTATACTATGGCAATAATGAATGTTATGACTTAAAATTTTCGAAGTAATAATAATTATGACTTCCGAAAATAGTAATACCAAGTTATAATTCAAAATTGTATGACTTCCGATAATATGACTAATAAAAATTATGACGAAAAACGTTATGGGCAACAAAAATCGGAACAATAATTTTATGGAAGTCAATATAGACCCATTAAAACAAGATCATAAGTACTAACGGTAGACAGCTGACGACCTTAATGCTAAAAAACCGATCTCTTCCAGAAAACCTTTGGGTAGCAGATATGAAACAAGAGACAACAAATAAGAAGGTGGCCAAGATTACATAATAGAATAAAGATACATATAATATACACACTTTTTTTGTTTGGGCCCCATCCCCAGTGATAATTGAAATAGGTACCTACATCTAGGTATCATTGAAATGTATGTAAATTACTTACAAGTACTATTTACACGTGGGGTGATTGAAATGAAGCACTTATTACTTTAGAAACTGCTTTAAATGTAGAATTTGAAAGCCCTTCAAACCGCTTACAAAGTTACGCAATGATCATTTATCGCGGCCGTTACCCCCGTAAATCGTGGTTAATTTCTATTGAAATTGAACATTTAAATTGTAAAACATTAACTTATATGCTTCTGGGAGGAGATGGACCTGAAACAATCATACTTAAGAAGGAAATAGTACATTGTGTCACCAGGGAGTAAAAATATGTATTTACGGCGAGGGCGTATATTGAATCCTGAACGAAGCGAAGGATTGTACAATAGAATCCCGAGCGTAGCGAGAGATTCTAAAGTATAATCCGGAGCGTAGTGAGGGATTCAAGTGTTAACGCCCGTGGTGAAAATAATTTTGCAACCTTGTGACACATACTGCTTTTCACATCGACTATGAGTAAAATTCAAACACAAACGCTACCTACCAAAATAACGAAGTTACGTTATTCAAAGAGCATCACACATTATTATTAAAAATTAAATGTTAAATTAATAGTCTACTAGCATTTTCCCGCGGCTTCGCCCGCGTTGTTCCCGTTATTGTCCCAAAGGAGCTCTTTACCGGGATATAAAGTATCCTATGTTTCAATCCAGGACTTGGTCTACTTGTATGCCAAATTTCAGCTTGATCCATCTAGCTGCTACCCCGTTATTAGGTAACAAATATCCAAACATCCAAATATCCAAACATCTTCACAAACTTTCGCATGTATAATATTAGTGGGATTATTATTTTATAAAACGATTATTTTTTTTATTTATGACCCTCGCCTGCGGCTCGGACCGCAAACACTTGTGATCTGGGCCTTTCCTTATTATACCGCCCTCTGTGTGTAATATACTAATGAAGCTGTCTATGGTATAGAATATTCTAAGTGGGTTCAAACTAAAAATACCCAGTTGTCCTTGAACAGAAAAGTACCACTTTGATCCCTCCTATGAAGGAGCAAAATACTTTTTTCTGAATAGGAGTTTTGAAAATAGTTATAAATCTCATTTTAATACACTTACCTTGTCTAAACCTTAATTTGTAATTTGCATACTGATTTTCACGTACATAAGCATTATTTCCTACATAAAATTGTCTATTATAAAGGCAATATAAGTAAACAACAAAATGTCCATGCCACTTTCTTAAAAAATATTTTATGCGGTGCGGCTATTCAAAGCACTGTAATATTTTCTGAGGCACTGGTAGAACAGCCCTTTAAAAGAGCCTCTGAGGCCTATTAACAAAATAAATGAATAGAATTGATATGTATCGCTGCTAATACAACATCCTACTACACATTGCATTTGCAAGATATTATGTGTCGAGGAAGGCCTAAAAACATTACGCTCCGGTTCCTGACCACCTTTGTTCATCTTGGTGGTTCTGGTATAATTAGTAGATTGTGTCACAAGGGAGCAAAATGATGTATTTACGGCGAGGGCGTATTGAATCCTGAACGAAGCGAAGGATTGTACAATAGAATCCCGAGCGTAGCGAGGGATTCTAAAGTATAATCCGGAGCGTAGTGAGGGATTCAAGTGTTAACGCCCGTGGTGAAAATAATTTTGCTAGCATGTGACACATACTGCTTTTCACATCGACTATGAGGAAAATTTAAATACAAACGCTACCAACCAAAATAACGAAATATATAGTTAATCAAAGAGCACCACACATTATTATTAAAAATGAAATATTAAATTGTTTAATTTATAGTTTATTATTATTTTATAAAACGATTATTATTTTTTACGGCCGGGACGAAAATACCACTTCCATATTATATTTATAACCCTCTCCTGCGACTCGGACCGCAAACACCTATGATCTGGGCCATTCCTTGTTATACCGCCCTCTATGTGTAATATAACTAGGGATGTAACGATACACAGTTTTGCCGATACGATACCGATACCGATATATAGTAGTTAATATCGGCGATACCGATACCGATATCTTAGCTAAATAATGAAGTATGAATTTCAGATATTTTTATGTCCTTATTATAACTAATGGCAATGACTACTGGTTATATTTACCAGAGAGTCAACCTTGAAAGTGTAAAGTAAAAATAATAAATTGTCAACTCAAAATTCTTTTTTTTTATTAAGAACCAAAGATTTAATTAACATATTAATTATCATTGCACAAGGTAATAGAATAGACCAATACATAAATTAAGTCAGAAATTGAAATTACTTTTTGCAGATTTTTTTCATACAGCAAATTCTTCAAATATCGGTTGTATAATATCGGCGATACCGATATATCGGCTATACCGATATATCGGTATCGGTATCGTTACATCCCTAGTTCAAACTAAAAATACCCTGTTGTCCTTGAACAGAAAAGTACCACTTTGATCCCTCTTATGAGGGAGCAAAATACTTTTTTCTGAATAGGAGGTGTGAAATAGTACATTACACAACTAGGGTGGTAATACAAAGAAAGGCCGAGATCGCAGAAGTTTGCGGCCCGAGCTGCAAGCGAGGGACGTAAATATGCGATCGAGGGCTTTTTTTATTACCTCCCGTGTTGTGTACATCATTTTATGTCTACACTTGACCAGAAAGCGGCTTTTTCCGTACGCGCAGCGTGCGGAAAAAGCCACTTTATGGCCAGGTGTGGCATAAAATATATTATGACTCTTTATGCCACAAAAAACGTATTGCTCCTTTACTTTCTCAACCTCGTATCTACTTGAATAGTTGCACAGGAAAATCGCATTTTCTACTCGTAACACAGGTGCTTTATCTATCAAACTATTCGAGTAGATACGAGGTTGTGAAAGTAAAGGAGCGGTATATTACGACATTCTCAAGGAAACCAAAATTTATAGGGTAGGTACTTACTTTCCGTTGATCTAGAACCATGAAATTTGGCAAGTAATACCCTCTTACTAGTATCGTATACTACAAGTATAGGGAAACATCTGAAAGCTGTATACTTATTTGTAATTTAATCATAAAAATATTGTTTTTATTTAAAGTATTTCTACGAACCTTTTCCGTGCGCGAGTCCGACTCACACTTGTCCGGTTTTTTTAAATCTACATCCGTCTTCTTTCCGTAACCTTCCTCAAAAAGGATCTAGAAGTCCACTAACTAGCGCCCTCTCTGATTATCCAAGCCAACAATCAGATATTTTGGCTAATATAACGTTGTTATTTTATTAGAAGTCAAATGCTTAAGTACTGCCCATATAATGATACGATGTATGGATTTTGAATGAATAAAATAATATACCTTTTGTCGTTACGTTGCGCTGTTAATATACCTACATAACTTCACATATATAACGATTCGTGTAATTCTTGCCAGCTCGGCTTATCTACAAGTGCACCGCATTCAGCCAAGAACAGAAATCATTAAGAACGAGGCAGGAAATAACAGCAATGTAGAAGATGGTCACATTATGAAGATGAGTACACTCCGAGATATTTTGTGCCAAACGACGATTTTTCCTGTTTAGTATCATAAAGAACGAATATCATTTTATAGCTGTACTCATTTGCTCATTTGAGATTTGAAGTAGGTGTCGAGTCGGATAACGATGAGTCAGATAAATGCTAAATTAAAATTTCATGAAATTCGACTTCTAATAATCGTGATCATGATCAAATGTTGTATTGGATCATCCTAGATCAGTGGTTCCCAACCTTTATTACCATATCACCCACATTCTCATCGAGATTTGTATAATTACCCCTCCAAAAAATACGTACCTATTATAAGCTTATAAGAAACTACTAAAAAAAACTGCTTGATATTCATGCATATTACCCCTGAGAAAACTTCGTTTTATCCCTGGAGGGGTAATTACCCCCAGGTTCGGAACCACTGTCCTAGTTACATACATATGTCAACTAATCAATAATAAATAATGATTCTTTAAAATTGGGTCACCGACGGAAAAGACAACTATAATGTTGTTAGACGAGAAACAAAAGGGAGACAATAGAATGTACTTGAATTGAAAAGTTTTAATCAATGGAGACCGTTGATATTTTGCAAAAAATTGTTTGCAAGTTTATTTTCCAAATATTTATTTACTCAGAATTCTATGAACGATATTCTTCAAATTAGATATCAAACAGAAACTGTCCTTAAACTCGGTTCAACTAGGTACGAACCCCTCTGCAAAAATTTCTAATTTTTAGTCTTAGTTCACAGTTATTCTGGGAGAGACAGTCTTTGCTTCGCTTCTTGTATAGATATTTTTTTTTTTTTTTTTATTGCTATAGACTGGCAAACAGGCAGACGGCCCACCTGATGGAAAGCGGTCACCGCCGCCTATAGACATAATAGATAAATCATTCATTTCATGAAAAAAATGCAGTATAAATTTGCAGTACAAAGCTTAGAGCAAAGTTACAAGTATTCACGTTGCGATCGTCAAAATACAAATGAGAACAATAAAAAACTGGCCAAGAGCATGTCGGACCATGCTCAGTGTAGGGTTCCATAGCCGTATCTATAAGGAAATGTGCTATAGATAAAACTGGCAAAAGGTCTTAAATGCCGTGTAAATCAATGGCACTTAAAACCTTTTGGTTGTGAAGTTTTTCGGCAATAACTTCAAAAGGGTTTATTCGTTACTATTCAAAATAATTTTCGTTGAATGTATTTATTAAGCGTTACCTTTTGTGATTTTTTTTCAAACTGATTTTTTCATATTTTTTGGATTTACGGTTTAAAAGTTAAAGGGGACACAATTTATGCGGAGCAATTTCGGAGCGATTATTTCCGAAAGTATTCACTTATTAAAAAAAAGTACATAAAAGCTTTATAATGTTTTTAAAAGAACTATCGAATTATGTACCTCACGTTGATGTTCGCTGAAAAAAAAAATTCAGCTTCTGTTACATGTATGGAGTGCCCCCCTAGATTTTTTTTATTTTTATTATTTAACTACCAAACTTAGTAGCGGCATCTACAAGACATCTTTATTCCAAATTTCATCAGTATACGTCTTGTAGTTTTTGAGTAAAATGCCTGTGACATACGGACGAACGGACGGACATGACGAAACTATAAGGGTTCCTTTTTAGCCATTTTGGCTACGGAACCCTAAAAATAAGTACAATAAAATACTTCACAATCGTACGTTATTGCACACCAAAAGAAAATACATTTTTTTTAGTAATTTAGGTACGTTGTTTTACCACGAGACGCCACTGCGGTGGACTCATGTCATACTTTTAATGATTTGGGAAAACTGAAACCATTAATTAGGTGTTATATTCTCATTTTGATTTCATACATCAAGTTATAACTAACAGAACAAAACTACAGACTAGTTGCTTCATCAAAAGTATGTTTATCCCACAGTACCGACACTTATCTCGCCATTATATCAGCGGAAATAATGACACTTCTTTGTTCCTTTTCCGCTAGTTGCCTTCACGTCTGACGACTAATGACGTATTAGGAGACAGGATAATGTCTTTGGGGGACTGATAGCATTTTGTTCGCTTGTATTCTGTTCATCATTATCCAAGTCAATTATGAGCCGGAAGATCAATTTACATTGCTACCGAAATAAGAGCTTGGCATATATCCATGTTTCACGCTTTCACAAACCGAATATGAGAAAGTAGCTTGAAAAGCAGTCCAGTTGAAGTACAACTGGGCTGACGTCTGCCGCATGCCGAGCGAGTTGTGCACGAAGATGATCGCCTGACTGGAAACTCAGCTATTTAAAATGGAGACACCGTATACCTCATCGGCGACGTTGAGTCAACTCAGATTCATTTGTTATGGACTAATCAGATGATGCTCAAAATTAGGAAGAAGTGGAGCAGGAGGGGTTTACTTCACATAATGGGCTCAGAAACTAAACGTATTTATAAGATTTTAAATAATACAAGGTGATATTGTCGAATAATATTGATGAGATTCAATGTAAATATCCAGCCATTCGTTATTGGATGCACGCCTCTATTTATTAAGCCTATAAAGGACTAACTATATCAGTAACATGCACAAGCTCCATACCATTACCCTAAGTAATTCGGAAACAGCACGTAGCTTGCGGCAATGACCCAATGAGTTTATTCAATCGAAGGCTCGGAGTTGCAATGCCTCTGGGGTTACGATCCATTTGGTTAATTACAGTACCAGAAGCCACTGCTAATCATTCAGGAACACGGAACTATATTCTGAATAAGTTTCAGGTTGCGTTGTGGAGTTATGCCAGCGTATTGAATTGCTGATGTATGCAACATGAAAATGTAATATCGTGTATCTTTTTAGGGTTCCGTACTCAATGAAGGTTTGTGCTGTCATGAATAAATGTATTTTCTTTCTTTCAAAGGGTGCCAATGGAACCCTATTACTAAGCCTCCGCTGTCCGTCTGTCCGTCTGTCCATGCGTCACAGGGCTTCTCACTGATTTTCACAAAATGTGTTTTGCCACTATAACAACAAATAATAAAAACAAAATAAAATGAAAAATAAAAGAGGTCCCCATACAAGACATGTGTTACTGTCAGTCTGTCACAGGGCTATATCTTTTGAACCGCAGGTAATATATAGAAACTTGAAACTTTTACAGAATCTGTATTTCTATTTCCACTATAAGATCGAATAATGAAAACACAATAAAATCAAGAATAAGAGGGGGTCCCTATACAAAATACGTGTCTTTAGGCGATTTTTGCTTGATTTTAGTAATTGTAACAGGTAGATGCTTTATATGTTCCAAGAATGTGTATTTCTATTGCCGCTAAAACAACAAATAATAAAAACAATATAAAGTTTTATACCATATAATAAACGTGTTTTTGGCCTCTTTTTTCTCGTCAGTGGTACGGAACCCGTCGTGTGCGAATCCGACTCGCACTTGGCCGATTTTATTTTCCACATGCCACGGTCAGGCTAAATCAGAGGGCCCAGAACCATTAAATTCCGCACTGAAAATCTTTGTAAAGATTTTTGATTTTTTGTCCTCTAGGAGAAAAAAGAAGAACATTTAATTTCTATACAAACGGACGTTCAAAGAACGTCCGTTTGTATAAAAATTCAATTTTACCCATATTTTACCCAAAAATGCATAGAATACCACCACGAATTTTTTTTTTTATAATAGTTGTGTAGGTACTCTTTTATTACATATCTACTTATAAATCGTCTCAAGAAATGTTTCTTAAAAAAGGCAAAGATGCTGATACATTTAAATGTCAAAGGTAAAAAGCAAAACAAATCCCCATATCCTTTGGGCTACAGACAAAAAACAAATAACCGTTCAAAGAAATCGAATGCCCCGTTCTCGTTTACAAAACAAACTTACCCGTTATATTGGAGAACCTGAAGCTTTGCGTTTGTTTGGTTCGCTCTCTATAAGACTCCTGAAGAGCCCAAGTTGGTCAAATACTAAACTGAGGTGGAAGAGCAGAGTATTTATCCAATATAGCACACCACAAATTTGTTCGTTATCTGGTGACTTCAGTCGGTCTTGTTAATAGGCATTATAGGTAAGTAGGTACAATCATGTTAGGTACTTATTCGAAAATGTGTTTGATTTCGACGCTCAGTGAGTACATAATCCTCTGAATTTGTTATGACTGGGGAAGCCGCGGTTAAACAAAGCTTCATCTAAAATGAGCGAGATTTATTATTCAAATTTCTATATTTGTTCATTATCTCAATGACGAATTCGCGGCGAGAAAGTCAGACTTCTTCATCGGGTGGGTTTAAAATCAAATTACTAACGCTTGCTTAAGCGGGTAACACGCCTTTGTTGAGCCCGAGCTGCGCAGTCGACTGTGGCGCCGCCGACTACCGCGGTCCCGTATATTAACACGTTACAACTATTAAAAAAGCGCGGTGCGACACTTCCGACAAAAAATATAGTTAACACAGCAGCTATTAATTTTTTTGGATACTAACGTAATTATTGTCCTTATTCACAAATATTTCTGTGATATATCACAACAGCGACTATTATATTAATACCCAATGTTATGTATGCCTAATAACTCAAAATCATCTAACCTAATAAGGACTACGACTATTGCCATGATAACTGTGAGGAAGTAAGACATTTTTCTCAAACATGGCATGAAATGTTGACATTACGTGCCTAAAAATAGGCCGCAAAGTACCTCGTTTCCGGTGCGGCTTGACACTTGACACGTAATGGAATTTCATACTTACATTGCCGGCCTGTATGTATTTTTTTTTTTTATTTCCATTCGACATTTATTTGGGCCACAGCATCACGGCATTCAGCCATTAAAAAAACAAAAAACGATGTTTGCTAAATTTTGCAGTTTTATTTATTTCAAATTGACATGAACATAACAAATAGGTAACACATTATAAACAATTATAAATAGCAATTTTAACTACACGAATACACATTTAAAATATTTCAACTAAATATTCGCGGTAAAAATGTGAACTGAAACAGCTTTTGATGATATAATGTCACTAATGTCACTTTCTGACCGAAAGTTTGTGTTATAAAATATTAAGTAAGGTTGTTATAGTAAGTTTATTTATTTCATTGCATATTTGAGAAAAGCACTGTACATACCTCGGCGGGAAATGGAGTTGCCAGCTTCGTAACTATCTGGCCTCGCTTTGCTCGGCCAGCTATATGTAGGTACTCGACCGGCAACTCCTTACTTCCCGGCCTCTGCAGTAATGTACTATTCCCTGACTTATCTTTTATGTCTAACACAGCACACTACTATAATATATTAATAGCTATTTATCTAGGGCGTTGTATAATATACCTACCAATTATATTTTAGGTACTAAAATGGTCAAAATCCATAGATGTAAACTTATTCGTAGTTCGCCTTGAGATGATTATACAATCATCTCATGGCCAACTGCACCTTAAATCGCTTTATTCCTAACAAATAACATCACAGTCTGTTGTTTGAAACTTATGTCTATTTTTAAACAGAATAAACAGTCTTTCGCCTCTAACTAACGGTTTAGAATTACAAAGGCGATGGTTTATAAAGAATTTTCATTTGACCGTGAACGTTAAGCAACTTTCAGCTTTTAATGTTTTGTATTTCAAAGTTCTACAAAAGCATTTAAAGTGAATTTTGTCTCAATCTTTAGCGGAAACCGAAACTACTCTTATTCTGTATTATAGTGTTAATTAAATATTTACATAAGCATTAATTTTAGGTACAGTGCAGTACAGTGCTCCTAGTTATTCTCTGATTCGTATTAGTTTACCTACCAAGACCATTTCTTCTAACTGCGATGAGACTTGAATCAATTTCAATACCGTTTGATGTACACTGAATTATTCCCAATAATCTAAATGGCGGACGCCACCCTCTGTATAGATAGATATTTAACTACAAATAGATATATATACAGATAGATATCTATCTGTACCTACATCTGTATCGGAGCGGAGTGAAGACATTAATTTTGATCGGCATGTTTGATACTGAATTAATTAACTAGGTAATTGTAACCGACGGTTCGTGGTTACTGAGACTGAAATTCGTGTGACAAGACTTTGAATCTGATAGATATATATCAATATATGTATTTCGAAAGCAACATACCAGGTGTTGCCTGTACCTACTAGGAGCATATAATTAAAACGCAGATTGTACTCCTTAAACTGAAAAAAAATTGTCCAGCGACATGTAAAAATAACTTAAGTTAAAATTTTTAGTACACTTTAAAGTTTATTCGAAACCGCAATGTATTGCGATGTTTTTTATGTTTGTAGGGTGACAAGCGAAAATACTATTTAATTTGTATGAAAAAGATAAAATCTAAAGATAACATAATTTTTAAAAGTTGTTGAAATTTTTTTTATTGTTTTATGAGTAGAATATACGTTTTAATTATTTGCTCCAGTTACAGGCAACACCCGTACCTATAATTACTCTGAAACACTAATACTCATTCAATTCAATAACTGTTAACTGTCGAATTATGAGACGATTTTGAAACTTTACAGTAACAAAAATGTCTTCTAAATCCTAATTTTATATTTAAAGTAGGTAATTTAAAATGATTATATAGGTATACGTCGGGTGGAACTCAAAACTGTCTCTAAACAGCTACCCAGCTTGATTGTGCTCATCATCGATTCTCTCGGTCTTTTTTTATGTAAGTATTTTATTAGGAAAATTATTAACTGAGGTGAAAATAAGCACAAGTTAGTAGTTAAATATAAACAGTATGAAAAAACTACGATTCTTGTAAAACGTTTCACAAATCACAAATATAATTATAACGAGAAACGGAACAATTGCCTCGTAACCTACAACCGGTGAACACCGCGTTTTGAAGCTATTTCGGACTTTATAGCGGCACATTCGTCTCGCTTTGTTTTGATAAAGAACGTTTTTCTAAGCAAATTCTAAATCAAATAGCTTGCGTGCCAGTTACTTGCCGACTGCAATGACAATCTTTAACACGCCCTTTACTTGTATTGCTTAATAACATGACATTTCTATACAGTATCCATGAAAATAAAAGTATATTGTGCACCGAGGGTAGTAAGAAGGGATTTACTAACGAGAGTCTATTAGGAGCCCGACGCCGTAGGCGGAGGGCTTTTAATGGCTCGAGTTTGTAATCCCCTTACTGCCCGTGGTACACACAATGTTTTTCATCACATTTGCGAGGAAAATAAAATAAGACAAAAATAACATTATTTACTGTCAACTTTTTCATATAGTCTTCCACAGATAATGCTAAGAACTGCGTTTAGTTTTCAAACTTGACAGGCAGTACCGCCAGATTGTACCGATTTTCAAAATAAAATTTTTAACTAAATTATTTTAATTGCATCAAAATAATTGCAAAAAATACTGAAATAATAGTTAAACATACCATATAATTTTTGTACTTATACACTAAAATTAGTTTTGTAGCCAAGTTCTGAAGATGTGAAATAAGACTTGGCTGATAAGAAACCTCCTTAGTCTGAAATGACGTACGGGTAGGTTCTATATTTTAAAACTAAACTCATAACTCCCTCGGGAGTTATAGATTTTCATACAGTTTTTCTTCCCGTGGGAGTTATAGATTTTTATAACCCACGGGAGGTAAAACAGCTCGAGCTGGTCTATAAGCCCGCGTGTTATAACACCCTTTACGAGCAAGTGTGATGAAAAAATCATAATACTACTTATTTATTTCCCTGTAGCCTTTAAGTCTGCCTTCGAAAATTGTCAAAATTTCACCATTTAGCGGTTTTAACGACTTTTAAAAGATCTTAAACAAAAAATAACAGAACTCGATTTCCACCGACTTGCCTATTATTTTGCCGTGGAGGAACAATAGTACATTGTGTATCAAGGGCGGTAAGTAAGGAATTACAAACGAGTGTTTGTTACAAGGCCGAGGCGAAGCCGAGGGCTTTAATAACACTCGTTTGTAATTCCTTTACCGCCCGTGGCACACACAATGTTTTTCATCACACTTGTGAGGAAATCTGATTAAAATAACCTTACTTAAACTAAATAAAATTGTAAAACTGACAGTGACGTTAGTCTCATAATTATATCCATAGACAATGCGAATGTCTAGTCACGTTCGGAAACCATAACGGTAAAGACTTAAAATGGTTGATTTTATATTTGCAAAATACTGAAATACACTATTTAAACATTTAATTAATGCTACAGAAATATGTGTTTACATGTATTTGCTATAACAGTTCTCTTTAAATAAATATTTCAGTAATAAAAATTAAAAAAGTAAGTTGGCGTTTCCTTTGAACATGGACAAATAAGAGTAAAACAGAACCAGCGTTTCAAATTTAAAAAGAAAACCATTACGCCCTAGGGCGTAATAGGTCATTTAAGGCCCGCAAAACCTACGTGTAATGACACCATTTTCGAGCAAGTGTGATGAAAACACATTTTATAGTTCTCAAATAAAGAATCCTCCACGGGTAAATAATAGGCAAGTCGGTGGAAATCGAGTTCTGTTGACACCCGCCCCCCCCCCACATTATTACCGTTTTATTTCTAAACACCCGAAAACTTTTGATAATAGTGCTCATATAGTTTTTTACAAAACCCGGGTTCTAAGAATGAAAATCGGGTAATACCCGGGTTTTACATTTGGCCGGGTATTGCATTCCCTTATTGGAACTTCTTTTAAAAACCAATTTGAATATAAATTCATTGAAATATTCACGAAACGTTTGGTCTACATGCGTGGCTGTCTCTTCAAACGAAAACTTTTTGAAACATAAATTAAATTATAAACAGTAAAACTCAGCGGCCGTTGCGTAAATTTGTTGCGTAATATAATTTAATATCCGTATACTTATGGGAACATGATTTGTGGTTTCCGTTTCATTTTTCTGTATAACGTTTGAAGTCATATACCCCAAATTGCACCCAAGATCTGATCACTGCTAATGACTATTGCAAATCCTAAAGGATTTATGCGGATGATTTTTATTATTAACGACGCAAATGTATCTAATTGTCTATGGCCGTCTGTATGTGAATTTGTGCATATTGATAGATTGTACAAAAACTGATGAATTTCACAGAAGAAACCATATTACGCGTACCACATTATCCGTGAGGATGATAAGGATCCAGGTCGTATCTCTAAATCACTTGCTCAAGAATACCAGATTTTTAAAAATACATGATTCCCGGATTATCCGGTTATTATTCCGGATTTATCAGATTCCTATCGTACCACATTCCCATGAAACTAGAATACTATATTATAAAACCATGGGTTACTCAAGAATCTAAATGATTTTGTACAATGTGCTATTTTTTAAATCTGGTACACGGGCAATCTGATAAATCGAGAATCTTGTAGTTTGAGAAATCTGGTATTCTGGGAATGTTTTGGGCATGAGAGATTTTCGTTAGTGTTTGCAAGGTACAGAGCTTTATACAAACGAGTAAGTATATTACAGATTCATATCATTGAACACCGTTTGTGACAACCTCTAAACCAGCGGTCGGCAACCTGCGGCCCGCGAAGCGATCACTTGCGAGCCTTCCTGACTATTTTGTATGTAAGAGCCTTATCACACTTGCGATTTGCGGGCGAGTTAGAAGCGAAGTTCCGTACAAATGTCGCTCGTGGCGAAATCGTCGTGAGTGGTTTAGTGTGGAAACACGCCCACAGCTCGCTTGCAAGTCGCAAGTGTGATAAGGCTCTAAAGGTCGTTATATTCAGAATCGTATAAAGTCACCAATTATTAACAAAGTGCGGCCCGCGTCAATTTCTTTAGGTGCTATGTGGCCCTTAGCTGCTAAAAGATTGCCGACCGCTGCTCTAAACATAGGATATAGGTACAAACCTACAATCTATTTCCTGTATTCGTCCAAAGATAACGCTCGACTGACGTTCGAGTATGTAGCTTTGCACAGTTTGAATTCAGACGGCCTAGTTGCCGCAGATGTTGTCTGCCGATCCGTCAATAGATTCTGACAATACCGATCGGGATCGTGAACGTAGTACTCACTCTACTTCGTATAAATTTAAATATTTCAGTCATATACAGAACTTTGGGTTCTACCTGCTTTGCATTTCATGTTCCTGAAAGGACAGCAGGGGTTACGTAGCAAAATATCTAAACACACATGTTATACGGTCGGTTTGCATACGATCAAAATACATAAAGTCAATTTGCAGAACGTACGGAATTCATAACATATTTCATCATAAGTTTAAAACATAAATATGTCAATATCCAGCGTAGAATTAAAACCTTGTACATGAATTTATTTCATGTTTAGTTAATCTAGCTGTTTTTCCTTATGTACTCACTTTTTCATTGCCTGAGACACAGGATTTTCCTAGTTCATGTAATAATTTAAGTACCTACTAATTTTAGACCCTCTTGCCTCTTGGTTATGTGATGATACTATGGTTATCCCACTAATATTATAAATGTGAAAGTTTGTGAAGATGTTTGGATGTTTGTTACCTAATAACGGGATAGCAACTGGATGGATCAAGCTGAAATTTGGCATGTAAGTAGACCATTTCCTGGATTGAAACATAGGATACTTTATATCCCGGTAAAGAGGTCCTTTGGGACAATAACGGGAACAACGCGGGCGAAGCCGCGGGAAAATACTAGTTAATAAATAATTTTATTTATTTATTTAGAGGCGTAGTAGTTGTGACGGTAACATTTCGTGAGGGCCAAGGACGTAGCATCGCTAACAAAGAACTGAAGCACCTCTAGTCCGCCGGTTTCTTTAACGCTGGTTGGTCAGGTCAATGTGTGCATGCTGCGAGTAGTAGGAAAAAACTTGTTGATGTGTGCGTGCGGCTCGTAAGTACAAAGCAACCGGCCCAAAAAAAATGCTTCAGTTATCTGTTAGCGAGGCTCCGTACGACTAATTATTTTAGTGTCCTTGGTGAGGGTATAGTTTTTCCAGTAGCGCAAATTCATCGCGTTCAAATTCAACGGTTCTTTTTAGGGCTCCGTACCAAAATGGTAAAAAAGGAACCCTTATGGTGCGACTCCGTCTGTCTGTCCGTCTGGGTAATCCATCATTTTACAGAAAATCATTTCACCGATTATCGTTTCCTATAACACTATTCGCAGAATTTTATTATCACATAAGAATCATTCATCGAACTCTGTTAAATCGCTCATACATTTGCTCGAATTACCTTTTACGGAAGAATCGATTTATCGAATTCTACTTCATTATTTTATTTGTTGATCGACATAGTAGTTCATCGAACCGCTTTTACTATAATTTTGGTCTAACTTAAGTTTCAGTACCCAAAAGTCTTATTACATAGAAAATCGTTTCACCTGTGTTACTATAATTGATAATACGTTTCAATAACAGTACATTTTAACGCCCTATTTGAAACGAACTGCTACCAGAAAAGTAGGTTAGGTTAGGTTTGAACTGCGACCCCAAACAAACCGAAATGCTGCCAAAAAGGTAGGTTAGGTTAGGTTAGGTTCTTATAGTAGGTTTAGGTCGACCCGGGTCAGTAGGTTAGGTTGGTTCATTAAAAAAAGGGGCCGTTTGGGGAAATAACTTCAATCAAAAACATACAGGGCCTGAGCGACAAAGGGGGGACGGGGGGGCGGAGCCCCCCACAAGGGGGGCTCGGGGGGCGAAGCCCCCCGCATTAAGAAAAACTCAAACCATAAGTTCAATTAGGTTAGGTTAGGTTAGGGTTCGAACTGCGTCCCCCAACAAAACCGAACTGCTGTCATAAAAGTAGCTTAGGTTAAGTTGGAACTGCGACCCCAAACAAACCGAAATGCTGCCAGAAAGGTAGGTTAGGTTAGAGTGGGTTTAGGTTAGGTTTGAACTGCGACCCCAAAGAAACCGCGTCAGCGGGGCGTCGTCGACACGCTGGCGGGTCATGAGACTGTCAAACAGTTAGGTACAAAAAAGAAAAATCCAGATTACAAATTAGATGCTTTATTACAAAAAACAATATTGCAATTAGAGTTTTAAGTTTTTGGCAATTTCAATGAGAAACTGTTTTTTTGAGAGCTCGCTGCAATAATAAATGCATCGTTCGATGAAACGTTACTACGATGAAATATTTTTCGTGGCAATACTAATATATGGAACGTACCATCTGTGAATGATGTTTCGATAAATTAATACTACGACTAACTAATTATTCTATGAAAGGTAAATTCGATGAACAGTTAAGCTACGATTTGAGACAAATTCGAAACGATTTACGATGAATAGTTGATCGATTATTCGAAAAGAAATGAATTGATGATTATGTGATTAGAAAAAAATATGAAATGACATTCGTGGAATAGTTTTCGGTGATATGAAATTCGATGCCAGGAAATTCGATACAATGATAGACACCCGTCCGTCTGTCTTTCCGTCTGTCACAGCAAGATATCTCAGGATCTACTGATGCAATTGACTTGAAATTTAGAATAGTGTTAAGAACCGCTAACCCGAGCCTATTGGATGTAAAAAAAAAATCTTGTAACTTTTTTAGGGTTCCGTACCAAAATGGTAAACAAAGAACCGTTATGGTGCGACTCTGTCTGTTTGTCCGTCTGTCACAGATCTCAGAAACTACTGCAGCTATCGATTTGAATAGTATTAAAAGTAGCTAACCTTAGTCTATTGGATGTAAAAAAAATCTTGTAACTTTTTACTTTTTTTAAAGGGGTCCGTAATGGGACTTTGAAAATTGAAAGTAGGGCTATTATATCGAGTGGGGTATCAAATGAAAGGGCTTGATTTGTAGATTAAAACACCGTTTTTGTTTTTTTTTTTAATGAGTAGTTTTTGATTTATGGCGAAAAACGTTGAAAAAAATACCATTTAGTAACTTCGAAGATAATACGGGGGTATCTTCGAAGTTACTGAACAAAAAAATCTGTAATAATTACGAATTATTAATGTCGTCCTAAATATTACAGGAAAAATATAACGGTTTTCCTAACTTGCACCTTTTTTGAGAAATTTGCAAAAATCTTAACACATACTTATTTGCACCAACTAAACTAATCGCCATACAGTTTTTCTTGAACTATTAATGTATCTACTTATGACTTTGTACGGAACCCTCGGTGCGTGAGTCCAACTCGCACTTGACCGGTTTTATTTTAAGCAGTTTCACACTACCCTCAACTATTTATGTTCGTGCGTAGACGTGACAATTTTTACATGCCTTTATACGCATGCAAATCCACCAATTTGCATATGCTAGCCAATCTCTAGGCACATGCGGTCAGTATGCAGGCTTAATAACGTGTTAACGTGGCCGCTATGTGCACTAACAATGCGCATGTGTCTAGTGTCAATTAGGGAGAATTGGGTCATCTGCGGCTTACTCTCTAAATATAGTGGGTAGTTCCGTAACCTTGTGTGAATAAATTGTGGGAAAGGTCACGTCCCAAGTTATACCACTAACCTAGACAAAAACTACAACTAAGTACTTTACTTCTACAATCGTCCGGATATCAACTGGCATAATAAGGCTATAATACTTTAATTAGCATATGATATTCCTATATGTTCCTTTTTCCTACTAGTGCTAACGCAATCCAATGACGGGTTCTCTACAGCTGCAATACCGCAGATTAGATAATAAATACAGCGTGTAAGTCTAATACGGGCGAACAATTAAACCAGATATAGCGTTTAGTAGTGTTATCATTAATTAACATGATTTTTTAAATTACACTTAATAGTGACCTCGTAATAAATTTTTGAAAAGTTACCGAGCAGCAATGTACCGCATACATGCTTGTTATGACATTGCGAGATACGAGCTTTTTTAAAGTAACTGTCAACTAGCGTGTTTGTCAACTTGAATGTGTTGCGTTACATTGCGGCCCGAATTATTTTGTATGGTAAATATTTTCATTGTGGTTTTAAGCTATAGTTATCTAAATATGCTTCTTAGGTCCTATGCTGACCACCATTTCAATATTCGCCCGTATTAGATTTACAGGCTGTATAACCTCAGTCTAGTAGTGCTGTGAAATGTGTACAATAAAGCGTTGCTGGCGAGCGAGAACGAGTAACGGTTGGAAATCAAAGGTGCAGCCCAGCAGTGGGACACTATGATAGGCTAACAAAAAAAATATAATAGTATATTTAGGGGTTGGGTCCGGAACGCCTTACTTGCATTTAGCCATAAAGAGCAGAGCACCTTAGTTGTATTTTTGTCCGGGGAGTAAAACGTCTTGGTCTGTAAAACGCCCTCACTGTTATAAGACATAGTAAACTGAATGACTTGACTGCAAAACGGCTTAACGTCTTAATGCTTTAATAGGTATATGGTCTGAATAATCTTTACGTCCAATATTGTAGAATGTCTTTATAGTATAAAGACCATGTAGTTAAATCGTAAAGTATAAAAAAATGTCTTAAGTAGCAATTTGTCCAGGTTGTATAATGACATAACATTATTTTATTATCACCTTCATAGTACTTCAAATACGATTACAGGCCACTTATATTGATAATTAAGCAGATATTAATGTTAATCTGCAGTTACTCATTTTACATCAATATAACGTAGTCATTTAGCAATAATGACGTTTCATCCACTTCCTCATTTTATAACTAAGACATTAAACAAACAAGATCTTTTGATTACGTAGTCCTTATCACAACCAAGACTTTATATACAATTGAGACATTCTGCCTACTTGTGCATTTCACGACCTAGGCGTTTTGCTCCCTAAGTCTTCTTGAAACTTGGACCATTTTGTAATCATGGGATTAGATAAACAAGTCATTTTGCATACTTGGCCAGTGTACAACTGAGACGTTTGGAATACCAAGGCTAAATGCAAGTAAGGCGTTCCGGACCCAACCCATATTTAGTATGTATGATCAACTTCCGATTCATTATTGCAATAATTAATTACCTACCTCTGGTAATGTTTATTTATTTGGACTTTATTGCATAACAGGAAAGTGCAAACGGCGAACTTAATGCCATATGGCATTCTCTACCAGTTAACCGCTATATATACACAATATTGATATAATTTACATAAATATGCTATATAAAATATATCTACATACAATGTTATTTTATAATTACTGCTGACTATCTTAGGGGTAAAAGCAGGCAGAGTTAATCAACGATAAACAAAGTGAAGTGGCCGGTGGGCGGTCGATATGGGGCGTACCTTGGAGAGCCAGGAGCCTGTCGCTGACGCGGGAATTTAATATCACGTCCCAACGCAGTGGGACGGCAATACCATTGCAGCCAACTTTCAACTATGAGGGAACTTTCATTCTAATCCGACTTCAGAATATTTAAGAACTTACGGGAGAGTATTCTTTGAAAAATGAAATGTCTGGAAATGCAACGTTTTAAATACTGTAGCTTTGTTTTATAAACTTGCTTTATTATGCTTATTGTATTGAACTTATACATGTTACATGCGGTTATTATGAATTCTGGTAATAGTTTATTTACCTAATCAGTTTTTATACAAAACTGCTTAAATTATCGTCTCATTTTTCAATGTTCACTGAATTTGATTCTTTATTAAACAAAAGTAGGTAACTGCCTAGTTTTACAACTGTATCATTTACAATTTTTTATTGGAAATTGCAAAACGAACCAACGTTTGCTATATGCCGTTTGAATTCAAAATTGGGATAGTTTTATTGGCAAACACCGTTGTTTATTCAACTAACAGCTTTTAGTCGTATTTATTACACAGAAATTAAAAGTGCATTGGAATTCTGCTACAATACATTTCGAAATTGATAAACTGCCCAAATATACCACCGAAACAGTTCAATAAATTGGGTTTGATTGTTTCTTGAATATGGACACACAGGTAGGCATTATACTCGTACTTACATATATTAATGTTGTTAACTCTCACTCATGTAGAATATGTCCCGTCATCTATATATATAAAAGGCAAAGTCCTGACTGACTCATCAACGCACAGCCGAAACTACTGAAGCGAAGAACTTGAAATTTTCACAGTAGAATGGTCATATGACGTAGGTGAGAGATAAGAACGGATTTTTCGAAATTCATTCCCTAAGGGATTCAAATAGGGGTTCAAAATTTGTATGGGGACTTTTATTTTTTTTAAGTAAGAGGTTTGAAACTCCATGTATGGACTTTCCATAAAAAATATAGAAAAGTAATTTCACCGTTTTTTAAATTCATCCTCTGAGGGGTGAAAATGGGGGTTGAAAGTTTGTATCGAGAGTCTGCGTTTTTTAAAGTATGTACCATCATGTTTAGACTCTTCATTAGAATAAAAAAAAAGTGTTTTTACCATTTTTCGAAATTCATCCTCTGAGGGGTTAAAATGGGGGTTGAAAATTGGTATCGGGACTCTACGATCTTTTAAAGTAAGAGGTTTGAAACTTCATGTTTAGACTCTTTATTAGAATAAATAAAAACTGATTTCACCATTTTTCGAAATTCTATTCGGTTTAAATAGGGGTTGAAAAATTGTATCGGGACTTTACGATCTTTTTAAGTAAGAGGTATGAAACTTCATGTTTAAATTCTTTATTGTTTTAAAAGAAGAGTATTTTCACTGTCTTTTGAAATTCATCTCCGAAAAGCTTAAATAAGGTTTGAGAATTTGTATCGGGAATATATGATTTTTACATAAGGAGATCTTAGACATCATAGATATCCTTTTTATAATGAGCCAAGAAAAGCCATTATTACCGTTTTCCGAAATTCATCTAATTTAGGAATCAAATAGAGGTTGAAAGTTTGAAAGACAGAACAAAAACTTATAGATCTAGAAACTTTACATGTGCAGAGGTTCTTATTTCCTTTGAGGGGTTTAAAAGGGTTGAATATTTGCATGGGAAGGTTTGAAACTTTATGTATAGATTGTTTATTAAATTTAAAGAAAAGTGATTCCACAGTTTTTCAAAATTCATTTCCTAAGGGACTAAAGTCGGAGTTGAAATTTGTATACTTGGGACATGACTTTTAAAGTAGGAGATCTGCGACGTGATATATAAACCCTTCATTATATGTCAAGAAAAGTAACTGTGCCGGTTTTCGAAATTCATACCTAATTAAAAGGAGTTAAATGGGGGTGGAAAATTTGAATTTGGACAGAGTGATTAACTAATAAACCTAGAAAATTGAAATATGCTGAGTACATTATTTATATACAACGTAAAAAGAATAAAAAAGTGTTTGTTTTTGGAAATTCATATTTGTATAGAGTTTAGATAGAAAACGAGGGGGAGAAAGTTTGTATAGAGAATTTATTATTCTTACAGTTAGAGGTATAATATTACATAAAAATCCTATTCACTAAAAACCAGGAAAATATATCCACACTTTCGTAAAAAGTCGTTCTGTTGACTTATCACGTTTCTTCAATAAAAGAAACGTGAATTCACCGTTTCTTCAATAAAAGAAACGTGAATTCACGGTTTTTCGAAACTCATCCCCAGGGGGACAAAAGGGGTTACTCCTTAGGGCAGGGTTTCTTAAAGTGTGGTCCATGGACCCCTTAGGGGTCCGTGGTACGAGAGCCGGGGGTCCGTGGCTATGCCTTCAACACAAACTTTCATGTGCCTTTGATTTTCTTTTTGTCTGATTACATTCGGAAAGGGTCCGTAAGGTTTTCGAAATAATGTAAGGGGTCCGTGACCAAAAAAAGTTTAAGAACCTCTGCCTTAGGGGGTAGTTACTGCTTCGCGCACGGCCAGTTTTACGTCGTTTTGGTAATGTAGAAAGCGGTACTACTATTAGCCTGCGGTAAAATAGGTATATGCACCGTTAACCACCCACACGGGTATTCGAATTTCACGCGGACGAAGTCGCGGGCAACAGCTAGTTTCTGTATAAATAGGTATTATTTTGACTAATGGGTACAAGTACTCCATGTGTCAAGATAACCAAACACGTTTTGGTGAAATGTGGGCGGACCAAATAAGGTAAAAGTCCTAGTGCTCGACACACTAATGTCCAATAATCGACACCCGACTGTCACCTCTATTGCTAATGCGACAATAACATTACATTCAAGACGCACTCGCGCATCTACTTTACTGAAATAATATATGGCCAAAGATTAGAATCAAATATCTAAACTAATTAGTAGGTAACGATATTAAGGATAATGGGAACCGAGAACCGCAAAGTTTATCTTTCGAATGAGGATAAGAAGTAGGCACCAGTGAAAATGATGAGCGCAAAGATCATTTATACAGACCGCTGGCTACGCTGGGGAACGGGCGAGGCGAGAGGCCGTGTTTTATTCTTAATTTCTTTATCGTGCTGACGAAATGAAATTTAGCTTATTCGATATTTGCTTTTAATTCTTTGTGCTTATGAAACAAAGCGTTTTCTTTGAATTGCCTTACGTACCGTACTCAGCAGGGAACGTCATGTTTCTACATCGTTTTACCAAACTGCAAATCAATAGAAGGAAATAATAAGACTGCATACGCTAAAGTCAAATGCAAATTATAGTTTATAATAATAAGATCAGAAATTATCAAAATTAATCGACGATATGAATTCAACGAGATAATTAAATTAATTGTGCCCGTAGGGTCCCAGCTAGGGATTGCAGCCAGACTCGAAAACCGAAAAACGAGTACTTTTCGATTAAACTCGAAAACCGAGTTCGGTTTCGATTTTTACTCGAAACTGTCTGAAGTAGTTTTAATTTTTTTTTGTGTAATGATAATGATTAAATTAGTTTGTAAACTCGGGATTAAGTAGGGTAGTAGGGTAGTTTTTAGGGTTCCGTACCAAAATGGTAAAAAAGGAACCCTTATGGTGCGACTCCATCTGTCCGTCACAGCAAGATATCTCAGGATCTACTAATGCTATCGACTTGAAATTTGGAATAGTGTTAAAAATCGCTAACCCGAGGCTATTGGACAGTAAAAAAATCTTATACCTTTTTCCTTTTTTTTTAAAGGGGACCGAAATGGGACTTTGAAAATTGAAAGTAGGGCTATTATATTGAACGGGGTATCAAATGAAAGGGCTTGATTTGTAGATTAAAACACCGCGTTTATTTTTTTTTTCTTAAATAAGTAGTATTTGATTTAATAATGCCAAACGTTAAAAAAATACCATTCCCCCCCTATTATCTTCGAAGTTACTGAACAGAAAAATCTGTAATAATTACCAATTGTTAATGTCGTCCTATTACAGGAAAAATCCAAATCAGGGTTTTTTAGAAATTCGCAAAAATCGTAACACATACTTATTTGCTCCTACTAAACTAATCGCCATACAGTTTTTCTTGAACTATCTATGTAGCTACTTGAGTTTGTACGGAACCCTCGGTACGCGAGTCCGACTCGCACTTGACCGGTTTTTAATCTATCCATCAGAAACCGTCAAAGAGTTTACAATCTGTCGGATTTCCTAGAGGATATGGCACCATAGACCACATACACAGTGAGGCAGATAATACAGAAGACTGAGGAGTAAAATCAGCCCCTGTGCTTAGCATTTGTGGACTATGAGAAAGCTTTTGATTTTGTCTGGTTCTGGAATCCTTGCAACGTTGCCAAATAGACTGGCGATACATCCAAGTGCTGAGATGTCTCTACGCCGTCCAAGTACAGAACCAGCAGACTAAGCCCATTCTCCTGCAGCGGAGTGTGAGACAAGGGGATGTCATTTCCCCCAAATTGTTCACGAATGCACTGAAGGATGTGTTTATGACGCTAGCTTGGGAGGGTCGTGGCATTAATATAAACGACGAGTACATTTCACACTTGCGATTTGCAGACGATCCCGTCATTTTGGCTTGAACTTTGCAGGATTTAGAATACATGCTGAACGGTCTAGCTGCTTTTTCTCAACACGCCGGTCTTAGGATGAACTTGGACGAAACCAAGGTTATGTTCAACGATATTGTTTTACCGAAACTGACTGCAGTGCAGGACGCCCTTCTCGAAGTTGTTCAGGAGTACGCTTACCTCGGGCAAGTTCTGCAGTTAGGTAAAAATAACTTTGTAAAAGAGGTTAATAGAAGAATACAGCTGGGTTGGGCTGCGTATGGGAAATTACGTCGAGTCTTCTCGTCGTCCATTCCACAATGTCTGAAGACAAGGGTTTTCGATCAGTGCATCCTACCTACCAGTCTTGACATACGGAGCCGAAACGTTGTCGCTCACGGGAAGGCTGAGTACCTACGTAAATTTAAGGTCACTCAGCAAGCTATGGAAAGGGCCATGTTGGGAGTATTTCAGAAGGATCGTATCCGTAATGATGTGATCCGACAGAGAACTAAAATCGTCGACATAGCCCAAAGGATTAGCAAGCTGAAGTGGCAGTGGGCTGGCCATATCTGCCGCAGAACCAACAAGCGCTGAAGCAAGCGTGTTCTCGAGTGGAGACTACGGATCGGCAAACGTAGTGTGGGGCGCCCTCAGACAAGATGGAGTGATGATCTTCGCAAGATGGCTGGCAGAGGTTGGATGCCAGTGGCCGCGGATCGTGCTCGATGGCATGACATGGGAGAGGCCTATGTCGAGCAGTCGACTAATACGGGTTGATGATGATGATGGTGGTGCGTATACACAACGTATTTCTGTCATTTTGCTTTTCTGTCGTTTCGCGTGTGTGTCATTTTGCGAAGTCAGAATATGTCTTTATCGAATTAAAGGCATTTTTTTATGCAGTAGTTAGTTATACGTCGATTACTTACGTGTTACGAAACTTAGAAACCTATTTTTAAGGTTTACTTAAGTAAAAATATAAAAATCCGTAATATTATAAGGACGCAAAAAAACTCGAAAAACCGCGGTTATTAACCGAGTTCTATTTCGATTAAAACTCGATCGAGTTACTCGGTTAACCGAGTTTCGAGTAACTCGTTTGCAATCCCTAGTCCCAGCGCACATGCCCTAGTCAAAGACTTGTCCAAAAGGCTGGTCGACTGCACTGGTGACCGAAATTCTGGCAGCTTCCTCGCGCAGCGAATAAGTATCGCCATACAGCGGGGAAACGCTGCTAGCATATTCGGCACCATGCCAAGGGGGCCCAATTTTTTAGATAATTTTTAGTTTTAATTTAGGTTTATTTTCGTAAGATTCATCATCATCATCATCAGCCTGCGGCAGTCCACTGCTGGACGTAGGTCTCTCCCAAGACGCGCCACTTTGCTCGATCATCAGCTATACTCATCCAGTTGCTACCAGCCGCCCTGCGCAGATCGTCGCTCCATCTAGCCGGGGGGCGTCCCACACTGCGTTTACCTGTACGCGGTCTCCACTGCAGTAATCTCTTGCTCCAGCGATTGTCAGTTCTGCGGCAGATGTGGCCAGCCCACTGCCACTTCAGCTTGCTTGCTCGAGTAACTATGTCGGTAACTTTGGTTTTGTAAGATTAGTTTAATTTTTTTAGTTAAGTTTAGATTATTAAGTAGTTATATTTTATTTGTATATAATTTTAATTACTGAATAAATCCATAGCCACGAAAAAAAAAATTGTCAAGAATTATGTTTACTAGAGGTACTCTTGCGTTTACATATATTTTGTCATCAATACTTGTTTGTTAGTTCTAAATGTTTGAAAACTATTTTTACAAAATCCTGATTTGAAATTTACATAATTTTAATTAAAATAATAGGTAATAAAATATAACGAACACACCCATTTAAACTTGATAATACTATAGCTTGGCAACTTCGTTGGTGACACTCACCTGTGTGCTTTATGTTATGTGCAGCCGTAACTACTTACACAAGTTACCGCCAACATGAACTGCGACCGACAGAGGCAGCCTCAGCCGACGAAGTTGCCAAGCTATAAGTGACTATTGTGACTAATTTCTTACTCAAGCAATAATGCCGTCACGTTTATGTTTCACTTCACATAAACCAACATTATATCCATAGATAAAATATTACAACATAACAAAAAATTAAACAACCGACTTCAAATGAAACATTTCAATAATACACGATTTACCTTTAAATATATCCAAGTCGCAGGAGACGAACCTAAAGTATTTGAAGAGTTTCCCCAAGTTCTCCAAGATCCTTATCTGGTGCTAATGAGATCACTTGGGAGGTACCTATACGCTTTCAAGATAACTGCGGCCTGCTTTGCTCTCTCAAGGTTGCGCCCAAGTCTTCGCCCGAGTAATGTCCGAAAGGCCTATTTCGGATACTTTCACTCCATATTAACAGATGAATTAGACCTATGGGGAGACGCTGCTGATCGTGAGAGAGCCTTCAGGCTTCAGAAACGTGCAATACGCGTATCTCGGGAGTACAGTGGGATCAGCCTGCAAAAGTTTTGTTCAGAAAAAATAATCCCTAAGCTAGCATGTCTGTATATCTTAGGGGTAGCAAAGCTAGTCAGGTGCAACTCCGAACAGTTCCAAACTAATGCAGAGTGCTAAATTTCAATTAGAGGCGATTGCACGAACTTCGACCGCCCCCACTACGAGATTGGTAAAATCAAAAAGTGCCTACATACAAAAAGTCCGAAAATTTATCATAAACTGCCAGAAGTAATAAAAACTGCTACTTAAATAATTTCTTACGAAACTGAAAACCTATCTACCAATGCTGCCTATATTCGTTGCAAGAGTTCTTCTCTGAATGAATAAGTTAGTCAGGGTGGATAATCTAGGTTTAAATATGATAATGTAATAATAATTATGCACACAATGATTATTGAAATAAGTATCTTAGAGTATAATATAGGTACCAAGTACCTAATATGACTGTCAGAAATTTTAATGAATGTTTGTTTATGTTTTGAATAATGTTTTATGTAAAATTTAATTTATATATTTATTAATAAATGAATTGAAATAGTTCATTGTGTATCAAGGGCGGTAAGTAAAAAATTACAAACGAGTGTTTGTTACAAGGCCGAGGCGAAGCCGAGGGCTTTAACAACACGAGTTTGTAATTCCTTTACCGCCCGTGGCAAACACAATGTTTTTCATCACACTTGTGAGGAAATCTGATTATAATAACTTTACTTAACCTAAATAAAATTGTAAAACTGACAGTGACATTAGTGACATATATCAAGACGACAAGTCACGTTCAGAAACCATAGCGGTAAAGACTTAAAATGGTTGATTTTATATTTGCAAAATACTAAAATACACTATTTAAACAGGCCGGCGCCGGGTGATGTCGCGAGGAAGGAAACCTCTGATAAAAAGTTACAATTGGGGACCTGAGAGAGTGAACTGTGGGGCACTCACTGCTCTCCCGGTGTGGAGGTCTCCAGGTGACGGTTCGACGTGAGCTATTTACCGGCTCACGTTCTGTGGGACGGCTTCGGCAGGGCGGCAGGCGGGGTTCACGGTAGCCTAGTCCCATGGCCTCGCCATAGTGCCGTTGAGGGTAAACCGTGGGGTTTTAGTCGGTAGTTGGGAAAGCCCAGAGCCCGGGATTCCGGTCATTCCATGACTTTACCTGTGGCCCCAGCAGGCGGGATGCGTAAATGCAATTCCCCACGTCGGTTAAAAACGGCATATTCCATAATTTCATAACCGAGCGTTGTACTTGTAACTGTAGCGGTTTCCAAAGCTTGTCTTGTCAGGTGTTCCGGTTGCCTTCCAATATTACTTAAAAGGATTTTTGCGTGTTTTAGCGGCGGGTATTATCCAGTTACCACCCCTCGCATGAAACACTTTTACGCCGGTGTTTTTATTTCATGTCTCTGACAGGGTTACATAAATTCACAAATGTTTTTTTTACTCTTATTTACACCCGGCTACATAATAAACTAGCCGCGTAAAAGGAAAACACGGTAAGGCTCCTTGGGAATAAGATTATCGATCCCAGTAGGACTAGCACAACTGGAGGAGTCTTCGTCTGTCGTACGATGCGATAGAGCCTGACCTGTCACTTTCAAACTATATTGAATGGAGAGAGATAGGTAGTATTTGTCGCGCAATAAAGAGTTGCGCGCCAGAATTGTGCTAAAAGTACTGATATAGTCGACACATGTAAAGTTAAGTCACTGCAAAATTGCTAAAGGCGCGCTCTCACTCATTTACGTCATGTCATCTACTTTTCATTTTAATCACTAAAATGCCCAACTCCGAAGAGTGTGGTTCAATCGAGGATGTGCAGCACTTTTGGCGGAGTGCGTCCAAACTCGAGAGAAAAGAGCTACGTTAGCTACAGTTTGGGGCTTAACGTGCACGAATGTACATAGGCCTCTTTCATTCAATTTAATTTTGGCGGAACCCCATTCAAAGGTTGCCAAGTTTGTATGCGGTTTTTTTAAAACATAGTGTACAAATTTGGTAACCTTTTTGCTTTTTTAGGTATTTCATTTTTTTTTCTTTGAATATTGTATTGTAGAGGCTTAATGGACCTGGCATAGTCAGTCTGATAAAAGCTCCCTAAAAATAAAGATTAAAAAAAAATGCTCAGTCTAGGGTTCCGTAACCTTTTACTAAAGTGAACTATAATGCACTATAAATGAAAATATACTTAAAACTTAAAACCTGACTACGCCTTCGGCTTTGCAGCCTGAAGCTCGTTCTTCGGGCCCCCGAATATGAGACTCATATGCGGTTTGCGTGATATAACCATGTGCCTTTAGCCCCAAGCGGTGCTTGGCCTTCGGCCTCCGTAGGGCTTACTACGGATATAGTGCGCTTGCAGAGGAGCTCGGCCTTCGGCCTCGCAACCTGATGCTCGCCCTACAGGCTCGCAAGAATGAGATTGATGTATGGTTTGCGTAAGGCGACCTGGAACGCTTCGGGCCTTCAGCTTCACTTTGAATTAGTGCGGCATAAAGGGCACCTGCAGACGGACCTTCGACCTTCCGGCTTGAAACTTCCTTCACAAGATCAGTCTCAAGTCGTGGTGACCCGAGGAATGATAGCGGAAGCACCCTTACTGAAAACTATCTTTTAATGGCTATTTTATCAACGTCCATTTAATAAACTTGTTCTTTTCATCGTAGTTGTATGGCACTTGTAGTCCTTAATTTCCACAATTTATTAAACTATTTACCACTGGGCTGCGTTACTGATTTATCACTTTTTTTTGTACAAACATTGGTGCACCAGGAGGTAGGTGTGCTAGAACAATGTAAACGTATCGGCGAAGAGCGCGGGCTGTTGAACGTGTTTCTTGTTGTTATTGAATTGAAATGGAAATACACATGTGTGATATATTTTTGAAATGAGCTTTTAAAATACATTAAATTGTCATATAATTCAATGCGACTTGATGACTTTTATTCAATGCTTTACTTTTTATGAGGATCATGGTCCCTATCTTAATTTTGGTTCCAACTAACTAGCTTATAACCTGCGTCCAATCACTAAGAATCTAACGATACCCCACATGTTTGAATCGGTTCAGTAGTTTTTAGTTAAGAAGGAACAGACGAACATACAAACATACATACAAGTATACATACGGAGCTGAAATCATAATCCTCCTTTTCGTTTTGCTATACTTGAGTAAATAATACGATGTGAAAAAGTGCAACAACGAAAAAGCATATCTTCATAGTAATTACGTCCTTTTGTTGAGAAATGCGGTTTTTCGGCAATAACTCAAAAACGGTATATATTCGATCATGTTGAAAATAATTTTCGTTGAATTTATTAATTAAGCGTTACCTTTCTGATTTTTTCCATATTTTTTGGACATATGGTTTAAAAGATAGAAGGTTCGAAAGTACTAACGATTCTGAGCCAAAAAAACCTCACAAGTCCATATTTTGAGAACGTAGCTACCCCGGTATTTTTTTTGGAAAACGCTCAGGAAGGTAGCTACTTAGTACTTAGATTAAACTTCCATCAAATGTTTCCTAGAATGAGTAATAGGTCTAACTAACACATTCTATTTTACTTACGTGACTTTTTCCTTTCAGCTATACATAAGCATACTTTTTTGCTAAAAATATAACGTTAATAAATATTAATGTTTTCTTTCTCTTTTCGCAGGTAATTCAAATAATTATGTGGCGTCGTTATTAGGTCATTGCTATGACGTGAACGTTTATTAATGGCAAGTCCGTAATTAATAAGGCCCAATTAAAGGTTAAATCACACATAACAGCTATTAATAGAAGAGAACCATTTCCAAATATTTAATCCGACCTAAACATCGTACATCAAAACTCATTAAAAAGTTATAAGCATTTAGTGTTACTGAACAAAGCTTAACAAACAAAAATAATCTGAACCTCGACCGCAAAAGTAGTTTTCTATTCCGTCGCTATTTTCTTGCCTGAGGTTGCCTGTGTACATAACACCCAGCAGCATAGACCACTTTCAGTAACGTGCGGGATTAGACTCCCATGCTTGTAATCTCTCACAAAGTCGACACACAAACAAGATTTACATATAAGGTAGGTGAGGCATATAAGGCCCACCTTTATTTAAAATGATATATTTTTAGAAATAGGCAGGATGATATATAAAACTCATGCATTATAGGTTTCAAATTTATTTAAGTTTCTACTTATAGCAAAATTGTTACAAAAATATAACGGCATTCTTGAGAAGGCCACGTTTTTTAAAAGTACTATTTTGGGCCTTATACTAGCAGGATAATAAGGCCCGCAAAAGAAATAAACATTTTGGCAATAATAACAGTTTTTAAGAGTTTTTAATTTTAAACTTATACATAAAACGATATTTGGTATCTTAACAACAGGGAGATATTGCTAATTAGTGGAAATATTTGGCGTTGGGCCTTATTATGCTAAAGGTATAGGAAATTATCTATTTTTCTCGAAAATCGTAAGCTAAAACTAAAATCAAATCTGAATTAGTTACAGCGCTTTTAACATAAACTTTTAACAAAAAACAAAAAAAATCGCCAATTATTTTTCACTTAACCAAAATTTCTTTGGGCCTTATTAAAATAAAAGCCTTATATAGAATCAAAACTAATAGTTTCACCGTTTTTCACAGCATCCATTACTGAGGCCAAACTGTTCTCTGATCACAGGGCCCATTTTTTCTTAACTGTCAGTGATGGTGACGACATTTTAACCTGCAAAGAAAATATCCAATACAAATAAAATATATTTTATGCCACACCTGCCCATAAAGTGGCTTTTCCGCACGCTACGAGTACGGAAAAAGCCGCTTTCTGGCCAAGTGTAGACATAAAATTATGTACGCAACGCGGGAGAAAACCCCATTTTTATACGCGATTAAGTCCCGTTTTGCCATAATAATGTGTGAAAATCGTGTAAGTTTAAATCTTATTTCGCACTCCAAAGTTACTACTTTATCTCATGCTTTCAATAAGGCCCGGGGTATGGGCCTTGTTACCAATGGAAGCAGTGGGCCTTCTAAGCTCTATTACAAATTCCAGAATAACGGAGAATATTTAGTATAAAAATAGACTTAAAATTGTATACTTACCCATCCTCATATAGCTAGATAACTTCTACTTGCACCCATATGCATTAAAACACGAAAGGAATCACGAAACGTAATAAAAACAAACCTTATTTAAGTAAAAAAATACATGGAGCACCGACGCGACTTTGCGTTCTGACTGTATGATCACTACTGACAAAATGGCGTTGTGTGCGAACCAAAGCATTGTTGTCAGCTCGTTGTATCGGCCACTTCTATGTGTGCGTGATGTGTTGAACGAATAGTACCATTACAACTGTTATTTTTTAATACTGGGCCTTGTTACCAGCTGGGCCTTATATGCCTCACCTACTTATGACACACGGTAACTTGATGTGCATAGAATGTAGTCTAGTGTCGTTATTTGGAAGTGCAATACTATAAAAACAATTGATCTGTCTGTATACAAGATGTATAAAACTTATTTGATTTTAAACCCATGAAAACAAACAGATTATTTTTTTTTACGACAAAAACAAGAAATATTTGTAGCGTAAATGACAATCGGATATAGACTGTTTTATTTAGAAAACTAACGAAATATTTAACCATATTTTATAAAAAAAAAAACAGATTGTGCAGATTCAATATTTTGTACTTCTGACAACGCGAGTATTCCTCTTTTATTTCAATATAGAGACCACTTTTTATAAAATTAAAAGATAACCATCGCGTTTTTCCAGTAGTTTATTAGACCAATCTCGTAGTCTCCTAAGAAGAAATTAGTTGATGGACCTAAATAAGACATCACAAGATACCTACCTGCATAAAGAACAATCGCCCTCCTTTGATAAGTACGTGATAAGAACATATCGTTTAAGTCGGTAACCTATCGCAAACACTAAAAACCATTCACCGAATTTCATTTGGCCAAAAACTATTCGAATTATTATCGTTTGTCCGATGACAGGTTTCGTATTTTTTTCTGTTCACCATTTCACGTTTAGTAAAAGTTTCGTTTGTCCGAAAAACGTTTGCCACCTCATTCACTTGCCCTATGAATTGTTACGTATTATGTTTCGTTGCCCATTTTTCATTTACCCAATGATACTTTTCGCACTGGATACGTTTAGACATATTTTCAGTTTACCTTTTAACGATATCCCAAGTTATTTCTCTAAAATAACATTTATTTTAGATAAGAAAATTAGTTATTATTAGTTTTTTAGAGAAAGGTCAGTAGGTTAGGTTGGTTCATAAAAAGTGGCCATTTGGGGAAGTGACTTTCACAGAAGGACAAAGGGGGGTCGGGGGGGCGGCTCGGGGGGCGAAGCCCCCCGCATGGAAAAAAACTCAAAACAAAGGTTCAATTAGGTAAAAAAGTAGGTTAGGTTAGGTTTGAACTGCGTCCCCCAACAAAAACGAACTGCTACCAGAAAAATAGGTTAGGTTAGGTTTGAACTGCGTCCCTCAACAAAAACGAACTGCTACCAGAAAAATAGGTTAGGTTAGGTTTAAACTGCGTCCCCCAACAAAAACTAACTGCTAGGAAAAAAGTAGGTTAGGTCAGACATATTTAAATAAGTTTTCACTATCGCACTGTACTACTCAGTATTAACTTTAATAATACACCATAACAAGATTTATGTGGCGGGTAGGGTTATCTTTATCAAAGTACAAAGCGGGTAGATTCTTGCAGACTAGTTTGCCAGGTATAAAAATAAATAATTGTAAATTGTAATGCCAGCTGTACACATGTCGAATAGTTAAAAATGGAATCGTTACATCGGACAAATGAAATCAAAGTTAATCGAAAAAAGTCGAATGGTGAATAAATCGAAACGTTACTTCGGGTAACTGATATTACGGTGAAACGAGATTTAGGGCAAACCGTAATTTGTCGAATGATTAAAAAACCGAACCAATAAATGCCGAATCGTAATAATTCGAAATGAAAATTCGGACAAACGAAAAAAAATTGAAGCGATATTTGTCGAATAGTTTTTGCCGAATCGAAATTCGGACTAACATTTTTAGGGTTTCAGATAGGTAACCGTTTAAGTCTTATAGTGATAATAGCAAAACAACAGCTTCCCCTAATGTTAGGGGCATGGAGCGGTTCCAGGAAGCTATTTATAATTGGTTTGGTGATCTTTGCCCGTGATACATAAATTATAAGATCTTGAACAAGAACATATTTGGTTGCCATTTTTGGTTTTGCTGTTTGGAATACCTAAACGGCATCTCGATAATGACAACTAATCATCAATAGAAATCATAAAACAAAAGATGTGGCGAATGTTATCTAAAGAATAACATCTAAATAAGCTCTGGCTGGTGCCGCTAATGTTGTGCCGTTTAGTGCATCGCTAATTTTAGTTTCCACACAAAAAAATTGCAGTGTCGCGTTGCATCGCGCCCCTAGTGCGTTTGGAACTTCAGAAGCGCTTTTTCATATGTGTCATATCGGGATTGACCGTATAATCGTTGTACAAGCTTTGGCATGATTTGCATTCGAAGAAGTAACAAGTTATTGTTAGAGAAGCCCAAGATCGCAAATATTCACGTAGTTTAAGCCGAATACGGGCTAAAGCCGAGAGCGGGTCGATACTAACGTGCCTGCAACAGGTGCTCGCGATACGCCCAATATACGAGTGCTGTGTTTCCTAGAAGCCTTTATCTGACATGGCGTTGGAATTACAAACTATGCTGATAAAACGTAGTTTTACGGCTGCGCGAAGCCAAATTAACGACAGTAAAGAAATTTTTGCTGACTTGTGATGCAAATTATAGGCTCTTTTTTACACAAAAGGAGATTGGGCAGGTCTAGGTACATTATGACTAGCCGATTTTTATAAGAAATTTAATATGTTTAGTTCCTTGGAGGGTGAATTATTTTAAAACTTGAGTTTGCTACGATTCAAAATGTCATTCGTTTAGTCCCACCGGTTTAGGTTAAACATACAGGTATTGTCTTTCAACCATTACTTAAACCTACCAATATGTGTAGGGACCCATTCCCTCCATCTTCTACCTGAAAAAATTACAAACTGGCGTGTGGGTTATTCTTCTGAAATATGTCTGCGACTCATTCCTCTGTCTCCATATATTTAGTATGAAAAAGGTCCAGAGAAATGTGGTGACCGCAGACATATTTATTTTTATTGATCATGTGTAAATTGTATCATACCTACAATGAGGTTTCTTTTAAATTAGAAGACGTTTTGATATGGAATACAAGTTTAAAATGTTTTTTTACCTACGTGATGCATTTCTTGGCCATTTATGAACTTATTTTAGTATATTTTTCAATAGTAAGGCTAGTTTAGCTATATAAGTTCTTATTTATTACTTATGTTCCATAACAATTGTATTATCTTCTAATAGGTACTTATCTTGATTGCACATATAAATCTGAAGTGTAGTCATATCTTATCTATGCATGTATTCATAGCTACTTTATCTTTGTTGTGAACTAATATTTAACTAAGAAACCGTGAGCGTCGTTGTTGACTTAGCATTTAGTAGTTTGAAATGTAAATTACAGTAAATATCTTATACTAAATATACTGAAACGCAGTTAGAAATATTCCATTGCGTAATTATGACATAAAATTGTTGATATTACTGTCAAAAAAAATGGATCAGAAAACAACTCAACATTTACACTTTTTACAACTTTTCGTTAAAAAGATTTGAATACCTGCAAGCCTTATAGACAATGTTTTATTTAATACTGAATTCTAATGAGGTGTCAAAGAGATATTTGTATAAATGTGCTTCTAAATAGGAAATATTTTTTTGCAATTTGTGGTCAGCAACGCTATGTGCATCTTGCTGTAGGGCGTTTTCCAAAACAACGTGTCCGAAAATTTGTATGGATTTTTTTTCCACTACGTCACGTTCATACATTGTGCAACGTGACGTAGTGGAAAAAAAAATCCATACAAATTTTTGGATACATTTTTTTGGAAAACGCCCTGTAGCATACGAAGTAAATGAATTTCGCAAAAGGGAGAAATCACTTTTCTTGTATTTCTAATGAAGAATCTAAGCCTGATACAACAAACCTTTTACTTAAAAAGATCGTAGAGTCCCGATACAAACTTTTAACCTCCATTTAAAACCCTTAGAGGATTAATTCCTAAAAACGGTGAAATCACTTTTCTTGTATTTTAATAAAGAGTCTAAACATGATATTTCAAACCTCTTACTTACAAAGATCGTAGAGTCCCGGTACAAACTTTCAACCCCCATTTAAACCCCTTAGAGGATGAATTTCGAAAAACGGTGAAATTAGTTTTCATCTCTTGATAGTTCTTACTTCAAAAATCGTAGACTCTCCATATAAACTTTGGACCCCCTTTCACCTCCTTAGAGGGTGAATTTTGAAAAATCCTTTCTTAGTGTACCCCTAGACCTTATAAGAGTTATAAGGAACCTACGTGCCAAATTTGAAATCTCTAGAACCAGCGGTGTGGGCTGTGCATTGATATGTCAGTCAGTCAATCAGTCAGTCAGTTTCTTCTTTTATATATTTAGATGTATTTACTACCAAATTGACGCTGAAAGTTTTTGAAAATTATTTTGCAAGATTTTGCAAAACGATAGAGGCGGAAGGTGGTCTCTTTCAGTTAACTTTTATGAAATATCTTTGAATGTGTATTTTTCTTAATGAAAACTTTCCAACCTTGTCTCAAGAATAAATACGTATCATGAAATAAGTTGAAAATAATCATGATTTCAACCTACCTTTTGTCACATGTCACACAGAATATGAATAGAAAAGCATATTAATTAAAGTACTTCCATTTATTTCACGGTTTACCGCCCCAGTTCACACGAATTATGCCATCAGGTCACGCAAACGTACGAACGTTCAAATTACGGAGTAATATAAATTATCCAACATTTCCTTTACCTGAGCTATTTTCCGATAGCGTAGTTTATTTAATGGCTGTATTCATATTTCATTCAATTAGGGGTTTTGTGGGGAGCTGATTGTGTTTTAACGTAACAAAGGAGTTTCCTAAAAAGGCCGAAAAATTACTGTGAAACTAGCTGTTAGTACAAGTAGCCTAAAAAGCTAGCGCAGTTTTAGCATAAATTTAGTTACGACTAAGTTAATTTTGACTATTTCTCGAAAAGTTATATTAGTTTAGCTACATCACAATGTGTTGGTGTTTTATAGGCGATTTATACATACCTATTCGTCCTTCTTGTATTCGGCCCTAGCGAACAGAAGACTTACCCCATTAACAATCTCGAATAATTACAAATTCATGTCTTTATTTCTGTTTTATCGTATCATATAGCGAAGAGGGTGATTTGGCATAATTCTTCTATTTTTTCAGTTAGTAAAAAACTATTGCAACTGTATTAGTTTTTTCTAATTTCCCTGAAAAACCAAACCCATCCATATTTCTAGACTCCTGACCTGCATTGCTAACATAGTGATGAATGGACATGTAAATACTTATTCAAATTGGAATGAAGACAATGGTAAACAAGTATTTGAAAACAAAACACTTGATATATGTTATTTATCTACTGCAGAAGTAAATAAGTATACCTACTTAATATCCATAGTGTAAGAAACCAAGAGTGTATCAGTTTGGGACTAGGTAGGTTTTATTAGATAGTTTTCTATTAAATCTGGAGGCACAGTAGTGCCCCAGCCAAGACGAGACAACGGAAGCACAGGACATTACCTACCTTTTCTCCACATTCTTTTCATTTATTTACCTAACTTCCTAGTTACCTAAATAGTTCTAACTAACTAACTTCTCGCCGAACAAGGCACGGATCAATACAAATGTTTAAAATGTTCCGCATTCCCTGTTCGTCCGCATTCCCGATTCTTCCGTATGCCCAAACCTTAGACAATTCGCCTGTTAACTCGATTTTTTTCTGTCGTAAATCGATTCTACTATTTGTGAGGAACAAATATCTATATGACACCTAACATTTGTATAAGTATAACAGCCACAAATTGTAATCAAAAGTAGCAGATCGCACTGAGCATTGAAAACGCTCTATGCAAAACGGGAGGAACCTATGACGTCATCGGTTCCATCGCTGTACTAAGTTGTATGAAAAAAATTGCATTTTGCCATTTTGAGTACGAAAATTGTCATACATTTATTTTTTCAGTGTTATTAAAGCATTGACTTTAATTTTTCTTTACGACGATAAAAAAAATATAGTTTTTATACATTTTTGGTTTATTTCTTTTGTGTTATGATAATTTAGTATTTTCCAATCCATGTGACTATATTATGTTGTAAAATTCAACATCAGTCAACATCCGAATTCTCGAAAGTTTTTATATGGGGCTTGGGACTTGAAGTCTTCGAGCATGCACTTAAAAAAAATATAATTGGAAATATGGATAATTGGGAATCCGCATTCCCAATTTATCCATATTTCCAGTTGGGTGTACGTGATATTAATCTAAATTTTCTCGATTTTCACTCTTAATAATGAGGGAAAATCTTGTAATAAGAAGAAAACGGCCTAGTTATTTTTTACCACGGTTATTATATAAATTTGCATTGTAGTTTTTCTTTTGGTGTGCAATAAAGTATGATTGTATTATACTGTAAAACGGGATCTAATTGCGTAGAAACATTATTAATGTATCTCGACGTTTCGGATGTGTAGTAACGTCATGGACACTTCGCGAGGCAAAAAAGTTTGTACGGTTTCTAATTCATTTCGTGTTTCCATAGAAAATTACTTGCGTGCCAGATCATTAACTCCCAAAAGTGATATCAAAGTTTTAATGAAGTACCTACAAAGTAAATAAATGTAGAAAGTAAATTTACAAAGATGTATTCGTCTCTTGTATTAAAGTATATGGGTGCTTGTTAAATCTAATTCGTATCAAGCTTTAAAATAAATAGTAATACAGTCAATATACAATACGTTTTACAAATTTTTAGAGTTCCGTCGTTGAAAGGAAAAAACGGAACCCTTATATGATCACTCGTGCGTCTGCCTGTTTGTCTGTCACAGCCAATTTCGAGGGCTGAGTGGTCAAATCCAATAAGTATGTATACATATCCATTCATACTTATTGGATTAAATTTGGTAAATATATTAAGGTCGATGACCCAAAGACGGACGTGTAACGGAAATATATGAATTTTAACCGTGGGAGCTGCTTTTGGGGGGTAAACTAGAGACTTAAAAAAAAGTTAGCGTACTACATCGTGTGACAAATCAAATGCTCGCTGTGAGAATCTGAAGTTTTAAAGTTATTTAAGATAAAAGGCGAAAATTAACCATTGCCCCCATATCTCCAAAAGTATTGTATCTAAAATATTGAAAAAAATATGGATCTAACTACAGAGCTTGTACAGTTTATGAAGATATTGCTGTTTATTTCTGTTTCAAAAATACCGCTCAGAAATATACCGTAAAATAAAATTCTTTGTTTGCTGAGTCACGTACTACTGTCATTTATTCTAAGGCAGCATCTACACCATTTATCATACCTAGCTCTATCGCAACTAAAAAGAATAATTGTACTAAAAGCTATAATAATAACATGAAGAATGAAGGCCATTTTACGTTAAATTCCAACGCATTACGCAGGTAATCTTTCGTACTCTATGCCGCCATTTTGGAATCTTATAGGATTATGGGAATAAAGTCTTCTCACCGTGACAATCTGGAATCTGCCTGAATTAGGGCTAGGTTACTGCCGTGTCACGGAAACTTTAGTCATGCATAAAATATTCGGCAAATTTGGGTCGAATACTTTCGGTCTGAGGTATAAATTGCTTAAATATTTTATACAGGTCGATGCTTAGAGAAAATGCAAAGGATATTCATTCTATATTTAAATATGTATAGTTCTGAACCCAACCGTGGATTAATGAGAAATACGCTTACGTAAAATATTTGTTGTAGAGAGTTCGTTTTTAAATGAAGCACAACCGTGGATTAATGAGAAATACACTTACGTAAAATATTTGCTGAGAGTTCGTTTTTAAATGAAGCTCTACTTTCATTTTAATCTCTTTCGAGTAAAATGTTTTGAATAAAACGTGTACCTATGTATTGGCGATAAATTTGAGATACAGATATAAAATTATGATGATCATTGGTTGATCATTATACGTTCGTTTAATTAAACAAATTACTATTACTTAATTGTATCCCATAAAAAGTATGCCTACTTTCAATAGTACATTACTGCAGAGGCCCGGGAAGTAAGGGATTGCCGGCCGAGTGCATAATAGACGGCCAAGCGTAGCGAGGCTGAATAGTTACGAGGCTGGCAACCCCTTTTCACACCAAGGTATGTATAGTGCTTTTCTCAAATATGCAATGAAAACAATGAAAGAAATCAGACTTTAATTTCTAGAGAAATTAAAAGTAAACTAGACAAAATATATCTTCTGCATCGGTGTCGGAACTCATATTAAATAACAAAATCAACGCACAATAAATCCAATAAAATAGAATAACAGAATGAAAAATTTCAATTTCGTCTCTAAATTGATTTAAAAAATACCAACGCGTTATTTTTGCGGTTTAATTCAAACCGTTTGAGTAGACATTTTTACCGTTAATATTTAGATGAAATAAATGTGAATTTGTGTAGTTAAGTTTGCAATAATTTGGTAATAATGTGTTATTTGTTATGTTCATGCCGTTTTTATATACTTAAATAAAACTGCAAGGTATTATCATTTATTGTTTTTTTTAATAATGGTAGTGGTAACATGTCATAACTAACTAAACAGCAAATATCGCTTAAGTATAGTTTTTTTAATGGCTGAACGCCGTGATGCTGTGTCACAAATATGGAATGGAAATTAAAAAAGACCATCTTGCAGGCCTGCAATTTTGCATGAAATTCCATTAAAGGGGGTTCGCATAGCCGCACCGGAAACGTGGTACTTTGCAGCCTATTATAAGGAACATAACATCAATATTTCATTGCATGTTTGAAAAAAAGTAGTTTAGTTTTAGTTACAGAACTGCTAAGTTGCCTTCTTTTAGAGCAAGTTAATACATATTAGTGAAAGAAACAAAATAGTTTTGCTCATACAATAGGTAAGGACTTCCACAGAAAATCATGCAAAATAATTCACTAACACTGAGAGCATTTTGTCGAAACCATGCAAGAGCCATCAATTAATTAACGCTACTTTAATGATCTTTTAATGACCCAGCAACGACGTAAATTTTCTTTTGTTGTCGCGGCCATAAACTACTACATTGTTGTAATAATACAAGCCACAACCTATACTTACCGGTCTACAGGTACGGCAAAATGTCCATGACTCAGTAACTTGGAACACGCGATCTTACAATGATCCCAATTACGGCCCTAAAGACTATACATATTTATAGCTCGAAACTTTGCAAATAAAAGGATTTATTTGCAAGTAATGTTACCAATGTGTAAATTGACGAGTGATGATGGCATAAAATAGTATTTTATGCAACAATTGTATAAGTAGGCTCAAAAAATGCGAAAGGCGCGAGTTGCGTTACGAGCCGCCGCGGCGGCGAGTATCGCAAATAGAGACGCCATGAGCGTTTTTTGACTTAATTATACAACGTTACATACAATACTTTTTCTACGACTAGGTTGGGTTAGCGAGCAAACAAGGCAAATATGACATATGACTGACAGTATGTGTCTATGGTAAACTTTTTTTTTAATTTGACGTATACTCGCTAGTGACACGCAGTGACGATATTAAAAATACTTTTTCATCACACTTGCTCGAAAATGGTGTCATTACACGTAGGTTTTGCGGGCCGTAAATGACCTATTACGCCCTAGGGCGTAATGGTTTTCTTTTTAAATTTGAAACGCTGGTTCTGTTTTACTCTTATTTGTCATGTTCAAAGAAAACGCCAACTTACTTTTTTAACTTTTATTACTGAAATATTTATTTAAAGAGAACTGTTATTGCAAATACATGTAAACACATATTTCTGTAACATTAATTAAATGTTTAAATAGTGTATTTCAGTATTTTGCAAATATAAAATCAACCATTAAGTCTTTACCGCTATGGTTTCCGAACGTGACTTGTCGTCTCGATATGTCACTAATGTCACTCTCAGTTTTACAATTTTATTTAGGTTAAGTATAGTACTTTTTGATACAAGTGCGGAAAGTATGTCATTTTTCACGAGTCCCGAGGTGTCTTGGCCCGAGCCGCAAGGCGAGGGACAAGACTCGGGACGAGTGGAAATGACACTTCCGCACGTGTATCAAACGACGTTTTTTAATACATTTGCGAAAAATGACAACGAAAATGTAATGATTGAATGATTAAGAGACAAATTTGTTTATTTTTTGGCCTCATAAAAATGGAGAGTACAATTGGAACACTTATTAAGAGTCACGTTGAGTATCTTGACCACATTGTAGATGCCTGAGATTTCTTAGATAATTCAAGAAAGTAGGTACATTTTCTGAGAATGACGCCGTTCGATTTTCTCGTTTCCAGTCAATGAATAGCTCATAGACGGCCAGATATTTCTCCTTCGACTTCTCTGGTAAAAAACTATTCGTTGCCGTTGACGCCTTTGCTAGTATATCTGGTGGTGTTGAATTTATTTCAATTCAAAATCGTCTGAATCGCTCATTTTTCACAAGTGTTATCAAACTAATACGTGATAATTGATAATTACAAAATTACAATCGTGAATGAAAATGGCGGTAACTAACAAATATGTGTTACTTTTAATTGACGATCTTTCTCCAACGTGGCAGCGGTTGTCACCATTCAGCCAATTAAAAATAAACTATTTTGGGAACAGACAAACGTTCTAAGGTAATTTAACTGCATTTAAAAATGGAAAAAAGCAATAAATATTTAAATACTTAATAGCTCATTAATTTCCAAGTAAAATGTAATCTTTACTGCACGAAAGCTAGTTGTCATTTATAAAACTCGAACAGCCTGCACCATATTATCTTATCTGTGACAATTTTTATTTTTTGGGTCTCGCATAATACTAGTAGGTATTATGCGAGACCGCTGACTAAAATTCTCATTGGTAATACTCAAGAAGCATACTTTTTAAACTATTTTAATATTAGATGACAGTTTAATTGTTTATAATAAAAACAATCAAACGGTCATATATGTGGATTTAATATTTTAAACGTATCAAATGTATACTTTCAATGTCCACTGACGTAATAAAAAACAAAGAACGTATTTGACCATTAGTTGGATGTAAGTATTTGAACAACAGTAAATTAAAAATTAAAAAAAATGGGAAATAAAAAGCACTAGTTCGCAAAATTGAACTTTGCGCACGATATACAGCTACAAAAAGTACCACTTTTTGAGCAAGTGTATTAAAAAGGTTATTTTAATCAGATTTCCTCACAAGTGCGATGAAAAACATTGTGTGTGCCACGGGCGGTATGGGGAATTACAAACTCGTGTTATTAAAGCCCTCGGCTTCGCCTCGGCCTTGTAATAAACACTCGTTTGTAATTCCTTACTTACCGCCCTTGATACACAATGTACTATTTTATGTTGGCATCAATGAATTTAGTTCGGAAAGTTTTGTTTTTCTTAAATACCGTAGGAATTTAATTATTTGTTAAGTTGGTAGTTGTGCATTTTTATCGTAAAGTTAGAATTGAGCGCTTAATCCTTGATCTAAGTTTCACCTAGATTTAGAAGTCTGTGCCTGCTAGCAGTATCGTTTTGCGACTATAACGACACTAGCGCTGTTATGGGGAATAGAGTATAGACTTCTCTGAACTCATATTATGTATGTTCTTATAATATTGTTCGTGACCAAGTAAAAGACAGATAAAAGTACAGGAGTAGAAAAAGTGATTTAGTGCAAATCACGTTGCAAATAAGCTTTCAAGCGTACCATTTTTTTTTTAAATACTGTAATTTTACGATTATAGACACAAAGAGCAAATACATAGAAAAATTAAACGTAACCAACTGGTAGCTAAGGCACAGTATAAGCAGTAGTTTCTCTTCCGACAAAAGGTACTTCGGGAGCGCGCATGTGTGCGCGACGTGGACGGACGCACCACAAGCAAATATTTACCCATGCGCACCCATGCCACAGTACGGAGTGCACTCACAGAGACGCGCGATCGTGCGTCTGTGTAAATACGTGTCGCGAGCTCCTAAACGCCGAAGACGAACTACTTGGTTGTCTTTTTACTTTGGCCAAAGCTAGATTCAAACCAACGTCTCTTGTCTTGTCGGAACAACGTGCTCACCGCTACACCACCTGGCTACTTGCCGACTCCGTTGAAACTTTCGTTGTATCTGTAACAACTTTTGCATATTTTTCTCTAGGACATGCGTACTCAGTGCCACCTGTCTGCACTCCTATTTCAGTAGTAGATGGCGCTTTTCATTCAATGTGTATAGAATTTTCTTTATGTGGAAACACCACAATCAATTAAGAAAAGTATATACATACTATAATTTTAATACCTGTAGCATTCTTAATTCTGGTCAAATTGGTTCACATTTTTAGCCGACTACGGCGAAGTCCAAAGGAGGGTTATGTGTTTGACCTGTATATGTATGTATGTATGTCCGTTCCTATGTCCGCTCGTAACTACTCAAAGATTTGTCTTGATGGCGCGAGTGTCACGGGGTATGAAGTTCGTTAAAATAAACTGGCGAATTTTATGCACTTTTAATGTGCACCGCGGTCGGGTTTTTTAGTAAAAATATTTTTTAATTAATAAATGATTAAATCGCGTTTTTTGTAGTGTGACATCTGATTTCTCTCTAATTTGTGTCACATGTTTTAAATGTTTCTTTGCAACAATAGATTCTAAAATTCATTCTCCTTTTTGATAAACTTTTTCAAGAGACATTTCCACGGGGCATTTACAAATTAGTTTTGTCTTGACAGAGGGACCTGGATTTCCCTTAGAGCCCGCAGAGACGGTCGAAAACGAAGATTTCTTAACTTATTGTAAATTGTTATCATTTATTCATCACGGCTTTACAAGGACTGACAGTTTTTCTGACATCTTCTGTTGATATTTTTATTTTTGCCTGTTTTTACTGAAACATTGTAGACTAAAAGTTAAGATGGATCTATAAAATACTTTGTACTTTGAATGCGTTGTATGAAAAAAAAAATCTGTTAAAATTTAGTTAAACAAGGAAAAACTGTCTTTTGAAATTTCTTCAGGTATCAGTGGCGTGGCGTTCATATAACCCGATTCCCACTGGCATGCTTATCTTTTAAAGCATATGACCGGAGTGCTACTCACGAAAAAAAAAAGTGATCCAAATCTGCCTCGGCTTTACTAAGAATATATTTGACGCCACGCCACTGGTAGGTAGGTAGATCACAGTTCCTAATGATCACTGTTCATTATAATATACTTACAGTATAATAAACTCTAAAGAATATTTATTTAAATTAAAGTAAGTTTTACTTATTTATACTTATGTAGTTTTTTAACTATAGTTTTGGTTCTATCTACGTTTTATATTATTAAATTGTACTCCGTCATTAAATAAATAAAATATTTTTAATGTCCCGAGTCACTAATGAAAGCTGACGTCCTCCCATTTCTGTTCACCCTAAGAATATCACCCTAGTCTGACAATACCCTCTTCTGCCTTTAGGGCAATCATCTTTTGAACAAGATTGACACTCGAAAGTCTCCGCAGTTCTTCAAAATTTACTTTGTAAAGCCTCGTTAAATTTTATCCATACAAATCTTGAATCTTCTATAAATAAAAAAACAATTTTCGCCAAGAAACTCAGATTCAATAGGGCGTGTAGTCTTCATATTCAAACTCGAAGATGTTGGATTATTTAATACGAGCCATCCAAAGAGATAGTAGAAATATCTGTAAAGCGGATCATGGTCTAGCTATCTTCCAAATCTGTCAAATATTCAAACTTGAAAATGAACGGCTTACAAGAATACAGTAGAAATATAAATCAATTAAGATACTAGATTTATTTTCAAAATTTGGACGTTAAACAGAGTATTCGTGCCAGTCTCAATTATTTTCATCTATTTATTGAAAGTAATACTATCAGAGACAGATTAAAAGTCAGTTCAAAACGTATATACACGATTAATTAATTAATTAGTTTATTAATCAGTTTAGTGTCATTTTAAATTAAAAAGCTTTATATAAACCATACAGAAATTTTCACATTTATAAATTAAAGCGTATTTCATGTGAAATGCCTATAAAACACGCCTGCCAGAGGATCCTTTACCTACCGTTCGCCGGCATCCGCTTCGTTCAGATTTATTCCGTTCCACGCTGCAGGATGTTGAACTAATGTAGGGTAGTCGTTTTTCTAGAAAAACCGAAAATATAGCTCATCCAAAATAAAATACTGAATGCTTTAGAAAAAGCCCTAGCTAAAGTTCGCATCGAACACAACTTTCTATTATGTTCTTTGAAACCCGGACCTCAGTTAATTTGATACCCTGCAGGCAAGCACGTTTGAGACGCCTCAAATTACCACAATCTCAATTAAAATTAACATCCAATACAAATTAGAGGGCCACACTTATTAGGCAACCGCACTGAGGTGCTCCCTTAGTGTACATCCACAAATCGTCGCATTGGGAGGGATAATGACGGGTGGGGCTTACGTGGCTACGGTGAGCAACAAAGGTTAACATTTTTGAACCCTAGCGCTACACATGTAAAGGTGGGAAAATATCGCCGCTAACTGTACTCAAGTAGACGTATAATAGACGTATTTAGAAACAACAGCCCCTTAACCTGGTTTGCGCGGGTGACCACCCGTAACACGTTTACTGGGTATGCGGTCACTTGAAATTGTGTGCCGATGACAAGATACCCAGGGAACTTAAAGTGCGCACGTTTCATGGATAAATAGTGAATGAAACGCGATATGCGGCACTCTTCAAATTGATTTTCCTCCACGTTTACTATTTGTAGACAAAAAAGAAACTGATATAACTATAAGGTACCTATGTAAAATGGCAATTCAGTGTATAAGTGTGGTCTGGTTTTATCACTCTCTCGTTGGCGCAGTTTACGTGTAGATAGGTTATACAAGGTGAAATCTTTTACGTGATACAAGATGATTTGATTGTAAATGCAAAAAATAAATTAACTGTTTCATAGAAAAGGTCATGAATAGGTAGAACAAAATGTATGAGAAAGTTATATTTTTTTTTGCATTTACAAAGTTGACCTCATAGTAAAAGTTGTTCAAAATCATGGATAGATTGAGGTTTAATTATCTTGTATCACGTAAAAGATTTCACCTTGTATACAACCCCCGTAGGCAAAGTGAGCCGTAGTAGGCAAGTTACCATAATTATTGATATTCAATCGTGATGTTACTGCTCGTATTAGCTAAGCTGTGAGCGCAATTTCATGAGACGGCACAGGCGTGTCCCGTCAGCCGTCACGTGCCTCGCGTCCCCTACCAAACGTTCTCCGATATCCTTTGAGTTATTTCAACTCAGGGTCGTAACCAATTATAAATGTGAAAAGTTGTCGGTGTTTCCTCTTTCTTTACGACACAAGTGATGGAACTTGAGGATGAATGTTATATAATTGGCATGGAAAATGCCTATTATTTAATAGGAGACTCCTTTTTATCTTAGATGAATGCGATCATTGATCGGGGAATCAGTTAAGATCAGGAAATCTGGCGCCTGTTCAGTCCATCCACACATAGTCCACGAATGCCCAAAACGCAAGTACACCGGGAGCCCTTTGGACTTACTATCACCTTTAAGTGAAAACGCTGTCCAATGGGTGAAGAACTTAGATATTAATTTGTAATTAACTTGTAAAGCGACTCAATTATGCCATACGATTAAATAAATAAGAAAATCTGGCAACTCTACCTCTAGTTATAAGCGTCGTGTCGTGATTGTATTAACACTATTAACTATAAAACTCAGAACGCTTGTTCGTTTTTCTTGATTACCAGAACGCATTGTGGTCGAAAAGCGTCTCAGCCACAATAAAACCAGAACGCGTCGTGGTCGTTTTTTTTTTTCGCTCAATGAGCGTTTTCGGTCTTTGCGCCTAACATATACAAACCAATTTGTTATCTTTGTATAAATTATTATAAAATAAAAAAATAAATATATATATATACATATATATTAATAAATAAAATTGCAGTTATCCATTAGGATAACTGCAATTTTTTCATAAGCCTAGTAGCCGGTGGTGTTTCTGTAGAATCTTTCATCCACAATTTAATCTCCAAACGAAAACGGCAAATGAAACATTTTAAAGGCTTTTATAGTACTCATCAACGTTATTCTGAATTTTCGTGCAAAAATACAAGTACATATTAATGTAAATTTTTGTTGTGGTGTGAATTGTCTGTGACGCGTGCATTGTACATTGTCTGTTATGTGTATATGTGACCGGCAATCTGTATAACTCAGGCATTCTATACAATTCCTAGGTAATGTGTAGAATACCTGGGGTGTCTGGGCAATGTATGAAATATGATAAATATTATTGCCCATTGCATACTTTACCTAGGTAAAGTATACAATTCCCAGGTATTGTATGGAGTACCTGCTGGTCCCTCGGCAAAGTGTAAAATAAATTGATTTTGGCCCATATTTCTCAGTGTGTGACTAAGTACATACATTTGACATGTCCAAAGTTGAACCTAGGCCTCCCCCAAAGACTTCCACAACAAATCGTCACACGCTTTTTGCCTTCACTAACTTCCCGAGATCTTAACTAGGTCGTCAGTACGCGACCGACGCATGACCGGGATATCGTCCGTGTAGTGTAGATAAGCTTGTCTCTGAGATCTCTAGCCAAACTTGCAACAGGCTTTTGTTAATCGCCCTCGCGGTAGCAAAATATGTTACCGGAGTTTAGAACTGACGTCCTCTTCCTCTCTACGAACTTCTGACGACCCGATTATGTTTCAGCCAATCTACCTCTTTTTCCAGCGTGTCTACCTCTTCTTCTAGCGATTCTACCTCTTCTTCTAGCTCAATTAGCTTCACATCAGTCCTCATCAGAGTCTACACGTTGTATGGTGCCAGGTGCACGGATTGTCAGTTTTGGTAGCCGGAAATCTGCCGGAGATTCCATTCCATCCAACCATTCCCTGCCCCGCCGTTATCATAACTGCTACCGAAGGCTGTGCCGTGGTTCTTGTTGTGCTGCCATTTTGGAGGGTCTTTGCCATAAACGCCACGCTTGGTAGGCGGATTTGCGGGATAAAATGTTGTTGTACTTCGAAAGGATGCTGCTGTCCATTTGGAGGGATGGACAGCATTTTACGACATCCGTAGGTAAAAAGAGGTGGCAATAGTGTAAATAACAATGAACGACAACCACATGGCCAGTAGGTACCAACCCTACCCACCTCCTTTAAAATGACGGATAAATAAAACATGTTATACCTATTCACTGCAAATTCAGATCAGTCCCCGTCTACCTTCCCACCTCTTGTCTTTTACACACATTGCCGGCTGGGCATTCGGCATTGTATTGAATACCTAGGCAAAGTATAAAATGAATAATATTTCACACATTACCTGAACGTTTTAGGTATTCTATAACTAGGTATTATATAGAATGCCGGATTATACAGATTGCCGGTAACATATACATATACATTGGTATAACGTGTCCCCTACACATGTCCCTTGAATTATTCTGGCTCAGAATAATGAATAATTCTCCAGATAATCGCACGCCGGTAACGACGCACAGAATTATAGATGTCTTTTACGTGAGCCGCGATAAACAAACGGGATAACTGCCAGCACATTATTTATATCTGTAGCATTGGATCTGTGTTCGACACTCATAATGGTGGCTTAATCGTTGTGTCTTTCGATACCTAATACTGGGATAGTTAATACTGGGATCATAGTATTCCTTACGCAATCGGCTCTGCTTTCTAATAAGTATATATGGAAAGTTAATGAATTGGCCCTTAAAGAATATACACCATAAACATCTAAACTCATTGCAGACGGCTTAGTGAAAATAAGTAATACCCACTTGAATCACAGGGTTTTTCTCAAAAGTCTGTGTTGTATATTGATGTGCATTGATAGCGCTAAGTTAGGTACTTATTATTTCGTATGTTTATAAGAAATATCATATTGTGTTTATTTACCAATTGAATTTCCATACTCTGTGTAATAAAAAGCGAATAAAATGTTGTATTCATTGGAAGATACTTTTGTTGTAACTGCAAACTAAAATCTAAACAATACAAAATTCACATTGCCGAAATACAAGGGTTATCCAAACTTGATATTACTTTGCTTTTTCTACTCCTGTACTTTTGTCTGGCAATTATATAGCCACGAAAACTAATATAAAGACATGCATAAATAGGTAAACCTGAATAAGGGCTATAGTCTATTTCTCATAAACATACGCTAAACCGTATCATTATGTCTCTATAATCGCATCGTTTTGTGCCACAGACTGCAAAACCAATCAAATACAGGCATAATCGTGCAGCTACCTACTCGTATAATGTCAACCCTAGAATACCATTTCCAACTTTGAATACCTAGTTAGCAAATTGGTGATTGCTTATTGTCGTGATCCTTCTCTAAATATTTATCTTCATGAAGGCCCTCAAACCTCAAAAAAAATACTATATATAATATAAATTATTGCTGTATTTTATTACCTTTAATAATTTGAATCGAATTTCACCATTAAATATGTCGTTTCATATTTACAGAAATGTAAGAGGTTCACAGCACTCTACTCGAATGAAATAAGAGCAGTATTTCAAAAGTTTAAGAGCACTAAGGACACGTGTTAGTCATAAAAGAGCTGCCGCATAGCGCCATTAAAGCCGTCTTAAGCATATTGTATGGCTTATAAATCTCCTTGTGAGGTAGTAAAGCGTGTCTCCATATGAGCAGACCCATTATAAGACGTTGCGTTGAGATATTTTGGCTCACCGTGGCATAAGTTGCGATAATTTCGCCAACGCTACGCTAAAGTATTCGCAAGATTGTGCTTAAATGGGAAGTCATCTTATTAGCACTAAGAGCGTGTAGGTACTAATAGTTATAAAAGCGCTTTCTGCGTGGTGCCATTAAAGCCAGCTTAAGTATATTGTACGGCTTATAAATCGCGCCGCCTGAATAGTCTGTACGGAGAAGTATAATGGACACTCGGCGTGTCGCCTTTGATTAGACAGCCTTTGTGTAGAACCAGCTGCGGAAAACTGTAATCATGCTCTGTAATATCGGTCGGACTTTTTTTCATCATTAGGCACTGATCCCACTGCCGGCGAGTAAGCGAGTAAAGTTGGGCGAGTAGCATTACATTGCGGATCTGGAAAGGTCGATGATCACACTGTGCCTGGCTGGTCAGCCCGCAATTAACTGTCAGTCGCCCAACTTTACTCTCTTACTCGCCGGCGATGGGACCAGTGCCTAAAACATTGTAATCTGTTTCTATACAACGTCTTTGCAGTATTAAAAACTGGATCTGTTCTTTTAGGTATTAAAAAACATCGGTCCAGTGCGAGTCGGATTCGCACACATACGGTTTCGTACCGGAGTTTAAGTACCTACTAAACTATTTAAAACGTAATCAAGCAAGAAATGCAACAGAAACAATTATCTTGTATGGGGCCCTCTTTGTTTTGAATTTTATTTTGTTTTTATTATTTGTTGTTATAGCGACAATAGCGACACATTCTGTGCACATATCAAGCATCGTGTGCGTGTGGATTGAGTGAGCACCCTTCTGAAATAAAAAAAAACATCCTGTTCATTTAGTAAAAGTTCTAAAACAATTGTAAAACTAAATCTCTGTATTTGTAAAAAGATAAATCAAAAGATATAACCTTTAACGTGTGCTCACTCAGTTCTCACAAACTACCAACGAAATCAAGGAATGTATTCATTTAACATATAATATTTATATCCGATTTTTTAGTAAAACCTGTACTAACTTACCTTTATAATTTGTAGATCACCTCGTAACGTATTTAAGATTTTACAAATAATTTCTTATGCTCACTCAATCCGCACACTTTCAAAACCCGATTTCTGATGAAAAAACTGAAGATTTAAACTGCTATATATGTGTATAGTTTAGTAAAACTAATCTGGGAATTTGTAAAATACAAAACGAACCACTAACTTGGCAGGTTTTTGGATAATAAATGTTTGTGAATGCTCACTCAGTCCACACGTTTCAAGTAAGTTAAAAATGTAAATATCTCAATATTTGTAGTATTACATAAACTACAAATTACTTCAACTTTTAGTAAAATTTTTTACTAAATATCCACCATCTAATATTTTATATTCGTTGTCTGTTTTTAAAGATATTCAATTGCAATTTTTCTAATGTAAGTAGATCGATTAGATTGACCACACTTCATTATATTATGGTCATATCCAAAATACAGTTCATTTAAAAAATATATGAGATCAAAAAGGTTACTACCCCTGGTACGTCACTTTGACATTGAAAGATATTTTATTTTTATTTTTTGATCTCGGATTAAATCTTTTACAGTAAATGAAAGGTAATAATTACGGATCAGGTAACTCTTAATTGTAATAAGTATGTAAAAACGTAATCAAAACAATTGTTTACTTTAAAATTTAATTCATGGATATGACCATAATATAATAAAGTGTGGTCAACCTAATCGATCTACTTACATTAGAAAAATTGCAATTGAATATCTTTAAAAACAGACAACGAATATAAAATATTAGATGGTGGATATTTAGTAAAAATTTTTACTAAAAGTTGAAGTAATTTATAGTTTATGTAATACTACAAATATTGAGATATTTACATTTTTAACTTACTTGAAACGTGTGGACTGAGTGAGCATTCACAAACATTTATTATCCAAAAACCTGCCACGTTAGTGGTTCGTTTTGTATTTTACAAATTCCCAGATTAGTTTTACTAAACTATACACATATATAGCAGTTTAAATCTTCAGTTTTTTCATCAGATATCGGGTTTTCGAAAGTGTGCGGATTGAGTGAGCATAAGAAATTATTTGTAAAATCTTAAATACGTTACGAGGTGATCTACAAATTATAAAGGTAAGTTAGTACAGGTTTTACTAAAAAATCGGATATAAATATTATATGTTAAATGAATACATTCCCTGATTTCGTTGGTAGTTTGTGAGAACTGAGTGAGCACACGTTAAAGGTTATATCTTTTGATTTATCTTTTTACAAATACAGAGATTTAGTTTTACAATTGTTTTAGAACTTTTACTAAATGAACAGGATGTTTTTTTTTATTTCAGAAGGGTGCTCACTCAATCCACACGCACACTCAAGCATCTACCTATTTATTACCGTTACTATAATCCAGCAAGAAACGCAAAAAAACTGGTCTCTTGTATGGGACTTTTATTTTCAATTTTATCTTGTTTTTATAATTTATTCTTTAAACGGCAATACAAATTCCTTGAAAATTATAAGTATACTATAATGGTTCAAAAGATGCAGCCGGACAGAAACATTTTTGTTGTATGGGAACCCCCTTTTATTTTTAATTTAATTATTATTTATTGCGATAGTAGCAACAGAAATATACATTTGGTGAAAATTTCAAGTCTCTACCTATTACAGTTCAAAAGATACAGCTCTGTGACGTACGGACAGACGGACAGCGGAGGCTTAGTAATAGGGTTCCGTTTACACCCTTTGGGTACGGAACCCTAAAAAAGTAAACATAAAACTATACTATTGGTAACTATGGTATTGGTACATGGTGAAGTACACTGGGTGAAGGACTGAGTCACGTAGTTTTTTGTTTGCCTTTTATTAATATGTATAAAAAATAACTGGCCAAGAGCATGTCGGACCATGCTCAGTGTAGGGTTCCGTAACCTTTTACTAAAAGGAAATACGCTACAAATGAAAATATAGTTAAAACTTAAAACCTGACTACGCCTTCGGCTTTGCAGCCTGAAGCTCGTTCTTCGGGCCCCCGAAAATGAGACTCATATGCGGTTTGCGTGAGATAACCATGTGCCTTTAGCCCAAAGCGGTGGTTGCTTTCTGATTTTTTCCATATTTTTTGGATTTACGGTTTAAAAGATAGAGGACACAATTTTTGCAACTTTCGGAGCGATTATTTCTGAAAATATTCACTTAATCAAAAATATTACTTAAGAACCTTATAGTGTTTTTAATTAAAAAACCTGTCGAACTCTGTACCACATGTTGAAGTTTTCGCCTTCTGTTACATGTATGGAGTACCCCTCCTAGAAATATTTATTTTTAATATTTAACTACCGAACTTAGTAGCGGCTCATACAACACACCTACATTCCAAATTTCATTAATATAAGTCATGTAGTTTTTGAGTAAAATGCCTGTGACATACGGACGGATGGACGGACGCACGGACGGACGGACGGACGGACATGACGAAACTATAAGGGTTCCGTTTTTGCCATTTTGGCTACGGAACCCTAAAAACACAGTATATTTAAGTAGATATCAGCTAAAGTTACGTTTTGTGTTTAATGTAAGCAATGTCGGTATTCAAATGTCGAGATTTCCGATTCTGTTATGCTCCATAGGTACATTATGAATGGATTAAAATGTCATAATATATATATTTTTATAGGTCCTACAAACGACATAAAATAGAATTTGGCATTTCCTAATATCCGGTTTGGATACACATTTGCTTGCACATTTTCGACTTACGTTAGAAATATAATTTTTAAAATAAACCAGTAACATGAAAGAAAAATCTGCAACTTATCATGCTCTTATCATTTCATCGTGTTTTAAAAGGAAAATGTTCATCAAAGTAACGAATACCTTCAAAAAGGTATTTTTTAACAGTATCTGCGATCCAGTTTTGAAGAAAAGTGTATATTTTTTACGTAAAATTGACTATAATTTACCTATACTCGTGGATTCCATAAATCAATTCGACGGGTTTGGGAAACGATGGGGAAACGAATTGTAAATATGCTACAATCAGTGCAGCTGGCTCGATCCGCGTCTGATTTACATAAACGGCCTGATTTTTGGCTCCCTTCGTATTGGTGAGTTAGAAAAGATGCCGCCCACAGCTGCTCGCGCGTTCCTTTTCTCGATTTACATGGTAATTTATTTATTTTTATTTATAGCAATCATTTTGTCTACGCAAAACCCTTAGAGCAACACGGAAGGGAGGCGACGACGCACTTGTCCGGTACACAATTTTCTGCCACATTTGGAGAGGGGGGAACGAGGTAACGCACACTTACTTACACGCGCGTACATGAAATAGTAGATTGTTCAACTAGGGACTAAAACAAGCCATAATGACACGAGGTGTTTAGCCACCCGAGCGTAGCGAGGGTGACTATAGATCGAGTGTCATTATGGTTGTTTAGTCCCGCGTTAAACACTCTACTTTTCACTTTGAATGCGAGGAAAAAAACGACGTTCTATTACACAAAATTACAATATTTATTGTTCCGTACTTTCGGTATAAAGTTGCACTATACACATTAATTGTTGAAATATTGTGCTCAATACGATTAATGAACATTCAAAAAGCAAAGTAAATTTTTTCCGCGGTTCTTTATTTTTTTTTTACTTAGTGAAGTCACTTAGGCTTAAAATGCTGGCATTTTTAGCCAACAGGTTCAACCGTGAAAACTACCTATTTTAAAACTAATTGGATCATGCAAAATAAAATTAAGTTACCCCTAATCTAGTTAAATTGATTTATATTCGTAATAATTAATCATTATTACTATATTAAATCGTTATTTTTTTTATATTTTTGCACAGTTGTCTTTTTAGGTTATTTTCACGCCCAAAAATTATCAATACACAATCACTAAAAATGGCGACAATATTCCAACCACAAACACCCCGATTGGCTGTTTAGGGGTTTTCAAAGTCAATTAAAAAAAAATTACTTTAATCCCTAGAGATTAATAAGGAACTTTAGTCCCGATATACAGAGACTAAATTAACATTTTAAGAGCATGAGAAGTGAAAAATCTATTTATGCCACACCTGGCCGCTTTCTGGCAAAGTGTAGACATAAAATGATGTACTATTGTACTCGGCCGGCAACCCCTTACTTCCCCGGCTCTGCAATAATGTAGGTACTATTCTAATATTCCCAAATAAGGACGATACTAAATTTGACTATATGTTTTTTTTTGTTGTATGATTTTTGTTACTCGATTACTCGAAGACGACGGGATCTATTTGGAAAATTACTCTTCTGCCCTCCGGCCAGAAAGCGTCACCTTGCCGGCCGCTGTGCTAAACGAAGATGCCTCTTTCTGGCTCCGCCGAACAGAAAAATAGTATGCAAACCTTGGCCAGTAAATGAGAAAGCCTCAGATCACATGTTAGTCGTCCTCGGCTTCGCCTCGGCCGAAAATTACATGTGATCTGAGACATTTTTTTTATTTTATTGCCCTCGGTATGTAATGTACTATTTTTGTCTGAAAGGGTAATTCTTCGAGGTGTTTTCATTGTAACCAAATCAGGATCTGATGATGGGTCTTGGTGAAATCGGGGTACGGGGTCTTAGTGAAGTAGATACATATATAGCGATTTCAGTAGTGTTCATAGTGACTCGTGCATTTCTTATCGAATAGGTTAATTTAAAGCCGGTTATTTTAAAACCTTGATTTTTACAACCATTATTGTTTATTTATATCTAGAGAACCGAGTGACTTGAATCACCTGTAAAAAGAAGACACTCTGATGACTGGTTTTGAATACTGCAATGCTACATAATTACAGTTTCATGACTGTCATTAGTGAATGGTTGCATGTTGTTCCATGCAATGCAAACCACTGAAATAAACGCGATATTATTTTGAACATAAGTTTCTTAGAGGATGAAGATGTGATTATGAAGGGATTTTCCGAAAATTATCTCCTGTGAAACGGATCTCTGTAAAACTAGAAAATCAGTTCGAACGAAATCGCAATATCGAGCCTGCACACAGATATTACGATAGTGAAACTTTCGAAACGTCTAATCTATGATACTAGCTAAGAATTTAATTTGTAACAAATACATTACTATGCATAGAAAGAATAAACTTTCAACTACAGCAAACTACTAAATATAATAAGTTGCAAAGTCCTGAAACTTTGGAAAATAAATTGAATTCAAATGAGTCGATCTTTCATACTTCGACGGGAACTAATGCATCATACCGAAGTTATTACGTTGTTCGGAACATAAATAGGGTTTCAGCGTGATTTATTCGTAAACGATGATAATCTGAAAGCTTGTCGACGCGGCTTGTGCTCATGAATTCTTAAGATTTTATCGCGACATATGTTATGGTGTTTTGCACAAATCTATATTGTAATCCTCGTTTATATAGATTATTGAAGTGGTGTTCTATTAAAGTAAGTATACCTAATTAAATGATGTTGTAATATTGCACACCAAAACAAAAATTACAATGGGCTAGACGACTAAACAAAAACTGTTTAGTCCGTCAGTTAGATTATTAAAAAATATTGTACACGTATTTTTCTTTCCTTTGACAAACAAAAAATGACGAGGATAGAGTGCTTAGAACTTTCGAGTGACGTCACTCCTAGGTGAAAATTGTACCTAGGAGTGACGTCACTCGAAACTTCTAAGCACTCTATCCTCGTCATTTTTTGTTTGTCAAAGGAAACAAAAAATACGTGTCCCATATTTTTCCATTATCTAACTGACGGACTAAATAGAATTATATAGTTTTAACCCAGTCGTCATCCCTATTATTCATTCATTCATTTAGGTAATAAGCATGGTAAATACCTTATATTGTCCACCTGATGACCTTCAGGGTGGCTAGACCACAAGCGATTTTTGGAGTTTGTGTTATGCTAAGCTTTTGTACAGCACACACAGGCACAAACAAAATCGTTTTTGAAAATCATCCCGTCCGCCATTACGAGTACACGGGAGTAGTCCCATACAAAACTTTGTCTAGGTGTCTACGTGTAATTTTTTGGTGTACTAAAAAATACATGATATGTACCTATAGGTACAAATTAGGTACTAAATTTTAGTGTAAAAATATTCTGGTTATAACAAATTACTAGTGTCAAATTACAATGTATAACTTTGGGATTCTTTGTAGTAGGTATTTATTGAGAGTTTTCATTATAATTGAAAATAAATATAATAACTACAAATAAATAGTTCTATTAGCGAGTCTATAGATTCCAATCATAGTTTCTTTAGCATACTCAATTCATTCACTTGTAAGGCCTATTTTCTGGGAATATTTTCCCTACTTGGAATTCAATTCGCCACAAAAACAGACCCCAGGCGGACTCCCTCGCAGTAATAAGTTACGATTTCATTCCCAATAAGGAGGGTGAATAGATATCTTTATTATAGAAGTTATCTTTCTTCCTCACAAAATACACACAAAAGCTAAAACGTTGTTTAAGGGCTTGTTTGAGACTGCTTTTTGATTGGTCAGTGGGGATTAGCCTTCATTCAAATCATTTATGATTAATGCTTTGGCAAGGGATATAATAAATCAGACCAAAAATTTTTCATGTAAAATAGATTGCTAAGACTTTGAAGCGCACAAACGTAACATCAGATCATATTTAGAGCAAGTTTCTCCCTCTCTACAAGTCCTATTTCTACAAATCCTAGATTTTCAACAAAAAAATAATAATCATCGCGGAAAGGCTAAAACGATTATAAGTACACGAAATCGAATTCAATAAGTATTTCGTTATTATTATAAGTATTTCGTTCGTTCAGTTCGAAATCCCTCCACAGTAGCGCTGGCGTAGCCTACGGTATGAACTGAATTTAGCAGTTGTAGACGGAGTGACGTGCGCTGATATGGAGCGTAGAGGCAAGGTTTAATATTTTTGGTGATTAAAGCGGCAGTATACCAAGTATATTAGAACCGCAACTATTTACGTAGTCCGAAATAAATTTGTAAATAATATAACCTCTTTTTACACATACAGGGTGTTAGATAATGAATAGATAACCTGTAAACTGGTGATAGAGGGCACTTAGTTCTATCAAATAACGCTAATATAGGTTTAGTAAAAGCGTCACCATTTTTGAGAAATTTTTAGTCTTATGTAATTTATCTCAAAATTGATACCCTCGCCTAGTTTTTTTGCTGTGCCGTGCTATTTTTTAATTTTTCATTTATTATTTTCATGTATTAATTTTATTCAAACTTGGGAATGGAGTATTTTTTGGAAAAATTGGTCAAAATTTGACCGCATGTGGTGTAAAAAAAATACATGGACACTAGCGTGCCCATTATCACATTTTAAAACACTAAACATGATGTAATTAATTCCATAACAAGAACAAAATACTGAATAACAAGTGTGACCGCACACTAAGTACGTGGCCGCAGTACAGTACGGCCGACGTCTCTGTAGTATAGGGTTGACTGTTTTACTTCTACTCTTATTTTGTAATCATGTTATTATTGAATTTTAACCTGACTAAGCCTATTTAGCACAATTTCGACAGACACTTTTCGATACACAGAGACATTTATACTTAATCAAAATATCAACTTTATTTTTGTGCAATGTGAATATGCTCGGAGTTTTTCTGCGCGATAGAATCAGACATGATGATATACGCCCAAGAGCCAAAGTAACTGACAGCCCAGAGAATGGATAAACGTTGAAGCAGTAAAGTCCTGGAATAGCCTCCAGGCAAAGGTAAGCGCAGCAGGAGTAGGACGTTCCCAGACTCGGTGGATAGACGAACTCGTGTGTACGCGGGGAGTCCATCCACCGATGTACTCTGTGAAGATCTATGGGTGACGCCTATGTCTAGCCGTGGATGTCCGTGGCTGATAGATAGACATCAGTTTCATTCTGAGTTGACCAAAAATAAAAATATTTTTATAATGATTAAGTATATTTTCATTTAAATAGTGCCTTATTTTGTTAACAGAATGCGGTGGGTCGTTGCGAGCGGCGGGTAGAGCGTCGCAATGAGCGCGCCGGAGCCGGCCGTGCTGCAGGCCCTGCAGGGCCACCCGCAGCACAGCGGCAAGTGGCCCGGCCCGCGCGCCTGCAAGATATACGTCGCTTCCGTCTACAATGGTACAGTACGCATTATGTAATGAACGTGGGCCACACTGTAAGCACTGCAGGGCCACCCGCAGCACAGCGGCAAGTGGCCCGGCCCGCGCGCCTGCAAGATATACGTCGCCTCCGTCTACAATGGTACAGTACGCATTATGTAATGAACGTGGGCCACACTGCAAGCACTACAGGGCCACCCGCAGCACAGCGGCAAGTAGCCCGGCCCGCGCGCCTGCAAGATATACGTCGCCTCCGTCTACAATGGTACAGTACGCATTATGTAATGAACGTGGGCCACACTGCAAGCACTACAGGGCCACCCGCAGCACAGCGGCAAGTGGCCCGGCCCGCGCGCCTGCAAGATATACGTCGCCTCCGTCTACAATGGTACAGTACGCATTATGTAATGAACGTGAGCCACACTGCAAGCACTACAGGGCCACCCGCAGCACAGCGGCAAGTAGCCCGGCCCGCGCGCCTGCAAGATATACGTCGCTTCCGTCTACAATGGTACAGTACGCATTATGTAATGAACGTGGGCCACACTGCCAGCACTACAGGGCCACCCGCAGCACAGCGGCAAGTAGCCCGGCCCGCGCGCCTGCAAGATAAACGTCGCTTCCGTCTACAATGGTACAGTACGCATTATGTAATGAACGTGGGCCACACTGCAAGCACTACAGGGCCACCCGCAGCACAGCGGCAAGTGGCCCGGCCCGCGCGCCTGCAAGATATACGTCGCCTCCATATACAGTGGTACAGTACGCATTATTTAATGAACGTGGGCCACACGTCAAGCACTTCAGGGCCACTGGTGTGACTTTGATTTTTTTTTTAACATAATGGCGACTCCATGGTTTCCAGAACCACGGTAAGCATCCAAAAGTCCCAAGCCTTTGCCCATAAGAAAGATGCGATCACTAACTTATACTAATAACTGTATCTAGCACATGTGCCAGTTGTGAAAAACCGCCTACTTTAAAAATGCACATATTTAGAACCGTTTGGCAACTAGCCAATGTTTTATTCTGGCAAATATAACTGTTATGCACACATATTTTACTATTAAGTTCTACCTTAGTTACGGCTGGCAGCGTTCTAAAAGTATCTTCTCACGCGTATTTTTTTTTTCAGACTTCCGCGAGGAGAGACGTCAGATCCTCGAGATGGTGGGTCCGGAGCTGCAAGCTACGTACGACGATCGACACATCGAGGTACTAATAACACATTACCTACCTGTCCATTGCTCCTTGTCATAACATCAAATGCATAAAAAATCTCTTACACAAACTGTAACTTTTCTTTCTCCTGGATCCGAAAATAAATAAACATATACGACTATAATAAAATCACGGATCGTGTACGGTAACATACGACTGTAAAAGGTGGTCAGAAAGAAGTTGGGCACGAAAACACAATCGTTACATAAATGTATAAGCCTCCTCCATATTTTAGCAAGTTCTCGAGTCTTATTCAACTATAGCATTTATTTAGGCATCAGCTAAGCCCGAACAAGTTGGGAACTCCGGCAGGTTTACCTACACAAATAACTTTGGCCTGCGGGTGTCTTTGGCTAACTTATTTGGCACAAGTGGCCGCATTGACTAGGGATTGTCAAATAATAGGTACCGAACTAAATTTAAGAGCTTTTGAAAGTTGGCTTTTGTAGAGCAATTTACGAGTATGCTGCTGAAGTTTGAGTGTAATAGTGAATGTACAATGCCTGGAATGAACGTAAGGCAAGTATGAATGTAGGTATAACGTGTGTGTATTTATTGATACAACTTCTTTTTGCACCAATAAGTACGCCTGAAATTTCAAAGACTTAAGAACTACTTGCCTATTGACATAAGTCTGATATAAACGATAAGTAGTTAAAATAAATTGAATAAATACGAACGGCTAAAAATGTAATAAATATTGTTATTAAATCATTTTTAAATATTTATTTTTAAATATAATATCACATAGGTATCAGGCATGGTGGGGTTAGTCAAAAATAGAGTCAATATGTATAAGGAGGAACTACGTCTCGTCGTCATTTATTTAACAGAAAGATAAAATATAAAAACAGTAACTACCTAAAGATAAAACTTACTTACGTCAGTGCCAAGTAATAATATAAGTTATAGAAGCTGTACTACTTCTGTCACATTTTATTGCGTATTGACTATAAAGCGTTTGTATGATACTAGCTTATGCCTGCGACTTCGTCTGCGGTGTAAATTATAATTAGGCTATTACTCTTTATAAATAGTTTCTGATATTTGTTCATTAACTTGGTTGTAATTAAACAAAACCCTCAAATATTGGGCCCAAAACTGCACAATGCACATTTACCGCGAAAATCAATTCTTTAGTCCATTTAAGGATTATTTCCAAAAAATTAAATTCACTTCATAGACCACCCGTTACTCACACAAAACAACATTCTAGTAATTGCTATATGCTAGAGTCTGTGCGGAAAGAGAATAGGCGTGGCGAAAAACAGAACTAACCTAACCAGTATGGCCACAGAACAGAAAATACGGCACATACGGCATATACGAGTTACAAACCTTTTACTTTAAAAATTTTACGGTCCCTAAACAAACTTTCAACCCCTACCTCCTCAACCCGTTTTGGAGATAAATTTTAATGGATGATGAAATCATTTGAGTTCTATTCAGTTCAATCAGTTTTCTACTTTAAAAATCGTTTGGTCCCTTTACAAAGTTTCAACCCCATTTAACCCCTTTTGGAAATGATTTTCGAAAAACGGTGTAATCACTTTTCCCTACTTATATTTAAGGGTCTATTTACAAAGTCTCAGATCTCCAACTTCAAAAATCGTTTCGTCCCTATACAAAGTTTCAACCCCCATTAAACCCCTTTTGGGGATAATTTTCGAAAAACAGTGAAATCACTTTTCTCTACTCATATTTAAGGGTCTATTTACAAAGTCTCAGATCTCTAACTTCAAAAATCGTTTGGTCCCTAAACAAAGTTTCAACCCCCATTTAACCCGTTTTGGAGATTTTTGAAAAACGTAAACGGTGAAAACACTTTTCTCTTCTCATGTTTAAGGGTACGAAGTCTCAAATCTCCAACTTCAAAAATCGTTTGGTCCCTAAACAAAGTTTCAACCCCCATTTAACCCGTGTTGGAGATTTTCGAAAAACGTAAACGGTGAAAACACTTTTCTCTACTCATATTTAAGGGTCTACGTGCGAAGTCTCAGATCTCTAACTTAAAAAATCGTTTGGTGTTTATACAAAGTTTCAATCCCCGTTTAACTCTTTTAAGGATGAATTTCGAAAAACGGTGAAAATTACTTTTTTCAAGTTATATTGAAGAAGTTTTCGATCTCCTACTTAAAAAATCGTGTGGTCCCCATATAAACTTTCAACCCCCATTTATCCCAATTTGGAGATGAATTTCGAGAAATCCCTTACTTAGGTTACGTTATACAACCACTCTACAGTAAAAATGTCAAGTTCCTAGCTTCACTAGTTTCGGCTGTGCGTTGATGAATAAGTAAGTCAGTCAGGACTTCTTCTTTTGTATTATTTATGAGAGAAGATAAGAACACTACCACACCTGTAGTTTAAAATAGAACTTTGTCGCGTGTCACAACGCACGACGGCACGACAGATCAGCAGATCATGAGATCCTCGAAATGCTCACATCGCGTGTGCGAGCTGTAATTTGGGTTGAGGCTTCCGGTTTGTACCTGTAATAGACCCAGTCACGGGATATGGTGGGCTGTAAAGCACATGTGTTTTTGGGTGTGGTTTTGATAAACGACTTGTCTTTGTGTTGGATTGGTTTGAACCGATACGTGCTAGCTAAAAAACAAATGACACTTCAATAACAAACGCACAAGTAACTATTAATAAAACCCGTCAAGTGCGAGTCGGACTCGCCCACCGAGGGTTCCGTACAAACTCGTTAGTAGATACATGAATAGTTAAAAAAAAATTGTATGACGGTTAGTTTAGTAGGAGCACATAAGTATGTGTTACAATTTTTGCAAATTTCTAAAAAACGCTGCAAGTTAGGAAAACCGTTATATTTTCCTGTAGGTGATATTTAGCATGATATAAATAATTGGTAATTATTACAGATTTTTCTGTTCAGTAACTTCGATGATAATAGCGGGGAATGGTATTTTTTGAAGTCTTTTCGTCATAAATCAAAAGTACATAATTAAGAAGAAAAAGCAAAAATGGTTTTGGAAGCTACAAACTAAGCCCTTTCATTTGATACCACACTTGATACAATAGCACAACTTAAAATTTTCGACCTCATATTTAATCGTGAAACAATTCTGTTCTCAAAGTATTATGACTACAGAACTCGAACGAAACACTGTATCAAATTAACAGGGCCGACTACACGTTAATACTTTCAGCAACAAGCCTAACGCGGGCACTTTCGGAACTCCAAACAAAAGTTACTCGCAAAGCATGTGGCTTGAGTCTTATTTGCTGACGAAATTTGGAGCACAGTAACTGTCGACCGAATTCGGCCAAACTTCGCTCGTAAATGGATTGACGCGTTGCGCCGAATACTGCAGTGAATTGCATTTAGTGGCTTCTGTAGCGATTTGGCGTCGTGCGGGGACATTTCGTACGTCTGAAAACACTTTTGAGTAAGGTAAATTGACTTTCGAAACGACGAGATGAATATAATATGTTTGTATATGCATTTAAACCCCATTTTGTTATAACAAAATATTATTTTGAGATCATCTTTCGTATTGACAATTGTCTTATTTATGCCAAAGCCTTGCACTTGTTGGGCGCTCCGAGTCGCCTACAATTTGTGGTACTAGTATAATAGTACCTAATAGTAGTTAGGTATCAGTTGCTAGGCGTCAAACTAACCTCCGGTACGTAGGAGCTGTTTTGGTTTAGCTTTTCTCCAATAGCTTATACTGCCCGTTGAGTAGGTAAGTCTTACTAACAATTTTGTGAGAATCAGGTTTTATTAACGACTCACCGCAATTACTCGTAGATACCAATTTTCCAATAGATTTTCATCAAGCAAAAAATTCGTGTTGAATTTCTCTGAAACGAACTAACTGTAAGCTAATCTAAGCAATGGCGGGCCAGAGATACGGGTCCAGCAGGGCAGTAAAAATAATGGGCGCCGAAAATTGATGCATTTACGTGCCGTTGGATGTAACTGGTGCTCGCGGGTTCAAAGGGTTTTATTAATAGCATTGCCAACATGGCTCCAAAAATGAATTTGTTTTTTCAGTCCATGGCATGTTACTGCGCGCATCAGCAATGTATGTTTTAAAGTCACTTTGTTGTAAATTCTGTGCACAGTTTGTATTTCCTTTATTGGTTTAACTTTATGGTAGCATTATTTTGATCGCTCAGTTGTATTACGTAGTTACCCTTAAAGCTGACTAGTTTAGCTATGACTTAATGAAGAACCGTACATACTAACGTGTTCAGCTACTTTTAAGTTTGACTGTTTTTTTCAATAAAATAATAGAAGGAATGTTTATAAAAACAGAACTGACTAGACTGTTTGATGCTTATAGATAATTATTTTTAATGACAGTATGTTAACTAGCTTAATTATGTTGTTTTTTTAAACAACCCTTCAATAACATCTTCATGAAATCAAAATACTCTATGCAGGATGTCCCAAGATTATGTGATATGAAGGGAAAGTACCTCAAATATTTTATTTAGGTTATTTTGCTGAAAGGAGACTTTATTTTGATTGTAAAAATAATTGGAACTGTATTCAAAGACTTTTGAAAAATCACCTACCGTAACCAGGCATCGAACCCACCAAATATGAAAAAAAAAATGTTTAATTTTACTATACCGATCGAAAGGACCGATATAATAACCTACCTACCTATGCGATTTTTTCAAAAATGTTTGAATGCAGTTCTAATTATTTTGTAAAATAAAATGAAGTCTTCTCTCAGTAAAAAATCTGTAAAAAAAGGACATTAGTATTAATGACAAGTATTACTATAAAAAAACAAGTTCCCATAATGGTAACGATTATACTTATCGACTGGTGCCAGATCGGCTCAGAACATTTATTACCTAATATTTATTTATATGGCGAGTAAAATAAGGATGTTTTCCAGATCGAGTTCTTGGATATGCACTACGGCTCCGACGGCGGCGACGAGACGAGCCCGGCGCTCCTGCGGTATCACCTCAACGAGATCCGGTGCTGCAACGACACCTCCAAAGCCGGATATTTCCTAGTAAGTGCCACCCTCGACCAGTATCATAGATAAGTCGTACTACGAGTCAGACGCCGGTGATGGAACGGAGCCCGATACTGCTGCGGTGCCACCTCGACGAGATCCGATGCTGCAACCTCCAAAGGCGGATATTTGCTAGTAAGTGTCACTCTCGACTAGTATCATGGATAAGTACTACGACAGCGGCAACGAGATCAAAGCCTTTCGTAAGATATTTCCTTTCGTAGATACCACCGCGACAATCGAAAATAATCATAGATAAGCATCGCGTTAACCCTCTCGGAAGAAATCGTATGGTCTACAACTATACCATGCTTTTATTATTGTATAATCATGTTATTTGTAATCATTCCCTAGGCTATGCAGTGAAATTATTAGGTATTTATACGACGTAACAAACTAATTAGCCGACGTTAACGGAGTGAGCTATCGCAAAAATTACCATTTTTGGATAATAATACTTTTATGATGGGTTTGCGGATATTGCTAAAAAGATCATAAAAATCGATACACTCGTTATCGAGTTTTAAATAGAGACATTTTGTAACATGTAGTTGACGTAGCATCGACTCTTCAAAATAAGAACGTTTTAAGATCAAGGTCCGTCAATTTCCTCCTCTGTCTCGCCGTTCACACTCGCCTGACGTCAAGTTGGTGGTTACCGAAGTACTTCGTGCGGAGTTTGTTCAAGTAAGTAAGTACGCCGATAGTAGATTCACTTCGTATTTGAATTTTGAATCTTTGATACCGCTAATATAGACGAGTTGGAATGGAATTACGCGAGGTGTCGTTCACATTCCTGAATTTTATTAGCGTCCTGGATAGGGCGCAGATGACTTTAATAATAGTACTGTTCGAATGCAATTAGAACGATAAAACAAGGAAGACCCTCTGAAGCGATGCTAATAACAGTTTTTTTTTTATTAAATTTGGTAAATTTTGTATTATATGAACGACCGATGGAATGAATGCCTTACGAATAGATAAATAAGGAATCACTGCTCGACCAATAGTCATCAATAACATTAATCAAACTTCCAGTGAGATGCTGATAAAATAAAATTGATCACACACATTACAGGCCTGAGCCGAAAACATTTCAAATTTTCTAATACCTATTTAAGTCTGTCGTATGTATGGTGCCGAATAGTCTACTTTGTCAAGATGCATCTTGCAAATTCCGATATCTCATAACCACACAACTCGGAGCGGGTACACAAACTGCACAGTTGACTTATCGACTTACCGCCTTGCCAAAGTCTCACTCTAAGCTTACAATGTCAAGTTGATACTGACTAATCCAGCTGCATATTGAGAGTTAATAACGCAGGCTTTCTCATGATTGGTTAGAAAACATTTTGATCAATAAAAAAAAATCTTCCTAATTATTCGCAAGTAATACCAATCATTACTTTATAATTCTCATCAGAAACCTATATATTATGAACAATGTCCCACTGCTGGGCACAAGCTCATAGATGAGAGTTAATATTTGGCTGTAGTTCCCACGCTGGCTCAGTACGGGTTGGAGATTTCATATACATCTTTGAATTTCTTCACAGATTATGCAGGTTCCCTCAGATGTCTCTGCTTGACCAAAAAGCTATATAATACATAGCTACATATACAAGGTCAACAAGGTGTTACACGACCAACTGAAAACCTGAAAACTGATTATTCAGAATCAAGAGTAGAATCGATTTTTTATTTTCTCTTTTTATCTTGCCCAGTCTAAGAGTACTGACAAGTGCAACATTTGTGACTGTGTTACTATTCACAGATGGAGTTGTCACATGTTGTCAAATTGTTTGTGTCTCGGTGGATTACCTACGTCACTCACACGTAATCAACAAATGTAGAGTAACTAATCGACTAGAATTAAAAAAAAAGAAACTCTAATATCTTTGGCAATAATACACGGATTTAGAAACAAATACTGTAGACTAATTCAAAATAATAATATAAATCAGTTGGGGTGTCTGAGGTGTTCAAAAGGTGGTGTAAGACGTTGTAAATAAAATCATATTTCGTTCATAAGTTCCGAAAACTCATTGTTCCGAGCCAGGATTCGAGCCCACCACCTCCGCTTGAGAGGCGCATATCGATACCTTTAGACTTAGACTCAAAGGGCGTAAACGCCATTAGAACCTGCGGCGTTTACGCCCTTTGAGTCTAAAGGTATCGATATATTGTCCGAATCACTCGGCTATCATAGCTTATTCCTTTAATAATATCTGTTAGGTACAATATAAATTAATTGGAATATTCCAAATATATGCGTGGCTCCTATTACCGTATTGACTTTTTACTATTGACTAAAAAGAAATAAAATAAAAAATAACTTGAAGGAAATCAAGTTAGCTCAGCTGCCCGATATCAGAAGATATCAAGGGTCCAAGTTTTTTGACTTCCATTGGGTGAAGATCTAAGCTAAGTGGGTAATAACTTAATAAAATATGTCCCTAATAAAATTTGAACCTTGTTAGATTTTGATTTATGGCAACCAAGTAGGACTGTAATAAAAACTAACAAAATAAATTAAACTAATTGTATTCTCCCCACTTTTAAAACAAAAAGAAAAGAGGCCAGTTCGTTCGTTGAGCTCTGTTCCGCAAAAATAAGATTAATTTAAATGAGGCAGACTAAGCTGAACGAGTCAATTTTCCGGCTCTTTTTTTAAATTAAAGAATAACAAAGGGGTTTTTCCAATTCAAGTAAAATGAGACTCAAATTAATTGGTACAGTAATATCCTTAAAACTCATCGTTTAAAACTCAATTTAAGTTAGTATGATAGATAATCAAAGAATAAGGTATTTTCTCGGTAAGTAAGGTACCTACTAGTATTAGACGCGATCAATTTTAATATTTGATTTAGCCGTTACATGAGTTGCTCATTAAGTTGAGTATGTATTTATGTCATTCGAATTTCTATTATATTTAGAAAAAAATATATTTAACTTGCCGTGTTAGTATGTATGTGCGAAAATCTTTTTAATTAACACGTATGTGAGAAGATTTTCTCATTTGTTTCACTGATTTTTTTTTACAGAAACTTATTTTTGATTTAAATGGTTACACTCAGCATATACTACATTTCAACTGTTTTGTTCCTCAGTGCCTAATTGGTGGCGACGCGTCCTCTTACCTGCCGGTGCTCCCCTTCACGATTAAAGAGGAGACATTCGAAGAGTTGGTCAAGTCTGACTCGCCTCGAGCAGCGCTAGTGCAGGCCTGCTACCGGCTTCATGTAGACGGCGTGTACCATCTGGAAGGAGATGACAAATGGTGAGTAACTTAATGCATATCGATCAGTATATGCCAGTTTAACTTAAGCCGTGAGCTCTTGGTATTGCAAAGAGTATAAAGATCAGCAAAACCTTATATATTATAATTAAATATACACTAAAATATTTATTTAGCCAAGTGTATTCGTATCCATACTTTACGTTTTATAAAATAAAATCTATATAAAATCAACAGAACAAAACACTACCCAGCTAAACCAAGCTGTAAACAAAAACTTCGTTTTTTTAATGGCAGCTACCAAAAAAAAATTGCGCGAATTTACCAACGCCTTTTTATAGGAACAATTACTGCAATCAGGTTTGCGGTTTCAATTGTGTAATATTTCATAAGGTATTTGTTTTGATAACGTTAAATTAACTTTTTTTAAACCATACATGTATTACTTAACTACAAAATTCGCTCGGTAAATAATTTACGTAAAAGTTATATTATTTATTAAAATTATTTCTGAAATACTAAGATTACTAAGCTGTTAAAAAAATTAAAATTCACTAGGACCGAGTATCCCTACGGGGCGTTTATGCTCGAACTAGGCCTACTTTGGAATTCACTTTGAGCGAGTTGAAAATTGGTGGTTAAACTATTCATTATTTAAAATTTGAGGCAAGAGGGCATAATGAGGGCTATTCACTGGGGGGTGGTTAGAAACTCATTGTGCTCAAACTATTCAAACTTTGCCTGTGGTGATGTCGAGAAACTCTGACACTAAAAACTTCTTTCAAGTCCCAGGAGAGTAACTAAATGTTGATTTATTAGTAAAATAATTTTCGATCGCATTTAAAGGTTCTAAAAACTTAGTTACTGACAAAATATAACATCACACGAGTGTTTTAATGCCTAACTATTATATTTACAGTTACATACACTGCTTTATCTACACACATACTATGAGTATGAGGTGTCTATGATGTGTTCAAAAACCACAAATTAAAAATGTCAAATGACGCTAAATGAAAACTTTTTTGCGCATGTCATGCAACCGTAGTTTTTATTTTGAAATTCAGAGACAAATTAGAGTGACCCTTTAAAAAATCAAATTTGGTGTTATTATGAACCAATAATAACATTTTCGCAAGTAAGAAATTTGTTCCTACAAAACAGTTTATATTTATGCAGGTCATAATATACGGTTTCTGAACGCATTATTCATGTCGCAGGTTTAGTAAGACATTTTGTTAACTGCCTAGCATTTTCACTGAACTATGAGCCGCCAGCAGGTCGAGGAAGCTCCGCTGCGCTGGGCTTCTATTTCTGCTCTGACGGACACAAGCTCACTAACAAATCTAACCTAATATAAGGAGTGTGTTTGATGAAAAGGCTAGGCAGCTAACCAAATGGCTAACTAAACCACTTGGCGGCGACATTTATACCAGGTGTTGCCTGTACTCTTAGAGCATCTGTACTACGAGCAAATAATTAAAACGTAAATTGTAAAACTCAAACTGAACAACATTTTATCAGCGACATTTAAAAATAACTTATGTTTTAATTTTTATTACACTTTAAAGTTTATTTGAAACCGCAATGTATTGCGATATTTTTTATGTTTGTAGCGTGACAAGCGACGTCAATTAGACTGATGTTAACGTATATTGAAAATACTATTTAATTTATATGAAAAAGATAAAATCTAAAGATTAGGTACATAATTTTTAAAAGTTGTTGAACTGTTTGATGAGTAGAATCTACGTTTTAATTATTTGCTCATGTTACAGGCAACACCCGGTATAGATGGTTTTATGATATGTTTGTAGATAAAACTTTTAATGATTTTTTACTTACTTTTAAAAATAAAATAATGTTTCCATACGGCAAAATATAGGGTCTATATTAAAACGCATACAGTAAAACTTCCCATTTTGACAATGCATACCGTTGTTACGCATAATTGTATATTCGTATAATATTAAAATGTATATTTTAAAACGCATATTTTAATTCGCATACTATTAAAACGTATAACAATTATTTGGTATAACATTAGTGTTCATAAATACTAAAAAGTATAATTTTAATAGGTCTAATCAGATATTTTAATTTTAGATGCTCAATCGAATAATTGATATTGCAGAGTTTGTACAAGTATGTTTAAAGTGACATATCCGTATGCATATGTCACTTTATACATATGTTATTTTGATAACTAACTGTCGCTTCCAGTTTAATTACGTAAAATTCTTTCTCTCGAATTTATTTATTAAAATACCTACACTATTATAGTATATGTTGGAAAGCCAATTTTATTTATGTAAGAAAACGCCCAGTACGCCCAGTTAGTGGCCTAGTGGCTCAACTAAAGTGAAGATAAAAAACTCCCGATAAAAAAATCTCTAAAAGTAAAAAAACAAATTATGCCACACCTGGCCATAAAGTGGCTTTTACCGCACGCTACGCGTTCGGAAAAAGCCTCTTTCTGGACAAGTGTAGACATAAAATGATGTTACACAACACGGGAGGTAATAAATAAAGCCCACAACAACAACAACAAGGTAAACATCCCTTTAAGGTAAGGCATCAAAAAAATTGGATGGTTTATAAAACCTACGTAGGCATTATACATGTCTCAGATCGCAGCTATTTGTGCATAAATATGCGAAAATAATTAAAATAAAAAGGTAGGCCAGGCGGTCATATCGCTAAAAAGCGATATCTCCCAGATATATCTTCCAGACAACATTTGCGTAGCGGAATTGACACAAAAATAAACCAGAAAACTAGATGGTGCGAAGGGTAACAAAAGGGAGAGCTAATTACCAAAAATAAATAATCGCAGGGGCAAATATAAACCTACATATACGAGTACAAGCATAAAAACAAATAAATAAATAGGGGGAATATATTAACCACAAAAATTTAAAAAAACATTGTAAAAATGGGAACTGTAACGGCGGGAACTCGGACGTCGAGAGAAACGAGCGTATAACGAAACTTGGACTTTATTACGACCAAATAACCTAACTACGTTACAAATATAACAGTTACCAAGTAGGGCTCCGAACTACCGACTTGGGCTACCAAAGCCAGTTAGTTGGTACTCCTTTCTGGGGCGCTGAATTGTCGATAAACTATCTAGCTACCTAATTCCCTAAGGCTCCTCAATATGGCTCCGAGTTCGGTCTGGGTTACCAAGACTTCACTGGTACTCATAGAGATTCGCTAGATGAGAGTCGATATAAAGCAAAAATCACTTAAGCTATTTATGTATTCTGAGTTAGACAAACGTTAGCGTGATCTAATTCGATCCCAACGCCATCTAGTAGATTATGAGATCAAATGACATTTTACTTGAAATTCTTAAATCTACTTATATTTTCTACGTTGACATAACGATAGCGCGATCTATTTCAACGCCAGCGCCATCTATGGAATATTGGGTCACATAAGATAGTACTTCTACTTGCCGCTGGATGGAGTGAGCTGTACTCGCGTTTAGTGCAATAAGATAGTACTTCTACTTGCCGCTGGATGGAGTGAGCTGTACTCGCGTTTAGTGCAATAAGATAGTACTTCTACTTGCCGCTGGATAGAGTGAGCTGTACTCGAAAATAGTGCAATAAGTTAGTACTTCTACTCGCTGCTGGATGGAGTGAGCTGTCCTCGCTTTTAGTAAAATATTATCTTTGTTACAGAACATATTTTATTGTATTAGAAACAATAGTACTAGTAGATAAATCCCAAAAAGTAGGGATTCTGTAAACAACAAGGACCAATTAAGTTATTTTTTTCCAAGTAACGCCCCACGTATACCGAACGCATAAATGTATGCGTTCGTTATACTTAATAATATTATGCGGATTTCAGGTATGCCAATTCAATCGGTATGTAAATTAACTAGTATGCGTTTTTATGATTATGCCATCTAATCGGTATGCTTAATCATCGTATGCCTAAACTGTTATGCATTTTAATATTAGGGTTATTAAGTTATGCCTAATAAGGGACACCCCAAAATATATCCCATTTCAATATTTAAGGTACTTTCCCTTCATGTCGCTTAATCGTAGGACGCCATATTAGAACTAAATTCAATTCGTAACAGATATTAAACGTGACCTTTTTTTGCAAATTTTTACTAACATACTTCGTTAATCTATGAATTCAAGTTTTACCACGATCCAAAAACATCAACAGGTTCCAACGACCTGACAATAAAATATCTCAGGCCGCCCCTTCTCTGAGGAATATATTCCTTAAGGGCGGCTGAAGAAAAACCTTTATTCCACGTTATCTAGGCTATGACAATTTATGGTTGCTTCCTCGGAACGAGATCCGGACACTCAGTAGGATCGTAAAATAAATAATTTAGCGGATGGAAGGAGCCCCACACATAAATATTGCTACACCTGAAAGGGCCTGCAGGTTATCGTTTGAGAGGACAGCTAAGGGTATTGATGGAATAAGTACGTCTATTCAATTTATTTCCATTATTGTGGGACGTTTTTGGAGAAACTCGGAGGTATCAATACATTTTTATCAGTGGACATATCCTCACTACTTTGAAAAACACTCGTATCTAAAAACGTCGTAGGGAAAAACGTCAATAAGTTACATACGAACGTAATATACACCGTTTTAGTGATGATCGCTGGCAGACTTGACTGCCCTTACGGCGGATCTCACTCTGCAGCGAAAATCGCGGCGACACGCGACTCAGCGATTTTCAACTTTGTATGTAGAATCATAGATTTGTATAGAAAAATCGCGGGGTGGCGCACACTGGCGCATAAATCGCGGCAACTCGCAACTACTATGCGCAGCTACACGGAAAAAATCGCGGCGACGGGCGATTTCAGTGTGTTCTTCGCCTACATCATGCACTGCTGCGGCTGCGACAGGCATGTAAAGACTGGTGAAGGATAGTGCGCTCACGCTACGGTTATTCGTAATGTTAATATTAATTAAAAAAAATACATTTGTAGATAATCGAATTTATTTTTTTAAGTTGACTTTATGTTCATTTTATGTTAAAATTATGCGATTTTTTTTTTTAACTTACTGTGTTTTTACCTGGAGTCAGTGTCAGATACGTGTTTTTTTAAAGTACTTAATGACAATATTAATATATTTTACAAAATTTAAGTTCTGATAAATTAAGATAATATTTAAAAACACAAAATTAGGCTACATTTTACCTTGCACTTTAAACATAAGCCCAACAAATAAACTGTTAACACATCGAGGCCACGTTTTTTGTAACAAAATAAAAAGCTTATAATAATGCTGACGAAGCCGATTTTTTTCACTACTGGTAAATCCTATGTAAATCCTCATAACTTTGTAAATTTTGTCCCAACATAATAAAATAAATGTCCGATAGCTCGTCGCTGTACTAAAATTCGTCACCCATATTTTGATTAAGATAAATAAGATAAAATTAAAATTACATTTGTAGCCGACGTTTTAGCGAAGATATATCCGTGGCTTTGATATTTTACTCGTCAATTTTACAATAAAGAAGAGATTTGACAGGGTTGACATCTATTGGAACTATTAGTTTATTTCATAGTCCCAATGCTTGTCATCCTCTTTTTAGGATCCCATAAACAAAATGACTAAAGCGGACCGCTTATAATTTTGTCATATATGTCTGTATGTTCGTCCGTCTGTCTGTCCTTAAGTCACTGCCGTTTTATTCAGAAAATGTGAAATATAATGTACTGAGATTACTGAGATGACATTTATTGGGACTTGTGCTTGAGCACCTGACATTTACTCGTACAATCCGATTGACTAACATTAGGTATTATTATTTTTGAGTAATTCGGTATGATCACCATATAAAACAGACTCCATTTATCAAAAATAAAGGCCACATTTTCCAAACGCATGTAAATGCTTTGCTTAGATGTATAAATTAATGTAATATTGCGAAACAAATAAATATTTTCTGTTGACCTGTCGGGGACTCGGACGTTTACCTTAGCTGGTGTGTTTTTGAGGAGGAAATTTAATTTGAACTGTGCTGCGTACCTACGTTCAAACAAAACCAAGCATATTAATTGAAGAAACCTTAAAGGTTTTCGTCACGTTTGCGTCCCCGCAAGCTTTTTAGCTAAATTAAAATATTAATTGGATAAGCAAGACAGGAAATGTAGTTACTTATAATAGGTTTTTGATGACCGCTTTAGCTTAGTTGGTAGTGACCCTGCCTACGAAGCACGAGGTCCTGGGTTCGAATCCCGGTAAGGGCATTTATTTGTGTGATGAGCACGAATATTTGTTCCTGAGTCATGGATGTTTTCTATGTATTTAAGTATTTGTATCTATTAAATATATCGTCGTCTAGTATCCATAACACAAGCCTTATTGAGCTTACTATGGGGCTAGTTCGATTTGTGTAAGATTGTGACCCCTAATATTTATTTATTTATTTATTATTTATTTATAATAGGTAATTATATTATGCAAGATTTTAACAATTTACTCTTTATAGTGTTTTTATTCAATTGCAGATTTCATGGCATATAATTGTTGATTAATTGTAATATTATATTGAGATTGTGTATTTATTTTATTTTATTTTTATTATCCTGTTTGCAAAACTTGACATTATGATTCATAATATTGTCCTCGGCTTCGCCATTATGATTTATCTTATTCTATAAGTTGTCTAATGATTTATACACTTCTTATGGTATCTATGCAGTCATAATTTTGTACGCCAACCGGCAAAACATAGTGCTACTACATAATTTGTACCTACTTCACCACTGTATTTACCCGTCTCACCTATTTTTAACAAAATAAAACACTTTGACTATGACTTTGACTTTTAAAACACTCGTATGATCTTTATGAAACTCGTCTTCGGCACTTTTCATAAAACCACACTCGTATTTTTAAGGTAGTTTATGCAACTGATGCATAATGATGTATGCATCAGTTGCATAAACTACTTTTTCTACTCCTGTACTTTTATCTGTGTTTTACTTGGTCACGAACACTAGTATAAGAACATACATAATATGAGTTCAGAGAAGTCTATACTCTATTCCCCATAACAGCACTAGTGTCGTTATAGTCGCTTTACGTTATTGCTAGCAGCCACAGACTTCTAAATCTAGGTTAAACTTAGGTCAAGGATTAAGCGCTCCATTCTAACTTTACGATAAAAATGCGCAACTACCAACTTAACAAACAATTAAATTCCTACGGCTTTTAAGAAAAACAAAACTTTCCGAACTAAATTCATTGATGCCAACATAAAAAAAGTATTTTTAATATATTCACTGCGTGTCAATTTAAAATTAAAAAAAAATTACCATAGACACATACTGTCAGTCATACGTCATATTTGCCTTGTTTGCAGGTTATGACCTTGTTTGTATTTTATATTTTTAAAAACCTAGTCGTAGAAAAAGTATTGTATGCAACGTTGTATAATTAAGTCAAAAAACGCTCATTGCGTCTCTATTTGCGTTCGCATTTTTTGAACCTTCTTATACAACTGTTGCATAAAATACTATAGTAATTAATAATGATGCTAACTTATTTTTAAATTCACATGTCGGCAATTCTTTTAAACTAGTGGGTAACTTATTATAAATCTTACTAGCTAGATGGAATACGCTTTTGCGCATCAGTGCCGTCCTTGGGATGTCAGTGTAAAGATTCTGTCTATGCCTGGTACTTAAGGCTTGTATGTACAGTTGCATACATTACTTTATCTAAACACATATAATAAATCCTCAATTGTGTGTTTGGGAACCATAAGAATGACCTTCATTGCACCGGCATAGCCGACTAGATTTCATAATAGCTTCGATATTTATGTTATTATGATTTTTCATATATTATAATATAATAACACTAGCATAGATAACACACTGATGTTACGTTACTAGTTGCAATAATGGTGGTCATTATATATCGTTTTCGAATGCATAATTCAGGGATTTATGATATGGATGTAGATAAAATATTTTTTCTACTCCTGTACTTTTATCTGTCTTTTACTTGGTCACGAACACTAATATAAGAACGTACATAATATGAGTTCAGATAAGTCTATACTCTATTCCCCATAACAGCACTAGTGTCGTTATCGTCGCAAAACGATACTGCTAGCAGCCACAGACTTCTAAATCTAGGTTAAACTTAGATCAAGGATTAAGCGCTCAATTCTAGCTTTACGTAACAAACAATTAAATTTCTACGGTTTTTAAGAAAAACAAAACTTTCCCAACTAAAATCATTGAAGCCAACATAAAAAAAGTATATTTAATATCGTCACTGCATGTCATTGACATTTCGGAGACTTTATCGCGATAGACTTAAAAAACTGCTGCTTCAAAAGGCCTATTACTCAATAAATGAGTTACTGACTGAAATTTGAATAATATTAGTTTTAATTTATATGTAGTACCTAATTTATTGACATTATTGAAATCTGTATTGTAATTACCTATTTGATTAATTAATTGTATTCTGCCGTGTGACTATATTGACCTATAGTAACATGTTGCATGTACTCGTATTTACTTCTGACGATGTATGAATATTACTAAATAAACGAATATGAATATGAATATGAATATAGTCCTCGTTTCAGGAAGATCGGTAAAACGGGTTTGGAGTTATCGTTTCACAGACAAATATACGAACATAGTAACATAGAACGCCGCCGTCGCGCACCATTTTCCTACTTATGCATCTCATTTGGTTCGTTCACTCGGTCGATTATAATTTTTTCATTGGGTATTTCTATGTTTATTTGTCATATAAGCAGAATCGGTTCAAGGAGCCTGATACAAATATGTTCGAATTTAAAAATGCTGTTGCCGTTGTGTGCCTTCCAAACTAATTTTGGAAGTTATCGGCATCATGAGGTCGCTGTTTGCGAACTACAAATGTATGACATTATTGACATTCCTCTTCTCAGCAGCTCTGTACTAGTATTTAGACAACACGTTTAGCCTAGCGGGAGTGACACCGCCTACAAAGCTAGAGGTCGCGGGTTCAAATCCTGGTAAGGGCAAATGTTTGTGTGATGAGCACGAGTATTTGTTCCTGAGTCTTAGAAGTTTTCCATCCATTCAAGTATATACAGGGTGTCCCTGAAACCAACTTTGATACGAAAAGGGAAAGATGAAATTTGGAAAAATCTGAAAATTATTTTTTGATATTCTACTGTGGCCACACCATGAAGAAATTAACAGAAATAGGAATTACGTTCAATAGCATAGTTATCTGGCTACCCATATCAAAAACTAGATTTGAAAAATACTTGATATTTTAGTCATGCATGACACTCAAATACCCGAGTCAGGGTATCACTTAGCACGAGTTTTGCAAAAACGTCAATATCTCGAAAACTAAGAAATTTTTACAAAGGTCAAATTTACTTAATCTGGTGTCTGATGAGCTAGTCTATCAGCCCTTTTCGTATCAAAGTTGGTTTTAGGGACACCCTGTATTTAAGTATTTGTGCTCTAAAAAGTAACATCACTCACATTTCTCAGGTTCAGCAACTTGGTGGAAAGGGATGAGGAGCGGGGTCGGCTGAATGAGGTGCAGAAGGCGTTCAGCTCGTTGGCACTCGAAGCGCAGGCGAACGGGGCAGACGTCGCTGACCTACTGCGCAGCGCCGTCGAGATCCAGTGCGAATTGGCTTTAGGTAAGGTTAACCTTAAAGTGAATGGAGTGTCTCGGTTCTTCATTTCAATAGGCTAGATGACTAAAAAAACGGTTTAGTCCGTATGTTACATTATGAAAAAATATTGTACACGTATTTTTTGTTTTGTCTGACAAACAAAAACTGACGAGGATAGAGTGCTTAGAAGTTTCGAGTGACGTCACTCTTGAGTACAAATTGTACTCAAGAGTGACGTCACAAGCCCCCACTCCAGAAGTTTGATGATCTATAACTTTGTCGATTTTTAATATTTTGATAAACCAAAAAATACGTGTCCCATATTTTTCCATAATCTAACTGACGGACTAAATAGAATTACCTACATATTTTTAACCCAGTCATCATCCCTATTATAAAGAAAGTTATGAATAATTCTTCATCTTCTTCGTCTTCATTGCTGAAGGTCATGTCTAACTTGAAATTTGATGCACCAAGCTTTTCCAAGCGTCTCTGTCCTCGGCGGTCTTCATGGCTTTATATTGGCAGGCCAGTAAGCTGGGAAGAAGGAAATGAACAGGCCTACAAGCTGGACATTCTAAGTTTTAATTACCTAACAAACATAGCGGTTAACATATATTTTTAACAGCTCTGTAAGTTTTCAGATTTACCCATGTTTCACAAATAAAACACTTTGACTTTGACTTGACTTGACTTGACTAAATTTTTTTTAAATTAGGCTTTATCAAACCTACCAACTTTTTACTGTACGTATTTGTACAACATGGGTATTGATTTTGTGATCAATAAAATTACTCATGGTTTTGCGTTGACACTGTAGATTCAGTAACCACCTATACCTATTTAGGTATTGTTTTTAATGCGTCAGTAGGTACCACTTAAATCTTTAATCTTGGATGGTAAACACTCCATTGTTACATCCTTAGCCAATATTTGGACGTATGGAGTACATATCTATAATCTGTATTTTTAGGTATTTAGAAAAAGGTAAACAAAAAAAACACGTGACTCGGGTCGTTCAGCCAATCAAAGTAACGTTTTGTATCTGTAGCACAATACCACTGACGTTTAACTTTTTTTAAATACCTAAAAGAACAGACTGTAGGTTAGGTATATCCGTTTTATTTCAGTTAATTCCTTGCAGCAAAAAACATAGGTACCTATTATTTGCGGCCAACTTTTCACCCCAGTTTTACTTGCCGTGTTTCAGTTTGCATTTTAAAGTAACCCTTTTATTATTCACAATGAGCCGTAAAGCTAAATATTCTTTTGAACTACTTAATATTTCACGGTAGAAAAGTTTGTTTAGAAATTATGATCTATTAATTCAAAAATATTATGAGCTTCAGTTTAACGGTGTAATAGTAAAACTTTTATAAGGGATTAACCGACCTTTGAGACTGAAAATTGCAGCTTTTAATGTCTATCATAGAAACATTTTACGATCTATAAAAGTTCTCGCTTGTTAGCATAACGTAGTTATTATAACTTCGACGTATTAGAAGTTTTCTAACACATTTCCTGCGTCTTTCATTACGTACTCGTATGTAAGTGTGCCTTTACAAATAACCACGTGTATTGTCAGTCACAATTTTTCACCCAATTTCCTGTAAGATGCTTTATAATGATTATCATCTATGAGACAACATTTTTAGAGTTGTTATGTAGGTATGTATAATATACATAATACAGTATCTTCATATTCGTATAATATAAACGCAAAATTAAAAAAAAAAAACACTTCTAATGAACCTATTTTGATAAGAAATGCACGAGTGACTATGAACAATGCCCAAATCACTATATTTGTGCCTATAATATTTGCAGAGTTCCCTCGATTTCTTCAAGATCCCATCATCAGATGGAGGTGTAAGTACCCTTTTCATGAGACCACTGATTGGCACCAAGTCTGGATCTGACTTGCTTTTTTATTTGTAAAGGTTAATCGGCTAGGTACATTATATCTGTTTAGAAATAATAGTTTATGCTACTGATCAGTCCTGTGATCTTATTATTTTTATAAAACCAAGAGTCTTTTAAGGCTCCTCATTATATACAGTTGTATACAATTATACATTATTTTATCTATTATACCTACACATATTATAAGTACTCTAAAATGGGTTCAGAAGACGAAATCAATGACAACAGCCTTATGCGAATAAATTTTCTTCTCTATGATAGCAATATCATTATATGATAACGTTATGACAGTCAAATTTCGAACGACTTCAATATTGGTTTCGAAAGTTGTATCGAATTTGAAATTTGGAACTTTTTAAAATGCTGCTCATTATCTACGGTTTTTGTGCGCGTTTTAGAGAATTTATGATAGTTACGTGTGTAGATAAAACACAGAATATTCAGTTAACGTGATGTTTTTCGTAATTAAAACACTAATTGTATGTATCATAGTGGTAAGTAAAACGACAAACCATATTATACTCGTATTAAGTACGGTACAGTAATGCACTAGGTAATCCTGTTTCAGTGCCGGACCGTAAAAGGATTAGTGGTCGGTATAAAATAAGGTTTTAATGAAGCAACATTAAAGCAGTATTACGTGATAAATGAGGAAGCTTTATGGCTTAAATACTTATTTTTAATTAACGTGGAATATAATCAATTCCGGTGGACTTGGTTAATAACTTTCATACTTATCTCTTGTTAAATTATTAATATTATGTTTACTTACGTGTTGAACTGTTGATGTACAAAGTCTTTAAATACACATACAAACAAAGCCACTGTTAACTGACCACCCATATACTTTAAGACGTTGCAATTAAGATGACATTCGTTTACAAATGTACAGTTAACAGTGTGTTCGATTGTAAGTACCTACCTAGTGCCGTAAGTTCAGGTTACTATGGCCCAATACATTCAACTACTTTCCAAATTTGGGAGAATCCCCTTGTGTACGTACATGCCGCGCCAATTTTGATTTTAGTCGTGTGAATCATGAGCAATAATTGAAAATATATACTGCATCATATAAGTATAATACATAAGTATGGCTGAAAATAGAGTGCAATTGTCTACACGAGAATGCATAATAGTTTGGAATATAGTTGTGTGCACTGGACTATAAAAAAAACTCTAAAGAATTTGACAGTAAAACGTAGAAATAAATCAGCATTTAGTGTAAAGGTTACAGAGTTTTCATTCGGCCGTAAGTGAAAGCCTAAATACACATCAAACGCTGAAAATATATTCGCGATAACATTTTGGGTCGAACCGCCAATAGCTATATCGTAAAAGGTGCATAAAATCACGATCTAATATCACTAAAAACTTTTGTGGCATCGTCCAACAATTTCTATTAAGCCTTTCATTTGTAGTAAACTTTTAAATGGTCCCTGGTTTGTTTGTTTTCGTGAGAATGCATTAAAAATATGAACAGGAATAAGTAGGTTATAACAGTGCGATAAGACAGTAAGTTTTGTTTTTCCATCCGAAATAATAATGAATTCGATTTTGGTTAATTATTTTGGTTAGACAACTCGACAATTACGGGCTGGTAAAAGTCCACAAATCTCTTGTGCACAAAACTGTGATGCTACGTCGCGCCATAAAAAAAAAACCGGTCAAGTGCGAGTCGGACTCGCGCACCGAGGGTTCCGTACAAACTCGTCAGTAGATACGTTAATAATTCAAGAAAAACTGTATGGTGGGACAAACTTAACTTTGCTCTTGTAAAACTGTTGTCCCCGTACATCGACATATGCCGCGGTTAGTTTAGTAGGAGCAAATAAAGTTATCTTACGATTTTTGCGAATTTCTAAAAAACGCTGCAAGTTAGGAAAACCGTTTTATTTTTCCTGTAATATTTAGGATGATATGAATAATTGGTAATTATTACAGATTTTTCTGCTCAGTAACTTCGGAGATAATAGGGGGGGAATGGTATTTTTTTTAACGTTTTTTGTCTTAAATCAAAAACTACATGTCTAAGAAAAAATGTAATAACCGTTTTGGAATCTACTTATTAAGCCCTTTCATTTGATATCCCACTCGATATATTCGCTTAACTTTTGATTTTCGACATCCCATTTCGGTCCTCTTTAAAAAAAAAGTAAAAAAGGTATAAGATTTTTTTTCTGTCCCATAGGCTCGGGTGGGCGGTTTTTAACACTATTCCAAATTTTAAGTCGATAGCATCAGTAGATCCTGAGATATCTTGCTGTGACAGACGGACAGACAGACAGACAGACAGACAGACAGACAGACAGACAGACAGACAGACAGACAGAGTCGCACCATAAGGGTTCCTTTTTTACCATTTTGGTACGGAACCCTAAAAACAGTTTTCTGTGTTACGAATAGGCATCGCGCCGACGCCGATTCGTTTTGTGTACAAGCCCGTACCGCGAATATGCGTAACGTTAATTTAGGTATTTTTGTTTTTTTTTTAATAAGGAGATCAAAGAGAACATCGCTATATCGATGTCTTTAGACTCAAAGGACGTAAACGCCGTAGGTTCTAATGGAGCTTACGCCCTTTGAGTCTAAAGGTATCGATATCAGCACAAATGTCTCGAGAGTATTTTTAGTAGACACTTGTAAAAATTGTTATTATGATATTTTTTACGTCACACCCGTAGGCTTATGATGCTACGCTTTGTCGCGCTATAAATAAATGATAAAGCATCCGTCATGTTCTGACAAATAGTGTGTGAGAGTGACGGATGCTTTATCATTTATTTATAGTGCGACAAAGCGTAGCATCATACGCCTACAGGAAGTAAGCAGCATTTTTTCTGCTCGTTGCGTGGATTATAAATCCTACTTCCTGACCAGGATAAAACGTACAAATATCTACTCATTTAGTGTATAATAAATATATTATTTATTGTTTCAGATCTTTTATCGACTGGCAACCACCCCAAAGGCGTAATAGCAGTCTTCAAAGACTATGCTGTGCTAGAAGCAGATGACTCAAAACTCGCGATTCTAGCACATTCTAGGTTAAAAACCCTCAAAAGAAGACTAGAAGATGCTTTACCTGAGAGCCATATCATTAGACTCGAGTAAGTTTTTTTGTTGTATTCCTTCTCGGGTTCGGTAGCATTTATTGGAAAGCCGCCCATGTTGGCCCGAAGAGCCGTGAAGAAACATTTACCATAATTAAATTTATCAAGGTATCTTATATACGACTAACTTCAAAATCCAATGGGAAAATCGCGTTCATCGTACTGTTACGAATTAAGCATCGTATTTTCCATATCGATATATCATATCGTATCGTTCATCTAACCCGAAGGGGCAGCAGAATGCATACTACTTGTTTTGTCGCATTTCTGACGCGTCCTATAAAAAAATCGACGACATTTGTCACATGATAAATCCAAACCCGTCCGCCACGTGCGGTGGCTAGTCCAGTAATTCCAACTTGCTTACATTGGTTACAAACGTTATGTCACTTTAGATCAACGTCAGCGGAGTCTTCCCGTACCGACGCGGCATCCGACAACGAGGAGCGGCTGGCGCCACTGCGCGAGGGCGTGCAAGCGTGCGTGAGCGCACTGCTGGACGACAGCCTGAGCGCCGAGCCAGACCAGGGCAAGGGAAGGAAAAAGACTGTCCAGGTTTGTTGCCCTTCAAAAAAGAAGGAGATTCTCAGTTGGTCGGATTTTTTTTAGGTTTGTTCCCCGATTATTTGAAGGGCTGGGCCGAGTTAGATTTTTTTTTTGTTTGAAAGTGTTCCTCCTAGGACCCATTGTCACCGAGTTATGATGGGATTTTGACGGAATCAAGAGGACTCGTCAAGACCTATAGCGATTTGGGGTTCACTCGTGAGTCTGTCTGGTGTCACAGCAAATTTCCTCGAAAGTACTGGACCGATTGAGTTGAAAATTGGTACATAAATATTAAAGTCAATAACCCAAACACGGACATGTAACGGAAATATATGAATTTTAAGCATGGGGCCACATTTGGGGGGCCAACTAAAAAATTTAAAAAAAAGTTAGCAAACTATATTGTGTGACATATCAAATAAAATAGCTCACTGTGAGAATCTCAACTATATTTCTTTTATACTTTTTATATAAATAGTTTTGAAGTTATTTAAGAAAATAGGCAAAAATTTACCATCCCCCCCTTATCTCCGAATACAAAAAATAGTCCTACACCTATAGATTACACGAAAACCTACAAGAAGTATGTGCAATAAAGTATAATAGGCTACTAGATTCATATCAAATTTGGTGCAGTAAATTATTATTTTCTGTAGTATTTATTTAATAAATCAATATTTTTCGATTCCGGTTTATTAAAAGAGTTTGATGGCTACATATTTTTAACTGAAAATTTGTCTAATTTTTTTTATTTTGAACTCTGTAAACGGTGTGATGTCATAGGATCTTAATCTAACTTCATGTCGAATCTTATACGAGTGAAACTCGCCATGTAGCTTTGCTTTGCTGTGACATTGACATAAGTGACTTGGTGGTTTTTTGAGGTTGTGATCGAAATCGTTTCGTTTTGATTGATTGATTACTACTGGCATTCCCCATGAACGCTGGATAAATGTCAAATGTTTGTTTTCGGTTTGAATGACGTCACACCACAGATAATCTAAAACAGGGGTCTCCAAACTACGGCCCGCGGGAAGAAATCGGGAGGGCCTATGATCCGGCCCGCGAGGCATTCTAATCCGGCCCGCGGCTTAGAATAAGAATACTACGTACAGAAGTCTCCTCACAGAAGTCGCACAGTAAAGTACCTACAGATGATGTGAGACACAAAGCACCCCCCCAGGACGAAAACAGATTATACGTAACTCCAAGTCGACCATGTCATGTGGGTCGCGCGACATCTGCAAAGGTGCTGTACGGCCCTTTGGGAAAAAAGTTTGGAGACCCCTGATCTAAAGATTAACATAGCTAGCATCGTTTTCGCCCGGTTAAGAAAGTTTAAATTTTAAATTATAATTTTGCGGTTTTCTAGGTCGTAAAAAAATAGGGTAATATTTTTTTCCGTCAATCAGATAATAATTAATAATATAAGACACACTTTAAAAAGGGGTCAAGTAGCCTATTGTGTTGTATTGTTTTGAACGTACGGAACGCTCTGCACGCGAGTCTAACTCGCGCTTGTCCGATTTTTTTTTAATTAGCCTATATAAGTATCCCCGTAATTTTATCAAATAAATTACTTTGAAATTGGTATTTTTTTTGGTTTTTGTTATTGCACCTTGCAACTTCACATCTTACTATAACGTATGGAAAAAACAACCGTAAGTTAAACAATAGATAATGCGATCAGTCGGCTCGCGAGTCCCGACAGTTCGTTACCTACAATAAATTGATGGTAAAGTTGCAAGACGAGTAGAGCGCATTTAATCTTACATCTCTGTTGAACCAAAGAACGTCCAAACAAGGAAAGCGACTTAATCCTTATACTGTCGATAGTCAATTTCCTGGTACGCGTTTTCACTTTAGCTTTCCTCGATGGGGTAATTCGCTCTCATGGACTATATTTCTAGAAAATGTTGGCCCTCTTCATAAAGAAGTCCTCGATCGCATATTTACGTCTCGCACTTGCAGCTCGGGCCGCAAACATCTGCGATCCCGGCCTTTCTTTGTTTCACTACCCTAGTTATGTAATGTACTATAATGTAAACTTGTTTACTGTTGAAAAAATAGCGTAATGTTTACGATTGAAACCAAAAGTCACGCAGACTGACGAGCGCTCTCATAAACTTTAATTAATAGTGATAGAACTGAATTTATTAGTGCTGTGCCTAAAGAAATACTTTGACATATTATCGTATTATGTTAATAATTAAGACACCAAACTCCACTTAAACAAATAATTTAGTACCACACCGAACATATACAAATTGATAAAGTTGAAGACAAACTCTCTCCAATTTGAACTTCTTTAAACGGCGCAAAGGATCATTAATCAAATATTTCAGCACTCCGTTTTTCTTTCAGGAAGTTTTCCTGGAACACATCACTCATCTTAGGATATGTATAGAACATAGGCGTCAGTATAAGGTAAACGTTAAGCAAATCGAGGATGCAGCGAAAAGTATACTAAGCAACGCAAAAGAAAACTACGAAAACCGGACGCGACACCCTCCAGTACTAATATACGGACCGGACGCCTCGGGGAAAAGTACTTTATTGACACATTTGTATTATAAATGTGAAGAAGTTTTTCCCAAGCCTGTTCTAAGGATAATAAGGTTTTCGGCTTCCACTCCGAGATCGGCCTACAATTTGGAACTTTTGAGAGTTATGTGCCAACAGATATCTATTATCTTGAACATTCCCGAGGGTTATTTGCCGAAAGACGCCAGTTTTGATCCTTTGTATATTAATAATTGGTTTCAAAGTCTCTTAAGGAGATGTGAAGAAATGGAGAATGAGATTTTGCTCATATTTATCGACAACGTGCATAGAGTGAATCCTTTGGAGTGTGACATCGTGACGGGATTGTCGTGGCTTCCGATGTCGTTGCCGAGGAACGTGTTTCTAATGTGCACGAGTGCCATGCCACTTGAGCAACTGCAGCTCACGCCGGCACAGAAGGAGAAGTTTAAAGTGCAGCAGTGCTACCAGTTTCTTGACCCTATTGCGGAAACACCCGAAAATAACAGCTACGGAGACTACATCGACAGTGCCTTTGATAACTTAGAAGCCGTCTTCGGATCTAAAGCCTTTAGTAAATTAGCTGGTACGTATCTTTTACTACTTAGTTTACTTATTCTCTGATTTGTTGAGACACAATTAACTCTGGTCCTGATTTAGGTTACATAACTTGTTCCGAGTTTGGGCTGACGGAGCTGGAGTTGCTGGAACTTCTCATGCCGACGAACAACAGCGACGCGGTCATAACTCTGAAGGATGCCAACTTTAACTTTTCTACTTTATGTGTCGCCAAATATATGATGAGTAAGTGACAATTTGACGTTAACTTTCCTGTTACGCTATGGAATTAAGTTGTATCTTCGAAATTAAAAGTTTTGGGATCCCGGCGTGGGAGTTCAGAAAATATATCCGTACATTATATTGTACTGGGAGAGGTATATGAGATAATTTCGGCAGTAACGATGCGGCATTGTTAATTTAAATTTTAGTAGTTGAGCGTAAATTTGCCGACAACATCTGCTCCAACTAGACGATTTAATTCATAGTGCGCACTTTGCCTCAGTATTTATACTGATAATTAATTCGGAGCGTAGCAAATTCCATATTTATAAACGGAAATAATTTATTTTACCTAGAAATAACTGAAACTTTTAAAGGTGATATATCAAATATTCGTGTTTCAAATATTAACGTAAAATCTTCAGATGAATCTACACAGTTTAAACTGGTGAAAAAAAGGGCCTACATTCGTTGCAGAACAATGTTCTTGATTTCCCCAAAGTATGTCTCGTTACGTCACGTTACAGCAGATTTTAGTATGAAGCGTTTTAGTACGTTTTTGAGAAAGTCTAAAAATGTGATTTAAACATTGTTGTATCTCGGCATATCACAGAAAAAAGTCAAGTGCCTCCAATTGTTCATGTTGATAAACAAGAACATCTTCTGATACCTACCTAGAACCTTGCACCACCACCACCTAGGTGAGACCAAGGTCCAACATTTGCGTTTAACCCTTTACCCATAAAAAGCCTTATTTATTTCCCAGAGCCTCTGGTAGCAGAGAACGTAGTATCGGGGCGGAGTACGTGGCGGTGGCGCGCAGCGGCGGCCGGCGCGCGCGCGCGCAGGCGTTACGTGCGCGTTCAGAGCGCACTGAGAGACGCACATTCTGACCTGGCGGCGCTACACTTTGCCACCTTCCTCCAGGATCCTGATGATACGGACACCTCGGAGACCCAGGAACCAGGTAAAGGAATTCAACCTATATTCTTTTTCTACTTTAAGGACGAGAGTTACATGCATGCTCCCTCTATTTTAGGCGTCATTCATCAAGAGGGGTCATTCATTATCATGCATTAAGTGCAACACGTAAAATTTTCTTATTATTTTATTGACCCCTGCCTCTTTTCTGCGTGTGACGAAATTTAGATATGGATAACCCCCCGCGATCATCAAAAAAAAATTACGTAGAAAAAGAATTTGTACCTGAAAGCCTACCATATCCAACCATATTATCATTCATCTCCTTTTATGTAATACCTATTGTATTACAAGGTAAAAAAGAGAAGGTAAACCACGTGACAAGTAATCATGACTGGCAAATCAATTTTTGCCTGCTCTTCTAATGAACCAACGTTAATTAAATTTACTAGCGACTTAAGCTACGAGTATGTAGATTCAGTTGACTATGCAGCAAAATCTATATCTAAATGCTAAATTATAAGAGGGTAAGGTCAGTCCGGGCAAGCGCGCCTATCCATAGCATTCTACAGATATTATAGTACAAACGACAACAACACCCTCTCCGTTTTAGTTAGTTACGTGTTTGTAAGATGTCGTTTGTAGTATTAATATCTGTACTTTTCGAGATTTTTTATGATAGGCGCGCTTGCCCCGGCTGACCTTATTAGAAAACAGTTAAATTAATAAATACATATGGATATGTCGCCGCCAACTAGCTTAGTTAGCTTAGTTAAGTACCTTCTTCTTCTAGCCCTTCTATCAAACAACATAGCTAGGCAAACTACTTTCGTTCGACAACATTAAATAACCCACCTAGCCGAGTCCGTCAAATTTTAGGTCGTATTCATCTATATGTATTCAATCCCAGACCGTGATCTCATGGAAAAAGGGTACAAAACAAACTCCTTTCTTTAGGTTAGGTTTGTTAGTCAGCTTGTTTGCCTCAGATCAGAACTAGAAGCCCCGCACAGCGGATAGAAGGATAACTCTAATCTCCTCATACATAGTTGCCTTACTAATCGAACGGCCTAAGCATTGGCCAGCCATATCGTTAATTGATAGAATCACGCATTGGCTAAATTTCATCCAGGCAGTTAACTAAATGGCGCCGTTTAGTGAAAAGGCTAGGCAGAAAACCAAATGGCTAATTAAACCAGTTGGCTGCGACAGAAATACAAGTACTCCGTATCATTACTCCCGCTATCACTCATACATACAATGTAATACGATTTACGTTCCTAACTAGATCTTGTTTCATTGACTACACATCCGAGACTGCCAGTCTGGGAAAATCCGATATCGGTAAATTGTCATGCAGTTTTTGCAGCGCAATTGCATATTGAATTAGCTGCTCTAGATTTTGCAGGACCATGTTGCACCATGTTATATTTCGATAAATTTATGCACTGACATGTCCTGGGTGGCTGAGGTTACTTAAAATGCATGGTTCAGAATACCATGATAAATGGAACGTGTATACATATACAGAGATACAGCGATGTTCAACACATATTCGCACAGTTCACACGAGCATGACTTTTTGAATTGATAAAGTGTATTAAGGATAGTAAAATAAAACCGCTTAAAACAATTACGCCTATTTATATAAATGATGATAGGTGCCTAAGGTGCCTTTAACGTTTGATGTTCTTTTATTTTTTTAGATACTTATCTCTCTACTCTTAGGCACATATCTATCTTAGGCAGACTCATCATAATCACTAATCTAAACTCAAATCAAAATACTTTGCTAAAATCATAGTTAATCCAAATTTTTCAGTCGAGTAATATTGACCACCCAAGTAACTGGCTACTTTGCAAAAAATATGCATTATGGATACCTAAATAATGATGATGGAATTTATTTTTACTTGGAATTTGTAAATGAAATATTACAATACACAATACAATGCAAACTTATATAAAAACAGTGGTAAACAAAAGGCGGTCTTATCTATATTATTCAGGTCTAAGTATTAATATTAGTCAATTTTAAGTGTACAAAATTGTAACTGTAAACAGTAGCTGGCCATTTTCCTAAGTGGCCGGTTATTTACGAGTTACCTACAACATGTATGTGGTTCGTCAGGTTGCGCGGACGATGACGACGCGCTCCTAGATTCAACACCATTCCACTCGGGCAGCCGGACGGCGGCTGCATTCACGCAGCGGCACGTCGAGGAATCTTGGCTGCATCTGCTGCTGGCGGGAGACTTCTCCAAGCTCAAGGACTTAACTGTCTGCAACTTCGACTTCTTATTGGCAGCGGTAACTACTCGTATTAGTGAATCCCTAATTGTCCTCAGAAACTGGCGTCTCGACCCCGGAGACACTTTACACTAAAGTAAGAACTCGAAGCCGAAAGAATATCGTATTTTGACACGGGGTTACCTATCTCTATCGCATTGCTGTCCCGCTCGCGTAGTGACATTGGCCGCCGGCATCATAGATTTCTCGATCGGATCTTTAGATCGGAATCTTTTCATCGCAATAGGAATGACGACTGGGTTAAAACTATATAATTCTATTTACTCCGTCAGTTAGGTTATGGAAAAATATGGGACACGTATTTTTTAGTTTATCAAATTATTTAAAATCGACAAAGTTATAGATCATCAAACTTCTGGAGTGGGGGCTTGTGACGTCACTCTTAGGTGAAAATTGTACCTAAGAGTGACGTCACTCGAAACTCTATTCTGGTAATTTATTGTTTGTCAAACATAAGAAAAAATACGTGTATTTACAATATTTTTAATAATCTAACTGACGGACTAAACAGTTTTTTTTAGTCGTCTAGCCCAGCGGTCAGCAACCTTTTAGCAGCTAAGGGCCACATATTAGCTTACGAATTTGACAAGGGCCGCATTTTGTCAATAATTTGTGATTTTATACAATTCTGAATATAGCGACTTTTACATACAAAATATGAGGCTCGCGGACCGCAACGCAAGTGAGCGATTGGCGGGCCGCGGGTTGCCGACCGCTGGTTTAGCCCATTTTACGGCGCGCACGTATGCACGTGTTGTTTGTGTTTGTATTGTAATGATGTTCGTGTTATTTGGGTACTCTTCGGCGTGGTATTTCAAAATACCCGCAGGTAACATCATGCCATACTGGGCTTCCATAAGCTCGTGGTTACTCAGTTCTCTGATTCATTAAAATCGTTTTTGAAGTTAAGTTTTTCTTGTTGTGTTATTTGTTTTGTTATTGTTATAGTTAATTTTGTTGTTCTGTTACTGTTAAAGCATGGAATCGACTCCGTCTACTTCTCATCCGTTCAAGAAACTTGTGCCTCCGCAGAAGAAACGAAGAGGTCCCATTTTAGTGAATATGAGAAGTTAATGATAATAAAAAAAATTAAACACGTGAAGGAAACGTGGCCTGCTGATAAATATCAATCAAAACAATAATGAAGGACAAAACTGCTCACATACTGTGCGTATCAGACAGCGGTTATTTATTTATTATTTATTACTTAACTGAGCAATGGAAAACTAGGTACCAAGCTGCAGACTTCTCAAAGCGTATCCGTTTAACCGCACGACAGAATTTTACTAAGCTACCTACTGATTACTGCAAACTGGCGCGGCAACTCAATCAGTCTCATGTGCCAAGGTCATGATGAAAAGGAAAATGCAGCATTTGCTCTGTAATCGAGGTTACATGGGCCTAATGGCCTCATGAATTAAAAGCTACCGATTAAGCAGTCTTTTCTTTCTTCATTATCTTGTTTTAATGTAGGGATCTCTTTTAGCAATTTCGGTGGGCAAAAAAAGTACCTTACCCTTCACTTATTTTAATTAATAAGAAACTGGCTGTGTTCGTTCAGGTACAAACAGTGACGGTGTCCTATCTCCGCTGCATCCTGGAGCACGTGCGCTGCTACATCCTCGACCGCGACGTGGAGCTCGTCTACGGTGCCGTGAAGAAGTCCAGCGACATCCTCACCAGGGACCCTATGCAGTTGGGTGCACAGGTAAATTGGGTTAAAAGAGGCAGAGGGTGTTAGAGGTATAAAAACTCCCGCCTCTATGTTCTCACATGAGTTTTATATTGTCTGTTGTCTCTTATGTCAACCGCGCCGTGCTAGAAATTTAGTAGCCCGTTTACCGAATATTTAATAATAAATTGCTGCTTAATACTTTTCGTTTATCAGAGGGGACTTTGATTGTTCGTCTACGTTATGGGTTATGGTTCAACATCATGGAAAAATTCAGCTTTCGTGGTTACCTCGTCAAAGTTGATGAGTCAGTTAATGGGTGTGTCCGGATTACTGTCGATTCTATATGGTTTCAAGCGAATCTAAAAGCCCATTTTTGTGCTTTGACATTTCTCTTCTCAATATCAAGTTAAAAAAGAATTCAGCAATATTACTATAGACAGCCGGGTAGAAGTTTTGTACTTATGCTGCCATGATAAGCCAAAAAGCCGTGTCTATCTATGAAACTCGTATTGAAAAAGGCTTTTTTCTCTCGCAGGATGTAGTGGAGTATGCCTCAATTTTGTAAAAAAATCCTGCTATTATTATGTATTATGAAACGCCTGTTCTCGTAAGAACATGCGTTTCATTATTTCTTAAGGCCGTATAATCCATATTAAGCCAAGTCAGCGTTAAGACTTTTAATAAAATTGTGACGTTGATTTTCCAACCGATGCTGTAATTAGGCATAAATCTCATTTAGCCTGTAAGAAACTTTTAATTAACTTTCATATAAACTCAAATATCAATCAAAATAGAAAGTGCCGACGTTAACAAAGACATTAATTCCATCAACGGGCTTGCTGAAAGGAAAACTTTTGGAGCTGTCAAAATTAGGTTTAAGGAAGCCCGCGGCAGTAACAAAATATCAATAGTAGCTTCTGAAGCCGAATTTAATCTCTCAAATCGGGTTCCCTTTATTTGGCATACGTTTTATTTGCCCGAATGTATTGTTAGCCCGAATTTTACTTCGCATAATTTTTCTGTAGCTTAAACGGAAAATATTTTGCAAAATCTTTCACATCGGCTACTTAGAAGATATTAGGTTAGGTTAGGTTTCTTTTATAATTATTCTGAAAAGTCAATATTATCTGTAAAATAACAACTATGCGTAAATAGTATTCGGGCAAATAGAACATTCGGACAAATAATATTATGCCAAAACAAGGTGAACCTCTCAAATCATGTGCATACAGTTTAATTTGAATTCATTTTTATAAATTAAGTTGTCATAATCAGGCCTCCTCTTGAGGCATAATTTATGACTCATAAAAATGCATTTTCTTTTTCAGATATACAAACGAAGACACAGTTAAGTGACCATCAGTAGACCTTAATGCATTGTAATAAGGGTGACAAGTGGTCAGTTAGCTGTGTCTTCGATTGTACCAACCTGCTTATATAAATACTTTGGTTAATGTTTTAGGAAATGATGTCATTAATTGATGTACTTTACTCAAGCTTTTAAAGTAAACTATTCGTGACTACGTAGAAAATAAAACGAAAGTTAAGAGTTTATATTTCTCACGTAAAAGGTAAGTAAAAAACTTAATTTATTTGCACGAGCGCTCAGATATAAGGTGCTACTTTATTTCAGTCGCTCGGTGACAAACATCGCGTCTAAAGCTCGGTGGAGTGTAAAGAGAACTTTCTTTGCAACACTTTATTTACGGTACAAGAATCTATTTATTTCCTTCTTTGTGGGGCAAGATATGAAATAAACGCAGCATACCTACATGTTCAGTTATTTTATTTCACTGAAAATCTTGATGTGATTCGAAATATTTAAAGTAATTTTCTACGGTATTTTTTACCTTAGGTATTGCGTTCTAACATTTTTTAATCTATTTACGTTTCGCTCTTCGCTAAGTATATTATATTGTCATCTTAACCGTCGCCGAAAAATCTATAGCAATGAACATTGAACGTAACTATAATTCTGATATAAAAACGTCGTAAAAATAGTATCAGATTATGGCGGCAGAATTATAGTTCTGTGGATATGTTTGCTGTTATTGTAGCATATTATATACTGAACTGTATTAAAAGTTTTCACTAAGATTTTATGAACGACTATTTAATTAGATGTTAAAAACGGTTACTTTTTGTCCGGAAAATCTCTAACACCAACACTTTTGTCCTTTCCTTTTACTTTTTGTTAAGTACCAAACTTAATTCTCTACAATCATAGTTGGGTCAATTGCAGACAAAAATGTACCTTTTACTTTTTTTGAAGATCGTAACGAAACTGAGATTTTATTTTTTCTCAGATTCATTACGATTTTCCCCTATATTTAGTTTTGGCGTAACGAAACTGAGAAATTCAAAATTTATACGGAAAAGTTGGGACATTTTGCACTACCTACTTTTTTTTAATTTAATAAATGAAAAGTGCTCGTGATTCTGAGTAAAATGGTGTAAGACACACCATGATCAGACAAAAAAGTAAAAGGTACATTTTTTCTGCAATTGACCCAGTTACAACAACTAACTAATAAAAATAAATTCTATTTAACTTATTAAATTCGTAGGGTTGATCCTGCTTAGGGACGTCTTCCGAATCATTCTGTATAGGTAATTTCTAGTAATATTCACGACGACACGCTTAGCCTCCTTCCCGCTGGTCCGCTGCTCAGTTTGCGCAATCAGCGAAAAGTCGAGGTGGCCCTGGCCAAACTACCTGGTTCGACTCCAGGCGTTCAGGCCCCCACCCAGTCATATTATTACTACGCCCACTAGGGTTGCAAGTTAGTCCGAACACCACCTACGAAGTTAGCGTTCCCGGGTTCAAATCCTGGTAAAAGCAAATATTTGTGTGATAAGCGCTAGCATATGTTCCTGCGTCTTGGATGTTTCTATCTATTTAAGTTTAATAACTACTATTAACACCGGGCTATTTACCATGTATGTTTGTTTTTACGAGTCCCCGATATTTCGGCACAGCTGTAACTATTACTTAGTTACCATCATCACGTACCCATAATACAAGCATTGCTTAGCTTGGGAATAGGTCGATATGTGTAAGATTGTCCCCACAAATTATTATTATATTTGTACTAGCTGTCCTAGCTAACTTCGTCTCGCATCACGAAAACGCGATCAGCGCGCCATCTACCGGGTCCAATTGTATTTTCAAACCATCCCGGGACCGTCTTAAATATACGCAAATAATATCATCCAAATCGGTCCGGTATCGGCCGTTTAGATGGCAAACACACGTACAGAAGAATTATATGCATAAAGATATTTCATGTATTTTCGTAGATCATAGCGTGGCTGCGACCGGCGGTGGCGCGACGGGGCGTGCTCGCGACGCTCGTCACGGCCGCCATGGCGTGGTGTGACGGGTATGACAAGCCCCTGCTCGTCCCACTCAACGGATGGTAAGGACAATAGAATGACGTTATCAGCCGTCTACGCCAATGCGAACTGATATTCATCAGTACTGTTACAGTTTGAAAGGTAACTTACCCTTTGTAGGTACATAGGCTATAACATTTATCGCTTTTATTTAACCAATTCTACATGCAGCTTTGAATCTAATAATTCGATTGAAATTTGTTATTTAAAAGTACTCCACAAAGTAACGGCTTTTCATAAAAGTCATTTCAAGTATTTCCCTTGTTAAACTTTTGAAGCTTTGAAATCGCGTCTTCGATGAGTTTTATCATTAAAATTAAAATCCGCTTATTTTTAACAACTAATTTGTTTATGAATTCTCTATTAAAGAAGTAAACGTTTGTAAGGCAAGTTATATTCGACACACCTAATCCTAGGAAGCACTGCGTGGCTCTCGGATCTTTATCTTAACGTCACTAGGAGCATTTTCGATTCCTTAAGTTTGAGTAATTCCCGCTCTCTCGTGTATTATGTACGTACATGTTAGTTATTGTACCTATGCTATACCTGGCTGATTGTGTCGGCGCCGATCAAACTATATAAATATATTCGGCATTACCCGCAATCTACAATAAAAATATTTGAGTTTGTACCTATCCCATTTTGCCTAATCGTGCAGCTTCATAGGCGATCCACACCCAGTTCCCCATTCATTATTTTAGCATTATTTTTCATCGATCACGATCACCAAAAGGCCCCGAAATCCCCATGAGATAGAAAACTGCTCTGATCGGATTATCGTGTAACAACTAGGTATAAGGATCGCTCCGACTAATTCCTCCGCGGCATTTTATTCAATTAGCCGACAAGAGCGCCCAATGCCCCGGGCGCCCGATACATACACAACACACGTAATCGAGTTACGTTGTATTGTGTGCCTAGAAAATGCAATCATCGTTTCGCGGATGTGTTTTATGTTCGCTCGGAGAAAATCGTCTCTGGAATTGATTTTCAGGTGCTTAGGAAAACTTTACCTATCTATACTTACCTACCTAAAATAAAATCGTAGCAAGACTACCTTTATGCGCGCATCACGCAAAAACTAATGCACCGATTGGATTCATGAAATTTAGTATGTAGGTAGATTATAAACCCGATTAACACATAGAATACATTTTATCCGACTACGGCGACTTCCGCGAACGAATTTGCGGGCATCTTCTAGTAAATGATAATATAACACAATGCTCCATGACTATCTTAATGGTTTGGTATTCGTAATGAGGTTTTAACGCGACGCTGATTGTAAATGTCACCAGAGTTCGGTGTTCCTAAATGTTGACATAGTTATTTTTCCCTGACAATAATTGCACAAGTAGGAACTGTGGCGACTTTATTATTTGGTTACGTGGTTAGCCTAGTACTTATCCATACCAAGCTAGCGGACTGAAGTTCAAATTCATATAAAGGAAAATAACTAGGTACTTGTATACCTACCAGTATTTAAAATTAGAAATTAAAACTGGTTGGTAAGAGCTTTAAAGGTCGCTTTAAAAATGTATTTATTTAAGGGTTTAATTAAACAAAATGTTAAATCTTGTTTCTTTGTGTAACACTTTCGTTACACGAAGGAACAAGATTAATATGTTGTTATGTTAAGGCCTACGTACCTACAGGTTTTTTGAAAACAACCTTTAACTTTTATATTTTTAATTTTCAATATTCATAAATAAATGTTATATTCATAAAACATTAAAATAAATAGCGGTTCACGACCCACGCCCAAAAGGATAACAATCACAGAAAGCGGCCAAGATTGTACACAGAATTTAGTGTCAATTAGCCGGCCGTATCCCTGTTTACCGATCGTTGTGTTTATTTGCGATGTATTATTGCGATATACCAGGAGTGTTACGGTTATAGGCAACCGCATTCGCAGAACTTCTTTTTAGGGTTCCGTACCAAAATAGTAAAAAAGGACGAACCCTTATGATGCGACTCTGTCTGTCTGTCTGTCTGTCCGTCTGTCACAGCAAGATATCTCAGGATCTACTGATGCTATCGACTTGAAATTTGGAATAGTGTTAAAAACCGCTAATCCAAGCCTATGGGACAGCAAAAAAATATTATACCTTTTTTACTTTTTTTTTAAAGGGGACCGAAATGGGATGACGTAAATCAAAAGTTGAGCTTATATATCGAGTGGGGTATCAATTGAAAGGGCTTAATATGTAGATTCCAAAACCGTTTTTATTTTTTTTCTTAGACATGTAGATTTTGATTGAAGACAAAAAACGTTAAAAAAAAATACCATTCCCCCCCATTATCTCCGAAGATACTGAACAGAAAAATCTGTAATAATTACCGATTATTAATATTATCTTAAATATTACAGGAAAAATAAAACAGTTTTCCTAACTTGCAGCATTTTTTAGAAATTCGCAAAAGTCCTAAGACAACCTTATTTGCTCCTACTAAACTAACCGCGGCATATGTCGATGTATGGGGACAACAGTTTTACAAGAGCAAAGTTAAGTTTGTCCCACCATACAGTTTTTCTTGAAATATTCACGTATCTACTGACGAGTTTGTACGGAACCCTCGGTGCGCGAGTCCGACTCGCACTTGACCGGTTTTTTTATTCTAAGTATTAGATTGGCAAACAGGCAGACGGCCCACGATAGAAAGTGGTCACCGCCGCCTATAGACATTTGCAACACCATTAACAAACAATGCGTTCCTCCCGCAATAATTTGAGAATCCGCATTGGCATCCCCATTAAAGTGATGCGGAACTTATGCGAATGAGGATCTGTCCATTTGTTGCAAGAGTGAGGTCTAGTGAGAGCGAGTGTTGAGTGCTTGTTAGTTTAATATTTTGCTCGATTAGCTAATTAAGGTTTTGCTTCTTTTATGTCACTAGCGGCACGCTTGACAAGAACTGGTTGCAATATTTATTGTTGTTATTTCCCTAAATTATTCGTTTAACCTCTTACTGCTCTGTTCTGGCTCTACAGAAAACGAGCGTTGGCAGAGCTATACCTACCTACCTATCCTAGCCAACTGCATTACTGAGTGGAAACAATTTCGATTTCACATGCACATCTGTCTTCGTGTGTCTTTTTTTTGTGTGGGTACTACGGTCTCATATGTACCTAACTATAATTATGTGTTATCCGCAGAGTTCGGAATGCCTATTTACCTAAACCTCGCGGGAGGACGTAACTAAGAGTGGCTATAACCATCAAAAATAATCAATTATTTTTATTGAACCCGGGATTTCCCTGGTTTTAATAATAATACATTATCCATATAAATTCACGCTCAGGGTTAGATTATTAATGAAATACAATTGTCTAATGCAGAAATTTTGAACGAAGTCGATTTTTGAGTTCTCAATATATCTTGTATTTGATTAATAATTTAACCCCGAGTGTGAATTCATGTACAGTATGTATTCTTATTAATCCCAGGAAATCCCTCGTTCAATAAAAATTAATAATTATTTTTGGTGGTTGTAGCCACTCTTAGTTACGTCCTCCCGCAAAGTTTAGGTAAATAGGCACGGTCTATTCCGAGCTCTGTTATCCGAATTAATCCTTTCCAATTCTATTTTTTATAAGATTTTTTACCAAACATTGTATCCGCATTCGCAAATGCGAGTCTCAAAATATCCGCTTTCGCAACATCACTGCTCTGCACCGTAGGAACCCAACAAATGTTATCTCTAATGAGGAAATCAGAGAAATGTCCCAGCTAATCAGACTTTCTTTTCTAACTATACAAACTCACTTAATGTGGTAAACCTTGTGGGATGATCAATTTGTACGGGAATAACCGGTACCTATATAGATCTAGCATTTTTTTTTGCATTGCAAATTAAAAACAAGACCTGCTTATGTAGTAGTTATTATGATTCTCTTAGGTATGTCTGTAACTTCTCAAACGGCAAACTTTTTCAGACCATTAAATATTGCATGCAAGAGCGCAGCCACATTTTGTATAATGGGTAAAGTTTAACTTGATTTCCAAGATGGTGGTTAAACATGCTATTACTGGCGGGGCCTCCATTGAACCAAAACCGCAACAGTAAACCTAATTTAGGTACCAAATCGTATTTACTTCCTTCAGAGAAAATTAAGCCAAATTTGCCACGGCTTATTTAAGGATATGTATAACACCTCGCTATTTACGTGGCATATTCAAATTCAAATGCTCATTTTGCGATCATTCCTCTTTATCAACTTCAACTTATTCCAACAGTAGACCAATCGTTTTGCGTTACGCAGGCTTCAACCACCGATAGCATCGACAGTGCGCGTGGTATCCGTCGGGCCCACCAGCCCGGGCACTGGTGCCAGATTGCTGCAGCTGGCGCCGTCTGGTCAACACCTGGTGCTGGCTCCATCTAGCGGCGACCCGCAGCTGTGGCACGTTATGTCCAACTCCAAAGTGCACACATTTAAAGGTAAGTCAACACAAGGTTCAATGTTAAGATTTTTTTCACACCTCCTATTCAGAAAAAAGTATTTTGATCCCTCATAAGAGGGATCAAAGTGATACTTTTCTGTTCAAGGACAACAGGGTATTTTTAGTTTGAACCCACTTAGAATATGCCATACCATAGACAGCTTTATTAATATATTACACACAGAGGGCGGTATAATAAGGAATGGCCCAGATCACAGGTGTTTGCGGTCTGAGCCGCAGGCGAGGGCCATAAATATAATATGGAAGTGGTAAAATCGTCCCGCCCGTAAAAAATAATAAACGTTTTATAAAATAATAAGAGACTATAAATTTAACACTTCATTTTATTAAAAATGTGTGATGCTCTTTGATGAACTATATATTTCGTTATTTTGGTAGGTAGCGTTGGTATTAAAATTTTCCTCATAGTCGGTGTGAAAAGCAGTATGTGTCACAAGGTAGCAAAATTATTTTCACCACGGGCGTTAACACTTGAATCCCTCACTACGCTCCGGATTCTACTTTAGAATCCCTCGCTACGCTCGGGATTCAATTGTAGAATCCTTCGCTTCGTTCAGGATTCAATGTACGCCCTCGCCGTAAATATATCATTTTGCTCCCTTGTGACACAATCTACTATTACTCCCGTTTGGTCGGTATCTACACGGTATAAGTACGGTAGTTTTTCTTGTGGGTTTGAGCATGCGCGAGCATGCCACAGTATGGCGTTCACTCACACAGACGCGCGTCGTGCGTCTGTGTAAATACGTGTCGCGTGCTCCTAAACGGCCGAAGTCGTACTACTTGGTTGTCTTTATACTTTGGTATCTATGACCGCTTTTTGGATTCGAAGAAGCTATTTATCTCTAAAGAAGAAAAGCACACACAAGCACAGTCATTTCTATTTTTCGCCATTTTTTGTTGATCCGAACAGGATTGTCTTTCTTCTTAACTTCATTCAATATTATTAGCAATATTACTGTATTGATGCCGAATGGTTCATGAATCATGGTTTCGAGAATAATATAAGAAACGTTTTCTTTACGATTGCAATGATATAAATAGAACGAGTATGTATTGCTGTGCTTCGAATAAACAAGTATTTAACATTGGTTTGGTCGTTAAAAATATTATTGTACAACTTTGGCGGCGCTTAGGTAATACATTATATTATATTAACTAGGAATTCAAATTAAAACATGACCTATGCCTTAAAATTCTTTGTCACGCTCAGGATTCTATTGTAAAACACTACGCTTCGCTCTAGGATTCAATAAAAATACATCATTTTACTCACTTGTGACACAATCTGCTATATTTTATTCCGTAGATAATATTGAGTACAGCTAGCTACACGCGAGTCTTGATTGATAGGCATTTTATAGCTGAGAGCGATTGGCGTTTAACGCCCGGACCCTTATAACTTCGCCATGTTTTATTTACCCGTTGGTACTGAAGCAGAAAATTTTGCGAAGGATTTACGATATAATTTGTCTTATCACTCGATTATATTCGTGTGGCTGGGTAACTGAAAATTAAATAAATATGGCTTGCTTACCTAATGTCATCCCTAATCTGGATATCCATCCAGATTGATAGAGACAGAGGTGGAGGCAATGAACCACTGTCGCCTCGAATATATTTACTTCAAAGAACAATCGCCGTAAGGGCTATAACTGTAAAGACATGTCAACGTGGTTATTTAAGCATAAGTAAATGTACATGACTTTACCTTGAGATGAATGTTCTTTAAATCAAATTTAGAACACAGGAGGTTTATTATGTTGTCAGAACTTTTCAGCTAATAACACGCCCTCATTTTTCAATCCAACCGTTTCAGATTGCCCCGTTATAAGCACCCATATTTATTTACGATTTTTGATCAACAACGATGGTCCATTGAAAAAAGAAACAATAGCCGTGAATGACAGCACTCATCGCTCATGTTATAATGAAAGCCTTATTGAAAAAGGAAACGCGAGGCAGTTTTCATTACTTAGCAAGTTTCAGTGCTTTTTTGACAAAAGGTCAACGTAGGCCCGTCGCCTCGTCGGCCGTTGTAACGGTGACAAAACATTTACTGAACAAGGATTGATCTCCTCTGATCCAACTCGGCGTTATTATGCCTTGGGCAAGTAATTTCACAATTAAAGAGATGTTTACAAGAACAACATAACTAACATTTTTGGTGAATTCGAGTTCGTCATCGAAGGGGCTACAAATAGGCGTAGGCCTATATACTTTCGTAAATGAAAGTGGATGGGTTGTAGTCCCCACACTAGTCCAGTGCGGGTTGGGGACTACATGTATGCAGATTTCCCGACCCCAACCACCATTCCTCACGATGCTTTTCTTTCATCGGAAAGCTGAAAGCTTCATATGAAAAAATATTCAAAAATAAATAAAAATTCGGTGTAAAATTCTATATAGGATTGTTATTTTCCTGGATGTTTTATCCCAAGAGAACCAATTACCGGGATAAAAAGTATCCTATGTTTCAATCCAGGGTTTTTCTGCATGCCAAATTTCAATTAAGTAATGGAGTAACACACATCCAAACATTTCACAAACTTTCGCATTTATAATATTATAGTGGGAATATAAAATAGTTTGTACATACATTCTGAACCTTTCGACGCATAGTACCAAATTCGCAATGTGCCATTTGGCGTTTCGCGGAATGTTATATTTACACACACAAAGCACCAAATTCTCACAATACCAAATACGCTTAGTGCCAATACTCGTAGTGCCGAATTCGCAATATGCCATTTGGCGTTTCTTTGTGATCGCCAAAAATATCGTTACTCTACCGGGTGTACAATCCAAATGGGTCAGTATGGTGAAGTCGGAAACTATGTGTCTGAAGGTATTGTAACGATACCTATTGAAAAGAAAAGCTCCGTTTCTTAAGCGGTGCCTTCAGACGCATAGTACCAGAAACGCAATGTGCCAACATACTCGTATGTCCAATTCCGCAAAATCCCAATTTCGTAAAGTACCAAGCTTGTAAAGTGACCAACTCGCAAAACACCAACTACGTTAGTAACCAAATCTGTAATTCGCATAGTACCAACTCGCATGTTTCATAACAATATTTATTGCTTAAGATCTACACAATGGATATCTAAATAGAAATAGTAGTGTTATTTTTTTTAAACGTCCAGGATCGATTCCTGAGCTGAGCATATTTTTTTTTAATGTATAAATGCAGTTTTCTTTGTTATTAAAATCGATGACATGGTTTCTAGGAACAGATCTTGCTATCTCTCATAGTTTCCGACTTCACCATACTGACCCATTTGGATTGTACACCCGGTAGAGTAACGATATTTTTGGCGATCACAAAGAAACGCCAAATGGCATATTGCGAATTTGGCACTACGCGTATTGGCACTAAGCGTATTTGGTTTTGTGAGAATTTGGTGCTTTGCGTGTGTAAATATAACATTCCGCGAAACGCCAAATGGCACATTGCGAATTTGGTACTATGCGTCGAAAGGTTACAATATCTTAATAAAAATGTAATTCTTATTTTATGTATTTCCATACTTCTATGTTATTTAATATCCAGCTGTAACAAGTAATATGAAAAGTATGTCCAACCAATGTACATGATTATATTGTTTTCGTAAACATTAATTTATTTAAACTTTATTGCAATATACAAGAAAGTGCGAATGGCAAAATGTGTGGAAATTACTTAGGGAAGGCATTCTCTACCTGACAACCATTAGGCTAAACAAGACAAACAGGCTAACCAAGAAACATTATAGATGCGGAATATTCACAACAAATTTGTACCTACAAAATAATATTAGGTAATAAACTAGATGTGCAGAATCCTCCCTTCAATTGTCGTTCTAAGTTATGTTACATAATATTGAACTAAATACCTATCAACTTAAAACCGTAAAATTAAGAATATATTATTATATCATATCGTCCTGATCACCTGAGCCGAGATAATAGGCGACGGAGATAAAGATTAGATATAAGAGGAAGCTCTTCTTCAGGAAGATCTTTACGGGATGCGTGTGGTGTGTCTCTGTACATACCTCATGTTACTTTCCTCGGCCAAAAATTGGATTTACTTGTCGTGTTTCTACGTAAATACTTGTGGTTCAGTGTGATATTAAATGTTAATAACATTTATTTCACGACATATGTCAGGAATATGTTTCAAACTCATTAGAAGTTCTGCAGCTATTGAGATCACGGTCTCAGTAACTCATATATTCTAAAGCAGGAATTAATATTTTATGTTTCCTTTTGTCTACCCAGTGTATACTCAGTAGACACGCATTTACGTCATGTAAAAAATATATCTCACCTCGGCGTCTCATTAGGTAAATTTTTGAATTCCCATAATTATACGTCAATGTAATTCCTTACTCATAACGTATTGTTACATTTGCTGATCTATTACAGAAACTTTCATAATGTGACAGTAATATTTTTTTCCAATGCCATCGCATATTTTATTATCCAGAATGGCAAACAATCATTATATTTAACGATTTATTGAATATTTAAAATGATTATTTATTAAAATAAACAGTTTATTGTAACAGTACAGGTCGATTCACAAGAGCTGGCACGAATGGATTGAACGAGTGAATGATAATGTTTATGTGTGCATCACAAAATGATTAAATACAGGTTGATTCAATAAACGATAATCGTGTTTTTGTAGACTGTCTTCTCTCATAACTTCGTAACCCAGTCTGCATTGTTTATTTTATAAACACCAAAAAAATCTCTACCTACACAATCGCAAACTTGTTTGCACACTGACATCATGAAGCGCGGAAATTACATCGGAACATCTAAATTCCGTATGAGTTTCGCATATTTTCACAATGATTTCGTAGATTGCGGCGTCAATGTGAAAACAGGGTTTAAATGAAATAAAATCTCCATGATAGTAAAATATTCGTAGCGAACCGTCAAATTTACCGTTCTGCCATATATTTTACTTGCTCCGTCTTATTTTAATAGGTAATGTGCAGATTATATGCACTTTTTTTCGATAATCAAGAAGTGTTATGTACCTACTTGTACTTGTGTACAAAATATTTTGGATCTTCCCGTATAAGAACGTCACTCAACAGTGACAAGTTACATTACTTTCGTTCAATCCATTCGTGCCACCTCTTGTGAATCGACCTGTATGTATTTATTTAAATATACAAGTATGTATATCGTCATCTAGTACCCATAGTACAAGCATTGCTTAGTTTGGGACTAGCTCGATTTGTGAAAGATTGTTCCCCGATATTTATTTATTTTATTATTTATAATTTGTTTCTTTATATCAGTTACAAGAAGCATGTCTCTGGTCTGAATCTTACTCATAACATCTTAAATATTAATACAGGTAATATTAAGCTTCCAGTGTAGTAGTGAATCCGCAGCCATGATTTATGTTTCCATCGCCTTTCGCTGATGTTGATTAATGGTGCCGCGAGCATTGAGGTTAGATTACTATTAGGTAGCTCGATTGCCGAATTCTGCCAAACAGGAAACGACAAAGTTATACTGACGCTGTTTATTTTAACGCGATTTGGGGTAACACTGAAATATGACATTGCCATTCTTACTACCTATTAGATAGACTGGTGTGAAAGAAGAAAAGACTCCTTGATAACATATCAAATCAGCTTATTTTTATGAAATGGGGCCATTCCATTGCCGTTTGGCACCCCTCGGGTACGGAACCCTAAAAGATATGGTTATACCAATTTCAAGACATTTACGTAATTTCCTGTGGCATACATATATAAAGCATGTCGATATGCAAATGATCCCTTTATTCCGATATAGGCAGGAAAGAACATCGGTGCAGTATTAATTACAACGCAATACGTGGAAATCTTCCCACCTATTCCGTTCTTATGAAGGTTTATGCAAATCAAGACAAGGCCTTCTGTGTAAAGTTTTCCATATTCAGCCAGAAGATAATTATATGGAAGTAAATGCAAATTCATGGAATTTATGAGGAAGTCGTAGGCACAGCATGTGTGGTGTTGATGTATATTAGGAAATGTATTGCAAACAGACACCTATGTAGAGGTATTACTATTTATTATTTCTTAAAGAAATGTATTTACTTACTTCGGGTGGCGCTACAACCCTTTGTGGGTCTTAACCTCCTGTACAATCTTCCTACAATTTTCGCGTTGCCTGGCAACCTTCTTCCAGCTTGTAAACCTCCCCATCTTTCTTAGATCATCTTCCACACAATCACTCCAACGTGTTTTAGGCTTGCCTTTCGATCTTTTTTGTTGCGGCGTCCACCTTGTCATTACTTTTGCAGCTCTGGTGTCCGGCATCCTTTCAAGGTGACCCGCCTATCTCAGCCGCAGCGACTTACAGTCGATCAATCAAATTTATATTTGAGTTATTTATTTAAACATACAAGTTATTCGCCACTTATATCGCGAAGGTAAACATAGTTATAACCCCTTTGCTTCCCTTTTGCGTAGTTCCTATTATTTTGACGCGCATTTCCAGTCCAGCTATCCCTGTAGCAAACGTTATGGGTGACGTAATACACTTACATTAAATAAATAAATAAATATTAGGTGACAATCTTACACAAATCGAACTAGTCCCACAGTAAGCTCAATAAGGCTTGTGTTACACCTCTATAGCTTTTATGGTACTTTACGGCCATTCTCACGAAGTATGACTACGTCTAATTACCGCGTCTCCATACATTTAAGTAGTATGAAAACAACGTCGCGGTAATTAGGTGACCGCAGACATACTTCGTGATATGAGAATGGCCGTTTAGATAACAAAACCAGATTCAGTTCGGTAGCGCTCTCATGCGATAATAGGTACGTTGCAAACAGCAAGTGAATTTTAGTCCGAAATAGTGTTAAGTGCGTCTATTTACAGAAGTCGTATTCACTATTCAGTGATCGGTGTAATGCTGCCGCCCTATGACTAAAACCTGGCTAACCCCTACGGAGTTGCATAGAGGTTAGCCGGGTTTATAGATATAGGAAGATGAAGAATGACCCGGACTGCAAAGTATTTGTAGCTCGAACCGAAGGTGAAACCCATGAATATGTGATTTGAAGCTCTATTTATTACAGCCCGCTTCTTTATTGCGTCTTCCCCTGAACAAAAGGAGTATTTTGCTCTACGTATAGCGAACGATAAATGCCTCTGGAATAACACAAGTTATTTTTCTCGAATACAATTCCTTAAAGAAACATTTCTGCGGATATTTAGTATTTACTCAGCAATTTGATATTTAATTGAACACAGCTGGTAATGATTCCGTTTGTTTTGTACGCCAGCCAGCCGCACCGCGGCACAATAGCTGCACACTGTAATTGCAGCAATTAAAGGAATCGGATTCGTATTGCTAATTGGATTTGCTCGTATTTCCTAATTATTATTATCCAATAGACTGCCGTTGTTGAAGTTCAGTGAGCTTAAAATGTCAACTGACAGGAGGGTCCGGTTGTTTTACTCGAAATAGCCAGGAGCCGTAGGGTAAATTATATTTGTAATTCAACATTAATATTGGTGTTCAAAAACATGCTGTCTTGTAACAAACGAAAAAAGCCAATCGACTAATAGAATATAAAAACTATCCATACCTATAACGCATTCAACCTCTGAACTAGCAAATACACACCTATAAAATACAATCAATAATGAGGCACGATGTATAAAACTGACATTTCAAACCGGCCCACAGTAATGCTATGTATTACTGTTAATAAGTAAAACGGCCCAAAGGAAATCCCACAGTGACCGACATTTAATGTGCTGAAATATGTTACTATAGAACAGTGATTTTTAGACTTCTATCATGCATGGGCCACTTTCAGGATTTTAAAATGACCACCGACCCCTGTTGACTAAAGTTACAGTAAATAAAACAAAGCATATACAAATTTGAAGAGTGAACTACCAGCTGTGCAACCCTAGAAATAATACCACGGACTCCACTTTTGAAAACCTTGCTATAAAGTTTTACTTACACTCAAATAGCTGGGAGACAATGCGTACCCCTAAATAAGCTGGAAATTAGGACGATGATGATGATGTCATTCTACCTAAAATTCGGAAACAACATGATCAACAAAACTTCGAGATAAACAGCAACAATGCAGTGAATAAGCTCCTTGTACTTATTATATCATATATAAAATATCATCTGTAGTGGTAACAATCGCTGTAATATTGGGACGGTGAGCGGTCGGGCCGCAGGATCAATGTTTACCAGCCCGGCGTAACGGCTTTTAATTTGTCACGACCTCGCCTTCATATCTGGAGTACAGATGTATAGTCGGACTACGCTAAGTTTGCAGAGGTCGAAAAAAGGTTTTATTAAAAAATATGTTTATGGCAACATACGGAAACTACAGCAAGGGGATTATTTAATCTTGGTCCTTGGTAATAATTCTTCCGTTTATTACAAAATGTGTCTACATAGGTACCTACTGAAATAAATATCTGGGTAAATTTTGCACACATCAATCTAGTTTCAACCAAACTAAGCGATTTGTTCCAGGGTATTAGATAATTTCAATGTATAAATACACTAAGTCTGCAGAGGTCAAAAAAAGGTTTTATTGCAAAAAACACACATGGCAACATCACAAGCAAGATGATTAATTAGTCTTGATACTTGGCAAATATCTTTTCGTTTAATAAGTATATAATGTGTACATACCTACTGAAATAAAAAATTCGGGACAGTCTTGCACTAATTGATCTACTTCTAACCAAACTAAGCAATGCTTGTATACATGCACATGTTTAAATATAGTATTTAAATACATTGTAATTATCTAAGATCCTGGAACAAATCGCTTAGTTTGGTTGAAACTAGATCGATGTGTGCAAGATTTACCCAGATATTTATTTTAGTAGGTATGTAGACACATTTTGTAATAAACGGAACAATTATTGCCAAGAACCAAGATTAAATAATCCTCTTGCTGTAGTTTTCGCATGTTGCCATAAATATATTTTTTAATAAAACCTTTTTTCGACCTCTGCAAACTTAGCGTAGCCCGACTGTAGCGAATATTTGAATTGCGTATTAGCCACTCAATATATACAGCGTGTAAGTCTAATACGGGCTAACAATTAAACCAGATATAGCGTTTAGTAGTGTTATCATTAATTAATATGATTTTTTAAATTACACTTAATAGTGACCTCGTAATTAATTTTTGAAAATTTACCGAGCAGCAATGTACCGCATACATGCTTGTTATGACATTGCGAGATACGAGCTTTTTTAAAGTAACTGTCAACTAGCGTGTTTGTCAACTTGAATGTGTTGCGTTACATTGCGGCCCGAATTATTTTGTATGGTAAATATTTTCATTGTGGTTTTAAGCAATAGTTATCTAAATATGCTTCTTAGGTCCTATGCTGACCACCGTTTCAATATTCGCCCATATTAGATTTACAGGCTGTATATTGGTCCGCTGACGCGACGTACCCCTACGGCTGTAATATGGGTACTGAAGCTAATTGAGAGAGCACGATAAATACGAACTTTTCCGATAAAGTACGAAAGAAAATCATTTCGCACTACATCTGTACTCGGCGGATTAATATGAGGGTACGGAGTTCGCTTTAAATACAAATAAGTGTGCGTATAATCCCGGTAAATGTCCCCATTTACAACTTGTAGTCTGTTGTTAGTGCCGTATGGAAGTGTATATTAAAAATTATATAATTTTGCAAAAATGTGGACATATTTTTTTAGAAATTCTAGTATACTAGAATTTGTATTATATTTGAACCAGTTACTAGTCTAGCTTAAATAAAGAAACATGTTTAATGACATAGATATATTTAATGACATGCGAGCGCAGTAAATTCATCAAGAAAATTGAAAACTTCATGCTAACAAACAGGCTACGTTGACTGTGTATAATTCATTAATGCGACACCTGTAGGCTTATGATGCTACGCTTTGTCGCGTGATAAATAAATGATAAAGCATCCGTCACTCTCACACACATATTCATTTATTTATCGCGTGACAAAGCGTAGCATCATAAGCCTACTGGCCATAAAGTGGCTTGTACGCGCACGGAAAAAGCCGCTTTCTAGCCATACAGTGATGTACACAACACGGGAGGTAATAAAGAAAGCCCTCGATCGCATATTTACGTCCCTCGCTTGCAGCTCGGGCCGCAAGCATCTGCGATCTCGGCCTTTCTTTGTTTTACCACCCTAGTTGTGTAATGTACTATTCTTTAATGGGTTAACGCACCACGTGACCGTGGTTTTGGTTGTTAAATAGAGTACCTACAAATACAAGTCTGAATGATGCCAAATGCGTGTAACATATATGAACATTGAAGGGATAAATAAATACATTTTTCACTTCTCATGCTCTTAAAATGTTAATTTAGTCTCTGTATATCGGGACTAAAGTTCCTTATTAATCTCTAGGGATTAAAGTAATTTTTTTTTAATTGACTTTGAAAACCCCTAAACAGCCAATCGGGGTGTTTGTGGTTGGAATATTGTCGCCATTTTTAGTGATTGTGTATAGACAATTTTTGGGTGTGAAAATAACCTAAAAAGACAACTGTGCAAAAATATTAAAAAATTAACGATTTAATATAGTAGGTAATAATGATTAATTATTACGAATATAAATCAATTTAACTAGATTAGGGGTAACTTAATTTTATTTTGCATGATCCAATTAGTTTTAAAAGAAGTAGTGTTCACGTTTGAACCTGTTGGCTAAAAATGCCAGCATTTAAAGCCTGAGTGACTTCACTAAGTAAAAAAAAAATAAAGAACCGCGGAAAAATTTTTCTTTGCTTTTTGAATGTTCATTAATCGTATTGAGCACAATATTTCAAAAATTAATGTGTATAGTGCGAATTTATACCGAAAGTACAGAACAATATATTGTAATTTTGTGTAATAGAATGTCGTTTTTTTCCTCGCATTCAAAGTGAAAAGTAGAGTGTTTAACGCGGGACTAAACAACCATAATGACACTCAATCTATAGTCACCCTCGCTACACTCGGGTGGCTAAACACCTCGTGTCATTATGGCTTGTTTTAGTCCCTAGTTGAACAATCTACTATTAATTACATCGGCAAACACCGCGGGAAATAACGTTGAAATTAATTAACATTTAATGCGCAATATTTTTTATTACGAGGGTGGGTTGATAAGTACCTGGCTTAAGGTATTTAGAGTAAAGATAGAAAAACCTTATGTTAATACAATTTTCAACACACTTGCTCGTAAAGTTACTATTTTTTCTTTGGTCTTACGCCCGGAATGCGGTTTATTACACACTAGTGCGTTTTACTTTTCATTGCCACACTAGTGTTTTTCTTATTCCACTTTTTTTTTAATATCCGTAAAGAGGTTGTTACCTACCAAAAGATTTATTATTTTGTAAATAAATGAACTTGTTGTAGTCAAAATCCGATACTATAAGATTATACTTCATCTAATTATCTATTTAAGCATTTAAAAAATACAATATTAACTACCGTAAATTCTTATTAGAAATACGTAATTATTTCGTTTAATATATTGTGGCTGAATGGCGGTGTTCGGTGCCTCTGGACTAAACCTGCGCGCGCATAGTTATTCAACCAAAGATACGGCGCGCGAAAAAATAATCCTCCGCGCCATTTTGTGCAAATATTTGTTCGTTTATACTGTTGCGTATCATTTTAGTAATTGTACTTTCAATAATTGCTTTAGTAATTAAAATGTATTTTATACCTACCTAATTTTTTTTTTCCTCGCAAGTGTGTTGAAAAACGTCGTATGATACGCGTATGCTTTGTTCATTACAGTCTTGGCTCTATTACAGCTCTCGCCTTGCGGCTCGGGCTGTGCAATACCGCCTCGACTGTAATGACCAACTTCGCACACTTGTATCATAATGTACTATTGTAGCTAGGCTCTTTACTAGCTCAATACACTAAGTATTATTGTTGTGGCATTATTTTTTTTCTTACAAATTACAAAATTGTAAAGTAGTCGCATGACAGGCTTCTGGGTATCTTTACTAGGGTACAACTTTTTTTCTTTTTCTATTTTTTTAACTTGGTGAATACAAATAACTCGCTAGAAATTCAGTGTAAACAATGGTGATAGATCAATAAATACACGCTATCCTGTTTTTTCCTGAACCCACTTGCAAGTTGAGATCGTGATTCCATTTTTGGTGCTCATTTGGAGCCACACGCTGTTGCTTATCCCATTCTTGTGAATAATGTGTTTAAGTTTCTTAAAATCACCAACACGTAGGTAAGTCAAGGACTTTAGCTATCACCTAAATCTTCATCATTGATCACTAGACATGTGGTTTCCAATTTTTTATATGTTTTATTAGTCGGTGTCAATTTTGAGCCAATACTGTCAAGAATCGGCTCTTATTTAAAAAAAAATCTATATTCTAATAAAAACCCTGTGAACATAGACATAATATTATTTTTTTAACCAACCAGTATAATCAGCAATTATACAGCAAGTACATTTTATATAATAGTTTTCTGAAAGTTAATTAAAACGAGTGGTTTTATTAGGAAGTTTAATTTAGTTTTTATGTCTATTCAGCTTTAGGTATTTTAAATTTTATCATTGTTTTATGCCCTTTTAATAAGTTATTTGTATATTCATTAAACCTTAAAGTAAAGTATTTATTATATAAAAATACCTGAGAAAATCAATATCAGAATATGAGAGTATGTAGATGTAAAAATTAAAAATAAACGAAAATATTAAGAATTGATATGAGTTTTTAATTGTTATCTATTTATTTAATCTTTTTTGCACATACAAAATAGTACAAATGGCGGACTTAATGCCTAATGCATTCTCTACCAGTCAACCAATGGGCTAAACAGAAAATTAAGATGAATTTACAAATATACCTATTCTAGGCAACTATACAAAAAACCGCCCAAGTGCGAGTTGGATTCGCACACTAAGGGTTCTGTGCCACCGTTGTGCAAAAAACTAAAAAAATCACGCTTAATTTGGAATTTTATTTTGTTTTTATTTCGCTTACTCGGGCAAAGTACAGAAATCGTTTTCTAAATAACCTTTCTTACACCAAAAACCTGCAAATTTCACATGTTATTAGCACAATCCATCATGGCGACATTTCATTAGGGCTAGGTGAAAGAATGAATATGTATGAGGGCAATTTTCCAGGTCACTCGGGCAGGATTCTCTGCATGTGCGTGACGAGGGAGTCGCAGTACCTCCTCACGGGGTCGGAGGACACTAGCGTCATCGTTTGGGACCTCCACACGCTGGCAGTGAAGGCCAAAATGACGTAAGTTCCCTTTTTTTAACACTAAGTGCCAAGAACCCGTGTCAGTTTCAAGGTCTACGAGGCATTTTCGCTACATACGGCAATTAGCGTGCTACAGACTACGGCGTAGCACACGTAGCGATGCTTGCCATTTAATAATAGGTAACATTGTCTTGTGTAGAATAAATACCCTTCGGCATTACACTCAATCTGGTTCACTGGTCCATCCTTTTCCCATAAAATTAAAATGTCTGTTCTGATAAAATTAAAGTTTCTGTGTTGTACTCATAACTTCAGTACTTCAATCAAGCATCGGTTAGCATCGATGGCGTTAACGCACGATTATATGACATTTCATTATACATATTAATATAGGGCGCATTGGGGTAAATTCGAGCACGGGGTAGGTTTTAAAATGAAGGATTTCTCATAATGCACGCAATATACATATATTTACTTTAATACGCTAACACTGTAAAGTCGCCATCAATAGAATTTGCTAACTATGTAAACAAAAGGCGTAACTTTGTTTTGTCACTGTTTCTCCTTGAATTTTCACACCACCTCGACAGACACCACTGAAACCATACACTATTGACACGGTCGTTGCCGTAGAATACAAAAACATACAATAAATAATTGAATCTTGGATATTTAATTAAAAGTTTAAAATTTAATTATACATAGGTTATTATGACATAACGGAATGACGTTTTTGTTTCTTTTAAATTCTACAATTGTCTATGATGATAGCGTTGTGACTAAAGTTGGTGATATTGTAAAGCTACTACACACTACCTAAATTACGCTCTGTACCTAAGAAAATAAAATGAAATGTTTAGATGGCATCGTCGATAGAGCTACGGATGAAAAAACGGCACCTTTTGTGATAAATACTGGTGGATACATAATCTTCAAATAACGATTCGTCTTCTGATTAAGCAAATTAAAAATACCTGTTTCTTGCGTTCGATACTTTAATAGCCATATGCTTTGACATAAAAGAGTAAAGTAAGAGTCTTCCCCATCACTAGTAAATTCATCATTCAGAGACAATTTCAATATGGCGGTTTATTTACAAAGTTAGCAAATTTTACTGACGGCGACTTTACTAGACATACTCATAGAGCTTCAACTAATTATAAACCTCAAAAATGTTGCATAGTTTACTGAAAATTCCTAATTTTCAAAATTACCCCAATGCTGGTGATCCAAAAAAACACTTTTTTTTTATTTTTTTGATAGGCCACCCCCTTATTTTGTTACACATATTATGTTGATAAACACGAAGTTTTGTAATTTTATCTCAACTATAAAGGGGTGCTCAAAGACTTTGAAATTTTTAATGTTGTATGAAACCTAATAAAATTAAATAATTATTCGTCTGATTTTTATTTCAGTACCTAATTGTTTTTACACTGTTTGGGCATGTAATTAATAAAATGTGAATTCTAAAAATATTTTTATTTTTTATTTTTTATAAATTTTTGGAGGAGGATACTAGTTGCCGCTTTTTGTATTAAATGCAAGAACAAGATATTGTTACCACAAGGACTACGCCAAATTGTGTAATGCTAAATGCACGGGATTGCATTGCATTAGTCTGTGCATCCGGTACGACTGTACTAGCTGTTATTTCGAGACATGACCACCCAATAATAGCTTCTTTATTCAGATGTTAGAAGACACAACTTCTAAAAAATGTTTTCATTGCGCAAACTTTGCGTTTCGCGTTGTATTTTAGGATGCGGTTGCAGTAAAATGGTGGTGTTTACAGTAGAGTTGTGTGTAACTGTTTATTGTTGGCATTGACGCAGGGAACATATTGCACCTGTGTTGTGTGTGGCCGCCGTGGTGAGCCGCTCGCTGGTCATCAGCGGTGGGGAGGACTCGGCCGTCATCGTGGCGTCGTTGGTAGACGGCTCACTTGTACGTATCAATACTAGCCCTAGCCTTGGTATTACGTTTAAGAATCAAGCTTCGAGATAGCACAGTCGATTGATTAAGGTGCGGTTAACCGCTGCTTAAACCAGTCCTTAAAATATAGATACTTACTTAAAATACAGTACTATCTATAGCTTGGCAACTTCGTTGGTGACACTCACATGTGTGCTTTTTGTTATGTGCAGCCGTAACTACTCACACAAGTTACCGCCGACACGAACGGGGGTCTCCGGAGGCTGCCTCCGTCGGTCGTCGTTCGTGTTAGCGGTAACTTGTGTGAGTAGTTACGGCTGCACATAACAAAAAGCACACGTGTGAGTGTCACCAACGAAGTTGCCAAGCTATAGTACACGCATACTGTGTTGTTTAACCCTTTCAATGTTTCTTTGAAGGTATTCTGTGACGTTGTAAATAATACGCCATGTCATAACACTGTCAAAACAGAAATTGAACTTTATACTGGTGAGTGTAGTTTATATCGCTCCGCGGTCTGTGACCCATTTAGGTGTTGTTGGCGTCATAGGCACGACAGCACACGACACCTTTAGGTATTCTTGGCGTACAAAGGGTTAAGCACCGGGTTGGAAGGTGGGCATCAAAAAAGTGAGGCATGAGTCACATCACTGTGATTACTGTGCAATCATTGAAATGCAGTAATCACAACGCACTCAAAAACTGCAGTTTACTTCAGGTAATTCAAACTCTGATTTTAAATTGATTTCGTAAAAGTTAAATTCATTCGCTACCAATTTACCTAGTTCATATTTCGTATGCATATACGCTGATTACAAAAATGTCCTAATCCTAAGCATTTATTTATTTCTTCACATTAGAAATCTTATCTACGAACGAAGCGAACGGAATGCCATAAGGCATTCTTTACCAGTTAATATTAGGGTAAAAAGCAGATACTTCACTACGTCTATTACATTTCCTGTACTCCATAAAACGCTTTTTATCCAACAATGTAAAAGAGAGAACATTAAAAGCACTCTCAGCAAAATAAAAGCTAAGCCAATCCCGTTCTAAAATGATACAGCTATGACAAAGCAAAAGCCCGTTTTTGCTGACCGAGTCCCGGTGGACTGATTTCAATTTACTCCATTTTGCGCTCTCACAAAATCCATTCCATAACTATGTAGGCACGGGTTGAATTGAAGAGAGACCTATTTGCGGCTTTATTATATATTTACACTGGTAATTACCAATTTATTGAAAAAAAATAATTTATATTTTTGAGAAATATTTCATTTTCTTAATCAGCTTACGTCGTGTGTTGTTATGAGAAAATTCTTGGATCAATTTTTGCACTGCAAGCTGAACCCGTTAATTAAACTTGTGTTTACTTTCAGGTAAGTGTAGTTACACAGATGAATTTAATTATTTCTCAAGATATCTAATAAAATATTAAACTCAACACGTTCTTTGCCTCTGTTGAAATTGAAATAAAACTAAGCTCATTCTTTGTACAGTAGCTAACTACAGCATTAATAAATTCCCTCATACGGGTTGCGTAATTTCAGAACAATGTTTCGTTACTGACTGCTAAGAAGGTACTCAGTCTCCAATATTAACCAGAGTGTAGTCGCAAACACAACACATTTCGGTTTGTACGTAATAAGCATATCTCTGGAACTGGTACCTTTGATCGGTTAGTATCAGAATGCCTTACAATCAATTAACCGAATGACATAATAAATTAAAAATATTTGATCTTGTACAGAATGAATTAAGCGTTCAATGTTACAGGTGACAAAACTTGACCACCACCGCGGCTCCGTCACGGGCGTGAAAGTGCTCCAAGACGGCGAGATCGTGGTGACGTGCTCGCAGGACGGGACGGTGTGCACGTGGAACGTGGACAACTTCACGCTCCTGAGCACCGTGTCGACCGGCGTGCCCGTGCACGCCATGGAGGTGACAGACGACAACGTGTTTCTCGTCACGCTGCAGGGTGACAACGAGTTGCACGTGCGCACCTTCATCACCGGGACTTATCTACACATGTTGAAGAGGCATAAAACTAAGGTTAGACTCGAATGTAGGCTAAGTTTATTTTTGAATACATTTCTAAACTTGTGCAAGCAATAGTACCGTCGGCTGTATCGCAACTTAATCTTCTCGTGATATTCTCTCAGTTATATAAACGATAATCTCAGTTGGAAAAAGAATTTGTTTGTTCTTATTAAAAACCGCTTTTGTAAGATAAATATAATGCATTAGGTACCAAACGTTTCGACTACAGCAGGAATCGTTAAGATTTAATCACAGGAAAGCTGTAGCATTCACAATGCGAAAACAATCAAGCCTGTCATCGCGGGGCCGGGGTGATCCGTGGTGGCTGTGTGCCCCTTTTAGAAAAATTATATACGTCTATGTTGTTGTTTTTTGTTTGTGTCTCGTCTTAATGTAATTCTATAGCTTGGTTCTGGAATAAATTAGTTTCATTTAATTTTCTTCTTTCATGTAATCGATAAGACCGCCTGTTGTTTACCATTTAACATGCTTTTTAGATTTAAGTTATTATGATCTTTGTTTTAGTGCACAATAATAGTACATTACACAACTAGGGTGGTAATACAAAGAAAGGCCGAGATCACAGATGGTTGCGGCCCGAGCTGCAAGCGAGGAACGTAAATATGCGATCGAGGGCGTACATCATTTTATGTCTACACTTGGCCAGAAAGCGGCTTTTTCCGTACGCGTAGCGTTCGGTAAAAGCCACTTTATGGCCAGGTGTGGCATAATAGTACATTATGATACAAGTGTGCGAAGTTGGTCATTACAGTCGAGGCGGTATTGCACAGCCCGAGCCGCAAGGCGAGGGCTGTACTATTACAGTCTTGGCTCTATAGCCAAGACTGTAGTGAACAAAGCACACGCGTATCATACGACGTTTTTCAACACATTTGCGAGGAAAAAAACAATTAAGTAGGTATAAAATACATTTTTAATTACTAAAGCAATTATTGAAAGTACAATTACTAAAATGATACGCAACAGTTTTTGTTGGATGTTGCACAGTCAGTATGTGTTATAGTATTATTAAAAATTTCACTGTGGTGTTCTTGAGTAACTGTAAATTTTGGAGATAGTGATACATTCCCATAGGAGGTGGATGGGCGTTCTAATTCTCCTTTAGTCAGAGTAGGCGGCACACAAAAAACACTGGCATATGAGGTAGAAGGTTGCGGTTCGGGACGAAACTTCTTAGAAGGTGGCTCCAAATTGATTGCTTGTTGTTGGATGCAAATCTAACTGTACTCCGTCACTCGTACTCGACATTTTCAGTCACAAATCAGCAAATTATAAACGAACAAATGTTGGCACAAAATGGCGCGGAGGTTTATTTTTTCGCGCGCCGTATCTTTGGTTGAATAACTATGCGCGCGCACAGGTTAAGTCCAGAGGCACCGAACACCGTCATTCAGCCACAATATATTAAACTAAATAATTTGTATTTGTATATTTGTATTAATTATGTATTTCTAATAAAAATTTACGGTAGTTAATATTGTATTTTTTAAATGCTTAAATAGATAATTAGATGAAGTATAATCTTATCTTATCGGATTTTGACTACAACAAGTTTATTTATTTACAAAATAATAAATCTTTTGGTAGGTAACAACCTCTTTACGGATATTAAAAAAAAAGTGGAATAAGAAAACACTAGTGCGGCAATGAAAAGTAAAACGCACTAGTGTGTAATAAACCGCATTCCGGGCGTAAGACCAAAGAAAAAATAGCAACTTTACGAGCAAGTGTGTTGAAAAGAATATTGTATTGTAATCGTTCCAACGTTTCCTAGTAAGAAATACTTTTCAATATTTTCTTAATTGCAGCGTCTACTATTTACGTTGCCTATATTTCGCAGTTTTTAGAGTCTAAGCAGTTTAGAACAGAAACTGTATCTATCTACCTATCTATAGTAACGTTTTATTCAATTTAAAATGTTTGTTTTGCAATGTACATAATCGCCGTTGCAAGCGCTAAAATAATTGCTTCCTCTCGCTCCGCGGCTTATTTCATTAAATCGCGATCCTGCTTTTGTTAACCCGTAAAGCTTTGTTTGAAATTTTAATAATAACGCCCGTTGTTTGGTAATTGAATAATTGCATCGCTTTACCTTCAAAAACAAGCAAATTGATAAACAAATTCTTATAGCAACTGTGAAATAAATGCGAATGCGTTGCCACGGCAACATTGGTTTTGCAAGAATGTTTGGTGTTATTTAGTTAATTTAGAGACAATACGATAGATCGAGTTTGCGATTAAGATATAAATTACTAGACATTTGTCTTTTATATTATTTTGAACATGATTTATTGGTATAACAATTTATAAATAAATTGCCAGATCCAGGTTAAAACCAAGATCTGCTACCAACACTAATTACGAAACTAAGGACGGAGTCTATTCGTATAGATAAGCCGTCCTCTAACATTGCCTAAAACACTGCCCAACAATTACACCGAAAATGTATACTGTAAATCCCGGCACTAGTAAAACTAATTTTAGAATTGAATGTATCTACGTAACAGTTACGTTAATTAACTATTTAGAACTCGTAACCAGATAGCGCAACACTACACGACAATTCCAGCTAAAATGTTGCTTATTCAGGTTAATGGGCCGTACTTTATAGTTTCCTTGGAGATTGGTACAATGTTCTTTTTACGGACCTATCAAGTATAATCCCAAGAAGCAAACATTTAGATTGTATTTTCATTATAACTCTAAACCATAGTTTAAATGCGCTTTTAATACCTAATGTCTTACTTTTATAAATTTCTATCTTATTTTCCTTTAACCCTTATTTTAACTAACTTTTAAATTTTTTCACTGAACGATGCTTGAACGCCCAGCCGGACTACCACATCTGTCCCCAACTTTGCTTGTCATGTGGCGTGTGATCTGTCCCTTTCGCACTTAGCGAGCAACAATCACGCAACACAGTTAAGCTAAAAGTACAAGTCCTGTTTTACTTATCTAAGGACAAATTAATCAAAGGTTATGTCAATTCAAGTTTCATTCTGCCCAACCCAGCTAAAAGAGCGAGCGATCAGCCGCCAAAGGACGGTATCGCGTATCTTGCTCTAACTTCTCCCGTCGTAATTGAGGGTCTCTAAATTGCTTTAGCCCTTAGCTATTCTCGACTAGTGGAAATAAAATACAGCTGATTTGTTGTAAGTGGCTCTCGAGCCCCGTCTTATTGCATTATCGGAACGTCGTGTTAACTATCCACGTTTACAGAACTATCAATCTTTCAGAAGCATGAGAAGGTTTTACTTCTATTTGTCCTATCCTATCACACTAACCTAATCCTACTAATATTATAAAAATGTGAAAGTTTGTGAAGATGTTTGGAGGTTTGGGTGCTTGGATAAGTATTTGGTTACAAAATAACACGGTAATAACTGAATGGATTGAGATGAATTTGACATACAAGTGGACCAAGTTCTTGATTGAAACAAGGTTTTATATCATAATAAAAAGTTCCCCTGAGAAATAGAAAAACTTGCAGACGTAGCTGCGAGTTAATGTAGTCTAGTCTTCTAAAGTTTAAGAAGTTAATTTAATACCACAGATGTAATATGTTCTGTAGGCAAGTACCTATTATGATTATGACTGAAGCTGTTACAAAAGTGTAAATCCCGATGATTATTGGTACGATTTTTTTTTATCTACACGCATGTCATTAAACCCTCTACGATGCGTTCAAAAACCGCAAATTACGACCGATAAACTATTTGTTAGAACGAATTTCTGATCTGTGAAGTAGTACATTACACAACTAGGGTGGTAGTACAAAGAAAGGCCGAGATCGTAGATGTTTGCGGCCCGAGCTGCAAGCGAGGGACGTAAATATGCGATCGAGGGCTTTCTTTATTACCTCCCGTGTTGTGTACATCATTTTATGTTTACACTTGGCCAGAAAGCGGCTTTTTCCGTACGCGCAGCGTGCGGAAAAAAGCCACTTTATGGCCAGGTGTGGCATAAATGTTATTATTGCTTCATAGTAACATTGAATTCGATGTTATTATTACATTCCAATTTTGAACATCTCTAAAAAACAATGCAATTTGATTTGACCTCAATTCTAACAATACGTTAGTAGAGGTCAACTCTAGCGTATCTCTGAATTTAAAAATAAAAACTACGCTTGCGTGACATGCGTGAGATATCACTGCTGCAAGTAATTTGCGTATCCGACCACATCATAGAGAGCTTATAATATGTGTGTAGATAAAGCAGTGTATGTAGCTGAACATAATTAGGCATTATGTAACAGTCACATAAACTACTATTAAAAACTCATACTTTGTAAATATTTCTGAAACAAAGCACTTTCCTGTCGTGTCCTTTAATTTAGCTTTGCAGAACTATTTCAATAACCTTTGAAATAAAAGAATGAAGTGGAAATGCTTTATAAATTGGACGACTTGGATGGCTTTTAGATTTACAAAAACGTGCCGTACCTACCTCAATATACGTTCTCTGTGTGAGGAAACTTGTTCTAATACAATAATACCATACCTATCTACGGTCGCAATGGAACTTACACAGAACTGTGGACTAATTCTCGAATTCATTTCAGAATTTTGATATATCTTTCCCTTCTTCTGATACATTTTAGTCACTTCCAGGATCAGACTAATTTACGCACCAACCAAAAACCAACCAGTTTACCCAACCAAACCAACTAGTTTATGCACCTTTATCAGGTTTAATAAAAAACTTTTTTTTTAACTGACTGTACGAAAAGGAGGAGACTGTACAAAAAGTAATAAACAACAAATAAAAAGTGTAACCGGGTAGAGGTAATAATAGGTCCTAACCTATTTAATTGAAGGGCTATAAACAGATTGATCCCTTTTTTTAATTCAGCCCAGATGATGGGGTCCTTGAGGAATTGAGGGAACTCCTCAAATATTATAGGCACATGTGTGGCAACTTCAGTATCATTTAGTAACTCGTGCAGAGGTTTCTCAATCCAGTTCTCATGACGGGATCCATGGGGAGTCAATGAAAATCCTTAAATATTATAAGCACATGTATAGCAATTTAATGTAAATTTAAAAAAAAACCGGCCAAGTGCGAGTCGGACTCGCGCACCGAGGGTTCCGTACAAACTCGTCAGTAGATACGTGAATAATTCAAGAAAAATTGAACGGTGGCACAAACTTAACTTTGCTCTTGTAAAACTGTTGTCCCCATACATTGACATATGCCGCCGTTAGTTAGTAGGAGCAAATAAGGTTGTCTTACGATTTTTGCGAATTTCTAAAAAATGCTGCAAGTTAGGAAAACCGTTTTATTTTTCCTGTAATATTTAGGATAATATTCATAATCGGTAATTATTACAGATTTTTCTGTTCAGTAACTTCGGAGATAATAGGGGGGGAATGGTATTTTTTTCAACGCTTTTTGTCTTAAATCAAAAACTACATGTCTAAGAAAAAAAATAAAAACGGTTTTGGAATCTACATATTAAGCCCTTTCATTTGATACCCCACTCGATATATTAGCTCCACTTTTGATTTTGGACATCCCATTTCGGTCCCTTTTAAAAAAAAAGTAAAACAGGTTTAAGATTTTTTTTCTGTCCCATAGGCTCGGATTAGCAATTTTTAACACTATTCCAAATTTCAAGTCGATAGCATCAGTAGATCCTGAGATATCTTGCTGTGACAGACGGACAGACAGACAGACAGACAGACAGACAGACAGAGTAATAAGGGTTCCTTTTTTACCATTTTGGTACGGAACCCTAAAAAGGTATCGTAGCCGAGTGGTTCGGAGATGCGTCTTTCAAGCAGAGGTCGAGGGTTCGAATCCCGGCTCGTACCAATGCGGTTTTTGGAACTTATGTACGAAATTATTAGATATTTACCATTAACTTTTCGGTGAAGGAAAGACATCGGGAGGAAACCTGCATAATACATCCGCGAAAAAATTCAAAGGTGTATGTGAAGTTTCCAACCGGCAGTGGGCTAGCCCGTTCACTCTCGTTTATGAGAGCCCAGCAGTGGATCGTATATAGGCTGACTTCAGTATATTTAGGGTTTTGCTATTGTCGTAAATTCAATGTCTGAAGTCGGTTATATTTCTAAAACAGTTATTTAAATACTAAACCTTTGATTGTTTATGCGTACATAAACATTGTCCACAACAGCTGAAATGTTTCTGCGTGGCGCACGACTCGTCTCGGGCGGCGGTCGGGTGCTCCGACCAGCGCATCTACGTCTACAGTCTGCACACAGCTCAGTTACTGCGCACGCTGGCCGCGGCACACGACCTGGCCGCCTTGGCCGTGGCCGACCGAGACCACTTTCTACTGGCGGCTGGTAAGATAATGCTCTAAAGTTGCTGTCAGATAAAAGATAATGCGCTAAGGTGAACAAACCCAAGTGCGAGTCGGACTCGCCCACCGAGGGTTCCGTACAAATACTTTTAATAAAGACTACGGAAAGCAACCTATAAATTTTGGTGTGGTTTCCTTGAAATACACGTTTGCGAATTAAATGAAAGAAGACTTGAGTATATGGTTTAAATTTCATCTCGATACCACGCGTTGTCGAGAAAAAGGGTCTTGACAGACGGACGGACGGACAGACGAGCAACAAAGTGATCTTATAAAGGTTCCATTTTTGCCTTTTGAGGTTCGGAACCCTAAAAAGTATACATTTCAACGGTACTTAAACTGTTTGAGTACTGTCCAACTTTCCGTTACGTCACGGAAATGTTTGATTTGGCATTAACTTTCAGCTTCATAACGGAACTTCAGTGCTTTTAAATTGTTTACTTTTTTTTGGAATATCCATATACCTAATACGGCAGTAACGCGACACATAAGCTTTAGGTGAGTCCAGTTGGTCGGTTTTCCATACAAACCAAAAGAGGTCCATTGTTTACTTCTACGGCATTAACACGTTCACTGCGAAACAGGTCATTTTGACCCTGTTCTGAACTTTCGCCTGGTGCGGGGACCGAAATACGCGACTTTGCACTGATGCGAAGGCCATAATGTTTTGATATTTAATTTTTTTTATATAGTTAAGTATACATTTAGATTCGTCATTTTGCGATCTACCCGACAACATATAAATTAATTAACAGGTCACATATGACCTGTTCGCACCAGATTAAAACTTTTGTTATTCAGTGCGGAACAGGACATATATGACCTGTTGCGTAGGGCCTTGTATAGCACTACAAGTAAGTGCAAAGTGCATTAGTGTTGTTACCCTGCTATTAGTACACACGTTTGTTTCTGTTTATACGTAAACATGAATGCGTCTAAAAAGCGGTCTCGAAGAATGTTGGACAAAATTTTTGAGAAGTTGGAACAAAAACCACCGCGTAAAGTCAGTAACTTAGTGGTTTCGTATTCGAGTGCAGCATCTAAAGTTCGCGTATCGGAACATGATTATTTTAATGAAACACATTATTGTGTATAAATTATGTAAAAAATACCTTAGAAAAAATCGTTATGTAAAAAAATTTAAAAAAAGTAGGTAATAAATTGTTTCGATATATTTATTTGGTTTATCTTTCCCATCACTACTAAATCATCGACGTTTTTACCTGTGCCAGTCCTGGCTGTGCGTTACAAGTCAATTTTGACCTGTTAATTAATTTGTCTATAAAATCTCAACGAACAGTCATCAACTTCGGCGAAGGCAGTATAAGGTAGAATCATTATTAGACTAAACATTGCTATAATCAAATTTCATATATATGTATTTAGTAAAGACATTTTAGGTAAAATATAAAACCCTTCTTACAGGCTATAATTGACTTGTACCGCACAGCGAGAAAGTTCAATACAGGACTCTCATGGGTTGTAACGCACTGAGAGCGAGTTCACAAAATGAAGCTTCGCATTGAACGTGTTAATTAGGTACGTTTGAAATGTGTTTTATTTTATAGCTTAATACAATTTATTTACGCAAAATGACATAAAAACTCACAAAAAGCCGAGAAACCTGACCGCTGACATTGATAGCCCGATTGCACGTTAATTCCGATTGAGAGAAGCTCTAAAATTAAGCTTGTTTATGCCGTGGAAGCAAATAATGACCCTCTATATGTTTGTATGGACCGACCTACTCGAATCACCTTAAGTCACAAAATTTTAATAACGTATGTTTCGTACCGCAGTAGCGCTTTGCTACTTGCACGAATATAGGTTAAGTTCTGTCTAAACGCTATTTTTATTTGCAGGGGGCAACAGAGTAACAATATACTCATTCCATACAGAGGATAATCTAACCAACTTTCGCCCGACGAAACAGCTTAAAAGACGACAAACAAAATCTAAAACTAACATCAGTTTATTACAGGTATGTCTAAACACTCGTATACATATAGTATACCTACAATTTATTACAGTGTTTATTTTTAAGGGAGGAATGAGCAGCTTATTAACCATCTGATATGCTGCAATACTGAATTGTCAGCTACTTTCATTCCTGTTTGCAACATTGATTAAAACTCCGCTTTATGGCTGAAGAACGAAATTAACTGTCAGCAGATTTTCCGCGAAACCGAGCACGGTTAAATAGTGATGATTGATTAACAGTGGCTTTGATATTTCTCCCATATTTTATAATTTAAGTAAGATTAAGTGAATTTTTAAATTGATGATTAGTAAAATAATGCTTCGAGCGAATTGTATTATTGCCTTTACAGGAATTGAATCGTTATCATTCGCTACGTATCCTTTAGTCGCACACGACTCTCGCTCGTGTATTGCGAAATTTGTCAATACATTATCGAAATCGTCAAAGTCCAAGTTAATTCGTAACGGAAATAAAAAAATAAAGAAATAAAATCGGCCAAGTGCGAGTAGGATTCGCACACGAAGGGTTCCGTACTACCGTCGAGCAAAACGACGCCAAAGAATACGTTTCTTGTATTTTATTTTTATATTTATTTTGTTTTTATTATTTGTTGTTATTCGCTAGGTGCAAAGTACTAGGTGGGGGGTAACATAATCTATCGCAGCGCTCATAGTGGCTTTAAATAGAAATAATCTAGGCTCTGTCATCTGTCATATCTCTCAATATCAAAGCAATCTAATCTAAGTTTTTAATCGCGGAAACCGAAGACAATATTATCAAAGCAATCTGTTTAGACTTAACTACCTAATTTCAGTAATTTATTTATTTAAACTTTATTGCAAAAAGGAAAACTTATCGTAAACAAGGCGAACTTAATGCCATACAGCATTCCCTAGCAGTTAACCTTAGGGCAAAGCAGATTACTTGCAGTAATCGCATTATTCCGCCAACAAAAATGGGTCACAGCGATTGTTGTGTTGTTGTAAACTGCAAGAATACTGGCAGAAATAGTGAATGCAAGTTTTACCGATTCCCAAAAGCTGCTTAGAAACTGGAACAATTCAAGAAATGGATAGCTACCTTTCGACACGGTTTGTGGCTGAATTTTTATATGAGTGATGCTCACAAATCCGGTCTTTAGAATGATACTCATTTAGATCCGAAAACGATATTTATTACTAGCGATACAAGGACAATTCTATATGTTTACTATTATTTAAGGAAACCGTTAAAGTAGCTTTATCTTCTTGTTTTACAGTAAAAGTACAACTAAACATGAAGTAAACAAACCCTGACACATCCAAAATAAAACGCACTTTTGGAATAAAATTTACTTACCTCATTTGATTTCAATGACCAAAAATGATTTCTCAACGTTTTGTTTACCCAAAACACGGTATCACAGGAATTTGTAAAATAAAATACTACGTAGTTTTTATTAATTGTCGTTACAATGTCGCGATGGAATTTCAAAACGTCAGAGCCTCAGAGCTACTAAAGTTGCGGACGCTAGGCGGCGCTGAAGTCGTGCACGGAGTCAATGGCGGCAATAGCAATTCACATTCTGTGAAAATTAATTTCAAGTCTCTGCCTATTATGGTTCAAAAGCTAGGACCCTGTGGCAGATGGACAGACGGACAGACAGCGATGGCTTAGTAAAAGGGTTCCGTTGGCACCCTTTGGGTACGGAACCCTAAAAAGGAATAAACTTCAAATTGGCATATTGAATTTCGAGGGCTGAGTCGGTTTAGATCTGATCTGATCGATGAGTCAGTTTGCGGTCGCTGGCAAGGTCATCTATACTTTCATACCATATCAGGCAGAGCAAAGCGAGTTGATCCCGATCAGCTGCCTGGAAGTATCCCGGGACGGGCAACTGGCCGCGAGCGGGTGCGCGCGTGGCCTCGTCCGCGTGTGGCAGCTGTCCACCCACCGGCTGCAGGCCACGCTCAACGGGCACATGGGGCACGTGACCTGCGTCACGTTCTCGCCCAACAACCTGCTCGTGCTGAGCGGCTCGGAGGACAGGACCGTCGTCGTGTGGCAACTCGGGGATAATTCGGCGACGCTGACTTATAAGGTTTGCAAAAATTCCTGTTTATGTATTTTATATCGCTTAGATACTACTTTATGGTCGGCTAAAGTCGCAAATATCTTAACTTCTTTTTTTCCATATAACGTTACGAGGTTTGCGACTTTAGCCGATGTAATATACAACTTACCTGAGATGCAGGGTATACGTCAAGCGCTAATCAGTAATCACATACCTCTCACTCAGCTGCTCTCAGACATACCCCGTCTCTCAATTTAGTTCTACGCCAAAGTATTTCTTCCGGAGACACCTCGGACTAAGAACTATTTTGTTAATTAGACCTCTTCATCTGATCTTTTAGAAAGTATTTGTCAAGGGTAACACTAGCAATTGTGCATTTTATCAGAGTGAGATATTTGCCTACTCACAGGCTCCAAGACACAAGCTTGAAGACTATTGGCTAAAAAGGAAAACACGGGATTTCTTAGGCTTTGTTCGGTCAACAGGTTCGAGCTAAACCGATTTAGATCACGACATTAATTGCAACCTTCCATGTAGGGTCACTCGGCCGCTCTCCAGTCCTTACTGATGATGTCGGACAATCGCCGCGCGATGTCGGGCGACAGGGCTCGGAACGTGCACGTTTGGCTCGTGGATTCCGGGATAGTACTGCATTCCACCACCGGACCCTCCGCCAGTCTTGAAGTTACTCTGAACATGAAGTTTGCTGTAAGTATTATGTTTCATTGAAAATCTTCTTCTGACTTGTTAACCTCGGTAGTCCAGCATTTAAGTAACTATTCAAACCCAGACCAACATGCCGTTACGTTACAAATGATTTCTTTTTAAAATAATGCTGCATATTAAATAAAAAGTAGTTTTAAAATTTATAATAAGAAGCACTTTATGCCAGTTTTAGCACTAAGGATACCTAATGCAAATACGGCTAGATAACCCGAAAACGGATTAATCAAAAACTATCCCTCTACGAGAAAGTAATGGAAGGCATTTAATCGCAAACACGTTATATCACTTAAGCCCGGCGAAGCAAAGACTGAACTTTTGTCATTGAATCCAACTTGGCTTTTACAACTTTCGACCTGTCGATTACTTATTCTTGAAAGCCTACATTCAAACATTTAATTGACGTCTAAAAATAGTCCGTTTTTTTTCCTTATTGACCCAAATATATCAATCGATGATGAAGTCTGAATTATTATTGCGCCCGCAAATTAAGTCAACATTACAGTGGGAGGCCAGGCCAAATATTTACTTATTTTTTTTACTTTTGGACTATTTCAAATAATTATGTTAATCCTGTAAGCTCACACTGCAAAATTTTAGGTAAGTACATGAATTTGTTAGTTGGTCGAAATAAGGAGAGCCCGGTCCGCGGCTTACGTAACGAATAAATAATAAATAAAGGCAATGCACTTGAAATTCTTCTTCGCTTATCAGGTCCTGTCGGACGGTGACAACTCTGTACGCATCTGGGCGTTGACGGGCGGCGAAAGCGGCGAGGAGCGTCGGTCGGTCTCGCACGCCGAGCGTATTACGTGCTTTGCGGTCACCGCGGACTTACAGCACGTCGTCACGGGTTCCATGGACATGTCGCTTAAAGTGTGGAAGTTAGATGGAGGGAAACTCTCACAGGTACAATCTATCGGTAGCTAACTTGCCCTGTAGTAGTAGCACAGTTGTAGTAGTCATCTTGTTGTAACTGACAGTAACACGCTCTAACTGATATTGACAGTAAAGTTTAGTCAAAGTTAACATCCCAAGTTAAAAAAATAGACAACGGGGAATAGAACTTGCCAAAAGATGCAGGCCAATCTAGAAATTTGAAAAATTGAGAGCCCATTTATACATGTAGATGACTTACCGAGAGATCGAGCTTAAGGAGCGTCAAACGGAGTTGCAACAGCGCCTACCATTTTCAGCTTACTATACGTCGCTTGATTGAATAGGATTGGCGATTCCTGGACGCTCCCTTTGAACTCGCATAATATTGAACCGGTTTGATTGGAATGATTTGATCCTGTACCGTGTGTATGCAACTGTTGATTTATATAAAATTTAATTTTTCTGTGTATTCTGCATTAGCGTTATTTGTGGCAATTCAAAACGTGTTTCTATTGATCAGGTCTTGGTAGGTCACTCCGATATAGTGACCTGTGTGGCAGTGGCCATCACGAATAAGACACAAGTCGTGTCAGGGTCATGGGATTGCAACCTCATCGTATGGGACATGAATACTGGCGCCGACCTGCACCTGCTTTCCGGCCATTTGGGAAAAGTCACATGTGTCAAAGTCACTGGAGACGGGTCTATTGCTGTATCTAGTGAGTATCGTCATAAAATTATAACTGAACCGCGTACGGTTTTGAAGGCACAATATCCAATTGCGTTGCGCTTTACGATTGTTCCATAATAAAATAGTTTTATTGTGTTTTTTTCGACATTGCACATCATGGTAATGTTTGTCGTTATATAAGTACTTCATCTGAAACTTTCGTCGTTACTCACTTGTCAGAAAAGAAAAGGGCTGCTTTGTGGCGATAAATGCGAACATTATACGTTATATCAGACGATAATCGGTGATTTTTTTCCCTTTTCGTCGCCAGTATTTATTAAACGTTGTTGTTCTTGTTGTCAAGGTGCGGAAGACAAAACGCTGATAATCTGGGAGACGAAACGTGGACTCGCCCTGACCTCCCTCGCGTTACACGTGCCAGTGCTCGGACTGCAGATCACCAGCGACTGCGCACGCATCGTCATACACCTACTGGATAGAGGTACTGTACAAAGAGGAGAGGCAAGGGTTATCACAATCTTCCGTTACGGTCTATTACCAGTTATATAATTAAGTTATTTGGAACCCTGTGGATTCAGGAATTTCACAGTAATTAGTCAGACAAGTTCTTAACAAATTGTAGTTTCTACTACAAATTATATTCCATATTATTTATTATCCACTTATTTTATTTGGGATCCGTTGTGTGAAAATATTTTGTAGAAAAAATATTTATCTACAATAAAAAATACAAATTCATTTGCTTAGTAAGACAACAAGAGAATGGCAAAATTGGATAATTTGATATCTAAGATATATTATATTATTTATTGTAGGTTGTCTTCCAATAATATGTCTACACAACACACCCGCAACGTACGTGAAGATCCCAACGTATGCAGCTCCTACGAAGAATACTGATGGTATGTGAAAATGTTTTCAGTCTACTGTACACTGTAAAAAGCACAGTGTAGCTTAAGTCGTCCTTATTTACTCTTACACATTATGAGGGACATAATCGAATTACGCGAGATAAGACGATGATCAACCTGACACAATTTATTATTTTGTTATCGTAAACAAAAACTCAACCTGTAGAAACATCCGTTTGATTGGTCAAGATTATATTGAGCTGACTGTTAATTTTTTTTAGTTTTATATATTTTTATGTTCATGGATAGAACGCCTATAGGCGTCGTTCTTGGAAAGAGTGATACGCGCCTCTCGACGTTTAAATGTATATACGTAAGAAATATTTTAGTGTCACAGTACTAACTCAAAGAGGAATTTAATCTTTTCACCCATTTTTTGTAGCGCTCTTACTCATTCATATGTACGCCCAGTTATTTTCTCTGCACAGAATTACGACCGTTAGCTCCTAAGCGACCGATGAGAAGGCTCTTGAAGAAGGAAGTGTCCCTAGACACATACACTTGGCAGAAGAAGTACGGTCACCTGACGTCAGCCGCCATGATGGCGCAAGTCGACGAGCGACTCAAAAGAAGGTAATCATAAGTCACGCGACTCAAAAGAAGGAAATCATAAGTTAAATAATTAATATGCTATGTTTCTGAAACCATGTTACTCAAATGCCGATACAAAATCGAATTATTTTTACAAGCTTTTATTTAACTTGCAACGTTCATATTTGTAGATAAGTAGCGGTTTTAAAATTTACAAGTAATTTTTCGATCACTTCCTGGTATCCAATAGAGCGGGAAATTGGCATATTTATGTAACTTCGGTGACAATGCAAGATTTTATTACCGCCGAGCTGATCTGATGTTAGAGCCAGAAGGTAGCCATGGGATTATCAAAATTACATGAATCCACCGTGATTGATGGATTAGTTTATTAATTCATTTATTTTATTTAATGCAGGTACAATTTTACTTAGATCTAAGTGTACGACCCTGTTAGGGCATTAAAATTACAAATATAACTTACAAACTAGAGAGCAATGTTTCTCATAATACGAGATATGGCACACATGACTTAAAAACAAAAATTAGCTAGGTAGGTATATACAATGTTACTTGAGATCACGTTTTTACACGTAGTCTCAACAAAAGTTTCAAAAAGTTCTAACTAAAACTGGTCAGAAAATAAAAATTTCACAGAAATACACCGTGGGCCCGTATAACCCGACCAACTTTAACCATAGATTCTAACAACTATTAGAAGTAAAAAAAGTTATGTGACGTATAGTCGATTAACGCTTACTTACCGAGATATTCATAATTTTTAAAATAAAAACTCCCAAGTGTGTAACAAGCCCTAATCAATGTGACTAAGATACTTTTACTAATTTTTTTAAATCATTTAACTAAACAGCAATTAACCTTCGCAGTATTAGATGGTAAACGATTACAAAGCCAAAATATTGACCTTTTATTTCCATTTTAACTTTTTTTTTCCTTTTTAATAACTTTTCCTCCATTGATTTGTTTTGTTCCATAAGACTATTAATTTAAAATGACAAAATTCGACCTATGTTGATATAACGTTATTTACTTGTAATACCATCAGGAAATACGTGGTTAAATTTGGTCGGGTTGTACTGGCCCACGATGTATAATTGTATATTTAGTACTTATCAGTTAACGTCCAAACGTCCAAATGTTTGATCGTTTTAGCTAAAAATGATCTTCTATTTTTTTTGGATAACTAGGGTTGTGCCTCTCTCCGAAGGAAATGATCGAATGATTCGAAGGAAAAAAAACAAAATGATCTTCTAGTAACTTGTCATTCTAAACTATTGCGTTATTATCGCAATGAGGACTTATGATATCGACTTCGCTTATTGTGTTACACATCACCAACTCTCGACTAATTGGCGGTTTTCAGGCTATTCTTTTTCCTTTGGTCCTTATGCGAAAAGACTTTTTACCTCATATTAAAACGATCAAATCTAGTAGTTAATTCCAGTAAGAGCTTTAGTTAATTTTGAAAACAAAAAATAAGCCTAAATTTGCTAATGCTGCTGATTACAGATTACTTTGTTCTAAGAAATTAAATACAAGTTTACAAAATTTAAACTTGTTAATTACAAAGTTGGTTGTTAGTCTCAATTTATAATTTGTGCTATAAATGAATAAAAAGACATACTGTTTGAGTTATCATAATTAAAGTTTATATATTTATAACCATTTATAACCCACTTCAAAAAAGAGGAGTTCGCAGTTCTTTGGAATCTTTTTTTATGTGTTTTCCCCGATTACGCCAAAACGACTGGACCGATTTCGAAAATAATTTTTTGTGCGAAACATACCTTTCAATAGATGATGGGATCTTGAGAGTCTTTAAATATTATAGTCACATATCTGGGTATTTTTTAGTAATTACTGCATTTGTGAAATGCATAAATTGCATATGAAGTGGTGATATATTTTTTTAAATTGTATAAGGTCGTTAAACTATTTTTAAGAATTCTGTTATATTAGAAATTAAGTAACTTTTGACAGAATTTAGTTATATTTGACAACTTAATTCTATCAAAAATGACTTTATTTCCAATAGGTAGTTATAACGGATTTCTGACAAGGTTTTTTATTACCATCGAAATTAATTACTGGCTGAAACCCAATCTTTTATAAATCTGCCTTTTGTCTTGTACAATGAATTGATACATTTTTATAAAAGCCGAAGCTGACTTTTATTTATTTCTAGGTTTTCCGTATCAGCTTCCATGGAAGAAATCTCTAAAATACAAGAAGCGAAAAACAAGGACTTGGGCTCGCAGGTAACTAACATAATCTAACTCAACTCAACATAAATGTATATTGACTGAGCGAGCGAAGTCTCCACTTCACCTTGGGCAAAAATGCTTTATAATAGTACGAATTTTCTAAGGTGTCCGAATGTTTGTTCATTCCCTTTACGAACATTAGGACACCTTAGATGATAATTCTTACTATACCTATATCTGTTTATCGGCTGTTTTACCTACTCCGGCTTTTTTGGATTTTTTCACTTTGCGCCCAGAGCCACTCACTAATATCGACAATAGTTTTCTCATTCTGTAAAAATAACTTAGCTTAAATTAAATTGTAATACGTAACATACAGTTTCCGAGAGAGTTTTCCTCGTTGGAAAAATCTTTTCCTAGCGCCGTAAACAATTCAGTTAAAGTCGGGGCGCGAGGATAAAGACGGCAGAAAATAGAAAAATAACAATGTAAACAATTCTAAGTTAACTTAAAATTTCAATAATGAACATACATATAATGTGAGATAAGAACGAGACCATTAAGGCCTGTTGCTAGGATTTGGTCCTCTAATTTAAAAGCATTTATGTACAGCTCTAGTCATATAATATATCCTTCCCCAAACTTGTGCTTCTCTCCTTAGGAAACAGTAGTACCATTTCCAGTTGCCAAAAATGCCCATTTCAGCATTTTCATAATATAAGCATAACTGATATTTTGGTAAGAAAATTGTGCATGAAGACTCTTAGAGTACTGGAATCATTTTGTATGGAGACTCTGAATGAATTAAAGCTTCGTCAAACAGCGAGCGCGGGTGGGGCACTATCTGATCAGTGACCTGTTCGCGCCAAGTCAAATCCTCGCCCCTATTTGACGAAGCCTAAAAGAGGAGCCCGTCAAATGGTCTAAAATTATCGTTTAGTCAAAACATTTTTTTGTTGAAATGCATAATAGGTACATATTTTAGATATTTAGTACATTCGCCGTTAAAATAGGTCAAATGAGGGTTGTGTTATATAACATTCCAGTAAAGTCTACGGTTTCACCGTGAGTAATTTTCTACAGAGCGATAATTCGATCAATTCAATCATAAATTGGGACGAAAAATATTTATACCAACCAATATATAGCGGCATGAAAGTAAATCCAGCTGGGAAATATTTTATTGCCACCAAGAAGATTATTGTACTTATTCAACAATCTGTCGATATAATGTATAGGTGAGCCTGGGGCCGGAGGAAGCAGCGATCGCGCAGTCACAACACTTCGACCAGCTCGAGGCACTCTGGAACAAGGTGTCCCCGCCCCGGCGGCGCTCCAACAAGGTAAGACCACTTAATACTACGTACCACGTAGTGCTTCTGTATTTCTAGAACAACTGTGCCGTGCGACAAATACGACTTCTCCCTTAGCATGCAATATAGTGCGAAATTTAAATACTAAGTCACGCGACAAGCCCCGGCCAGTTCTCTGTCCCGGTCAGTGTCCTATTTCGGTTGCATCGGTTGATTTTAATATTATTAATTTTTTTGTTTATTATTGAAAAATAAGTTGGTATATGTTTGTTATATAATAAAAGTTCCTATGTATTTTATAAATATATAATTTATTCAAAACAAACACATAAGAAAAATAAGAAAAAAAACCACCACATAAGTTTAAATCCGCAACGCAGGCTTCGTCATGTGGGTACAACTTTAAATCGGCAACAGGCTTCGTCACACTTACCAACAAAAGCAATCCGCAACAGGCTTCGTCATGTAAAATTTCATCCATGAGGTTAAAAATGTATGATGTATGGCTTAGAGTATACTTTAGTTTTGTATCAAAATGTATTTCTTGTTCTTTTTTCACTAGGCGAGCCTTTAGCAACAATTAATTTCCCATCTTAGTCTCCTTTGAGGATTACTAGCTAGTCTTCTTACTCCTTGTCCAGTTGAATTAATGAAGCCAATCTTATCAACTTACAGTGAATTTTAGTGTACTGGAAGCTGGTGTCGTAAAGAATCAAGATTTAATTTGAAACACTTGACATTTATTTAACACGCTTTTAATAACACATTAAAGGTTGCTTTATATGAAAGAAACATTTTGTCTCTTCATTGGTTTTTTTAATGCGGGTAAATTACACCACATTTTTTATGTTACATATATAGATACAAGAAATCAAAGTACATAGAAAAATTAACGCCATCTCTCGTTCGATCGTCGTAGCTGTAAAGTTGCGCATTGGGGTGAGATACCTGTGTAATGCAAGTTCTCATAAATGGCGTTTAGGTTAAAATCCTATTAAACCAGAATGATACAGAAGTCAAAGTAGATGGCAAAATTGAGGGCGCTTGCTGGGTGCTCCGGTGGACGAGTGGTTGATTCACTGGGCCGGAAATCCAGAGGTACCGGGTTCGATTCCCGGTCTGGACACAAGTGAGTGCCATTTATTTTTTCTATGTACTTTGATTTCTTCTATCTATACATGTAACATTAAAGTTTGGTTGAAAGTGTATTATCATTAAAGTATAATATTGCAATGCAAAGAGCGTTCAATTTTCGTCAGCTTTTTATTTTTAATTTTAATATTTTGTATGATTTCGTCGCTACAAGCGTGAGAATGTTTTATTTCTATCTTTGTTGCAGTCACTATCAAAACAGAGTTCGCTGATTGAGAGATTAGACTCTTCAGATGAAGAGCATACGCCGGTTGAAGAACAAGGTTAGTCGTAGCACGTGAACCTCAACTTTATTCACGAGCGATCAGATATTAATTTGATTCGGAACATTATGCACACTCCAAATAATTGCATATGTGATGTAGATTAATTCGCAAAGGAACCACCTGTATGTAAAAGCGAGATTTCATTGAACATTGACTTTTTGTATAAATTAAATAGATTTACAATAATTCGTTTACTGTCAGTGAAATCTGTAGATTGGGTGCTATTTCTGTTTGTTTTTAGTCAGTCTCTTTAAAGCCACGAACTAACCTCAGCCTATTCCGCCCACAGAGCACATGGTGGAATGAAGAAAAGGTGTTATGCACTGGCTTTTTCAACTTCTAGTCAACTAGCACAAATATATATCTTTTACATTTTACGTTAACATATCTATTTGAAAGAACTAGTCTTTGAAGAGCTGGTCCCGTTTATAAAATTGGTTATTATTTTTAACAGATTACTTTTTCTTTAATTCATACACTAATGAGTTTTTTTTTCATAATTTGATCCGTGTGTTCTTAACTATTTCGAGATGTTTAAAAGCAAGTATCATTTCATAGATATATTTAGGTAACTATCTAGTAAGTAGAACTCCTGCCTCTTGCAATGTGATCTTCTAGGTGTGTAGCTTCAGTTGTTTCTGGGCCAGTTTCAGGTGTACATCGAATTATGGAACGTATTTATATGAATATACCTACGTATTATAATGCCAGTTCAAATTAACTTTTAGCCATCAGTCAGAGGTGAATCTTTCTCAGGCTCAATTATCGATCAATAACAGCCGCAGTAGATGATTTTTTGATTTACTAAATATTCCTGACTAAATTTATCGAAACTCATAATTAATTCTTAATCGAAGTGAGAAACTGGTCCACATTAGTTAAGGCTATCGTAAATAAAGAATATAAGACCGAGCGTAGTATGTGGCGACTCGCGTACATTTAGGGTAGAGTTCATTTCCCGTTGTGATATTTTCTGTTGTTAATGTGTAGCGTAATTATATTAAAGCGCTGTAGAATTCGCTTAATTCAATTTCTTGATCAAACATTTAATGAGGTAGTTTCTTTCTATGAATTCCCTTAAATATATCATGCAAAATTGTATTAATTTAAAGTACAATATACACTTACATAAAATCACACGTTAACATAGCCATTGTTGTAAGTAAAGTTAGCTCTTTTAGAATACAAATGTACTCTACCCTTCAATTAAATGACCGTTGATCAGAGGAAATTATTACAATGTTAGTAAATATTTTATTCGGCAACTAACATCCAATTACTTCATTATTTATCAACCAAAATGATCTGTTAATTAAAAGTGGTACTCGGTAGTGTTAACAACTATGTTGCTATTTACGCAGTTTTATTAAAGGTAAATCAAGAACGACCTTGCCATAATTTCCCCGATCAATGTAGAACTAGTGTTTTCCAAGCTGTGATCCCTTATAAAGACTTCTACATAAGTACACATAATATTCAACATACAATAGATATAATTAACGTGTATTTGCGTAACATAGAATATTTAGTATACTCTGCTATCTTGTAAGCACCTCGTCCATATGGAATAACTACCAGTGGGGGTACACTTTTATCACCTTACAAAAGAATCCTTTTTTAAAACAAGGTATGATGGTAATTATATCAGGCGTTGTTTAAGACGATGAATACTATCTAGTGTACTTCCCATATTGACCTTTTACACATCACTGTAATGTAAGTGCTAATGTTGTATTCTTGTTCACTGCACTGACAACACTGCTTGTAAATGAGATGATAAGGATAGATGAGCAAAGCTTGTGAGAAGAGATATACTTAAGCTTCCTGCGTAAGCAAATTTGCGTCATCGCTACGTTGTGACGCATAGCGCTTACCTAATACAATTGGTCGAGCACAGGATTTTATGAAATTGTATGCTGTTTTTGGACATTTTATAACAGTAATGTATGAGAAAAGCTTTTGAAATGACATATACAAGCTTTTTGCGGAGGATAAAAAACACGAAAGTGCAAGTTTAAAATCTTTGCAAATAAAAGTTTCAAGCCTTTTCCAAAACTACGTGCACGCTATTAAATTCCAGCTTGCGGTATTAAAAATAATATACCGAAACAATAATATCCGCCGAACGCGCATAATTATCAGGCCATTTCATTTGCCCATTTACGACAGCACTGTCTGAGCTAGGATTAATAAAAATTGAAATAGATCTGGTAAATGGACTGAAAACAGTAAGTAATGAGCGTCACTTCAATATCTGACAGTCTATTAGTTTTTTCATGCTTGTTATTTTTAAGATACTAGCATACACATTTCTTGTAGACAAACGAATGGATTTTTGACTTGTTTCCTAACATATAATGGATTTTTTGCAGAGAAGTGTTAAATTAGATTACATCATAAATAGACTTAGTTGCATTTAAATAAATGTGTAGTAGTTAATATAGTATTTCTACAGTTAATTAGAAAACGCAATAATATCTTATAAGTAGCTGCACTTACTTGTAGAAACAAAACTTAGAATACCTACTTTAAGGACTGATTCTTCAACAGCGTGCAAATACGAATTGTAGGGTTGATTTTAGTGAAATTACAAAAGTCTTCTGCATAAAAACCTAATAAACTTAATTTAAACTGTATCTAGTCATGCAAACCTAATAGAAATATATAAACTCGTGTGAAAATTGACGGCAAAGTGGCAGCAATTACACATTTTAGCAAGACGTTAAAGTATTTTGCAAAAAACATACCTAATCTGGAATGTGCGTTACGCAATACTATAATAAATATAGAGATCGTTGGACACTGTCACCTTGTTGACTATTTGTATAAAATTTTATATATTTATTGTTTCTTATTCCTCCTATATGAATTTTATTTTTGACCTGTCGTGGTGTTATATCTGAAAATATATTCTCTGTGTTTCTTAATTGCATTTTCAATTCATTCTCCCGAAGTGTCCGTCAAGATAGCGTACACCGTAAAGATATTCAGAATCTGATGCAGCCAATAAATAGTACCCAAATAGTACCGACGAAATACCTAGGTGAAAAAAATAGTACCCTTAAACTTTTCGAAATATAAGGCCTGTTCACGGTGTACGCTACCGGCGTCAAGCTGGCGTACACCGTTTGTATCTCTGGAACGGCTTTGTTTTTGGAAACGCTTTATATCTCAAAAAATAGTACCCAAATAGTACCCTAGGGCCCTAAAATTTTATTTCTCTAGCTATCGTAGAAGCCGAGATATAGTGAGCTCTTTCTATAAGGAATTCCCGGGTACGCCAGCTTGACGGTGTGAAATTTTGTACACCGTTAAGTTATGGAATATCTCGGCTTCTACGATAGCTAGAGAAATAAAATTTTAGGGCCCTAGGGTACTATTTGGGTACTATTTTTTGAGATATAAATCGTTTCCAAAAACAAAGCCGTTCCAGAGATACAAACGGTGTACGCCAGCTTGACGCCCGGTAGCGTACACCGTGAACAGGCCTTATATTTCGAAAAGTTTAAGGGTACTATTTTTTTCACCTAGGTATTTAGTCGGTACTATTTGGGTACTATTTATTGGCTGCATCAGATTCTGAATATCTTTACGGTGTACGCTATCTTGACGGACACCTCCCGAATATACAATAAAATCCACATTTGAAAACGTAAACAATGCCAATTATCTAAGTGATCACCACATACTTATAGAAGATAGGTACTATTAAACCGTCACTTGTAAAAAGCCCGCATAATTAAATGACCAATCTAATCATCACTTCACGATAATCCTCATGTTATCAAAATATTGGTTATCGTATCAAATTACTGATAATACACGCCAAAAACCCATCAGTACACAATATACATTGTAACTGAAAAGTAATCTTAGTGTTTATACGTAAAATATTAAAAATAAAATCTACATTCGACGTTCGTTTGTCGTCTTTGCAACACCCCGTGTTGAGTGATGCATTGTTTAAGCAAGTTATCACAAACAAGAAATCCAGAAATCTAATGAAATACATGGAAATCTAGTCTGCAACGGCAACGAGGACAGTATCAAAGTGGAAATTCTGAATGAGCTGAACGATGAGAGCTTATTTCACAGGAACTTGAGTCTGTGGGAAATAGACAACGAACAAGTGGTATATGCTCTAAACAATGGAACTACTATCGGAACCATTATAACATTGGTGGCCAGCAGTTTTGGAATTACATTATCAGCTGCAGCGCTATTGCTATTGCTCCTAACAGCCCTGCTGTTTCCAGAATGGAGGCTGTCTTACAAGAACCAAGTACTGATTCACTTCCTTACGGCTCGGTTCATTTACGTCCTCCTGAGGTTCTTCAACAATCTGAGGAACATCTTCGGAATTTATGACGAAACTCTTTATTTCAAGCTGTTTATACTGCTGTATACGGAGTTGGCATTCATATTCTGGATGTTGATTTTCAGCACGCAAATTCATAAGAGCATGGTGAAAGTGTTTCATGTTAACCAGGGCAGTATAATAAAGTACATTTTATTAGCTTGGGGTGTCCCCATAGTATTAGCATGCATTCTCACTTTATGTATGTTTTCGGTTAAAAATGGATTTGCCAAAGTATACTGTGCTTATCTGGTCTTAATAAAGTGGCCTATTTTAATTGTCAACGCCTTTCTTCTATGTATAAGTCTAAAAACAGTTTTAAAAACGAATACAAGGGCTGAAAATAACCGTAGAATAGCATTTGTAATGATTTGTCTAATATTTGTATTTTGCTTTCAACAATTATTCAAGGATATTTACAACATTGTTTACGTAGTTCTTTACTTAAAGGATGTAATAGTGCCAAAGAGTGTCATAGGTTTGTTCGTAGCAGCGAACATCATCCCTCTGTATCAATATGCCGTGTCCGCCATATTTTGGGTATTCGGGAATGCCAAAACAAGGCAATATTGGAAGTTCGCTCCAAAGAATCAAAGAGTAATAAGTCAAATAAGTGGTAATGTGAGAACTTCTACCTCTACAAAATAATTAAAAAATTAATACCTACTGCAATTTTTATGAGTCATAATCGTCAATAAAATGTTGTGCTTTACAATTCATGTTTTAAATTATTTTCACAGAATCCAATACGCAATGTGTTGCTTCGAAAATAAGTTCTCGGCCATTATTTTTGATCCATTACCTAAACACCTTAATACTTTCTCAGTCATAGAAAGTTTTAATTTAATTACAATATTAATGTAGGCTGTAATTAATTATTATCATGCATCTTTATCACGGGTGCAAAACAAATCGGTTAAAGAACACATAAAACACCAAACTGTCTGTTTAAAATAAGCTTAAGGAATGTACGTCTACACATTTTAAATCATTAGGAAATTCTTCATATCTTGCGCGGAGTTTTCGATGGAAAAGGTACCTATACTTGGGCAATGAAACTTATCTACCTACTGTGTAAAATGTATTTAATTCTAATAGACATTATATTTACTTCATGTTGTATTTTATTTGATTGTCTTAATAGACGATCACTATTTCCTGCTCGAGCATATAATTTTTCAACATTTCTCTTTTAATAAAAATATTTATACTAATGATCGTTCAATAACGACTGTTGTTATGGGTGCGTATTAATAGTGTTTTAAGCAACAGTTCTATAAGTAGGCTCAAAAATGCGAATGGCGCGAGTTGCGATACAAGCTGCCGCGGCGGCGAGTATCGCAAATAGAGACGCCATGAGCGTTTTTTGACTTAATTATACAACTTTGCATACAATACTTTTTCTACGACTAGGTTTTAAAATATAAAATAAAAAATTAAACATAGCTCGCAAACAAGGCAAATATAACTGACAGTAAGTATGTGTCTATGGTAAACTTTTTTTTAATTTGACGTATACTCGCTAGTGACACGCAGTGACGATATTAAAAATACTTTTTTTTTATGTTGGCATCAATGAATTTAGTTGGGAAAATTTTGTTTTTCTTAAAAACCGTAGGAATTTAATTGTTTGTTAAGTTGGTAGTTGTGGGTGGATTTTCGCCATACAAATCGGTATGCCATACATTTAGTTTGGCATACAAATGTCGCGGACGAAAATCCACCCTTGTGCATTTTTATCGTAAAGTTAAAATTGAGCGCTTAATCCTTGACCTAAGTTTAACCTAGATTTAAAAGTCTGTGGCTGCTAGCAGTATCGTTTTGCGACTATAATGGCACTAGTGCTGTTATGGAGAATAGAGTATAGACTTCTCTGAACTTATATTATGTATGTTCTTATATTAGTGTTCGTGACCAAGTAGAAAAAATCCCTCTTCCCCCGTGGTCCGGTTCGGTTGTCCGGCTGACTGGACTACGGGTGATTAGTTTTTTCCGTGTTCCGGTCGACTGAATCAGGCGAAATTACTTATTCTCCGTAGTCCGGTCAACCGGACTAGGATGCCTAACCCACACTGGTGAGTCTGGTCTTTTATTCCCACTAGTTCTGTTGATCAGTTCTATCTACAGAACTACTGGGATTTTTTGTCCCATTAGTTCTGTCGATGAGGAGTTCTATTGACAGAACTACTGGGATTTAAAAGATATATTGGGAGATCACATCCAACCATTCCCATCACTTTACAGCCAAAAAGAGGTCACTCTCCGTCAATGCAAATAATACATTAATTTATGTAATATTACAATGTCAACAATCAATATAATACTTCGTCATATTAAGTGACACTTATTCAAAAAAAAAGATAAGAACTTTATTTTCGCTCAACCGGACTACGGAGAATAAGTAATTTCGCCTGATCCGGTCGACCGTACCACGGAAAAACTAATCACCCGTAGTCCGGTCAGCCGGACAACCGAACCGGACCACGGGGGAAGAGGGGAAAAAATGCATTAAAAATACCCTCCGATCATACCTTCAGAAAATAGTAATACAAAAAAATATACCTACATGTCAACAGTTTGACTAGGTTTTATCTGTATTTATAGTAAACGATACAGTATTTATACTTAGCGGTTAGGTCGTGTCAGACAATGTATCCGTAACCTATTATTTCCGGTAGTATATAAGTTCCTACCTCTATATATATATTTATTTCTCCTGTGTACAATCGGGCGAACGTGCTCAACGCTCCGGTGGGTTCCGGAGCTCCTCAGGTTTGATTGCTCAAAGGCCCATTATACGGTTTGATCCGATATCTCAACATTTATTTTTCACTTCTCCTCCGCAGGCAATATTGGTGCCTTTTCGGTACTACTAAGGGGTCGTTTAGCACGGATTTGGAAGGGTAGAATCAAAAAAATATACTACCACGTATATGTGTTTGTACTTACCTGTTCTTTGCACACACATCGAGCTCCCAAGACAATTCAACATTAGGTATAAGTATATGTCGTATCGTGATAAAATAACAACGTTTTTTTTTTTTTTTTAATTTATCGTGTTAAGGACCTTTATACACTAGTACATATCGGCCCTATAAAGACAAACATATCATCACAAAACAACCAGTACTACTTATTTGTTAAACTAAAATAACAACGTTACATTAGCCAAAATATCTGTATTAGATAAAGTTACAGAGAGGGCGCTAGTTATGACTAACCACCTAGTATTACATCCTTTTTGAGTAATGCAGGCAGTTTAGATTAAAAGGAGGAAATATGACGTTGATGGATGAATTGTCAGTCATCTTTAGGAAATGTACGGAATTACGCAGCTCTCTGTGAATTTATCGTGTAACTGTAACTTTAGCTTATTATCAACGCGACATTTAGATTGTGTATAGAAAGACATGAAGAGCAATACACCAGTACTCAAACTGGTGCGGATACTGGATTATTGGATGATTATTGGACCTTAACACTAAGGTGACCAAAGGTGAACCGGAACCCAAAGGTATGATTGTAGGCCTTCCTCAGGGGGTTAATTCCAAAAAATAAAGTAACCTTTACTAATCCTTAGGGTTCAAACTTCCTTCATGCCAAGATTCGTCAATATCGACTAACTGGTATAGTCGTGATCGTGAAAGCTAGCGTGAAAATCGGTTCAGCGGTTTAAACTTGAAAAGGTAACAGACATCCCTGATTGAAACTGATCGTATATTATCAGTGAGCGAAATTACACGTACATATACGGTATATTAATACATATCAGGAACTAATTTCAGTGATTATAGATTGAAAAATTCAATAACAGCGAACAAAATTGGAACGTACTTAATCGTAATTACTTAGTGCTAAGCTACCACTATATGGCCTAGGCAATTTTATCACAAACTCGCCGCTGACATAGCCGTGAGTTTGTAACTCGTGAGTATAATTTGGCGGAACCATAACCAAGGTTAATTATGTTAGCTACTTAATCTACACTTTTTTCTTTTTCTAACTAAACTTAACTGAACTAAATTTACTTTGGAAAGATTCATATACTAGTTTAGTTTAGTGGAAAAAAGGAAATGTTGTGTGATAAGAAACACTAGAAGAAACACAAATTTCATCGTAAGATAACGTTTAATTGATTCCGTTATTGCATCAAGTGCTTGTAAAATACTCACGTTTTCAATTGCTCAGCCTTTATAACAATTTTCTGTAGCCATTAGTCTGCAGAGAAAAAATAACCTTACCTACATAGTAATAGAGTATATAAAAGCCGATTAGGGTCATGAATATTTTTGTAGGCTATGGTTAAAGTTCTCTTAATGAAACATCGATGCTGGATTATGGGCCGTAAAAATAATGATGAGGCATAAAATCCGAAGGCGCTTACAATATAAACGACTTACAGATTTTTTCTTCATGGACCGTAGATTTTATGACCAGAAAAGAGCCAAAAAGTAGAAAACTTTTACTCTGAACTTAAGAAAATGTATCCGTGTAGTCCGGTTACTCAAAGGGAGACACGTGTGTTTATTAAAAACGTACTTTCCGTCGATAATGGAGTTATAAGAAAGAGAAGGAAAAAAAATGGTTTCATATCATGGTGGCCTAGGGTAAGTCGATTATGCACTACAGCCTGATGGTCAGACGAAATAGTGAAGAGATTTAGGTACATAAGTAATGCCCCAGCACGTTCTGATATGAACGGAGAATTATTTCTCCGATCAAAGGTAGCGCGGATTGCGAACACAGGTTTTCTTAACTGCTCTGATTAGCCGCCTTGCCTTGGTTTGCGTATCGTATCGCGTAAGTATGGTAAGTAATACCTTGTTATTCATCATCATTGATTTAAGAGTTACACTCTTGTCGGTGGAGTAGCTTCCAATCTTGCCTGACGTACGCCAGCTTCTTGTCATTTTGATAAGACACGACACCAACTTTTTCCTTCACTTGGTCCATGTAACTGCGTCTAGGTCTTCCTCTACCTCTTTTTCCCTTTATCTTTCCTTCCATATACTGGGGTTTTAAAGAAGTTGTCGTGTCTTATCAAATGTCCTTTTTTTTTTTTTTTTTTTTTTTTTTTTTTTTTTTTTTTTTTTTTATTTTTTTTTTTTTTTTTTGAAACTGACGAACTCGCAGCCCCTCCTGGGCGTAGCGATTTTCGGACCGGGTGGTTGGCCGTGGCGTTCCCTGGGGTCGAACCAGGTCGCTAGCCAGACCACCCTGAGTTGGTCGGACTGGGTGGGAGCCGGGAGTGCCTGGGGTCGAACCAGGTCACTTTGTCCGGTCCACCTCGATATGATCGGGCTAGGTGGGGGCTTCACGCCTGGAGTCGAACCAGGTCGTTTGGCCAGGGCCACCTTGACTTTACGCTGATTGCTCAGAGTGAGCAACGGACCAGCGGGAAGGATGACTCGGGTCATCCTGTCCTTATGTGAACTTGTGTATCGAACTAATGGGAGTTTTAGTTGCCGGTTCGCTAAAACCTAGCCCAGCTAAGAAGACTCCGGCAAGAAACTTAGCTGGGCCCGAGCGAGGTCGGAGTGAAGTTAACCAGGACATTCGGGTCCTGGGGCAAATCGGGACGCGGCCCTTGTGTGGTGTGGTCGCGGGGAGGTCGACCCCGCCGGCGGGGTCGACGCTGTGTGGGTCGGACTCCGTTTGACGGCCTCACAGCAAGGATTCTTTCGAATCCTGCTGAGATGTCGTCATCCGGATCCGAGAGGACGTTGCGGGGACGCCGGGTGAAGCGGCCTCGGGTGAGGCCGGACCGGCGCAGCACGTCGTCAGGACCTGGAACAGAGGGAACATAGTCAACCGCTTGTCTGATAAGTGGATTCCTATGTTGGGGAGCCGTCCTAAAGTACCGTTTCGAAGCGTTTGCGTATCGTATCGCGTAAGTATGGTAAGTAATACCTTGTTATTCATCATCATTGATTTAAGAGTTACACTCTTGTCGGTGGAGTAGCTTCCAATCTTGCCTGACGTACGCCAGCTTCTTGTCATTTTGATAAGACACGACACCAACTTTTTCCTTCACTTGGTCCATGTAACTGCGTCTAGGTCTTCCTCTACCTCTTTTTCCCTTTATCTTTCCTTCCATATACTGGGGTTTTAAAGAAGTTGTCGTGTCTTATCAAATGTCCTATCATCTTTCCTCGTCTATTTGCAATAATATTCAGGATTGACCTTGTTATTATTCATGTATAAATGAGTTATGAGTTAGTTTTATATCGTATCGCCTAATTCGTTTTCTATCATTTGGTCTCGAAATCGAATTGATTTCAAATTTGCTATAGGTACTGTAATCAAAATCAAACACCTAGAAGAAGAGTATTACAACTAGCCTGTTGAAGCTAAAATAAGTTTTTAACCTTCAATTCAATCTTAAAAATGTACAGAGCATGGGGTACGGGGAGTATGAAGATTAGCCGTGCTTTGTTGTATCTTCACCCCACACCATTCGCAATACTCTCGCATACGTCGACTCGCAATAAAGTTTTAGGTGCACCTATACTATAATACTAGTAAACTCCAAGTACAGTCGCAGAATGAAAGGGTTCCTCGCTTTTCGACTCTATGTCAATGAGTTAAGGTTTAAAAGGGACAAATTAAAATCCAATTAGTCGACTGGATGGTTGTGATTTTCGATCTGTCGGGTTGAGCACTCGTGTCGAGTTGACGTGTAAGGGGATGGTGACGTTGATCGGAAATCGGGAGTGGAAACCACTGTCGAGGTAATGGAACGGTTGAAAAAAAAGCAGCTGCAATGACGGATGAGCCTGATTAACCAATTAATTACCAATTAGTAACCTGTAAGTGAAGGGTACCTAAATAACTTTTTGTGTGCGTGTGGATTGAGTGAGCACCCTTCTGAAATAAAAAAAAAAAACATCCTGTTCATTTAGTAAAAGTTCTAAAACAATTGTAAAACTAAATCTCTGTATTTGTAAAAAGATAAATCAAAAGATATAACCTTTAACGTGTGCTCACTCAGTTCTCACAAACTACCACCGAAATCAGGGAATGTATTCATTTAACATATAATATTTATATACGAAACTTTAGTAAAACCTATGCTAACTTACCTTTATAATTTGTAGATCACCTAGTAACGTATTTAAGATTTTACAAATAATTTCTTATGCTCACTCAATCCGCACACTTTCGAAAACCCGATTTCTGATGAAAAAACTGAAGATTTAAACTGCTATATATGTGTATAGTTTAGTAAAACTAATCTGGGAATTTGTAAAATACAAAACGAACCACTAACGTGGCAGGTTTTTGGATAATAATTTTTTGTGAATGCTCACTCAGTCCACACGTTACAAGTAAGTTAAAAATGTATTAGGTACATAAACTATAAATTACTTCAACTTTTAGTAAAAAAATTTACTAAATATCCACCATCTAATATTTTATATTCGTTGTCTGTTTTTAAAGATATTCAATTGCAATTTTTCTAATGTAAGTAGATCGATTAGGTTGACCACGCTTAATTATATTATGGTCATATCCAAAATACAGTTCATTTAAAAAATGTATGAGATCAAAAAGGTACCCCTGGTACGTCACTTTGACATTGAAAGATGTTTTATTTTTATTTTTTGATCTCGGATTAAATCTTTTACAGTAAATGAAAGGTTATAATTACGGATCAGGTAACTCGTAATTGTAATAAGTATGTACTAACCTAATCAAAACAATTGTTTACTTTAAAATTTAATTCATGGATATGACCATAATTATTATTAATAAAGTGTGGTCAACCTAATCGATCTACTTACATTAGAAAAATTGCAATTGAATATCTTTAAAAACAGACAACGAATATAAAATATTAGATGGTGGATATTTAGTAAAAATTTTTACTAAAAGTTGAAGTAATTTAAAGTTTATGTAATAATTTACTACAAATATTGAGATATTTACATTTTTAACTTACTTGAAACGTGTGGACTGAGTGAGCATTCACAAACATTTATTATCCAAAAACCTGCCACGTTAGTGGTTCGTTTTGTATTTTACAAATTCCCAGATTAGTTTTACTAAACTATACACATATATAGCAGTTTAAATCTTCAGTTTTTTCATCAGAAATCGGGTTTTCGAAAGTGTGCGGATTGAGTGAGCATAAGAAATTATTTGTAAAATCTTAAATACGTTACTAGGTGATCTACAAATTATAAAGGTAAGTTAGCATAGGTTTTACTAAAGTTTCGTATATAAATATTATATGTTAAATGAATACATTCCCTGATTTCGGTGGTAGTTTGTGAGAACTGAGTGAGCACACGTTAAAGGTTATATCTTTTGATTTATCTTTTTACAAATACAGAGATTTAGTTTTACAATTGTTTTAGAACTTTTACTAAATGAACAGGATGTTTTTTTTTATTTCAGAAGGGTGCTCACTCAATCCACACGCACACATAACTTTTTGAGTTATAGCGGTTTGAAAGTTAGTCATCGTGAACAATTACTATGGTAATTGGTTTCTTTAAAAGTGAAAATAATACATAGTATTTTAAGATATCCACCCATTATCAAGTGGTATGTAGTAGGTAAATGTTATGTATAGTTAGTTCGTTGCAAGCTCTACATTTTGAGATTAAAATCTAATTTTCAAAAAAAGGTGACTTGACATGTTTTTTCCGTGAACACTACAAGTACTGTCAAAGGGGTGGATTGAAAAACGAGGTTTCAATTTATAATTGTTTTTATTTCGGCTGGTCTCTTAAGTGTCTAGGATAAGACTATAGTACATTGTGCACCGAGGGTAGTAAGAAGGGGATTACTAACGAGAGTCTATTAAGAGCCCGACGCCATAGGCAGAGAGCTTTTAATGACTCGAGTTTGTAATCCCCTTACTGCCCGTGATACACAGAATGTTTTTCATCACACTTGCTCGTAAAGTGTGTTATAACACGCGGGCTTATAGACCAGCTCAAACCGATTTATCTCCCGTGGGTTATAAAAATGTATAACTCCCACGGGAGGAAAACTGTATGAAAGAGACAGACTGCTTTCGAATAATTCAAAAACATCTGGATTACTTCTTTTACTGTGCCAGTCCGTCTGGTAATCAATGTGAAAGCTACATACGTAGATACCTTCACAGTACCTCTAGCACAACTGTGACACGCGACACTATGTCTAGTTCTTATTGACCGAGCGAGTGAAGCGAGGAAAGTCTATGAGTTGGCAAGTACCGCATATCTGCTATCTATTCGTGTATGTTTGTATGTTTAGTTATCGGACAGAGACTCGAGTAAGTGTCCAATAATTTGGTACTCATTGTAATAAAACAAATTTAAAACTGACAACATCTTCTACATTATTTACTTTCAGATCCCACATTCGTTGTTAACTTTTTGACAAACCCCAATAAAAAGGTCAACAATGTAATGTAAAGGTCTAAAAGTATAACCTAATTTCTATTTATTATCTAGAACTAAACCACAAAGGTAATAAATACCTACTGAAGTAACATGAACCTGTTCCAAACGTCTACTATGAAACAGGTCGTGAAATTGAATGATATTGAAAAATTACTTTGTCGTTGAAATTTGACTTCGTACCAATTTCGCATTCATATTTTGCCCAATTAATAGGCACCGCAGGAACCGTGGTAGCTTTCAAAGCGCGAAGCATCATAGTAAGTGGGAGTTCCAAGCTTGAATTCTGCTAATTGGAATCTAACTTCGATTCAACAAATACAAAAAATTTGCCAAGTGTGAGTCGGATTCGCACATAAAAGGTACCGTACCACCATCCACCAAAAAACTTTTTTTTGGTCGAAGGTGGTAGGTACGGTACGGTACCCCTACGGTGAACGGTGGTGGGTCCCCTCTTATTTTTAATAGTTTTTTTATTATTTATAAATATTTTCTTCGATTTTTGCAATTATCACTCATTGTAATAAAACAACTTAAACGGATTAAGTCGCGCATATTACTTCATTTTTACGTGACGACGTTTCGTAACCCTTTTCAGCGTTCGTGGTCGCGGTTAGACTGAGAAAAACATAAATTTTCTCTTTCAAAATTACCGTTGTGCAAACCTAACTACTTTAAAATACCCACTTTATTATCTATTGTTAGAGACGAAATAGAAATTCTCACTATGTGAAAATTTTCTGGTCTCTACCTATTACAGTTTAAAAGATACAGCCCAATGACAGACGGACAGATGGATAGACTGACACACGAACAGCGGAGGGCACCCTAAACACTAGCTCTCATTTTCATGAAACTGATTGAATGCATTGTTTAGGAACAGACTGTTGTCAAGAGCAAACGACTGGAAGTTTATCTTTTGTTTTCTTGTGTCCTGGACTAGATAGGTACAAATATTCCGAAGAGGAAAAAAGTTAGTATTGGTAATAAATAACTCAATAAAAAAAATACATAGGTAGTAAGTAGGTACTTGTTCTACGTAATTTCGATTTTATCTAAATGTCACCGAACTCAGCTGTGACACCAATTATCTACAAAAACAGAAAGTGAGTAATCACCAAAAATACCAGTCGATGATAATCTGTAATTAATATTGCTTGACATTTGTATCGTCGCTTTTTTCAATCAATCGTCATTTTTTTTATTCCATTTCTTATCTACCTACTCGTACCTACTCAATTAAAATAATGAATAATTCCTAGTATTCAATCATACATACTCCACGAGAACCTCAGGATTTATTGAAGTTCTGTTCATATATAGATTGCAATGCACACACTACTATTATAGGTTGATAAGTTACATCTTTTCCTACCAACAGACGTGTCCACAAAACTGGCAACTGCCGTTATTTCCATGCGAACTTCCAGACCGTGTTTAAACTTCTTAATGGGTTTGCTTTGCCATCATGTCGAGATTCGCAATTAGTGTCTAACTCGAAAGCTTGTGAGTCAGCACATACCTACACACGGTGAGGTAGGCAGGTAGGTACCTACCTACTTACTCGTAATAGCTTGATATCAATTTCGCGAGTGAGTAAGCTTACTGGGTAAAGATTAGCTAAAACCCGCTTAAATATATAGATTAAAAAACTAATAAAAGATAAGAGTCTTTAATTACCATAACAATTATAAGTCAAAGTTACTAAAATGCAATAAGGAAAAGCTAAATAATATAATATTACAAATATTAATGAATAAAATCACACATAATATGTGGGATTTTATTCATTAATATTTGTATTATCTTATATGTAACTTGTGAGTAAGTGGTATGACCTAGATAATTGCACACGACCCTCTCTCTATGTATACTGGATAAGGGCCGGGTCTCACGGGAAGAGTAAAGTATTCTTTTAGTCATAAAAAAACGTTAACGTTGCGTGATTCGCCGCGTTACCCAAGGTTTCAATTTCTATTTAAACAAAAGCATACTCGCGCAATAACGGCGAGTCCCAAGAGGCTTATATGGAAAGATATCTAGGGTACACCCCTGTCGCGCTTACATGTATATAGAAATGGAACATCTACTGCTCTGTAATTAAGGTTCAAAATGATATATTGAGGTAAAGAGCTTTGATGAAAAATAATTGTTGGTTACATTGAGAGTGAATCGTGGGAATATCACTCGGATCCCAGTTTTAAAACGATGGAATCCCTTCCCTCGTTTAAGGGCATTTTTATTCTCTATCAATTCGCTGAATCCGCAAAAATACTAGAAGCCTAATTAATGATACTTGATGGGGTTGGAATTTTCGTAGATTTTATTAATTTCATTATATTGATACTTTTTCCACGACCAGAAAAGCAAAAGCAGTTAAAATGTACCTGTATGTCACATATGACAACACTTCCAATTTTTTATACAACCTAGATACATATTTACTGAGGTACCATAACAGTAACGACGATAGTTACGAACATGCAGGTATCTAATCTTTATAGCTTTATTATTGCTGCGTCATATTAATATTGTGTTATTGTAGTGTTTACGCTTACACGTACATGTGAATAATAAATTGATGAAATATTCTTTCAACATAATAACAGCCATATTCCATGAGCAAAAAAATAACCTTCCAGAAGTCGCTTTAGTTCTTGGGGTTACAATGAAACTAAGCTTAAAATGTGTAATTTTGTTTCTCATCTCTATTGTGACCCTAAGTTTTAAAAAGTCAAATAAAACAGCCATGTTGGAAGAGTAAGCGTCCTTGTGACTTCTTTTGTGCATGTAATGAGTTTCGGGTATCATCCGAGGGTATACAAGTTGTAATCGTTAAATCTACTGAGGTGAATATTCCGTAGAGATATAAAAAACCGGTCAAGTACGAGTCGGACTCGCGCACCGAGGGTTCCGTACAAACTCATAAGTAGATACATGAATAGTTCAAGAAAAACTTTATGGCGATTAGTTTAGTAGGAGCTACTTATTTGTATGTAGTACGACTTTTGCAAAAAAAACAGTGCAAGTAAGGAATTTTTTTTACATCCAATAGGCTCAGGTTAGCTACTTTTAATACTATTCCAAATTTCAAGTCGAAAGCATCAGTAGATTCTGAGATATCTTGCTGTGACAGACGGACAGAGAGACAGAGTTTGGTACGGACCCCTAAAAACCTTGAATTTTTTAAGTTTCCATTCTTTAAGAGATAACTAGGTAGTTTAAGAGAAGTTTAAAAAAATTGACTGTGCTATGAATAAACTAATAAAAAAAGACTAAGTTATATGATAACTGTTAGATTACTAAGGACTCTTTACGAATGTCATACTAAATGTATGGAGGCGTTTAATCTTACAATTTTGGATAATTCCATTTTTTTTAAGTTATAGGGCGTTTTACTGATTAGGAAACGGTCTTTCGATACTAGTTTACCTGAATATTTCTGATTTATGAAATAAGCTTAACAATCGCCTGGGTTTATCGATTTACCCATGTACGAGTACCTATGGTACTTAAATATTTTACCCCGGCATCGTGCATCGCAGAGGAATGTAAACAGCGAGCACCGAGCGCTCGAAATAAGCAAGTTCCAAAGAGTTCCCGTCGCCCTGATTATGGCCGTGTTGACCTAACCCGACAGCAGCGTCTGCCAATGAGGTCGCGGGGTGCAGATTAAGTGAATAATTATACTTACGATCTAGGGAAACTTGAAGCACGGCTATTTCCGAGCGCCATATTGGCATGTCTAGGTTAAAAAAATAGTAAGTAGGTAGTAAGTACACTAATGCTTTGTTTGCTTAAAGTTTCGCTTTATACAATACAAAATTACATTTTTCAAACATGCAATGAAATTTTGACATTACGTGCCTTATAATAGGCCGTTTCGTTTCCGGTGCGGCTTGACACTTGGCGTTTAATGGAATTTCATACAACATGGCTATAAAATGGGTTAATTAAAATTCACTTCGCGCGACGTATTAAAAATTAAACTCTGCTCTACTCTGAATGTGATCGTTTTACAATGCAATGATACAGTTACAATGATGGGATATTCGTATAATATAGGTATATGGTAGGGGTAGTAATATAGGTGTATTATGGGTACTAGACGACGATATAGTCGATATACATACTTATATAGATAAATAGATAGTTAACATCCAAGACTCAGGAACAAATACTCGTGCTCATCACGCAAATATTTGCCCTTACCAGGATTTGAACCCGGGACCTCTAGCTTCGTAGGCGGTGTCACCCCCACTAGACTAAATGTGTCGTCATTGTTGGTAAAGCCAAATAAGCTTGTCTGGAATTGGGTGGAAACGAAAGACGGGAGCAGATTGACCTGGCAAGCATCAGAGCACACATCAATACACTGCCCGATGATTTATGATCAGGTTAATAGAGATTTGTGCCAGCTTCAGCGGTAGATGTTGAGAGGTGAATCAAGACAGAAGAGTATATTGACCCAACACGGTAAGTACAGAAGGATTCTGCAGAAGATTAGATACATTTATATGTGTTTCATAATAATAAGCAAAAAACCGGACACTTGAGAGTCGGAGTCGCCGACCGAGGGTTCCGTACAAATACTTTAAATAAAGACTATATTTTTTATGTTTTAATTACAAATATATAAGTGTTCAGATTTTTCCCTATAATATATGACGGTATTGCCAAATTTCATAGTTCTAGGTCAACGGAAAGTACCCTATAAATTTTAATTCCCTTGAGTGTGTCGAAATATACTTTTTTGGCGGCATAAACTGCAGTAACTTTTTTTACGTTAATTTAGACGTTTCATTTTTAACAACTACAAGGGACTGCAGATCTAAATATTAAAAGGCTTTGATTCAATTACAGACTTATAGTTTATAGTTCCTACTCGGATCTCCGAAGTACACTAAACACCTCGTTAATATAATAAGACCTGCGACACCGCCGGCTGGCCGCCGATCCCGCCCTGCATATATTATGCAAAATAGGGTAACACAAGCGGCGCCCACAAATACCTAAGCAGAAATATGAATAATGCTTTAAGTCTAACAACGAAATAACAGCTTCATTAGTGTTCCAAATTTTAATCACTTTCGGAGTTCATTTTCCGAAAACCCTTTCTTAAAATCATGTGTTCCAAGTTCCAATCCAAATCTGCTCGCTCGCGTTCTCTGTCCGACGTCACAATCTAACAAATATACAGTCGACTGATGGAGATGTTTAGACAGAGCAATCATGCGAGGGGTGCGGGGTGAGAAGTAATTGGAGCTAGCCCTAATTACAAACATCGCCGCGTGCTTAGCTATTGCGGAACATACTTTCAGAGCATGCTTAACAGCGCATTACACGCAAAGTAGTTGCATTATCAGAAGTTGAGTTGCGGAGAACTAACCCGCATAAAACCAGCGCATTTACAGCATAGGCAGCTGTGTCAGTGTCACCCATTGTATAGGCGTTGGCCAACTGTAAGTTTTTATATTGTGCAATCTGTGTCAATCACGGAATGAATTGCTTTGTATTGATAAGAGCTTTATCACACTTGTGATTTGCTAGCGAGCTGCAGGCCCGTTAGAACTCGGGCCCGAGCTTGGAAACCGGTATTTGCTCCATTCAAAAATACCGGTATTCTTTCCGTTCTTATCGTTCTTTGGTTTATTATTTCGTTTTTTAACCAGACAATCTAATAATACGAAATCATGACTTAAATACACATTAGGCTATTTCTAGGTTTTGCTAAATACCGGTTTCGAGCCCTAAGTTAGACGCGAAGTTTTATACAAATGTCGGCTTGACACTTGGCGTTTAATGGAATTTCATACAACATGGCTATAAAATGGGTTAATTAAAATTCACTTCGCGCGACGTATTAAAAATTAAACTCTGCTCTACTCTGAATGTGATCGTTTTACAATGCAATGATACAGTTACAATGATGGGATATTCGTATAATATAGGTATATGGTAGGGGTAGTAATATAGGTGTATTATGGGTACTAGACGACGATATAGTCGATATACATACTTATATAGATAAATAGATAGTTAACATCCAAGACTCAGGAACAAATACTCGTGCTCATCACGCAAATATTTGCCCTTACCAGGATTTGAACCCGGGACCTCTAGCTTCGTAGGCGGTGTCACCCCCACTAGACTAAATGTGTCGTCATTGTTGGTAAAGCCAAATAAGCTTGTCTGGAATTGGGTGGAAACGAAAGACGGGAGCAGATTGACCTGGCAAGCATCAGAGCACACATCAATACACTGCCCGATGATTTATGATCAGGTTAATAGAGATTTGTGCCAGCTTCAGCGGTAGATGTTGAGAGGTGAATCAAGACAGAAGAGTATATTGACCCAACACGGTAAGTACAGAAGGATTCTGCAGAAGATTAGATACATTTATATGTGTTTCATAATAATAAGCAAAAAACCGGACACTTGAGAGTCGGAGTCGCCGACCGAGGGTTCCGTACAAATACTTTAAATAAAGACTATATTTTTTATGTTTTAATTACAAATATATAAGTGTTCAGATTTTTCCCTATAATATATGACGGTATTGCCAAATTTCATAGTTCTAGGTCAACGGAAAGTACCCTATAAATTTTAATTCCCTTGAGTGTGTCGAAATATACTTTTTTGGCGGCATAAACTGCAGTAACTTTTTTTACGTTAATTTAGACGTTTCATTTTTAACAACTACAAGGGACTGCAGATCTAAATATTAAAAGGCTTTGATTCAATTACAGACTTATAGTTTATAGTTCCTACTCGGATCTCCGAAGTACACTAAACACCTCGTTAATATAATAAGACCTGCGACACCGCCGGCTGGCCGCCGATCCCGCCCTGCATATATTATGCAAAATAGGGTAACACAAGCGGCGCCCACAAATACCTAAGCAGAAATATGAATAATGCTTTAAGTCTAACAACGAAATAACAGCTTCATTAGTGTTCCAAATTTTAATCACTTTCGGAGTTCATTTTCCGAAAACCCTTTCTTAAAATCATGTGTTCCAAGTTCCAATCCAAATCTGCTCGCTCGCGTTCTCTGTCCGACGTCACAATCTAACAAATATACAGTCGACTGATGGAGATGTTTAGACAGAGCAATCATGCGAGGGGTGCGGGGTGAGAAGTAATTGGAGCTAGCCCTAATTACAAACATCGCCGCGTGCTTAGCTATTGCGGAACATACTTTCAGAGCATGCTTAACAGCGCATTACACGCAAAGTAGTTGCATTATCAGAAGTTGAGTTGCGGAGAACTAACCCGCATAAAACCAGCGCATTTACAGCATAGGCAGCTGTGTCAGTGTCACCCATTGTATAGGCGTTGGCCAACTGTAAGTTTTTATATTGTGCAATCTGTGTCAATCACGGAATGAATTGCTTTGTATTGATAAGAGCTTTATCACACTTGTGATTTGCTAGCGAGCTGCAGGCCCGTTAGAACTCGGGCCCGAGCTTGGAAACCGGTATTTGCTCCATTCAAAAATACCGGTATTCTTTCCGTTCTTATCGTTCTTTGGTTTATTATTTCGTTTTTTAACCAGACAATCTAATAATACGAAATCATGACTTAAATACACATTAGGCTATTTCTAGGTTTTGCTAAATACCGGTTTCGAGCCCTAAGTTAGACGCGAAGTTTTATACAAATGTCGCGCGCGGCGAACTCGCCGCAAGTTCGACGCGACTGGTTTTGTATGGAAACTCGCCCGCAGCTCGCCCGCAAATCGCAAGTGTGATAAGAAGGCCTTCATTATAAGTGAAAATAGAGACATTGACCAACGACCATTTAATATTGAAAATTTTCATATATATTTACATATAGTTAAGCAAGTTATATCTACGTACGGCTGCCTATTGTATTCCTCCAACCATTTGCCTTTCACACTGCATTCATTCCGCAAAGCGCTTCGCAGCTTCTAATAAAGGAGGCGGAAATGGGCCCACCACGAACATAGACAATGCAGGCTTCGTAGTAAAGCGTCAAACCATCATATTGTATAGCTATGCAGAAGAAGAAAAACGATGAAGTAACCGACCAATTCAATAGTATTTTAATACACTGACAATCGAAACGATACGTAGGTATCTAACTTCTCTATCGGGAGCTTTCCATGAAAACATCAACTTTTTGTCGCTTACGTAACGCTATGGTAGCTACCTTAATAAAACTTATTAAACACTACCTGTCTTAAAGCCAAGTTATAATATTATCATACCGATATTTAGTTTCCTAATTTTACATGTTGAAATTGAAAGTATTAAAAAGGTAGGGGAGACCGGGTATGGTTGTCTCGCGGGTTGGTTGTCACAGCGGCCATAAAATAATACTAAACGAAGGAATAAGTGCATCGATTGGTGAAGTACGGAAGGATGTACAGCTCTTGCGATCTTTTAGCACCGATCGATGTACTTAATGTTTCGTTTAGTATTATTTTATGGCCGCTGTGACAACCAACCCGCGAGACAACCATACCCGGTCTCCCCTAGTCGCTTACATAACGTTTCCATGGAATGCTCCATCGGTGATGTACTATTGTATGTAGGTATCAGAGCGCTAGGCGGTGCAATACCTACACCGGAGCCCCCAAACTCAAGGGGCCCTCGAACATGGCCGAGGCTCCCATACCCAAGACTTAAACTTAGAAAAAGTTTTGTCGCTATAAAACATAACTAAATTCATAGGAGCTCATTATTTATCACACGGGGGCCTTGTCATAACTAAACTACGTCACTGTTCTCTATTACTGTTCTTTGTAGATTGTAACAATTTTATTGTTGCGCCGCTAATACAGTAGTCAACTCAATTATGGAACAACAACTCATCAATTATGGAACAGATCCTGTCGGGTAAGGACAAATACATTGTTGCAATACTTTTACTCCCTTAGAAAAGTACATTCATGCTACTTAGTACTGCTGTTTACAGCCGCTCTCCATTCAGCAGAATCACAAGCGCAGTTAGAGTCTGTGCGGAAAGAGAATGGGATTTAGATTTGAGGGCGCTGTAATGCTTTTCTACCGTATTTGCCATACTGGTTAGGTTAGTTCCGATTTTCGCCACGCCCAGGGGCGTATTTACCCTAGGGCCATCCGGGCCATGGCCCGGGGCGCCAATCGGCCAGGGGCGCCGTAGCCGCCCCGGGCCGATTGTCTTTTGTTCTAGTTTTGGCGCCATTCAACTGACTTTTACTTCTCACCTTTTTTTATTTTATCGAAACTACGGTCGTAAGTTAATTTTCGTCAATACCTATGGAGCGCGTCTGTTATTAAAAACATACGGCGTGGTAAGTACAATAAGTACATGCTCTGAATAATGGCGCGGGCAGGGTGCAGAATGAAGAGGGGGCGTTTTTCAATATTGAAACCTATTTTGCAAAACATTGAATAATCCAGTAACCTTGTCACCTGAAAGTACGGGGTACTTTGCGCCAATCCAGTAGTTCTGATTTTTTGCAGACTTGTTTATGATGTTGAATGAATAATCTAAGTTTGTGACCTCGAGCGCCAATGCAACTTTGTCAAAAATCGAAAAAAACCGCCAAAATTTCGGTTTTCAGGTTTTGGAGATTATGACCCTAAAGGACTAGTTTTTGATAGTACCTTCTCAGGACGTTTTAAAAGTACACAAAATTTTCTACAATATGAAATAATAAAATTATCTCTGTAGACACAATAGTTTTCGAGATTATGCTTTTCAAAATAATTTTTTGAACTGCGCTATTTTGGTGAGGACATTGATTTGCTGATCATCCTCACTGCGATCGGCGCCGCCCTTCCAAGAGGGCTAAAATAACTTAATTTATTGATTTTGAATAACTCAATTTACTAACTAATTAACTAATAAACCTATTAACTTTTGTTGTCCTTGCCTTTTTTATTAGCTTATCTATCATTAAACATCATCATTCACACTTCTCATTTGAAAATCTCATTCTTAACATCCCATAACATAACGTACAAGGCTTCGATAGTATAACAGGGGTTACGAAGAATCAGGGTCTAAATTCATTCAGAACGACAGAATATTGCAAAAAATGGCGAAGTTCGGAAAAATGGTAAACTTTGAAAGGCTTCATCTCGGAAACTATTGGGTCTGCAGAGACAATTCTAGTCTCATGGGGATTGTAGCCAATTTAGTCTACTTTAAAAGCGTCCTGAGAAGGTACTACCAAAAACTAGACCTTCCCAAATTTTTACGATTTTTTTGTTTTTTGACAAAGTTAAGTTCCGCTCTCGAGGCAAAGTATAAAGACGAACAAGTAGTCCAATTTCGGCCGTTTAGGAGCGCGCGACACGTATTCACACAGACGCGCGATAGCTCGCCTGCGTGCGTGCGATCAGAATTTATTAAAAATATTGTATTTTTTATTTCAATAATTTTTTCCTTGACTTCTGGGGCGCCGAAACGTACATTGGCCCGGGGCGCCAAATTTCAAAATACGCCCCTGGCCACGCCTATTCCCTTTTCGCACAGACTCTAGCGGAAACTGTTACACACCTAAAAGCAACGCAGTTCATATATAATAAGTGATACATGGGAAGCCTTTTACACCGGCTTTATTCAGCCATAACCTAGCCAACTTGCTTTGACTAAAGGTTATCTTAGGTAAAAATTTGCCTTAAATGTATTTGGTTTGTGTGTGTACAAAGCAGTGTTTATGCAAGTTTAAAATTATGTGAACCCTGAAGGTAGACTACTTTAAGGGGCCTCAAAATATTCTTATCTTCTAAAAATGAAACATTGTTTCTTTTAAGCAAAATGGCATATCTTAAGGATTTAAGGTACCACTATTTTATACGCACATTATTAAGCGAAAATCTTTTATTTTTCTCAGTTCCCCCAATGAACTAAGCTTATTATTATGTAAGTACGAGTATAGGAAAAGCTTTCAAAATATTCGAAATAGCTGTATTTTCCTGTCCCGTCCTGCTTCATTTTTCCGTGTATCACCGAACGATAAAATGGCAATTTCAGTGGCTCCCGTTTGTAACAGTTTCCATTCCACTGACCTGTTTTGCAGGGACTGATGGCTAGACATTTCCTCGTCGCCCGTCGTTTTGTGCAGATCGCATCGCTGTTAAATGCTCCACAAAAGGCATTCCTTAGTTACGACGTGCTCGTTATAAGTAGTTACAAAGGATCTCTTTTGAGACCTAAATAAATATTTGATGCTTTTGTCACATACGTTTCAAAACATGGTTATCCTAATGAAAGATTCAAGGAAATGGGGTTAAATTTAAATAATAAATAAATAAATTTCGGGTTACCATTTCGTCGCGAATTTATTTATTTATGATGCAAATGTAAGTGTTCATTTTGCTCTAGATACGCTTTACTTTGATCCGAAAACAAGTGAATGGTAATTTACGTTACATTCTGCCATGGAATTGCCCTGGGGACAATCTTACACAAATCGACCTAGTCCCAACCTAAGAAATGCTTGTATTATGGGTACCAGACGACGATATACATACTTATATAGATAAATATATACTTAAATAGATAGAAAATATCCAAGACTCAGGAACAAATACTCGTGCTCATCACACAAATATTTGCCGTTACCGAGATTTGAACCCGGGACCTCTTGCTTTGTAGGCGGTGTCACTCCCACTAGGCTAAACGTGTCGTCACATTTTGGCATGTAACTCATATTTAATTTAATGCAGCTATCAATGTATAAATTTTATACAAATTTCTGAAACAGATTATAAAAACGCGCTAATAAGAGTTAAGTCTCTCGTTTATTATGGTTCACTCAAAGGATTCTTTTATGAAGTTTATTAATTTGTTGAACTCATCTGAGGAGATAATCTGGGAACAGTGTCGAGGGAAATGAGAAAAGTTCGCAATCACCGTGTAAGCACCCACGGTGCGCGTCCAAGTTTTAATTGATCTGGTCTTTATTAACGGAAGGTTGTAGTAAAAAGCACGCTAGGACTAGCAGCCTAACGAGTCTAGTTTACTGCCGAGCTCTTGATTTCATCGCGTCAATAACGAAACATCATTAAAAAGAGGAACACATTCAAATAGAAGATGCCACTGAATTTGCCAGCCTATACTGTACTGGTTTGTAAGAAACAAAAGGACGCCATCAAGTAACCGTGAAATGACCCATCTATGTGATCTATGTTTTTTAAGGAAAATAAGGAAAAAACGCATTTTCATTAAGGAAGGCACGATAATTACATCACATAGGTAATTAAATTTATGATACAGAAGACATTTGATGGATGTTTCTTAATCACCGAATTAAACAAAAATATTCAAACACAACTACGAGTAGACAAGTAAAATTAAAGTTTTGGACAATAATAGTGCGGCAGATTAGTTAATCTTTTTTCCATTGGCCATCTCATGGCCATCTCTCTGGGTGTTGACGCTCCGACGTCTTTTTTTGGGGGGTACTGCGGACAGGACACCAGGGCGGGTGTCCTGCGCCGCTGCGTGGTGGTGGTGGACTAGTCCTCTGTGTCCCATAAACCCCACAGAGAGCGGGACGTAGAGGACTGGCCCACCACGGTCCGTAAACCTGACTGTCCCCAGCAACGACGGCTGGCGACCATCAGGAACGGGCAGGAGAGGATGTCCGCGGGTTAGGGCCGTTTATCCTCCCGTGGACTACTGCGGGGCAGGGGCGTGTATTTGGCGCCGGTCCCTGGCTTCCCCGGGGGACGGCCGTTGGTCGGGGGGGAGCTGGTGAGGGAAAGCACACTGTCCATACTATAGTGTGCCTTTTTCGGAGAGGGTTCGCCCGAGGGTGGAGGAGCCGGTGATGTCGTGGTGGCTTGTTAGCGATTCCACGGTATCACCACTAAGGTAAACACGTAAGGGACGTAACATCTGGCTGAGCCCCCGACGGCCTTAGTTTACGTAGTGGTATTCAGTTTTATGCATTTCTCCGGGTCAAAGAAAAATAAAAAATAGGTGAGGCCAGGGTTATACCTCTTTAGTTACCTTTATATATACTCAAATCATGCTAGGAAATTAAAAGAGCGCAGTCAATGAATAAGTGATGTACTGATTTCTCGCATTTGTATTGATTACGTACCTTCCGTCGTATTACCATATCGATGTAAACCAGTCTCTATGATGAAAGTAATTTATTTCCCTTTCGCTCCCGGTGAGGGGATCGTACCGCTTCCTTTTATGAACGCGCCTTTGTTAGATAATGCAAGTCAGTCCGCTCTATTCAGCCGCCGGACCCAAACAACTGAGCGGTAAATGATGTAACTTATAGTAGAAATCTTTGGAAACCGTAGAAAAACCTTTACCTTCCTGTTTGCAACTACGCGTGAAATACGAGATTACTGCTATGGGCGCGGCAATTCTGCGACTGCTTAAAACGGTGCCTCTTATGAATAGTATGCTTACACAAAATATAACGTTCTTACCCCTCCTTTTAAGGGTTCGATACCCAAAGGGTGTCAAAGGACCCAGCCTCCGCTGTTCGTCAAGAAAATGTCGTCCGTTTAGCGCTAACTAGAACTAGGCGAGATGTTATTCCCCTACATTTGTGATTTCTCGTTCTAAATAGGTAAACTTTCGATCTTCAGTAGACTCTAATACTCTTTTGTAAGTGTATGAATTTGAATATCAATGAAAAAAAATATCTAAAGTGAGAGGATCCACTCCGCACGAGTGATCGCTCACCGTCGTCTGGCCACGTCGCTCTGTCAGCTACCCTGACAGGCAGGTAGCCCTTTTTGCCCTTTCTACCCTTTATGACTTCCAATTCAAAATATGCAGAAGGCATTTAAAATTCCTTTTTGTGTGAAAAACGATTTATGGGATTAACCTTAATATGTTATTATTCTAATAGTAGTTAATTATTTTCTGTCTTTGTCACTGCCCCGTAATAAGTAGGGTTAGGTGGTTCTTGTACAGTCACCGACGATAATATATGATGAAACTCGGCACGTATTAATATCTGACACGACCTTCTATCTGTCACTGTAGTACCTAATAGAGTGGTGTCAGATATTTCATCATATATTTTTTGCTGGAGACTGTACAAAGCTTTCGACGATACGTTTAACCTAGTGGAAGTGACACCGCCTATGAAGCTAGGGGTCCCAGGTTCAAAACCTGGTAAGGGTAAATATTTGTTTGATGAGCACGATTAAATTTGTTCCTGAGTCTTGGATATTTTCTGTCTATTTAATAAAATAAAGTTAATAAAAATAAAAATCATTTATTTCAGAAATCAGGGTCCATATTTTGTTAGTAGAAACTTATACACTAGGTTAGATACGTGAAATGAAATCAAAAATAACATTTAACATTAAAAACAATACATCGCCCACTTTTTAAAATCAATAAGTCTTATGTATCAAGTGGTATTGATAATCAACTTAATGTGAGTCTAAAATCATTTATAACAAATATTAGTATTAAGTTCGAGAAGAATACATTTTTGAATAGGTTGCATATCGTTCAAAAGCCCTTGTTCCCCGTACATAACCAGCACTGGGAGAGGACAAATTATTCCTACTTCAAAACCGGCTATTGTAGTAGGAATAAAAAAGGAAAGTCAGGGCAAATTTTATTTTTTAATAATACTCAAACCTATTCTAAGGTGGACCAAACAGTTAGTTCTGTACGAGGCAATCAAAATTCCTACTCCATAACCGGGTATTGTACTAGGAATTTTCTTTCCTTTTACATTACCGGCACATGGCGTTGATTTTGTACAAGGAAAGGAAATTCCTACTACAATAGCCGGTTTTGAAGTAGGAATAATTTGTCCTCTCCCAGTGCTGGTTATGTAACTTGGTTATGTACGAGGAACAAGGGTTCAAAAGACAAAAATCTGTGATTGGTTACAAAGCTACTGACGATGAGACGTGAGAATTTCATTTGCTGCTACAGTTTTTTCAGGTACTAAGTACTAACTCCGCCCCGTTAATATTAATGTACAAGACACGACCTCGATCCAATGGGACGCCCTCTACAATAGCGGTTAAAATAACACAAACTATTGGGTTGCGAACAAAAGTATATTTTCTCAAAAAGCCTTTATACATTCTACGGGAAACTAACGATACTGCGATGCAGGAATTTTGACATATGTAACAACGACATCTAACGTCGAACTGAGTAAACTATTTACACGTTATATGCAGTATGAACATGCCGCCCGCCAAGAACGACTGTTCTTAAATCCGATTAAACAGTAGTTATTGCAAAACAATCCAGTATTTACAATGAGCTAATGAGAACATTCCAAAAAGTTTTCCATAAATGAAAACAAAACAGACAGTTCCTTTAACATAACCAAAATAACAATTGAAATCAATAACAGTTAAATGAAACTATCCTCCTTGAATGTTAGTTAACACATGTTTGAACATAACTTGAGTATAACAAGTAGGTACGTGAAATTAAAAATGATAATCATTTCTCTTGACTCCTAAACAATGAATATTATACTAAAAAATCACAATATTAGACACTGGCCTGGCCGTTTGATGTCATAGTGTTTATAGCACAAAGTCAAATCTCGCATAACCTTGTCCAATCCCGGATGCTTAATATTTAATCTGCTTTAATTACAATAACTCTGGAGTTGAATCAGGCTCTTTAACCAGTACCACGTCTCCACATCTTTGCATGAAAAACAGTGCTGTGCCGTTCACCAATACGGAGTAGACTGAAATCAGATGTTTATGGATTCATTAAAGTAAGTAAACATGTTTTTCCTTGAAAACTGTATGGTTTCGAGATTTCCATTATTACTGCAAATGTTTTTCTCCGCAGGTAAGTATGATACCGTTTTTCTGTTTTCATAACACTTTATCATTATGCTTTGAATCTTAGTAACTTCGCCAACGCCGAGAATTGACCCAAATTTCTTCACCGTTGCAATAAAATGTCTACTAAACTAATAAGGTAAGCATAAATTTCTCTTCATTAGGGTGAGTATAAAGTGTTTAGACTCTTCTTGAACCAATAACCCTTTAACTAGAATACAAACTAATCAATACAGAGATACAGATGGTTGAATGCCTCGTGAATCGTGATGCATAAATAGCTTGATTTGATTATATTCAGAGGTGATATGTGACCATTGCTTATAATCCGTTACCGTGAGAATCTCCGAACATGTTTTCCGTATGACATGTCTTTCAACAACTAAGATAACTGCTAATCCATGCAAGAAGTATTTCATATCATAATATTAATATGTTGTGGTATCTAATGCTTCTGCATCTTTTACTCAGAATTCATATAAGTCTAGTTTTTGGCTAATAATTTGATTGATTATCCTTGCTTTGCTTTAAATACATTTAGATACGTAAATATGAATATCCCCTTCTGCGTATATCACCTGTGTGTATACCATTGCTGCAGGCAAAGTTTGAAACACCACTGAAACTGTGAAGTTCAAATAACATCGGGTTACTTTTGTAATAGATCCAGTGTTTTAACCGAAAGAGTGTATTATTTAACACACATTCTCGGTACTTCAACCATTCATATAGTGACGTTGGTGACAGTCTCTTGTTCCAACGAATTCCCGGATTCCACAAATTCTGTATAAATAATTTAGCCTGAATTATATTCGATGCTATCCTTCCTTTTAAATCATTCAACTTTGAAATATTTGTGCTAATCTTTCTTACTGTTACAGGTGCTGACATCGGAAGTAACTGAATGATGTATGTAAATTCATCAGAACTAAGTCCCAGTATTTTATTCATCGCTTCTGGCTCGACATCAATCGTTTTGACTTCTTGATTTTCGAAATTCTCTTTTTGTATTTGATTCAATATTGCTTCCTCGTTGCTATACCATTTTTGCAAACCTCTTTGTCTCTCATTACTTTGCTTATATTTTTCAATTGCTTCTACCTCACTCTCACATCCCATGAAATCATCCTTGTAAAACCCATTCTGCTTTTTTTCAGATGCGACAAGAATATCTTTTACAGCTCGATATGATGCTGAAGAGCGTGCTGCCATGTTGTTATATATTTCCTTCGCGTGATTTATCTCCAACCGCTCATCAAATGATTTGTTATACTCTTTTTTCAGATGCTCGTCCTTCTGCTGCTGCTTTCTGCCAGTGTAATGAAATCTCTTCTGTACTATATCCCGTTGTGATTCACCATCCATGATGGCTGGTACATGTTGTCGCCCGAGTTTGATCACACATTGACCATCTTCACATAGTTGCTCGTTAGCTGACAGAATGTTCTGTTTGTCGGACGGTTCTGCTTTAATCTCGAAGAAGGATCTAGGCAGTTGTGTTACTCGCTCTACTCGCGCATGCATGGTTGCAATATTGCTGATGGGTGTCAGTTGTCGTGGTTCCATCCGTCCGCTTAATATCCATCCCAGGGTGGTGTTTTGAGCTACAAGAGACCCCGAGGGACATTTGATTATGCCATTATCTATAATCCTACTATAAACCTCCGCCCCTAACAAGATGTCTATCTTGTTAGGAGAGTGATACTCCGGATCAGCTAGGCTGACGCGTTCTAGCTCCGGCCATGAGGTGATTGACGCTGCTGTCGCAGGTAAGTACGTTGTTAACTTGTCGAGCACATATGCTGAAACATGATACACACAACCTGAATTGAGACGTGAACTGATTACTATCTCCACCATTGACCTTGCTATAAGGCTTTGTTCACCTCCCAACCCTGATATTAATCCCTTGGTTGGCGTGGTATACAGTCCAAGTGATTGAACTGCCGCTTTTGTGATAAAAGAGGCTTCCGACCCCTGATCAATAAGAGCTCTTAAAAGCTGATGCTCCCCTCCATTTTGTGACTCAGCTTTTACTATAGCTGTGGCTAGCAGCACTTGAGGTGCCACTCGTTTCACAAAATGGTTTGTAATGTTTTTGGATGTCGATAGACGTTCCTCCTGAGGTGATACCTTGAGTGTATGAGCGTGACTCTCAAGTGGTGCAACCTGATTGTTAACTGACTCGTTTGAGTCAGCCGATTGTAATTCGCCCCTTGGATGCAATAACGAGTGGTGTCTTCTGTTGCATATTTGACATGAAGACGTGTTTCTGCAGTGTTTTACCGAGTGATGGCCTAAACAATTAAAACATAACCCGTGAGATTGGACAAAGTTACGCTTGCTGTTGAGATCAGTGTTAATAAAATCCTTACAACTCCTAAGATTATGATCCTGTTTACAATATACGCAAGATAACTGAGCTACATGCAACATGTGAATCGGGTTTGGTTTGCTGCTTTGATTACTGTGAGTATGATCATAAGTGTAAGTGCGCTGTTTCTGAACATGACTTGAATTTGGTTTTGAATCTAAGAACTCAAGCGAGTGGTATTTTGTCTCTAAAAACTCCTGAAATTGTGACATGTTAGGTAACATATCTGACCGAGATAACTCACTGACCTTAGACTCCCACTGCTTTCTACTTTCAGAATCTAATCTCTGGCTGACTATATAAATTATCATGACATCCCATGTACCAGTGTCTATCCCTAACCCTTTCAGAGCATTTAAAGTTTCGATTGTGACATCTAGCAATTGTTTGATTGCACTGGAGGACTCTGTTGAAATGCTCTTTTGACTGAAAAACCGTTTCAATATGCAGTTTACTAAGTATTGCTTGTTATTGTACCGTTTTTTCAAGAGAGCCCAGCATTGCTCGTAACTATCATTAGTTATGGGTATGTGCCGTAATAATTGTTCCGCTTCTCCTTTGAGATGACCCTTAAGGTAATGTAATTTCTGTACGTCATCGATATCATTGTTGTCATGGATGAGTGATATGAACAGATCCCTGAAACTCATCCATTCAGTATAAAGTCCAGAAAATACTGGAATCGAAATCTTTGGCAGATTCACGTGACTTGACTTTGAACTCGACGTATTGGCGATTGCCACTGACGTATCGGAACAACTTGATTTCGGTTGCAATCTGCTCAGCACACTTTTGAGGTGGCACTTATAATCCATGTAATTGTCGTCCGTTACATCGTAGACCGATTGAGTGCCATATACTGACTTAGCCAGATCATCCTGTGAAAATCTTCGAATCAACTCATGATGTCTTGTAGAAAACTTCTCCCATAGCGATTCTAAGCTTTCTAATCGCGTTTCGACATATGACACCGTTACTCGCTCCTTGGGTGACTTCTTGAAGTTAGTATGTGCCTTAGCGATGCATACAGAAAGATCTACAAGAACATTTAGCTCCGCTTCCATGTTGACAACAATGTATTGAAATTACTCGTTTGAGATTCCCATATTCATGTTCAGAAATTGATGAAATGTTTGAAGTCCGAAATCCAATGAAAAATTACAAGTCCTGATTTTTTTCTAAGTCCACTGAATAAATCTTGAAAATTTTACAAGTGTTTGAATATTCCTTTACCTCGGGGTGAAATTGGGCATGGATTCCCCGTCTGGTCAATTCTTGTAAAACTATTCTAAGTGTTTAGGACTTGTAATATTTTTACTTTCTTCTAAATTCACTAAATTTTTCTAAGTCCCAGATTGACAACTGTCAGATTTGTTTTGATTTGATGACAGGTCACTTTTTTCATAGACAACACTCACTACTAATAAGTTTAAAGTACTCACAGTCTTTTTTCTTCATGAATATGTAAACACTGCACTTATCCCTGGTTCGCCGGCTCTGACGTCACACCCGATGACAGGAACTTCCGCTTCTGGTCACGCTGGCGCCGCCGCTGCTCCTGTGACGTTTCTTTGACGACAAACCGTCGCCCTTTGAAACCACGTCAAAAAACTCGACGAACTCTCGTCTTCAAAAACCCAGTTCGTAAGGACCATGTACAAGACACGACCTCGATCCAATGGGACGCCCTCTACAATAGCGGTTAAAATAACACAAACTATTGGGTTGCGAACAAAAGTATATTTTCTCAAAAAGCCTTTATACATTCTACGGGAAACTAACGATACTGCGATGCAGGAATTTTGACATATGTAACAACGACATCTAACGTCGAACTGAGTAAACTATTTACACGTTATATGCAGTATGAACAATTAATACGTATGTGGCTCCGATTTTGAGCTTCAGTTACGCTTCCATACTTATTATATTTCGATGATTTCATTACATATTTGAGAAAAATAGATTTAAAACATAAAGGTTCGAGGATAAAAATAGGGATTTGACCCCGGGATCTTTAATTTGACGACGATCGATGCGAGAGGAAAACGTGTCGTCTACAATAAGTAAGTATATCAAGTGGAAGCCTGTTTTACGGCAGGGTGCACTAAGTGCTTCTCCCAGCAGTATTACTGATCAAGCGGCAATGGCACGTGAATCCTTTCACCTCGATGCCGCAGTCTATATTATCATATCACATTAAGAATCAACTATAACATCGACTCAATTCAATAAAAATGTTTATACACTTTAAATGATACTGCATACAGATAACTAGTTATCTGATGCCGTGAATACAAATTATCAAACAAAGACAATGATTAAGTTATTCTAAATAAATTACTACTAACTCATCATTTACAGAAAACTGGACAAGTGCGAGTTAGACTCGCGTGGAGAGGGTTCCGTACGTTCAAAACAATATAAAACAATTATACTTTATTGCACAGATTTCTAGGTTTTCCTGTAATCGCTAACTTTTTTTTTTAATTTTCTAGTTTCCCCCCCCCCCCCCCCCTAAAGTGGCCCCATGAGTAAAATTCATATATTTTCGTGTCATGTCCGTGTGTACCCACACTTAACCTTAATATATTTACAAAATTTCAACTCAATCGGACCAGTACTTTCGGAGCAAATTGGCTGTGACAGACAGACAGACCCATACAGACACGAGTGATCCTATAAGTATAAGGGTTCCGTTTTTTCCTTTTGAGGTACGGAACCCTAAAAACTACAAGATGGATATTGATGAAATTTGAAATATAGATAGGTGTCTTGTATGAGCCGCTACTTAGTTTTTTAGTCAAACAACTAAAATAAATATTTTTAGGGGGGCACTCCAGACATGTTACAGAAGGTAAAGTTTTTGATTAAGTGAATATCTTTGGAAATAATCGCTCCGAAATTTGTGAAAATTGCCCCCCCCCCCCCCCCTCTATCTTCTAAACCGTGTGTCCAAAAAATATGAAAAAAATTACAAAGGTAACGCTTAATCAATTAAGGACTACTTGCGCCGTACTGCGATGAAAAGAACAAGTTTATTTACTGGACGGTAATAAAATAGCCATGAACACTTTCAAGACCGGGAACCCGCTCGGCGGGTGCTAGGATCGCAGTAGCTACGGCTTATGTTCATTCGGAGTTTGTTATGTTATCGCGTAGCTCTATGTGGCCGTGGTTGCTAAAGTGTTAGAAGATAGTTTACCAGTAAGGGTGCCTCCGCTCCACTATCACTTCGCGGTTCACCACCACTTGTGACCGATCTTACGATGAAAGTTTCAAGCTGCAAGATTCTCTGCACGTACCCTGTAGTAATTTCAAGTGAGGTAGAAGGCTTGACGCATCCCAGGTGGTCTTACGCAAAAATATATGTATATCAGTGATATTTCGCGAGCCCGAAAGGCGAGCTTCAGGCTGCGAGGCCTATGGCCGAACTCTTCTGGAAGTTCTTCTGGAGTTTTAGTTAGTAAATACATGCGAAGCCAAAGGGAAGAAGCGCTCCAGGTCATTTTATACAAACCGTATAGCAAATTAGACAATTTTAACGAGCCCGAAGACTGGCAAGCTTCCCTGCAGGCGTTTCATATCCCCAGTAAGTCCAACGGAGGCCAAAGCCGAGAACCGCTTAAGGCCAAATGCATATTTGAGTCTGATTTTCGGAAGCCCGAAGGACGAGCTTCAGGCTGCAAAGCCGAAGACCGAGCTCCTTTGCAAGAACCTGTGTTCTGAAGTAATAAGCAAAAGTCATTAAACTTCTCACGCAACCAGAAATCTTGTCAGTCTTTTTCGTAGTCAGGTGTTAATTTTTAGCTTTATTTTTATTTGTAGCACATGTGTCCTTATAGTAACGGCTATGGAACCCTACACTGAGCATGGTCCGACATGCTCTTGGCCTGGTATTTATAAATATATTTTTCTTTGCTGCTCTAAATCTGCACACTGTTATTATACCGTACCGTAACACTCTTAAAAGCTTTTATATTGCATTGTGCTAAAGCGGTCGCGGTTATCTTGCGAAGGAAAATCTATGTGTTAGTGGTAACCTCACGATGTTCTTAGCACGGATAATACAGGACATTACATTGAAAATAAATATAATAAAGACAGCGACGTCTTAGTTCACGCACTTAGAATAGTCAGCATATTTTTCTTTTTTATTAGGCCTAATCGAGTATACCGTAAAACCGTTAAAGCGCTATATTGCCAGATTTTTTTTACCTTACTAACCTAACTTAGGTTTCATAAGATCGTTCGTATCATTTAAACTACATTTAATTGTCAAATACGTCTTCCTTACATTTTCTGTTGTTTAGAGATGAAATGGTAGACCCATTTATTTTCAGCCTCTAAATGATGGACATAGTTTAGCATCTAAATTGGATGCCATGGCAAACTCAAATCAAAGCTGAACAATCCTGCGCCAAACGTTCGGGCCCCACTCAATCTTCGCTTCCGATCTGTGTAAATTGCAAACTTCGCTCATAACGGTAAATAACACCGAGAACACCACCTAAAATTATTTGAATAGCCAGCGAGAGCCAACTATAGCAGAAGTTAGCACTTAGCATACAAAATCCAATGTAAAAACTTATTTTAGAATTCTTTGATCTTTAAATCTTGCTTTATTGGCCGTTCGTAATTTATATAGTACTAGCGACCCGCCCCGGCTTCGCACGGTGTTTCTCTATTATATTATGCATGTATTATACATATAAACCTTCCTCTTTAATCACTCTATCTATTAAAAAAAACCGCATCAAAATCCGTTGCGTAGTTTAAGCATACATAGGGACATAGGGACAGAGAAAGCGACTTTGTTTTATACTATATAGTGATACCCCACCCCAAGCTAGTTATATAAATCAAGGTAGCATTTTCAAAGGACTATCAATGAAAATGTCTTCATTGGCCATTTCTTAGGCGCGTCGGGTCCACCTGCCCTGAAGATAGGCCCCGTTTGATTGGGCCCAGTAATTAGTATAATAAATTCCTTTAATTTGCAATCAGTGTCGACTCCGCCACGGTTCTCAGTGATTAAGGCCTCCATTTGCCTCGGCGTTTGTTAGCAAAATGTCCGTACATTTCCTCTTACACTTAACACGTTCCGCGTAATTTTGAACAACGTTAAACGCTTATAATGAGCCTCGTAAATTAATCCTAACTCGCTACAATAGCTATTAATGTATCGGATTATAATTACTACAAGTTATAAACAATTATAATTAAAAGCAATTTATTTGTGTCAAAAATTGACTGAATAAGTATATAGGTGAAGTGCATTATTACACTTTCGTTTAGATTTCAAATGATCTAGCAATAATAAATGTATCTAAAGTTTCCCTTAATTATCCATGTGAATCATTAAAAAATTCAGCAGCTCGATATAATGTCCATTAAAAGCATTTTAATGGACATTATTACTTTAACTTCAACGCTATTTCTTACCTAACCTAACTAATCTATGGTAATATTGAGTTATACACTGGAGCTGAACGTAGTACATTAATCACGATCCAAATCTCAAGACACTTGGATTTCGTTGTCGCACAAATTCATCATATGAGTGAATCCACTTTGAAACTCACCTCACACTATAAGCACGTTTTTCGGTAACTTAAGAGATAAAACTGTCATGATAAATCGAAACGTCTCGAACGACTCTTCCAGATTACAATAGTATTTTTATTATACCTGAGATATATAATCTACAACTATTTTGAAAATGCTTACTTAATTACTAAAAACCGGAGACTAAAAGTAATTCTCCTATAAGCTCAGATAACACTGACAAGGAGGGTACCCTTCCTTGTCAGTGTTATCACATTTCACCTCAAACTCATATTTTCCTAAAAAAACACCCTCAAACTTTGAAAGTTGAACTTGGGCAGCTAAAAAAAATACGTCTCTGCTATTTTAGACTACTCTACCTATAACATATATCAAAATGAATCAAATCGGAGTCGGACAGTTGGGTACCCTTCCTTGTAAGTACGGAGCATAAACAGTTATTAAGAGTTGTTTCTTAAAAAAATTATAACATTGATTTGATGAACAAGGGTCGGGACCCTTGCGCCAATTTAATCTTATAGTCGAAGATTTTTATAAATAAACCTCAACGTTTGTATTGTTCACGCAATCTATTGGCACTTGAGTGGGGCTCTAGGAGCTGGCAAGGCACTTTGTTACTGCATAGGTCGGGTCGGTATCAGATCCAATATCCACGCTGGCCGTCAAGGTGCTGTAGCGCGTTATGACGTGCAGTGCGCGTACACTGGTTCCAAAACATGAGCAATCGCAGCTAAAAGCTGATACATTGAGTGATTAGGAAACTTTAACAATACACACTTTCCGGAGCTGTCCGGAGTAGTAAACAGGTTCCTATACCCTCAAGAGGCGCCTTTTGCGAAAATGGCCGATTCCTCGTAAATAAAGTAAGTCAAGTCAACAATTTGAATATTATTTGCCCAATTTTTGCCCTAGATTTTATTAACCGAAGTCCCGGAAAAATTGGTTAGCGCGCCCTGAAAAGTCGCTAGAAAGACAATTATTTGTTCATTTTTAGTTAGACAGTTACCTATATAAAACACACGTTGGCAAAATAAAATCGAGGTAAGTTATTCTAACTAAGGTAACAAAGTAAGGCGTTGGTAGTGTGTGCAACGCAACCGCACCGCTCACGCCGACCTTATCCACCAAATGGGGCTGTACGTCATCCGAGAGTTAATTAAATCTGTAGGTACGAGCTGCGAACACGGCAAATTAAAGGAGTGAAGCCGTCAATATTTGCAACATGCCGATGGTAAACCTCCAAAGTAATCCTAAGAGTACCTTAATAGGTATTTTAAATTAGGTACTATAATTATGACCGCTGACGAAACAGAGATTTAGGTACCTATAAGTTCATCCTCCTTGAGATGAGCTCGTTTTTAGGGTTGCTATTACTAAACTTACATCGTCTATCCGTCAAGCAGTCTGTCCATATAGTAGGACTAGTACTAGTAGATGTAAGAGGAAATTAAAACGGTTTTGGAATCTAAAAATTATGCCGTTTTATTAGATAACCCATTTCATACAAAAGCCCTACTTTAAATTTTCGACATCTCATTTAGACAGAAGATTTATTTTTATTAGCGATTTTTAAACACTATTCCAAATTTCAAAGCGATAGCAGCAGTAGTTCCTGAACTGTGATATCTGGCTGTAACTGACGGACAGGCAGACGGACAGAATCGCACCAAATTGGTTTCTTTTTTCACTTTGGCACGGAACCCTAAAAAGAACTTAGTTTTACACAAAAGACTCTAGGTATCAGTGGCGAGGCGTCCGTAGAACTCGATTCCCATCGGCTTGCCTAATATTAGGCAGTTCAGCATTTAATTCTCGTGCTCTTAAAGAAAATTGAAGCCAAAGCTGCTCCAGCTTGCCCAAGGATTTATTCAACGCCACGCCACTGCTAGGTAGGTATACACCGTGTATACCATTTTTAGAAGAAACAAACACCGTTCAGTGTTAGGGTCTTAAAGTTGGTTTATACATAGGTACCTTTACCTTGTGAAATCTGTTATGCAATGTCATGTGACTGTGTAACGGAAATAGATGGAGTGTTGTCACTGTTTTCGCAATGGAGGTATCCATTGCGAAAACAGTGACAAGGATGGGGCGAAAAAATCATAACCACCACTGCAAGAGAATCGTAACTAAGAAATACCAATAACATAACTTAAACCATTAAGTAGCGACAGTCCCGAAGCGTACTATTAACTTTTAGGGTATTTGATCAACAATTATTACTAGGTTAGAAATGTAAGTAAGCTAATTTAAACGGAGGAACTAAGATTTTTTTTATCCTACTTAAAACTCCACGAATGTGTGTCGTATCGCACCAAGGCCATACGCCATGGGCGCATTGTGAGACCCGCCGCATCCTTATGTGTTGATGGGTCGCCAGAGGTGCCTAACCACTTTAAATAAAATTTTGTTAATGATTATATACGGTTACGGTAGGTATTTTACATGTACACTGTGTATGAAATAATTATTTGCCTGTTTTTTATTTGACCCTCATAAAAATTGCAGACATACAGTATTAATCGAACAATAATTTATCAATCCGTCGGAGTTTTGCAAAATGACTACTTTGAAAAAAGATTTATTTGTGAATTGAACATTTGTTAAATGATTATTTAACATTCAATATATTTGCAAAGTGTTACATTTGCTAAATGTACATTTGTCAAATAATCATTTATAAAATGAGGATTTTGAGAAATGGTATATTTGTGAAATGAATAGTTTGTGAATCGTTATTTGTTAAATGATCATTTGTGAAATGTTTTTTGTGAAATTATGGTAAACCAAAAAAAATATTGATTAGGCGACTGAAATAAATACAACGTACGGATTAAACCAGTGTAGATAGCGGGATGAAATTTGAAACACATGTTATTTATCCCTATAGAGACTATAGTAGAGGGCATAAAAGTATGTATGGATGGAAGAGGTGAAATTTTACGTGGCTAAAATCAGCATCTAGTGCTATATCGGTTTACCTTCATTTCACAAAAAAATATTTCGGTCGACTAAGACCCGGGGCTTATATTTCTGCTCTGAGGGACACAAACTGACTAACAAACCCAACCTAAAAAAAGGAGGACAGAATAGATTTATACAACTAAAATTCGACGGACTCGGCTAGGCGGGTTATTTAATGTTGTCGAACGAAAGTAGTTTGCCTAGCCGTTTGATAGAAGGGCTAGACGGCCCGATGTTCATCCAGGCACTTAACTAAATGGGGCCATTTAGTGAAAAGGCTAGGCAGTTAACCAAATGGCTAATTAAGCTAGTTGGCGGCGACATATATACAAACAGATAGACTAGTAGTGATTTTATGATATCAACCTGACAATAACAACTCATGAAATAAATTTATTAAGCATAAAAGTTGACATTGGCATCAACAATTTCATTAAACGGGAGCGAAAACCATCCGTAAAATGAAAATTATATCTACGTCACAAGCCGTGTTTTCGTGAAATATTAAATTCGACCTCTCTCGTTTCCCGGGACGGTGGAATAAGCAAAATGCCAAAACCGCTTTGTATCGCTGCAAGCATGTTTATATTTGTTTAGGACACAATAGAAAATGTTACCAGTAAAAAGCTACGTGCCTTCTCGCGGCGTGTAAACTCCTTTGAAGACTGATGCTCCCGGTTACTCGTGTACTTTTATTAGCGAACCGCATAATTGTGAAGATGAAGATGTACCAACGTTTGTAGAAGTGGCTTTTGTTTTATCAAAGTCTCTTTTGATGCATAATGGATTAGCGTTTAATTTCCTGTTAAATGGATGTTGGTAGATGAGTGAGATGGTAGGGATACGTACTCGTACCTGCCTAGTTAATTAGCTATTAAAAAATATGATCACTGAGAATGGCAAGATAAATTGCGAAAATACGAGTAGGTATATATGCCATCTAATGTATCGTGTGCAATTTTAGGTTATGCAACGTACGTTAGCTATGATACACATTATAATAAGTACATTTGTGTATGAATTAAATCCACTAGCGCAGAGGTAGCTTTCCCTAACCAACCTGTGGAGTCCTGACCTTATCTAGGGTCAACGTAAGTACCAAAATACTAATTTGAATGTTCATTACCTACAGGTATGGCGCAGCTAGCGGCGCGAGGGTACATATCGCTTGGTTGGCGTTATTACCATGGTAATGGCCGTTACCTGGGAAATTACGCCTCCCGCAGTTAACAGCCATTTTAGTGACACTTAATCACACGCCTAGCATAATCACCTCCAACCCTGCTTGTATTAGGACCTACCTTGGGCAGGTCGTTACAATCGCAAACTATTGCGTTAGCAGTAATCCAGGATTCTCTTAGGAACGTAAGTCAAGACGTTTCTGTGTTTTATGAAGTAATACCTTATAAATATTATAACTTTACTATAGTGCCTACCTACCTGCTATTTTTTGACGCGTACGTATGGAATATATATCTGGGGATTGCAAAGCATTGCTAACGTACCTACATAGAGAATATTAATACAAAAAGTCTAATATAAACGTAATATTGTATTAGTGTTCCTATACTGGGTCGTGATTCAAAATAATTAAACGTCAATCTATCCATGATTTTGAACAACTTTTACTATTGGGTCAACTTTGTAAACCCAAAAAAAAATACAACTCTCTCATACATTTTGGTCTACGTATTCATGCCCTTTTCTGTGAAACAGTTAATTTTTTTTTTTACTTTTACAAAGTTGACCCCATAGTAAAAGTTGTTCAAAATCATGGACAGATTGAGGTTTAATTATTTTGAATCACGACCCAGATTACACCCAGTATTGGCTGTATGTATAGTGGTACTTGTGTTTTTACAACAAGATAGGTTTACACATTACATAAAGTTATACTTCTTGCGCATGAGAGCCACAGTACTACAATCTAATAAAGTAGACCTGAGCATGGACGTCCGCGATTACAGTGTCGGCACGTGCGGCGGCAAGCCGCGCTGTCACCCCCACTAACACAACTTGCGAGACACTCTCACAGCTCCTGACGTGTGCCCGAAATACTCAGCAACGCCACACAATGCTGACAACTACGAAATTATTTTCATTTTTGGTATTCCGCCTAGTCCGCTCTTGTGTTGTTACTTTGTGTTTCGTAAAACAAGAGTTTTCTGAGACAGAAGTAGAGTATGACTTTCTCAATACCAACATTCCGGGTATTATTCTCAATGGATCATTAATGCTAGGCCACATGATATCGCTACGGCCAGAAACCAAACTATGAACTTGTTCGTATTTTGTGTCAGATAAAAATTAACCTGAAATTCATCGAGAAGTTTTAAGATCGTAGTATCACGTTACCACTTAAGAAGTGCAGTGTCTTGGAGACTTAAGCAAGCCCGCATCTTCTCAGACCGTGTCGAGTTACCTTTAAGCCAAGTCACTTCAAGGGAGGTTGGGAGATTAGTTCAGGAGGTTGTGACGGAACGTAGCCTCGTCAACATATTAAAAAATAATTTACAGTTCATTCAGAATTTGAAACTTCAGTTGCAATCTTCAGTTACGGGTTTCAGAGCTGGAAAAATTGTAAGGATTACCAGTTCAACCAACCGAACTGAAGCTCCTAAGAAATGCAGAGTAATGGATAAAATCCTAACATTGCTCAAACAATTACGTTAGGCGTTTGGATAAACATTATATTAGGAAAAGATATGGAAGATTTGCAATCTTACCTAGTATAATTATCCATGGACGTTGGTGACGAAAGCACTCAAGGTAGGGTATATTTACAACCATGGCACTTATAAATATAACGTAGGACAGTTGCAGATTATTCCAATACTTAATTAATTTTCTTCGCCACGTGAACGTAAACAAGGAATGATATCGAAACTGACCGAATGTATTTGAAGTGATGTCACAAATACAATCGCGTAAGTTATGGTTTAGGGAAAATTATCGGAATTAAGATAATGTTTTAATTTAGATTAATTATATTATATAGATTAGAAAATTAAGAGAAAATTATTGGTGAGTTTATGAAAGTGATTTGTGATAGCTAAATTAATAATATTATTTGCGGGTTCGAATGGGAAAACTTAGTTAATACAGAACTGATTGTCTATGGCAAAGATAAATAATCGAAAGTACCCGTAGATAAGATTCCTAAGGAATAGACCTTTTGCTCTTAGACATAAGGTTGATTTTGGGCAAACCGTAAAATATTGGCGCCTTTTTATGGACCAATCACAAAGCGTCCCAATGATATGCATATGTGTGCAGTACTTTTGGACTGTTGGATTATCGAAAAATGTTGCCAATTACTGGAGGAGCAAATTGGATTGGAGAATAATTGTATGATTAGATAATAAAATAGGTAGACTATAATTAAGCTTTCTAGTAATTAGAAAAGGACATTAAAAGGATAATTTGTTTATGTGTTATTATACGCCAGGGCAACAGGTATTTTAGCATAAATGGGAGATAATCGGGAATTTATGTTTGAATAATTGGGAACACCACTTACGGAACAGGCGGATATATGGACTACCCTCGAAATAAAATTCCTCAAATCAAACAAAGAAATAGGCAGTATGTCTTTAGCCATAAGGGCGATATTCAGCCAAATGAGAAAGTGGCGTGATCTTGCTTCTTCCAATCAGAGGATGTCCCGGAACTATGAATGTGTGAAATTTACCCTGATGAAGAATCGTGCATAATGAGACTGAGATATCGAAGGATGGACATAAGGTTGAAAATCATGTACATACGAAAAACCGGGAGAAACGTCTATAAAACCCGATGTAACCAGTATTTCAGCGTTCAGTCTCGCCTCGGCGACACTGAAACCAACCTCAGCTCTCGCGAGCTGCCATCAATAGTCTACGTCGTCAAACCAGCCCTGGAGGCTGCCAACATTTAGTCGCCGATACTAGATCTCTGCGAAAGCTGTACAGGCCGGTACAGGCTATGTCTAGTGTTAGGAAATAACTGAACCTTTGCGAAAATCTTTCGGGATTATGTTCAGTTATTAGTCAGATTAGGGATCTCTTCAATTATTCTCATCTGCGGCTTGCCGACGGCGGAGCCCTGCCCATTTTCAGCCAGAATTTGGGACTTCTTCAATTATTCTCTTCTGCGGCTTGCCGACGGGGGGGTTATCGCCATTTTTAGCCAGAGTTAGGGACTTCTTCAATTATTCTCATTTGCGGCTTGCCGACGCGGAAGCTATGCCCAAATTAAGTCAGGTTTTAGGCACATTTTAGTCACATCTTAGTCGAGGGTTTATGACCAAATTGGGGAAGGCCTACATCCATTAATTAGTCCAGGCTGGGCCTACGCGGGAGCCATGCCCATTTTTAGTCAGATTTTAGGCAGATTTTAGTCATAGTTTAGTCACATTTCAGTCAACAGGTCCTATGTTCGTTAAGTTAGTCCAGGCCTACCTACAAAAGGGTTATGTTTTAAATAGGAAAGATTTATGTCCATTTTCAGAAGTTCTGTCTTGCATACAAGGAGTTCTAGTCAAAATTTAGGGGAAACCTACGTTTAATTTAGGCCGACAGTCGGGAAGAATCCTGCGATCATAGTTTGAACCATAATATGAAACTTAAATCCACGTTACAGCGGAGGGAATCGTCAATTGTCAACGGCGGGACAGCGGGCACGGGGAGGAAGCCGTCCGCTGCGTGCTCGACGGCGTGCACCTGGTCCTAGATTGAAGATAACAAAGACAAACGAGCAACGGCGCCGCGGAGGGCTGGCTGGCGGTGAACGTGCAGACCACGGCGGCGGCGTGTTCCTGTCCTTGCAGCGGAGGGAATCGTGACTATCGGCGGCCGTGCGGGTCGGCGGCGGGCGCGTCGTCCTGGGGCAAGACCCGGTTCCTGTTCGTAGAGGTTTGAAGACATCGAGGGGTAAGTGTTTTATTTTATCACTGGTAGGGCTATTCGTGTGGGGGTTGCTTTGTTTTGGGAGGTTGTATATGAATCTGAAAGTCATAGGCCTGTTTGGTCCTAGAATTGTCTAAAGTTTACTAAAGTTAGTATCATATTAAATGCATTTTGAGTCAAAGATAGCAACAATTTCGGTTGAGACGTCAAGCGAAATTGTTAGCATATTTTTTTGAACGAGCATAGGCAGGCAAATTTGAAGTGCTTTTTGTAATAATGTACATTTTTGCAAGGGTTTTATTTTAGTTGACTTTTCTTTCTTGTGTGTTACTTGGATATTTTGTTTTGTGCGGAATATTTCGACATTTGCGTTAAACTATAAATTTGGTTTATGAATAATGTGTGATACTTAAATATTTGTGCGAACACACGGATGTGTGTTAATTCGTCATTAAGTGTATGCGATTGGGCGCCTACCCTCAAATTCGTACGGAATACCTCGACCATTGCGTTGAACTATAATTTTGTTTTATGAATTATGAGTTTATGAGTTTCGTACACGTATGAATAGAATTAAGTCGGGTTTTACGTTTTACCTCACGGTATTACATAGTTGTAAGCTTGCGTTTAATTGATGCGTAAACTACTATTTGTTTATGAATAATGAGTTTATAAGTTACATACAGGTACGGTTGGATTTAAGCCAGGTGGTACGTTATCGTATTGTGGTGTGAATGTGCGGTTTCTCATGAATTTTATAAGTGTTCATTTATCTGAACATACATATTTTCTGCTGCGTATTTGCGTGTGCAATCATACCCTCAATCTTTACTATACTGAGTTATGTATGCAACTTACTTCCTAGGAAGTTTTATTTACGAATCTTTAAGAGTACGAATTGGAACATATTCAAAACACCGAGACCTTTTGTTGGTTTCACCAGGATTTATTTATTTTAATTATTATGCATTTATGTGTTGTGAATGTGATGAGACGAATCTATTGTCGGATACTTGCATGTAATATATTGGGTTGGTTTTGTCACTTATTGCATTTCTATGAGTGGATGCTTTTACATTTTATGATGATAAACCCGTGTTCAGGCAATTATTACCCGATGTTTATTCATGTTTACATAAACTTTACACACTCAGTCACACATACTTGCACATTAATTTAGTATAGGGTAAGTTAGCAGCTGATAGTCACAAATTTATTTATTACTTATAGACAACTTCAAGCATTCTTTTGGGAACCGAGTAGGTAGTAAATTGATCTTAAAAGGGGGGGAAAATGAGGTCAATTTAATAGGTGGATAGGGGGTGTATAGTTAGCAATAGATATATCATTACTATATGATATTAGGTAGGTGCCGTGGTAATCGGGGGGAGACGGTTTGTCTGCCATATTGCCGTAATGTGACAGGGGAGCGGTCTCTGCCTCCGGACTGTCTGTACTTACGAGATAGGCTAGTAGTTCTGGGGATAGGTTTCAGAATTGTACTCATGCAGGCAGGAGTCCTGTCGGCAAGGTTGCAGTTCCTTAGGGGTTACTGATAGTGGAGGTAATTGTCAATAGTGTTGGTCCGTAGTTTATATAGCTCATCCTGGTATAGTCCCGCCGTTTGTGGACCCATGGGTAACTCAGGCTGACGTGAGTGTCTACTGTATCTCCCCCTAATGGCAGTGGGACTGTAAGGAACCCAGTATCGTAGCTGAGCCCTCATCGGCGGCGCGGTACTCATTTGACTAGCGGCGGATCGCCTGGCCTCTTTTCAGAGTTGAGCCTCGCTTCGGCGGGAAGATCCAAAACGTAGTTGACCCTATTTATATTCGAGCTTAGTTCGCGATTTGTTTGGCCCTTTGCTATTAGTGATCCATGGGTATCTTATAGGGGGAGCTTAGTCCTAAGGATCATACCGACCAGAGTTGAGTTGTAGTATTACCATTTCTTATATCGTCACGCCACATTATTATGCAATCCCGGGGAGGTCAAGGTCCATATCCCCGCAAATGTTAGTGGGAGTCATGCAGGTTACGACCGGTGTCTGTTGAGTATGTGATTTTGAACTCTTTAGCGTGAGTGCTTTGGGAGCTGTATTATAATTGGCTTAGGGAGAGTTTATTCTCAATTACATAACAAGTTTGAACACTTGATACACCACTCTTATTCGTCAATAAGAACCAGCTCTGGGAGGACCCTTGGTAGCTATTCGAGTAGGGATTTAGGTACACTGGTTTAATCCTAGGTTCCCACATACCGACTTTTAAGACATTAAAGTCACACTTAATACATATCACATTATGATTTAGGCTTTATTGACTACTTACTTTTGATTTGTTCTTTATCATATTATGAAATAGGTTTGACTGACTGACGTCTTAGTATAGCTAGGCCAGGACACTTGACCGTTATAGGGTTACTGACATCCTGCCTTTGACAAGACTACTAGACTGAATACTATGACTAGACCCTCTACATACAGTGACTGTACTGGTAGGCTAACAGACCGGTGGATGATTATTTACGACGTTTTTTATCATTCGTAAAGCCCTACCTTACAAAACGTTGGTAGTTTCATGAATTGTGAAGATTGAGCAAATTCCATAAAATAATCCATCTTTCACAATTCTTCTTGCCAGGTATTAGGGCAGAATCAGTCTATAGATAAGCCTGTATCTTAGCTTATGTTGTCCTGCATGTGGGGAGCTGGGACTGACATATGCTATAGATACAGCACCTTAGTTATAACACTACGTTATAACCTCCCTATTTGCTGTCCTCTCAGTAATATTGGCATCTGAGCCGATACAAGAATTTCCCATAAATGTTATATGCCTCCAGGCATTTTTGTGGAGGGGGCTCATCGTCTTTGGCCGGAGCTACTGGTGATAGCGGGGATAGGAGCGTCACCCTTGCCACAACCCTAATACCTTTTTTATACTATAATATCAACGACTATAATCATACAAAAGACTACTTCGATTGACAGACAATTTTGTATAGAATGACTCATGACTGCCTTCCCGCCTCTCTAGAACCTTCTATATAGTCTAGAATATAGAACTCTAACATGATATCATCTCTTATTAACATTACGCCTTTCTTACATAAGATAATAAAAAGTTAACTCATAAATTTTATATCTACCATACTTACATTTCCTTCAATCAAGTCAAATATTCCTGCGGAGTCCCTGTCTTATCGAAAAGAGTTCTGGGTTATCTACATCACAACGAAGGGTCCTACCAATACTAGAACGATCACGCCATGGCCAAAGACAAGTTTAGATTATTAATGTAGGTATAGCACATCAACCATCCAGTAATAAGTATTATAGGAATAGTTCAGTATTAACAGCCTTCAGTACCTACACTAGAGTCAGAGAAAATTACCAGTAGTTTCAGATTCTTTAGATTTTCATTTCAGTAGTATAGTTTCAGCTACAAAATTCATCGTCATGTAATTTCAGTAGGGCAGATTCTCTAGGGCGAATTTCTAGGGCGGGAAAGAAGATGTAGAGTAGCGAGAGTAGTATTGAGGTATTAGGATAGGGAGTTATTACAATATGTGATGCCGTGATACCAGGATTAGTTAAAAGCTAGTTTAATCAGAAAAGTTACATTTATTATCATAAGCTTGTCTGTAGTAACCCAACAATGGGTTACAATTTGTTGTCGTTAATGGATAGAAAGACGGGGGGCCGCAGGGATTTATTGATTAAATTATGTGTATTTCAAAGTCTTCATTAATAATTAAACCAAAATTTAGTCATGAGCACAGGGCAGGTATCACTTCTATTAAAATAACTGCATAACTGTTTATTACCAAGCAGAAACAACATTATTATCCTTTTGCCAATACTTCATTATCATGTATTATCTTTTCACTCCACTGTTAATCTGAAACAATAGAATAATTTATTTTTTATTAATTTCATTTTCAATTAAAACCACAGAATTATTTTTAAAAATTTACAGTTTATCTTACTAAACAGGTGGTTACCTTAAACCATGACAATAGTTTATAGTTAGGAAATAATCAGAAAATCATTTCTCAAAAATACCAACAATAATTATTTGCTTTATGACTCAAGTAAGAAATTGAGAAATTAATATGAATATAAATAATAAAGCAGAAACGTGCAATTAAATTATCAATTAGGGACTATACCAACCTTGTTTTATCAATATTCATCACTGTAGAACGAAAAATTCATGTTTGGAAATTTTCTCCGGAGACTCTCAGAAGACAAATTATGATTTCTAATTGAATTGTATTCTGAGATGTAGTTATGTTGTAGTAGACTCATCATTAAGCTGGGCTAATTATGATTAGTAGATAATAAAATCTACAAATAGGCTCCCAAGGACTTTGTAGCACTTATCTTTGCTTTATGAAGGAGGGGGAGGCCGGGGCCGACGGTCACCGACATCACTTAATCATTAGAAAAGTTTGGGTTTGCTTGGTGATTCCAACCGGGCACTGCAACTCTTCGTGTACAATGATAGTTGAAAGCCAGATTTCAAACTATTTTTCAAATTAAAGGACATGTTTTCATAATTAAAGAAACCACTTTCATAGGTTATGTTTCCAAAAAATATTATCATGGTTTGCAGTAATGTAAAGCTTGCTGTTTGTACACTAACATAATTAACTCACAAAACAGTTCATTGGTGTACATTTTCACACTCCAATATGCTTAAAATTTTAACATTTTTTTTTTTTTATACACTCACTAGGTTATATTTGCTTTGTATTATATGATTCATTGTTTAGCATTTACAAATTGATACCGGTAACCTGTTAGGATACATGCCCAGTCTTTATTTATCACACTTGAGAAAAACCTAGGTAGCGTTATGTATTTTTACTACACAATAGTCAGGCAACAAGGAAGATAGGTTATGGCACTTGTGACGAATTTAACACTCCCGACGCGTTGTCATAAATTAGGAGGGTTTGTCGTTCTAAGAAAACATCGCTGTAGCAATGAATGACTTTGATAGCGATAGTGATGAGAAACGTCATGTCAGTGTCATCACAATAGGGTACTTTCCTGACAGATCAAATCAGTCACTTTTTATGAATTATCAAAACGCTCGGATAGTATGAAGTTTCTATGAGAAAAAGCATAATGACGTCATTGTGCTCAAACATCAAATAATCTCCTCATTTATAGCTTTTGGTCTTTTAAAAAATCGTATAAAACGTTAAATAGGTGAATTTTAGTTGATTTTTGCAAATTTTCGAAAGCAGATTTCAAGGCTAGCGTGAAGTAATAAATTACTTGTTGATTACAGTACATTATTGACTACAGGCAAGTACCCTATTAGAAGGTCATCCGGCCGCGTGATGGCATTATACGTCGTTCAGTAGCGAGAAATATAAGCTTAGTTTGAGTAACAAACTATATCTCGTGCGGTACAAAAATAGATTGTATTTATTCCAATCGTGACACATAATTTTAAAGATATATTTGGCACTATTAGGGCATTTATGTTGAGAAAGTACGTAATGATGAAATATAAGGTTAGCTGTAATTATGTCCACTCTACAGGAACATATAGGTAGTCGATTAACGTAATAGTATTTCTTGTGCATCCTTCCTTTATGACATAACTATAGCTACTTTCATAAAAAAAAAACATAAGTAAAATCATGATACTACATTTTTGAATATGAAGTGACATCACTAAAATTGCAGTCAGTACATCCCTAGGTAAGGTGACAGATTATAGATAGGAAACTAAAAGTCAAGTGAAAAATTATGTATTAGGCAGATGAAGGGTTAAAAATTGTTTGAGTTATGTTATCGTACTTCAAGCAATTTTGTGGGCGTTCATGTGCCATTTTCGTCACAAATTAATTCTCCTATATTAGATAGGTTATCCACAAGACCTGTTTAGTTAAAATTGTCAGATCAAATTATTTAACAGCCAAGCAGTAGGGAGCGTGCACGGCGAATACACCGCCAATCCAAATCTTGTACATTGTTATATTAAGGTCACATTGATATAAAGTGTCAATAATATGACTTGTATTGGTATGACCACGACTTACTGTATTTGGAATTGACAATTGTAGATGGTTTATGATTATTCAGGCCTGCTAAGTTGCCTTTTCCATTCGTATAGACCATTGATATTGCTTCTAGGTCCCTATAGTAAAGGAAAGTTATGTAGTCAAAAGTAAAATTGTTTTTTTTTATACGGATATTTCTAGAAAATAAAAGGGAAACCAACAACATGATACTTTATTATTAATAGAATATTTGCTTAGATAATTGCGGTTAAAACATTGAGATTTATTGTTTGAATTCTACATCTAGACAATTAGGACAAAGTCATGAGACAATCAAAAATTAAATAGCCATTATTTCAAGACATTACTTCAAGAATATAAACATTTTATTAGCTAGTAACTTCTATGGAACAAATTACATCTTTAGCGCAGACCTGCTTTACAACTAAACTTTATTTTAAGGAACCAACCAGTGGATTTAGGATAGTTTAACCAAACCTCAATAAAATTGAATCAACAATTACACCAAAGTATTTTAGCAGCTACAAGTTACACAAATGACGGGTAGACTATTGAGAAGGAACTTATTTATAAACGTAGTTGTCCAGATCAAATTGCTTAAAAAAATAAACATTCTAGTAGGGTCTTACGACTATGATTCTTTTAAGTGTAGCTTACTTACTAAACACTAAGTTGTGACGCATGTAGTATAGTACCGGATATGACTCATAAAAATCAAGAGAAAAAAAAAATAAAACATTTATTTCTGTAAGTGGGTCCTCGGGGGCTCTTTTACATGTCTTATCTCTAATTCTTTTCTTTGGCGCCTCGGGTAATTGACCTTCTGGTAAGAAGAAGCGCCGGAAGAAACTCACCAGTTTCTCTTTTCGACCAAGAAATATAAAATTAAAAAAAAATTAATTAGTATTGGATATTAGTTGCAATACTGAAAGGTTCTAATTGATAGTACTATGATTTGTCCGTGAGGTTTCATTTGGTAGTTGACAGTAGTAGGAAATTTCAATGAGTCCGGGAAGTGGTTCTCGAGTTCAACAGTTAGAGGGTCCGGGGGCCGCCTGAAAAGTTTAAAATTAAATTTGGTAAAAATAGTTAAACAACAAAAAAAAAAAAAAAAATAGGGAACGTTACATAGGTAGACTGTGGCACGGGTTAAAACTAGGAAACAGAAAAGAGAAAGTTCTGACACCTTATAGTATGTTATTATGGTTCCTTACTTATAATACTAACAATGATCGCTGTCTCCGAACCATAAATGATAGTTTATAGCAATAAGCTCTTGCATAACAAGATATTACCCATCACCACTATCTCCCATTATAACAACCATTCTACACATATAGGCAGTATGGACGACCGTTAGCGCATTTGCCCATTGCTCGACTCTCCGTAGATAAATTATAACCAAGTTAAGACCAGATAGGGTGTGTGTTAGGCAGTGGTCATTTTATCCAGTCAATTGGTGGAATAATGCATAGGCATTATTATACTTATAGACTGAATTAGGATTAGCAGACAGGAGAAATAATACTTACAATCATGCTATTCAATAAACCGGGTCCGACATCTGGCATAGCTTTTTAACCATTTATTTTGTTTAGATTCCATTTACTCATGTTCCGATTATTAAATCGACATAATATATAATAAGCAACGTTATGAGTATTACTTTTTAAAGAGTCACAAAGAAGTCTGGTAACGTTGAAAACCTGTAAAGATACAAAATTACACGTTAAACTCAGTAGGAAATATTTTATTATTACGCCACATTTAAACGTGGGTAATAAATATTATAAAACTTACTTAGAATTTCGGTACCATAGAATCCTTTGGCGTTTCCATTATATTATATGTCCAACATTAACTTACTTGTATCACATATACTATTTGCATACTAGAAGTAGTTTACTAAATTATCCCTTCATTGTAAGTTCTCTTAAGATATGTCCTTTGCTTCCTGTGAAAGATTTTAACGATGATTACAAAGTCAGTCTGCTGGTGTAGTTTCATGTACAAATATAGAAGATAGGCATTACACACATACTTACTCTTTTATACGTCATAGTCAATTCATCCACTAATTACTATAATATACCACGAATCCATTGGTAAAAAGTTAGTTATATTCTTCTTGTGGAATATTATGAACATTTTCAAAAGAGCTAACAGACAGCCGACTACTAGAGATGTCAAATGGAACTATGGAACCGCGGTTGAGTAAGCCGACAAAATTAAATATCACACATAGATGGTGGACTTTAACACTAGTATTATCCTATCAAATTTGGTCGGATTAATCCATTACCATAGAGAATAAACGTAAAGGTGTTTACACACTTGAACGCATGGAATTTTGCATACTTTATGGCTTTTTATCCAACTTGAGAAAATGAAAATAATTACGATCACGTATTATCGTAAAGGTCTTTTGAATGCAAATCATTTTAGATTCATTACTTTTAGATAGATTAGAACTATCGAGGTTTAGGTTAGTCTTATACGTAGTTTAATTGTATCAGTTTAGGATAAATTTTAAGTCATTTTACGTTTCTATGATCTTGTTATTCTTTGAATTGCCAATTAAATATATATATTTCACGTTTTAGATTTTAACATTTATGACAGGTTAAAAACGAATTACAATTACAAAATTATGGCACTAAAAATCCATATTCAGCGTTTTTTTTTTCTTACGTCGTTTTATTTTTATCATTACTACTCAGAAAAAATGTTCAAAATCAATGACTGGAATTGACTTTTTTTTATGAAACCGAAAAACAGTCCCGAGATAAGTATTATCAAAGTTGTCACGATTTGTTGTTTCGTTATAACAAATAATCGTCGGACAATAGAGATTGTCAAGTCGCGTGGTTGAAACGTTTAAATGTTTTAAGGATTTTCCGAACTAATCAAAGCAATAGGAAAATTTCACATTGTATCCAATATCAGATTAGGAAGTCGGATACAACTCGTACATTCTATCTAGTCAGTATCGTATCGGAGGTTGGAACCGATATCAGATCGGGGCATGTGAGATCCCCCTAGCCATTGACAAAATATATTTTGATTGTCTGTGAATATTAATAGTTACCATATTTGAAAAAAAATTGGGACCCTAAGTGTTGCCATATATTACGGTGAAAATTTATAAGCTGAAATTAAAGGAAAATTAATAACCGACCAAATCGGGTGTCAGACGTGGGCAATAAGTTTAGCATCATGATTGAATTTGACATTTTGCCAGGTTGGCCAACTTTGAATTAATAATAAACTTTAAATTGTACTCACAGAGTCCACCATTTGACACCTTATGATTGTATAGAAGAAGTGTTTTTGAACGCACCTAGAGTTTAGCCGGAGTTGCCAATGTAATATAGTTTGAGCTGAATAGGATATTTTGGTAGTAACATTTTCATATGGCAATATGACAGAACAATTTTAAGAGTTAACAGTTATACTTATGATGAGATTGACGAATTAATCGGAATTTGACATATTTTGAGACGGTTTGTTGGCAAAATTTACTTGCGAAACCATTGAGATAGTAATTAATTAATATGGACTAGATACTATTAGAATAATTTTATAGAACGGTGTTAAGTATTCAAAGTAGTGCAACACAGTCTGTTTGGCTAAATTTAAATGACGCAAGCAACACTGAAAGATAATTGTCATTGTCATTGTCAGATGTAACCGAAAAAAAAAATTATGTTGTTTGAATCATGTTTGCAAAGAAACATAAAAGTTTTATCAGTAAAATTAATGGTGATTATAGTTTTGTGTTAGGGGGGTGTTCAAGTTGAAAAGTGAGAACCAGAGTGATGAGTTCATTTTCGTGAATATGAAGTTAGTAATAACAATCCGATCCGACTCGAAAATATAACACCCTAAAGGTTAGTATAATTTTGTCATAATCATACATTCTGATAAATAGACTGTTGAAAATTAGGTAGAAACATCGCGTCCATAGGATACATTCAATAAAAGATGCGGCCTTATCAAGAATAAATGTTATAATGATTGAAAAGAGATTTGACAATAGTTGTCAATTAATATCAGATCTAGTTGATATAAACATTTTACCATCCAGTTAAACGTTTTACAATTAAATTAGTAAATTTACACACTAATTTTGTTGAGGAACCCTTTATGTGTTTAAGGTTCCTCTGCGAAACATTCCGGGATATCAATAAATACAGTACCTATAAATGTTTGTGTCATTATAACATTTTTATTCTACATATGATGACATCGCATAGAGGTAACTAAAATAAACATCTTTTATACGGACCACTTTTCCCTAAAATCAATATTTACCGAGTTATTAAAATTCAGACCAAGCGAGCCCGAACAAATTTTAAACTTAGAAAATTTTTGATTTTTTTTTTATGTCAGTATAACCCTCTACTATTGTCACTAAATCTTATAAAACATGATAAAATAAGCATGTTTTATTATATAAACTTTTTCCCTTAGATTAGTATTTACTGATATATTGGGGTCAAAAGGTTATTAAATTTATATGGCCCTAGAACTTAGAAAATTTTGAAGGTAAACTTTGATGTCAACATAACCTTACATTTTTGCTAAAGAATCTTATAAAACATGATAAAATAAGCATGTTTTATCACATAAACTTATTCCCTCAGATTAGTATTTAATGAGATATTGGGGTTCAAACGTTATGAAATTTATATGAATTTGAGACTTAGAAAATTTTTGAGGGTAAATTTTGATGTCTATATAACCCTACATTTTTGTTGAAGAATCTTATAGGACATGATAAAATAAGCATGTTTTGTTATATAAACTTTCTTTCTCCGGTCAATAATTATGAGAGTAGAGGTGGTTCAAAATTACAAACATCCGAGGACATTTAAATTTTACTTTCTCTTCCTATAATTTAGGCTAGTCTTTTGCTTAGTCACAAATATAGAAGCATACAGGGTATGAGTACAAAGTAGGCTGTTAGAAGTGGTTATTGCCTTCAAGTATGACGGGTGGATTTTAAATAATATCATCTCGCTCATAGGTCAAACCCACATTTACGCCTGTAGGAGCTCTTTTAATGAAGATCAATGAATTGAATAAGGTAGATATATACCATCATGGGATATCTTGATGAAGTTCTTAATTTATTATCGCAGGTAGCAACTAGCAGCGATCGAGTATTTATCTCAAACACCCACAACAATGTACGCAATCACATAGATATCTATAGTAGGCTAGACGTATTATTGTTAAAAACTAATACAACTCGCTCCGTCCAGTAACGGGTACTAGGGCTATCTTAGGTAACCCGTTAATTTGTAGATGGCGCTGGCGTTGAAATAGATCGCGCGTTTTCAAGTACAACCCAGAAATACCAATTTGAAAATTCAAGTATTATGTTGTTTAATCTCATAAACCATTAAATGGCGGCAACATCAAGATAGATCTCATTATCGTTTGTTTAACTTGGAATTCGTAAATAAGGTTTAAGTAATTTTGTTCTATATCAAATCTCAACTGGCGACTTCATATGAGTGCAAATTAATTTCAGTAGCTCAGGTTAGTACGGAGCCATATTTAAGAAGCCTTAGGAGAATAACTAGTTAGCCAATCGAAGTTAGTACCTAGTAGAGGTATCAACTGGTCTTGTTGGCCTAGGGTAGCTCAGGGCCCTATTTGTTTGTTATTAAAATTATTAATGTAGTTTTAGGGTTCAGTCGTAATGAAGTCCTTTGGTCACTCGTTCTCTACACCAGGGTTCCTGCCGTTGCGGTATACACTTTGATGTTACCTGCTAGAACGTTATAGTAGGGAAGTTTTCACCCATCATCATCATCATTAATTCTTAAGGGCGCTTCATTTTTCTCTTTCCGTATAAGGGTAGTTAAACTGTTACAAAACGAAAACAAAAATAAGACATTAATCGTTAGCTACTAAGGAAATGGTTGCCTGTATTTATTTTGTTGCATCGGCATTAGTTGAAAGGACATTTTTCCTGGAAGAAAAAAAAATGATTAGGGTATTTATGATATTATTAACTCAATAACTACCAATGATTATTTTCCATATTTTAGACTGCTAGTCATTTATAAGTTATTCAAATCAAGGTCATGCCTATACTTTTATGATTATTTCATAGTATAACTTTTGGAAGTTTATTATCTTTTGAATTTCGCTGCATTTTATGACCTACATATTTGCTTAATTAATTTGATGCTATTCCATGAAATGGAACAAAGTAAACGGATATGTACTATTTTAAGATAAGTTAAAGAAGAAGTAATCCATGTTAAACCTTGAGGGATTAATAGGGGTTTTAAAAGGGTATTCATTGATTTCCATTTTACAATGTAGACATTATATATTATATATTTATTGATATACAGGATGACTCTGAATATTGCAAATATAGGGGTTAAAAATCATAACTATGGAGTTAAAATTAAAGGTTCCAATTTGGAAAAATGTTTTACTTTTATCATGAGTGGTGGTGGCATTATAACTCTATCATTATAGTTTTAAGTCTTGAGAGAGGAACCGGTATTATGTATCCTTTAAGGTATATCACAACATACAAAGGTATGATAGATATATTTTTTTTTTATTTCAGGCTAAGGACAGTCTGTGCTGAAAAAAATTTTATGAATCATTTTTAATTTTTTTTTTAGTTTTACTGGTAATACCTTGTTTGGTTGTATGAAATAAAAGTAATAAGGGCCCGATGAAAGATAGATGGTGTGAACTTTATTAATGAGATGGTGAGTAAGGAAGAGTGTGTGGCTAGCTGTTAGAGAATAAAAGGGGGGAGGGGACACCCGGGTTTTGATATGGGATGAATGTCTATGTGATGTATGTTATGTGGTGTATGATAGTGATGAGACAGTGAAGATTGCATTTGGTTAAATGGGTTTCTTCAACCGGACAAGGCTTTGCTGTTTAACTATTATTATAAGTTAAGATTTTATTTATTTAAGAGGAACTATTATTCTACGTTAGAGCCGAAGGCGACCACTGCGCATAATAGTTGGGGCCGGCTGTGACGGAACGTAGCCTCGTCAACATATTAAAAAATAATTTACAGTTCATTCAGAATTTGAAACTTCAGTTGCAATCTTCAGTTACGGGTTTCAGAGCTGGAAAAATTGTAAGGATTACCAGTTCAACCAACCGAACTGAAGCTCCTAAGAAATGCAGAGTAATGGATAAAATCCTAACATTGCTCAAACAATTACGTTAGGCGTTTGGATAAACATTATATTAGGAAAAGATATGGAAGATTTGCAATCTTACCTAGTATAATTATCCATGGACGTTGGTGACGAAAGCACTCAAGGTAGGGTATATTTACAACCATGGCACTTATAAATATAACGTAGGACAGTTGCAGATTATTCCAATACTTAATTAATTTTCTTCGCCACGTGAACGTAAACAAGGAATGATATCGAAACTGACCGAATGTATTTGAAGTGATGTCACAAATACAATCGCGTAAGTTATGGTTTAGGGAAAATTATCGGAATTAAGATAATGTTTTAATTTAGATTAATTATATTATATAGATTAGAAAATTAAGAGAAAATTATTGGTGAGTTTATGAAAGTGATTTGTGATAGCTAAATTAATAATATTATTTGCGGGTTCGAATGGGAAAACTTAGTTAATACAGAACTGATTGTCTATGGCAAAGATAAATAATCGAAAGTACCCGTAGATAAGATTCCTAAGGAATAGACCTTTTGCTCTTAGACATAAGGTTGATTTTGGGCAAACCGTAAAATATTGGCGCCTTTTTATGGACCAATCACAAAGCGTCCCAATGATATGCATATGTGTGCAGTACTTTTGGACTGTTGGATTATCGAAAAATGTTGCCAATTACTGGAGGAGCAAATTGGATTGGAGAATAATTGTATGATTAGATAATAAAATAGGTAGACTATAATTAAGCTTTCTAGTAATTAGAAAAGGACATTAAAAGGATAATTTGTTTATGTGTTATTATACGCCAGGGCAACAGGTATTTTAGCATAAATGGGAGATAATCGGGAATTTATGTTTGAATAATTGGGAACACCACTTACGGAACAGGCGGATATATGGACTACCCTCGAAATAAAATTCCTCAAATCAAACAAAGAAATAGGCAGTATGTCTTTAGCCATAAGGGCGATATTCAGCCAAATGAGAAAGTGGCGTGATCTTGCTTCTTCCAATCAGAGGATGTCCCGGAACTATGAATGTGTGAAATTTACCCTGATGAAGAATCGTGCATAATGAGACTGAGATATCGAAGGATGGACATAAGGTTGAAAATCATGTACATACGAAAAACCGGGAGAAACGTCTATAAAACCCGATGTAACCAGTATTTCAGCGTTCAGTCTCGCCTCGGCGACACTGAAACCAACCTCAGCTCTCGCGAGCTGCCATCAATAGTCTACGTCGTCAAACCAGCCCTGGAGGCTGCCAACATTTAGTCGCCGATACTAGATCTCTGCGAAAGCTGTACAGGCCGGTACAGGCTATGTCTAGTGTTAGGAAATAACTGAACCTTTGCGAAAATCTTTCGGGATTATGTTCAGTTATTAGTCAGATTAGGGATCTCTTCAATTATTCTCATCTGCGGCTTGCCGACGGCGGAGCCCTGCCCATTTTCAGCCAGAATTTGGGACTTCTTCAATTATTCTCTTCTGCGGCTTGCCGACGGGGGGGTTATCGCCATTTTTAGCCAGAGTTAGGGACTTCTTCAATTATTCTCATTTGCGGCTTGCCGACGCGGAAGCTATGCCCAAATTAAGTCAGGTTTTAGGCACATTTTAGTCACATCTTAGTCGAGGGTTTATGACCAAATTGGGGAAGGCCTACATCCATTAATTAGTCCAGGCTGGGCCTACGCGGGAGCCATGCCCATTTTTAGTCAGATTTTAGGCAGATTTTAGTCATAGTTTAGTCACATTTCAGTCAACAGGTCCTATGTTCGTTAAGTTAGTCCAGGCCTACCTACAAAAGGGTTATGTTTTAAATAGGAAAGATTTATGTCCATTTTCAGAAGTTCTGTCTTGCATACAAGGAGTTCTAGTCAAAATTTAGGGGAAACCTACGTTTAATTTAGGCCGACAGTCGGGAAGAATCCTGCGATCATAGTTTGAACCATAATATGAAACTTAAATCCACGTTACAGCGGAGGGAATCGTCAATTGTCAACGGCGGGACAGCGGGCACGGGGAGGAAGCCGTCCGCTGCGTGCTCGACGGCGTGCACCTGGTCCTAGATTGAAGATAACAAAGACAAACGAGCAACGGCGCCGCGGAGGGCTGGCTGGCGGTGAACGTGCAGACCACGGCGGCGGCGTGTTCCTGTCCTTGCAGCGGAGGGAATCGTGACTATCGGCGGCCGTGCGGGTCGGCGGCGGGCGCGTCGTCCTGGGGCAAGACCCGGTTCCTGTTCGTAGAGGTTTGAAGACATCGAGGGGTAAGTGTTTTATTTTATCACTGGTAGGGCTATTCGTGTGGGGGTTGCTTTGTTTTGGGAGGTTGTATATGAATCTGAAAGTCATAGGCCTGTTTGGTCCTAGAATTGTCTAAAGTTTACTAAAGTTAGTATCATATTAAATGCATTTTGAGTCAAAGATAGCAACAATTTCGGTTGAGACGTCAAGCGAAATTGTTAGCATATTTTTTTGAACGAGCATAGGCAGGCAAATTTGAAGTGCTTTTTGTAATAATGTACATTTTTGCAAGGGTTTTATTTTAGTTGACTTTTCTTTCTTGTGTGTTACTTGGATATTTTGTTTTGTGCGGAATATTTCGACATTTGCGTTAAACTATAAATTTGGTTTATGAATAATGTGTGATACTTAAATATTTGTGCGAACACACGGATGTGTGTTAATTCGTCATTAAGTGTATGCGATTGGGCGCCTACCCTCAAATTCGTACGGAATACCTCGACCATTGCGTTGAACTATAATTTTGTTTTATGAATTATGAGTTTATGAGTTTCGTACACGTATGAATAGAATTAAGTCGGGTTTTACGTTTTACCTCACGGTATTACATAGTTGTAAGCTTGCGTTTAATTGATGCGTAAACTACTATTTGTTTATGAATAATGAGTTTATAAGTTACATACAGGTACGGTTGGATTTAAGCCAGGTGGTACGTTATCGTATTGTGGTGTGAATGTGCGGTTTCTCATGAATTTTATAAGTGTTCATTTATCTGAACATACATATTTTCTGCTGCGTATTTGCGTGTGCAATCATACCCTCAATCTTTACTATACTGAGTTATGTATGCAACTTACTTCCTAGGAAGTTTTATTTACGAATCTTTAAGAGTACGAATTGGAACATATTCAAAACACCGAGACCTTTTGTTGGTTTCACCAGGATTTATTTATTTTAATTATTATGCATTTATGTGTTGTGAATGTGATGAGACGAATCTATTGTCGGATACTTGCATGTAATATATTGGGTTGGTTTTGTCACTTATTGCATTTCTATGAGTGGATGCTTTTACATTTTATGATGATAAACCCGTGTTCAGGCAATTATTACCCGATGTTTATTCATGTTTACATAAACTTTACACACTCAGTCACACATACTTGCACATTAATTTAGTATAGGGTAAGTTAGCAGCTGATAGTCACAAATTTATTTATTACTTATAGACAACTTCAAGCATTCTTTTGGGAACCGAGTAGGTAGTAAATTGATCTTAAAAGGGGGGGAAAATGAGGTCAATTTAATAGGTGGATAGGGGGTGTATAGTTAGCAATAGATATATCATTACTATATGATATTAGGTAGGTGCCGTGGTAATCGGGGGGAGACGGTTTGTCTGCCATATTGCCGTAATGTGACAGGGGAGCGGTCTCTGCCTCCGGACTGTCTGTACTTACGAGATAGGCTAGTAGTTCTGGGGATAGGTTTCAGAATTGTACTCATGCAGGCAGGAGTCCTGTCGGCAAGGTTGCAGTTCCTTAGGGGTTACTGATAGTGGAGGTAATTGTCAATAGTGTTGGTCCGTAGTTTATATAGCTCATCCTGGTATAGTCCCGCCGTTTGTGGACCCATGGGTAACTCAGGCTGACGTGAGTGTCTACTGTATCTCCCCCTAATGGCAGTGGGACTGTAAGGAACCCAGTATCGTAGCTGAGCCCTCATCGGCGGCGCGGTACTCATTTGACTAGCGGCGGATCGCCTGGCCTCTTTTCAGAGTTGAGCCTCGCTTCGGCGGGAAGATCCAAAACGTAGTTGACCCTATTTATATTCGAGCTTAGTTCGCGATTTGTTTGGCCCTTTGCTATTAGTGATCCATGGGTATCTTATAGGGGGAGCTTAGTCCTAAGGATCATACCGACCAGAGTTGAGTTGTAGTATTACCATTTCTTATATCGTCACGCCACATTATTATGCAATCCCGGGGAGGTCAAGGTCCATATCCCCGCAAATGTTAGTGGGAGTCATGCAGGTTACGACCGGTGTCTGTTGAGTATGTGATTTTGAACTCTTTAGCGTGAGTGCTTTGGGAGCTGTATTATAATTGGCTTAGGGAGAGTTTATTCTCAATTACATAACAAGTTTGAACACTTGATACACCACTCTTATTCGTCAATAAGAACCAGCTCTGGGAGGACCCTTGGTAGCTATTCGAGTAGGGATTTAGGTACACTGGTTTAATCCTAGGTTCCCACATACCGACTTTTAAGACATTAAAGTCACACTTAATACATATCACATTATGATTTAGGCTTTATTGACTACTTACTTTTGATTTGTTCTTTATCATATTATGAAATAGGTTTGACTGACTGACGTCTTAGTATAGCTAGGCCAGGACACTTGACCGTTATAGGGTTACTGACATCCTGCCTTTGACAAGACTACTAGACTGAATACTATGACTAGACCCTCTACATACAGTGACTGTACTGGTAGGCTAACAGACCGGTGGATGATTATTTACGACGTTTTTTATCATTCGTAAAGCCCTACCTTACAAAACGTTGGTAGTTTCATGAATTGTGAAGATTGAGCAAATTCCATAAAATAATCCATCTTTCACAATTCTTCTTGCCAGGTATTAGGGCAGAATCAGTCTATAGATAAGCCTGTATCTTAGCTTATGTTGTCCTGCATGTGGGGAGCTGGGACTGACATATGCTATAGATACAGCACCTTAGTTATAACACTACGTTATAACCTCCCTATTTGCTGTCCTCTCAGTAATATTGGCATCTGAGCCGATACAAGAATTTCCCATAAATGTTATATGCCTCCAGGCATTTTTGTGGAGGGGGCTCATCGTCTTTGGCCGGAGCTACTGGTGATAGCGGGGATAGGAGCGTCACCCTTGCCACAACCCTAATACCTTTTTTATACTATAATATCAACGACTATAATCATACAAAAGACTACTTCGATTGACAGACAATTTTGTATAGAATGACTCATGACTGCCTTCCCGCCTCTCTAGAACCTTCTATATAGTCTAGAATATAGAACTCTAACATGATATCATCTCTTATTAACATTACGCCTTTCTTACATAAGATAATAAAAAGTTAACTCATAAATTTTATATCTACCATACTTACATTTCCTTCAATCAAGTCAAATATTCCTGCGGAGTCCCTGTCTTATCGAAAAGAGTTCTGGGTTATCTACATCACAACGAAGGGTCCTACCAATACTAGAACGATCACGCCATGGCCAAAGACAAGTTTAGATTATTAATGTAGGTATAGCACATCAACCATCCAGTAATAAGTATTATAGGAATAGTTCAGTATTAACAGCCTTCAGTACCTACACTAGAGTCAGAGAAAATTACCAGTAGTTTCAGATTCTTTAGATTTTCATTTCAGTAGTATAGTTTCAGCTACAAAATTCATCGTCATGTAATTTCAGTAGGGCAGATTCTCTAGGGCGAATTTCTAGGGCGGGAAAGAAGATGTAGAGTAGCGAGAGTAGTATTGAGGTGCTAGGATAGGGAGTTATTACAAGGTAAGTACTGGTAGGCGAGTAGAAATCAGTGTTTCCCACAGATTTAAAGACTTTCGTGAAAACAATATAAATAAGATCAAGGTTTTCCTACGGCTATTTTCATTCGGAAAATGACGATAATGACCAAAAAACGGTTAGACAAAAGATACACTAACAATGATTTCAAAAGTAAGGATAGGCCCATCCGGACAGTTCGGATATATTTTCCCCGTAACAAAAAATGCAGCTATAAAGAACAGCTGCGCGTGCTGCCGTGTCGCACTGCCGGCTGGTACTAATTTGGCGGTATTTTTTACCGCCAAAACGTCGGAACCGTCTGCGCGCTCGCTTAGCCCTGTCCTGTACACTAGTTAATGTTTTTATGAAAAACTATTTCCATCGTACACTACAGACGACAATAATGCGCCATTATACAATATTTAAACTCTCTCTTTGGTTGAATCATCGTGCAATGGTCAATAATTGTGTGCAAAACGTGATATTGCACAATTATTCAATTCTGAGGCGCATTACCTTCAAGTACCACCATAAAAGCGGGATAGAGCATCTTTCTAATAAGCTTCAATATTGGTCGCTCCGTCAACATGATCTTGTATACCGTGTCTACATAATGATATCTATGTACCTACCATGAATGCCATTATAAATGTGTAAGTATTTAAATATTCATGACTAATTTGCAAATGTATGATACATTTGCAAATTAATCAGTTTAGTGGCGAAGAAACACGCATTGCTAGCCATAAACCTCGTCTTAAAATGCCACCTTGGCTGGTCCTGCTCAAACCAACTCTCGGCATATTATGAGGTCACTAATCCAAGCATCTTCCAATTCATCGTTACCACCCGAAACCTATCGTAACAATCAGAAAAAACAGTTTGTAGTATCTATAACTTCGGACACTACGTAACAACGTATTTATCGAAGGCAACAGCGCCAGGAAGGAGCTACATACTGGATCCAGGTAGGTATTTGACTTTTCTAAATGGGACAAGCAGGAGCTATTCTTCGATATTCAACGAATTCATTTTAGTTTAGTGAGTAAAATTGCATTGTTTTTCTGTTTGTGATAATTATCAAATAAATAAAACTTGATTTGGTAGGTTTTGGGAAAACAACGTAAGTAAAAATTAATATAAATATTCAGAAATTAGAAGTACGTTGCTTGGACCGTGACATAAAAGAGAGGCTTCAGGGCAAGCGTAAATAGTGATGTCATATCAGATCGGATGAATTATCGAAGAACTCTCGAACAAAAGATAAGTTATTAAAAAAAAACACATTCTTTGATCAAGCGTCTACCTATTACGGTTCAAAAGCTATAACCCTCTGACGGATGGACAGACGAACAGACACCGGTGGCTTATTAATAGGATTCCGATTGCACCTTTTGGGTACGGAACCCTAAAAGATAAACCGATTTCATAGAAGGAAGAAATACAATAATAATCTTTTAAAAACGTAAATAGGTATGCCAAATATTTTTAGAGGTGGTACGACTACCTACCAAGTGACAACGTTGATTCCAAATATTGAGGCTAGTACCGACCACAAAAAAATTGTTGGCATATATAAATACTTTAAATATTTTATAAAAGATAATACTTTTATTTCTTCCTTTTTGAAGTTAACTAAATGAAATTACGCTTTTAAGCCAACGACATGTTTTTTTAGTAACTGATACTCACTTAACTCCCTATCTCAAAAGCTTTATGCGCTAAAGCTTTATAGCTTTAAGCGATTTTAATGAAACTTGCACAGCGCCCTAAGTTGGACTATACATAGTTCAATTAAAAAATATTTTTGCAAACCTACTTCTTGAGATATAAAAACATTCAAATCGTGTCTTGGTATAATATTTTTTTTCTGGATCAAGTTCTGTCTATTCTGGGAAGTGCTTTTCAATTAAGTGCCTGACTATTTCTCGGTCTTGTTTTTTCCATCGACAGCGATATCGCACTCTTCTTATTAAGAGAAAATCGAAGTGCACTTATTAAAAGCTTTGCTTCTTACTTATAAGAGCTAATAAAGGTTGCATTTAATAAAACTGTTCTTACTTGAATTTACGGATTACTTATAGGTGTAGGTATTATTGTATTACAAAATTAAAACGATTGATACTGACTGACTCACTTACGCACCATTGTCATGGCATGTTCATTAGATATTTAAATCTGTCATTTCGATAGTATACTAAAGTTTTATGAAATATGTTATTAAGTTAGTATATACAATAAAATTTTAAAAACAATTAGTTCACCAAAAATTAAACCTAAGTAAGCCCAAAAATAAGTTAATTTCTAAAACTATTTATTTTTTATTTAAACAAATTAAAAAAACGGGTCCACTTGGCATGGTTCCGATGATGCTGGCAGCATCTCCTCACTGTTTAGTTTAGTTTTTAAAAATAATATCATAAGTACTTAGGTAGTTGAAAACGTATTCATCTGAAATAGAACCAACAGTATTCAGAAGTTCAGTATAAAATGTAACAGAAGTACTACCTATACATAACTGAACAGGGGTAAATCTGTGCACACAACGTTATCTTACATAAAAAGGTGGACATTTCGCCTTTAAGCATTATATTTTGGTTGTCTCAGCCCTTTTATTATGCTTATCTCTGCCACGCACGCCCGCCATTAATTAGCTAAATTAATTAAAACTCCTTTAGAGTTCGCTCCCCTGACAGGAATAAACGGTTTTTGGGGATTTCAAAGTTAATACCTTTGTGTGGCTGTATTTGTATTAATGTACATAATAGAGTTAAGGAAACTTGAAAAGTGTATTGAAATCACGTTAGTACCACAGACAGCTCGGTGGTAAAGAATATTGCAGAAAATAAATTGTGCCAGTAGAAACCGAACACAAGCGATGGAATCAATTGGCTATTTGACAATTTTTATAAGTGAAAAGACCACTTCAATATCTTAGAAACTCACCGAGATACTACCATTTTAAAATCACATTTTTAGACTTTCCCAAATACGTGCCGAAACGCTTCCTATTGAAGCCCATTATGACGTGCCGTCACGAGACATAAGTACGTTACGTTGTTTGGGGAAATCAAGAACTTTATTCTGCGACTATGTTAAAATTTGCGTTCATCGTAACGGTTTCATAACAAAAGTTACCATAATTTTTATGGGTTACTTAATGGTATTAATAGTGTTTAATAATGACTTTCCTACCCAACTTTGCAGGCTCATAAAAAAAGTTACAAATTAGGTATCAAACTCAAAACTTTAACATATTTCCTTATTTTGCTTATTTTAACAGGTTCTTATATATTTTTTACAAATCTCGGTTACAGACAAGTACAGGTCGATTTATAAAAGCTGGCACGATTAGATTGAACAAGTGAATGATATGTTTATGTTTGCATCACAAAATGATTAAATACAGGTTGATTCAAGTGATAATCGTGTTTTAAGACTATCTCGTCTCATAACTTCGTAACCCAGTCTGCACTGTGTATTTTATGAAAAAAAATCCTACCTGTATAGCTACCTGTGTGTGTGTATTGTATAATCGCAACCTTGTTTGCACACTGACGCCTAGAAGCCCGGAAATTGCATCGAAACATCTAAATTTCGTATTGAGTTTCGCATATTGTCGCCATGATTTCGTAGATAGCGGCGTCAGTGTGAAAACAGGGTATAAATTAAATAAAAACTCCATTGTAAAATATTTGTAGCGAACCGTCAAATTTACCTTTCTGTTGTGCCATATCTTTTACCTGCTTAGCCTTAATAATGTGCAGATTATAATGTATTTTGAATTTTTTTCTTGACTAATGTAGAAGTGTTACGTATCCAAATATTTTGTAAACAAGTGTTTACAAAATATTTGGATCCCCCGTATAAGAATGTCACTCAACAGTGACAAGTGACATTACTTTCGTGCTATCTTTTGTGAATCGACCTACCTACCCTTGTCCTTCACTGACAAGTGCGACAAAGCATGACCTGTCACTTTCGGACTGCGTTGAATGGACAAGTATAGCATATTTCACGCGACAAAGAGTTGTACTCCGTTGGTAATTCGGGAGTATCTCCTGCCGTTGATTCACAATCTGGATAATTTCTAATTTAATAATTTTCTTCGATCTTCATGTAAAACACTATAGGATTTAATTGACGGAGCTTGTATAATCCTTAAAAATTTTGAACATTGGTAAGTAAAATAATAAACGCGATAAAACGAGTTTTAGTCTATATTTGTGAATTTTCTTTAATTTTCATATAGTTTTTATTAATTAAGTAACATATACAACTACTGAAATGCCTCAAATTCGGAGACGATTGCGTTTTGGCAATTCTGATTTATAAAACTAGAAAATAATTCGTCTTAATCGCCAATTGTGCAGTTAGCACTGCGATATTTCAGATAACTCAAGCCAAAAAGATAATGCTCTAATTAGATGTAGAAAGCTGTCGAGTAGTAGAAGGAGCGAGTACTGCAAGGCGGCATCCTCGTCTGCAGCTCCTTGAACAAGTTCCCGAGGGCGGGCTTGGGGCAGCCCTTCGCTGCCTCCACGTAGCACGCCACGCACTTGTCTTGTACGCTACACCTCTCCTGTGTACCCAAATATTGGAGTTAAAATCGCATGATGCCTAAGAGTACCAGTGGCGTGGCGTCCAAATAACTCGATTCCTACCGGCTTGCCTAATATCAGGCGTTTGAGCACCTTATTCTACAGCTCTTTAGGAAAATGTACGCCAAATCTGCACCGGCTTGCCCAAGGATATCTTTCACGCCACGCCACTGAAGAGTACCTAACAGTGGCGTAAAAGAAATGCTTGGGCAAGCCGGAGCACATTTGGCGTACATTTTCCTTAAGGGTTGTAGATTAAGGTGCTCAAATGCCTGATATTAGGCAAGCCGGTAGGAATCGAGTTCTTTGGACGCCACGCTACTGGTACCTAACGTCTTCGACATAATGAAATGGTAAACTGTATTTAATTTTTTTATGATGTTGTCACCAAGCTTAGCCTGTTTGCCTTAAGGTCTATCTGTCCCAAGCAAAAACCTCTAAAGGATCAGAAGGACCGTCCTGGGTTCCGAGCGTCGTGAGAAATTACAGACTGCATTTTAATTTCTGCGGGGTGTTGAAAATAATCTTACCATAAATCTTATAAAATTCCTTTTAAAAGTAAAGAGCGCTATCTCTTCCTACGATTTGTATGGGAACTGCATCACAACTGCACGCCGACTGCGCAGTTGTGATGCAGTTCCCATACAAATCGTAGGGAGTTGCAGTCCGTCTGTATCGGCCCTTATACGATTGGTATATAGATAAAGATGCCAGAAACAGCATGTTGGGTAAAGTTTGCTCTATACTAATGTGTCGGAGGAACCTAGAATCGTGATAAGGCCCGATAATATTAATTACTACTAATATGGGCAGTATTTTGGGTAGCCGGGTACAAAACGCTTCCTCACCTCCTTCGTGAATTCCGATAGCGCTGTAGGTCCACCACCGTGAAGTTCTGTGATCTTAGCAATGTTAGCTTTCATGGAAACTATGCAGGTTTTAAAAGAGTCCCTACGCTCTTCTAGGCACTGCATGCCACCTTCGTTGTAGAACACTGAAAAATTAAGACACTTATCAATGGAACCCTGATAATTGATTTAGTATTTTCAATTTGAGTAAAAAAGGCTTTGATACACACATGCGTGGTTTCATTTGGAGCATTAAAATCGCTATTTTTTATGAAATTATATAGACAAAAATGTATGACATTGAAGCAAAATCTAACTTCTATATTTATTAGTACCATTTAAATTTTGGCCTTAATGACTTACGCAGACGAAGCTAAGAAATTATTCATTAACATTTTTCTTATCATCCTTAAAGGAAGGACACTGACATGATGAAGCCTTCGTGGTTTTCCTCTAATTTTTAATAATTATGCTAAAATGTTGCTGCAGTATTTCACTATTTTACCGCGAACGTTTTTTGAAACCGTATATACCTACAAACGTACCACTTAGGGCCGATACAACTGCGCAGTCGGTGTGCAGTTGTGATGCAGTTCCCATACAAATCGTAGGGAGTTGCAGTTGGGTTGCAGTCCGTCTGTATCGGCCCTTAGGCACATACTATAGGCACGTCTGTGAGCATGGCTCCCGTATTACCAGGAAGCGTAGGTACTTTTGGTGCTAATAATGTAAAAACTACTTCAAGCTACAAACAGTATGATTCACTCTTAAGTTTCACATTGATTTAGCGGTTATTTGCAGTTAGCGGAAATTGCCAGACCCTGCCATAAAAGTTATTTATAAATCATTTTCTTTCATTGATTAATATTTTCAATTTTTCTTTTAAATATATCCCAATACATACGAACACATCTTTATAAATTAATAAAATGCCTTCCGGGTGTCTCAATACACCAGCCAATGAAAGTAGTGATAAAATTAATGCATGACTTGAACGATAAGTACCTACTAATAATTTACGGAAACGATAAATCAATGTAAAACCAGAGAATAAACAAAACTGTCGTTCGGGTCCGACCACCGGATGGAACGCACCGCATCCGACCATATCTCTTTCTATCGCATAACGCGTACTAACGCGTGCTCTTTCTGGTCGCTGGTTAAGGCCTCCTAGGGGCCATTCCTTTATTACGTAAGACGATTTAGGGGGGGAGGGGGTCAACCATGTCTTATTTATTCTTACAGGGGGGTGGGAGGGAGTCTTGATCGTTCTTACATAAGATCATAAAAATGCGCAAAATAATCTTAACTTTTGGAAAAGCGCGCAAATCCGCGCGAGAGCGTAGGCGCGTGCTGGTTGCGTATAGGTATTTTACTAAATAATTAAAAACTATTAGTATCTGCAAATAAACGTCCCTACAAAAGATTCTTTGAAAAATAAAATTTAAAACAGCCCAAACGTAAAATCATTTTTCCTTGAGATTCTTACGTAATAAATATTAAATAGGGGGGGAGGGGGTCAGCCGATTCTTATTTTTTCTTACATAAGGGGGGGAGGGGGTCAAAACCTGGCAAAAATCGTCTTACGTAATAAATGAATGGCCCCCTACAGGAGGCCTCAAGGCGCGCGGTGAAATCGCGTAATCAGTTCCTGGCAAAACTTAAACTGAGTCATTGGTCTGTCATCGGCACCAAAAGTACGCAGTAACGGATTTTCACCGCGTAGCAGTTGTAGCAAATGCTACAGGCCCCGCGCCCACTCGCAGAATGACCGCCCCCCCTACGTCGTATTCAATTACCGGTCAGTTGGTGTTAAAAAAATGCGGCAGGCGTCGCTCTAACTTAATCGGCCACTGAAAGTACGCTCCCTGTTTATGACGTATTGTCAATTGAAATGTACTTACTAGCGAGCCTGGCACTATCGTTCTCGCAAGCGAAACTTATCATGTCATTGGTATCCTTCACGAATGCCTGGGCCTCGGCGGCCGACTGACAGGGTCCCATGTTCGTGACTAGACCCTTGTAGCAGGTCTTTAAGTACGGCGTCTTGGAGCACATGCTACGGAAATTAATTACGTTTATTATCAAGGACCTTAAAATAAATAGCCGGACGGAGGCTCGCCAACAGAGAGCTGAAGCCATTTCTTATGCGCCGGCTGCTTGTACTTACGAGCCGTACGCACACATCAACTAGTTTTTTCCTATTGCGAGCAGCACACACAGATAGGTAGCCGGCCGATTAGACATGCTTCAGTTCTTTGTTAGTGATGCTCCGTCCGTATTTATTTGAAGGTCCTTGTTTATTATACACCGTGGGCCCGTACAACCCGACCAACTTTAACCACGTATTCCTGATGGTATTACAAGTAAATAACGTTATATCAACATAGGTCGAATTTTGTCATTTTACATTAATAATCTTATGGAACAAAACAAATCAATAAATTCAGTCCCTCGTTATATTTGAGGAGAAGAAGGAACGTCATTTTCTCTCATACGAGTTGTATCAAAAAATTAGCCCCTGGAATCCTTAATTTCGCATAAGTCCACCGGAAAGATGTGAACGTAAATCTGACAATGCCCCAGGTAGTGAAATAAAACGTTAAAGCAGCACTTACGCCTTAGCTACAATGCTAAAATCTTTATAGAGCGTCGCATTCTTAAACAACTCTACGGTGGTGTTTAGGTCAAACAAGCCTTGCAGACAATTATTGAATTGACGGAAGGCGGCCTGAAATAAAAAGTATGCTAAATCAATATTAACCCTATTAAATAGTTTAATTAAGCGGACTTAGAAACTTTAAAATGTTTTTTAATGAAGACTGTGACAAAATATTGAATTGAGGCAATTTGAAGTGATGTTTGATACGGCGGCTTAGCCGTGGAAAAAAAAAAACTACAAACAAAGTGTACCTATGCTATATTTATTAAACGAGAACAATAATAGCTTAATACGCTGAGCCAAGGGTCGGATACCGGTACTTTTTCCGTTCTTTTCATTCTTTGGTTTATTATATATTTCATTTTTTTATCGGAAAACCTAATATTACGAAACCATTACTTAAATACACGATGTAGCTCATAAAAAGCATAAAATAATTGAAAATATTGGGCTATTTCGGGGTTTTCTGCAAAATACCAGTTCCGAGCCCTGCGCTGAGCGTTTTAAACTGCTGATCATAAGATAAAATTTTAAATCATATGTCTCGACCCTTGCAACAGTAATCTTACGACTGAAAACAAAGCCCAAAATCATATTTTTTTACCTAATTATCGAGGAAAACCTTGAAAATGGCTCCAAAAATGGTAATAAAAGTCCTATCACTCATTTTCTCAAGAAAAAAACGAAATCAGTGTAATTTTCTAAGCCCTTATAACTGTAGATCTAATATTGTTGAAAACTGCTTCTATTGTACGAGTACTTGAAGGTATGGTAGTTACATTTTTTTTTTTAATTCCCAAGGGTATCCCTTTGAAAAATGGAATCCTTATAGATATTAAAGACCATTAGATAATACTTACTACAATAAAATTCAAAATATGCGAACTAATTACATGTTTTAAAAACTACAAGATAAGATAACACATTTATGTCATCGGTCAATGTCAAGATTGCCATCCCAATGCATAAAAACTCTTACAACTTATAGTATTATTAATATATTATCATGTTATTTGGAATATCTGCTCCCTATCTGACCACGCTACGCTTCCGCAGAGCCGTTCAAAGTAGTAAACAAATTTCGACCCTCATGATACACTTTTTCCGCCAACATTTGATATTTTCTCATCAATAAAGTCCCATTTCGATGAAGTGAGAACTCGTATGCGAGTTTAATTTCATTGTGGCGTTTGTTCGAGCGACTGAACTCATCGTACCTAACTAGCCCGCAATGTAATGAAACTCGCATACGAACTCTCGCCTTGTCTAAATGGGTCCTGACTGTTGCCTTGACTTACTTTATTTATAAGAAAATACCTGTTTTCAACACCACCAGCACCGGCACGCACCGGAAAACAAGCCTGGGTCTTGGCAGGCCCCCACAAAGTGGACTGATGTCCTAAAGAAGGTTAGTCCGACGGATGCGGACGGCACAGGAGTGCACATGGTGACGTTCTTTGGAGCAGCAAAAACATTCAGCAAAAAAAAGTGGACCATGAACGCAGAAAGTTGTTACTACTTACTTACTTAAAAGAGTTCTGTAGAATCCGACTGTAGTCAATTTCATCACATCACACTATCACACCAATTGGTATTATAAATGTGAAAGTTTATGAAGATATTTGGATGTTTGGACGTTTTTACTAAAGAACGCAGTAACAGATGAATGTATTGAGCTGAAATTTGGCATGCAAGTAAATTAGGTCCGAGATTGAATATATATAGGATAATAACGGGAACGGCGCAGCCGAAGCCGCGCAACCCGTATTCATAGCTACTGCTGCTGCCTTTCTGTTGGTTAGCTATATTGTCTCTATTTTTATAAAAAGTTAGGTACTTAGTTATATACTTACTCTCGCTTCCGGGATTTTGTCTTCTGCGTGATTTGCCTTGCAATAGCTTGTAACAATCACTTCATTAGGATCGTCCAAGGGTACCGGGTCGCCAAACACTCCTGTTAATTTAATTTAATAAGTTACTACAAGCTCTGTGAGCGGTAGACCTCGCGAGTCTGTCAACCCCCACGACTACGTCATTTTGTTAAAAAATCTAAAAAATGGATCGACAAAATAAATCTATACTCGTCTATAATTATCGAACCTCCTCACAAATTTTTACGAGAAAAACCGGACATACGCAGGCCATCCGCCAGTCCGAGAGACATAGGAAAGTATGTTTGCCCAAGCGAAAACGGATATGCTTCTCTCGCTCGGTCCATATAATATGACACCTTCACATCTTTTGGGTGGAATGGAAGTGGCAGCTGCACCAGCGGAACAAAATAAGACGCGCAAACACGCTGCCCTGGTCTAGGGCTACATATTTGCGTAGTAGGTAATATATTAATTATTATGTATATAAAAATTAAATGTCAAGGCAAAGGTGTATAGGCCCATGTTTGACATCGTAGTGATACAATTTAATTAGTCCTAAACCCAGGTAACCCGTGTTGCGTTAATAGTACATTACACAACTAGGGTGGTAATATAAAGGAAGGCCGAGATCGCAGAAGTTTGCGGCCCGAGCTGCAAGCGAGGAACGTAAATATGCGATCGAGGGCTTTCTTTATTACCTCCCGTGTTGTGTACATCATTTTATGTCTAGTGTGGCATAATAGTGCATTGTGTATCTAGGGCGGTAAGTAAGGAATTACAAACGAGTGTTTGTTATAAGCCCGAGGTGAAACCGAGGGCTTTAATAACACGAGTTTGTAATTCCTTTACCGCCCGTGGAACACACAATGTTTTTCATCACACTTGCGAGGAAATCTTAATAATATAACCTTACTAATCACCCCAGTATGACAAGAAAATATTAGAAGACAGTGACGTTAGTGACATTATGTTCATAGACAATGCGAACGTCAAGTCACGTTCGGAAACCATAGCGGTAACGGCCATTTTAGTTGATTTTATATTTGCAAAATAAAGAAATACATTATTTAAACATTTAAATAATGTTACCGAAATATGTGTTTACATGTATTTGCAATAACAGTTATCTTTAAATAAATATTTCAGTGATAAAAGTTAAAAAAGTAAGTTGGCGTTTCCTTTGAACATGACAAATAAGAGTAAAACGGAACCAGCGTTTCAAATTTAAAAAGAAAACCATTACGCCCTAGGGCGTAATAGGCCATTTACGGCTCGCAGAACTGACGTGTAATGACACCATTTTCGGGCAAGTGTGATGAAAAATATTTTTTACGTCAGCTTAGGCTGAAAATGGCATTTTCTACTCGTTGCGCGGGAAGAAAATACCGCTTCCTGGCCAAGGGAAGACGTAAAATTGTACACAAACATGCGATCTATGCCATTTTTAACTACATCGCCCTAGGTGTGTCAATATGCTATTTATTTATTCAGGATATAACGCTAACCTAGACTACTTATACTTTCTATTACGCCGGCTACGGCAACATTACCGTTACGGAGAACATAGCATTCGGAATTAGGAAGATTTCGAAATAATGATGCTTATCTGTTCTCGCATTTTTTTAGTGTTCCTGTTTGAAAGCTAATACTTAACTTTACGTATTTAGAAAACGGTAAAAATATGCCTCTTTAGATTTGGAACATAAGAAAATCGTTAAAAGATACTAAACGTATCATATGCCAATAATGCCACTTACCCACAGCCAGACCAGCGATCAACACAAATTTCCACAGCATGTTAAAGCCGAAAAATATATATTTTTTCTATTAAGTACGTATGTTCTATATCCCATGGACCAGTATCAACTGACGTTCTAGAACTCCTGTTTGGGGACCTTATATACATCATAATGCTTCACGTCACTTGACCCGCCGCATGATAATTCGCTCTCATTCGATACTTACATGCCAGCGTTCGTCTCATTCGCAAAAACATGCGTGATATTATATTCGTTTATGTTAGTGTTCCTTAAGAGCAAGGTGACATTCGATAAGCAGTAATGAACCATACACCATACTAAAAAGGCATCCTAATAGAAGCAAATTAAAAAAAACCGAATGGCTAAATGCCAAAGATCATCCAGAGTACCTATCTTATCAGATCCAAATGATCCAATGGATCAATCGCTCTCTGCGCAATATAGAGTGTTGGCAAAAATGTAATCCCAATTAACAATTAACCTGTTAATTTCAATTGGTAGTTTGCGAAATTAATTGTTAATTGAAATAACAATTAAGTAACTGTTCATGATTAATTAAGGTTAAGGTATTCTCAATTGATTTGCCTACGTATAAGTTGGTAAGATTTTTTTTTGAAAATTAGGATCGACAGAGCTCATATCCACTTAGATTTGTTTTAAATTTAAATGAAGTTCTGGGTCTGATGATAAAGTCGGAAGGTGGCTATAAGAACTCTCGACGTAACCTCATCGGGTTTGAACTAGATAAGTAGATTGATGTTGACGAGTACTCTGATCTCAGGTGATATCCAGGGTTTGGCAATGTAGCCGGAAGGTGTCCATGGAAATCCCGTAATACGACGACGACGACGTAACTCCATCGTGTTTAGACTCGTGTGTTACATCTTGACTAGTACTCTGAACCGAGATAATTTCTAGGGTCTGATGAAATCGAAAGGTGGCTATAAGAAATCTCGACGCAACCCCACGTATATACAGGGTGTCCCATAACTGACACGTCACAGTGACACTGGAGGTAGACCAGGTCAAGAGGTACCAAACCAACTTAACATGACCCGCCGGCCGTAATTTTTTTTTTACTACTGGTGGTTAAACTCGAAATTAATGTTTCGCTGTGAATTAATTCAAGATCAAACTAGTTTTTTTTTTAAATTTTACTTAGTTTTTGGATAAAATACCAATTCTGTAACCTTAATTAACAATTCATGTTACCGTACACATAAAAAAACTAACCTTGACACCTTTCCGAGTGCACACTGGCACTAATAATGTTAAGAACGGTCAAAATTCATGAAAAACTTTAATTCAACGTTGATTCCAAATATTGAGGCTAGTACCGACCACAAAAAAATTGTTGGCATATATAAATACTTTAAATATTTTATAAAAGATAATACTTTTATTTCTTCCTTTTTGAAGTTAACTAAATGAAATTACGCTTTTAAGCCAACGACATGTTTTTTTAGTAACTGATACTCACTTAACTCCCTATCTCAAAAGCTTTATGCGCTAAAGCTTTATAGCTTTAAGCGATTTTAATGAAACTTGCACAGCGCCCTAAGTTGGACTATACATAGTTCAATTAAAAAATATTTTTGCAAACCTACTTCTTGAGATATAAAAACATTCAAATCGTGTCTTGGTATAATATTTTTTTTCTGGATCAAGTTCTGTCTATTCTGGGAAGTGCTTTTCAATTAAGTGCCTGACTATTTCTCGGTCTTGTTTTTTCCATCGACAGCGATATCGCACTCTTCTTATTAAGAGAAAATCGAAGTGCACTTATTAAAAGCTTTGCTTCTTACTTATAAGAGCTAATAAAGGTTGCATTTAATAAAACTGTTCTTACTTGAATTTACGGATTACTTATAGGTGTAGGTATTATTGTATTACAAAATTAAAACGATTGATACTGACTGACTCACTTACGCACCATTGTCATGGCATGTTCATTAGATATTTAAATCTGTCATTTCGATAGTATACTAAAGTTTTATGAAATATGTTATTAAGTTAGTATATACAATAAAATTTTAAAAACAATTAGTTCACCAAAAATTAAACCTAAGTAAGCCCAAAAATAAGTTAATTTCTAAAACTATTTATTTTTTATTTAAACAAATTAAAAAAACGGGTCCACTTGGCATGGTTCCGATGATGCTGGCAGCATCTCCTCACTGTTTAGTTTAGTTTTTAAAAATAATATCATAAGTACTTAGGTAGTTGAAAACGTATTCATCTGAAATAGAACCAACAGTATTCAGAAGTTCAGTATAAAATGTAACAGAAGTACTACCTATACATAACTGAACAGGGGTAAATCTGTGCACACAACGTTATCTTACATAAAAAGGTGGACATTTCGCCTTTAAGCATTATATTTTGGTTGTCTCAGCCCTTTTATTATGCTTATCTCTGCCACGCACGCCCGCCATTAATTAGCTAAATTAATTAAAACTCCTTTAGAGTTCGCTCCCCTGACAGGAATAAACGGTTTTTGGGGATTTCAAAGTTAATACCTTTGTGTGGCTGTATTTGTATTAATGTACATAATAGAGTTAAGGAAACTTGAAAAGTGTATTGAAATCACGTTAGTACCACAGACAGCTCGGTGGTAAAGAATATTGCAGAAAATAAATTGTGCCAGTAGAAACCGAACACAAGCGATGGAATCAATTGGCTATTTGACAATTTTTATAAGTGAAAAGACCACTTCAATATCTTGGAAACTCACCGAGATACTACCATTTTAAAATCACATTTTTAGACTTTCCCAAATACGTGCCGAAACGCTTCCTATTGAAGCCCATTATGACGTGCCGTCACGAGACATAAGTACGTTACGTTGTTTGGGGAAATCAAGAACTTTATTCTGCGACTATGTTAAAATTTGCGTTCATCGTAACGGTTTCATAACAAAAGTTACCATAATTTTTATGGGTTACTTAATGGTATTAATAGTGTTTAATAATGACTTTCCTACCCAACTTTGCAGGCTCATAAAAAAAGTTACAAATTAGGTATCAAACTCAAAACTTTAACATATTTCCTTATTTTGCTTATTTTAACAGGTTCTTATATATTTTTTACAAATCTCGGTTACAGACAAGTACAGGTCGATTTATAAAAGCTGGCACGATTAGATTGAACAAGTGAATGATATGTTTATGTTTGCATCACAAAATGATTAAATACAGGTTGATTCAAGTGATAATCGTGTTTTAAGACTATCTCGTCTCATAACTTCGTAACCCAGTCTGCACTGTGTATTTTATGAAAAAAAATCCTACCTATACAATCGCAACCTTGTTTGCACACTGACGCCTAGAAGCCCGGAAATTGCATCGAAACATCTAAATTTCGTATTGAGTTTCGCATATTGTCGCCATGATTTCGTAGATAGCGGCGTCAGTGTGAAAACAGGGTATAAATTAAATAAAAACTCCATTGTAAAATATTTGTAGCGAACCGTCAAATTTACCTTTCTGTTGTGCCATATCTTTTACCTGCTTAGCCTTAATAATGTGCAGATTATAATGTATTTTGAATTTTTTTCTTGACTAATGTAGAAGTGTTACGTATCCAAATATTTTGTAAACAAGTGTTTACAAAATATTTGGATCCCCCGTATAAGAATGTCACTCAACAGTGACAAGTGACATTACTTTCGTGCTATCTTTTGTGAATCGACCTACCTACCCTTGTCCTTCACTGACAAGTGCGACAAAGCATGACCTGTCACTTTCGGACTGCGTTGAATGGACAAGTATAGCATATTTCACGCGACAAAGAGTTGTACTCCGTTGGTAATTCGGGAGTATCTCCTGCCGTTGATTCACAATCTGGATAATTTCTAATTTAATAATTTTCTTCGATCTTCATGTAAAACACTATAGGATTTAATTGACGGAGCTTGTATAATCCTTAAAAATTTTGAACATTGGTAAGTAAAATAATAAACGCGATAAAACGAGTTTTAGTCTATATTTGTGAATTTTCTTTAATTTTCATATAGTTTTTATTAATTAAGTAACATATACAACTACTGAAATGCCTCAAATTCGGAGACGATTGCGTTTTGGCAATTCTGATTTATAAAACTAGAAAATAATTCGTCTTAATCGCCAATTGTGCAGTTAGCACTGCGATATTTCAGATAACTCAAGCCAAAAAGATAATGCTCTAATTAGATGTAGAAAGCTGTCGAGTAGTAGAAGGAGCGAGTACTGCAAGGCGGCATCCTCGTCTGCAGCTCCTTGAACAAGTTCCCGAGGGCGGGCTTGGGGCAGCCCTTCGCTGCCTCCACGTAGCACGCCACGCACTTGTCTTGTACGCTACACCTCTCCTGTGTACCCAAATATTGGAGTTAAAATCGCATGATGCCTAAGAGTACCAGTGGCGTGGCGTCCAAATAACTCGATTCCTACCGGCTTGCCTAATATCAGGCGTTTGAGCACCTTATTCTACAGCTCTTTAGGAAAATGTACGCCAAATCTGCACCGGCTTGCCCAAGGATATCTTTCACGCCACGCCACTGAAGAGTACCTAACAGTGGCGTAAAAGAAATGCTTGGGCAAGCCGGAGCACATTTGGCGTACATTTTCCTTAAGGGTTGTAGATTAAGGTGCTCAAATGCCTGATATTAGGCAAGCCGGTAGGAATCGAGTTCTTTGGACGCCACGCTACTGGTACCTAACGTCTTCGACATAATGAAATGGTAAACTGTATTTAATTTTTTTATGATGTTGTCACCAAGCTTAGCCTGTTTGCCTTAAGGTCTATCTGTCCCAAGCAAAAACCTCTAAAGGATCAGAAGGACCGTCCTGGGTTCCGAGCGTCGTGAGAAATTACAGACTGCATTTTAATTTCTGCGGGGTGTTGAAAATAATCTTACCATAAATCTTATAAAATTCCTTTTAAAAGTAAAGAGCGCTATCTCTTCCTACGATTTGTATGGGAACTGCATCACAACTGCACGCCGACTGCGCAGTTGTGATGCAGTTCCCATACAAATCGTAGGGAGTTGCAGTCCGTCTGTATCGGCCCTTATACGATTGGTATATAGATAAAGATGCCAGAAACAGCATGTTGGGTAAAGTTTGCTCTATACTAATGTGTCGGAGGAACCTAGAATCGTGATAAGGCCCGATAATATTAATTACTACTAATATGGGCAGTATTTTGGGTAGCCGGGTACAAAACGCTTCCTCACCTCCTTCGTGAATTCCGATAGCGCTGTAGGTCCACCACCGTGAAGTTCTGTGATCTTAGCAATGTTAGCTTTCATGGAAACTATGCAGGTTTTAAAAGAGTCCCTACGCTCTTCTAGGCACTGCATGCCACCTTCGTTGTAGAACACTGAAAAATTAAGACACTTATCAATGGAACCCTGATAATTGATTTAATATTTTCAATTTGAGTAAAAAAGGCTTTGATACACACATGCGTGGTTTCATTTGGAGCATTAAAATCGCTATTTTTTATGAAATTATATAGACAAAAATGTATGACATTGAAGCAAAATCTAACTTCTATATTTATTAGTACCATTTAAATTTTGGCCTTAATGACTTACGCAGACGAAGCTAAGAAATTATTCATTAACATTTTTCTTATCATCCTTAAAGGAAGGACACTGACATGATGAAGCCTTCGTGGTTTTCCTCTAATTTTTAATAATTATGCTAAAATGTTGCTGCAGTATTTCACTATTTTACCGCGAACGTTTTTTGAAACCGTATATACCTACAAACGTACCACTTAGGGCCGATACAACTGCGCAGTCGGTGTGCAGTTGTGATGCAGTTCCCATACAAATCGTAGGGAGTTGCAGTTGGGTTGCAGTCCGTCTGTATCGGCCCTTAGGCACATACTATAGGCACGTCTGTGAGCATGGCTCCCGTATTACCAGGAAGCGTAGGTACTTTTGGTGCTAATAATGTAAAAACTACTTCAAGCTACAAACAGTATGATTCACTCTTAAGTTTCACATTGATTTAGCGGTTATTTGCAGTTAGCGGAAATTGCCAGACCCTGCCATAAAAGTTATTTATAAATCATTTTCTTTCATTGATTAATATTTTCAATTTTTCTTTTAAATATATCCCAATACATACGAACACATCTTTATAAATTAATAAAATGCCTTCCGGGTGTCTCAATACACCAGCCAATGAAAGTAGTGATAAAATTAATGCATGACTTGAACGATAAGTACCTACTAATAATTTACGGAAACGATAAATCAATGTAAAACCAGAGAATAAACAAAACTGTCGTTCGGGTCCGACCACCGGATGGAACGCACCGCATCCGACCATATCTCTTTCTATCGCATAACGCGTACTAACGCGTGCTCTTTCTGGTCGCTGGTTAAGGCCTCCTAGGGGCCATTCCTTTATTACGTAAGACGATTTAGGGGGGGAGGGGGTCAACCATGTCTTATTTATTCTTACAGGGGGGTGGGAGGGAGTCTTGATCGTTCTTACATAAGATCATAAAAATGCGCAAAATAATCTTAACTTTTGGAAAAGCGCGCAAATCCGCGCGAGAGCGTAGGCGCGTGCTGGTTGCGTATAGGTATTTTACTAAATAATTAAAAACTATTAGTATCTGCAAATAAACGTCCCTACAAAAGATTCTTTGAAAAATAAAATTTAAAACAGCCCAAACGTAAAATCATTTTTCCTTGAGATTCTTACGTAATAAATATTAAATAGGGGGGGAGGGGGTCAGCCGATTCTTATTTTTTCTTACATAAGGGGGGGAGGGGGTCAAAACCTGGCAAAAATCGTCTTACGTAATAAATGAATGGCCCCCTACAGGAGGCCTCAAGGCGCGCGGTGAAATCGCGTAATCAGTTCCTGGCAAAACTTAAACTGAGTCATTGGTCTGTCATCGGCACCAAAAGTACGCAGTAACGGATTTTCACCGCGTAGCAGTTGTAGCAAATGCTACAGGCCCCGCGCCCACTCGCAGAATGACCGCCCCCCCTACGTCGTATTCAATTACCGGTCAGTTGGTGTTAAAAAAATGCGGCAGGCGTCGCTCTAACTTAATCGGCCACTGAAAGTACGCTCCCTGTTTATGACGTATTGTCAATTGAAATGTACTTACTAGCGAGCCTGGCACTATCGTTCTCGCAAGCGAAACTTATCATGTCATTGGTATCCTTCACGAATGCCTGGGCCTCGGCGGCCGACTGACAGGGTCCCATGTTCGTGACTAGACCCTTGTAGCAGGTCTTTAAGTACGGCGTCTTGGAGCACATGCTACGGAAATTAATTACGTTTATTATCAAGGACCTTAAAATAAATAGCCGGACGGAGGCTCGCCAACAGAGAGCTGAAGCCATTTCTTATGCGCCGGCTGCTTGTACTTACGAGCCGTACGCACACATCAACTAGTTTTTTCCTATTGCGAGCAGCACACACAGATAGGTAGCCGGCCGATTAGACATGCTTCAGTTCTTTGTTAGTGATGCTCCGTCCGTATTTATTTGAAGGTCCTTGTTTATTATACACCGTGGGCCCGTACAACCCGACCAACTTTAACCACGTATTCCTGATGGTATTACAAGTAAATAACGTTATATCAACATAGGTCGAATTTTGTCATTTTACATTAATAATCTTATGGAACAAAACAAATCAATAAATTCAGTCCCTCGTTATATTTGAGGAGAAGAAGGAACGTCATTTTCTCTCATACGAGTTGTATCAAAAAATTAGCCCCTGGAATCCTTAATTTCGCATAAGTCCACCGGAAAGATGTGAACGTAAATCTGACAATGCCCCAGGTAGTGAAATAAAACGTTAAAGCAGCACTTACGCCTTAGCTACAATGCTAAAATCTTTATAGAGCGTCGCATTCTTAAACAACTCTACGGTGGTGTTTAGGTCAAACAAGCCTTGCAGACAATTATTGAATTGACGGAAGGCGGCCTGAAATAAAAAGTATGCTAAATCAATATTAACCCTATTAAATAGTTTAATTAAGCGGACTTAGAAACTTTAAAATGTTTTTTAATGAAGACTGTGACAAAATATTGAATTGAGGCAATTTGAAGTGATGTTTGATACGGCGGCTTAGCCGTGGAAAAAAAAAACTACAAACAAAGTGTACCTATGCTATATTTATTAAACGAGAACAATAATAGCTTAATACGCTGAGCCAAGGGTCGGATACCGGTACTTTTTCCGTTCTTTTCATTCTTTGGTTTATTATATATTTCATTTTTTTATCGGAAAACCTAATATTACGAAACCATTACTTAAATACACGATGTAGCTCATAAAAAGCATAAAATAATTGAAAATATTGGGCTATTTCGGGGTTTTCTGCAAAATACCAGTTCCGAGCCCTGCGCTGAGCGTTTTAAACTGCTGATCATAAGATAAAATTTTAAATCATATGTCTCGACCCTTGCAACAGTAATCTTACGACTGAAAACAAAGCCCAAAATCATATTTTTTTACCTAATTATCGAGGAAAACCTTGAAAATGGCTCCAAAAATGGTAATAAAAGTCCTATCACTCATTTTCTCAAGAAAAAAACGAAATCAGTGTAATTTTCTAAGCCCTTATAACTGTAGATCTAATATTGTTGAAAACTGCTTCTATTGTACGAGTACTTGAAGGTATGGTAGTTACATTTTTTTTTTTAATTCCCAAGGGTATCCCTTTGAAAAATGGAATCCTTATAGATATTAAAGACCATTAGATAATACTTACTACAATAAAATTCAAAATATGCGAACTAATTACATGTTTTAAAAACTACAAGATAAGATAACACATTTATGTCATCGGTCAATGTCAAGATTGCCATCCCAATGCATAAAAACTCTTACAACTTATAGTATTATTAATATATTATCATGTTATTTGGAATATCTGCTCCCTATCTGACCACGCTACGCTTCCGCAGAGCCGTTCAAAGTAGTAAACAAATTTCGACCCTCATGATACACTTTTTCCGCCAACATTTGATATTTTCTCATCAATAAAGTCCCATTTCGATGAAGTGAGAACTCGTATGCGAGTTTAATTTCATTGTGGCGTTTGTTCGAGCGACTGAACTCATCGTACCTAACTAGCCCGCAATGTAATGAAACTCGCATACGAACTCTCGCCTTGTCTAAATGGGTCCTGACTGTTGCCTTGACTTACTTTATTTATAAGAAAATACCTGTTTTCAACACCACCAGCACCGGCACGCACCGGAAAACAAGCCTGGGTCTTGGCAGGCCCCCACAAAGTGGACTGATGTCCTAAAGAAGGTTAGTCCGACGGATGCGGACGGCACAGGAGTGCACATGGTGACGTTCTTTGGAGCAGCAAAAACATTCAGCAAAAAAAAGTGGACCATGAACGCAGAAAGTTGTTACTACTTACTTACTTAAAAGAGTTCTGTAGAATCCGACTGTAGTCAATTTCATCACATCACACTATCACACCAATTGGTATTATAAATGTGAAAGTTTATGAAGATGTTTGGATGTTTGGACGTTTTTACTAAAGAACGCAGTAACAGATGAATGTATTGAGCTGAAATTTGGCATGCAAGTAAATTAGGTCCGAGATTGAATATATATAGGATAATAACGGGAACGGCGCAGCCGAAGCCGCGCAACCCGTATTCATAGCTACTGCTGCTGCCTTTCTGTTGGTTAGCTATATTGTCTCTATTTTTATAAAAAGTTAGGTACTTAGTTATATACTTACTCTCGCTTCCGGGATTTTGTCTTCTGCGTGATTTGCCTTGCAATAGCTTGTAACAATCACTTCATTAGGATCGTCCAAGGGTACCGGGTCGCCAAACACTCCTGTTAATTTAATTTAATAAGTTACTACAAGCTCTGTGAGCGGTAGACCTCGCGAGTCTGTCAACCCCCACGACTACGTCATTTTGTTAAAAAATCTAAAAAATGGATCGACAAAATAAATCTATACTCGTCTATAATTATCGAACCTCCTCACAAATTTTTACGAGAAAAACCGGACATACGCAGGCCATCCGCCAGTCCGAGAGACATAGGAAAGTATGTTTGCCCAAGCGAAAACGGATATGCTTCTCTCGCTCGGTCCATATAATATGACACCTTCACATCTTTTGGGTGGAATGGAAGTGGCAGCTGCACCAGCGGAACAAAATAAGACGCGCAAACACGCTGCCCTGGTCTAGGGCTACATATTTGCGTAGTAGGTAATATATTAATTATTATGTATATAAAAATTAAATGTCAAGGCAAAGGTGTATAGGCCCATGTTTGACATCGTAGTGATACAATTTAATTAGTCCTAAACCCAGGTAACCCGTGTTGCGTTAATAGTACATTACACAACTAGGGTGGTAATATAAAGGAAGGCCGAGATCGCAGAAGTTTGCGGCCCGAGCTGCAAGCGAGGAACGTAAATATGCGATCGAGGGCTTTCTTTATTACCTCCCGTGTTGTGTACATCATTTTATGTCTAGTGTGGCATAATAGTGCATTGTGTATCTAGGGCGGTAAGTAAGGAATTACAAACGAGTGTTTGTTATAAGCCCGAGGTGAAACCGAGGGCTTTAATAACACGAGTTTGTAATTCCTTTACCGCCCGTGGAACACACAATGTTTTTCATCACACTTGCGAGGAAATCTTAATAATATAACCTTACTAATCACCCCAGTATGACAAGAAAATATTAGAAGACAGTGACGTTAGTGACATTATGTTCATAGACAATGCGAACGTCAAGTCACGTTCGGAAACCATAGCGGTAACGGCCATTTTAGTTGATTTTATATTTGCAAAATAAAGAAATACATTATTTAAACATTTAAATAATGTTACCGAAATATGTGTTTACATGTATTTGCAATAACAGTTATCTTTAAATAAATATTTCAGTGATAAAAGTTAAAAAAGTAAGTTGGCGTTTCCTTTGAACATGACAAATAAGAGTAAAACGGAACCAGCGTTTCAAATTTAAAAAGAAAACCATTACGCCCTAGGGCGTAATAGGCCATTTACGGCTCGCAGAACTGACGTGTAATGACACCATTTTCGGGCAAGTGTGATGAAAAATATTTTTTACGTCAGCTTAGGCTGAAAATGGCATTTTCTACTCGTTGCGCGGGAAGAAAATACCGCTTCCTGGCCAAGGGAAGACGTAAAATTGTACACAAACATGCGATCTATGCCATTTTTAACTACATCGCCCTAGGTGTGTCAATATGCTATTTATTTATTCAGGATATAACGCTAACCTAGACTACTTATACTTTCTATTACGCCGGCTACGGCAACATTACCGTTACGGAGAACATAGCATTCGGAATTAGGAAGATTTCGAAATAATGATGCTTATCTGTTCTCGCATTTTTTTAGTGTTCCTGTTTGAAAGCTAATACTTAACTTTACGTATTTAGAAAACGGTAAAAATATGCCTCTTTAGATTTGGAACATAAGAAAATCGTTAAAAGATACTAAACGTATCATATGCCAATAATGCCACTTACCCACAGCCAGACCAGCGATCAACACAAATTTCCACAGCATGTTAAAGCCGAAAAATATATATTTTTTCTATTAAGTACGTATGTTCTATATCCCATGGACCAGTATCAACTGACGTTCTAGAACTCCTGTTTGGGGACCTTATATACATCATAATGCTTCACGTCACTTGACCCGCCGCATGATAATTCGCTCTCATTCGATACTTACATGCCAGCGTTCGTCTCATTCGCAAAAACATGCGTGATATTATATTCGTTTATGTTAGTGTTCCTTAAGAGCAAGGTGACATTCGATAAGCAGTAATGAACCATACACCATACTAAAAAGGCATCCTAATAGAAGCAAATTAAAAAAAACCGAATGGCTAAATGCCAAAGATCATCCAGAGTACCTATCTTATCAGATCCAAATGATCCAATGGATCAATCGCTCTCTGCGCAATATAGAGTGTTGGCAAAAATGTAATCCCAATTAACAATTAACCTGTTAATTTCAATTGGTAGTTTGCGAAATTAATTGTTAATTGAAATAACAATTAAGTAACTGTTCATGATTAATTAAGGTTAAGGTATTCTCAATTGATTTGCCTACGTATAAGTTGGTAAGATTTTTTTTTGAAAATTAGGATCGACAGAGCTCATATCCACTTAGATTTGTTTTAAATTTAAATGAAGTTCTGGGTCTGATGATAAAGTCGGAAGGTGGCTATAAGAACTCTCGACGTAACCTCATCGGGTTTGAACTAGATAAGTAGATTGATGTTGACGAGTACTCTGATCTCAGGTGATATCCAGGGTTTGGCAATGTAGCCGGAAGGCAAAGTATAAAGACAACTAAGTAGTTCGTCTTCGCCGTTTAGGAGCGCGCGATACCTACGGTTGCTTAAGGCACAGGGCTGCCGCTCGTCGGTTCTGTGAAATACCTACTTACTACGACGTAACTTTTATTAGGTTGACCTCGAACGATATGAAACTATCAGATCGCACACATCTGATGTAAATATTATTAAGTATAATAGTTTAAATAAATTAGTAGTGGTAACGTGTACATGTAAGTAACGCAACGATATTTCGGCTCGTTTCATAAATAAAACCACTCTCGTGCTTAAGGCATTATATGTATCAATAGAATCAACTACTATTTAATTAAGTAGTATACGTTTAAAAAATCTGTTAATTTTACTCATCACATCACTGTCAAACAAAATAATTATCTACTCTATTTAATTGGTATAGTTTGATCACAAAACTATCAAACATTCTATAAACGACTTAAAATATTTCCCTTTCGGGATCCTTAGGAATGCAGAAATATGATAATTCTGGATTTTGCGCACTATTCCTCAAACATCCGAACACACTGCAGTATATACGTTTTCTGTACTTTGCTTCGTGCGCAGACATTTTACGTACGTTCGACCGCTCGCATCGCTCAACCCTGACTAAAGCACCCGGCAATGTTTGCCTGTGGTGCGTCCGTACACGGCGCGCAGACGGCGCGCACACATGCGCGCTCCCGATGTACCTTTTGTCGGAACACAAACTACCGTTATACCGTGCGGAAGGTGTCCATGGAAATCCCGTAATACGACGACGACGACGTAACTCCATCGTGTTTAGACTCGTGTGTTACATCTTGACTAGTACTCTGAACCGAGATAATTTCTAGGGTCTGATGAAATCGAAAGGTGGCTATAAGAAATCTCGACGCAACCCCACGTATATACAGGGTGTCCCATAACTGACACGTCACAGTGACACTGGAGGTAGACCAGGTCAAGAGGTACCAAACCAACTTAACATGACCCGCCGGCCGTAATTTTTTTTTTACTACTGGTGGTTAAACTCGAAATTAATGTTTCGCTGTGAATTAATTCAAGATCAAACTAGTTTTTTTTTTCAATTTTACTTAGTTTTTGGATAAAATACCAATTCTGTAACCTTAATTAACAATTCATGTTACCGTACACATAAAAAAACTAACCTTGACACCTTTCCGAGTGCACACTGGCACTAATAATGTTAAGAACGGTCAAAATTCATGAAAAACTTTAATTCGACAATAACTCAAAAACCGTGCCACTTTTACTGGGGTCATGTTAAGTTGGTTTAGTACCTCTTGACCTGGTCTACCTCCAGTGTCACTGTGACGTGTCAGTTATGGGACACCCTGTATACACGGGTATAGATTTATGGGTTTTCGGGATGCGAATTCCAGTTTTAGCATGCATTTTTAATTTTAAAATGACAGATGTCAGTTTTGACAGAAAAAGCGTCATGGGTATGGATTTAAGTACGGGTTTCCGGGGGTGCAGAATTCAAAGTTTGCATGCCAAACTTGTTTGAGGTGACAAGTTTTCTGCCACTATTCCTAGGGTCTCACAACCCCTTCTAGTAAACTTTTACAACAGGCAGCAGAGACAGAAAACTCTTGACCAGGGCTATAAGGTGGCTTACTATGGCAGGCCATAGCTGAGGAATCCAATTAGTTCACACACTTAGTGCTCATTAACAGGCTAATGACAGAGGGTAATAATAGTGTTGGCATTAATTATTTACAAATGTAATTGAATTGATAAATTAAAATACATTTGTAATCGAATACATAAATTGGGATTGATCATCAATCCTTGACTTGCATTAATGTGTTAATTTTAATTAATATATATTTATAAATCAGTAATATATGTATAGTAAAACTGACTGAACTGAATACAACTGAAATAATTTCACAATTTTTCCAATTTATCTCCAAAACGGGCTTAGTAGGGGTGAATTCTTTTTAGGGATCGTACAATTGAAGGGATTTTTACAAAAACAACATTAGTGACTAGACTGGTTGATACTCGCTCCTTGAAAATCATAACGTTACTACGCAAAAAATGTCGTTTTTGAATTAATAACGCCATCTGACTCATGCGGCTCATGCGATTGTAAGAAATGCAATACAAAGACACTTATCGCTCTAGAGGGCGCTTGTGTCACTATGGCAAATAGTGGAAATAGACGCGCGCCTTCATTACGAGTATCAGTAGAAATACAGTGGAATTCAGTAGATACTGTAAAGAAGGTCGACATTTTTTGCTTAGTGATGGTGTCCTGTGAGATTAAATGGAAACGACTGCAATGTTTCAATGGAACATAGATCTATTCGTAATACGTCAGTTTGAAATTATAATGTAGTATCAATATCAAGACTTTATAAGACTGCAAGTGACAGTATATCAAATATCAATAATGACTGAATGAATTTTATTTTAAATTTCGAGTCTTGATGCAAGCTAATTTTATTTTTAATAATTTTTATTACTTTAAATTACATTATGGTTTTAACTGAAAGGATTTTAGCATCTGAATCGTCGTTTTCTGTGTAACCTTTGCTAGCTCAATCTATCTATCTGCCTATATAAGGTCCTAATTTATTAGTTGCAGATATTTTTACAGCTGATAGTACTCGGTCTCTGGAGTATATTAAAGCATGAAACATTATAGCTTTTACGATGTTTTTTTGGAGAAAAAGCAAAAACAAATTTGCTACGTAATAACACCCTGTTAATGTGATTACTAAATGAAAACTCATTGAACAGATTCTAGTAGCTCTTTTACGTACCACTTAACTGTAACTGGCCACTTCACGTCGATAAATTAAATGACATTTGCAGTTTTCCCGCCGAACCGTTACGACATTTACGCCAACCAATTGTTGACATGACATGTGATAATGCACATGGTGATTTTTTTTAGACGAAATTATAATTAATTTTTTTGTTAGGTAAATGAAATCAAAAAAGTTATAGGAAAGATTTCTTAATTTCTATTTAAAGTTAATTATTTTAATGTAAAGTATAATGTGTTAAAATATCTGCAACTAATAAATTTGGACCTTATATATACAGGTGTCCCTAAAACCAACTTTGATACGAAAAGGGCTGATAGACCAGCTCATCAGACACCAGATTAAGTAAATTTGACCTCAGTAAAAATTTCTTAGTTTTCGAGATATTGACGTTTTTGCAAAACTCGTGCTAAGTGATACCCTGACTCGGTTATTTGAGTGTCATGACTAAAATATCAAGTATTTTTCACATCTGGTTTTTGAATGCTATTGAACGTAATTCCTATTTCTGTTAATTTCTTCATGGTGTGGCCACAGTAGAATATAAAAAAATAATTTTTAGATTTTTCCAAATTTCACGTCTGATTTCGAACGAAGGTGGTGAAAAAAAAATGTACCAACACAACCTGGCACATGACGTAAAAAAATGGCGCTTTTTTTGTAGTTTCTAAAATCATATAACATTTACTAAATATTGTAATACGGGGCTTCAAAGTTTCAAAAATATTAAAACGGGTAAGTCTCGTCTCGTCTAAAAAAGCAGCTGGCAGCAGTAACTGGTCTAAAAGGCAACAGGTCTAATAGCAACTGGTCTAACGCACAGATGGTCTAATTAGCAAGTGGTCTAAAACGCGGGTGGTCTAAATAGCTAGTGGTCTAAAAATTAGCTGGTCTAATTAGCAAGTGGTCTAAAAAGGAACTGGCCTTTAGACCTTTAGGTCTTACCAGAATATAGTAGAACAATGACTCGTACTTATTAGTGAAAATGCATGTCTCATGTACTTAAGTCATTAATGTCAAGTAATATGAAATAGTACATTGTGCAATGAGGGTAGTAAGAAGGGAATTACTAACGAGAGTCTATTAGATCGAGTTGGTAATCCCCTTACTGCCCGTGATACACACAATGTTTTTCATCACATTTGCGAAGAAAAAAAAATAAAACATAAATAAACTAAACGCACCCGCTAAGAGACAACTTCAACTGTCAACTTTTTCTTGACTTTTTCAATATAGTCTTCCACAGATAATGCTAAGAACTGCGTTTAATTTTTAAACTTGACAGGCAATGCCGCCAGATTATACCGATTTTTATAATAAAATTTTAAAGTAAATTAATTTAATTGCATTAAAGTAATTGCAAAAAATACTGAAATAATAGTAAAATATACCATATAAGTTTTATATACACTAAAATTGGTTTTGTAGCCAAGTTTTGAAGATGTGAAATAAGCCTTGGCTGATTTGAAACCTCCCTAGTCTGAAATGACGTACGGGTAGGTCCTATATTTTAAAACTAAACTCATAACTCACACGGGAGTTATAGATTTTCATACAGTTTTTCCTCCCGTGGGAGTTATAGATTTTTATAACCCATGGGAGGTAAATCGGCTCGAGCTGGTCTATAAGCCCGCGTGTTATAACACCCTTTACGAGCAAGTGTGATGAAAATATTTTGATGTACCTACTATCTTTTATCTTCTTAGCAAATTTCATAAAATCGGTTGTACAGTTTAAGCGTGAAGAGGTTTCATAACCTTGGCATTTATAAAACCCAGGATTGTCAAGGAATAAGAGCTCAAAAGGATCTATCCTTTTGAGCTCTTCGTGTGTATAGCTACTTCCGCTGCTGGCTGTACATGGAAGTGGGCTGCGGGTAAATACTTTAATGCAAGCACAAATAGGTAGGCTACCTGCCTATGTAGATTACGAAAATAAGTATCCACTTTTGTCTTTATCTCAATGCAATAACAATAAGATGAAAAAGTGAACACATATCTTTGTAGTAAAGGGGTTGACTGTACATATAGATATTTAAAATTTAAATAATAATAAAAAAATTATGATCGATACAAATCAGTGCTGACTAATTTGAGTTTAGAAGACATACATTTTTGACGGGATGAGATTTAGACAAAGAACCTTATAGACCAGTTGCATTATTGGCGGGTAGCGTTTTAGACCAGTTGCGTTTTAGACGAGAAGCATTTTAGACCAGCTGCTAGGTGCATTTTAGACAAGTTGCTACTTAGACCAGTTGCTTTTTAGACCAGTTACTGCTTAGACCAGCTGCTTTTTTAGACGAGATGAGACTAACTCTACCCAACAATCGTGTTTTTTGTTTTGTGACGTTATGATTTTCAAGGAGCTAGTTCTTGAGAAACATTTTCGAATGACAGACGGTGTCAACTAGTTAAATCAGTTATTTTGTTTTTGTAAACGTGACTTTAATTTTGAAAGTAAGAGATTTGAAGCTTTTTACGTAGCATAAATTGTAACTATTAGGAGTAATGATGATAATTCAAAACTTTATAATTACAAATTTGTTTGTGTGCAATTAGTAGTGATTGTGTTTTGTGTAAATAACAGGTGGTTTATGAAGTGATTTGATTTATTAGAGGTAGTGTTCAGTTTTAACGACCAATTCTTGTTTAATTCGATCAAGTTTATGAATAATTATCAGAAACCAGACTTATCAGCAAGGTAAATCAAACAAGCCTTAACACGATGGGATTGCTTTGTTTTATTGCGTGGTTACCTTGCTTCAACATTCGACCCTGGATATCATCTGGGTTCAGAATACTCGCCAAAATAAATCAAACGAGCCTAAACACGACAGGATTGCGTCGCTTTATTACGGAGTTCGCGTGGTCATCTTCCGGCTCCATTATCAGACCCTGGATATCATCTACGACAGTTTCCATACTCACTCAGAGACAGACAGACAATCCCTGGGACATGGTGAAACGAAATGCAATCTCGGTAAGACTAATTGCCTAATAATACTTTACACCGCAGACAAAGTCGAGGGCTTAAGCTAGACTTACATAAAAAGATAGGCAATTGTCCTTTAAGCATTATATTTTGGTTGCCTCAGCCCTTTTATTATGCTTATCTCTATCACGCACGCCCGCCATTAATTAGCTAAATTAATTAAAACTCTTTTGGAGTTCGCTGCCCTGACAGGAATAAACGGTTTTTGAGGATTTCAAAGAGTTTATCCCATTGTGTGGCTGTATTTTGTATTAATATGCAATATATATATTCCAAAAAACCCAAAAAACTCGATTCCTACCGGCTTGCCTAATGTCAGGCACTTCAGAACCTTATTCTACAGTTCTATAAAGAAAATGTACGCCAAATATGCACCGGCTTGCTCAAGGCAAGGATATGTAGGCATTATAAGGAGTTAAGGAAACTTGAACAGTGACAAGAATACTTCAGAAAATAAATTGTGTCAGTAGAAACCGAACACAAGTGATGGAATCAATAGGCTAGACGACTACACATATGTTTTCTTCTGTTTGGCAAACAAAAAAAAACCGGCCAAGTGCGAGTCGGACTCGCGCACCGAGGGTTCCGTACAAACTCATAAGTAGATACATGAATAGTTCAAGAAAAACTATATGGCGATTAGTTTAGTAGGAGCAAATAAGTATGTGTTAAGATTTCCTCAAAAACAGTGCAAGTTAGGAAAACCGTTATATTTTTCCTGTAATATATAGGATGACATTAATAATTGGTAATTATTACAGATTTTTCTGTTCAGTAACTTCAAAGATAATAGGGGGGGAACGGTATTTTTTTTAACGTTTTTCGCCATAAATCAAAAACTACTTTTTTTACATCCTATAAGCTCGGGTTAGCGGTTCTTAACACTATTCCAAATTTCAAGTCGATAGCATCAGTAGATCCTGAGATATCTTGCTGTGACAGACGGACAGACAGACAGACAGACAGACAGACAGACAGACAGACAGAGTCGCACCATAAGGGTTTTTACCATTTTGGTACGGAACCCTAAAAATACAAGGATACAGTGCTTAGAAGGTTCGAGAGACGTCACTGTTTGGTACAATTTTCACCTGGGAGTGACGTCACAAGCCCCCACTCCGGAAGTTTGATGATGTATATACCTTTGTCAATTTTTAATAATTTGACAAATCAAAAAATACGTGTCCCATATTTTTCCATAGTCTAACTGACGGACTAAATAGAGTGATATATTTTTAACCCATTCGTCATCCCTATTGTCCTTCAGTGAAAAGTGCGACAAAGCATGACCTGTCACTTTCGGACTACATTGAATGGAAAAGTATAGCTATACTGACACTGCGTGACATTTATGTCCCCGACAAAGAGTTGTACTCCGCTGGTAATTCAGGAGTACTTATCTCCTGGGTTTGATTCACAGTCTGGATAATGATAATTGATAAGTGAGCACAATTTTGTTTTCTTCGATCTTCATGTAAAACATCATAGGATTTAGTTGATAAGTGGTCACTTGATAGGTTCTTAACAATTTTGAGTATTGGTAAAATAATAGACGCAATAAAATGAGTTTTAGTCTATATTTGTGAGATTTCTTTGAATTTCACATAGTTTTTATTAATTAAGTATCATATGTACCTACTTACTGTACTGTACAGAAGTCAATCGTCTCCGAATTTGGGGCAATTACAATTAAAAAAAAAAACTGGAAAATGATCAATTGTGCTGCTAACTACGTTTGCAGATAACTCCAGCCAAAAAGATTATGTTCTAATTAGATTTCGAAAACTGTCGAGTAGAAGAAGGAGCGAGTACTGCAAGGCGGCATTTTTTTCTGTAGCTCCTCGAGCAAGTTACCGAGGGCGGGATTGGGGCAGCTCTTCGTTGCCTCCACATGGCACGCCACGAACTTGTCTTGTACGCCACACCTCTCCTGTGTACACAAATATTGAAGTCTAAATCGCATGATGCCACCAAGTACCTAACGTCTTTGACGTAATGAAATGTTAAACAGTATTTTGTTTTTTTATGATGTCGTCACCAAGTGTAGCCTGTTTGCCCTAAGGTCTATCTGACCCAAACAAAAAGCTCTAAAGGATCAAAAGGACCGTCCTTGGGTCCCGAGCGTCCTGAGAGAATACTGATTGCATTTTAATTTCTACGGGGTGTTAAGAAAAATCTTTATATATAAAAGACGAAGTCCTGACTGACTTACTGGCTCATCAACGCACAGCCGAAACTACTGAAGCTAGAAACTTGAAATTCTTGCAGTAGCGTGGTTGTATAACGTTAGTAAGGGATAAGAAGGGATTTTTCGAAATTCATCCCCAAAGGGGGTTAAATGGGGTTGAAACTTTGTATGGGACCAAACGATTTTTGAAGTAGGAAATCTGAAACGTCGAACGTAGACTCTTCAAAATAAATTGAGAAAAGTAATTTCACCGTTTTATGAAATTCACCCACAAAATGGTTAAAAAGGGGGTTGAAAGTTTATATGAGGACCACATGATTTTTAAAGTAGGAGATCTGAGACTTCGAACATAGATCTTGAACCTCGTACATAGACTCATCCATAAGAGAAAAGAAAAGTGATTGCTGTTTGTTGGAATTCATCGCCAAAGGGGTTTAAATGGGGGTTGAAACTTTGTATAGGGTCCTAACGATTTTTGAAGTTGAAAATCTGAGACATCGTTTAAGAGCCAATAATTGATTTTGCCGCCGATTTTGTATTTTTTTCATCCCTACAAAAGTGTCAAACCGGGGTTGAAACTTTGTATCTTGAACTCATTAATAAGAGAAAAGAAAAGTGATTGCAGTTTTTTGAAATTTATCCCCAAAGGGGTTTAAATGGGGGTTGAAACTCTGTATAGGTTCCAAACGATTTTTGTAGCAGGAGATCTGATACTTCATATAAAATCTATATTATAGATCCTTCAATAAGGGTAGAGAAAAGAGTTTTAACCATTTTTTGAAATTCATCTCTAAAAGGGGTTAAATGGGGAGTGAAACTTTGTAAGGAGACCAAACGATTTTTAAAGTAGAAAACTGATTGAACTGAATTGAACTCAAATGATTTCATCATTCATTAAAATTTATCTCCAAAACGGGTTGAGTAGTAGGTAGGGGTTGTAAGTTTGATTGGGAACCGTACAATTTTCAAAGTAAAAGGCTTGGAACTCCATGCGTAGCATATAGCAATTAAGTAGGTAGTTAATTGTTTTTTGTGTAAGTAACAGGTGGTTTTTGAAGTGAATTTAATTTTTTTTAAATAATCCTTAAATGATTTAAGCTAACATGGATATATCGGGAAATATCGGGATATATCGGGAAATATCGGGAACTCAAAGAAACAAACGTACATGGTAAATATCCCGGTGTTAATAGTAGTAATCCTTAAATGGACACATGCACATATGAAACTATTTATAAAGAGTAATTGCCTAATTATAATTTACACCGCAGACGAAGTCACGGGCATAAGCTAGTCTTACTATAAATCTTATAAGATTCCTTTCATAAGTGAAAATTGAAATTTCTTATACGATTGGTATACACCGTGGGCCCGAATAACCCGACCAATTTTAACCACGTATTCCTGATCGTATTACAAGCAAATAACGTTATATCAACATAGGTCGAATTTTGTCATTTTATATTAATAGTCTTATGGAACAAAACAAATCAATAAATTCAGTTCCTCGTTATAAACATGTCCTTACTGGAAAAAAGTTATCAAAAAGAAAAAAAAAGCTAAAATGGAAACGAAAGGTCAATTTTTTGGCCTCGTAGTCACTTACCATCCAATACTGCGAAGGTTAATTGGTGTTTAGTTAAAGGATTTTAAAAAATGAGTAAAAGTATCTTAGTCACATTTATTAGGACTTGTTACAGTTCACACTTCAGAGTTTTCATTTAAAAAATAATGAATATCTAGGAAAATAAGCCTTTTTAGGTTTCCGTAGCCAAAATGGCAAAAACGGAACCCTTATAGTTTCGTCAGGTCCGTCCGTCTGTCTGTCCGTATGTCACAGGCATTTTACTTGAAAACCATGCGACGTATATTAATGAAATTTGGAATATAGATGTCCTGTATAAGCCGCTACCTAGTCCAGTAGTTAAATATCAAAAATAAAATTTTCTAGGGGGGGCGCTCCAAACATGTAACAGAAGTCGAAAAAAAAATTTTTCATCTAAAAGCAACGTGTGACACATAGTTCGACAGATCTTTTAAAAACATTTTAAGGTTGTTAAGTAATGTTTTTGATTAAGTGAATACTTTCGGAAATATTCACTCCGAAAGTTGCGAAAATTGTGTCCTCCCCTCTATCTTTTGAACCGTATGTCCAAAAAATATGAAAAAAATTAGAAAGGTAACGCTTAATTAATACTTTCAATAAAAATTATTTTCAACAAGATCGAATTAACCGTTTTTGAGGTATTGCCGATAAACTGCGCTTCTCAACAAAAGGACGTAATTGCTATGAAGATACGCTCTTTTGTTGTACATTTTTTACATCGTATTTTTTACCTTATAGTTACGGCTATGGAACCCTACATTGAGCTTTGTCCGACATGCTCTTGGCCAGTTTTTTTGACTATACATCACATAACTTTTTTTACTCCTAATAGTTGTTAGAATCTATACTTAAAGTTGGTCGGGTTACTGGGGCCACGGTGTATAGATAAAGATGTCTAAAACAGTATGTTGGGTAAAGTTTGCTCTATGCTGTGTCGGAGTAACATAGAATAGTGATAAGGCACGATAATATTAATTAGTACTAATTGGAGTAGCCAGCAACAAAACGCTTCCTCACCTCCTTCGTGAATTCCGATAGCGCTGAAGGTCCACCACCGTGACGTTCTGCGATTTCAGCAATGTTAGCTTTCCTGGAAACTTTGCAGGCTCTAAAAGAGTCCCTTTGCTCTTCTGCGCACTGTAGGCCACCTTCTTTGTAGAACGCTGAAAAATTAAAGCACTTCTCAGTGGAACCCCAATAAGTTGAAACTCAAGGGACAGCGTAAGGGAAACTTTTGTTCGAGTAAATGAGTTTTTGATTTAGTCTTTTCAGTTTGAGTAAAAAAGGCATTAATAAACACATGGGTAGCTGGATTAGGAATGTTAGAAGCGCATTTATGAAATTATATAGATAAAAATGTATGTCATTGTAGCAAAATCTAATTCTATTCCCATTTAAAATTTGACCTGGATAACTTATGCAGACTAAGCTAAGACATTATCCATCGACACTACTTTATTATCATCCCTAAAGGAAGTACACTGAAAATATGCAGCCTGCCTTTGTGGTTTTCCTCTCATTTTTATTAATAATTATGCTAAAATATTGCTGCAGTTTTTACCGTGTTAACGCAAACGTTTGTTTAAACCGTACACACAAATGTACCACTTAGGCACAAGTAATAGGCACGTCTGTAAGCATGGCTCCCGTATTACCAGGGAACGTACTTTTGGTGCTCATGATGTATAATGACTTCAAGCTACAAACACTATGATTCACTCTAGGTTTTACATTGATTTATAATTACCGGAAATAACCGGTACCTATCGTAAAAGTTATAAATTTATTCGATCACTAGTATCATTTCCTTTCATAATTAATATTTTCAATTATTCTTTTAAATAAATCCGAACACGTCTTTATAAATTTTTATGCCACACCTGGCCATAGAGGCCGCTTTCTGGCCAAATGTACGTAGGTACACATAAAATGAAGTACACAACACGGGTGGTAATAAAGGAAGCCCTCGATCGCATATTTACGTCCCTCACTTGCAACTCGGGCCGCAAACATCTGCGATCTCGGCCTTTCTTTGTTTTACCACCCCAGTTGTGTCATGTACTAATAAAATGTCTTCTGGCTGTGCCAATACACCAGCCAATGAAAGAAAAAATAATTCATGACTTTAATAATACTGGTAATTTACGGCAGTGGTAAGTTAATTTAAAACCACAGAATAAGATATAGTACCAAAAGTCTCTGTCTCTAAAAAAAAAAGTCGGTCAGGTCCAGCCACCGGACGGAACGCACCGCATCCGACCGTCTCTCTCTATCGCATACCTATAACGCGTGCTAACGTGTGCTCTTTCTGGTCGCTGGTTAAGGCCCTACAGAGGACCTCAAGGCCACGCGATAAAATCACAGAGTGAGCCACTGGTAAAACTTAAACTGGATTATGTTATAATTATGTTTTTGATAGTCGCCAAAAGTACGCAGTAACCACGTAGCAGATGTAGCAAATGCTACAGGCTCCGCGCCCACTCGCAAAAGGACTCCCGCCACCTCACGCCCCATCCCGTCGTATAAATTACTGGTCAGTCCAGTAGACCAACCACGGGCCACATGAAAAAAATGCGACAGGCCCCACGCTAACTTAATCCGACACTGAAAGTACCTACCCTGCTTATGGATCTATTGTCGGGTGAACTATACTTACAAGCAAGCCTGGCACTATTGTTCTCGCAAGCGAAACTTATCATGTCATTGTTATCCTTCACGAAGGCTTGGGACTCGGCGGCCGACAGACAGGGTCCCATGTTCGCGACTAGACCCTGGAAGCAGGTCTTTAAGTACGGCGTCCTGGAGCACATCCTACGCAAATAACGTTTATTACATGAGGGTAACATTATTAGTACAGCACAAGTCGTCTCGGTGCGCTTGATGTTTATGCTATTTTAATTTTTTTATCAATATACGTATGGTCCAGCAAAATAAATTTCTGTAAAAAGAATGTACTTTTAAAGACAATCTTATATTGCCGACTGCACTTTTTGTATAATAATAATAATCGCAAACTGCAGGTCAAAACAAATCAAATCAGCCCAAACACGGTGGCATTATCTTATGTAATTATGGCCAGCTCCCGGTTCCATCATTAGCTTAAGCACAGGGTTGCCAACTTGGGTGTTTTACTCCTAAAGGACATTGCCGAAGCAACTATGGAGCCCCGTACCAAATCAAAAGTTATCGTGTCAACACCAAACCGACTGTATCATAAAAAACAATAAAATAAATTTCCATTCCTAATCACTAATTCTCATTAAGTTAATCCGGCTCCGATTTGATTTATTTTGATATATGTTAGAGAGTAGTTTAAAATAAGAGACACGTATTTTTTTTAGCTGCCCAATCTCAACCTATTGGGACAAACTGACCTCCAAAGTACTGAAAAGTGACTAAACCCTGGAGGGAAGTGGACTTTTACCACGAAAAAAAAGTCAAGCAAGTTGGCAGTTAATTACTGGTTTGATATTACATTTGAGAACATGAAAAAATAATAAGCACGTGTTTGTGTTTTGTTATATCGGCTCAAACTCATATTTTTGGGCGCATTTTTAGGGCTTTTTCCTACGCTAGGAGTAGGTAATGCCCAAGAACATGCGTAAAATATTTACAATCTGACAATGCCCATACTGAAATAAAACATAAAAGCAGCACTTACGCCTTAGCTACAGTGTCAAAATCTTTATGGACCGTCGCATTCTTATACAACTCGTAGGTGGTATTTGCGTCAAACAAGCCTTGCAGACAATCATTAAATTTATTGAAGGCGGTCTGAAAAAAATAGTATGCTCAATAAATATTAACCCTATAGTGTTAATTAAGGGGACTTAGAAACTTTGAGCTGTTTTCAATGAAGTCTGTGACAAATATAGAATTGAGGCAATTTAAAGTGATGTTTTGATACGGGGTCTTAATCATGATAAAGTAATAAACTACATATAAATTGCATGCCATATTATTAAACCAGAACAGTCCTAGGCTCAACGGTAAACGTTTTTAATCATAGAGAAAATAGCTTAATACGCTGAGCGTTTTAAACGGTTCACTAATGTTTGAACAAAAAATTATTGACAAATGGTCATTTGACAAACAACGTTTCACCAAATAATCATTTGACAAACGAGACATTTGAGAAAAGTATCACTACAAAAACTCACTTAGCAAATGATTAATTAGCAAACACTACACTTGGCAAATGTGTTAAACAATAAAATGTCAATTGACTTTTTTCATTTCACCAAATAATATGTTTCGCAAACTAAGCATTTGTCCAAATGTCATTTAACAAAATGATATTTCATAAAAAGTAATACTTCTTTTCTCAAACATTATGATGTAGTCTGTTGGGTAATTTATTCCGCTACCCTCTTATCGTCATAAGTTACAAGATTATATAGAAGGCAAGCAATCATGCATTATGACTTATTGGTGGTCATAATATTTACAAACCTAACCTAACCGACGACCTAGGTTTTTTCCATGAATAGTCTAAATGCATCAGTTCGTTTTTGTTGGGGGACGCAGTTCAAGCCCTAACCTAACCTAATAACGTAGTCTTTCTGGCAGCAGTTCATTTTTGTTGGGGGACGCAGTTTAAACCCTAACCTAACCTAACAACCTAATTTTTCTGCCAGCAGTTCGTGTTTGTTGGGGGACGCAGTTCAAACCTTAACCTAACCTAACAACCTACTCTTTTTCCAAATACTGTGTATTAATTTGACCCATACCATATCTTTTATTAGATTTATTAATAAACGAAACATTTGTCAAATAATACATTAGTACCAAACGTTTTTAGACCAAGAGTAGTTTTGTCTAATAAATCAGTTGCTAAATGTTGATTTTGTCAAATGATTATTTATAAAATGTAAATTTAAAATGTAAAAAGTGAGTCATTTGTAAAATTACTAGTAGTAAAATGATCAATTAGCGTAACATTTTTTTGCAAAACGTTGTTTGTCAAATGTAATTTTGCCAAATGACTTTTGGTCAAACGGCAGGACACAGTTTTAAACTGCTAAGACCTCTTAATAAGGTAAAATCTTAAATTATATATCTCGAAAACAAACAGTAATCTTACAACTGACTAACAAAGCTTTTCTTAATGTCAATCAGTCAGTCCAAAAATGATTTATATAATTATCGAGGAAAACCTTGAAAATGGCTCCGAAAATGGTAATAAAAGCCTTGTCACTCATTTTCTCAAGAAAAAATCGAAATTAGTATTATTTTTAAAGTTCTTATAGCTGAAGATCTAGTATTATTGAAAACTGCTTCCATTTCACTTAAAGGTCAAAATATTCAAATCCAATATCGCTATTCCATTAAAACTGGTATCCTTATTGAAATTAACAATTTCGACAGCACAGCACACGACTGTTCACTGTGGCATTCTTTGTAATGTTCTTACTGCAATTGTAAGTGGTAACGCTGTCAGTGCAAATGTACTTGGATATTTGTAGATCCCAATCCACATTATGAAGGGTACATGGAAAGAACATGTCTAGTCAAGTAGTCACTTTTTTTTTGAAAATGAGATTTTAATCTCAAAATGTAGAACTCGCAATAAACTATAACTTACCACTTGATTACAGGTGAATATCTTAAAATAATATATTTATTTTTCACTTTTAAAAAGTTGGTTGCCATAGTTGTTGTTCCCGACGACTAACTTTCAAACCACTATAACTCAAAAAGTCACTTAGGTGACTAGACATGTTCTTTCCGTGTACCCTTCATATATACTTACTCTCACTTCCGGTATTTTGTCTTCTGCGTGATTTGCCTTGCAATAGCTTGCAACAATCACTTCTTTAGGATCACCCAAGGGTACCGGGTCGCCAAACACTCCTGTTAATTTAATTTAATAAGTTACTACAAGCTCTGTGAGCGGCTACACTATTTTGAAAAAAAAAAACTAAAGACTGAATCGACAAAATAAATCTATACTCGTATATAATTATCGAACCTGCTCACAAAATTTTACGAGAATCGGTTGAGAAATGCGACCTATAGAGGAGAGCAGCCGGACATACGCAGGCCATCCGCCAGACAGAGGCACGTAGCAAAGTATGTTTGCCCAAGCGAAAACGGAGACGCTTCACTCCCTCGGTCGATAAAACATGACACCTTCACATAGGGCCATTAAGCACTCCAAGGTGGAAGTGGCAGCTGCACCAGCGGAACAGAACAAGCGGCGCAAATATGCGGCCCTCGGCGAGGGCTACATATTTGCGCCGTTTAGAGTTAGCTCTAAGGCCGAGGCAGCATAACACCAGAGATTGCTCCAAAGAAATCTCAAAACGTCTAAAATAATGTATAAGCCCATCTTTGGCCTCGTAGTGATAAAATTTAATTAGTCCTAAACCCTGGTTGCGTTAAAATATTTTTCATCACACTTGCTCGAAAATGGTGTCATTACACGTAGGTTTTGCGGGCCGTAAATGACCTATTACGCCCTAGGGCGTAATGTTTTTCTTTTTAAATTTGAAACGCTGGTTCTGTTTTACTCTTATTTGTCATTTTCAAAGGAAACGCCAACTTACTTTTTTAACTTTTACTACTGAAATATTTATTTAAAGAGAACTGTTATTGCAAATACATGTAAACACATATTTCTGTAACAATAATTAAATGTTTAAATATAGTATTTCAGTATTTTGCAAATATAAAATAAACCATTTTTAGTCTTTACCGCTATGGTTTCCGAACGTGAATTGACGTTCGCATTGTCTATGGAATATGTCACTAATGTCACTGTCAGTTTTACAATTTGATTTAGGTTAAGTAAGGTTATTTTAATCAGATTTCCTCACAAGTGTGATGAAAAACATTGTGTGTGCCACGGGCGGTAAAGGAATTACAAACTCGTGTTATTAAAGCCCTCGGCTTCGCCTCGGCCTTGTAACAAACACTCGTTTGTAATTCTTTACTTACCGCCCTTGATACACAATGTACTATTTCATCACACTTGCTCGAAAATGGTGTCATTACACGTAGGTTTTGCGGGCCGTAAATGACCTATTACGCCCTAGGGCGTAATGGTTTTCTTTTTAAATTTGAAACGCTGGTTCTGTTTTACTCTTATTTGTCATGATCAAAGGAAACGCCAACTTCCTTTTTTAATTTTTATTACTGAAATATTTATTTAAAGAGAACTGTTATTGCAAATACATGTAAACACATATTTCTGTAACATTAATTAAATGTTTAAATAGTGTATTTCAGTATTTTGCAAATATAAAATCAACCATTTTAAGTCTTTACCGCTATGGTTTCCGAACGTGACTTGTCGTCTTGATATATGTCACTAATGTCACTGTCAGTTTTACAATTTTATTTAGGTTAAGTAAGGTTATTTTAATCAGATTTCCTCACAAGTGTGATGAAAAACATTGTGTGTGCCACGGGCGGTAAAGGAATTAAAAACTCGTGTTGTTAAAGCCCTCGGCTTCGCCTCGGCCTTGTAACAAACACTCGTTTGTAATTCCTTACTTACCGCCCTTGATACACAATGTACTATTTCATCACACTTGCTCGAAAATGGTGTCATTACACGTAGGTTCTGCGGGTCGTAAATGGCCTATTACGCCCTAGGGCGTAATGGTTTTCTTTTTAAATTTGAAACGCTGGTTCTGTTTTACTCTTATTTGTCATGTTCAAAGGAAACGCCAACTTACTTTTTTAACTTTTATCACTGAAATATTTATTTAAAGATAACAGTAATTGCAAATACATATAAACACATATTTCGGTAACATTAATTAAATGTTTAAATAATGTATTTCTTTATTTTGCAAATATAAAATCAACTAAAATGGCCGTTACCGCTATGGTTTCCGAACGTGACTTGACGCTCGCATTGTCTATGGACATAATATGTGACAAATGTCACTGTCTGTTTTAATATTTTCTTGTCATACTGGGTCGAAAAGTAAGGTTATTTTATTAAGATTTCCTCACAAGTGTGATGAAAAACATTGTGTGTGCCACGGGCGGTAAAGGAATTGCAAACTCGTGTTATTAAAGCCCTCGGTTTCACCTCGGGCTTATAACAAACACTCGTTTGTAATTCCTTACTTACCGCCCTAGATACACAATGTACTATTTTACGTCAGCTTAGCTAAGTGGCATTTTACAAAATGCCGCTTCCTGGTCAAGGGAAGAGTAAAATTGGGGTCACACCATGGGCGGTAATACATAAACACCTGTGATTTAGGTTGTTACTAATTACACAGCTCTACAAAAAAAACTCCTCGATTTGTTGCCCTGGATATCATCGCAAATTTTTACGTTTTCAAGTGCCCAGATTATGAATATATTCATGAAAGTTCTCAATGTGCTTGTATTTTCATGATTTTTGCATTTCTTATATTTTGAACAATTATCGATTTATCGCCGGGCGAGAATACGGTTGTGCCATATCCAGCCATTTCCATACAACGACTATATATGGCACAAACGTATTCCCACCCGGCGTTATGTAAAATGAAAATAAAGATTAAAAATAAATATTTTTACTAAAAAAACCCGACCGCGGTGCACTTTAAAAGTGCATAAAATCCGCCATTTTGTTTATTTTAACGAACTTCATACCCAGTGACACTCGCGCCATCAAGACGAATCCAATGATGTATCATTTATCAAAATCGGTTGTGCCGTTGAGTAGTTACGAGTGGACACAGGAACGGACATACATACATACATACAGGTCAAACACATTACTCTCTTTTGGGCTTCGCCGCAGTCGGGTAAAAAATCAGAGCAAATCTTACAAAATTATTGATAGTTTCATGAATTGTGTGCATAAATAGACCCAAAATCACTTTCATATCTAGGGCGACAAAACCACTGTAGACCAGTGTTATGTATGAATGTATGTAAACACTTTATTGCACAAAATAAAACAAAGTACAGTACAGGGCTGTAAATAAATAAATTATATCGCCCTAGGTCTGTAAATATGCTATTTATTTATTCAGGATATAACACTAACCTAGACTACTTATACTTTCTATTACGCCGTCAACGGCAAAATTACCGTTACGGAGAAAATAGCATTCGGAATTAGGAAGATATCGAAAAAATTATGCTTATGAGTTGTCGCATTTTTTGAGTGCTTCCCTTAAAGTTAATACCTAACTTTACGTTTTTAGAAAACAGTAAAAAATATGCCTCTTTAGATTTGGAACGTTACAAAATCGTTGAAAGATACTAAACGTATGATATGCCAATTATGCCACTTACCCACAGCCAGACCAGCAACGAATACAATTTTCCACAGCATGTTAAAGCCGCAAAATACTTTTCTATTAAGTACGTATGTTCTATATTCCATGGACCAGTATCAACTGACGTTCTAGAACTCCTGTTTGGGGACCTTATATACATCACAATGCTTCACGTCACTTGACCCGCCGGATGATAATGATGAATGCGTGCGTTCGTCACATTTGCAAAAACAGGCGCGACATTATATCCGTTCATCTTAGTCGCGCACCGAGGATTCCATACAAACTCGTAAGTAGATACGTAAATAGTTCAAGAAAAACTCTATGGCGATTGGTTTAGTAGGAGCAAATAAGTATGTATTACGATTTTTGCAAATTTCTAAAAAACGGTGCAAGTTAGGAAAACCGTTACATTTTTTCTGGAATATGTAACGTGATGTTAATAATTGGTAATTATTACAGATTTTTCTGTTCAGTAACTTCGAAGATAATAGGGGAATGGTATTTTTTTGAACGTTTTTCGTCCTAAATCAAAAGTACATGATTAAGAAAAAAAATAAAAATGGTTTTGGAATCTACAAATTAAGCCCTTTCATTTGATACCCCACTTGATGCAATAGCACATCTTTAAATTACCGACCTCCCATTTCGCCCCCTTTAAAAAAAAGTAAAAAAGGTATAAGGTTTTTTACATCTAGTAGGCTCGTGATAGCGACTTTTAAAACTATTCTAAATTTCAAATGATAGCTGCAGTAGTTACAGAGATATCTGACTGTGACAGACGGACAGACACGGACAGACAGAAAGAGTCGTACCATAAGGGTTCCTTTTTTATTTACCAGTTTGGTACGGAACCCTAAATCTTTTTAGGGTTCCGTACCAAAATGGTAAAAAAGGATGGAGGATGGGTCTTTCACGCGAGGTAGCGTAGATGGTCACCGTGGAGTTTTTGTGGTTAAAAATATCACGTGTCCAGCTTAAGCTGGGTGTTTGGTTCACAGGGTTTCCCTACGAAAAACAATACACGCCAAGTAAATTTTACTTTATTTATTAATTAAATACTTAACTGTAATTTATTGTCTTCAACAGAGATACTATTTTTTTCTTTTTAATAAAAGTATACGTCCAATTAAAGTCCGTCTCTTGTTTACTACTACTGTTCATCTTGCTCTTTGATCTTTGTATATTTTTGTTTTGACGTGTGCAATAAAAAGTAGGTACATATTGTTGATATTTAAATGTTCTTTGCTAATAATATTACTTTTGCGAAATTTAATGTTTACTTACACAGTGATTTCCCGCACAATTTGACGTAATTCTATAACAAATCCTGTTTTTCTTTTTTAGATGCGATTGTGATTTCCAGTTATGAAGGAACAGCCGAACATACAAACCCTTCTTATTGCTTCGCGTAGTCGGGTAAGAGTGGAAGTTTATTCATCATCATCTGCGCCTACTGCTCCACCCCCGCTGAACATAATCCTCCAGTCTTCCATACTCTTTAGGTTTCCATAAAGCTCAATCTGCGACCAACGTTATCGAGCTCTTCTCATTCATATTAAGTTTGCCAAATCGTGGTCTTGCGGCATACAATCCAAACCAACCCAGAGAAAAGACTCTGGATACTTCTAATTATTATAATCATATAGAGAGGTTTTCCAGCCATTTTCCTCAAATTTCCCGTACCACCTTGTTTTCTTATATAAATCACGCTACCCTCTCCATCAGACTATGATGGTCGCATTTCTCGCAAGTTAAAAGCTTAAAAAACATGTATGTGCGTGCCTGAAGCTTTATCATTATTTTATCACTCAAGTTATTTTGAATATTAAATTTAGAATATAATAGGTACGAAAATAATGGTTGCTAACAGTCTGTTATCTATCTGTCAGCCTGGTTATATAACCCAGATATAAATGACACCAGAAGCGACCCTAAGCTACAAAAAATACTAAGTTATGACATATTTACTTACGATATATCCTCATACTCGGAATGAGTATATAATAATAACAAAATGTTTGTATTATGTTAATGCCAGTATAGGTTAGGTATAATGCGAAGACGGAAATAATGATAATAAGGACAATATCCTCGTAGGTAGTAGGGATGATGTTGATAATAATAGCTCATTAGGAAAGCGGCCGACTATGTTCCATGCCTTCCAGGTCCAGACGACGAGCCAGTCAGCAGATCCAGGTCACTAGTTCACTAGTTCAAAAATACTATATTTACTTATACCTAACAATATTATGCGAATTTCAGGTATGCCAAATCAATCGGTATGCCAATGAACTTGTATGCGTTTTTTATTATTATGCCATTTTAGCGGTATGCTCAATCATCGTATGCCTAGACTGTTATGCGTTTTCATAATAGGACTTAAATGTTAATTGACACCCCATAAATGTTAATTGTTCGAGTAATTTCAGGCCCTTGGTTCGTGAGTCCGACTTGCCATTGGCCGGTTTTATAATGAATATCTGATAGGTACAAATCGCATTCGTTATTACACAATTAACTAGCATCTATTTCCGTTTTAGTAGTTCCCTTTGAAGGTTTTTTGTAAAAAAAAAATTGTTTGGTCCTAGGTGCATTTATTAAAGAATGCTTACGATGATAGTGCTTTTAATTAAGCTTCGTCCACATTTAAGGTTAAGGGTGTCTTTTCTACACGCTCTGTTGTTATTTGTGCGTTTTGTTTAACCTGAAAAAAATATTTATGATTAGAAAACCAAACATAATGTACTTGCAATAATAATTCTCAAGATATTATCTCGAGAATTATGATTGCAAGTACATTTTCGTAAATAAAATATTATTTCATTTACGAAACATGTAAACTCTAACCAGAAAAAAATAGTTTAGACCATGTTCCGTTCTCAAGCAGAGGTCATGGGTTCGAATCCTGGCTCGTGACCAATGAGTTTTTCGGAACTTACGTATGAAATAATATGATTTAATATTTATCATTAGCTTTGGTGAAAGACGACATCGTGAGGAAATTCGCACTGGGCCAGCGTGTGGACCACAGCCCGTTCACTCTCATCTACGTTGTTTTTTTTTTTGTAACTACTTAGTTATGAATTTAGGCACCTTTTCTTGTAGAACTTTGGCCCTAAATAAAACTTCATAAAAATATCAAAATTTTATAACAACGATGTTGCCATAATAATCTCCAAAAAAGAGCGCCCTCTTGACACAAATCTCATAATTATATTTCTGATCAGATTTTACTTAGTCGACGCGGGAAACTATGAATCTGAATTCCATAGGCAAAAATAGAAAGCAAATACCGATAAGTACGTCCTACAAATAATCTTAGAAGGGTTTAATTCTCAAAATTGACATCTTTGATCACAAAATCGACAGCATAAATAATCGAGAGAATGATGCGCGACTCTTCCTCGCAGCACAAATACCTAAGTACTACTCGCCTCTTTCCATTTAATATCGAGCGAAAGGGAGGTAATGCTTCGTCATGTGACAAGCAAAATCCTATCTGGGCTACTTACATTAAAGCAAGGTAACTTCTTGATCAGCTCCTCTGCCAGGTTTCCGGGGGTGGGGTTCGAGCAGCTCTTCAGTGCCGCAACCATACACTCAAGACCCGGCTCCACTAAACTGCACCTCTCCTGAGAATAATATTACCGTAAATTATGAACCATACATACTTACTGCTCAATTCTCACTGACAATTCGAATGAGCTGGTAGCAAAATCTTTAATTTGCTTGACCACGTAGCTACTTCTACTAAACCGGTTCCTATGCAGCATTATAATAAAAAATAAAATAAAATAATTTATTTCTGCAAGTAGGCCCTCAAGGGCTCTTTTATATTATGACAATTTAAACTTGGTTGAGGGTCTGATGATGGAGCCTGGAGTGTTGAATGGAACAGCTAATGATGAAAGAAAAGAGTGTTTTTTTTTTAATTTGTTCATTTATTTACCTTGACCCTGTATATTGTTAGTTTCAAATTATGCGACAGTTATTTCAACAACTACTGTTTTATAAAGATACTCATTGTGTTTCTATGACATCTATACATACGTTATGATAAATTCAACTTGGTAACGACGGTCTAAGAATGGAGTCAGAACGCAGTCAGTGAAAACCGTTTAACTTGAAGTTTTTTAAATTAAGCCGCTTGTTAACACCCTAAAAATGTATGCAGGCCTTACTTGAGAGCATGTTTGTTGCGCATTGCATTTCAAACTTGAGACGTCCGCTGCTAAACATAGGTATTCCCCAAAGAATTCTTCAACAAAGGGTTGCACGCTTTCTGCCTCCTTCAACTACCAGCGACCTTAACGGTCGTCAGACCATCTTTTGGGGGGCCGACCTACGAAACTTAACGTCCCATCGACCATTGGTTCTTGGAGCTATGTGCCCAGCCCATTGTTAGCTGTTACTTTAATTTGCTTACTCTGGCAGCGACGTCGGTGCCCATATCTTCACTGAATAGATTTGGTTATTTTTATGGCACGTTCTAGTCTAAGTGCCTGAATTCAAATAAAAAGTAAGCAAAATCTATTGTTCCAATTTACTCTTGTACAGATGATTTTGGGTTCCGTACCTAAAAAGGAAAAAACGGAACCCTTGTAGGATCACTCGTGTCACAGCCAATTTGCTCCGAAATTACTTGACCTTGATTTTTGATTTTTATATTAAGGTCGATGACCCAAAGACTTCAGTTACACGTCCGTAACGGAAATATATGAATTTTAAGCATGGGGGCCATTTTTAGGGGTAAACTAGAAAATAAAAAAAAGTTAGCAAACTGTGACGTGTGACATTATTAAATGAAAGGGCATAGTGTGAGAATGCGTGTGTAGTGTATTCCTAAAAAGATTTTGCACTAATTTCACAACACACTTAGCGGCGAGTATCGCTATCACTGCTAAGTGTATTCTTTCCTAGATATGGACAAAACTCTTCAGCGCGCTTACCTCTTCAGTCATTGTAAATGCGGCCTCCACTCCTCCGCCGCGGAGATCAGCAATTTTGGTAATGTTCGATTTCATGGCATCATTGCAAGACATCAAGCTAAATTGTTGCTCTCGTACGCACTCCACAGTGCGTGCAATCCCATCCTCGTTCAAGAACGCTGCGAAACAATCCAAACAAGTAGATTACCTATTTCCATTTCTAGAAAAAAAAAACTTTTGACTTTAATACAAATTCCAAAGTGATACGGCTAAACTTAATACCTTTACTGATATTACGTAAACAACGGGATATTCTCTACAAATCAGTTTAAACATTAGTTACTTAGTCTTTACGCTCTGAAACGTTGTTTTCCATACAAACGTATAGTTGACTTTAAGCCATGCCACGCTGCTATTTAGTAGCTGACCAGATCTCTCCATTTCGTATTGTATCTTGTATAGGTACTTACATATACTCCTGGCACCGTCGTTTTCGCAAACAAAGTCGATCACGGTGCTAGTATACTTGTCCGCGGTGCGAACTTCGTTGGCAGGTAAGCAGGGTGTCATGCCCTTGACGAGACCGCTGATGCAGGTATTCAGTTGCGGTGCCTTTGCGCAGTGTCTAGAATTTTTTTGATATGATTTTACCAATTACCTAATAAATGCATTTTCAATTATCTAATAAATAATATTTGTTCCTAAAATAGTAGATCTGTCACAAAAGTAAGAATCACTTGGAAATAATATCAGTCATCTAATAAATAATTGTATTGGGTACAAAATAATAGAAGTGTCACCAAATTTGAATCACCAAATAATACGTTTACTTAAAAATGTATTTATTACCAATAAGAATAATTCTAAGATAGATCTGCTATTTTCGATACAAATACATTATTATTTAAAAAAGTGAGCAAATTATAATATAAGATGTATTAGTTGTACACACATTCACATTAATAAGATGATTTATTCTTAAGAGACTGTTTTGATTAATATGATGACTAATATATTTCAAGTAAATTAATTAAATTTGTTAGTTGTCTATCTGCTTTGATGTTAGCTATTCTTTCTCTTTTGCTCAAGGGTTAACTGGAAGAGATCCCTTACAGGGATAAGTTCGCCTTTGTACATAACCATAGATTTTTGTATTGTTTTTGAATGAATTTATGTGCAATACAGTGTTTACATTACATACATGCATACATTTAATGGGGACAGATTATAAAATAGGGTATTGCAGATTCGTGACAAATCTAAATTTAAGTGACAGAAAATATGGTTGCCGATTTTTTTTTAATAATCTTATTAAATTTGACTATTTACAATCCAATTCATCGGGAGCTAGAGGAACAATTTTTGTTTTTACTTCATTGCGTCCTATAATATTATATTACACACATAGGGTAGTATATTTAGCAATCGGTGTTAGTGGCCCGAGACGCAGGCGAGAGCCTATGTGATCTGGACCATTCCTATTTATACCCCGGGGACTGTCCACAATTTTACTTCTTCCCTTGACCAGGAAGTGTTATTTTCTTCCCGACGAAGTAGAAGTACGGCCAACAGCAGCGTTACCAGACGTCCCGATTTTTAAATCAAAATTAAATGTCCCGCGGACAGGCTCAGTCCCGCTTTTTAGGGTAACTCGACCGTGCGTGCAGCGTGCTGAGGAAGTGCGGGCGGGTGGCATATTTTTATTAAAATACATTTTCTGTCGCTATTTTTGCTGTCTATTGTGACGTAAACGTAATTTAAAAAGTTTAAAAATCCAGACTTAGCAAATAAAATCTGGCAACGCTGGCCTAGAGTGACGTCAAAACTTTTTTTATTGCATGTGCTGTAATCTTCAGGAGTTTACCATGGAGATACATCGTGTCGATACACCCTAAAGAAAAATAAACTATAATCGTCATATAATCCTACCACCGAACCTTGGAAAAAGCATTCAAAAGGTCGACCTCAATAAAGTGAAACGTGTATATTCTTAAAAGCATTACTTACTTCTTGAATAATGGTCCAAATGCTTTGGTTCGAATCGCCTCGTTGAGCTCCTCTTTAAAACTTTCGTCAAACAGGCCTCTCACGCATTCTCTGAATGTAAACACGGATTCCTGGAAAAGTGACATGTTCAAAGTAAATCCTATCAAAAATCGAAAATGCGAAATATGTTTGTTTTTGGTTTTTTACAGCCGGTCGATGCCGGCGCGGCGTACAGGTCGATTCAACATGAGCTGGCGCGGATTCTTTGCATACAAAATCTGCGCCTGCGCCAGCTCTTATGAATCAACCTGTAATATGATGTGCTTGGGCAAATCTCGATTCATCTCGGCCCATTTAAACGATTGGCCTACGAGCCAGCGACAGAAACTGAAGACAACATATAATTTTATGAATGTCAATTTTAAACATTAGAAATAGATCCCAGATTAATAATTAGTGAACTTTATTTATACTTGTATAGTAGGATTTATTTATAGCTATATGGGACACCCGCGAGATATAATACTGCTACCAAGAGCATTTTCTCGCTTGCTTGTGGAAAACTCACCTTCACTTCTTGGACCTTATCCTCGGCCTTATTGGCCTTGCAATATAGATTGACAATGTCTTCATAAGGATCGTTATTGTATGGTGCATATCGCCCGAACACTCCGGTCGACGCTATAAAAGAATTAAGTAGGGCATTAAAGTATATATGAAAAACACATTAGGTACACGACCAGTGTTATTAATTAGTGACTATGATAGTTGTGACAACATTAGCAAGTTTGTTATAATAAAATTTGTTAGTGGCTCCGGCTTAAGATACAAATAGTATGATTCGTAAATAAAATAGAGAAGTAGCGGTGGCGACGTAACGTAACTTCTGAGTACAATTTATTATAAAGCAGTAAAACAAGTACACTAATCATTCAATAAACGTTATATTTAAATAAAAATGTTAATAGGTAGTAGGTACTTAAGACTATATACTTATTTCATAAATAATAACAGTAAATCAGCAGAAACGTAGAATGATAACGATGAAGTCAATAAATAAAAATAGCTATTTACATTAGTGTCAATTAAACATTTTCACTTTATGTTACTATACGTTCGATAAAAATAACTCTGTAAAATTACGATACACGACTTACCCACAGTCAAGACAACGAGTAAAAGTTTCCCCAACATGTTGAAAATGAATAAAATGCCTTATAAACCGCCAATACGCCAATTATTGTATACGCCAATGACCAGTGGCAAATGATGCTCTGTAGTTCCTCATAGGGCACTTTATACTTACTTAGGTGACACTTGACCCGACAAGCGATTATTCTATAGACTATAGGATGCCCGCGACTTTATCTGCGAAGGTAGATTAGTACATTACATACCGAGGCCAGTAAAGTAAGAAATTTCTCAGATCACACGTAATTGTCGGCCGAGGTGTCAACACAAACATGTGATCTGAGGCTTTCTTATTTACTGGCCAAGGTTTGTATATTATTTTTGGGTGTATTTTCGCTGGCGTAATTTCTCTGGCCACCAATATTTAAAAGATTCCTCCTCATTAGACTGGCATTCGTTGGTTACTTGTTAGAACTTGACTGATTCTACATTGTGACCAAAAGCCCAATTCTAATAAGGCAGAATCTTCTCAATATTCGCCAATATGTCATGACAGCGAAATTACGTTTTTGAAAATATACCCTTTTCTGTTCGACCGAACCAGAAAGCGACATCTTCGTTTAGCGCCGCGGCCGGCAAGGTGACACTCTCCGGCCAAAGGGCAGAAAAAGTAATTATCGCGTTTTTTTCTTCATCGTTGTTGGGTACCTGATTCCCACCACGCATTAGGGGCATTCCACGAAAACGTCTACTTTGCCGGCGACGTGACGGCTATGGCAGCTACCTTAAAAACAAATAGAAAGTCCTAAATGACATTATCAATTCAGAAACCAAGTTATAAAATATTGACATACCAAAAATGGGATTATATTAGGTTTAAGCCATTGTTGTTTCTTTCTATTCGCGATTCTACACTAAATAAATTCCACACAACTGAATTTAATCACATGCGTAATGCTTCACAGTCGTTATTTCTACGCAATCTTGTTTCTTCCTAGTAGCGATTCTACACAATATGAATTCCACACAACTGAATTTAATCACATGCTTTATACTTCACGCTACTATCTTTATCTTTTATTCTATCTATCTTCTATACTATCTTGTTTTTTCCTAGTCGAAATCTTTAAAAAAAAATTCTCCGCTCCAATTTCGACCGGGTTCGATATCCGGTTATGTAAGAGATTTAAAAAAATAATAATTACAGAATACTGAAGTATAACGCATGTGATTAAATTCAGTTGTGTGGAATTCATATTGTGTAGAATCACTACTAGGAAGAAACAAGATTGCGTAGAAATAACGACTGTGAAGCATTACGCATGTGATTAAATTCAGTTGTGTGGAATTTATTTTGTGTAGAATCGCGAATAGGAAGAAACAACAATGGCTTAAACCTAATATAATCCCAAAAATGTACTTCCTAACTTTGTTGGAAGTATGAAAAAAATGGCGTCACGTAGCCGACATTATTTTGGAATGCCCCATTAGGTTCATAAAGACTAAATTTCAAAAATACTATGTACGTATTGCTTATATAGTTAGTTTCTAGATAAAATTCATCTGATATAACCAAGTCAAAAGTGTATTATCACGGGCCACATACTATTTTGAGGGACCGTCAGCAGCCGGTTTAAACCCTCTCGCGGGCCGAAGACGGCCCACAGGCCGTACTTTGCTACCACTGGATTTTATGGTATTGACCATAAAATGCTCTTGGTCTATTATACAATCCAGACACTTTGCATAATGAATGAGTCATGATACAACTAAGGCCACGTACGATTTGGATCTAATGCAACTTTGTCATTTTAAAACCATGACGATATGCCTAATTAGTAAATATTTATAACCTAACCCATGATCGTCCAAAAAATACGAAAAAAAATGTAATTGTAAAGAGTATATTTTATCTACACAGAATCATATCCTCTACCCGGGTTCCCTTTATTTGGCATACGTTTTGTTTGTCCGAATGTATTGTTAGCCCGAATTTTATTTCGCATAATTTTTCTCTAGCTTTAACGGAAAATATTTTGCAAAATCTTTTACATCAGCCACTTAGAACATATTAGGTTAGGTTTCTTTTATAATTATTCTGAAAAGTCAATATTATGTGTAAAATAACAATTATGCGTAAATAGTATTCGGGCAAATAGAACATTCGGACAAATAAAATTATGCCAAAACAAGGTGAACCCCTCTACCCTTTATATACGTTCAGAAATCGCGAATTACATCCAGCATAAAGATAAACTGATTTGTTAGAACAAATTGAACTTGGCTTGACACGCTGCCGTATCTAAATTTCTCATCTGTGAAAATGTTATTATTGCTTCACAATAACATCGAATTCAATCTTATTATGACATACAAATTTCGAACGTCTCTGAAAAAGAAAAAAAATTGATTTGACTTCAATTCTAATATCAGTAGAAATTACGTTTTATTCGAAATAAAATGTCAATTGCAAATAATTTTGTCCAATTTCGCACGTTACTTAATATCGAACGATAGTTGAAGCCGAACGAACGTAGGTACGATAATGATAGTAGAGGCCGACACTAGTCTGTCTCTGAATAAAAAAAAAAACTACTGTTGCGTGACATACATGAAAAGTTTTAATTTACCGCCATTTGACATTTTTAGATTGCGGTTTTTGAATACATCATAGAGAGCTTATAATATGTGTGTAAATAAAACAGTGTACGTACTGTATATACATAACTATGCCTCAAAACACTAGTTTCATCTTATATATTTCTTATGAAGCTACCCTTGTTTTAATTCCTCTCATTATGTGTCAGTTGCATAAACTACTCTACTAACTACCTACGAGTACTAACCGGAGTCATAATTAACCTGTAGCATAGTATTTGTTTGCGTTTTATTACATTACATTTCAATTTCAATATAGCCATTTAATTTAATAATCATCGAATATTGATCTCATTTAAATTTCTGGTTTAAATTCTATTTTAATAGTATACATTGATTATTTTATTGCCTATTGTCTGATTTAACTTAAGTAACAATTGAATTTAATGGTACTAACATAATTTTTAAGTTTGTACTAACAAACTATGGATCCTTGACATCTGAAAATAAACGTTTATTATTATTATTACTTAATAATCACACCTTTTTTAGAAAATACGCAAATAGAAAATAGCTTTACGTAGGTACCTTTAGCGTTGCCAGATGTCCCGTATTTCAGGCATAATTTTAAACATCCCTCCGGGACAGACTCTGTCCCGTATTTCAACATTATTCCTAGTATTCCTAGTTCCAAATGCTTTGTAGAGAGGATTTTTTCGTAGATGGCATTAAAATTGACTGATTGTGCACAACAAGTGTACTCCGGATTTGATAAAGAGCGAATTAATGACCGTTTTCAACTATGATTATACCTGCATTGATTTTTATAAATTTTTAAAATCAAACATAGGTATGTTACAGTTACAACTTGCACGATCTTCTTTAAAACATGAGTATTATCTAGCAATAAAAACAACGTAAAATACATGTTTTTTTATCATATGCCCCGGGGAAAAGTTAAAATCCTGTTTTTTTGCCAAAATGACCATTTGTCCTTTACAATTACGCTCTCTCGTTCTCACGTCCGGTAGGTACTCGGTCTGCATATTACACTGTAAATGAGCAAATTTAAGGATTTGGTTTCGTGTAATTTGGCAGGACGCAAGGTATTACAACACCATTGGGGCATTCCACCAGGATGTCGGGCACGTGACGCCATTATTTTCATACTTACCAAAAAACATTTTTGGTAAGTATATAAATTTTTTGTAACTGTATAATATTTAGCAGTAATTTTTCTTCCGGCAAAAGGTACCTACATCGTGCGCTATTTAGTACCTATGTGTGCGCGTGTTTCTTTCTTAGCCCTTGACATTTATTTATTTAAACAATTGCACAATAATAAAAAATACAAAAGGCAAACTATTCTCAACCCGTCAACCGTTAAATATCAAAATGTAATAATATGTTGTAAACTGAACTACACGTTATTTATCTGACATTGAGGTTGGGTAAAACAGGTTATCACTCATTCGTACGCAATTATTATACTAACAATAATAAACAAAACAACAAGTTAATCTTAAACTGTGCGTTACGGTTAAACTATATTGCTTCATTATGCAGGGACCCACCAGTAAAAAATGTCTATACTTGGCGTAATATGAAACAGCGCAGAGAATATATATATAGTTCTTTATGCCACACCTGGCCATAAAGTGGCTTTTTCCGCACGCGGCGCGTACGGAAAAAGCCGGTTCCTGGCCAAGTGTAGACATAAAATGATGTACACAACACGGGAGATAATAAAGAAAGCCCTCGATCGCATATTTACGTCCCTCGCTTGCAGCTCGGGTCACAAACTTTGGCGATCTCGACCTTTCTTTGTATTACCACCCTAGGTGTGTAATGTACTATTCCTTACCTGTGTGTGCCGTTTGGTGCCCAATACAATTCTTAAGGTAGTTATTAGCTGACAGAATAGACGAAATTCTGTGTTCCGTCGATTTAGGCGTAAATGTAGGTTTTATGGTTGGTTCAATAATCAGCAATTCGGTCGGTTGAGTACTCAAGACACGATTAAATACTAAGCCAAGTTAGCTTGTAGCGATAGCGAACGAAATACACATAATATACTGAATATTTTGCCGGAAAACTCGGAATACGACTGGACCCGAAGTGTCGATCAATTACCGTATTAAATGATACACGCGTTTATATCCATTAATATGAAATTTAATTAGTCAAGGTCAAATGTCAAAATGAAAACTGAAGCAAATTGAAAGAGCAAGATAAATAAGAACTTTTCAGAAAATTACGCACGCTCCGCGTACGGAAAAAGCCGCTTTCTGGCCAAGTGTAGGCATAAAATGATGTACACAACACGGGAGGTAATATAGAAACCCCTCGATCGCATATTTACGCCCCTCGCTTGCAGCTCGGGTCGTAAACATCTGCGATCTCGGCCTTTCTTTGTTTTACCACCCTAGTTGTGTAATGTACTATTATCTGTACAGAGATGTGACAAAGCAGCACCATAGCGGAGGGTGCAATGATTCCGGTAATCTGTCTCCGCAGTGTGCTGTACACGATAAGGTTCATATTTTTAAGAGCAATTTAACTATGTAATAGTTTTAAATTATTGATTTTTTTTTAATTTGAGAAATCAGATCTACAATTGCCATTCTATTTTTGGACGCCACACACTTTTTGGAGTAATCGTACCAGGTGCCAACGTTGACTGCAGTAGCCCGCCAGGCATATCCGAGGTAGGACCTATGTCAGAATCGCTAAGTGCCTTATCACACTTGCGATTTGCGAGCGAGCTGCGGGCGAGTTTCCATACAAAACCAGTCGCGGCGAACTCGCAGCGAATTCGCCGCGAGCGACATTTGTATGAAACTTCGCTTCTAAATCGCCCGCAAATTGCAAGTGTGATAAAGGCCCAAACGCACTGCATCAAAAAGCCGCCGGTCAGGCCGCCGGCATAGTGTTTAAGAGCCTTTACAGTTTCATTGCAGCATTTTGACATAGGTACAGGAATGCAAAAAGCAGAGTTCATTTTCTGTGCGTCCGCGACTTGGCGCCTACGGGTGAGATGGGAGCTGTAAATGGCTGCTGCACTCGGAGAGCCCGGCCTTCGTGACGTCACGTAACCTACATCAGCGTTATACTATTTATATGCATACGGAAAAACAAACCAGTTTAATTTTAAGCATTAAAAACTGCGTTTAAGTCATCAATTTATTTTTCAATTAAATTAATTCTGAAATTAACATTTGAACGAGAAATAAAATCATCGGTTAGTCAAAACTTTGCGGATCTAACTAACATTATGATTTTTTTAATTTTTACTATGTTAATTAGTATTTATTTCCTTATCGACATGTGTAAGTATACTTTGTTACAAAATTACCATGAGTCATCATCACAATTACTCTTGACTTGGCGCTTGGTCTATGTGTGTAAATTTTTCTATTCATATGAAGTTTTCCTCGTCCAATCAACACAATTCTTGTAAACAAACCCTTGATAACCTTTGACTTATTTTATCTGAGAGCAGAGACTCGATTGCATGATTTTCCTATATGTCAAGTGATAACCACTAAGTTGACTGAATAATAAGGCACATAATGTATACATCATATGTGGTATTATTCAGATACTAAGGTATCAATAAAATTGAAATAAATCAATAACCTAATATTAACCTAACCTAATTCCAATATATGGGCTCGCCTAGGTCGACGTCCTGCGGGAGGGTGCCCATAAGGCTGGCTCCGTTCCCTCGTTGAATTGCAATTCCAATTCTCTGGCCGAGGAACGAGCCAGCCCTATGATCTGTGGAGCAGTCAGCTAATCTTTTTTTGATGTCTTTATATAAGGTATGGGCGTCTGAGCTCCATGGCCCGAGGGTCTCAACCGCAAACGCCGCAAATATGTTCGTCGTATCGTTTTGGTTGTGACACAATTTAATGACCCTATTGGTACCAAAAGTCGGCAATCTCCTTTGAAAGAATAATTCTTTTTTATGGCATATTTTTTAACAGAATTTATCAAGTTTTAGCATAATTTTAGCAGATTTTAGCAAAATTTTAGCATTGAATGAAATTCAGAGTTGGCAACACTGTTTAAAACAGTTTCCTTATGATTTATTTTCATATTTTTTTGGATTCGCACTTTTTTTATACTTTCAAAGTGATTATTTCCGTCAAGGACCTTAAAATAAATAGCCGGACGGAGCCTCGCTAACAAAGAACTGAAGCATCACTAGTCCGCCGGTTACCTTAACGCTGGTTGGAGGTCAAGGTGTGCGTGCTGCGGGTAGTAGGAAATAACTGGCCAAGAGCATGTCGGACCATGCTCAGTGTAGGGTTCCATAGCCGTAACTATAAGGTAAAAAATTCGATGTAAAAAAAGTACAACAACAAAAGAGCGTATCTTCATAGCAATTACGTCCTTTTGTTGAGAAGCGCAGTTTATCGGCAATAACTCAAAAACGGTACATTCGATCTTGTTGAAAATAATTTTCGTTGAAAGTGTTAATTAAGCGTTACCTTCGTGATTTTTTTCATATTTTTCGGACGCGCGGTTTAGAAAATAGAGGGGGGGGGACACAATTTACTCAACTTTCGGAGCGATTATTTCCAAATACATTCACTTAATCAAAAACATTACTTAGGAACCTTATAGTGTTTTTTAAAGAGCTGTCGAACTATGTACCACACGTTGACATTTTGTGAAAAAAAATTTTTTTAGCTTCTGTTACATGTATGGAGTGCCCCCCCTAAAAATATTTATTTTTATTATTTATATACCAAACTAAGTAGCGGCTCATAAAACACACCCATATTCCAAATTTCATCAATATCCATCATGTAGTTTCTGAGTAAAATGCCTGTGACATACGGACAGACAGACAGACAGACAGACAGACAGACAGACAGACGGACGGACATGACGAAACTATAAGGGTTCCGTTTTTGCCATTTTGGCTACGGAACCCTAAAAACGAATTAATGTGTGCGTGCGGCTCGTAAGTACAAGCAGCCGGCGGACTAGAAATGCTACAGTTCTCTGTTGGCGAGGCTCCGTCCGGCTATTTACTTTAAGCTCCTTGATTATATTTTTCGAAACCTTTATCTTTTTTATTGACCTGCTAACGACACCCCATACTTACGGGTTGGAGCGAAAAATAAACCCAAAATTTACATATAGAGTACCGAGTTTTTTTTCTAGTTTCTATTTCACCACTTTGTCGACGTAATTAACACAATACCCATTGCCAAATCGCAGCTTTCTAGTACTAACGATCGCTGAGCTAAGCCGAGGAGAGACAGACAGACTGACAGACGGACATGGCGAAACTATAAGGATTCCTAGTTGACTACGGATCCCTAAAAATCAAACTATTCAAAGAAAATGAAACGTTTTTACAATACGGTATGATGACCTTTAGGACGCATGGTTTATTAAGTTTGATTGTAATACGAATTGTAATACTAAATTGAAAATATTCTACCCTCAAATTCCTAGTACATAACTCACACAAACACCGGAAAATACGTACCATAATACAACAAGATAACGTTCATTTTTGGAAATTGTATCTCCTACTGTAAATCCCAGTTTTGTGCATTGAAGTTAAAGCGATATCGGATTACCATTGCGCCGATTCCTGCTACATTGTGAACATTTATGCCAACCTGGCAATAAAGTGGCTTTTTCCGCACGCTGCGCGTATGGAAAAAGCCGCTTTCTGGCCAAGTGTAGACATAAAATGATGTACACAACACGGATAAAGAATGCGCTTGCAGCTCGGGCCGCAAACATCTGCGATCTCGGCCTTTCTTTGTATTACCACCCTAGTTGTGTAATGTACTATAAACGAGTCTGAACTAACCGTAGGTAACTTTAGAATGCTTGTTTAGATGTCGAGTTTTACTTTTCAAGTAAATCAAAATAAATAAATATACCATACGTAATAGGTATTACCTATATACCCTGACGCAAATCATCTTCGTCCCACACTAAGCAAAGCTTGTATTATGGGTAAAGGCAACGATATACATACTTATAAATAAAGAAAAATAAATAAATAGAAAACGTATAAACAGGAGCATTCAATAAATTAAGACTATTCGCGTTAAGAATAATTATTTTCGGTAAGATAAGTATTTGAACTATTAGAAGCCGTGAGGTGAGGATGTCCCGTTGTCTCCGTAACTTTGCGATTTTGAGCCCTTGAATGTGCTCATGTATGTTTCTATGAAGTGAGGAGGCATTGGGATACCCAGAAAATTATCCTCATAATAAACATTCAAAAAATTACTTATTTAACCTTTCTTCTTTTTTTATCGATGTTATTATTGATTGAAATTTACTATTTAATAGACAACTCATAAAAACATCCGTATACGTAATATCCGATTGATTATCCAAAAAACAATGCTTTGCACGCTATGCATTAGATGATTAGGTAGACTATGCATGTATAAGGTGTAAACTTGAAGTATACAGGGTATCCCAAGACTAGGCGACAAGAAGGGAATGTACCTCAAATATAATATTGTCGGTAGGATATTTTGCTGAAAGGAAACTTTATTTTGATTTTAATTATAATTGGAACTGCATTCAAAGATTTTTGTAAAATCACCTGCCTTAACCACGGATTTATTTGGACCCACCAAATTAGAAAAAAAATATTAGGTACTATATATACCGATCGGAGGGGTTACCCATTAGAATTATTTTTGGAAGACCTTACAATTTAACATTTCAATTTTAGTTATAACGTATTGCATGGTAGGGTAGACCGGGGACAATTGAAACACGTTATGAATGAAACAAGTTAAATTTCTCGAAAACCACAATACCTACGCCGATGAGGCAATGCTCACGCCACGCGGGCGGCCATTTTACAAGTTTGAACCAGTAACGCTCGAGCGCCCGACTGGCGAGGCCATGTCAGGGAGCCGTTGAAAATTTTTGAACAAAAAAGTAAGTATCTGTGCTCTCATATATTTTCATATAATTTTGTGTTCTTGTGTAGTTTGACAAATTGAACTTATTAAGTGTTTTGAGTGTGAATTATAGAATATTCTAAGTGCCATTAAACAGTGATGGAGTGTTATTAATAGGTTAATATTTGACCTTGAAGTTAAATATGTGCTTTGGGGACGATAGAAACAACGAGCTTGTGGACGATTGAAACGTTTCAAACGTCCCCATGTTTTAACCGTCCCCACAAGTAACCGACAATAAATAAAATGGGGTTCTCATTTTGAGAAAATATTTCTTTTAACATTATAGGTGGCTTTCTCTGATAATGTTTTTATTTCTGTTATTTAATGTAAAATAATGTTTTTTTTTATTCTGCAACAAGTTGATTATTATGATAGTTATTTCGAAAATATATTTTATGCGGCTATGGTTAAAGTTTTGTTTTTATATTTTATATGGCGTAGGTACGTCTATCTTGTTGGCCTATAGACTCGTTATGATTGAAACATGGTTATAATTGAAACAACCATTTTGTATGAGAAACATTTATGTTTTTTTACCACTATTCCATATAAGCAAATCTTATTGTTGTATTAAAACTACCATTATAAAGCTAAATGTAAGAGGTAACCGCAACAAAGAATACTAGAAGTCGTGTATCTTTTTTTTTACATCCGTTTCTTTAATCGCGATCTTCAGACGATGATAAATTTTGTAATTTTGGTACTACGATAGTGATCTTTTGGTGATCTCTTTGTATAACATGACAGTCAATAATAAAGATAAAAATAATAAATTTGATTTATTTTTCACAAACTTATTAAGGTGTTTCAAATGACCCCGCATAGTGTTTCAATTGACACTCATGTGGGGTCAATTGAACCACTCTCCCACTTCCTCTTTAATTCCCTATTATAAGATAACCATGGGCAATAGACCTTTAAAACTAATTTTATTTAAAAACTACATAAATTTCCTTAATAAAAATTAGTTCCACACCTTTCTAAATATAAAAATAAAAATGTTGCAGGCGATTGAACATAAATTGTTTCAGTTGTCCCCGGTCTACCCTATCGTATGCAATTTATTCAGAAATCTTGGAATGAAGTTCAAATTATTTCTTAAATAAAATAAGTAAAGTCTTTTTTGAGCAAACTATCCTATCTACAATATTTGAAGTACTTTCCCTTCGTGTCGCATAGTTTTGGGACACCCTGTATCCGAAGTGAATATCGTATTACTAACTTTACATGGAAACCATATCCACGACATTAAATCGCTGATGTTATTTTCGACATAAAATAATTGTTAAAAACAGCTGAAACTTCGGGTCCGTCCCGTCTGAAGCCCGACCGCGTAAAACTTTAGTGAAACCAAACAAAGACAAACTTTTAACGAGAGTTGAAAAATGTATTTCAAATAAAGTTCCCTGTGTAAAATGAACAAAACTGTTGCCTTGCGTGCTGCCGGGAGAAATAAAAATTAAATAAAGACTTTAAGAACTAGGATTTTTTTATTTAGAATAGAATAGAATAGTAGAATAGAATAGTCTTTATTTTCGTCATCACAGGTGATAAATAGGTTTACTTTTTATTTTATAAGCGTAGGGCGGCTCTGTGACTCACGAACAATTTAATAACTTACCTACGCTGGGTAAATGTACAAAAAAGTAACCACTATAAAATTAATTTTTCTACTCCTGTACTGTTATCTGTCTTTTACTTGGTCACGAACACTATTATAAGAACATACATAATATGAGTTCAGAGAAGTCTATACTCTATTCCCCATAACAGCACTAGTGTCGTTATAGTCACTTTACGTTATTGCTAGCAGCCACAGACTTCTAAATCTAGGTTAAACTTAGGTCAAGGATTAAGCGCTCAATTTTAACTTTACGGTAAAAATGCACAACTACCAACTTAACAAACAATTAAATTCCTACGGTTTTTAAGAAAAACATAACTTTCCGAACTAAATTCATTGATGCCAACATAAAAAAAGTATTTTTTAATTTAAGTATATTTTAAATAAAAAATAAAAAAGTTTACCATAGACACATACTGTCAATCAAACGTCATATTTGCCTTGTTTCCAGGTTATGATTAATTTTGTATTTTATAATTTAAAACCTCGTCGTAGAAAAAGTATTGTATGCAACGTTGTATAATTAAGTCAAAAAACGCTCATTGCGTCTCTATTTGCGATACTCGCCGCATTCGCGGCTCGTATCGCAACTCACGCAATTCGCATTTTTTGAACCCACTTATACAACTGTTGCATAAAATACTATAATGTATTATATAAAAAGTCAAGGGCGTGGATTTTCACTTTATAAATGCAAGGTTTGGTAAGAGCAATGTTAAAATTGTATTTGTCTCTTTGGCAGGATTTCCTTCCCATTTTATTTTCAACTGACTTCTTTTTTATGGTTCCGTACCCAACGGGACCCTATTACTAAGACTCCGTTGTCTTAGTAATAATATCTTTTGAACGTAATAGGTACGGAGACTTGAAATTCTGACAGACTGTGTATTTCTATTGGTGCTATGCCTAGAGATCCTTTACATCTCTAAAAATGTAGTTTGCAATAAAGAATATTTGTATTGTATTGTAGTTTTAAGTTGTATGTAACGTATTAATGAAATCACATGTAATAATGTCATAATTGTTGTCATATTTAATATTTTTTTTCTACTCCTGTACTGTTATCTGTCTTTTACTTGGTCACGAACACTAATATAAGAACATATATAATATGAGTTCAGAGAAGTCTATACTCTATTCCCCATAACAGCACTAGTGTCGTTATAGCCACTTTACGTTATTGCTAGCAACCACAGACTTCTAAATCTAGGTTAAACTGAGGTCAAGGATTAAGCGCTCAATTTTAACTTTACGGTAAAAATGCACAACTACCAACTTAACAAACAATTAAAATCCTACGGCTTTTAAGAAAAACAAAACTTTCTGAACTAAATTCATTGATGCCAACATAAAAACAAAAGTATTTTTAATATATTCACTGCGTGTCAACTTCATTTAAAAAATAAAAAGTTTACCATAGACACATACTGACAGTCATACGTCATATTTGCCTTCTTTGCAGGTTATGCCTTGTTTGTATTTTATAATTTTAAAACCTGTCGTAGAAAAAGTATTGTATGCAACGTTGTATAATTAAGTCAAAAAACGCTCATTGCGTCTCTATTTGCGATACTCGCCGCATTCGCGGCTCGTATCGCAACTCACGCAATTCGCATTTTTTGAACCTTCTTATACAACTGTTGCATAAAATACTATAAAAAGAGAAACTGGTGAGTTTCTTCCGGCGCTTCTTCACACCAAGAAGGTCATTCCCAAGACAGGTCCCGAAGCGGCAAAAGAAAAGAATAGAATCAGACTTGTAAAAGAGCCCTTGAGGGCTGAGCTACTAGCAGAAATAAATTATGATTATTATTATTTATTATTGAATTTATCCCACAAATAATAAAAATAAAATGAAATTAAAAATAAAAGGGGTCGTCATACAAGAAACGTGTTATTGGTCATTTTTCGCTCGATTTCAATAATGACAATAGGTAAACGCTTGATATCTTCACACACAGAACATGTATTGTTATTGCCGATATAACAACAAATAATAAGAACAAAATAAAATGAGAAAGAAAAGGTGGTACTTAACTTACCCATACAAGAAACCTGTTGTGACAAATAATATAAATAAAATAATGTTAAAAAAGCCAAAAAAACACGTTTCTTGGACCCACTTATATGCTTGTTTTTTTTTATTGTTTAATATTTTAGTGACTACAAACTAACACTGTGAAAATTCAAGACTACAGTCAGTCAAGTCTACTTATTACGGTTCAAAAGACAGAGCTCTATGACTGTGACAGACGGACAGACGCACAGACTGACAACGGCTGCTTAGTAATAGGGTTCCATTGGCACCCTTTGGGTACGAAACCCTAAAAATGAACTTATCTTGGTGCATTATGGTATATATTTCCCGGTGTCGACAATATGTTTCTTATCATTCAGTGATCGGGTTGTAACAAAATTAACAAATAAGTATAGGTACTAAAAGTAAGCCTAAACATAAAGCAGAACTTGTTCTAGGTTCTGACTAAGCCGGGGGAAACCTGCCTCTAACACGGCGAGATTAAGTTTTAATTAAACAGACGGGATGTTACAGGCATATCCGGGAACTCGCAATTGGCACGAAATTCAAGTAATTCCATTACACGACGAGCTTCATGATTTAGTTTTTATATTAGTTAAAAATAAAGTAAATTTTTAAAACAAAAAATAAAAACCGACTTCCAAAAACTTAAACTAAAAACCAAAAAATAATATGTTAATTACCCCAAAGAAATGGATAATCAACGATTCATATATACATACACAGATATTTATACTTTTTAACCTGTTATTTTTGAAGTTGGTGCCTGCCACGTAAAGCTGGCTGTGTTGAGCTCCTTAGCTGGCACCGACTTCAAAAATAACAGGTTAAAAAGTATAAATATCTGTGTATGTATATATGAATCGTTGATTATCCATTTCTTTGGGGTAATTAACATATTATTTTTTGGTTTTTAGTTTAAGTTTTTGGAAGTCGGTTTTTATTTTTTGTTTTAAAAATTTACTTTATTTTTAAATTTTTAGTGGCGCTGGAAAAATATTATTTTAACCAAATAGACTTAAGTCTATTTAGTTAAAAGAAAAAAAATCCAAATCGGTCTAGACGTTTTCAAGTAACCGAGGAACAAGCCTACATAAAAATTGCTCTTTGTTTTGAAGTCCGTTAAGACTGGGAACTATTTCTAATAAGAAATGCACGAGAAAGTAAGAAAAATACCAAAATCGCATATGTGTGCTTATGATATTTGAAGAGTTCCCTCGATTTCTCCAAGATCCCATCATCAGATCCTGATTTGGTTGCAATGGTTCCACCTCGGAGGTATACCCTTTTAAACAAAAAAAGAATTTTCCAAATAGGTTCAGCCGTCTTCAAGTAATCGGGGAAGAAACCTAGATACAAATTAACTCTTTGTTTTGAAGTCGGTTAACACTAAAAACTTGTTGCTAATAAGAGATGGACGAGAAATTACGAAAAATACCGAAATCGCTATATGTGTGCCTATAATATTTGAAGAGTTCCCTCGATTTCTCCAAGATTCCATCATCAGATCCTGACTTGGTTGCAATGGGACCACCTCGAAAGTCTACCCTTTCAAACAAAAAAGAAATTTTCCAAATCGGTCCAGCCGTCTTCAAGTAATCGGTGAACAAACACACAAAAAAAAAAAAATAAAAAAAATAAAAAACATACAGACGAATTGAGAACCGTCCTTCTTTTGGAAGTCGGTTAAAAACAGATGGATGATTGTTGTCATTTCATTATTGCAGTTTATCATGTCAAAAGAGACAGATATGTATGCTTTTGACAAATGTTATGTTACTTACATGTGTCAAAACGTTGTATTGTCTAGTCCCATGGTCTGTGACTCTCGGTGCGCGGGACCGACTCACTGTTAGCCCGTGTGTGTAAATTAGGATTTAATCACTTCGGTATCCGTTATACCTAAGTATTTTTAGGTGCAAAGTATATTTCAGAATTACAAGCTTTTTATTATACTTAGGTTTTAGTTTTTTTTGTTCAACTTAATTGTGTAGGGACACTGAAAAGAAAAAAACTTGCATCTATAATTAAACTAACTTTTTTTAGAACTAAAATTTGTGACTAAACGCCTGAATTTGCTGGTATAGGTTGAATCATAAAAGCTGGCGCCGATTTAGTATGAAACAAGCGCTTATTGCATACAAAATCCACGCCAGCACTTATGAATCGACCTGTACGTGTGGTGACTAAGAAGGAACATTTCACAGGTCAGTAAATAAGTTACGCTTCGTTATGCAAGGCTCGTGTTTCCACACGAGCGAGGTTGGGGCAGCAACTAGTGAGTAATTAATTAACAAGTAAACACCCGGGGCGGGCAGCTACCAATGACGTGCAGGCGTGTTACCACTGTTGATTGATTGGTGATTAAATAGCGAAATAAAAACGTTAGGAATTCAAACATTGAAATGCTTTTAATTGAAATGTTCGCCTTTAGTAGAGTAAAACCGGGTAATCACTAGCGAGCTTAACTGTAACGTAACCCTTGCACGTTACTGTAACGTTAAACAATAGTAATTACGTAGTTTGCAAGCCTACGAGCCGTTCGCGAGCCACAGACACACTATTGGTTTTAGTTAAAGTACGTACAAGGGTTATAGTTACAGATCACTAGTGAGTACGGGTATTTTAGACAATATATGTCTCATCAGTCTAATTAACAATTTTAAAAGTAAGTATTTGAGTCATAAGTCCACAATCGGATTAACAAAAACGTGCCAGACATCCGCATTTGTTTACATCCACGTACAAACGATGCGGAGCTTATACCTAAATGCCGATGCGCATCTGTGTAAATTGCTACAGGAATGAACCCAGCAGAAGCGTGTATACCTTACCCAGTTTGAAGCGAGCTCTACTTGAGACTACAATACCATTGAGTGGTTAACCACAAATTATGATACTGAGCTTGTAGTAAAAGAAGACAATAAACGCCTTGGAAGGTTAATATAATTTTTCTACTTTATTTTTTTGGACAACAGACTACAAAATACACTAACAGAATAATGGCGATCATAACATTTGTTGCATTTCATTTCCGTTTCAAACCTACTCGACAAGAAATAAGGTTGAAAATTCGATATACATACATACCTACAGTCTACTTCTAACCTTTTTTTTTTGTATTTGGTTGGCGGTTCGAGAACAAAAGTAGATAATAGCATTGTATAGATACAATGCTATTGTAAGTACAGGTAAGTGGATGAGCTCTCTTCAAACTGGGTAAGGTATACTACGGTTATGAGCATGACAATTTATGACTAAACTATTAAAGAGTCTTTGTTTCGTTTATATAACTCGCCGCACGTGTGACAAAAGCTGACTTCAATTGACCAACTACAATATTCAATTCTGTAGGTCTAATGAAAAGGGGTACAAGTCAAATTTATACCAGGACCAAAAGGTCACAACTCTATTGTATGCCTTAAGCTCATTTGCTCCTAGGTTATATGTGACTTGCACTAGACCCACAGAATTATTTTGTTATTTTCCTAAAATATCTGCTTCCATGGATGTGTCTCAAAATATTCGCACCCGTATTCGTAAGAATGACGTAGGTAGTTATTTAAAGGTTATTCCCGGTCAAATTGCGTCAGGGGTTTCCACAATGACCTATAAACGTCCTCGGATGAGGATAAAGTATTTCAATAGGTAGAGAGGTTATTTTTCTCCGACGCTTTGTTCCTAATGTATTCATGGACTTGTCAGTTTGTGATTAGCATACTGTCCCGGACCGTAATTTGACTTTGTAAGATATCTGCTTGGAAAGGATCATCGTGAATGTATTATGTCTATGATAATTGATAATTATCGTATAATACGAAACACAAGTACAAAACGGTGCTCTAGTCGTTTTTAGGGTTCCGTACCAAAATGGTAAAAAAGGAACCCTTATGGTGCGACTCTGTCTGTGTGTCTGTCTGTCTGTCCGTCTTTCACAGCAAGATATCTCAGGATCTACTGATGCTATCAACTTGAAATTTGGAATAGTGTTAAAAACCGCTGAGCCTATGGGACAGAAAAAAAATCTTATGTCTTTTTCTCTTTTTTTTAAAGGGGACCGAAATGGGATGTCGAAAATCAAAAGTTAAGCTAATATATCGAGTGGGATATCAAATGAAAGGGCTTAATATGCAGATTCCAAAACCGTTTTTATTTTTTTTCTTAGACATGTAGTTTTTGATTTAAGACAAAACACGTTCAAAAAAATACCATTCCCCCCCTATTATCTCCGAAGTTACTGAGCAGAAAAATCTGTAATAATTACCGATTATTCATATCATCCTTAATATTACAGGAAAAATAAAACGGTTTTCCTAACTTGCAGCGTTTTTTAGAAATTCGCAAAAATCGTAAAACAACCTTATTTGCTCCTACTAAACTAACCGCGGCATATGTCGATGTATGGAGACAACAGTTTTACAAGAGCAAAGTTAAGTTTGTTCCACCATACAGTTTTTCTTGAATTATTCACGTATCTACTGACGAGTTTGTACGGAACCCTCGGTGCGCGAGTCCGACTCGCACTTGACCGGTTTTTTTTAATGCTTGGCTCGGGGCTCCTCGACTCGAACAAGCAGCTATCTGCGTAGCGGCTCGAATCTCCACTCGAAAAATTTTAAAATTTTAACCGATTTCAAAAAAGAAAGAAATAACAGTGTAGTACATAAAAATCTGTTAAGTCGGTTTAATTTTTTAAATTACTTTCGTTTAAGTTTTATATTTGGAGAAGGAAAATTTGCAGCGAAATTAGTATGTAGTAGCATAGTGACATTAGAGGTACAATTAGCCTCAAAAATAGATGAACACTACTGCGGCGGTACTAAATTGTCCAGCTACTTTTGAGGCCGACTGTACACAAAGCACTAAGTTTGCATAATCTAATCAAAATCCTATCCTACTAGTAGGTACAGCCACCACACGGGAATGTTACGCCACTTGCCACTTCTTAATTTAGCTGTGTAATGCAAATCGGGCGTACTTCGGGCACACGACTGCTAGCGAATTATGATTACACGGCTAAATTAAGGAGTGGCAAGTGGCGTCACGTTCCCGTGTGGTGACTTTACATGTATGCCTACTTATTCATAACTCCATCCATATATGTTTCTTGTAATGTGATATGCAATAAACAAATTCTAATTCTAGGAGTAACAAAGCATCTGCAACCTGTTGCATTAGAGATTGCAAGTTTAGTAGGTATAACTGGAATTTCTGCAACAATTAGTTTATACTTAAGTAATTGTTTCTGCATTATGTGTTTGTACCTAGACTTTTTATATGAATTGTAGCTTATAATAAGATCATTCGAGTTTCGATTTTCCATAGAAACGGGAAGAGGGTTGAGAATCAACTTTAACAACGTCAAATTTGGTTAAAATTAATTCATTTCATAGCCTGAACAACACGAGCAGTCCCAAATGTCACAAAAAAACATGCAATCGACCGTTTATGTATGGTCAGCACGTTTCTATGGAGAATCCAGCTATTCGATTCACTTTAATGTAGAAGTATCGGTAGACCTAAATCCATCGCTATGCCAGCAGGAATTAGCTTCATAACACAGTTAACGGTTAATACATTTAATACACCCGTTAGCGAATAGGTACAATATCTATGCCTGCATACAGTGTGTTACCAGCAAGCAGGCTTTTTTTAAAGTAGGGTAAAGTAACATTGTTTCTTAACCTAACCATGACCTTCATTTAATTCATCGACTAAAATTCCGATTTCAAAAATTTTCTAACAAAATTTTAATTGCAAGCAATGTACAGCAAAGTACTAAATTGACAATTAGATGTAAATGCCAGCCCTTCATTCTATGTTTATAACGAAGACATCAAGATAAATGCCTGCATCTACCTATTTCAACAATTAGAGATACCAGGATTGCTACACTTAAGAAAACTACGGAAAAACAACACTAATAAAATAAAACTTAAAAAGCAATACGAGTACTAGACATTTGGACCTGTTTGAAGTGATCGAGAATCCTTTCTTCAAGTTGTACGTGCACAATTCCGTTTATAGGCCTTTCAGACTAACCAGATAGGACCATGCATTCTCTGGACCTCGCTGGACAGCCATTGTTATCAAACGAAGATTATGTGGATGCCGCTGATTTCGAAACCACTCTCGATAAAGTCTCAAGGCTTGAGGAACATTTCCACGTGTCGCACAAATCATGTCAGATAATTCACATGTGTCTTTAGCCATTTTAACGCAAAAAATATCAGTTTTGCAAATAAATGTTTGTTTTGTAATTTGACAAGCCAATGTCAATACTTTTGTAATTGTCATGTCAAATTTTAGAAAAAACTCTTTAAGCTGTGTAAAAAACTCCATACATAAACGTAATGATAAGGACGGCATTAATTGTGGGATTGTTTTTCTCAACTTTTCACCTCCGTACCACGACATGCCTTGTACCAAGTGCATCAGCGATATGAATAACGATAATTACGTAGTACACCTACTACATTTAATGTGCGGATTTAGGAAATTGAATTGTGCACTTAATTCGCATAATTAGGATTTGCTAATACTTGCAAACGATTGCTAATGAAGCATATTATTATCAGTTTTAATAAAAGCCCGCATACCGGTAACACACTGTATATGTAATAACGAAAGACTTCGCCCTTGCCCTTTGTTTAGTTAATTTAGCCCGCCGTATCGAAGACTATAAATTTTAATTAATTGCAGCTCCAATTTTCTTGGTAGATCCGCCTACGTTCATCAAAATTCATATTGCTTTAATAACATTTACCTTATACTTAATTTACGATAGGTGCTACATACTGGTAATACGTGGTGGCACTGACATATCCAAATTTCATCCCCTGTTACAATCACATTTTGTAAAATCCTTTTTCAGTGCCTCCACTATGTTAGGAACGGCTATACTAAATAATTAAATATGTTTAGTCCCACTGGCTTAAGATGTGCACCCTTAATTTGTAGGCAATTTCGCCGAGTGGCTTTGAAGCCCCCTGGTAGCCAGCGACCAGAAAGAGCACGCGTTAGTACGCTTTATGCGATAGAGAGAGACGGTCGGATGCGGTGCGTTCCGTCCGGTGGTCGGAACCAAATGGCAGTTTTGTTAGAGAGAGACTTCTGTACGTCGTAGGTACTATTACTTATTCTGTAACAACGTGCACCACAGTTACCATAACTCCCTGACGTTGACCACATTTTTGTTTTTTTTCTAACTCCAATCGCATGTTACGTGCTTTATTGAATCCCGACCAGGCTTGAATTAGACTATCTGTATTTATACCAAATTAGGGGTTAAATACAAGCAAGGCAAAAAATTAATGTAGAAAAAATAATAATTTCCCACCAAAAGGAATACTCATTTCACATCCAATCCAATGTCACGCAATAAGTGACGTATTTCTTGTTCGATTAATGTTATTTTTGCTGATTTGTTATTTATCATAAATTACATTAAAACGATAAGTTAAAGTGTGCAACTATGGGTGAGCCTACCCCTTAGTTACGCGGCACCACATCAATAAATAGTGTGCTTTCATAATTTAGCCGCTGTAGCGCCGCCCGCAATTTATTATACGCCGAGGTATTTTCCCTCGATGGTGTTTAGAGCACAGCGCAGGCGGCACCCGGCTAGAATCGAAACGTGAATGCGAAAAATGTAACATAATACGTTACATAATTAAAACAGAAGATGACTCGAATTAAAATCCTGTCGTACTAATATCATAAATATGAAAGATTGTGAAGACGTTTTTTACTAAATAACGCGGTAACACATCCCGGTAAAGAGTTCCCTTGGAATAATAACGCAACCGAAGCCGTGGGCGGGGAGTTGGATTCGCACACGAAGGGTTCCGTACCATAAATAAATATATATATATATAGATATAGGTATGTTACTTATTTCCGTATATTACATATTTTTTTATTTTATCATACTTAATTAATGCTTAACTGCTAAATCTTTAATGAAAAAGATGTTTTGAGTTCAGGAGTTAAAAATATAAGCATACTTCTGTCTCTCCGAGCGAAATATGTCGGATAACATAAAACCTAGCAAACAGGCTGCAATATTTATTTTAATTTTTCACGCCACTGGCTCCCGCCAATGCCGTTTTTCCTTGGCCCTCGTTACCTGTGCTTCGTTAAAAATTCAATATCCACGGGCATGCCCTACACTTACGCTTGTTGAATATTACGAAACCACCTAGACTCTAGGATTAAAACACGGTCATCATAAATTCAGACCGGAGCGTACCTTTCAGGGGCATTTTTTATAAAATCCCCGGTTATGTAATGAGTTCATTTCGGACGCCATAAATAATTTAAAAACTTCTCTGTGAAGGTCATAAAAGCAGTGTACTCCCCGCTCTTGTTACTTTGACTGCTACAGCTTATCCAGTATTCCAGTATATAGCAATATAATTTATCATTCCTTATAAAACCTAAGGACCTACTTATACATGCGCAGGTAGATAATGTTTCCGCTTATCTGCATCGTTAGCGTAGTTTATTCCTGGAGAGCTGTGTGGATTTTCAGAAATAAGGCTGATAAGGTTCTCTAGAACCTTTCTAGCGCGTACAATAAGGATCTGGAATGAACTTCCTGCTAAGATTTTCCCACTGCGCTACAATATGGGATTTTTTAAAAAGGGTGTCATCAAATTTCTTCGAGACCGACAACGTATTGGCAATGCATCTAGTGTTGCAAATGTCTACAGGCGGCGGTGACCGCTTTCCATCAGGTGGGCCGTCTGCCTGTTTGCCAGTCTATAGCAATAAAAAAAAAACGTGAACATCCATCAGAACTGTGTAAGCGGTCAGCGAAGAAAATGTACCGACATTAATAACTACTATTAAAATCGTATATTGTACCGACATTGATGCATTTTTTCCTCACGCACCACACTAGCACAGTACCTATAATAGCAGTATTTTTTCTTCCTACAAAAGGTACCTACATCGCGCGCTTAAACGTGTGGGCGCCGTTTACCAACGCACTACAAGCAAAGAAATAAGAATGCTCCAGTATGGATCGTACTCACACAGACGTGCTATCGCGCGTCTGTGTGAATACGTGTCGCGCGCTCCTAAACGGCCAAAGTTGGACTACTTGTTCGTCTTTATACTTTGACACTAGGTACTACATCGCAATCCTCGTACAGCTCTGGTGGATATTCTGTCTAATGGGCGTTTCTCCAGAAATATGTCTGCGGCTCATTCATCTGTCTCCATACATTTAGTATGAAAAAGGGCCAGATGAATGAGGTCACCGCAGACATATTTCTGGAGAAATGCCCTAATATGTGCCTACCTATAATACCTATTTGAAGAGTTCCCTCGATTTCTCCAAGATCCCGCCATCAGATGCTGATTTCCACTTCGGAGGTACGCGTACGGAAAAAGCCGCTTTCTGGCCAAGTGTAGACATAAAATTATGTACACAACACGGGAGGTAATAAAGAAAGCCCTCGATCGCATATTTACGTCCCTCGCTTGCAGCTCGGGCCGCAAACATCTGCGATCTCGGCCTTTGTTTTACCACCCTAGTTGTGTAATGTACTATTTTCCAATCGGTTCAGCCGTCTTGGAGTAATCGCGTAACAAACACACAAAAAAACAACATAAAGATTAAAGATTAACGAAGGCTTAACACTACCCTGGCTCAATATTACATGGTCCTATGTTATATTCAATTTAGTTAAAATTAGACTTTGCGTCACTATGATAATGTTTAAATTTTTAATTCGTTCAAAGTGAAACAACAAAACTTCATAGGTAATAAGTACCTTGACTTATAGCAAAGAACTTTTCAGCAGCTATCAACGTTATTTATTTCCCGGCTCAGTTATACCTACATACCAATCTTTTATATAACTATGTAAGTAAGACTCAAGCCGAAACTCCTTGACAGCCAACTAAACAATGCCCTCCAGTTAATTAAGTAATTAAGGTCGGACGGATTTATTCTTTTCGCTAAACAATTGTCTCGTTATCACGTGCCGCCTGGAGTAGGTACTTACTTAGTTAATCAGGAAGATCTTATGAGTAAGACTGCGTAATCCCCCCACCTATTGGGAAAAAACATTAAATGGAGCAGGGCACATTATTAATTAACAAACGAACAATACCATGTATTCTTACCGATTGTATCCTAATTTTCGGCTCGATTCGTTCCGAGAATATAGGTAAGTATTTATCGTGAGATTATATGAAATGTGAACGTCCCTTTGGATATAAAGGTTTTGAATAAGTACCTATTAGGTCATTATATTAAACTTTGAACCTTGGCCTTTTGCCTTTTTTGGGAAGATTCTGAGTTCACAAAATCCTACTTCATGATTGTGCAGTAGGTAAACATCGTATACTTACATACACCTGCTATTAAGAAATACGGAGAAATCTTTTTGACCTCTTTTTAGGGTTCCGTACCAAAATGATAAAAAAGGAACCCTTATGGTGCGACTCTGTCTGTCTGTTTGTCTGTCTGTCTGTCCATCTGTCACAGCCAAATATCTCAGGAACTACTGCTGCTATCGATTTGAAATTTGGAATAGTGTTAAAAGTAGCTAACCCGAGCTTATTGGACATAAAAAAATCTTGTACCTTTTTTACTTTTTTTTGAAAGCTTTTTTTTACGGAGCCGTAATGGGACTTTGAAAATTGAAAGTAGGGCTATTATATTGAGTGGGGTATCAAATGAAAGGGCTTGATTTGTAGATTCTAAAACTAATTCAATTTTTTTTTTCTTACATAAATAGTTTTTGATTTATGACGAAAAAAGTTTAAAAAAATACCATTCCCCCAATTATCTCCGAAGTTACTGAACAGAAAAATCTGTAATAATTATAAATTATTAATGTCATCCTAAATGTTACAGGGAAAATATAACGTTTTTCCTAACTTGCACCGTTTTTGAGAAATTTGCAAAAATCATAACACATACTTATTTGCTCGTACTAAACTAATCGCCATATAACCCTTTTTTTTAAGAGGGGAAAATGCGTTACGCATAACCACCAGGGTGTGGGGACGGACCCTGATGGTTATGTGGGACTCCCTTGTTGGCTGATGACGCCCAGGTTTATCTTCCAAAAACCCTTCTATGTGCCACCTCCGTGCTATACGGCGAGACCATGGGAACGGTGTAACCACTCCACCATAGCCTCGCTAGCGGCCGTCCGAACTCCGGACTCGTCTCTGGGGAGACTCTCCCCCTTCTTCTCTAGGGGCGTGCCGATGGTCGGCAGCCGGCCACTCGGGGACCTGCGTGTAGACGACAGACGTCCCCGTGCCTGTCGCCCACGGGTTCCCTTATGGGGGAAGTCGGCGGTCGTAGGCCAACAACCGTCGCCCCACGCGTTTGCGGCGCATTGGCTGGGAGGCCGAATCTTTCTCCCTTCCGCGCTCCGCCTCCTCCTTCTGCGCCATCATACCCTCGCAGAAGGAGGCCGCCGCCTTCCACGACCTGTCGTTGCCAACCATGGCCTCTACCACGGCCGGCAAGGAGAGGTCGTGCCCCACCACGGCCACTAGTGCGGCCCTCTGCTCTGCCCATGCTGGGCACACCGCCAGCGTGTGCTGAGTCGGGTCTACGGCATCGCCGCACGCGTGGCACTCCTCATTCGGTTCCCGCCCCGCCAGCCACCCTACACAGGTATTTGACGAAGCAACCATGCACCGAGAGGACCTGTGTGAGGTGGAAGGAAAGAAACCCCTCTTTTCTTCCGACCCATCTCTCGAGGACGGGCCGGATTGCTCCGATGGTTCAGTGGCCGGCACTTGGCACCTCCAACCTTCCCTTCCACCTCTGGGTGGGGGCACGGCGGGAGTCAAGTCTCCACCGCCTGATCTCCTCCAGAGGTGGCTGGATATGTACTTATAACCCTGCACCAACACCTATAAAACCACATGACAGCAATAAAGTTATTCTTATTGTTACTACTGCACATTTGTCTTCCCTATCTAAAGGCTTCCACAACGAACGGTTGCACATTTTTAGCCTCCATGGACTTCCGACCTGTCGTGTCCAGCCAGGTCGCTAAGAAGAGAGCTATGCTCGAAGTTTCCTTAGGTGCGTGATCAAATCAAAAATGAAGATATCTGTCTAGTAGGTAAGTAAATAACTAAGGCTCACTGTACAATCAACTCCTAAAAGTAAACGCTAAAGCTGACTGTACGTTTGTCGTGCGTTCTAAACGGTTTCATTGAATCGTTCACACACTAAGAGTTTGTTTGTAGGTCAAACAATCTCCAACCACGCTGCACTCCGTAACTTACTGGACAAATAACGCCAGATCGACCGCGTGATATATCTAGTTAAAGCTTAACTTTGCCGATTGAAACATGTTTAGTTGAGTATAGTTGAGAACTCCGGCCCCCTGTGAGGGGGTAGGTAGAGTAGCGAAGTCGTAAAACCACTATAAACCTACCTCATCTGCGCTTTTACGCTTTAATGGCTGTTGTGTAGCTTAGAACGTCGAGTTGAATTATCCTAATGCAAAATACAGGGAACGTAATAGTAATGACCTTTTCATTTGACGTCCAGTGTTAACCGGCTTCCGCAAAAGAAAAACGTTTTCAATTTATACGTTTGCTACGCGATTACTCGAAGATGGCTGAAAATTATTGTTTTGTTTGGAAGGGTACACCTCTGAGGTTGTTCCATTGCAAACAAATCAATAGGATTATATAGGCACACATACGGCGATTTGGTTAATTTTCATACAGTCTCGTGCATTTCTTATCGATTTTTTTTATTTATTACCAAATATAAGTTTACATTTACATATATATGACATTTGCCAAACTGTATAACAGTTTGTTGGCAGAAACACCAGTTTGGTTATTGAAAGTCGGTTATTTTAAATGTTTTAATTTGTTGGTTATATATGTACCTACCATGGATTGCAATGTGTTAGGTACCTTCGTGACTAGAGGTAGAGTTATCACTTAGAGGTCTGAAAGACCTTTTAATAGTTCTGACGTTTTTTGCTGCATTGCATGTATGTAAATTGGTACCCGCTATCTCGCAACATGCCGACATACCATTCAAGTACTGTATCCTTACTGCTCTTGAAAAAATATACCAAACTAGCATTTACTCGCGACTTCACCTGCATCATTCCCGTTATTATCCCCAATGCTTATTTAAAGTATCCTATGTTGAAACATAAGGTCCAGGTCTAAATTTATACCAAATTTTATTTCAATCCATTCACTCGTTCTCGTTACCGCGCATTTGTTAGTGTTTTAAAAGCAAAAATTTCTTGTAGCCTTTCACCTAATCGTACTTTTTCTCGGTAGAACAAAATGTCTATAAAACTTTTACTTGAAGCAATTTTTCGCGTGGCCGTTTACATTAGTTAATTAATTTCATAATTGAAGCAGGCGCTACTTTACGGAAGTCCATGTTAATTTAAACAAAAATATTGCTTTGCTCTGCGATATGATAACGTGTTAGATCATAGGTTCCCGAAGTGGTCCGTACCGCCCCCCAGTGGGCGCTGCGGATTCCCAAAGGAGTGGTAGGGGCCTTGGAAGAAATCGGGGGGCGTTGATGCTATCCAGTGACGTGCTCGCTTTTGAAAATAAAATAAAAACTCAAATCACAATATCAACTACAGTACAAACTAAATCATTCCTGGCGATTGTACTATCCCCAAATCACGCGTCGTTTACGCCGTCAGGGACTTCTCCGGGCTGCGTCAGCCCCGATTGCGTATTTGTTCATGAACAAGCATGTAAGTGCATGAACAAATACGCAAGTCATAATAACGGGCTAGCACTAATTATCTAACACGTTATCATATCACGGATTAGCAAAGCAATATTTTTGTTTTAATCATAACCATTCCGTGATCTTATATTCGGCAACAGTGGCCGCGGGTCTCAGACTCGCCGTAATTAGCTGTCAGGGACAGTCCATTAGAGGGATTACTCCGGCTTACGAGTACGTGGCTCGCACCAAATAACTAATGCACGTCGGGAAATATCACTTATTCAGCAAAAGTCTTTGTGAAACCGCTACGAACGTGGAATTGTAGACAACATTAGCTAAGTACGGAGGGTATGTGGTTACATTTCTTTGTTTATTTACTAAAATTCTAGCAAATCTTGTAGGCATGTTATCCTATGTACCTACCTAGGTAAGTGCTTTATGGGGTGCTAGACAGGAAACCTCCCAGAGTGTCTGGATTCTTCTCATTCCTCTTGATCCGGTTGATCCGCAGGAAAGGGAAGCGTCTTGGCCGGTGCACCCCGGGAGCAACGGCAAGTGATTTCTTAGGGGCCCCTAATTGATCACTTGCCGATGCTGCGAATGAGCCTGTCAGGGGGGGTTGGGGGGTCCCGCACCGGGTTTCCTCTGTTAGAGGACTCTCCAGGTGCGGCACGCGAGGGCGGAGCGTCGGGCACGGGCAGCATCCCTCCGACGTCTCCTTTTGGGGGGCACTGCGGGCAGGCACCAGACGGGTGACCTGTGCCGCTGCGTGGTGGCGGTGGACTAGTCCTCTGCGTCCCGTTAGCGGGACGTAGAGGACTGGTCCACCGTGGTCCGTAAACCTGACTGTCCCCAGCAACGAGGGCTGGCGATGGTCAGGAACGGACAGGCGAATGTCTGCGGGGTAGGGGCGTTTGTCCTCCCGTGGCGGCGAGGGAGGGACCGGGACCTGGTGCCGGCCCCTGCTTCCCCGGGGGACGGCCATTTGGTCGGGGGGGAGCTGGTGAGGGAAGGCACACTGGCCATGCTACAGTGTGCCTTTTTCGGAGAGGGTCCGCCCTAGGGCGGAGGTGCTGGTGATGGCGTGGCGTTAGTAGATTCCCATGCCATCACCGTGAAGGCACAGGTCGGTAGCATCCCTGGGTTTTAGTGGGTAGGCCAATCCCTTCAGGAGCGGAGAGCCCCACATAACCAATACGTAACATCTGGCTGTCACCCCCGATAGCCTTAGGTTACGTAGTGGTATGCAGTTTTATGCATTTCCCGGGGTCAAAAAAAAAAAAAAGGTAAGTGCTTTATAGATACAGGTCATTACCGAAAAATCTTCCTTTTTGCGGAGTGAAGGTCGATTAGCCAGTTCATTCACATGTACACACTGTGTACCTACCTACCTAATTTTGAACTTAAATTTCTCATATATATATATATATATATAACTAGCGACCCGCCCCGGCTTCGCACGGTGTTTCTCTATTATATTATGCATGTATTATACATATAAACCTTCCTCTTCAATCACTCTATCTATTAAAAAAGACCGCATCAAAATCCGTTGCGTAGTTTTAAAGATTTAAGCATACATAGGGACATAGGGACAGAGAAAGCGACTATGTAGTGAAGGTCAATTTGGGTCATAACGGATTGAGGTACAACACCTACACAAAATAGGTACCTATGTCCCTTCTATTATACTTACCTAACCTATATTTCTAACCTATTTTACCAATAAATAATAGTATATTACATACATCTAGGCCAGTAAAGTAAGAAATGTCTCAGATAACACGTAATTGTCGGCCGAGTCGAAGCCAAGTTCCGATCCGATTTGACGGAGCCGGAAAGCGGCAACTTCGTTTAACGCAGCGGCCTGAAAGTTGATGCTTTCCGGCCGGAGGACAGAAAGTAAATTAAACTAATATTCCCATAGAAATAAGGACACTGGAGCCCGGCATAGTTTCGGGTTTGGTCTGTATCACAATCGTGGTTATCAGAAACAGAATTGACTAATTAGAACTTAACTCGGAGAGGTATTATCCAGTTACCTATCAGCCTAGTGCCAACTTAAACTTTGAGCATGAAGAATAAGTTTTTCTCAAACATGCAATGAAATGGTGACATTACGTGGCTTATAATAGGCCGCAAAATACCTCGTCTCCGGTGCGGTTTCACACTTAGCATTGCCGGCCTGGCAATGTGTTTTTTTTTTAATTTCGATACGGCATCACGGTGTTCAGCCATTAAAAAACAATAAACGAAGTTTGCTATATTTTGCAGTTTTATTTACACAAAATCACCATGAACAAACAAATAACACATTATAAACAATTTACAATAATTTTAAATTGCAAACTTGACTAAAAGAATACACGTTTAACATATTTCTTCTTAATATTCGCGGTAAAAATGTATTCCTACTGAAACAGTTTTTGGGCGATTCTCCGAGCGTTTTGACCGCGCGGTTTGACAATCATTATTGTCTGCCGATTATTTACTATAACGAAAGGACAAATCGTGACAATTTTGATAAAACTAGACTTAAACTCGGGACTGTTTTTCGGTTTCATAAAAAGTAACTCTAGGCATCGTTTTTTTGAACAATATTTACTGAGACAATAATGACGAAAATAAAACGCCGTAAAAACGCTGAATATTGGCCCTTTTGGAAAGGAAATTGAATTTTTTTCATTCTGTAATTCTATCTTTTGTCTACTTTACTTTTAGTGTCGCTAGAAAATACAGTTTGATTTTTTGGAGTGTTAATTTATTTCATTGCATATTTGAGAAAAGCACTGTACATACCTCGGCGTGAAATGGGGCTGCCAACCTCGTAACTATCTGACCTCGCGTTCACTCGGCCATCTATATGTACTTGGCCGGCAACCCCTCACTTTCGGCCCTCTGTAGTAATGTACTATTAATGTCGTATTTAAATGGAATCCAATTTGGGTTTTATGGTGTTACGACAAAGAAAATACTTTTTGAGGAATTTTAACTATTAAAAACGTATATGAAACCTTGGATTTAAAGAGTTGTCCCGGGGACGTAACGTAACCATGGCAACGAGGTACAAAAAAAGTTGATCATCCCACGTACAAATTTCTTTGGAAAGTACTTTCTCTCTCGTCTTAGCGCTTTTCCTGATGCCTTCGGATTACGCTAGAAACAACTCAGCGGAGCGAGAATAGGTAAATGAAGTGTTTCCATTGGTTCATGATAAACACATCCCTCGACGCATGGTGGCACGGGCGTAGCGACGTAAAACGGCGCTCAAGACACGCATCCAAACTTCTTTCATCTCAAGCCCCCCTTTGTTAGCGGGTATGGTATCCATGTGTATTGGCGGGGGCAGCGTTCAAGACTTTCGCCATGTTGGCGAATTTGGATTGTATTTTTTTATAGGTAGTTACAAACAATTTTTCCCCCCCACTACTTGTTGGCACGAGCTCTACCTCCACCACCCTCGCTACGCCTTTGCCTGGTGGAAACGTAGCCTTACGCGGGCGCTAGGCTCGTATCATCAACGGGCAACATACGGCTTTTAAACTTTTGTTAAACATAACACTTTAGATTGGATAACGATAACACGGACTTGGTTGCGTAACATTCATGTTACAATTAAATATATTATATTGAACATTTGTAAATGAAATAATCACTGACCATGGGAAAAATAATTTATTAAGGTATAAAAAATAGCATTACATATTGAATAAGAAATGACATCATAATTTACTCGTAACACTGTAACTGTATACATATCACCTTGTTTTCCATACCACATAAATTATTTATATACAAAAAACTGATTCTAGACCTGTCTTGATATGATAATTGATAAACTTCAAATAATATATTAAGGTAGAGTCCGACTACGCTAAGTCTGCAGAGTTCGAAAAGTTTTTATTAAAAAAACACACATGGCAACATCACTAACAAGATGGTTAACTAGTCTTGATACTTAGCAAATATCTTTCCGTTTAATAAGTATATAATGTGTCTACATACCTACTGAAATAAATATTCAGGACAGTCTTGCACAAATGGGTCTAGTCGCAACTAAACATACATATAAAAGGAAGTATTATCGTCAAGTACCAAGATTAAAATAATCCTCTGGCCGTAGTTTGTCCATGTTTTTTTTTAATAAAACCTTTTTTCGATCTCTGCGAACTAAGTGTAGACGGACTATAGGATTAACTTAAAAAAAATAATGAACAATTTTTATAATATACATCTGTTAATTATCTCACATATTTGTTTCTAGACTAGGCATTTTCATTCTATTTTTTTTTACTAACATGAAGCTTTGCTACATGTTTTGATATAATAGAATATATTATATCTTGCATGATTACATCAGTTATAATTTCCATGGAATAATCTCATAAATATTATCTAGAGTGACAATAATAAATTTCGACTGGCAACTTTCATGAGATCATGATTGTGATGCTCGTGAACGTAAAGTTATAAAAGCTCACAGTCACTTTGCATTAGAACATTATCAAATATAATCAAATTAATTTATACTAAATTGTGAATTTTGCTCAAAACAGTGAGTGTGTTTGACTATTTTTATTTCATAGAAGTGTAATAGTTGCAATATAAAACTTTGTTCTCGGCCACTATTCTTCGCAATTTTATCACATTAACATTTAATGCTTGTTTTATAACATATAAATAAAGTTTAATAATCACAGATCCCATTCACCGTATTTACCTCAGGCAAATATTTCTTATTTCACAAGTTGATACAACAGCCTTGATATTCCAATATATACATTCTAATACAACTACATAAAGATCAAAGTTGAAATTTATAATGCAGTAACTCGTCTCAAAGACGACTCACTAGTAAAACGTGTTTGATTTCAGTCTTAGACAAGCCCATATTTTTTTTAATAGTGAGACCTCTTTATACAGTGACATTTGTGATGAAGCTTATTCTAAATAGTTTAGGCAGCCTTGTAGCATATTTGAACATTAAAAACGTTTGATACTGAGTTTAAAACAAGACAACATTTACGTTAAAACTCAAGCGAAATTGAGCTCTGTAGCCATTTATGTAACGCATTTTAAAGACAATGGAATTCCTTTCTCGATATGTTACTAACTCGACCATCGAAAACAACGCCATTTTTCCTTGATTTCAATGTAAAACATATATAGCCTTAGATGAAAACAAAAAAGGGACGATATGGCCATGTTCAACATGCATCCTCAGATAGAAGATCGAACGAGAAGGCGAACCAACCAAAACAAAATTGAACACCCATAGACGGTACTAAAATAATACGACCCGTCACAATTTTTCTATTGGTACAATCCGTTACGGCCTAACAACTGAACTTAGAAGCTGTGGGACACTAAATATAGACAAGACATATGGTCAGGTGACAACCAAAACTCACTAAATACGGTAAATAAATCATAGAGATAGTCAACATTATTACTCCTCCGACAAGGATAGTTTTAATTTGAGATTTTTTTGGTAATTCTATGACCGTTTTTGGTTGTCACCCTAAGACATGGTAACCCCTGCTTGAACAAACCTACATTTTATTTTCATCTAAACCTATATCATTGAAAATTGGCCTCTATTCCATGTAGTCGGCAGGGGACCGGGACTGGCGACTTGGTTCGACCTCAAGCGCCCCCGCCACGCCCAATAAGGGTTGCAAGTTTAAATTGAACAACAACCTTAAATCCTTTAATTAGCTCATTATACGAAACATTTCTTTATTTTAAAAAAGAAACGAAACTGCATTTATAAGATTTTTTTTTAATTTTCTTGGCCTTTGTATTGGAATTGATGGTAAAATAACGATAGATTTCACGATCGTTTTTACTTGTAAGACCAAATGTTTTTTAGAGAAATTTTATCCTGACCAATAGTCCTATCGATTAGTAGAATAAAATAGTAAGTTCTTCTTTTTTAATTTTAGCTGGTTCGATGCCCGGGTGAGACAAGCGAATTTAAGAAAATCTTTTAATGCAGTTTGTTTCCTTTCAGTAAAATGAGCTAACTAAAGGATTTAAGGTACTTCCCCTCCAGGGCTCATAGATTTTTTCCACCCTGTGTATATATATATATATTCCATGTAGTTGCGTTCACTCACTTGCTACCTGTAGCTGATGCCGTACCTCGCAGCGACCTGCGGTGTGTGTGTGGTGGCGATGGCGAGCAGTAGCGGGACGTCGTTCACGTCGACGTTAAGGGATTTCGTCAGCGTGGCGATGTCGCAGAAATCCGTCGACATCAGCATATCAGCAAGGGTTTTCGATAGGACGCAGAACTCCCGCAGCTTACCTTCCAGATATGACAGACACTGAAACGAGAGTGATCATTTTAGAATTTTGTAAGTATGAAGTTTGACTTTAAAATTAAACAGTAAATTCGTAGGTATCCGATACGCACTCTACGCAGTGTTCTTTAATTGCTAATTTTATAATAATCTGCCATTAACTATTGTGTATCGAGTTGACTGCAAATCTTTGGTCAACGATAACGATAGCGGCTGAGGCAGTGAGCGTGTGAGCAGTAATTTTTCTTCTTACAAAGGGTATATCGCGCGCTTGAATGTGTGCGCGCCGTGTACGAACGCACTACAAGCAAAGTTTAAGAATGCGTAAGAATGCTTCAGTATGGATCGCACTCACACAGACGTGATATCGCGCGTCTGTGTGAGTACGTGTCGCGCTACTAAAAAGGCCGAAGTTGGACTACTTGTTCATCTTTATACCTTGGCTGAGGAGTAAAAACTAAATAATTTATATCTCATGGGTGAACTACAAACGGTCTGGTATAAACCGGGATCATGATCTATCTGTACATCAGATTTCATGGCAATCGGTCTGGTACTTTTTGTGTGATGCGCGCACTAACAGTCTTGCTATGGTGTTATAATATATATGTCGCCGCCAACTATTTGGTTAGCTGCCTAGCCTTCTCATTAAACACACTCGTTATTTTAGGTTAGGTTTGTTAGTCAGCTTATGTCCCTTAGAGCCGAAATAGAAGCCCCGCGCAGCGGGGCTTCGTTTGCCTGCTGGCGGGTCATAGTTTAGTGAAAAGGCTGGGCAGTTAACGAAATGGCTAATTAAACCAGTTGCCTGCGACATGTATATAGATAGAGTAAGCCCACCTGGTAGGCCGGCACCTTGGCCTTCCACATGACGGGCAGGGCGTCCAGCATACCACCCACCAGCGCCGACATGCCGCTAGTGCCGCACTCCCGACCCACCAACCGCACCTCCCTGGGAATTGAGATAACACGTTACTACAGAGCCCTGGGAAACATAATATCCATACGTTATCAGGTGACACAGTGCAGATTACAGTAAGTATGCTGTTATTTAAGCCCAGAAAGTTACATCCCGAGCAGTGGTGTGCACTCCATAAGGACAAAAATGGCACTTCCTACCCTCTAATTTCTTCCCTAGTGTGGGTTGGAGGGTAGAAATTAGTAAGCTAGGCAGTATCTTAACACGCTGCCTACCCCACTAATGTCTACCCTCCTATCCTTAATAGGGTAGGAATTAGAGGGCAGGCAGTGTCTTTTTGTCTTTATGAAGTGCACGCCACTGGTCCCGAGTAACTCAACACGGAGATCTATGCAAAATAGGCCCGTTCTATCCGCTTTTTTTTTACCGCATTGTATGTGCTAAGACTATGGCAGTATGATTTGCAAGGGTATATGAGTCAAACGATCCATGACCAACGAAAGTCAAAGTAGTTTATGCTTGTCAAAAAAATGCTAAATAATGAATACGACACTTATTAAAAACGAATTTGCCCGCGATCTCATCCGCAAGTCATAATCCGCTTTCATGGTCAGCCTTTAGCCGACTGAAGGCTTTAGTCTTTGACATGAAAAAAAAAAACAATAAATGGCCGACTGACAGAAATTTAGGAAACGATATTGTGCCTGCAAGCGCTCATGCACAAAACACCGCATTATCAGAATACCATATTTTTCAAAATACAAGATTCTCGATTTATTTACAGATTCCCAAAATAATACATTCTACAAAATGGATTAGATCGTTGAGTCTACGATGTTATAATGTAGTGAAACGGGAATGTGGTAAGACAGGAATCATATAAATCGTGAATGTATTTTGAAAAATGTGGATACGGTGTTTTGGGGCATGAGCGCCTGCAAGTGACTATAGGGAACGTGCACAAACTATAGGTGGCAGCACTAACCGACAAAAGAGACACGGGCGGACAATAAAGGAAACTATCGCCCCTGTCAAATCAAGCTGTCAATGTCAATCACAATAGCTACACTGACGTTAATCGTCCTTCATCGCGATAAATCAACGGCGTTTTCGTCAATGTGGCAGCATGAGAGGGTACATGATTTAGATTGGCGGCACCATTTGGCAGCACCTTCGTCGGGCACGTCACCTATCCCATTGACACATGGGTAGACTAACCAGGCGTCGGTGTCACCGACGATGGCGACGGGCATGGCGGGTGCGTCGCTCGACTTGTTCAGGTACGAAGCAACGTCCAGGTCGCGCCGCAGCTCCATCTCCCACATCTCGGGCTTCGATATTGTGCCTAAAAGTTAAGAATAGTACAGGTGGATTCACAAGAGCTGGCACAAATGGATTGAACGAAAGTAATGTCACTTGTCACTGTTTAGTGACGTTCTTATACGGAAGGCTCCAATTTTTTTGTAAACAAGTACTTCATCAAGCACTTAATCGTCACTCAAGAAAAAAATACATATAATCTCCACACACTCTCACGAAATTTAGATGTTTCACTGCAATTTCCGCGGTTCACGACGTCAGATGGCGCCAGTGTGCAAACAAGGTTGCGATTGTGTAGGCAGGGATTTTTATTGTTCATAAAACGCACAATGCCCACAAGCTATCTACTTTACCCTAAGGTTAACTGGTAGAGATCGAAAGGCATTAAGCATCCCTATGGCATTAAGTTCGCCTTTTGTACTATAAGTTTTCTTCTGTGCAATAAAATTTAAATACATAAATGCAGACTGCATTACGAAGTTATGACACAAGATTGTCTAAAAACGCTTTTGTTGTTTATTGAATCATTCTGTATTTAATCATTTCATCATCACATCATCACTCATTCAATTCATTCGTGCCAGCTCTTGTGAATCGACCTGTAGATTGGATGGACTTGGATGAATAAGGATGGAAGGACAACGAGATATATACTCAGATTGAGTTTAGAATCAGAGAATCTCAAGTAACTAACCTTGTAAAATTAAATCAGGTACATAATGGTTGGAGACTCCGCCGAGTAGAGAGCCGTCGAGCCCCGAGCGCTGCGCCGGCCGCCGCACCAGCCGCGGCACCGAAAACTCGATCACCTGCCGCACCTCCGACGGTCCCTGCCCCCTCCCCTCCGCGCACTCCTCTACCCCGCTCACTTCCACCGACACGCTAGGCTCTACACTCTGTTTTACGTTCACTACTAGCGTCGCCTCTTTTTTTCTCCTAACGAAAGTTTTCAGGGACACTTGCGACGCACAGTCCGACTCGTTCACTATGGACTCCCTCGCGTACTGGGGATCCGACTGCCGCGGTCCGTCGTTCATGTATTCCAACTCGGAGGCATTCGTGGGAGTCTGCAGCATAGACTCCATCATCTGGCACTTGTAGCACGCCTCGCACCGCTCCTCCTGTATCGCGGGAACTATGGTCGGGTCGAACTGGAAGTTGTCCAGCTTCAGGTTCCCCGGTTTGCCGATGTAATGTCTATCTAATATCTCTAGGTTCTTGCTTTTCATATAATTAGTGACTATCTGAGGGTATTTATCGAACTCGAATTTAAAACCGGAATGTTTAATTGGTTTGGAATGTTGAAGTGTTTGCGCGCAGCACTTGGACGGGCTCTCGGTTTTCCGGGAGCACTTCTCGTCGCAGCTCTCTTTGGCGTCGTCGCCGGCTTTCTCGATCGCCTCCAGATTGAGCGGCTCGTGTTGTACTTTCGAGGACTTTTTCACGCTCTTCCCGCCGTTCGACTTGTTCTTCAACCCGACTAGCTTCTCGTCGTCGCCGAGGACGAAGACGACCTTTCTCTCCACCTCGGACTCCTCGGAAGCGCTTGAATCGAGACTGGAGGAGGAGGACTTGACCGCGAGCATCATGGTGGGGTTCCGTCTCATCGGGCCGCCCGCGCTCTTCTCGGACCTGCACTGTCCCGCGTCGAAATCTACGCTAGTAGAGAGCTGATGACTTAAATTGGCGAGCGTCGTGGACCGCCTGAAGCCAACGTCGCGGGCTACCGCACTTCCACTGTCACGATCGTCCGACGTCACTTTAACACTATCCACGAATTCGCACTTTTTGGTGACGGGCGCGGTCCTTTTCAGCGTCACGGTTTCGCTCTCCTTGAGCGCACAGTCGTCGAATTCGAAGTCACTGCGCGCCACATCACCGCACCGCACAAAGTAAGTTAGAACGACTAGTAATCTGTTGACGAGCTGGAGGTCGGAGGCGCCGCTGATGATGGTGCGGGCGGCGCGGGGCGGGAAGCCGATGGCGCCGTAGAGGTCGGCGAGTTGCGCCCACAGCGCGTTGTAGGGGCGCCGCGGGGGCTCCGCGCCGCGCGCCGGCGGCTCGGCCGCGTCGTAGGGGCTCACCGTGCTCACCCAGCCGAGGTGGTACGTCAGCACGTGCGTCAGTAGAGTGCTGATGAAGCTGGAACGAACATTCATTATCAATTACTAATAATCACAAAATTAAAAAAATTTAAATAACCGGCTTTCAGTGAACCTATTTTGATACGAGATGCACGAGTGAATATGAACAATTCCCAAATCGCCGTATATGTGCCTATAATATTCGAAGAGTTCCCTCGATTTCTCCAAGATCCCATCATCAGATCTTGGTTTGGTTAAACCACACTGGAGGACCAATCCGTTTGAAACAAAAAACAATTTTCCAAATCGGTCCAGCTGTCTTCGAGTAATCGCGTAACAACCGTAAAAAATACAAAAAAAAAAAACATACCAAGAATTGAGAACCGTCCTTCTTTAGAAACTCGGTTAAAAATTAAAGCTGTATGCACTCAGTGGGAATAGACTCGAATCCCGAACGGTTATGTTGGGCCAATACTAATCATAGAAACCGAGATTATAGGTATTTGATTTAAAAGCCACATATTTCATTATTAAATATTAATTTTACGTATCGTTAAACAAGAATCAATTACAATAATATCTGAGCACTTTTTTAAAAGCATATGAATTATGACAATTAATTTTGTGTTCACATATTATTGAAAAATTGTGCATCAAGATATTTTTGACCTTGTGACTAATGACCGATTGAGATCATTTACATCGAAGCAAGCATATCGAAGTTCAAACATCTCATTCTATTTTTGTACCGAAAATGCTAAAAATGTGAACAAATACGTAAATAAAACGTGTAAATATTGAAGGGGACATCCAAAAACGTAAATGCTAATAAATAAGTCATTAGTTGCACAACCGCTTTGTAAACACCCACTCGGTCTAAAATAGCGAAATCACGTGAAAAACACTTAAATACTGCTAGCAAATATAGCCGAGCAAACGACTCACATCTACAAAACAAAGGGCAACGCCCAGAAAAATAACATGCGACCTGACAAACATATCTGAGATGATAGAAACCAATGAACTTTTATACTGGATGGTGGATCCCAAAGTGTCTTTGAGTCCTGAAAATTTATTTATTTTATAAAAAAAACTATATTCGATTTAAATTTGTTCTTAACTAGGATTTGCCCGTAACATCGTCCACGATCGTGAAAGGTCTCCCCCTCCCTCACACCCTCTTTTTCACCTTATAAACAACACCCAGTCTTGAGCTCAAAAATGATTCAAAGGCGTCCTACCTTTTAGATAATACGATATAGATGTGGATATATACCTAAGCATGAATTGTAATGACGAAACAAACGATGACCCTCCTTATGATTGTATGGATAACCGACCGACTCGAATCACCTTAAATAAGATAAGCCCACCCACGGGAATAGGAGACAGCTCGTCACTCGCACGTCCCAGGTAATTACCGGTCAAACGAAAACGAGCCAAAACGTGTATTTTTCTAACTCATCAACCGGAATTGCATGGAACTTGGATAGAATCCAGGTGATGGTCTATTTGCAAAGCTCTCGATATATTATCTCGGCTGTATAAACTACAGACACTTATAATACTCTTTAGATAAGATAAATGTTTGTTTGAAAGACATCCAGATCCGCTAAAACTTCTTGAGAAATCATGTGATTATAATCGTTGGCAAATTAAACTACAATAGATTACGAGGAGCGGACTCACGTGAATCTTGCGTCATCGCAATAAGGCCGAGATTAGACTGGTAAGGTTTCTGGGCAGTATTTTTAAGCATACAGCTATAAATTTAATTTTAACTGCGAGAACGCATTAGCACGTCGCCGTCTACATTAACGGCTATACGGAAATAAAATTACAGGGCTGTTAAATAATCGCTTTTAATGTCAGTGACAAAATATATGTATACATTTTTGGCCTGTTTTCAAAAACAATCCTTCTTTCCTAAAAACTACCATTAATTATTACTTTCGAATGTTTTCTTCGTTTACTTCTTCTTATTAGTGCCTGCCTAAATCTAGTTTAACTTGAAATTTAACTGCTAAAATCGTTTAAACGTTTAACAGAAAAATTAGGTACATTCGTTTCGCATTGACTCAAGTCAGTGCAGACTATTATCGGTCAAATTGAGACTAGACTGGTTGATATTTATAAAAGAAACATTTTTAATGACAGTAGATGTCAACCAAGTTAGTCAGTAATGCTGTTTAAGTAAACATCCCTTCAATTCTAAAGAGGCTATTAAAAGAAATAATAAGCAAGGCCGAATCGGATAACCAATGCCAGACGACTTTAAATTACTATAAAACGTGAATAATAAATGAATTATCAGACTCAGTCCCTGACCTATGCCTGCTTATATGTGCACTGAATTATTGTCCACATACTACTCATACTTACGTTTTCTAGGTATAGGAATAGGTATATAGAAGTACATACCTATTCATTCAAATAATGGCACCAAATTTACCAGAAGAACCAAATTGAGACGCGACGATAATGTACATGAGGCTAATGTACGTGACTTAAACAGGCACGAAAAACGGTAGTGAAAGTCAACCAGTTTTTATGAAGTGTCAAAAGGGTATGTAGTTCGTTGTCTTCGCTTTCAGCTCATACCTGCCTGTTGTTTACTTTTATTCGCTCACATTCTCTAATTGTTTTGTTTTTTGAGGTTTGCAATTAAGAGCACTTATATTGTTTTGTACATACTGGAGTGATGAAGTCCAGCAATGGTGTAACAATACAGTGGCAGAGCGAGCATAATGCCAGGGGCCCCCCGGCCCGAGAAACTGTTTGAGGACACAAGAAATCTAACATTTACTCCAAAATTTCGGAGGGGCCCATCCCCTATAAATTTGATACGGGCCTCAGCGGTATAGTTACTGAAGTTCAGAAAGACTGAAGTGCCCCCGAAATGCTCGACTGGCATGCGGTTAGGAAAATTGGACTATCTCTGAGCCAATAGTAAGGCTGGTTTTAGTGTCGCACTGACTGTCGGCGCGGATTGCTCCGCACCGACCGCGACTCGCCATGGTTGTACTTTGCCGGCGCTTGCGCTCCGCTCGATACTAAAACGCTCACTGTAGGCCACGGCGCGCGAGCAGCGGTCCGCGCGGATAGCTCCGCGGCACTGACGCGCCATGCGGACGGGCGGACCCGTCAGCTTCACTTTAGAGTCTAAAGCACTCCCTGAAGTTAATACATATGTATTGGTCGGTGCGGAGCAATCCGCGAGGACGGTCAGCGCGACACTAACGCCAGTTTTATATTTGTCTGACGTGACGTGTTGTGACGCATCGTTTGTAATAGTGTTGTCACATCACAACACATTAGTGTGAACGTTACCACACTAAATGTATGAAACCGATTCCGATCTGCTGCGTCACAACACAACGCGACAGATAAATGTGAATGCGGCTTAAAACCAGCCTAAGTATACTCACAAGTTGGTGTTCTTGGTGTCGGCGGCGGTGATCACGGCGCACAGGTCCGCGAGTAGCGAGTCGGCCATCTTGTGCGCGCGCGGCGGCTCGCTCGTCACCAGCCGCAGCCACGCCGGCTGCAGCCGCGGCCCCGACAACAGCTCCGACAGCCTGGAGCCCAATCATTTCAAAAGTAAGGATAGGCGATCCGTACAGTTTGGGACTATATTCCCTGTAACGGTAAATGCAGCCTTTTAGCACGCGATAGGGATGACGACTGGGTTAATACTATATAATTCTATTTAGTCCGTCAGTTAGATTATGGAAAAATATGGGACATGTATTTTTTGGTTTATCAAAATATTAAAAATCTACAAAGTTATAGACCAAGAAACTTCTGGAGTGGGGGCTTGTGACGTCACTCTTAGGTGAAAATTATACCAAGGAGTGACGTCACTCGAAACTTCTAAGCACTCTACTCGTATTTTTTCTTTTGTCAAGCAAAAGAAAAAATACGAGTAAATTTTTTTTAATAATCTAACTGACGGACTAATCAGTTTTTTTAGTCGTCTAGCCCATTAAGCATTTTTATGACGTCCGGCTGCCGACTGGGACTACGTTGGTCCTAAAACTGATTTTTAGGACTCCACGACGCAGACGTGGATGTCGGCACAAAACATTCGGGTGAGGTTAACGTAGAAGTTGTCCCTCGCCTCTGGGGCAGGCGGAACCGACATACTAACACAAACAAGGTTAAACTATGCAGCGTGGCACCCAAATTGGCCTCCACTCCCGCGATTATGGTCACCAGACGGATAGGACACACCAAACTGTCGTTAGTTACCTCGTAGTCCCTACAAGGTTAAAGTGTGCACTGTCGTTGGCAGCCCTATGCAGCGTGGCGACAAACTTTCCCCCCGCCCCCGTGGTCATGTTCGCCGGGCGGGTTCGACACACCAGACTGCCACTGGGACACCTCATAGTCTCTACGAGGTCAACGTAGGTACTAACCATCTAGCAGCGTCGTTGGCAGCCCTATGCAGCGTGGCGACGAACTTGCCCCCCGCCCCCGCGGTCATGGTCGCCGGGCGGGTTCGACACACCAGACTGCCACTGGGACACCTCATAGTCTCTACGAGGTCAACGTAGGTACTAACCATCTAGCAGCGTCGTTGGCAGCCCTATGCAGCGTGGCGACGAACTTGCCCCCCGCCCCCGCGGTCATGGTCGCCGGGCGGGTTCGACACACCAGACTGCCACTGGGACACCTCATAGTCTCTACGAGGTCAACGTAGGTACTAACCATCTAGCAGCGTCGTTGGCAGCCCTATGCAGCGTGGCGATGAACTTGCCCCCCGCCCCCGCGGTCATGTTCGCTGGGCGGGTTCGACACACCAGACTGCCACTGGGACACCTCATAGTCTCTACGAGGTCAACGTAGGTACTAACCATCTAGCAGCGTCGTTGGCAGCCCTATGCAGCGTGGCGACGAACTTGCCCCCCGCCCCCGCGGTCATGGTCGCCGGGCGGGTTCGACACACCAGACTGCCACTGGGACACCTCATAGTCTCTACGAGGTCAACGTAGGTACTAACCATCTAGCAGCGTCGTTGGCAGCCCTATGCAGCGTGGCGACGAACTTGCCCCCCGCCCCCGCGGTCATGGTCGCCGGGCGGGTTCGACACACCAGACTGCCACTGGGACACCTCATAGTCTCTACGAGGTCAACGTAGGTACTAACCATCTAGCAGCGTCGTTGGCAGCCCTATGCAGCGTGGCGACGAACTTGCCCCCCGCCCCCGCGGTCATGGTCGCCGGGCGGGTTCGACACACCAGACTGCCACTGGGACACCTCATAGTCTCTACGAGGTCAACGTAGGTACTAACCATCTAGCAGCGTCGTTGGCAGCCCTATGCAGCGTGGCGACGAACTTGCCCCCCGCCCCCCGCGGTCATGGTCGCCGGGCGGGTTCGACACACCAGACTGCCACTGGGACACCTCATAGTCTCTACGAAGTCGACGTAGTTACTAACCATCTAGCAGCGTTGTTGGCAGCCCTATGCAGCGTGGCGACGAACTTGCCCCCCGCCCCCGCGGTCATGGTCGCCGGGCGGGTTCGACACACCAGACTGCCACTGGGACACCTCATAGTCTCTACGAGGTCAACGTAGGTACTAACCATCTAGCAGCGTCGTTGGCAGCCCTATGCAGCGTGGCGACGAACTTGCCCCCCGCCCCCGCGGTCATGGTCGCCGGGCGGGTTCGACACACCAGACTGCCACTGGGACACCTCATAGTCTCTACGAGGTCAACGTAGGTACTAACCATCTAGCAGCGTCGTTGGCAGCCCTATGCAGCGTGGCGACGAACTTGCCCCCCGCCCCCCGCGGTCATGGTCGCCGGGCGGGTTCGACACACCAGACTGCCACTGGGACACCTCATAGTCTCTACGAAGTCGACGTAGTTACTAACCATCTAGCAGCGTTGTTGGCAGCCCTATGCAGCGTGGCGACGAACTTGCCCCCCGCCCCCGCGGTCATGGTCGCCGGGCGGGTTCGACACACCAGACTGCCACTGGGACACCTCATAGTCTCTACGAGGTCAACGTAGGTACTAACCATCTAGCAGCGTCGTTGGCAGCCCTATGCAGCGTGGCGACGAACTTGCCCCCCGCCCCCGCGGTCATGGTCGCCGGGCGGGTTCGACACACCAGACTGCCACTGGGACACCTCATAGTCTCTACGAAGTCGACGTAGTTACTAACCATCTAGCAGCGTTGTTGGCAGCCCTATGCAGCGTGGCGACGAACTTGCCCCCCGCCCCCGCGGTCATGTTCGCCGGGCGGGTTCGACACACCAGACTGCCACTGGGACACCTCATAGTCTCTACGAGGTCAACGTAGGTACTAACCATCTAGCAGCGTCGTTGGCAGCCCTATGCAGCGTGGCGACGAACTTGCCCCCCGTCCCCGCGGTCATGGTCGCCGGGCGGGTTCGACACACCAGACTGCCACTGGGACACCTCATAGTCTCTACGAGGTCAACGTAGGTACTAACCATCTAGCAGCGTCGTTGGCAGCCCTATGCAGCGTGGCGACGAACTTGCCCCCCGCCCCCGCGGTCATGGTCGCCGGGCGGGTTCGACACACCAGACTGCCACTGGGACACCTCATAGTCTCTACGAGGTCAACGTAGGTACTAACCATCTAGCAGCGTCGTTGGCAGCCCTATGCAGCGTGGCGACGAACTTGCCCCCCGCCCCCGCGGTCATGGTCGCCGGGCGGGTTCGACACACCAGACTGCCACTGGGACACCTCATAGTCTCTACGAAGTCGACGTAGTTACTAACCATCTAGCAGCGTTGTTGGCAGCCCTATGCAGCGTGGCGACGAACTTGCCCCCCGCCCCCGCGGTCATGTTCGCCGGGCGGGTTCGACACACCAGACTGCCACTGGGACACCTCATAGTCTCTACGAGGTCAACGTAGGTACTAACCATCTAGCAGCGTCGTTGGCAGCCCTATGCAGCGTGGCGACGAACTTGCCCCCCGCCCCCGCGGTCATGGTCGCCGGGCGGGTTCGACACACCAGACTGCCACTGGGACACCTCATAGTCTCTACGAAGTCGACGTAGTTACTAACCATCTAGCAGCGTTGTTGGCAGCCCTATGCAGCGTGGCGACGAACTTGCCCCCCGCCCCCGCGGTCATGGTCGCCGGGCGGGTTCGACACACCAGACTGCCACTGGGACACCTCATAGTCTCTACGAAGTCGACGTAGTTACTAACCATCTAGCAGCATTGTTGGCAGCCCTATGCAGCGTGGCGACGAACTTGCCCCCCGCCCCCGCGGTCATGGTCGCCAGGCGGGTTCGACACACCAGACTGCCACTGGGACACCTCATAGTCTCTACGAAGTCAACGTAGTTACTAACCATCTAGCAGCGTCGTTGGCAGCCCTATGCAGCGTCGCGACGAACTTGCCCCCCGTCCCCGCGGTCATGGTCGCCGGGCGGGTTCGACACACCAGACTGCCACTGGGACACCTCATAGTCTCTACGAAGTCGACGTAGTTACTAACCATCTAGCAGCATTGTTGGCAGCCCTATGCAGCGTGGCGACGAACTTGCCCCCCGCCCCCGCGGTCATGGTCGCCAGGCGGGTTCGACACACCAGACTGCCACTGGGACACCTCATAGTCTCTACGAAGTCAACGTAGTTACTAACCATCTAGCAGCGTCGTTGGCAGCCCTATGCAGCGTCGCGACGAACTTGCCCCCCGCCCCCGCGGTCATGGTCGCCAGGCGGGTTCGACACACCAGACTGCCACTGGGACACCTCATAGTCTCTACGAAGTCAACGTAGTTACTAACCATCTAGCAGCGTCGTTGGCAGCCCTATGCAGCGTCGCGACGAACTTGCCCCCCGCCCCCGCGGTCATGGTCGCCAGACGGAGCCGACACACTAAGCTCTGCAGCTGGGGGGACATCTCTACGCAGCGTCGCACGAAGTCCCTGCAATGGGACTGCGGTTAGGGTTATATGCAGACGGATCTGGTATGTAAGTGTAATGGAACAAGATGTTTTTATAACAACTAAAACTAGCACTTGACGTGACAGATATCTTTCCATTCAATGCAGCATGCAGCATAATACCTCCTCCTAAGAGAGGCCTCAGTAAATGTATTAGCGTAGTGAGACTGCAAAAACTTCCAAGCGAAACAGCATCAAAGGTATTTCTCCTACTCACTTTTCAGCTGAATCGGGAACGGTGATCAAGAGTGCCAACCCTAGCTTGTTCTTCTTTAACGTCATGCAGCTTCCACTCGCTAGACTGTCGCTTGTTCCGCTGGTCGAACTATTGCTGTAAACCTGTAACAAGCACATGCAAGCAAGTTAGCAAGCGTCAAATGGACACACCATCATCATCATTCGCTTGTCCATCTCTTTACTTGGGGTCGGCGCAACATGATCTACACTGCAAACACCATCCCGAAAAACGTCGCTGAAATTTTCCGTCGCGTAATGATGTATAGGACTAGGTGTAGGTCTGTTAACCCGACTATAGGTTCGCTGTTCGTTGTGCGTATCAAATGTAGGATTCGTACTCATGCCAAATACACGCGACGTAATTTGACTTGATTTGTTAAGAAAATAACACGTACCTCATCTCTAGCACAACTGTGACTCGCGATACTATAATAAATACTACCTACACATTACGTTTTATTCAATATAGTGCGAAAGCGGCAGATTATTACTCTGTCACGCGACAAGCGTCGTGGCCTGTAGTCCAAACCCAGCTAGTCGCAACTTTAACGCGCGGCGCAACAATATCGCAACTACCGTACTACCCGGAAAAAACAATTGGGTACTTGACTGAAATTTGTAAAAATTATATAAGATTCTGTTAAAATAAGCAAAATAAGATACCCAACGTGTAACTTTTTTATGAGCCTCCAAAGTTGGGTGGGAAAGTCCATTTTAAAATTATAAAATTATTAAAAACTATTAATACCATTAAATAGCCCATAAAATTAATAGTAACTTTTGTTATGAAACCGTTACGATAAACGCAAGTTTTACCATAGTTGCAAAACAAAGTTATTGTTTTCCCCAAACAAAGTATGAGTAGTGACGTCACTGTATAACGGGCTTCAGTAGGGAGCGTTTCGGGACGTATTTGGGAAAGTCTAAAAATGTGATTTTATCATTGTAGTATCTCGGTGAGTTTTTATGATATTGAAGGGGTTTTTTCACTAATATTTCTATTTTTGAGAGGTGTTTCTATAACATATCACAGAAAAAAGTTGTCAAGTAGCCAATTGTCTCGTGATCAAATTGGACGCTTTAGGTGAAGAGTGAGGCAAATTAGTGTCAAAAACTAATTCATAATAAATTATCGGGTAGCCAATGCCAGACAGCTTAGGCATTATAAATTACCTACGACATCACGTGAGTCAACTAATAATCAAACTTAAACCCTGACCTATACTGATTGTTTTGTTCATTTGCATTAAGTTATTGGAATGATAATGTCTAGGGGGTACCTACTCCTGTTGTATCTGTTCTGTGGAAAATTTTCGACATGATGACATCAAGGTTGTTACCCAAAAGGGTGAGCACAACTGTGTCGCGCGACAGATATTACTTACTAGCGGACTCTCTCGCGACTTTGTTCGCGGAGGTGAAATAAGTTAAATATCCCTATCGAGAATCGTTTCATTCCCATGAACTACACGGAAGATACACAGGTGACGATGTATTTCGCGATAAACGGAGTTGCATTCAGACTTTTTTTTTACAAGAGACTACTCGATGATGACCCGAGCCACGCAATCTTAATCTTACGACATTGAGCAAGTACCATTCAGCAAAGATATACTCGGAGGTCATTCGCATTTAAATAGAAACAAAACGTAAGCATCTATTCAGTCGGGACCAAATCGAGAAGGCTGCAATCAAGGCTCGTCGAACCTAACGGTGCTAAAACTGCGAGTCATAAGGCTGGCGCAAATTACAGCGAGCCATCTATCCGCGCAAAAGGTGCTGACTCACAGTTAAATTACGGCATAAACAATGATCGCTTATCATGTTGCATATCAATTTATGTTAATAGTGGCAGTTATTTGTCACTGCCGATAGCAAGTCATGTGACTGAACGATAGCTGCGGTCACTCATGTGACGGATCACGCAGTTTACTTGTCGATAAACTGTGTAAACACAATGTGAACTGGTTTCTACGCGCGCATCCTGGCTTTCACTGTATCTCCGTTTAACCACAAGAAAAGACACGATGTGAAACGCCAGTCAGTCTGCTATTCCTATGAATCACGTAACGGCGTTAGTAGCAATCATTTCGTCTAAAGCGGACTTTTCGGACAATGGAAAAAGACATGGGGCATGACATTGTTATTGATAGGCAGAAAATGAAAAAATTATAAATACTAAGTTTTTTTTTCAAAGCTGAAATGACACAACGCGTACAAAATTCTAATTGCTCTCGGAATTTGCGATAATCCTGCTTATTCGAATCCAATTTATTTATAAAAAGTTTAGTTTTTGTTGACGTGAAAATATCTACTAGTATATTCTTTTAACATCGAAAGGTGACACGGACAGTTCAAACTGATTTATTGGTGAACACAGTAAAATTCAAAAGTTTTGACGTTACAATTATAAATGGGTAGAATAGAAGAATAACTCCAGCATATACCTCGACAAATCTTTGAACTCTTTATTATTAACTCTTTCATTTACATTCTCAACTAATTTAAGTATATGCAACCTTCAATAAAACAAAGTAATATAATGAAAACCGTTACAAATATCAGATCTGGGGGCACGGTACTGCAGAGCCCCCGCCTAACGAGACGGAGGCACAGGGCACTACCTACCTTTTTTCGAAGCACACGTCACTCTTATGACACGGCCAGGCTACACATTTTGGCTAAGGTAACCCTACACCTTAGTGAAAACTTGAGGCCTGGCCCTAAGAGTGACGTAGATACAGGGTGAAATTTAATTCACTGGCCAAATTGAAACACCCGAAAGAACTCGAAATAATATTAAACACGTGTTTTTTGTTTTAATACCGCTCAGTACATTTTTTTTGAAAAAAATCATCATCAAGTTGTCCTTAAAATCTCGTACGTTATGGTGAACCGTCAAACTACCCACTACACCCGCTTTCCTTATCAGTTAAGGTCATTGACAACCCGCCCCTCCCACAGCTTGCAATCATGCCACCATATTATGAACCCTATTGCAGCGAGATAAGACGCTTACCTACATAAGTTGCTAATTTTTCCCTCATACTTTAACGGGCTTAGGACCGTCAAAATGCAAAGGCATTTTTTAAATCTAAAATGATAAATCTGACTAATAGATAATTAACAAAAGGTCCGTGGTTTAAAACAATGAGTAAATTTTAAGTCGGGAATCTTTGCATTCAGGCGTATTTAAAAAATTGAATCAACTTATGTACATTTGATTAAAAATCGACACAATTAAACTATTTACATAATCACCCTCGGTACTTACTGAAGCAAGTATTAGTTATACTGCAATAGATGTTCAAACTGTAATCCACGCACCTCCAAACAAAGTTCGGCACGCTTATGCACATTGTTTTTTAATTTGCGAAGCACTACAACGTTGTTACGCACTTCGACGAGATGGTACATTTGGATTCAATCCTTGCCTCCGAAGGCGCGGAACTGATTCCAACTGGTATAATCTTTGTGCACCACGTAAACATTCACCACTTAATAAATAACACCGCACCATTTCGTAATATTCCCGGTTCGAATACATTTTCTAAATCTTAGTACGCGCGCGACTATTATTTTACGGTTGGCGAGTGACGAGTGACTAATCATTTGCTATGTTTACCTCTAGCATGGTTTAAGACTACCCTCGTTTATAAGATTGATAAAATTGCCTACCATAGCAATAGTGTTGTGCTATAGTGGACCCTATTGCTACGATATAAGGTTTAGTGTAGGTTAGATAAGGGTTTTGTTGATGTTGTTATTAAAACATACTACTAGGTATGTTTACATTTGTAGTAATAGGGTGACCACGACTCGTGGAAAATATAAAAAAATTGAAAAATGAAAATTGAAAAATAAAAATTCTTTTTTTTTCGCTAAATAGATTCCTTAAGTGTAACCTAGTGTCAGGAAAAAAATTGGCCAGTGATTTTAATTTCACCCTGTATATGTTCATGAGAATAAAAAGTAATTCACTAACTAGGCGTTAATTTTGTGCTAATATGTAGGTCCTTGAATAACGAAACGACCAAATCAGTACCCGACTGGCTTACGCCGCCTCTGGTACTCGTCTTAGCGTTACTTTACATGAAAATGTTTTGTTAGGATTATTTCGCCAATGTATAAGTTAACAATCAATTACATAGTCTGGCAATATCTGCTTGCATAGCGGCGCAATGACGCTTATGCGAAATATAAAGCGAGCGTTGACATTGTAAACAACACAACTGGAGAAAACAAAAAATATGTATTATTAGTAAGTATACTACGCAATAGAAATTTCTAAAATAAATTATATAACCGTTTAACCATCGTATAAGAGAGATCACGAATCTTAAAAGAGCTGCTAGGGTTGCTACGTCATTGCCCTTAACATTTTTTGAGTGCGCAACATTAAAAAGCAAAACTTCAAAATGAGTTTTTTATCACGTGTAATCAAAACTGACAACTTACTTAATCACCTCAGCCACATCGCATGCTAGATTTTGTGAATAATGTTAGCAAGGCTAGGAAATAACAATAAAATTGCATGTAATCAAGATGCATTGTTCCCCACGTGATGCACATTAGCTAAAGGTTATCCAGTTTTGCGTTAGCGTCCGAACGCACTGTACTTGACTTTTGAACGAAATCGAAAGTACTGCAACGCCAGATCAAGGTCACATCGGCCTAAGTGCAATTGCATTTGTATATACTTAATAACACTGACTAAGCCACGCACAGTCTAATCAAGAGATCTTTATTTTATCAGTAACGCAACGGCACACAATATGCTTGTTTCTTCGCAATTTAACTTCTAAATCTCAGATACAACCTATCCTTGTGATTTCTTCAGTATATTTCGATAGTCACCCGACGATATAGACTTATGAATCATGAGGAATTCGGATTAGTTATACATTTTTAGGTTAAATTTTAAAACTTAATCCGATCCACTCAAGGTGCGAGCGAAAATTTCTGCTCTTTCAGGATAAAAAAAAACTCGCGTCGAGCGCGCTCATCTCCCGACCAAAGTCTCAAAATCCCAGCAAATTGTTTTTTTCTCCCGATAATAGGGTCATTCAATCTGGCAACCCTAGGTGTGATACATTTTTATGTACGGGACCTCCTAACCTGCGAGTCAGTGCCGTTGGTGGAGGCGCTGGGCACGTTAAGCAAGTTGGAACTGTTTCCGAGCTCGAACCGCGTCGCGATGTTGCGGAACGTGCGTCGCTGCCAGCTGCCGTTGCTTGATGTGCTCAGCTTGCGGCCGGAGGGGGCTGAATGAACAAATGGACTGATCAGAAATGGGGATGTTGACTAATGTTGAATTTTACAACATAATATAGTCACGTGGATTGGAAAATACTTATTTATTTATTTAAATAAACAAAAAAATGTATAAAAAATATAAAGTTATGAGTTATGAGACCACTAAATTAAAAAAAAAACGATATTTGTTATGTTAAATAAAAATTAAAGTCAATTTCGGAATGCTTAAATAACACTGAAAAAATAAATGTATGACAACTATGTGCTTAAACGCACTTTTTCGTGCTCAAAATGGCAAAATGCTATTTTTTTCATACAGACTTAGTACAGCGAGGACAAGAAATGACGTCACAGGTGCGTCCGCTTTTTGTATGGGCCATTTTCAACGCTCGGTGCGGTCGGCTACTTTTGATTGCAATTTGTGGCTGTTATAGTAATCCAAGTGTAGTAGTTATAGGTACCTATATATTTGTTCCTCATAAATAGTAGAATCCATTTACAACAGAAACAAAATTTAGGACACAAGCCTATTCGACGAATACCGCTGTCAACTTTCAGACTTAAAAGGTACAATGATTTAAGTAGCAAAGCCCGCTGCTTGACGTGCGGGTACCGTCAATTCACTTAATTTGATTAAGAGCGATGGCAGTAATTCTAACACACAACATTTTAGAGCAGTAGTTTCGTTGTCGTACAAGGGCTTAACAAGGGCGATACAAACGCATTTTTAATACCTTTTAAAATTGACTAGTTGACAAACAACTCGGAATATTTGTAAAAAGCTTTCTCAAAAACCCCAGTCCCAGTGTGTAAATATTTGTAATATCAGTACAATTGTGAAATGGGGTTATTCCCACCTGTTACCACCAAATTGATTTAGTGGTAACAGCTGGGATTTCTTTTCCCATCTGTTACCACTAAAACCATACATTTAGTGGTAACAAGTGGGAAAAAAATTCCCAGCTGTTACCGGGCGATTCTCCAAGTGTTTTGACCGCGCGGTTTGATAATCATTATTGTCCGACGATTATTTACTATAACGAAAGGACAAATCGTGACAATTTTGATAAAACTAGACTTAACCTCGGGACTGTTTTTCGGTTTCATAAAAAGTTAACTCTAGGCATCGTTTTTTTGAACAATATTTACTGAGACAATAATGACGAAAATAAAACGCCGTAAAAACGTTGAATATTGGCCCTACCACTAAATCAACTAGGTGGTAACAGGCGCTCGTGTCCAAAATACCGCATTCCCGAAATACCACATTTTTCAAAAAAACAGATTTTCGATACACCAGATTCTCCGTATACAAGATTCCCAAAATTACACACCCAACAAAGTGATTTAGATCCTTGAGTAACTTACGATTTTATAATCTACTGTAACGGGAATGTGGTAAGACAGGAATCTCATGAATCGAAAATCTGGTTTTTTGAAAAATGTGGTATTTCGGGAATGCGGTATTTTGGACACGAGCGGTAACAGGTGGGAATAACCCGTGAAATGTGGTTACATTTCCCTCTGCAAAGAATGGACCCAAACGTCTCCATGACCTAAGCCCAAAACCCGTCTTAATAATTTTAGAGGTAAACTTACTTTGAAAAGAGAACATGTCGTCCTGAGTATTTCCGCCATCCCAAACATCGAACATAGAGAAATAGTCATACGTCGAGCCAATGCTGCTGTGCGGCGTTTGGTCCCCATAAAATCCTGCAAGTTGAAATATCATTATACGTTTTTGCTGAAACGGAGCAAATACCCGTGGAAGGTAGTAGAAACGCAATACTGTAATTGCGTCTATTTGTGTTGTTTACTGCATGCTACTCGCGCATTTCGATACCATATTTGCAATGATGTGTCATGTTCCACCAGCCGGATATGGACACAGAAAAACATGTTTTTTTTTAACAATAGTTAATCTTTTTAAACGAAAACAAACTTGAAAATAAGATACTATATTATCTTTTTATCTCCCGATGCATCATAAGCTATTTTTATTTCATACTAGATGCCGCCCCGCGACTTTGTCCGCGTGAATTTCCGACTTTACATACAAAATTTCAAACCCCGTTTCCCAAACCTTAGGCAATTCTTTTATTCTTCTCTTTATAAGGTCCAGCTGTTTTCGAATTTTGCGCATAGCTACACATTTAGCGATTAATTTTTATTTACGAGTAAGTATATAGATTGTATTGGTGTAAATTTAGCCGTTACCAAAATAAGGTCATAATCAGAATGTTGATTCGGAGACTTATAATTTGATTTCAAATTAGTGCTGTTGCCGTAGCTTTAGTGGCCGTCACAGCCCACTTACACGAGAAGTACTGCTACTACAAGGAAGCACCGGATCAGCGATCCGTCACCGTCCAAAATAGCTTATTTATATGGCGAACAGGCTTGCATACGTGACTTCAAACCAGTTGACAAGCCAATATTTCGCAATGTTGACTGTGCCATACACAGAAAAGCTCGTTTGGCTGGTTCGCATCACGTGATTGGGTTTGTTTACATTTGGTCAGGCGGTCGCCTATCTTAACTAGGTTTAGAGACAAGACAACTTGAGCTGGATTTCAAGGCTATTGCTAGGGAGCGCATGTTTATCTACATATTAAGTGGCAAAAATAGTTGAATTTGCATGTTGCCTGATATGTAACTCTCAACACGACAACATTGAGAAATAAATGACTTCATTAAAGGATTTGCTAGATGTGACCAATCTAGTCGCGGCGGTAATAATATGACCAGTGTGGGCAGTTGTTATATTAGAATTTGCATATTTATATTTATTGTCTCATTAGTTACAACACTAATTATTACATAAGAAGGCCCGTTTAAGTTTTCACCGTCAAGGCAGTGCCTGTCTCTGACAGAAAACCGACATACAAGACAGATATTAATACATGGAAGTGTCAAGTCAAGTATCATCAACTAGTCACGCTCTGCTCCACCTACAGGCGTATTATATAACAAGAACAAGATCTGATCGGAGGGCAAAGTAAGGAATGATAGGCGTCAAATACACAGACTAGCCTTATGATGAGTATGAGTATGAGTATCTATTCTTTTTAATGTGCAGACCCCTTAGCAGTGGCGTTGCGTAAGCCGGCATCCTTGGGCAAGCCGGTGCAGATTTGGCGTACATTTTCTTTAATTTCAAAAATTGGTACTTTAATTTCAAAATCTTACAAAGTATGGCCGTGGACTAACCAGGGATCCCCTTAGATTTAGTTCCACATTCGATAATGTAAAACTGATATCGATACTAAGCAAAAAGGAGGACGCGAAACGCTTAACCCTATTTCGCTTAAAAACTGTCACTAGGTCAACGCACGCTGTGTATACACTTTTCTACTATACAAAGTAGGCAGGCACGCGTTAAATAACTTCTGCTTCATACGGAACATTTGTTCCAGGCATGCTTTATCCTGCAGTCAAGCATACATATAATATCCGAGCGGAAAGATCAATAACGTATCGCCTCAAACATTCAGCGAGGTTACTAGACTTAACCTTCAAAATAAGCAGTAGAAAACATCCACGAGGTAAGGAAATGCTTTAGTTTCGTTTTCAAACAATTATGAATGCTTACAGCTTTCGGCAGTCATTAACCACGCCTACATCTGTGCCCGGCCGGAACTATAAATAGTTCAACAATGAATTAACCTTCCACAGGCGTGATTAGCTTTTGACGTCCTTGACGTATTACAAATATATTTCACCTTATTTTAACCCCAAGATCAACGTCCTAACTTAGCTTTTGTTTCTTAAATTACACTTTTTCTTTCGTGTTAACTATTTCATGAGCTCTGGAGTACTAGGTTCAATCTTACTCTATACCGCGCTAATGCGGTGATATCTCAGCACGAAGAAACAATTCTTTCTCGTTAACCTAGTATGAAGTATTAGGAACGTACCCGAATCGCCCCTGTCGATAGAGAAGCTCAGTGAGACCCCCTCTTCCTTCTGGATTGGCACATTGAGGGGCTTGGAACGCTCCCTGAGCTCCGCAGTACTGGACTCCGTCTTGCGATCTACCCTGCTGATCCGACGAGATGTCGGCACACAGAATACCTTCGTGCACATTAACCTGTTCAAACACGAGGTAAAATAATTGTATTATCATTCACATTGAAACATGACATGTCTATTTAAAGGCGTGGTTCCGTTATATAGGCATAAGCCCTTTTGAACTAACGTATTTATAAGGACATTCCTTAAACAGTGTTATTGAAAACATTTGATTTATTCACATCTCATTATGGGACCACTTATTAAATTGGCATTGTATGAATAATCAATTTTTCTTACAATATTCAAAAGCTGTATAATTTATACGAATCGAGATTGTCTTACTTAAATAGCAAAGTATGCTGGAAATTGTAACACAACTTCAGAATCGACGCTGCGACATACAACAGATGGGCTTTCCCATCATATGAATGTCGACTGCCTAAAATTCTACAAGCACAAGTTCATAGGTTGTGGCATTGCTTATTGTACATTTGTATATCTATACGTCCCTAAACATTTATTGTAGTAGTATCGTGGCTATCAATTGACTGTTAGCAGGACGCTAAGTATTACCTTTTCGGTTCGTCCATGATATGTATCTTCAATGAGACGCCTTTGCAGCTCATGGCAACTGCACCGAATATCATCTCACCGAGCACGCTCGCATCCGCCGCCGGACCTTTATACTGGACAAGGGGAAATTGAATTTAAAACCACCTCGTGATACACGAATATACACAAACAAGCGCGGGAGGCTTTATTAGGTGGATGCTGTGTAAGGCATCAGCACAAAGGAGAAAAAAAAGTATACATCATTATTAGACTCCGCACTTTTGTCGCTCTGACGTCTTAATAGGGTAGTTTAGGCAGTAAGTTGAAGCACAGTCTAGATTAAATTAAAAAAAATGATCCTTAGAACTAAAATATCGGAACTTATAGAATTATTTTAGTATATAAGTACAAAAAAATCCTTCTATTCAAAATAGTTGTGATGTACTTACTAATACATAACAAAAAACCATTTTCTTAATTCCTTATGTTTTTACATATTAGAATTATCTATGTCAATTTATTAGATTTAACTTGTGTAGGTTTTAATAATTTGGTTGGTTTTAACCCAATAATATATGAAATGTTTGCCTTATGTGCAATTGCACGCATTGGAGTGAGTATGTCAATATAACTCTGTCTCATAAAGTCTCATTATTTATTTAAATAATGTGATCAGTTCTGTTGAATGAAAATAAAGCAATGTGCTTAATAAAATAAATATTTTACAACATGAATTTTTGAAGGTAATCGAAAATAGATTATTCTGCAAATGATGTAGTACGAAAGTTGCCTCGCAAAACACACTATCAACTTATTATTGGATTGAACAATAGTTTTTAGTTTCGCATTATATGCATTTAGGCCGGCTTTACACCTGTAAGTTTTAGTTACGTAAATAAGGACGCAGCTATACGTTAGACTGAGATAGCTGACTGACTATCTCAGTCTAACGTATAGCTGCGTCCTTACTTACGTAAGTAAAACTTACAGGTGTAAAGCCGGCCTTATATTATTCCATTTACTCCCCATACTACCCTATTCTGATTCTGACGTCAGAGCGGCAAAAGTGCGCAGTCTAATCATTAGGGATAGGATTTTCGTGGCAGTTTGGACATAGAGTGCAATGCAGTCGCTACCTACTTTTTTTGATTCAATGAATAATGATTGAATGATTAATTTTACTAGTATTCTTCCTTACTTATTTTGCAATATAAGTTAGGTATAACCTGTCCTTTGTCTCATAATTTCACAATTCTACTCAATAAAATGTTAATATCTATGAACCTATACACCGTGGGCCCGTATAACCCGACCAACTTTAACCATAGATTCTAACAACTATTAGAAGTAAAAAAAGTTATGTGACGTATAGTCGATTAACGCTTAGGTACTTTCCGAGATATTCATAATTTTTAAAATAAAAACTCCAAGTGTGTAACAAGCCCTAATAAATGTGACTAAGATACTTATACTGATTTTTTAAAATCCTTTAACAGTAATTAACCTTCGCAGTATTAGATGGTAAGCCATTACAAAGCCAAAATATTAACCTTTCGTTTCCATTTTAGTTTTTTTTTTCCTTTTTAATAACTTTTCCTCCAATAAGGACATGTTTATAACGAGGGACTGAATTGATTGATTTGTTTTGTTCCATAAGACTATTAATGTAAAATGACATAATTCGACCTATGTTGATATAACGTTATTTACTTGTAACACCATCAGGAATACGTGGTTAAAGTTGGTAGGGTTGTACGGGCCCCCGGTGTATGTAGGTATTTTTATATTTCGTTAACAGTAGGTATTAGTAAAAATAAGCAGTTGTCGAAATTTGTCAATTAAGACATATTGCCATATTATAAAATAATTATATCGATACTCTGAAGGAATATAAAAACAAGATAAAACATACATATAATCCATCTAAATATCATATAATTTTATGTAGGTAGGTAAGTAACTACTTTAGAACATTAAAAAATAATGTATTAATTCAATCATAAAAACTAACTATGTACCAAGGACTCCACTGCACTCTATGTCCAAACTGGCACGAAGAGTCCTAAGTCTACTAATCATCATCAATAAAAAAGAGATATAGTACCTACAGAAAATCAATTGTTAAGAGTGGCGGACTATGCGTGTGGCAATTTGCCCCGGACCAGCCCGGCTCCAGCCCGGGGCCTCCAAATCGCGCCAGCAGTGTGGCCTCTGCAATTGTGGGCCTCCTATACTACTACGCCGCCCCGGGACTCCGACTAGCTTAGTTCGCCACTGATTGGGATTAACTCGTATTCTCAATCAATCTATTGGGGATTAATCTAAGGAAATTCAGCTATCAAGTAGCCATTAATTGGACTTCATTAACAAAAGATTGTCAAGTGCGCAGATGTAGATGGCTCAACCAATTTTATGAAGGGATTTCATAATCATTTTCGTACACGCCGACGGTAATTTTGACCTCATAATCATCTCTGTAAATAAATATCGAAACTTTTCTCGTAAAAAAATATGAAAACAAATGATACGTTGTCATAATGTCACGTCGTGCGTTTGTTGACAGAGATATATTCACTGGTCAAGCAATGCGGGCATTCAATGTCCCACAGATAGACATCTTACAAATTTCCTCACAATAATTCGTTATTATTGTCTTGGCATCAGAGATCAAATTCCAAATTTTCACGGTCTTCACCTTTATGCCTGACAAATATTTGGAAAAAATGTTAACAATGGCATAACGGTTATTTTTAATTTCTGTGCGGCCTGCGTGACAACCAATTACGCAAATAAGTCCATAAGTGAGATGTTTTTTAGGCTTGTGTCGGTCAGGACCGAATAACTAAAAGGAATGAAATCCCACCTCGGACCGATAAGAACTAGTTTTTCTTAAGCGCTCTAAATCGGTCTTCGGTCCTTTAGTTCAGTAGTCGATACGTCGGTACAAATCGGTTGGGAGCGAATAATCGAATGAGTCAAAATCAAATATTCAATAGCTAGCTCCTTTCTTTCCTTCAGATCTCGAATTTGCTCCTGAACTAAAGGAACTAAAAGACCGAACTAGTTCCTTTGACCGATTGACCGAGATCGGAGCGCTCTTTTCAAAGAACGAGCGGGCACAACTCTAATGTTTTTAGAAAACGTTTTAAGTAAATATTTGCTTAAATTTGAAGTTACCTAACAAACGGAGCGCGATAGTTGCTAGTTTCATTTTATCGGCGAATTTAGTGAGGGCAAATATTTGTCACTTTGCATATTCGAAGAGCAGAAATAATGATTTATTTCGATAGATTATATCCCATTTTTCCAGTATCCACGTATAAATTATGTAGATATAGCTATAGAGCTACAGAATGGAGAATACTAAATAGATATTGGCAACGAATTTACTGACTGGAACAGGAGAATGTGAGAACAGATGTAGATTTAACGAAAACTAGAAAAAGTTGTTATTAATGTCGGTTTTTGACAATTGAAACAAGACAAGACAATTGGCTAAGTAAAGATTTTCAAAGATGTGTAAATATGTTTTTTTGATAGTTCCCGACGTAATGAACTAGAAAATACCGCTATTGTATTTTTATTCCCTGTAATTTTTGTAAAATATTTTTTTCAATTCCCGATGAATTAAGGACGCCAAAATGTCGAGTGTGTACATCCGTCTTAATAAAATAGGTATCTGTATCTGTTGATGTCTGTTGTGTGTCGACTGACAAGTGTCAAAAAAATCAATTATTCTGTTTAGGTATTTGTGTGTTCGGTGTTATTAGATTTTTGTGCTGGCCTTTGGATTGAAGAAAAAAGTAGAAAGAATTACAAGAATTCTAAAGCTTCACCCTTTATGTCAAAATAAATAGGTACCTACATCAAAATGAGTTCGTGCGCGGAGACTAGAATTTGTGAAATGGCTATGAATGCTATGATCCTTGAATATTTTCAGACGATCGATAAGCATAATATTGCTAAAATTAAGAGGTGTTAAAGCATTGATGTAAGTACTCGCCATTAGCATAAATTTTGCGATAACTGTATACTTAAATACCTATCAAACTTCTCTTATATTTATTTTCACAATATTTGTTTACATTTTGTTTTGTTACATTTGACAGCTGACAGCCGACACAGACCTCGCATAGACAATTGTTTGATTTTTATTGCGAACTTAGGCACTAATTTTGTCAGCCGGGCGTCCCTTTTTAATCGAGAATTTAACACAATATTTTAGAAAAATTACAGGGAATAAAAATGCAGTAGCGACATTTTTTGGACCTTAACGACAAGTCCTATCGAAAAAATATATAAACTACATATCTTTGAAATACTTGACCTACCCAATTATACACACATTCATTTAATAACATTATCTACTTTGTAACGCCAGTTATAAACTTGTATAAAACAAATATGTTTTCAAATGCATACAGAATTAGCAGTCGTAAAGCATCGCGTAACGAACAAAGAGCTCACGTGCTTCGCGGGCCGATGACGAAACGGATTTTATCTAGGAAGACGAACGTTCCTCGTGCTATGTTACATATACAATAGTTATCAAAGATTAACTGCTTTATGATAGTCATGGGAGTGCCATTTGATGGACATAAAGTTCACAGACAGCAGTTCAGAGACAATATGGCCACAAAAATCTAAACATGTTTATTAATATCAGCCCTGGTCAAATAATTAAAATATCACATGTGTCTTACTAAATAAATTTTATAGTAAAAAAAAAAATTGTAGACATAACTCAGAAGTTTTAAAGCGCATAGCATGCCCAACGCTAATAAAAAGAGAGGGAAGGTTTATTATTAGGCTTGGGACTGTTTGGTATGCTTACCTTGGTTCTAGAATCCATGGAGAATCCATTATGTTAAAATAAAATTTTCGAAGTCAAAGTATATATTACACATTTAACGTATAATATTTATACAAATAACCACATTTTTACTAAAAAAAAAAACCCGACCGCGGTGTACTTTGAAACTGCATAAAATCCGCCATTTTGTTTATTTTAACGAACTTCATACCCAGTGACACTCGCACCATCAAGACGAATCTAATGATGTATCATTTATCAAAATCGGATGTGCCGTTGAGTAGTTACGAGCGGACATAGCAACGGACATACATACATACATACATACAGGTCAAACACATAACCCTCCTTTGGGCTTCGCCGCAGTCGGGTAAAAAAACATGCTTAAACTAAAACAAACACTTTACTACTTAGTGACAATAACGAAAACGTTTCTTCAAAAATATTACTCGTAACTTCTAAATGTCTGATGAGGTACTGGGTATTACACTGGCTTTATATTCGTAATAATCCGTAACTTTAAAGTAACGTACTTCATTAAATTATTCATTTTAAAGTCTATCAGTAATCAAAAGTGACAATTTATTAGCTACCTGCTCAAATGTTTCTACCCAGAGGCCGCAGTCCAACTAGATGGGCAGATCAAGTCCGTATCACTCTGGACACCCAGCTACATGTCGCACTACACGATGCCAAGAATAGGCGCAGATGGCGAGACTTCGTTAGAGAAAAGCTGATTCCATGGGGACTTCACGACCCTCAGCAGTGAGGAATACGAGGCGAGGAGGAGGAGGACTCAAATGTTTCTTAACTTTAAGTTAAGAAAAAGTTGTCAGTAGTCTGTCACAACACAAGTATTAAAGAGGATGCATACCTAATTAGATAAATCATATATATCGCGTCACCTACTGTGACTACTAAAATAATAGATTATAGATTTATGATAAAAAATAATTGCACTCTATCAGAATGTGTTTAGTAACGACGTAACAACACAAAACATGACTTCTAATATAAAGTTTCTTTTTTACACTCTTTGACTTCGACAAAAATATTTTAACCCTCTAATGCATGACGTAGTAGAAAATATTTTTTTTTTTCGAAAATATGTGTTTATTTTATGCAGAAGTTCGAAAACTAAAGGAAAAATAAATTTGGATGTGTATTTTTCAAAATACATATATGGCTTCGTATGCATTTAGATATAAACGTATGCATTTTCTAACTCCCTACTTTTTTAAAGTTAGAATTATTGTTATGTCTCTGTTTTTGATCTAACGTTTGTCAAATTTATATAGATCCTCGGACTAATTTGACATTCTACAGCAAAATAATTCATAATTGCAACGTTGATATAGCCAAACATTAGAAGTCCTTAATGCATACGAAGCCAAATATGGACGTTATAGAAATAATACCAATTGCATACGAAGCCATATGTGGCTCCTTCAAAAAACTTAACAAATTTCCGAATAGTATATATTTTTGTTCAAAATTTTAGGATTATAGTATTAATTAGATATATGACTATTATGTAACATACAGTTAAAATTAGTTTTCGTCTTTATGACACTGACTTTACCACTGAAATTAAATGATTTTTATCATGCACATAATTTTTTAATCGGACAATCAATCGTGGATAATGTTGGGAAATGCACCATAAAATGTAATTTAAAAATATAATTCGTTTTTTTTCTATTTTGAACATTGTATTTAGATAGCTTTCCAAATCAATAAAAATATATTTCATACATTAAAAATATTTGATGCCATTTTTGGCTTCGTATGCGGTCGAGGGTGACGACACTGTGGATTCTAGAACCACGGTAAGCATCCAAAAGTCCCAAGCCTACTTATTATAAAGATATCATATCAGAGTCACAAAAATTGGAATGCAACGACACATGATTTATATTTAACGGAAGAAGCTGGATGATCACAGTTCAATTAAAACAAGAGTAAATATAGATCGACTTAATTGATCCATTACGGCCATGTGATGTTCAAATAATTCGTAATCAGTCTAAAATTACAGTCCCACGCTATAGTTCGTTAGTCCCACTTAGAGCAGCGGCTTTAATCAAAAAGGCTAACAACTGAAACGCTCCATAAATAGATGCTGTAAGTGAGAATAAACCCAGTAATTGAAGTCTCGTGACGCCGTATCGACAATAGTAATGTTATTTTTATATCACAGATCGTAAGCCATTGATACTCTCGTAGCTATATGCTATTTCGGATGGACGTCATACTTGAATCGTATATGCGGCCGGGACACAAACACTGACCCACTTCACAGTAAATTTATAAGAACACTGACCCACTTCACAGTAATTTTGCCCTTACTATATAAAGACTATTCCTCACTAGGATATACCAAGACAGTTTTACCTGTAGTTAAATTGCACACAGGTTAAAAAAACGCGTGTGACATTGAACTGTGCAGTTTTAAACAACTTTACTGGTGACTACGCTGGCAGGCAAACCCTTAACGTTCATTGCCAGTTATTACGTAGTAGGTACTGTCATTTATAAATCTACGACAGCGTTCGTGCAAAAAAACAGATATTTAAGTTACAGATAAGGGTACCTATTTATTTTATTATTTCATCTGTGATAAAAAGATATTAAGTACTGGATGTGGAACATGTTATGATTTGCAGAAGTTACAGTCAAACATGAATAGATAACGGCTCTCTGGTGACTACTTAATTTCCCGGAAATATATTTTTGTGATTAAATAATTCAACCAGAAATAAATATCAACGATATCAATCCATACTAACCCAACCAACCTATATTTCCTAAAATAAGTTTTTGTCAAAAAATGTTTTTTTGAGACAAGCTTTTATTGCCGACTGTACTTTTTTTGTATAATCGCAAACTGCACGTCACGACTAATCAAATGAACCCAAACACGGTGAATTTATTGTAATTTAGATGATCCTATGGCTACCATCCGGCATCATCATCAGATCAGCTCTATGTCATAATAATATTGCATTGTCATCTGATTTACACATTCTTGCAAAATATCAGCTTAATTGATTGAAGATATCAGCCTCAAAATTGAGTTGCAAATTCCACACGAATAAACATAGTTATTAACATACATACATACATTGCAACTTAAATAAAAGCTTGTAACGATCTATATATTTATACCTTTTTTTTATACAACTACCTACTTAAAATAAAATAAAGTCTTTGAAAGACAGTTCGTACATTAAAGATTTTTCCAAAAAAGTGGGGAGTATTAAAAAAATATATTAAACGTAAATAAATAGTTTTTAGCATTTTTTGCCTGTTTAATTGTTTGTGCGCACAAGTCGCATAAAAACCACCGGACGATTTCCATGAAATTTATTGTTTATTGATTATGATTTATGCCCCTTTAACACATAGGATACTTTTAAATCGGGTAAAAGGTTTTTACTCGGCTAAGCCGGAGCAAAAAAGAGACGTAGGTATAACTTATTTCACTCAGTTAATAAATATAATATCTTACGTAATAAAATTGAATAAATAAAGCAACAAAATCGTCGTTTTATCCAGCCGCAAATATTAAGGCATAGACAATACCTACTGCTATGTCATAATCGCGCATGCACTAAAGGCGACGTGTGACGACGAAATTGCACAATACCTGCGCGCGTGTGACGAACGCTGTGCGGTGGTAACTAAATTCAAAGAGAAAACGATTGAGACTTTGAACGTTTATTCTGAGAGATATTACGTCGCATTTCTGACATTTTCCTTTATTATTTTGCGAAATATGAATGAAACTTAAAGATGATTTACAAATACTACATCTTAGGAACATACTTTTTAATGAAATAAATCGTTGTTTAAACGCATTTATTAAGGATTAAATCTTTCATCAAAATTGATCTCCGTGATAAGCCTGTTTAGATACTAAGGGCGTACTAGTTTTTGTGTAGGTACAGCACATTTTAAAGTTTCTATCATATTTTCACAAAGTAATGAATTAAAATTACAAAAATGCGCCGTTGCCTTGATCTCAGAATAAACGCTCTTAATACTTACTTAGACACTTAAGAAACAGATTTAATGTGATGTCACGAACATTTCCTTTAGTTTAATAACATTCGTTAACTTTTATTGGCATTCAACCCGACAGAGCAGAAAACTACGGTGATAAGCTGATGAGTACCTAAATACTTCTTTCATTCCGATATGTATGGTATGTATTGATTGCTAGTTTCCGATGGGACGAACCGTGAAATTGAGCGTACAAAACATGCGAAACGAAAGTGATTTAATCCAGATATTCGATTACCTACCAGTGGCGTGGCGTCCACAAAATCCGATTCCCACTAGCTGCCTATTAATGCAATTTTAAAGCATATGACCGGAATAATAATCCTAATAATCTGCTCCGGAGAAATGAAGTTGACTGATAATGTACTTCAATTATATTATTAGGATTAGGTACTAGGTACAATTTTTCAGTATTCAGTATTCATTTATTGCATAAACCAATACATTAGGACTTACCTAGGTATAGGTACCCTGATAGGGTGTAGCAATTTACATGTTTATAATTACTTATTATTGTACCAAAATTAAAATTAAATCTATGTAATGCAAGTTTTTTTTTTTTTGACATGTTGAAAACTGAGGTACACGCGGTGTATTACATTAAAATACTATACCAGATGATTCAACTGTTGTCAAAATTTATGAAAAAACATCTAAACTATTTTTCTAACACGAACTATCTATTTGTACCAATATGTCACATGTAGTATGTAGTACACGATATAAATACTGTGTGAAAAACCTATGACGTAATTTTAGGGAGACCTATGCGATTTTTTTAGCGTTCTTGCTTCATTACCTTCGCGACCATTATTAGCCGTTTTATAAAAGCAGTCAGGATCGTTATGACAAAAATAGCAGAAGCACGCGACTTCTACAAGATAGGTAACCGAAAACGACTCCATAGTTTATAGAGAGCCCATCCATAATGTGGCGATGGTAATGATGCGATTGGTGCGTTCAAACAGTCGCATAGAACTACCCTTTAATGAATTTGCTCCATTGGTAACGGGGTATTCCGATTATATTCTGTTTTCTGTATTCTTGGCATATTTTGTGTGCTCGTGTCTAAATGGAGCCATTTTCTAACTTTATACAGTTTTTTTGACAGAAATTCTCTGGCACAAATATGACTCTTCACTCTGGGAACACAAAAGGAACAACTGCAGTGTGCAGTGCAACTGGCGTGATGCGTTTAAAAAGGCTGCGAATTTCAATATCTATTAAGCAGTCTAATATGACGAACTACCAGACTGCATCAACGAAAATTCCATTCGGTTATGATCATCAGTCAAGAAGAAATGAATAAGATAAGATGCTCTTGAATTAAACATCATATAACTTACCACATAAGCGAATCCTTCTCCCACCTCCACAACGCAAGGAAACTCATTCGTCTGCTTGGCGCCGGCATGGTCCTTGCCAGCGGGTACCTTCTCTATTGTCGACGAGTCGAACAAAAGTTTCCTCCCTCGCCAGTCGCACTCTTTGAACAGAAGCAGCCTCACTTGCTTCGAGGTTATCTGGCAAGACCTGGTGGCAAATTAGTAAATGTTACAAAAATTATGTTATCCGGTCAAGAAGGCCATTTTTTAACACCCTACATTTTAAACTGGTGATAGAGGCAGAGACATGCCAAGACCACCCGTAAGTCCCATAACATAGAAGGACAACATCCGTCAACAGTGCGAATATGCTATTATTCGACAGGAGTTTAAGATACGCGGGGAAACAGATGGCATTGAGATTAATTTATAGCATTATGTAAGCTAACACTTTTTCAATAATAATTATTTTTAACGAACAGGTAGATTTAATAGCATGTAAAATTTGAATGCTGTTAAATAATAATCCATTAGTCTAAAACTACATTTATGCCACACCTGGCCATAAAGTGACTTTTTCCGCACGCTGCGCGTACGGAAAAAGCCGCTTTCTGGCCAAGTGTAGACATAAAAAGATGTACACAACACGGGAAGTAATAAAGAAAGCCCTCGATCGCATATTTACGTCCCTCGCTTGCAGCTCGAGCCGCAAACTTCTGCGATCTCGGCCTTTCTTTGTATTACCACCCTAGTTATGTAATGTACTATTTTCAAAGTGTACTCGTAAGTAAGTCTTGACACAAAGATTGAAAGTTTAATTAGAATCATGGTAATTAAGACATATGCTATAAAAATAAGGTTTGTAGGTGTCTCTTTCATTTAAGGTTAATTTTAACTGGAACTCCCCAGTTAGAATAGGGGCGGGAATAGAAACTGCAAGATAAAAAAAGTTAGGTTTCTCTATGACTAATGGATGAAGTAATAGGAATCGTCAAGGTTCACCCTCCTCAATTGAATGGACGTGGGCGTGGGTATGCGGCTACCGCTATGGGTCATTATACCTAGAGCGTTATTTTCCTTGACAGAAAAGCTAGGACCGAAAATAATGTTACTTTAAATCAAATTGCACCGCAGTTACTTTTGTATGGAGTAACTGTTTGAGCACTAAGTTAATGTGGATATTGTGGATTCATATTAGACACAAGTGCAGTGGTTAGTTATGTGGTAGATATTTGACTCTGTGGTATAGGTATTCAAATTTCTATTTTAAAGCAAATTGAAGACACGTTTTAATACAAGCCCAACACCAAAGACGAATTGATCCATCTAGATGTACAATAGTATATCAATATCAACCTTCATGTTTTTGGATAAGATTCAAGTTCGGTTTTTTATATATAGTATACTCTGTACTTATAGGTACTTAAAAAAAAGGTAAACAAAAAAACCACGTGACTTGGGTCGTTCAGCCAATCAAAGTAATGTTTTGTATCTGTGGCACAATACCATTGGCTGAACGACCCTAGTCACGTGGTTTTTTGTTTAACTTTTTTTGTGTACCTAAAAATACAGAGTTATAGTGTTAATTTTAAGTGGCTAGAGACGTCTTAACCCCAACGTTAAGGGGGAGGCAAAACCTCTACCAGATCACGCCTCCCCCTTAGCGTGGAGGTTTGGGATGAAAAAAATGTATGACAAGAACCCAAATTTATGACTTTGTAACCCGGAACAGACCATCCTGGCTGAAGAAGTTAAGTTCAAATTGTTAAAACCAAAGCAGGCAAAGGTGCCCAAAGAAAAAGCAACCGTATAACTTAGATCCAAGAAAATACTGTCATTAAATGAATTTCTTAATCATATATGCACCTTTTTCAACTCATTGAAATATAGAATGTGTTTCGAGAATTAGTTTGCGATATTAATAAAAAAAATCTATTGCCACTTCAAATATCAACTGCTTAATTTTACTGATATTTTGTATGAATAAATATTATCAGACAATGACTGAAGGTTCAATGAAACATTATAATGCACTAAATTAAAATACGACTGAGCCATGGAACTAGACAGGTATCAGATAATCGTGCATTAGAAATTCAATTATATTCTTACATAGACTTTCAAACAAAGTATGATCATAGAGCACACCTTGGATTAATTGATATTATTTATTTTTATTCATCTTGTATTTCTGTGTAGATTGACTGACATAAAAACTAATTTTAATTTTTATTATTATGCTGTAACATTTTTTTCCTAATAATTTATTTTCTAATTAGGATCCTGTAAGATTATTATGAGTATTTCAATAAAATCATTGCGAGACAATTATTGTAAGTAAAATAATTTTATTGAGCAAAACCTAGGGGGCAGAAATTAATATAGTACTAGAACTCAAAAGCTACTTTATACATAACAAGTTGTAATGACGATAAAAATGTAGGAACAGAAATGAAATACTGATTCATGACTATTTATGTCACCTGCATTCCAGTTATAATAACACAGTTTATTTCAAACTGATCTAACAGGAAAGACTTTCTGTGAGGGGAATGAAAAAGTGAACATGTATAATTATGCTTATCTAGTCACTTTTTCTGAAAGCAAACAATATATTCAATCCAGTCGCCTCAAGTAAACTAGCACAAATATAAGTCTGAAAAATATTGACATAATTGTTATAGTTCACTTACTTAATATTCATATGTAACATACTATCCAACATTCTCATACAAAAATTGTAACAGTTTTAATTAATAACTAGTCAGAATATGCAGCAGTAGACTTTTTTAGAAAGCAATGTCTACAGGCATCCTATTTCCATGTGAAAATAAAATAAAAGCAGGCTCGCACTGCTTCAATCTGCACTTGCCACAATGGCCAAGACAAATATGAATCCTCTCCTTCCAGACCTAACCAGATTGGCAGCCTGTTAAGAACTAATCAAAACAACACAACAAGCAATCAAATTACCTAATTTTCATTTTATTTCATAGTCGCTTGTAAGATGGGCTCACATTGGTACAATAAGAACTATAAATCACTGTACAAGCAATGTACCACATTCACAGAAAGAAATGCAATACTGGCATAGATTTCACTTTAAATGCAGATCGTAAGATAAATGACGGAAGGCGATCAACCGCGCCGAGTGGAATGTGCTGGTGTACTAGTCCACATGTAAACAATGATCGAGTGTCGGCGGTGCCGCCCCTCCCGGCGGTGTGACGCGGCGCGGCGCGCCCGGCCCGCGCGCCCCGCACCAGTCGGCTGTGTCACATGCTCGCTGAAGCCGCTCTGCCAGCTTCTGTGCGTCAAACGAGCCTGCCGCACTTCGTGCGAAGGTCCACGGAGCGCCCTCCGCGCGACCGGCGTCGGACGACGCTCCGTGCGTCAAACAAATCCGCATGCCACGATACTCAGAAATAGAATTATATGAATGAAAAGCATTCACTCTGACGTACCTGCCCCAGTCTCGTGATTCACGGTGGCCGTCGAGTTTTCTCTTTGTAGAAAAGAGTTTTTCGAACAATGCCATTGCGTCACATGCAATTTCTAAACATCACGATATCATCGTGATCCGGTACACCTAACATTTTTGCGATTCAAATAACCCGTTTTACGGAAACATAATGGTTTAATTTATCTTTTTATTTGTAACACTTTCGCAAAGTAAATAGAATAATCTGACAGATCACGTGCCAAAGTCATATGATTAACCAAAGACAAAGTGGTTTCATTTTGTAGAAAGGTCAAGGTTAAAAAGAAAAGTTATTTTAATGAATTACTTCTAAGAATATTCGGAAGCTTCGCCAATTTAAAATGTAATTCTTTAAAGTGTGTTTTTGATTTTAAACTTACTATGATTTGGGAGTGTATTGCACTCGTAGATCCATAGACTAAGTAATCAATCACTGTGTTTGTGCTTGTTTGAGTCGTTTTTCACTAGAGTCGAATAGTTCGTGTGACAAATAACGTCAAGATTGACAACGTCAAGTCCGTGATTCGTGAAGTCCATGAAATAAACAGCTGATCTATTCTATTCGCTAAATGTGTTTGTTTGTTTACATATTTCTTTACAGGACATTTTCGTTTTACTTTAAATTTATAAAGAAGTGTTTTAAATTATATTTAATAGACTTCACTCTGTAACAACTTAAGCTAAAAATGACAACATTAAATGAAGTTCTTCAAAAACTCGATGACTTCAAGGTAAATATTTCAATAACGGAAATTCAAGAACTAAGTTTAACTTGTAAGTCAACTTTACGAGACTACCTGAATGATACGAAAGCAATAGAACAGTCTGATATGATACAAATTCAAGCTGTGCTTGACTACATATATGAGCAGATAAATGTTGGAAATTGGAAAGATGTGAAACCGTTCTTACGAAAAACTATGACAATAGCTTCTTATTTGAAGCTCCTTACCCACATCAAGTGCTTAGATGAACTTACAGAAGATGTTCTTAGAGAATCCTTGAAAATAATTGATTATGGTATACTTTTTGGATGTCCTTTGGATAAGGATCCTAGACTACTTCATAACTGTGCGTCATATTTAAATGACATCTATTTACAATCACATAGTGTCAAAGCTATTGAATTATCTATTAACAATCCAGAGACCTTAGTAAAAGAATATAATGCCACATCATTAGAAATATTGGACTGCCCGAGCATGGAACACTTTTTTAAAAACCACATTCTAGCAGAAAAACCTGTTATTCTAGATAATTGTATAAATCAATGGCCAGCATTAACTAAATGGAAAGACCAAAACTATTTAATAAAGTTGGCTGGTTTACGGACCGTTTCAATAGAACTTGGTAGAGAATACACTGACTCTGACTGGACACAAAAATTGATGACAGTAGAAGAATTTATTAACAATCACATATACCAGTCAAATGGAAGCACAGGCTACTTAGCACAGTATCAGTTGTTTGATCAGATACCTGAGTTAAAAAAGGATATCACAGAACCAGAATATTGTTGTTTTTCTGACAATAATGACCCTGTTGACATTATGGCATGGTACGGACCTAAAGGTACAGTTTCTCCGATTCACCATGATCCCAAGAGGAACCTATTAGCCCAGGTGGTGGGTGAAAAACAGATATTTCTGTTTTCACCCGAAGATTCAGAATTTTTATACCCTCATGAACATGAATTGTTGAGTAATACAGCAAGAGTGGATCCTAGAAAACCTGATTTGGCGTGTTATCCTAAATATGAGCAAGCTAAGCCATATTATTGTGTACTAAAGCCTGGACAGCTGCTATATATTCCACCAAAATGGTGGCATTTTGTAGAATCATTATCTATAAGTTTCTCAGTTAGCTTTTGGTGGACTTGATTTTATAAGCATACTTGGTATATGAATGAAAGCTGTTTTACTTTGTAAAAAATCAACTATTTATACAAAAAATATAATTTAATAACAAAAAATATTTTTATTTATATTCATTATTCAAAGCTCTTCCAATCAACATTCTTCTGACTTCCGAGGTTCCAGCTCCGATTTCATAAAGTTTTGCATCTCTCAGAATTCTACCAGTAGGGTAGTCATTTATGTAGCCATTTCCACCTGTAAAATAAATTTCGTTTAGTTTTTGATTAGCATATCAATTTGTGTAATTTTCTCAATTTGTGTACTCTACAACAACAATTCCGAATATTGGCATAGTTTTAATCTTTCAACAACATCCAGTTTTCTAGGTAATGCCACCTCCTTTATTCTGACAGGAGACGATTTAGTAGTCATCAATATCTGAGCAACTTTTTATGTAGTTAATAAGGTTTAAGGCTAAATTCCTTAAACATGTATTTGGAATTCACTAGATTGACCACTGATAAGAGAATATAATCTGATGTCCTTCGAATTAACTTTAAAGGCCTCTACCCACTATACCGGCGGCCATGCTGCTAACAAGCCAAGGCCGGCTGCACAGAATAAGTATTAGTACAGAAGCTTCTCACTCTAACAAAACTGTCGTTCGGGTCCGGCCACCGGACGGAACGCACCGGATTCGATCGTCTCCATCGCATAACGCGTGCTATTTCGGGCCGCTGCCTAATGCCCGCTCGCGAGGGCCTCAAGGCCGCACGGCGAAATCGCGGAGTGAGCCACTCCGGCCCGTGGTTTCACTGAAACTGCTAGACATGTGTACCTCGTGAGTGGGTAATTCAAAAGAGCTATATCAGTTGTATCAGCTCATACACTCGCTCAGTTCCGATTCAAACAACTCAGTATATCTTTCAACTCACTCGTTCACTCGCTCTCAAGTAGCTATATTAAGCCGTGAGCTGCGAGAAAATACACGATCAACATGAACTTTTCGTCTCTGTCTTGTCACCGTATACCAATTACTGCTCTCTCTGTCGTTCGGAAATATTCGGATTTAGAGCTATATGAGCTAGCAGTCCGTCAAATATATTCTTAGTAAAGCTGGAGGAGATTTAGATAACTTTTTCATCAGGAGTAGTAGATACTCCAGTCGTATGCTTGAAAATAGGCAAGCCGGTGGGAATCGGGTTCTATGGACGCCACGCCTCTGTGAGCTAGTGAACTGTTGACACACCTCGGAGCTACTGGGCTAAAAGAGTGATGCATATCTTTGAGAGCTAAAGATTCATATCACTCTTCACTTTAGTGACACATTTCGCGCATGCCTAAACTGACCGAGTATCTGAATGGCGTCGAGCGCTAGCTGCGTGGCTTTCTCGGCACAGTACAGGATCACCCCGGCGCAGTCCTTGCTGTTGACGTGCCCGTCGTCGCAGGCCTTCGCCACGTTGTACAGGTAGCTACGGCACGCGCTCAATGTCGTGTACATGTCCGCCATTTTGCCCTGAAATAAAGCCCGTCCATTCCGTAGGTCGAGTCAAAAAGGGTACAAGTCACATATAATCTAAGTGCTAAGGAGCCTAAGTCTTACAAGAGTTGTGACCTTTTGTACCTAGTTTATATGTATGTGAATTGTATACATGCGACAGGGTGTCCGTCAAGATAGCGTACACCGTAAAGATATTCAGAATCTGATGCAGCCAATAAATAGTACCCAAATAGTACCGACGAAATACCTAGGTGAAAAAAATAGTTACCTTACACTTTCTGAAATATAAGACCTGTTCACGGTGTACGGTACCGGGCGTCAAGCTGGCGTACACCGTTTGTATCTCTGGAAAGGCTTTGTTTTTGGAAACTCTTTATATCTCAAAAAATTGTACCCAAATAGTGCCCTAGGGCCCTACAATTTCATTTCTCTAGCTATCGTAGAAGCCGAGATATAGTGAGTGCTTTCTATAAGAAATCTCCGGGTACGCCAGCTTGACGGTGTGAAATTTTGTACACCGTTAAGTCATGGAATATCTCGGCTTCTACGATAGCTAGAGAAATGAAATTTTAGGGTTCTAGGGTACTATTTTTTGAGATTCGAAAAGCTTAAGGGTACTATTTTTTTCACCTAGGTATTTCGTCGGTACTATTTGGGTACTATTTATTGGCTGCATTAGATTCTGAATATCTTTACGGTGTACGCCATCTTGACGGTCACGCGACAGGTGTTTTAGTTAAGTTTTTTACCTACCCCAGCTTTGTCGCTAGTCGAGCTTTGCCGCATATCACTACTGTACCTACTTAACAATGGTACCGCTGGGTACCACTTAACCAACTCAATGCCAGGTGCATCATCACCTTTTTTGAAAAAAGAAGGTGGCAGCGAATTGTTTAATCGAGAGTAGGTACTACCTATGCCTGTAGTTTAGTAATTAGCCGCTAGCCCAATCGGCCCCGTATCGAACACTTAGGCGTAAAAGATCCTACCTATTTAAAGGTAGATGTTCTATTCTTGCCCGAATCCTTTCCCCGGCTCAGTTTACATTTTTCCCTACTGTCTACAACTGCTGTTGATTTGGAACTCGCCTGCATAAGCTGGAACTCCCCAATGTTCCGGCCGAACTGTTTCCTAGTATGAGCGTATTGGAACGCGGTGTCGACGGCGGCCTGCATCAGGCCGACGGGCCCCGCGGCCAGCACTAGCCGCTCCAGATCTAGCCCGGACATCAACACGTACACGCCCTTATTCAGGTCGCCTAGAATATTGGAGGCTGGGACCTGAAACAGAAGTATTGACTTAGTAGTTAATAGATATCCGTCGCATATATGTAGAATAAAATTGTGAATCGCACAAAAATCAACGTACATTATCTTATTAGTCAGATGAATGGAATTTATCGTTGTTAGGCCTGAACGAGCGTCGTCGTACGAAAACGTAAATCGCGCTGTTTTAATATTTATTTGAGCAGGTGAAATCCTATAACGATCCTATGGCGCCCGACTAAAAGCGGAGCTGGCAATAATTGGGTTTTTAGAATGTGCTTCGAAAAACATCATCATGCGCAAAAGCAGTCTCTCAACTTTAAAAAAAACGAAGAAATCGTTCTATTGTTCTCTCCTACAGAGTCGACGATTTAATCATTAATGTCGTAATACTTCGTTTTGGTGTGGCGAGACAATTTAAATAACCGGTGACGAACTATGTTTACACAGCTGAATTTGTATCCGAGTTCATACCTTACAATCTTCGAACACCAACTCGCCAGTATTAGAGCCTCTCATGCCCAACTTATCCAGTTTTTGCGCAGTGGAAAACCCAGGGAAATCTTTCTCTATTAAAAATGCAGTGATGCCGTGTTGTGGCTTAGCTGTGGCGTCCGTTCTAGCATAAACCTGAAATAAACATAAGCACTAGAGTATTTTTATCTCGTAATTATCTTCGTTCAAATCAAAGGAAGATACTTAGGAGTATTAATTAACCCGATTGAGCAAAATTTGTCGATCACATTCCATCATGACGTTGACGCACTTGCACCGTAAACTTAGCTCAACCACGTTGTAAGGTCATCGCACTCAAAAACCCTCAATTACGATAATAGTTAGGTACTAAGTAGGTATATGCTCTATTTCCGCCATCCGATTCAAATGTTTCTTGGGCGCATATGACCACGACTCGGTCCATTAACCAAGTGTTTAGTTCAAAGATAACTCTATAGTAGAGGTAATAAGACTATGTGCATAAATTACAAATGTGAAAAAGATACCACTAAAACATCAGCGTCCGGTCCATTAGTGATCCAGAACTTGTTTCCATTTAACACGTAGTAATCTCCCTTCTTTTCGGCTCTCAGCTTCATGGAGACGACGTCGCTGCCAGAACCGGTCTCCGACATAGCCAACGCTCCTATATGCTCACCTGAGCATAACTGAAAATATATTAAATAGGTATACCGTATAGGTATCTACATCTGCAAATGTTCCCGTACGTTTTGTGAACAATCCGACTAAATTATTTCGTGGAGGGCGATTGTATAGGTACATATTCCGAGAGTCCCGAGGTATGGGGACGTGGATGAGTGCACATAGTCGCATCCACATGTTAAACCCTGAGTTATAGTACTAGATTTACAAAGTGTACGATCTACTTAAAGAAAACAAAGCGATTGTTTGTAAACCCCAAAAACACCAAATTGACCATATCGTAAAAAGTCGTTACAACCACCACCTTGAAAGCACAATTGACTATCAACTCTGTTTCCGGGAACCATAGATTACGAGTGCATTGATAGAAAAATGGCGTTCCAGCTGCCTTCGCGTTGGTTAAATTCTCAGGTCAGGTAAGCGCCGGGGGTGTATTCAAATACAACGTCTAAAGTCATATTTCAAGTGGGTAAAGCAATTTTAATTTTAGGCAAAGGCCTAGCATATTATGAACTCTAGCATAACCCGCTGAAATGTCAATTCATAAAGTTTTTATCTACGAAGTACCTACGCTCCTCTTTAATTATGGATGATAATGGGGTACAAACCACAAAACAGTATCGTTTTCTTTTTTCTTTAAGTAGTTCGTACACTTCGTAAACCTACGTACTATACCCACCTGTTTAATAAAGATCACGAGAACAACTTTGCGAAAAAAATACTTTGTTACAAAATGTGAACGCTCGGCAGCAAAATAAGCAACGCAGCATACCTACCTATCTCATGCTCAAGATGCGCTTAAATCTCTTTTCTGTTGACGAAAAAGTCATGTGATTGTTTTTTTGTACTTTTTTTGCGTGTCTACTTCTACCTACTATACCTACTGTTTATAATACCATGTACTTACTTTAGGTAAATATTTGCTTTTCTGCTCGTGTGTTCCGTTTCTGTTGATTTGATTGACGCACAAGTTGGAGTGAGCTCCGTATGACAACGCGATGCCGCCTGCAGCTCTACAACATTTTTGCATAAAGTTACTCAAAATATTGGGCTATTTTAGGGTTTTTGCAAAATACCGATACCAAGCCCTGGCTTCGAGACTACAGTCCATTCACTCACACGTATGAGAATAGGCCTGTGCCCAGCAGTGGGACTTATATGTATGATGATGATACAGTATAGCTGTGTAGTATACCTTAATTCATAAGTCGTTGACCAGAAACAGGACTGTAAACTGGAGGGGCGGAGAAATATCTAGACCAGGCCCAAGAAATGACACAGTTGTAGAACCTCGGATCAGGCACATAATGGCATATTACGTTGCGACATTGATACGGCAGAGCTAAGATTAAATTATGCAATAAATGAATAGTTTCTGAGAACATACTAGTAGTAGGTAGTTACTCAATGTTCCATAGGTTTTGCTTCTGAAATTACCTAGACAACTCTTCCATGATAACGCAATGGTCAGAGTACTTCCCGCCGGTTCCGCCATAATCTGGATTGGCCGTTATTCCTGAAACAATAAATGGTCTTTAGAATCCATTTTTTAAAGACATTGTTTCCATGAAAATAGAAGTGGTCAATAACAAAAAGGTAATAAATAAATTTACTTGCCTAAAACACCCAAGTTTCCTAATTTTTTCCAGAATTGTCTAAGTTCAGGAAAATTATTCTCCTTGTCTATCTCTGCTGCTTTGGGCGCCAATTCCTTTTGCGCGAAGTCGAAGACTGTTTGTCGCAACTAAAAACATTTACCTCATCAGTATCAATTAAGTCGGTAGATTTCTGAGGTTCTTAGGCAAAGTGTACCAAATATTTGTTTGTCAGTAAGGCTGCGGCTCCAGCGAGGCGTGAGACGAGCGGAGCGGAGAAGAGACGTGTAGGATCGACTAACCACATTAGTTGAAATCCACATCTCGTCAATGTCAATGGAAACACCGAACACTAATTTGATTGGTCACACATCTCCTCTCCGCTCCGCTCGTCTCCACCTCAGTGGAGCCGCAGTCTAAGGACCTAGCAATGGCCTATGTTATAGAGATCAAAATATATCACATCGTCCTTACTAACAAGCGGTTGACTTTTGACAAGGGCTTTTGTCCAAGTTTTACCTTCCACACAGCTAACATGATGCTCACAATACCTACGCAAGCACTATTCTGCCGCCATAATCCAAAAGGGCACAACTAACATTTTTTTTCGACACTGAGTTGTACCTAAGTATATTCGGAATCAGTGAAATTTACTGATTCCGAAAATGTATAGGACTTAGTATCAAAAAAAATGTTAGATGTGCCCTTTTGCGTTATGGCGGCAGTGTTTATGGAGGTGGAGGAACAGACCACTGTGTACATGCGATTAGGGGTAGATACACAAAAGATCCCATTGGGTCGGTCGTGGTGTGCTTGGCACCCGGGGTGGTCGGTCCACCCCCTATTTTGATGACTAGGTACACAAATATTGTTTACCAATGGATTATCAAGTTATTTGACAAACAACTTGATAGATCATTTGAGACTTGAATCATGCTGATGATCGCTATTGTTGCCTGACGATTACTCATACGAGTATGTTTATTTTAAAGAAATTGCTATCTGCTTTGACGTAGGTGTTTGTTTGATATTCATTCAGTAAGTAAAAGTCTGTTACACACATCTTTAGTAATTATTTAAATGGTATTTCATGACACCCATTATATTTATTTTTAAATTAAAACATTGGTAATTTTTATCCTTAACTTAAATCATAAAGGTTTCATATTGGGACACGAGTAACGCAGTAGTCATCGTGATAGGTGGTAGGTACTAAGTTCGACAAACTTCATTGTCAACAATTGTTTCATTACCGAACAAATCTTATTTACATATAATTACTAACATACCTAGATACATACCTGTTGCTGCTCACTAGATAGTCCGAATACATGTTCGTCTATAGGATAATGTGACATACATCTAACACTAGTTTTGTTTGCACAATGGCTCAAAACACGTTTCACACACACCAAAGCAGCCATATTCACGTCCGTGTCTTATCACTAGTCACACCACACTGAATGGAATGCGCCTGTACACTATAAACAAGTATCTTATCACTTTGATAATAAGGTAGATAATCGTGTGGCAGCTTGATGTTATTATAAATAGTAATTATTGCGTACGATAAAGTTAAGCAAAGAGAGTTTATCAGCGTATCATTTTTTTTTTGTTGTCGTCCGAAATGGCGATAATTGGATGTGTTAACGTCATTGATTTAATGATAATGCCTTGATTGCTATTGTTTTAAGGCCTCTAAAGCGGCTGAGATCTTTTCTATGCACCTATCCTAAATTATATACCACGCAATACAGCGTACCAAAATCATTAAAATTCGGATCTTAGTACATGTACGTACATTACCATATGAATGTCAAGCTAAGGATTCAACTCGATTTACCCCACATGGACATATTTACATTGAAGGCTAAAGATATAATATATAAAAGGGATGTTTACATAAACATAACTGAATAAGCTGGCTTATTGTCTATGGAATATATAGTTCTCTGCGATTTTATACCGCGATTTTTTTGTCATTACCATCGCCACTATTATTGGCGGTTTTATAAAAGCAATCAGGATCATTATGATAAAAATAGCAGAGGCACGCGACTTCTACAAGATAACCAAAAACGACTCCATAGTTTATACGGAGCTCATCTATAATGTGGCGATGGTAATGATGCGATTGGTGCGACTTTTTAGTCGCAGAGAACTATCTCTATAAGTAAATAAGTATCAACCAGTCTAGTTAGTTATGTCGTTTTTGTAAACATCCCTTCAATTTTTAGTTCACTAAATGTCGATTTAGTTCCATCAATGTTCACTTAGATGGGCCATTCTCATTTATGTGCAGTCACTACCGTGGCTTTAATTGCTCTTTCTAATCGTTTGACCTAACAATCTTGTTATCATATGGATGAGTGAATTGATGAGAGCATTAATTTGACTTGTTTAACCATTGTTGTATTTAAACATTTAGTTTAATTTGTTTAGTATGTTAAATTGTTAGAAATAAGCCAATTAGCAGTTAAGACGTTGCCATGCCCTAACAGGGTCCATGTTGCACCATCTCATTTATGTTTACAAATAGTAATAAGGCCCACGGTAGTGACTGTGTGCACAAAAATAAGAATGGCCCAGATATATGAGCTTTACTAAGAACATTCTATAGGTAGTTATCCTCAGTAGCGCCGCTCTAGTGGCAAAAAAGCCTACATTTGCACACATATAACAAGTAAAACAGTTTATTATTAAATTGGGTAGTATTAAAAAAAATCAGTCACCAATTAACCGTGTATTTATAAGGTTTTTAAAGCACCATATTAAATTACATGATTTAATACATAATTATTTAAACATCTTAAAAATTTAACATCAACGTTCCGTCGAACAATAAAAGTCTATTCTTAAATAATCTTAAAACGTAAATAATAAAGATATTGCAAATACTCAATTTGTAAATTTATAATAAAATAATATATGTAATACTTTAAGAGTATCTTATAATAAATAAAAGCATTGTATCTGAAATATTGAAATGAAAGTATGTTGGGGTAATCTTGTTCAAAGTAAGTTTTTTGCAGCAAATTCTGAATGGTTCTAATGGTGGTAGGTCGACATCACCCCAACTTACCTTTCCGCGAAAAGTCATTATATGCCACACTTGGCCATAAAGTGGCTTTTTCCGCACGCTGCGCATACTAAAAAAGCCGCTTTCTGGCCAAATGTCGTCATAAAATGATGTACGCAACACGGGAGGTAATAAAGAAAGCCCTCGATCGCATATTTACGTCCCTCGCTTGCAGCTCGGGCCGCAAACTTCTGCGATCTCGGCCTTTCTTTGTATTACCACCCTAGTTGTGTAATGTACTATATTATAGGAATGTGTAAGAATAGAATACACATAATCAGCACGCCTTGCGTGGAATGTAGCATGGGTTATAGCAGTGAAAAAAATATACAATAAAAATCACAACAAAATCCACAACACTTAAAATACTTAAGTACGTATAAAAATAATATAAATAAATATTTAAACTGGAAGAAATAGGATTGGAATCAATAATTCATTTATCTAATAGCTAACAAATTTTTTTTCCTTACCAACGAAACGCAATGCGCAACAAAATATTTATTAAAATAAACATTGCGTTAAATCGCGCGTCATATTTTCTAACCATGCGTTGCATTGCATAGCTGATTGCCGTAAAGCTTAGGGCTCATGATTAATTTCATTGATTTGGTCATAATCTTATTTGGGTCGATTGCAGTGCGTCGGAAGATTTAATTGGTGTCCATCTTGGCTTTGAGCGACTGATAGTATTCGGCGAGGACCTTCCACGCGGAGGGGGCCATGAAACCTTTCGGAGGTTCCTTTCCTGACTTCGCGAGACCTGTGGATTACAAAGGAATAAAATATTGCTACATAATAAAAATATTTTTACTAAAATAAACCGACCGCGGTGCACTTTATAAGTGTATAAAATCCGCCATTTTGTTTATTTTCACGAACTTCATACCAGTGACACTCGCGCCATCAATACGAATCTAATGATTTATCAAAATCGGTTGTACCGTTGAGTAGTTACGAGCGGACATAGGAACGGACATACATACATACATATATACATGCATACATACAGGCCAAACACATAACCCTCCTTTGGGCGCAGTCGGATAAAAATAGAAGAAAAGTTGACCCGATGGCTGGTTTGATCCCACATTACTAAGCTTTTCCAACTTGCAAAGAAGCTAAAAAAACTATTCCATTTTCATTTAAACCTGCGGTCCAGTTACATAGAAAACTTACTAGTATCTATGGAATTATTCTGGAATGAAAAAGACCGGAAGACGGAGTTTGGGTTGGTGCCCCACAAGATAAACTGACGAGTTGACGGCTGTAGAGAAACTGAGGGTATGGTTACCGGAAGCCGCTGATGGCGTAAACGTAGGACGAGGAAGTCTTTGAGGAACCTATGTTTAGCAGCCGGTTTCGGGTTGGAATTCTGATGATTTATGAAATAAGTTACAAGGAAAAATCAAACTAAAGTTCAGTATATTTAGTCTCAGTTACCTCGCATCCTAGTTCCGGATATAAAGTCGAAGTCCTCCTTGCGAGTGGGATCGAAGAACGCCATCTTGCCCACCGACGTGTCGTACGCCGCCACACGGAACGGAATAATCTGTGTAGATATAATGATCGATTAGCGTTAATGCTTTTAGCGTTAGCGTTAATGGTTGAAAACTCAACTTAAAATCATGCGGTCCCTGTCACTTAAATCGTGTGTAACAGGAGAATGAAAAGGATAGGTACACTATGAGAACCTTCGGTTTAGGGCTTCAGCGAATAGGCCGTATATGTATTGTATACGAGTTATACGACACACATCAATTTGATTCGCCCCTATATTAGGAAATGCAATATTGTTCCTTCTATTTGCCTAGCACCAGAAGTTCCATGTATGTACGTACTTAGATTTGAAAATCTAGTGTACAGTGTTGTGAATACAGCATACGTACCTGGGTGTTTTAAAAAAATGTACGATTTTTAATATTGACACAATTTTTCGTGTATTAGGTACAAAGGTACAAAAGATTCTGAGCATGAAAAACCCAAACAGTAGATTTAAAAAAAAATTAATGTACTCTTTTTTGAAAAATTCTGACCTCAAGCTCGTTAAGTCCAGGGGCCATCTTGAGCACCATAGCGCCGTATCTGGGGTCATACAGGTCGCCGCCGCCGGCCGGGTGCGGCAGGCCCGCGGGGTCGCGCCCCACGATGTAGTGGTTAGCACCGGCGTTCATGCGACACTTGGCGTGCCATTGTACCTGTCAAATGATCAGTGTTGGATTTTGAATGGTCTATTCCAGTGTTTTTCAACGTGTGAGGCTTCTTTAGGGGGGTTGCAAGAGGTCGAGAGGACTACTTCAGTAAAAAATCGAAAAATTTAAAAAGATAGATTTCATGTATGTCACACAAGATCAAAAAGCGAAGGGGCGGGGGGTCGTGTCATGAAAAAGGTTGAAAACCACTGGTCTATTTAAGCAACCATAAAATTGGTCAGTTTAAGCAACCATGATATTATTACGCATATGCGTTGGCAGGCGTCACCGCTATTTTTAAAGTGGTCGTCCACTAAACTTGTTGCAGCGAGTGGAATGGGCTAGACGACTAAAAAAAACTGTTTAGTCCGTCAGTTAGATTATCAAAAAATATTGTACACGTATTTTTTCTTTTGTTTGACAAACAAAAAATGACGAGGATACAGTGCTTAGAAGTTTCGAGTGACGTCACTCCTTGGTACAATTTTCACCTAGGAGTGACGTCACAAGCCCCCACTCCAGAAGTTTGATATCTATAACTTTGTCGATTTTTAACATTTTGATAAACCATAAAATACGTGTCCCACATTTTTCCATAATCTAACTGACGGACTAAATCGAATTATATATTTTTAACCCAGTCGTCATCCCTATTGGCGCTAATCACGGGCGGCGTTTCGGCTGTTTAAAAAAGGGACTAATAAAATAAAAGATGCAGTATTAAATGCAAAGATGCAGTGGGAGATAATAAAATTCCAAGAAAAAAACTTTAGAGCCTATGCATACGGCGTATTTTAAACGCGCCGTCGATGCGTGTTTCGTATCCTAAAAAATTATAGAGACAGCACTACGAAATGCGCGTCGAAGGCGCGTTTAAAATACGCCGTGTGCATACAAGGGTCTGTGAAACTGCAAAGTCCTGACACACCATTTTGCGATGCGAGGTAAAATTAAAAAGGAAGTGAAGTCATAGACAAGATAGGCGGGTAGTTCTCTGCGACTAAACAGTCGCACCAATCACATCATTACCATCGCCACATTATAGATGAGCTCCCTATAAACTATGGAGTCGTTTTTGGTTATCTTGTAGAAGTCGCGTGCCTCTGCTATTTTTATCATAATGATCCTGATTGCTTTTATAAAACCGCCAATAATAGTGGCGATGGTAATGAAAAAAAAATCGCGGTATAAAATCGCAGAGAACTACCCAGGCAGCGCCATTTCCCAAAGTGATATCTGGAGCTAAAGATTGATAGTCCTCAGTACAATTCACCTACCAAGCAAACAGTATGAGCGACTTAACGAGAATCATTGCTAATCAATATAGTTTCACGGTAAATGTAGGTATCGAAGGCGATTCATTGAATTTCGATTCTATTCAGTTCGACTAGCATAGTTAACGCCTTTTAACGTTAATTGGTTAATTTCATTCTATGCAGTTATACTTCAGTTTAGAACATATTATGTATACCTCAGTAGGCCCAGCATACATCATGGGTGACGGGAAGATGGCCAGTATGGTGGACTGCGGGTCTAGCACGCCTTCACTGAGCACGGCCTTGTGTTGGTTGATACGGGTCTCCAGTGGTACGTCGTCGTCTTTCGTCCATCCGCCTAAAACATACATAATTCAATTCATTTGTTTACCCACTTAAAGGATGGCTGGAAAGGTATGCTTTTTGTTAAGACATGAGATATGTGGTGTGGTGTGGTTTGGTCATGAAGGTTATTTTCAGGAGTCCGTGCTTCTCGTGTTTTTTGCTCGACAATGGTACAGTCGTGTGCGAATCCGACTCGCACTTGGCCGGTTTTTTAAATGTAGTGTTACGCGAATATCATCGTTTGGAGTCTGCTGTAATTTGGGTAATTCGATAAAAATAAAAATCTTACTATCTTATTTTATTAGCAATCAAAATAAAATACATTCAAAACAATACATACTTGAAGAATTGTGAGTTAGAGTCTGTGCGGAAAGAGAATAGGATTAATTTTGGGGGGCGCTGTAATGCTTTTCTACCGTATGTGCCGTATTTTCTGTTCTGTGGCCATACTGGTTAGGTTAGTTCCGTTTTTCGCCACGCCTATTCTCTTTCCGCACAGACTCTAGTAACAAGTCGAATGTATTTCATAAATATAGTATTGATTTCTGAACATAGAATCGATTCCCTCTATTAGCCATAATAAATCGTAATCCCTTATTTTAACAATCTATTTAACTTCGCGTCATCTCTAAATACGCCACTGATCATGTGTCAAAACGTCTCACGCACTATAATCGCAGTGTTCATTGCAAAGTATATCTTGAAAATGCAAACCTTTTTTTAAGTTTGTATAAATTAGCGATCACCCTGCTGAACTAAATGTACTTAATCTAAACACCGGACAATTGAACAGCATAATAACTATGCTCGTATTTTTAGTTAGATACGAGTCGTAATGGCCATTACTTAATGAGGGTATTTAGAAATCAGAAAACCGCTAAAAAGTAGTAGGTACATCACTACCGGAATGCGGTCCATAGACAATCAATGCTAACAATAGTCTGCCGTTTGCCGTCTGTCACTGTCAGTATCACTGGTGTAAACCCTTCCCGCCCGCTGGATAAGATTCGTCGAATTTTGTTTAAAACGGAATCACTGTGGTAATTTTTGTTAATTTAGAGTTCAAAGGCATATAATACATCATTAGGTACATTTGAACGTAAGTTTCTCTATATTACCATCCCATGTGCTCGTTATAAGTTCTCGTCTTAAACATTTCTTATCACCTTCAGTTGAGTTCTTGGAAGTATGTAATAAGAGATCGGATAGGCAATAAAATCGCTGCGTGGCTGCGTGGCCTGAACTGTTTTAACGCCGGCTTTATATTCATGAGCAAATATCCATCTTTTACAATATTTCACGTGAATGAAGCGGACAACGAGAAAAACGGAGGTTCTGAATTTTGTTGAATTGTTGTTGTAATTCTAGTACAGTCAGCGTCAAATAGCCTGTAGCATCCGAAACGCCATATATATCGTAACACGTCTTTGTGCCTATATCAATAACGACGTTTACTATATATATGGCGCTTTGGATGTTAAAGACTATTTGATGCTGACTGTACATATGAATATGCTCACACAATATTACTTTTGTGCGATGTTCTTGTATTTAGGCCTTCTGAAGAATGGCCGTAATTGAAATTCAGGTTTATTTAAAAGTATGTAGGTAGTTATTAGAATTAAACAAATACCACATTATACAGTACCTACCTACATTAATGAGGTTTTTGAAGATCATATTTTAAAAATCTAAATTAGATACTGTAAGGCAGCGGTCGGCAACCGCTTAACAGCCAAGGGCCATATAGTGCCTAGCTAAGGAATGGACGCGGGCCGCATTTTGTTAACCATTTATGATTTTATACTATTCGGTATAAAGCGACGGCAATACAGACCGGAATATAGGGCCGCAAGTGAGCGGTTCAAGGGCCGAATGCGGCCCGCGGGCCGCAGGTTGCCGACCGCTGCTGTAAGGTAACTTATCGAAACTCTAATTAATTTTATTATTTTAAAATAGCTTTAAGTGTGTTCATAACACACTAAAAGATTTAAAATGGGATTCACGTTACTTAAGGTGATAAGCCGATTAACCTTTCACAACCCAGTTGCACCTAGGGAGGCAATAAGAAATTAAACTTTATAAAAGTTGGAAATAGAATAAAAAAACCGGTCAAGTGCGAGTCGGACTCGCACACCGAGGGTTCCGTACAAACTCGTCAGTAGATACGTAAATAATTCAAGAAAAACTGTATGGTGGCACAACCTTAACTTTGCTCTTGTAAAACTGTTGTCCCCATACATCGACATATGCCGCGGTTAGTTTAGTAGGAGCAAATAAGGTTGTTTTACGATTTTTGCGAATTTCTAAAAAACGCTTTAAGTTAGGAAAACCGTTTTATTTTTCCTGTAATATTTAGGATAACATTAATAATTGGTAATTATTACAAATTTTTCGGTTCAGTAACTTCGGAGATAATAGGGGGGTAATGGTATTTTTTTCAACGTTTTTTATCTTAAATCAAAAACAACATGTCAAAGACAAAAAATAAAAATTGTTTTGGGATCTACATATTGAGCCTTTTCATTTGATATCCCACTCGATATATTAGCTCAACTTTTGATTTTCGACATCCCATTTCGGTCCCCTTTAAAAAAAAAGTAAAACAGGTATAAGATTTTTTTTCTGTCCCATAGACTCGGATTAGCGGTTTTTAACACTATTCCAAATTTCAAGTCGATAGCATCAGTAGATCCTGAGATATCTTGCTGTGACAGACGGACAGACGGACAGACAGACAGACAGACAGACAGAGTCGCACCATAAGGGTTCCTTTTTTACCATTTTGGTACGGAACCCTAAAAATAAGATATTGATGCTGGTGGCCATGGGGTACTAAAAGGCATGAATCAATCAATCAAATTAATTATGTGTGTATTATTTTCAGATATTGAACTCAATAATTAGAAGTTACTAACAAGGACTAAACTGAAGACAAGATGTCTGTAAGCTTCCTTAATGAAGAAATTGGTACAAGGACACCATCTCAGTTTATGAGGCACTTGAAATGGATTGCCGGAGCAGGAATGCCTGACTCCATCATCCGGTTTGCGTGGCTAAAGCAACTACCACAAGAAGTGCAGATGATAATGGCAACATTGTACGACAAAAGTCTAGTAGAACAAGGAAAAGTTGCAGATGATATAATAGACATCATGCAACTTGAGAAGAAAAACAAAAATGAGCTATTATTCCAGCAACAGATTGATGCGTTGAGTATTGAGGTCGAGAAATTGAAAGTTGCTGTTGAAAATCTGTCTCGATCTCAGTCGAAACTTAATTGTGATTCAAATAACCGTATTCGGGGCCGGTCACAAAGCCGTTCAAGGTCTCGAAGGCACGGAAGGTCTGTTAGTACGAGTAACATTAGGCAACTAGGTTTACAATTGACAGTACAAAACACCCAACAACTTTGCTGGTACCATCGTAACTTTGGAGCTGATGCATATAATTGTACTTCTCCCTGCTCATTTAAATAACTCTCAGATTGTTCTAACCAATTTCAATCTTTTATTAGAAATTAAGCAACTTTAATGCGAAATAGCACTATAAAACGCATGTGCAGTGCTATTTTGATTAGACATTACGTTATAGTGCCATATCACATAGTTACTGTTTTATATTTCCATAATAATCTCTATAATATGTGATTTGAATAAAAAACTCAACATGTTATTTTTGATTTATTTTGCCATTACATAATAAAATGTTAATTGCACTTATTTTTTTTACCCAATAAGCACTAAATGTGGATCAAAAAGTCTGGGGAGTCAGATCTTAATAATAAAAAGAATATTTTGTAAACCATATATTAAATTAACATTAATCTCTCTGTGTAAGCACACTCCGCCCATGGTCCCGACCAGCTAAACAAAATCCTGGATTTTTTATCATCTAAAGCCTAACAACTTTCTATTTGACCCTGACACAGTGTCGCTACAAACAGTTTACGTATGGCAATAATGTGCATACGTCATGTATAGTCAGCATGGTGTGTATTGGGTTTGTGTTGATATTTGAATAATACCAAAACATTGTTTACAATCAGAGCTTTGTAGTATTACCTATTCATCAAAATCCGATTCCAAATACTTAATATTTCTGTATTCTTCATATTCTGACTCTGGTGAAGTTTGATCTTCGTCAGATGTTGTGTCGCTTTCAGGACCACCAACCTCGGTTATAAAACGTTCAGTCTGGGATTCGATTATAGGACCTTTATTCCTATAATCGTCTTCAATTTTTTTTACATGGTCACAGCAGTTGGCCCAGTTTTCTCGAGTGACTTCCTAAATAGTAGTAATAAATTAAAAAAAAAAAACAGATAAAGCATAAATTACATAAACTCAATCCTAAATAATTTATACTACACAACTAAATTCTAAATATCAAAGTATTTTTTATATCTGAAAACTATCTTCAACAAGCTTTAGGAAAGCATCATTATCGAGAGAAACATTTTGTACAGTTGGCAAAGTCGAGACCGTTTCATTATTTTTAGAAATATTTTTAATTGTGGATCTATGAGAAAATAAAATCTATTAAGTTTAAGTATAACAACTAACCAGTTCAATAAAACCGCACTATAAAGCGTCAGTACCAGTCATGTCAGTAACCAATTGCAAAACATTTTTCAATGGAATACTATTCAATCCTTCGTCCTTTCTTTGCTTTAAATACTTCATTGTATTTAAAATGATTTTTCTTGCATCTTTTGGAATCTTTTTCGGCATTTTTATGATAAAATCGTTTAAATCGCGATATATTTTCGTTTTGTTTACATCGGTGACATTCGATGACATTCAACGTCTGATGTCAAAGTGTAATCATTGCCAGTAAAAGAAATTAATATCACTGAAAATCCGCAACATGGCGATGGCCAAATAGAAAGTTGTCAGGCTTTACACTGTAGAGAATCTCACAAACGTGGCGAGGGGGACTATGTCCTTTTCCGAGTGGCAGTGAGGCCTGCAGCATTTGCTACATCTGCTACGTGGTTAATCTGGCTAATGGATAATGAGTACATACCAAGTGGATGCAGCAACAGCACCGGTTTCTTGTATCCCCTCTCGACGAGCTGGCGCTGCGTATCTTGCATCAGTAGAGCGTGACCGTTGTGAATGGGGTTGCGCAACTGTTCAACAACAATAGTAGATAATGGCGTTGTCGTAGGTGTAGTTGAATAACATGCTTAGCTCGGAATCCAAGTGGTTCATACTGTCGCTACGTGTATAGATGAAAATTATTTTGCTACCTTGTGACACATAAATAAATAAATATTAGAGGACAATCTTACACAAATCGAACTAGCCCCATAGTAAGCTCAATAAGGCTTGTGTTATGGATACTAGACGACGATATATTTAAGAGGAAACAGGAGGGCAGTTTTTCCATACAAACGTAGTCCCCTGTTTCCTCCCTGGATAATGCCAGTAGAGCAATCATTTTTTGTCCTATGTTTTCCTTTTTACGATAAATTGATTCTCAAAAGAGATTAACCTTCAAAAACCTAAAAAAAAATGCCAGATTTTTCGCTGTGTTCACACATCCAGAAAACAAATTTGACTAGATTATTAAAAAAAAGGAAAACATAGGAACACGGCCAAAGCCTTTCTTTCATGTTTAATGAAAAAATTAGTTAAATAGGTTAAGTTTTGGGGAAGAAATCAGGGGACTACGAAACATTGTTTTCATTAAATTTTAAAAGGTATTTTCGGTCCAAGCTGCAGTTTTCTCTATCGCGCTCTGCGGGGGAGAGGCGGGCAGTGCGGGATAGCGACACATTTTACAAATACCTAATTGTCAATTCTCTCGACCTTACTGTTTCCTCTTAAAAGATACAAATACTTAAATACATAGAAAACATCCATGACTCAGGAACAAATACTCGTGCTCATCACACAAATAATTGCCCTTACCGGGATTCGAACCCAGGACCTCCTGCTTCGTAGGTAGGGTCACTACCAACTAAGCTAAAGCGGGCGTCAAACAACACTTACTATAACTGTACAAGGTAGGTAAACTATGTGCAAACTGTCTGCAAAATCAAGATATTGACTGGAATTATAACCCTAAAATATACTGACCGAAAAATATGTTTACTCAAACATGGCATGAAATGTTGACATTACGTGCCTAAAAATAGGCCGCAAAGTACCTCGTTTCCGGTGCGGCTTGACACTTGGCATGTAATGGAATTTCATACTTACATTGCCGGCCGCCGGCAATGTATTTTTTTTTTAATTTCCATTCCACGTTTATTTGGGCCACAGCATCACGGCATTCAGTCATTAAAAAAACTATGTTTGCTACATTTTGCAGTTTTATTTATTTAAAATTGACATGAACATAACAAATAACATACTATAAAAAAATTTAACTACACGAATGCACATTTAAAATATTTCATCTAAATATTCGCGGTAAAAATGTAAACTGAAACAGCTTTTGGACCGAACGTGACTTGAAATTTGCATTGTCTATGGATATAATATGTCACTAACGTCACTTTTATGACAGAAAGTTTGTGTTATAAAATATTATTCAGGTTAAGTAAGTACTAATAAGTAAGTTTATTTATTTCATTGCATATTTGAGAAAAGCACTATACCTACATACCTCGGCGGGAAATGGGGTTGCCAGCCTCGTAACTATCTGGCCTCGCGAACTCGGCTGGCAACCCCTTACTTCCCGGTCTCTGCAGTAATGTACTATTTTAGGTTTTAGATTGATTTATCGTTACCGGAAATTACCGATATCGTAAAAGCGATGAATTAATTTTATCACTACTTTTATTAGTTGGTGTGAATGGTAGAGGCCGTTTATAAATCAAGATATGTCTGCCTGTGTTATCTTATTTATTGCAACGGGAAATTGGAAAATACATATAACAGAAACGCATTTTGATATAGAAGGGACCGCATTCGGATAAGTATAATATGTCAAATCGAATATCCGCTTAATATTCCCAATTTTCCGTTAAGATTATTAAAAAAACAGATGTATACATTTTTACTTACAAAATGTTTTCTACCATTGACACCAATCAATGAAAGTAAAAAATATAATTAATTCATAACTTAAACGATACCGGTAATTTACGGTAACGGTAAATCAATGTAATACCTTAACTAAATCAGCCTGTATGTAGGTTGACGTCATTTGCCTGTCATCGGCACTAAAAGTACGCTCCCTGCTGATGAGGATAGAGTGCTTAGAAGTTACGAGTGACGTCACTCCTAGGTGAAAATTGTACCAAACGGATGGACTAAATAGAATGATGTAGTGCAAAATGATTTTCCATCATACTTTATCGGAATAGTTCGTATTTATCGTGCTCTCTCAATCAGCTTCAGTACCCATCTTACAGCCGCCATTTTTCACTTTGACATTTGACACTAAACAATACCTAAAGTTCCATATTAATGGATACGAAAACGTAAAACGTCACTCATTTAATACAATCATTGATTGACAGTTCGGGTGCCATCGTATTCCAATGAGGGTATTTAGAAATCAGAAATCCACCAGCTGGCAGCAGGGTGGCGAAAGGTCTATTTGGCAGTAGATGTCAAAATCACGTGTTGTGATCGGTGGATCTTGACGCCTACTGTCAAAAAGACCTTTCGCCACCCTACTGCCAGCTGGTGGGTTTATGATTTCTAAACACCCTCATTGAGATCCGAGTTTTCCCGATGGAAAATCATTTTGCACTACATCTGTACATATTTTTTACCTAGTCGTCATCCGTATTACGGCTTTTTAATTAATAGGCCATACAAGGAACAAGCATTCCATAGTCCACCTACTAATTCAAAATCCTTACCTGGAACGCGAACACGGCATCGGCCCCCAATTCCCGGAACTTGACCCGCAGCTCGTTGGGCGTGAGGCGGTACGAGTCCAGGCCGTCGTGCCAGCGGACACGCTCGAACACCTCGATGTTGCCGCCCACCAGCCAGTCGCCGGACTCCTCGATCATCTGCGAATATCGACCTTATATTATGTTACGCGGTAGGATAAAGATGGATGTAGCGCTCAAACAGACATTTGAATATTAGAGGCATTTCATATGACGCGGACAGGAAAAAAAGTGAGGTTCCCGAATTTGTTTATAAGTATTTGGTTTAGTTCTTCTTCTAGTAGTTATAAGACCGGACGCCAAATATTTTTTTATATATGACGTTTATTTTGGAAATTATGAGCTTTTCAAAAATAACCGTAATTCCGATTTTTTGAAACTCTAATATCGAATAGGTAAAATATATAACTTATTATTAAACCAAGCGTTTTGTAAAGATTTTTTAATAATCTTTTCAACGAAGAAATCAATTGTGAAAAATAAAAAAAATTATGGTTAAAACCGGAAGTAAACTTTTCGAAACAATTTTTCGAAAACTGACCATTTTTTTGTCTCAAAATATAGCCTCAAGTATGTACAAAATACACTAGAAGTTTGAGAATGGGATCTCCATTGTTTAAGACAATAGGTCAATAAATGTACATACATGTCGCCCTGAGTGCGTCATACCGTACTGGTATATGACAGCTGTTTAGCTTATAAGAACATATATTCACTAAGACTGCTGGTAAATTCAAATCATAACATAATGAAATAAGCTAATTCAGGTGCTGGGTAGAACGCCATCGAGGAGACTTCCGACTTATCGAATTTAAACGTTATTCCTACGTCCATAAAGTTCACCTTGACATAGGGATGTCCGGTATGATGAATAGTGAACTGCTTCCCACATCTGTACTCCTTCCTGTGCGGGTAGAACTCGGGCGCCCGCATTATGGCGACGGGCTTGCCGTTATAGACAAGCGCGATCGCCTCGGAGCCAGAGAGGCTGTCTTTGACTTCCGTGGCCACTGGCAACACCACGGGCACCGATTGATTGACTACGGAACCGTCGGCGAGAGTGAGGCAGTTGAAGTTCAAGGCCTGTAGATAAAGAAGAATTGAGAAAGTGATAAATTCATTGGTATTGTTTCGAAAATAATACTGTACGTACAGTATGTAAACTTACGAAAACCATTTATTTAAATCCGGGCATGTCTAGGCGATAAGTAAGATTGTGGTATATAAATTATTGAAATACTAACACTTTTTTAAATTTATAACTCAAATCCAAAAAAAAAATTAATTCATTAATGATTCTATAACATTCTGTATTATTTGTTTACAATCGTAAGCATTGAGTTACGTCGTATTTGATCCTGAGTGTGCACATAGCCTTATTTTAACTGACATTGCATTTGTCATTTGACTTGACAACCAGAACACAAATGTTACAATTGTAAACAAATAAGACAGTATGTTATACAATCATTAATTAATTAAATTTTATTTTTTGTATTTCAATTATAAATTTTAACGAGTGTTAGTATTTCAATAATTTATATACCACAATCTTATATATCGCCTAGACATGCCCGAATTTAAATAAATGGTTTTCGTAAGTTTACATACTGTATTTTAATGAACATTTGCTTTGCTCCAGTCACTGGCAACAATACAGTGCCTATATTAAAATTGTAAAAAATGGCATGAACTTACCTGAAGATATTCATGTTCCCGCATGAACCCTTTGAGAGGATGTGCCCAGCCTTCTGAAAGTACCTGTAACATTACAAATAATATTTATAATTCATACTTATTAACCAGTCAATCTTGCTTATCAATGATGTTATAGAAATCGAGTTGCACAAGTGATTTTGAGCTTACCTGCACCCACATAAGGTCCAAAGTGGTGATTTCGACATGCGGCAGCCTGGCTGCCTCCTCGATGGCACTAGTTAGCCTGTTCCCGTAAATGAACAGCTCTTCCACGCCGAGTTGGTTGCCTTCGAAACTTGGGATGATGCCCTGAAGTTTTTAAAATGAAACTATAAAATAAACTATACTCATCATATTTGGGATTTTTAGCATGACCAAAAAAATTTGCAGTCTAAAGTATTTAAAAGTATTTTAGACTGCATTTTTTTTTGGTATGATGTGGTGATCATTATCATTAGAAACTTACTAACTTTCACACGTTAAAAAAATATACACGTCGTACTACGTTGTATGAGCTTTAGAGCGGCCCTCAATTTTCTACTAAGCATTATCAAGCTTGGATTGTCCTATAATAATGATTGTTTTGAAGAATTGTTATTATGATATACGAAAAATGTTCTCTACCCCCCACAAAATTATATTGTTTTTCGTTTTATTATATTGTTCGTCGACTATACCTTGTCCTTGATTATGCAATAGCCTTTATAATCGGTAAGTTACCATTTTGCTATTGAAGGTAAATATGATAAAAGAAGCGATAAGTTACGACATAATTAGGTGTTATCTCTTGTTTCTATCATTAATCAGTTTGTTTTTGAATTGTTATGCATAGATATACGTGAAGAAAGTGCACGATTACACTGTAGTTCTTACCGCCGAGTATTCAATAAAGGTTGAACCACTAATGACCTATAATAACTATGACCATACTATGAACGTGTGAGGCAAATTAAATATTCTTTCTATTGAAAAGTATGAGACTATGCCCACTATCACGTTCCGTCACCGACCAGTATTTGTCATGGCACGGTATGACAATATAATGATACGGAGTACGTTAATGGTATGCTACGGTGTAGTGGGCAGAATCCTTTAACCAATCTTGCTGGTCCGAAAGCTCACTTTGAGCGGACAGCGAAAAGTCACTAATGGCCGATATATACTCGTATTATAAAAAAAAAAGCCGAGATATGCATGATTTGGCACAGCGGTGTTGGACTCCGCGCACCTCATGCAAACTCTGGCTCTTGATTGAATTGTATAGTGTTAATTGTGTGTAATAGGGTACCTTCCTGTCAAATCAAATCAGTTATTTTTTAGGGTTCCGTACCCAAAGGGCTGTATCTTTTGAACCGTAAGAGGTAGAATATAAAAAAAATAAACGGGGGTCCCTATACAAGAAACGTGTTATTTGGCGTCTTTTTGCTATGTGCGAATCCGATTCGGACTGGGCCGGTTTTTTATGTAGTGTCAAAACGCTCAGATAAGATAGTATGAAATTTCTATGAAAAAAAGTAACATGACGTCATTGTACTCAGTGGTCAAAACATCCCCTTGAGCATTTTTAGTTTTTTTTTTTTATTAAAAATAGTTGAAAGCACTAGAATAAGTGCAATTTAGTTCATTTATGCAAATTTTCGAAAGCAGATTTATGCAAGGCTAGCGTGGAATAATGTTTAGTGACTACAGGCATGTACTCTATTGAGAGCCAGGGCGCAGGGGATGCGGGAATGAGGCACGGCGAGGTTTAACTTTTCGCCGTTGTCTATTCCGCGAACCCCATGCATACTGATTGCTCTTGATTGAGAAGTATTACGTATTATTAATTTATTGATATGCCCAACAATTTAGTGGTGTGTAAGAGCTGTAGGTAGTGCCTGACAAGAGTTACTTACATTCATCTCCAATAGCCGCACCACCTGCATGGTGGACTCTTCGATGGAGTTGCCCACCGTCTGCACAACCAGCTCTGGTGCTTCGGGTCTCTCATACTCCTGGGTGATGCCGGTGAAACCCTGGCAAATATCGATTTCAATTAAAGTCTGTTTATTTGTCACCATTCCATTCTAATTAGCCTAATTTAAACGGCCCCGCACATTGGTCCACTGGTGGCGGCCACAGCTCGGCTACTGGTGTCCGCCACAAGCTGCGAGCGTGTTTTTTCATACATTTTGTATAGCTTTTTTTTTTAAACTGACAAACTCGCAACCCATTCTCCGGCATAGCGATTGTCGGACCGGGTGGTTGGCCGTGGCGTTTACTGGGGTCGAACCAGGTCGCTAGCCAGACCACCCTTGGGTGTCCGACTGTGTGACACACACAGTCGACACGCAGGTCGGGCTGGGTGAGTACCGGGGGTGCCTGGAGTCGAACCAGGTCACCTAGCCCGGCCTACCTCGATAGTGTCGGACTAGGTGAGGGCCTGAACGCCTGGGGTCGAACCAGGTCGTTGGCCAGGGCCACCTTGACTTTTCGCTCATTGCTCAGAGTGAGCAGCGGACCAGCGGGAAGGATGAAGCGGATCAACCTGTCCTTATGTGAACGTGTGTATCGAACTAATGGGAGTTTTTGTTGCCGGTTCGCTAAACTTAGCCCAGTTAAGAAGACTCCGGCAAGAAACTTAGCTGCTGGCGGCTTGCTTGTGCGGCAAGCCCAGGCATAAATACACGTCAGGTATGCCTCCCTGCTTGTCGGCGGCGTGGCAACCGACAAGCGAGGATGCATTTCTTCCTTAGCAGGATTTTAGATTATCGGGTTTTTAGAGCCTGTGATCTTTACCTTAATCTGCCCGTCTCTGGCCTTTTTGTACAGCCCCTTGGTGTCTCTCTGTTCGCAGACTTCCAATGGTGTATCGATGAAAACTTCGAGGAACGGGAACCCTGAGTCTGTGTGCGTACGGCGCGCGACTTCGCGGTCCTGAGTAAAGAAAACGTAACTATAAACACATACGGCAGGGGTCATCAAATGGCGGACCGTGGTCCGGATCCGGACCTTAAGTAAACAGTAACTTGTATTACTAAGTACGTAATTTAATAAAATGTATCCCGCGATTTGTCTTTGCTCTTACCTCTGCGAACGGCGATACGAAACTGCACAAGCAGACATGCCCGCTGTCTGCGAACAGTTTGGCCACCTCCGCGACGCGCCTAATGTTCTCTTCTCGGTCCTGCTTCGAGAAACCGAGGTTTTTGTTGAGGCCCGTGCGGATGTTGTCGCCGTCTAGCGCGTATGTTGGGATGCCTGTGAATATAATTTGTAATTATCAGAAAACATTTTTCCGTGTAGTGTGTATATTCCCCGCCAAGTCGAGCAAAACAAAGGCACGGCCGTACCATACTTTTCTCGAAGCCATTTCATTTAGGCTACTTTCAGCCTCCCGTAATTTTGTGCTGGCTAAATCTAGAACCCTGAACTTTCAGGGATAGGTATACCTATAGGGCATAATAAGACTTAAATATATTCCTAAAAACTTTGAATTTCAACGTGTACTTTAAAAACTATTGCACGTCAAAGTTCATTACTTTTGTCACTGACTGACTGCTGATCATCATAATTCTAAGGTTAGGTACTCCTAGCAGACCCACAAGCTCCAAATTTTCGAAACGTTTTTTCCAAACATAATTCGGTTTTAGCCTAGCACAGGGGTTCCCAAACTGAGCGCCGCGGCGCCCTGGTGCGCCGTAGAAAGTAAAGAGGGGCGCCGTAAGTCGATCCTCTGTCATTATCTAAAACCATAAATATTCGCGGGTACCTATAAAGCAACAATACCTAGTTTGAGCGAACTAGGGTAGGAGGGCGCCGTGACGAAGTACTAAACTTGTAAGTGCGCCACGGGCTGAAAAAGATTGGGAACCCCTGGCCTAGCAAGTCAGGCAAAACCTAAAAATATTGGACCGTGCAGGAACACATTTTATAGTTCTCCAATAAAGAATCCTCCACGGTTAAATAATAGACAAGTCAGTGGAAATCGAATTCTGTGGGGTCCACAGAATTCGATTTCCACTAAAATTATAATTTAAGCAAGACTCCCCGTTACTGACTTGGTTTAACATTACATCTCAAAACCTTTTTGTTGCAGAAGAACTGCGTTGCGAGACCTGCATCTTTTTACATGTAATGTTTTTAATGGGTCACTTATTCCTCGTACGGAACAAGCTCTTATAATTCGGGAAAAGATCCCCAATACCCCCATTTTTCTTCTTAGAAAATGCGGGATGGGAAGCGATGATTTACACTCGTCTCAACGATACTTTAGAGCAGCTGACGCGCGGACGATACCTATAACTAATAGGCAGCTGTGACGTATGTACTTGTTGAACTACGCCGAGTCCGATAAGCACCTTTGTTCTAGGTTACCCTAACCTACTTTACAAATCGTCTAATTAGCAAATGATCTATTTACAGGCATTATGTAAGCTCTAATTATATAGCCCCAGATATTATTTATTTTATTATCTTATACATAACATAATAATATACATATTAAACATTACAAGGGGGTGTTGGCGTTCGCTTGATCAGCCAAAGTAGCTTAATGCGTACCCATGGAAAGCACACTAAGCCATTTTTGTAAAATCTATGCTTTAACCGACTTTGGAGACTTTCAATGCAAAAGTAATAGTGGTCTTCCCAGAGCCGCTAAGACTGGCCAGTCACACGATACTATTGCCAACGCCTCCGTGCTATTGTTCCTTTAAAAAGCAGCTTTAAGCCTCCAGCGCGAAGGCAATAGTGGTCTTCCCAGCGGCGCTAAGACGGAATAGTCACGAGATGCTATTGCCAAACACCTCCTTACTGAATAAGTTTTATTATTGTCCACTTTACTAACCTTTAGAGACCAGGTAAGCTTCCAGCGCGAAGGCAATAGTGGTCTTCCCAGCGCCGCTAAGGCCGGTCAGCCAGACGGTGCTCCCGCGGAAGGCGCGGCTGCCGAGCGCGCGGCTCCTCTTCGCCCGCGACACTGTGTGCTTCTGCTCCACCACATTCGTAGCCACTTGAGCGCACTGGAAGAAAAGATAGACAATTGATCAATAAATATCCGGAGTAAGCCAGCCAGAGTCCCTGATTACAGGCGCATGATTGTCTTAGGCTTTTATAAATAAAATCTCACTCAACTCTGGTAGCGCTCTTAAGAAGTTTTAAATATGGGAAGGACTGGTGACTTAAGATCGGTATCACAGCTGAATATGGTTTATAAATATTGCCTTTAGTCCTCCGGTTTGTAATCGCCCTTGCATATTGAGAAGTTGCATGTGGTATATGGCTGCCGTTTCTGTTTTTCATTAGGTGGACTGTATGTTTGTTTATCACATGTAAGAAGTAGACCGAAAAATTCTCTGCTTATAAGTTAAGTTTTTGTATATTACCGAAATGAGGGTGAAGATTAAAGGAGGTGAAGAGTAAAGCTAAATAGGTAATAAAGACATTTTTTCCGCTTCAGTGTAGTGTTGATCAGTGGCGCAGCGAGGGTGTTGCAGGCAGGGCACGTGCCCTGGGCGCCAACAAGGAGGGGGGGCGCAAAAACGAAATTTATTAACTACCTATGCACCCCCCAATCCCCCCCCCCCCGGCTGCATTTTCACATGGATTATCCGCCCCGGGTGTCACTAAGACACAAAGGGGCGCAGTTTGGATGCGTGCCCTGGGCGCCGTTTTACGTCACTACGCCACTGGTGTTGACTTATGTAGATACAGGAAAAGTGTTTTCTGCCCTCCGGCCGGAAAGCGTCACCATGCCGGCCGCTGCGCTAAACGAAGATGCCGCTTTCTGGCTCCGTCGAACAGAAAAATAGTATACAAACCATGGCCAGTAAATAAGAAAGCCTCGGATCAGATGTTCGTTCTTTGTTGATTACATGTGATCTGAGACATTTCTTACTTTACTGGCCTCGGTATGTATTGTATTCCATTCACGACTTTTTTTTATAATTTTTAACCGCTCGCCCTGCGGCTTTGCTAGGCATACGGAAACTTATTTACTATTTTATTACATTAGACTTAGTAGGGTCAATTGCAGAAAAAAATTACCTTTTACTTTTTTGTCTGATCATGGTGTGCCTTATATCATTTTACTCAGAATCATGAGCACCTTTCATTTATGAAATAAAAAAAAACTGTCCAAAATTTCCGTACACATTTTGAATCTTTATCAGTTTCGAAATTTCGAAATTTTTATCAGTTTCGTTACTATTTCCCCTATATTTAGTTTGGGCGTAACGAAACTAACATTCAAAATTTGTACGGAAATTTTGGACATTTTTTTTATTTAGACACACTATGATCACTGATCAGACAAAAAAAAGTAAATCAAAGTACATTTTTTCTGCAATTGACCCAGTATCTAAATTTAGAAAAGGCATTCAAAAATCTAGAAATCACATTGCAACATACCTCCATCACCTTTATACAATGTAGGTATTACTATTATTAGACAATTTATTTCACAATCAATGAACATCCAACTTTGCATACCTACATACGAGTATACTCTCTCGATTTAGCTTTACTGCTGTTCAATCTATACGGTACGTTATCAGGTTATCATATTTGAATTGACGTAACATCAACATCATAATTTTAAGTATTGATAAAGGAAATTATGAAATAGTAAAGGAATCGCACGCGACTTCGTTCACCAAGGTGAAAAAGTTAAATGTCTCTTTTCGGCCATTCTCACGAAGTATGTCTGCGGTCACCTAAATACCGCGACCCTGTTTTCATACTAAATGTATGGAGACGCGGTAATTAGACGCAGTCATACTTCGTGAGAATGGCCGTTTTTTGCTTCGGCTTAGTCGGGTAAAAAGTATCCTATGCGCTAACCGAGGTTATAATTGTAATATACCTGTACATGTACAAATTTTATGTAAATCGATCCGGTGGTTTATAAGCGATGCGCGAACAAACAGAAAATCAGACAAACTAGACAAATAATCCAAAAACTTATTTACGTTTTATTATACTCGTACTTATTTTAAACACGCCCCAGTTACTTTTTTGGGAAAATACTTTATGTACAAAAACTACGATTTTATTATATGTATAGATTAGTCATTGAGAACCCGCCCTTCGCTCTGAGTGAAGCCTCGAGGGGTGATTATGGTTTTATTCGAGGATGGCATCTACTTATCTAATCTAACTTAGATAGCCATACTTGTTCTAAATATTAGATTATATCCTTACAGTCGTTTCCGAAAAATCAATTACATATATACAAATTAGTAATAGTATCTACATGTAAGTACCTACATATGTACGTAGTTGAATATTAAAGTTTTTTTACTGGCTAGGAAATGTTTTTGTATGAAAAGCCAGCAAGGAGATTTAAATGTTAATAAAAATGGAAAAAATACGAATTAATAAAATAGTATTCATAAATCATGTCACTAGGCAATAAGCGTGCAGGCACAGAGCAGAGGTAAATAGACAATTATGTACAAGTAAATATTCATAACCTTATGATGAAATAGGGGCAAAAGTTGCAATCTAGTTTAACGACCCGCACAACAATATTTATCACTCGTCACTTAAAGCTACTACCCTATTAAGAAAGAAGGTCACTACCCGAAGCGCTAAAAGAAAGAATAGAAGCAGACTTGTAAAAGAGCCCTCGAGGGCCGGGCCTACTTGCAGAAATAAACTTTTTTATTTTATAAGAGTTGCCAGAAAGCTCGCCATATCTCGACTGTTGAATCGAAATTTGGTTCTGATCTAAAACGATTTGCTAGATCATTATTAAACGTACTTACATGCAATACACATTGAGATACGTGATAAATATTTTTCCGTTAGTGAGCATTTTTCCGAGAAGAATTCCAGTTAACTAGCGGTTAGCGGCGGTGACAAAAGTTACAGTTACTGCCAAAGGTTTGGTTACAAAGTGCAAAGTTTAGGCGGCATTTAAACACAACTTAAGTATAACCTAACAGAATTCTCGGAAAAATGCTCTAGTGTTTGTACTTCTTCAAACCAATCTATTTTATCAAATTCCTATTGAATCATCTGAGTCACATTTTATTTACATATGAAAAATATAGCTATGTTAGGTAAGTGATCGGGAGATTAGAGTAGCCAGGGTCAACGTATGTATGTATGTAAACACTTTATTGCACAAAATAAGACAAATTACAGGGTTACAAAATTAAGGTATATGTACAAAGGCGAACTTATCCCTTTGAGGGATCTCTTCCAGTTAACCTTTGAGCAGTTGAGTACGTAACGGAGCTGTCAATTTAAATCTCTATTTCAAAGACATATCTACGCGAAGGCTCTGTCTACCTATATAGGGTGGAAAAAATCTGTGGGCCCTGGAGGGGAACTACATAACATCCTTTAGGTAGCTCATTTTACTGAAAGGAAACATTCCTTTATTTTTAAAAAGAAACAAAACTGCATTCAAAGATTTTTTTAAATTCTCTTGGCCTTTGTAATGGAATTGTGGTAAAATAAAACGAATGATAGATTTCACGATCTTTTTTACTTGTTGATGTAGTGTTGTTTTTGACCAAATATTTATTAGAGAGATTTTATCCTGAACAATAGTCCTATCGATTCGTACCTATAGAATAAAATAGTGAGTGCTTATTTTTTAATTTTTAGCTGGTGATTCCCGGGTGAGACAAGCGAATATTAGAAAATCTTTTATTGCAGTTTTATTTCTTTTTAAAAATAAAGGTATTTTTTTTTTCAGTAGAATCAGCTAACTAAAGGATTTAAATTAGTTCCCCTCCAGGGCCCATAGATTTTTGCCACCCTGTATATAATATGTACAGGTGGCACACGACTACATGAATAGAAATTATTAGGATTTAGTTAGTATTCTATTATACGTAACAATCAATCCTAAAAAAACGCTTTCAGAGAAATCTACAACACACACAGTATGCATTATATACTTATTTATGAAGAGAAACACTCCATGAAACCTTTGTCGGCATTTCAATTAATAACAGGCCAACCGCTTAAATGTAAAAAAAACTTAAAATGCAGGTATCTCTCAAAGTTAAACTAAGCGTGGCGGTGAACACAAGACCGTATGGCCTCAAACAGAGGTCAAACCTGCACTCGATCAATAACAATATTAGAGGCAATTTGAAGGCAATAAAAAGTTGAGGTTATACTTGTTACTGAAGACTCAACAATTCTATACTTCCTCTTCCTTAAATAACAGTGGCGATGGATGATATTCGAAGATCTAAAACGTGCATGTCGCTTTCAAAAGTTCTCGAAGTTCTTTCTGAACCAAAAGACAGAGATAATGAAAAGTACTTATTACCTGTATATATTCACGAAGCTTTTTTTAAAAAGGTTTTACTAGGGTGGCAAATAAGCGTACGGCCTGCCTGATGGTAAGCAGTGATCTTAGCCTATAGACGCTTGCAACGCCAGAGGCATTACGTTCGTGTTGCCGACCCTTTAAAAACCTATTCACTCCGTTTCCTTTCTTTTATATTACCTACTGAAAACTATTGTGCCCCAATACCACGGAGTAAAAGCTTTAAAACTCGAATAGGACTCACGGAACCTTCTTGAACGACTTGTCAGACACAGCTTTAAACAGAGATCATGGAAAAACGAGAGGAGGCCTCTTTCCCAATATTCTTAAATCTTTCCTCAGTATTCTTATTATATAGGTAACCACTCAAATAAAATCACGTTACTCACAACCGCATGCGATGCAATTAAACCAAATAAACCACAGATGAGCGACAAGTACCTAGTGAAGGGCCGACCGTAAAACCTTGACCACTCTGCCTTATTCAGATCAACAGACTAGGCACACATTCCATATGGTACGTTGCGATTTTTGGCGACAACCCTCGTGCTAACTGACCATTATCATCGCGGTAACGCCAGAATTTTCAGAAAGCAAATGAGATTAGACATAGAACATAAGATGACGGAAGATCAGGTCGGTACATTTAGGTACATTCTTGCTGCTCAGCACGTTCAACATAAGACTAGATTATGAGCTGTCTAGTCTGTGGCGGCTAGCAGTATCGTTTTGCGACATAACGACACAAGTGCTGTTATGGGGAATAGAGTATAGACTTTTCTGAACTCATATAATGTATGTTCTTAGATTAGTGCTCGTGACCAAGTAAAAGACAGATAAAAGTACAGGAGTAGAAAAAATAGTATTTCGATCGATATCGTCAAAGATCTCAATGTACAATGCAGTATGAAAGCCCTACGCTTATTATCATCGCTGTGCAAATGAATGTTTAACTATCATTAAATTAATTGCAACAAGATTTACCTTCGTCTATTTCTTCATTAACTGATCGACCAAGCTCTGTTAACGACTTAAGAAGTACAATAAAATACCGTTTGGTAGGTATTTCAAGAGAAATTAAAAGCTTGACTTAACTTGCGTAGCGAGTATTAATGAGAACTATACTCAATTACTTATTGACAGCTTTTTGTATACCTAACTGTTGTTATGTCTTTATATTGTAGCTTTGTAGTAACTAATTGAAAATAACTGCAGGTATGCAAGTCGAGAACTCGTCTGTAACTCTTCGCTTAGGAAATGGAGAAAGTCAGTGTTTTACGTAAACCGGCCAGTCGCATAACATGTGAGATAATAGAGCTATAATGCGTTTTATTGCTGTTATTAACTGTGGCAACCACACGTTACTCAGACTATTGGTCTGCTAAAGGAATTGACAGAATAAATCGTTAATTAAAGTTAAAATTACTTTACCGAAATATTAACAGAGACCGATAGACAGTGTACGGCCTAAACTGCTGGGACTAGAATTACATATAAAACCTTCAGGTACCTACTTAAGGATATGTCAACCAGTTTTTTTTTGAAAATTCATCTTTTATGCGGTTAAACAGGAGACGCAAGTTTGTAACGCAGGAATGTACTTTTACGTCACATCTGGCCATAAAGTGGCAATAACCGCCCGCTATGCGTGCGGAAAACCCACTTCGTGGCCTGGGGGAGACGTAAAAATTTGTACTTACCACGGACGGTAATACATAAAGCCTCAGATCGCATATTTATCGCCCTTGCCTTCGGCTCGGACCTCAAATACCCGTGATCTGAGACATTTGTTTTACCGCCATAGGCAAGTACTGTACTATAGCTGGACGTATTTAACGGAAAAGACAATAATTAAATTTGAACCAACAGCAACTGAGATAATAATCACATGAGATGTGCGCATGCGAACCCCAACATAGTCTAGTTATTTAGATTTTCATTTTACGTGACAACTAGGGTTATTTCTTCTAAGTGATATAAATTAGGCCGTCAAAGTTATGCAAGTATTATAGCATAGCAAAAAACATTGTGTGTTCGTTTTTCACCGTTTCTCATTTGTGGATGTAATGTTGAGTCATATTTATTTGCCTAATTACTCATTAGATAGCACGTCACCTTGGGACTCCGAGGAGAGGTACTTTCAGAAGTCGTCGGCACCATCAAGGGCCTGCTAGGCTTTCGATAGAGCTGGGTTGGCAAGAGCAGAGCGTTCAACCCATCACGCAAAATAGGCGCAGAAAAAGACTTTGAGTTGAGGAAACCCTGCACGCGTATAACTATCAATGTACCTGTACCTACTCCATAGATCAGTGGTGGGCAAAGTTTTTTCATGGCGGGCCAGAATATATAAGAAATTTCAGAGAATAGAGAATTATCACGGGCCATATAAGTACTACTTATTGAGTATGAGTATGAGTATTTGGAAGGACCGCCGGCGGGCCGGATTAAACCCTCCCGCGGGCCGGAGATGGCCCGTACAGTAATTAGTACATTACACAACTAGGGTGGTAATACAAAGAAAGGCCGAGATCGCAGATGTTTGCGGCCCGAGCTGCAAGCGAGGGACGTAAATATGCGATCGAGGGCTTTCTTTATTAGCTCCCGTGTTGTGTACATCATTTTATACGTACAGCCAGGTGTGGCATAAAAAAAATTTTGATTGATTATAAGAGACGGCGTTGATATAAACGGCCGATTACATATTTTTTTCCGACTTGATGGGACTTCTCGTGTATCGCGCAGATAAAACGTATGCTAGTAACGTGTGCGTGACACACGTGACGTTCAACGTTATAAAACACGATAACATTCACTAACATTTCATAAAACTCATAGTAATTAGGTACCTATAAAATGTTCGATAACAAATGTTTTATAACGTTATATAACATTTATAACAGCCAGTGTGGGAGCACCGTTAAGTAAAGCAAGAGTTGAGAGACGCAATGGAAACAAACGAATTAGCGACTCAAGTATGCATGATCCATAAAAAAGGCACGAACCTAGTCCGACCTTATCGAGGTGGACCGGGACAAGCGACCTGGTACGACCCCAGGCGCCCCCGGCCCCACCTAGTCCGATTCACTCGAGGTGGTCCGGCTAGCGACCTGGTTCGACCCCAGGGAACGCCACGGCCGAACACCTGGTCTTTTTTTTTTGGTTGGTCTGTGTGCCTGGTCCGAAGATTGCTATGCCCAATAAGGGTCGTAAGTTAGTCAGGCGTAAAAAAAAGACAAGAAGGCCGTAAAGACTGCTAACACAACCGACATTCGTCACAAGGGGTCATCCACAAAGTACGTCACACGATTTTTTAGACTTTTAGACCCCTCCTATGTCACACTTTTTCCTTACATATTTGACCTTGTTAGTATAGGCCCCCCCATGGGTGTGACGTACTATATGGATGACCCCAATCATAGCACGGTTTTAATAGTTTATTCATATACTTTTGCGCGGCGCTTGCCTTGCGAGCGCCTAAGTTAGCTAAATATAATTTTGATTTATTGCTTATCGCTAGGAATTATTCCTATTGGAAAATTCGAAGATATCTAAATTACATAACAAAAATCCACTGCGTTTGGGCTCATTTGATTAGTGTTGTCATGCAGTTTACGATTATACAAAAAAAACAGTCGAGTCGGCAATAAAAGCCTAAATAACATTTGTTATCGAATAGCTTCGTTTGAAGTGGTTTATCATCAGATTCGATTTCGGATAACAGTGTCGCTCTGTCGGTTGGGGCGAAAGATCAGAAAGTGAATTAGGTTGTTATCTACTGTTGCGTACAAAACGATCATCATCATGACTACGAAGCATATTGAACAATATTTGCTTAAAGTAATGCGAGGAAATATATCTTTATCATTATCACAGATGACGGTCGGATTACAAATATAAGGGCAATAACGTATTTATTGTTGTTTTCCTATACCAGTGGTAGTTAATTGGTTTTTCAAAAACGGCTATAAGTAATTATGTAATTTGGTATTTTGATCAAGTATGAACATCTAAATTAATTTATACTCCGTTTTTTTAAGTAGAAATTTGGTAAACAAAGTTGACATCTGACATCGAGTTGACACCTTGAGGTTTTTTATCAAGTACTTACATTGTGTGGCAACATTGTGTAATTAATTTCATTTGATAGTGATTACTTGATATTTATGTAGATAAACAATTAACATAATTAACAAATAAAATAAAAAAATCTTTTATTTTACTTACATTATTCTATAAGCAGAAATCAATTTTTTTTGCCTATTATTGTAATCATTGGTATTTATAAAATGTTGCACAATAAAATACCCAAAGAGGCAGAGGTTTTGAAGCAATGGTCAGGTTTTTAAACGTCGTTGTCGTTATGATTATGATCAGTTTTTCCACACAGTTGCGAATAAAAAACAATTATTATCATTTAGAACTTCTGTTTTTGTATTTATTTTGTGATTTAACAAAGTAAAAAGTACGCGTGTGTAATAAGCTGGATTCCGCGCGTAAGAATAATGAAATTAGAGCCACTTTATGAGCAAGTGTGTCGAAAATATTTTAAAGTATACATTATACTATTATGCCTTGGCTAGGCCTACTAAGTAAGTACCTACTTTAGGTTTATAACTAATGAATTAATATCGGATAAAGAAGACCACATAATAAATATCATGTACTTTTAGATTGTTCATTGATAAATACAAATGTTGACGACCACTGATTCTTTTCTTTACCAAATTTCTACATTAAAAAAACGATCATCCCCGAAAAAGAACCAAAATCGTCCCACAAGAGAAGAATCGCGAGCAAAGGGTGGTCTTTTAGTTAGTGGTTCTTAACCGGTGGTCCCTGGAAGCACCCGAAGCGATCCTCAAAGGCATACGAAAGAGTATTGCATTACCTCCAAACCTATTACTTTATATTACCTCCAAACAGTTAATTGTCAAAACGAAACGAAAACACAAATTTCGTCATATTGTCCCTCATCACTAAAAGGTTAAGAAGTACTGTCCTATGGTAAACCAATGAAATAGAACACGTCTATGAGACTTGTAATTACCTATAGCGCTAGAACATTTGTTTAAATAGTTTCGCAAGGTTAAGGTCTACAAGTCTTATTACACTTTATTAAAAAAACAGTCAAGTGCGAGTCGGACTCGCGCACCGAGGGTTCCGAACAAACTCATAAGTAGATACGAGAATAGTACAAGAAAAACTGTATGTTGATTAGTTTAGTAGGAGCAAATAAGTATATGTTATGATTTTTGCAAATTTGTAAAAAACAGTGCAAGTTAGGAAAACAATTATATTTTTAACTAGCTATTTCCCGCGGCTTCGCCCGCGTTGTTCCCGTTATTGTCCCAAAGAAACTCTTTACCGGGATATAAAGTATCCTTTGTTTCAATCCAGGACTTGGTCTACTTACATGCCAAATTTCTGCTTGATCCATCCAGTTGTTACCCCGTTATTTAGTAACAAACATCTTCACAAACTTTCACATTTAAGTATAATATTAGTGTGAAGATTTTCGAATGTTAAAAGTTTAAATATACAATTTAATATAACCAGAGATCGGAATAGGTAGAGCATATTTACCTAAACTTCGAAGAACATAGTCGAAAAGTGGAGAGTCCCTTACAACAAAATTTTTATCCGGGACTTAAGTCTCGGAATCTTACTAAAAAAATATATTATTGGTATTCTTTAGCACATTTCTCGAACATTCTCAGTAGGTATAGCTGAGTGAGTCTCCCCTTTTCGACTTTGTTCTTCGAAGTTTAGGTAAATATACTCTACCTATTCCGATCTCTCTATATAAACTTTCAACCCCTATTTAAACCCCTTAGAGGATGAATTTCGAAAAACGGTGATATCACTTTTCTTGTAATCTAATAAAAAGTCTAAACATGACGTTTCAAACCTCTTACTTCTAAAATCGTACTCTCCATACACATTTTGAACCCGTATTTGATCCCCTTAGGGGATGAATTTTGAAAAATCCTTTCTTAGTGCACATTTAGACCTTATAAGGATCCTACGTGCTAAATTTGGAATTCCTAGGACCAGCGGTTTGGGCTGTGCGTTGATATACAAACTTTCAACAACCATTTAAACCCGTTAGGGGATGAATTTTGAAAAATCCTTTCTTAGTGCACCCCTAGACCTTATAAGGAACCTACGTGCTAAATTTGGAATTCCTAGGGCCAGCGGTTTGGGCGGTACGTTGATATACAAACTTTCAACCCCCATTTAAACCCCTTAGGGGACGAATTTTGAAAAATCCTTTCTTAGTGCACCCCTAGACCTTATAAGGAATCTACGTGCTAAATTTGGAATTCCTAGGACCAGCGGTTTGGGCGGTACGTTAATATACAAACTTTCAACCTCCATTTAAACCCCTTAGGGGTTGAATTTTGAAAAATCCTTTCTTAGTGTACCTTTAGACCTTATAAGGAACCTACATGCTAAATTTGGAATTCCTAGGACCAGCGGTTTGGGCTGTGCGTTGATAAACAAACTTTCAACCCCCATTTAAACCCCTTAGGGGATGAATTTCGAAAAACGGTGAAATCGTTTTTCTTGTAATCTAATAAAGAGTCTAAACATAAAGTTTCAAACCTCTTACTTCTAAAATCGTAGACTCTCCATACAAACTTTGAACCCCTATTTGAACCTTTTAGGGGGTAAATTTTGAAAAATCCTTTCTTAGTGCACCCCTAGACCTTATAAGGAACCTACATGCTAAATTTGGAATTCCTGGGACAAGGGGTTTGGGCTGTGCGTTGATAAACAAACTTTCAACCCCCATTTAAACCCCTTAGGGGACGAATTTTGAAAAATCCTTTCTTAGTGCACCCCTAGATCTTATAAGGAACCTACGTGCTAAATTTGGAATTCCTAGGGCCAGCGGTTTGGGCGGTACGTTGATATACAAACTTTCAACCCCCATTTAAACCCCTTAAGGGACGAATTTTGAAAAATCCTTTCTTAGTGCACCCCTAGAACTTATAAGGAACCTACGTGCTAAATTTGGAATTCCTAGGACCAGCGGTTTGGGCGGTACGTTGATATACAAACTTTCAACCCCCATTTAAACCCTTTAGGGGATGAATTTTGAAAAATCCTTTCTTAATGCACCCCTAGACCTTATAAGGAACCTACATGCTAAATTTGGAATTCCTAGGACCAGCGGTTTGGGCTGTGCGTTGATAAATAAACTTTCAACCCCCATTTAAACCCCTTAGGGGATGAATTTCGAAAAACGGTGAAATTACTTTTCTTGTAATCTAATAAAGAGTCTAAACATGAAGTTTCAAATCTCTTACTTCTAAAATCGTAGACTCTCCATACAAACTTTGATCCCCTATTTTAACCCCTTAGGGGGTAAATTTTGAAAAAACCTTTCTTAGTGCACCTCTAGATCTTATAAGGAACCTACATGCTAAATTTGGAATTCCTAGGACCAGCGGTTTGGGCTGTGCGTTGATATGTCATTCAGTCAGTCAGTCAGTCAGTCAATCAGTCAGTTTCTTCTTTTATATATTTAGATGATTCTATGTAATAGCAAGGACCATTAAATCAAGAGGACTGTCATTCTCCGTTCCCCGAATTCACAACGCCACCTATGTATAAGCTTGGTAAAATAATTATTTACAATTATTCAACTTTGCAAACGTGACACAGTATGTAAATGTTAGAATTTATTTATTATTAGCTGTTTACGAACTAATTGTTACTATACTATGTTTCTATGTTCAATAGGCTACTTGACAGGTTTCTGAAAAGTCAATCCATTTGTTTAATGATGTCTATTGATCACTCAGAAAGTGGTAATTTTTAATTCTTTTGTGTATTTTTTCCGAAAAAAGCAAATAAAAATGCACTTTTAAAATTAGCCGCCAAAACGGTTTCTCGGACAATATGGCGTCTATGACGACACATGATAGTAAACCGACAAATGTCAACGAGGATCGCATAACGTTCTACCTTTAAAAATAGGATTGACAGATGCTGTCGATGCTGTTTACTATGGTGTGACGTCATCGGCCGATCCAAACCGTTTTCGATAAAATGGCGACAGATAAAAAATAATCAATTTTCATCGGAGTTTTATAAATAAATTATCCATTTATTTTTAGTGATATTGACGTAAATTGGTTTTAATACTTATAATTAATACATATATCCATAATTCTTCCATTATTTTTCACACTGTCAAGTAGCCTATTATAACATCGTTAAATGTTTAGTGTTTTAGCGGGTTCACTATTATCTGGCAGAAACTTTTTTGACATATATTTGGTTCGCATAATAATACTTAGCAGAAGTATTGTTTGGCAGAAACACCTTACGCAGAATTTTTTTTAGCAGAAATCATTTCGCAGAATTTTATAATCCCGAATCATATGTTGGCATAATGTTGATGGTCATAACAGTCTTCTAAAGGAATAGTCATTTCGAGATTATTTTTCTGCATAATATTTAGGTGGCATAAAATTTGCTTAGCAGAATAACATTTGATGTCAAGGTGAACTTCATTTACTACTCTAACTGACACAGACAGCAGTTCATTTTTGTTCTGGGACGCAGTTCAAACCTAACCTAACCTACTTTTCTGACAGCAGTTCGTTTTTGTTGGGGGACGCAGTTCTAACCTAACCTAACCTACTTTTCTGACAGCAGTTCGTTTTTGTTAGGGGACGCAGTTCAAACCTAACCTAACCTACTTTTCTGACAGCAGTTCGGTTTTGTTGGGGGACGCAGTTCGAACCCTAACCTAACCTAACCTAATTGAACTTATGGTTTGAGTTTTTTTTTAATGCGGTGGGGGGCTCCGCCCCCCCGTCCCCCTTGAGGGGGGCTCCGCCCCCCGTCCCCCCGTTTTCTTCGTTATCCTTATAATTTACTAACCTAACCTACCTACTTTTCTAACAGCCGTTCGTTTTTGTAAGAGGCCGCAGTTCTAACCTAACCTAATCAACCGACTCACTCACTATCTACATAGCCAGGGAAAAATCATACCGAGACAATACGGCTTTAGATTGCAAACTAACACCACTGCCATTAACGACGCCCTAGACATCGTATATACCGCGAAGCAATCCAAAGAGCAGGTTATAGCGGTGCATAAAGGCAGCGTTCGACATGGCGTGGTGGCGGTGGTGGCAGTTTTAACCTAACCAACCTACTTTTCTAACAGCCGTTCGTTTTTGTAAGAGGTCGCAGTTCTAACCTAACCTAACCTACTTTTCTGCAAGCAGAAAAATCATTATGCCATAATAGAAGTTTGCTACATGACTATTATGCTACATAAAATTATGCTAAAAAAAAATCTGCGAAAGTCATTATCTGCAAAATGATATGCTACAAAATGTATTGAATGCCTAGAAATAATAATGCCAAATAAAGTTTATGCAAAACTACCATTCGACTAAATGTGTTTCTGCGAAACATGTTCTGCGGAGTGTATTTCTGACCAATATTATTCTGCCAGATGAGGGTAACCCGTTTTAGCGCCATCTAGTTTTTGCCTCGAAATCCCCTAGCGTGAAACAGGGCATCGCTTAGTTTTGCTACTCGCCGCTAGGGATTTTAAGTTTTTGTAAATTTCTAAAAAAGTATTAAAGTTAGCAAGACCGTTCTATTTTTCCTGTAATATTCAGGTTGATATTTATAATTAGTAATTATGACACATTTTTCTGATCAGTAACTTCGGAGATAATAGGGGGGGGATAAATCAAAAACTACTTATTTAAGAAAAAAAATAAAAATGGTGTTTTAATCTACAAATTAAGCCCTTTCATTTGATACCCCACTCAATATAATAGCCCTACTTTCAATTTTGAAAGTCCCATTACGGAGCCTTTTAAAAAAAAGTAAAAAAGGTACAAGATATTTTTCATCACACTTGCTCGAAAATGGTGTCATTACACGTAGGTTTTGCGGGCCGTAAATGACCTAATACGCCCTAGGGCGTAATGGTTTTCTTTTTAAATTTGAAACGCTGGTTCTGTTTTACTCTTATTTGTCATGTTCAAAGGAAACGCCAACGTATTTTTTTAACTTTTATTATTGAAATATTTATTTAAAGAGAACTGTTATTGCAAATACATGTAAACACATATTTCTGTAACATTAATTAAATGTTTAAATAGTGCATTTCAGTATTTTGCAAAAATAAAATCTACCATTTTAAGTCTTTGCCGCTATGGTTTCCGAACGTGACGTGAATTCGCATTGTCTATGGATAATGTCACTGTCAGTTTTACAATTTTATTTAGGTTAAGTTAGGTTATTTTAATCAGATTTCCTCACAAGTGTGATGAAAAACATTGTGTGTGCCACGGGCGGTAAAGGAATTACAAACTCGTGTTGTTAAAGCCCTTGGCTTCGCCTCGGGCTTGTAACAAACACTCGTTTGTAATTCCTTACTTACCGCCCTTGATACACAATGTACTATTTTATGTCCAATAGGCTCGGGTTAGCTACTTTTAACACTATTCCAAATTTCAAATCGATAGCAGCAGTAGTTCCTGAGATATCTGGCTGTGACAGACGGACAGACAGACAGACAGACAGACAGACAGACAGACAGACAGACAGACAGACAGACAGACAGAGTCGCACCATAAGGGTTCCTTTTTTACCATTTTGGTACGGAACCCTAAAAAAGGAAGATAAAACGTCAATAATTATCGTAAAGGTAAGGAATTTGACCTGTAAAACTATTTGAATATGCATCTCCACGTGGCTAATCACTGTCTGTCCTCTGCAGTACTTCTATACCTCGTTTCATTTTATTAGCTTAGAAAAATAGTGCATTAAATGACTTGACCGTCACTGGAAGCTTTATATATTGAGAAGGCATAGCTGTTTCCGTCGAATTATCACCAGTTTCCGTGCTATATTTGACTTCAATTTCCGGTCCAGTGGCGCCACCTAGCGATTCGCGCCATTTTTGCTAAAGGTAAAACATGGCCTGCGATTTTTATATCATTGGCGTTTTGTTTCCCGTCGAAGCAACATCACCGTAGCATGTCAGCACCTCTGACTTTGCAACGGTTATAAGTATTTATATTACCGAATCTAATTCGTAATATTTAATTTAATACTTTATAGACATTCTTTTTTAAAAAAGCTAAATCCGTTCAATTCATAGTGATTCAATCCGTTTCGACCGAAAGGTGCACATGTAAGTACCCGACTTTTACTATTATAAACGCAGTAGTCATTTTCTTTTAACAGTTTTTCTGTTCGGACTATTGCTTTTAGTTTAGCACTTTCGGGTGAGCAACGTCTGAGAGACGTCGAATATGAAGGCTTAACACTGCTTAATTGAACGGTGCTCACGCGAAGGTGTTAACATTTTATAGAACCAGTTTTTCGTGTTTTATCCCATATATAGGTGCGTGCAAGTTACATCGATTGATTGTATTTAGAGTTAATCAAATACAATCTGTGGCTCATAAACCTATGAGCGTAGAATTAACGTAATTTCTCTGGCAGATAGTACTGTCAAGCTTATGATTCTATATCATTTAGCACACCAGTTCGTGGAGATCTTTACGAAAATGATGATGTAACTGAAAGGTCATTCCCTAAAGTTGAAAATCAAAACGAAAGCTTGCATTTACATTTATTGTTGAGACTAAACTTAAGCTCTGTCTGTTCCAAAACTCCAGATAATTTTCTGAAACTGTTACTTGGTGCTCAGCGTTTGGGAAGTCCCTCATGGTCTGAAATTAGATACTGATACCCAAATTCTACAATCACACTCCAGGTTTCATAGACTTGGAAACAAACGAAGAGGTAAAAACATATGACACCTTACGTCATCTATCTTAAACTGATAAATCATATGCGCGATAACATATTGCACTCTCAAACAAAAACAGGCAGTGCAAGACAGTACCTACTTATTCGTAACCTATTACCGTGGGCAAAAGATACTGAATTTACCTATAAAGGTATAAACTATAAAGTCCATTATCTGTTTCAAAAAGGCGATGTACAGAAAATCACTTCAGACCTCTTGCAATTAGTTTGTCGGTAGTAAAAATTGTTAGTACCTAAATAAAATTCCTCCCTCAATATCTCACATTATTGATTCTGAGCCTTTTACATAAGCATAGAAAAGGCGGGTGGAGTTCGTAAAGCTTTTTGGCCCTCCAAAATCAAGCCCACAACAAAACAAGTAATGCACAAGTAAAAATCAGTTTGTCATACAGTAGCCGCCCCTCGCGGGGGCAAGGCGTCCGAAAACAACAGTCCATTCCATCGCATGGAATGACAGTGCATGTCAAACTAAATTTCCCATTGCATGATATGCATATGCAAGCGTTTAACTCACCCTCGCGGGGTGGATGTCATGTCATACAATAGCCGCCCCTCGCGGGGGTAAGGCGTCCGAATTCTACCATCCATTCCATCGCGTGGAATGGCAGTGCATGTTAAACAATCAAGCTGAATTTCTCATTGCATTACCTGCATATGCAAGCGTTTAACCCACACTCGCGGGGTGGATGTCATTGCCTGAATTGCCAACACATGTGGTGCCGTAACCGCAACCTTCAACTAATCAGAATAACTTCCACTATGCTAAGTGGATTCATTTCAAAATCAAGGCTCGCGGCCCGACTGAGGGGGTAGCGGAAGACGTGGCTTTGCCTCCAGAGGATATAGGGGAAATGTCTCGAAACGGTTTCGGGCAGGTCAGCTAACACATTACCTTGCACAATGGAAGCAAATAGGAGCTCCAAAAATAGTAATGAAGTTAATTAAAGGGTATCGCATACCGTTCTATCAAAACCCCCGCTTGTTTGTTCAAAATTAAACACAGGCCCCTTTTTTCACACTTCAGTTGTGAAAGAAATGTCTGCAATAGTGCACAGAATGAAAACTAGGTATTTTGAAGGTGGCGCAACAGTCGCCAAGCTTCCTCTCCGCTCTGTTTCTTGTGCCAAAATCAGACTGATTTGCCTGTCTAATATTCAATCTAAGGGCACTAAACGAGTACTGTACTGACCGAACTATTTCGCCTAATAAACATGCATCGAATCCCCGATTTCTTACAACGAAACGATGGTTGGATGTGCAAAGTAGATATATCCCAAGCATACTTTCACATGAAAGTGACAAAGTCCCACAGACGTTTCTTACGGCTTGTTTACAACAGGAAATTTTTAGATATTACTTGTCTTCCATATCCATTCGGTTTGTAATAAATGTCTAATATTCCTATACGACTTTTTGACAGTTTATCAAAAAGTGCTCTTGATTGTGCTCGCATTCTTCGTGATCATGCCGAAATTACCGTAGAAATGCTCCGGCATCTCGGCTGGAAAGTAAATTTCGACAAATCGATTCTGCATCCTCAGAAAAGCATATATATCTAGGAATAAATTGGCATACTTGGGACAGTCAAAAATTTTTTTACCGGAAGAGAAGCTGGTATCATTAAACATAAAATCAAATCAAACCCTCAAAGAAGGAAAATAGAATTTGAAAAACACAGCACAGAGTATAGTAGGGTCTCTGAATTTTGCCAGTTTTATCATTACACGGAGTCAGCTCCATTATCGTCAGCTACTGATATTTATTAACAGCCTGTCGGGCCCCTCAACAAAAGCATTCTCGGTTCCTCAACCCATGTCGGAAGAATTAAATTGGTGGATTCAAAATTGTCAGTCGTCAACACCGGTGCAATTACCCTCCATCCACAAACTTTCTAACGACCGATGCGTCGGATCTAACTTGGGGGGCATAATTGAACGATCTGGCCCTCTCGGGGTCATGGTCGCCAGAGGAACAGAACCTGCACTGCAATCAGAAGAAAATGCTAGCCATTCTCCCCTCTCTTCGAGGTCACGCTCACCTCATGAGCCACAGCACGATCCTCATACAGTGCGACAACAGGACAGCCGTAGCACACCTGAGAAAAGAGGAAGGTACAAAATCACTTACCGTACATAACATAACCCATCAGATCTTGGATCTTTTAGATCAAAATTACGCTTCAGTATCCACTATCTACCAGGCAAGTACAACTCGCAAGCCGACCACCTGTCGCGCGTGGCACTTACTATCGACATATGTGGAGACGGTGTTCTTGAAATGAGGAACTCCGAAATAAACCTGTTCGCCTCGGCAACAGCTCATATAGTACACAATTATGTATCTCGAGACCTGAGAGACCCTCATGCCCTATACCACGATGCGTTCAGCATTCCGTGGAATTACCCACTTGCATGGGTGTGTCCGTCACCATTTCTAGTCCCGAAAGTTCTGACTCATCTGAATCAGTCTACTGGTATATTCCTAATAGTGGTCCCTCGTTGGGACAAGGTATTCTGGCGCGCGGACCTCAAAGCCCGAGCTAGCAGCACCAATAACTTTGAGGAACTTGCAGAAGAATCTAATCGACACGACAACGGGACTTCCACCTCCGAAGGTCAAGAATATAGCCCTCGAGGCTTGGAGATGTGGGGGTGGCCCGAAACGATAGAATCATGGAAACACTGAACAGCAATCTTTGCTTAAGAATTCATGGAGAAAATCTACTTTAAGATTTTATAAGACAGCTTGGCAACGTTAGCATTCATGGCTACTGCCAAAAATATTAACCCGAAAAATCCAACAGGATCGCAATTAGCAAATTTATTTATCCGATTTATATTTAATAAGCAATCTGTTTCATAATACTATACTTTTACACAAGTCGGTGGTTTCTACCTTGTGTAACACCGAAACATCAAGTTGTTTAGGTTCTCACGTTCTAGTGAAGCCCATTTTAAAATTGATGTCCCTGAAATGTCCTAAAATCGCAATCTAAACCTGCAATTTAGGATGTCTGTAAGCTTGTAACATTTTTAAGAAACTATACGGTAGACATAAACAATACTTTCCAAGTATCGCGCCATACCGCAAATTGTATTACTACTTTGTTCTGGCAGACTCATACATGATTTGACCTTACTTAGGTACAGTAGACCCTGATCACTGCATAAGATCAGACGAATTTATAATATTCTGGCCCCAATTGGGTTCGGAAACTGACTGTAATAAATATAGACTACCTGGTTGGAATCTTTTAATTAAAATGATCGTAATTTGAATAAAATGTATTTATAACACTTTTAAATGAAAGAGTCAACTCTTCGAAATCATTTAATTTGTTTATTACAATCAGAGGCCAAGCACATACTGCCTAACGTACAGTTATACCTAGCGAACTGGGTGAAAACATTGTTTAAGGATGCAAGGATACGGTTGCTCCAGGAAGTATTCGGTCGGCCGTCGCTTCTAAAAGTTGGTGGGAAAATCATTCCCTCGACGAAATATATTATACCTAGGCGAGAGGTAGATTCTAGTATTCCTTGCACCTCTAAAAATGTCACACAGATATTTGATCCGCTATGATTACTTGATTAGATTAATATTGTTAATTACTTAAAATTGAGAACGGCGGTTTTATACGCAGATAATATATAGAATGACAAATTGTCAAGGTCTTTTGAATCTTTTAGATTAAATGTAAATACTTAAATAAATCAAAAATTATGATATCATAATTATGATTTATGAATATTAGAATATAATTATTAATCCCCTAATGGTTGACCGGTAGAGAATGCCTCGTGGCATTAAGTCCGCCATTTGTACTATCTTATATAGTGCAATAAAGTTTAAATATAATGAATTAAATGAATATTTTTTAGTTTATAAGTTCTTTATCACATTGACGTTGGAGGTGGCGTCACCAGGCGATAACAAACAGGTCTCAATATATAAAGCTTCCAGTGACGGTCAAGTCATTTAATAGCAGCGTTTTACCTGAAATAAAACGCATATTAAATACTTACCTCACTGGAAGCTTTCTTTTTTATTTCTGCCTGGTGAAATTGAGCCAATGATATAAAAATCGCAGGCCATGTTTTACCTTTAGCAAAAATGGCGCGAATCGCTAGGTGGCGCCACTGGACCGGAAATTGAAGTCAAATATAGCACGGAAACTGGTGATAATTCGACGGAAACAGCTATGCCTTCTCAATATATAAAGCTTCCAGTGAGGTAAGTATTTAATATGCGTTTTATTTCAGGTAAAACGCTGCTATTATTCGTCATCCGATTTGAAGCAATACCATCTTGAAACCGGAAAATATAAGTAGGTAGTGCTTGAAATTTGAAAAAAAAATACCGTTAAAATTCAAATCTGGAATGGAACTCTAAAAAAATCTAAAATTAAATATAATTAACGTATTTAAAAAAAGTGTTTTGAGCAGCTGACCTGTGACGAAACTGGAAGTTAGTGTCAAGTCAATACATTTTTGTGACGCAACGGAAAGTTAGACGATACTTAAACAATATTTAAGTACCGTTGAATCGTACACTTTTTTTTAAATCGCTCTAATACAATTTTGAGCCAATGCTTGCACTACAAACACAATCGGCCAGCTAAATCGACATGGAAATGGCATGACACTGCGGATGCATCTCGTTAAGTCTACTTCCGCGTAGTAAAGGACAACGCACACTAAACTTGCACAGTGGCGGAATTTTACTAAGCTCAGGATTAAAATTTGTCATTTAAGATATTTTCATGGAAAAAAGATCTAGACTTGACACCGTGGTCGACCATGTCGTGCGTGTGGCCCGCGCGAGATTTACAAAGGTGCAGTCTGGCCCTTTGCTAAAAAGTTTTGAGACCCCTGGTGTAAACGAACGCTAAACCATAGTACAATATGTGTGATTGTCGTGTGAACTTGAATACGTCATAGCCATAGCATACATAGCATAGCATAGGTCTTTTACAGTGGCAACATTCTCGTGACGTTAGTAAGTTCACCCTCGGGAAGACCTTGTTTTATCGTATCATGCGCTAATTAAACTTATGGTCGCTTAACTCGCCGTGCTACTACCTCCTGGAGTGAAAATAACTAAAAATAAAATCACACACAATAACACGTATAATTTTGTTTATTTACTCCTGAAAACAACCATTTTACAACACAAGGCAAGAAATCGCAGGGTAAGTTAATAAGGCACCAGGCAAATTATATATCCGATGACAATAAAATTATTAGGACCACAAACAGTTTTATTTAACTCAAATCGGCAAAACAAATCGGCTTTGGACCGGTAGTTGGTAACCATTAAATAATTAGAAACGTGAACACTATAGTTTTATTCGACTCACGAACTGCGACGCGGTATGACGATCCGTAGTAGCAATTTTAGCAGAAGGCAAGTACCAAGTCAAAGTAGTTAAAGAAAAAAAGCGTAGCGAGTACGATCGATGTTGGAACCGAGCTTCGGGGCTGGTCGTCCGAGCGAGTCCAAGATCGAACGTACGCGTGAGGCACTGACGGTACCTAGGGCGGAAAGTGGTGATGAAATGGGAGGATGAATGAATTGATGAAACCCTAGGGTGTCGCAAAGGGAAAGAAAAGGTCCGGAAAATCAAATACTACGCTGGCGGGTAGAAGCCTTTCTGAATTTAGATGAATCGCAAAGAGAAATTAAAATGACCGAAAAATTATATAGTACACTGGCGGGTAAGAGCCTTTCTGAATTTTGAGAACGGCTTTTTGAAATAAATTGACTGGCCGCGCCGGACGTATAACAGAGCGTCCAAAGGCGATCACAAGCACGCGTATGTCACTAAATACTGCAGGGTACCTGGCTAAATGCTTATACTAATAATTCCTTGACGTAGTTATTCCTATGTTGCCACGCCACCGTCCTCTAGGTTCGCATCCAATAGCACTCGTTCATATAAGTCCGCGGCAGCATTCACCATCGAACCGTAGGCAACCGCCACGCCGAGATGGCCGCTCGCGAATACCGCCTACGCACGTCTTACACTCAGGAAGAACGGAGCGTCACGTTGGAGCTGAAAAGAATACGAAAAAATGAAAAAATCTATACGTAAACGGCAGCCCGCGACACTACTAGCGAAACCACAACGACGGTACATACCCGGAGCACGAAGAATGACCGGCTTCTTTTTAAACAGACCACGCAAGGTCAGCGCTACTACGGCGCCGTTGAGGGTTCATAGACCACGCACAAGACCGCACGTCTTGGACGAACAACACTAAACAGGTCCACGCTCATGCAGCGTGAACTCGTCACGATCACAATTATTATTCACCGTTACTTTGAGAACAGCAAAAATATCACCACCTCACGGGCTAGAACACAATATGCAAACTGCAAAAAATTGCAAAGAAAGTAATGTGCTTTCCACGTGAAAGTCAGATTGAGAATGAAAAAAACACCAGCGTTTGTCCACACAATCAAATTTCAAACTCGACGAATCTGGAATCCACAATTTGAAAAAAACATAACCGAAACCCACCAGCACGCCAAAAACTTGAAGTGAAGTAAGGACGTAATCCAATCTCGGCGAGAGTACAACCGATTTTATAGAGCATGTATTTGACAGATTACGCATCGCTATACAGACACCGCCATTTATGACCACGTGGCCGACCAAGATAAGCCGCGACCGTACAAGTTAGCCAACACTAGCGAACAAACGAACTAACGACACAAAACCTGTAGCGATTATGCTACACTCCATAGTGAAAACACAATAGTGCAACTAATTTTTAGGGTTCCGTACCCAATGGGTGTCAACGGATATTACTAATTATTAATATACTATTTTTTGAGATATAAAGCGTTTCCAAAAACAAAGCCGTTCCAGAGATACAAACGGTGTACGCCAGCTTGACGCCCGGTAGCGTACACCGTGAACAGGCCTTATATTTCAGAAAGTTTAAGGGTACTATTTTTTTCACCTAGGTATTTCGTCGGTACTATTTGGGTACTATTTATTGGCTGCATCAGATTCTGAATATCTTTACGGTGTACGCTATCTTGACGGACACTGAATTTAGAGCAAACAGTTTTATTCTTCGATTTCTCCACTATCAATTATCATAAACCTCGCTACCCTTTATCATAAACCTTAAACCTAGCTCGCAATAGCGTCATTTATGATCCAGCTGGATTACATGCATCAATGCATATTCCGTTGATTTGACTTGAGTGTCATAAAGATATGTACTGTTGGTACCTAATCAAGACAAGAGTTGATCCGCCTGTTTTATATGGGTTTTATAAGCAGTGCATTATAGGTATTAATAGGTCGGGTAAACCGCTAGGTACCTAATACAGTCACCATACGGGATTGTTACGACACTTGTCACTGTTCTTAATTTAACCGTGTAATCATAATTCGTTAGCAGTTGTGTGCCCGAAGTACGCCCGATTTGTATTACACGGCTAAATTAAGTACTATGGTAAGTGGCATAACATTCCCCTGTGGTGACTGTGCCTGCATCATTGGTTTCTTTTATTAGCTTACATTTAGTATGAAAACAGAGTCGCGGTAATTAGGTGACCGCAGACATACTTCGTGAGAATGGCCGACAAAAAAACTTGACCAAATTTTGCCAACTTATTTAGTTTATAAGTAAACCCTTCGCAAGCAGGGATACTGGAAAATAGAATTGATGTCTCGAAAATCTTGTATGAAAGCTGAACGGGCTGACATACATTATGGTTATGTCCTGCATCAATATTTCGTGGCTATTATTTTTATTGTCAAAGTGCAAGATTGTAACTCTTTCCTACCTATACGATGCAGGCCGTTTTTAGGGTTCCGTACCAAAATGGTAAAAAAGGAACCCTTATGGTGCGACTCTGTCTGTCTGTCTGTCTGTCTGTCTGTCTGTCTGTCCGTCTGTCACAGCAAGATATCTCAGGATCTACTGATGCTATCGACTTGAAATTTGGAATAGTGTTAAGAACCACTAACCCGAGCTTATAGGATGTAAAAAAAATCTTGTAACTTTTTTACTTTTTTTTTAAAGGGGTCCGTAATGAGACTTTGCAAATTGAAAGTAGGGCTATTATATCGAGTGAGGTATCAAATGAAAGGGCTTAATTTTTAGATTAAAACAGTATTTTTGTATTTTTTTTTAAATAAGTAGTTTTTGATTTATGGCGAAAAACGTTAAAAAAAATACCGTTCCCCCCCTATTATCTTCGAAGTTACTGAACAGAAAAATCTGTAATAATTACCAATTATTAATGTCATCCTAAATATTACAGGAAAAATATAACGGTTTTCCTAACTTGCACTGTTTTTGAGAAATTTGCAAAAATCTTAACACATACTTATTTGCTCCTACTAAACTAATCGCCATATAGTTTTTCTTGAACTATTCATGTATCTACTTCTGAGTTTGTACGGAACCCTCGGTGCGCGAGTCCGACTCGCACTTGGCCGGTTTTTTAAATGAGAATTCGAAATTATAAGGCGAACAGTGGGCCGCTTCGTTACTCAAGGACCTATTGCGTTAATCAAGGACCCATAGGGGTGTCTACGCCACTCTAGCGAAACGGCCAGGCCCACATGACTCTCCATAAGATCTGATAACTTTTTTACAGTTCAACCAATGTGTACTCGCCTTGGCGTTAGATGAAAATGTTTTTGGTGAATCAGATTGTACGTCAAACCAACAGTGCTTTGCCCTGATTGAATACTTAAATACTTATTGCCGAGTATCGTTTATTACTTGTATATATATATGGGTACCTAGGTTAGATCTCACATCCACCGTATAACCTTGACTCTCTTTAACTACATAGTGCCTACTAGCAATAATTATAGAACTATATAGCTGTAGAGCACGCTATAAACTCACGTATCTTTTTAATGAGAGCACTATAATCAGTAACTCTGTAATCAAGACTCGATAACGGCCATTGACTTTTCGTCTCATTTTCCGTGATTACAAACATTGTGGTCAGTTAATTGGTAATTTGTGTTCTACTAAGCTTATTCCATAATATAAATACCTACCAACAAATCTGTGTTAAAAACCGAAACAAATAATGTTTTTTTGGTGATACTCTAAAACAGCGGTCGGCAATCGGCAATCTGTGGCCCGCGGGCCGCATGCGGCCCGTGAACCACTCACTTGCGGCCCGCGAGCGTCCCTGGCTATTTTGTATGTAAAGTTCGATATATTCAGAAATGTATAAAATCACCAATTATTAACATAGTGCGGCCCGCGTCAATTTCGTTAGCTACTATGTGGCCCTTGGCTGCTAAAAGGTTGCCAACCGCTGCTCTAAAATAAACACAAAATAAAAATAATATATAAACTACTTCATTATAATCTATTTAATAAATAAACAAATGCAATAGTTACTAAAGAAATCCCAACTCGCTATAGGTGTCGCCACAGAAATATATAGACACAAAGAAAAAGTGTAGGTACCTCGCGTGCTTAAAAGAAGTGGCGACGACCTACTTAGCACGCTGTTAACTTCAGTTGCCATCAATTTTATTATCAGATTTGGAAATCCGATAATACTGGTACAGTTAATTGATCAAATACCACCAAATGAAATGGAAAATTCATGTTTTCCATCACTGAATTACACTCTTGGCGCCAAACGCTAAGCGGAAAACGTTACACGCTCGGTTCCTATACTAATCGACGAACTGTTTCCTTTTATTAAGATATATTTTTGTGGTTTGTATAATATTTGAATGTTGAGCCCAGGTCACGATAAGACCTTTTTGGAGTCTGATGTGAGTGAATTTAGACACTTTGACATGGAATACGACTGAAGTGCACGTACTTATGTATTATTCTGAATAACACATATATTTTCGAAGTTGACCATATCTACAATGAACGTAGAATACTGTTTGCCATTTGCTATTTGTACCTAAGTATAATTATTTTCCAGCATCGGTTATATTCGCATGCGTTTTGCGTCAAATAGTTATGTAAGCGGCAAAACGTTGATTGTACCTAACGTATATTACCTATTTGGTGGACTAGGCTTGTGTCGGTCAGGACCGAAGAACTAAAAGGAATGAAATCCCACCTCGGACCGATAAGAACTAGTTCTTCTTAAGCGCTCTAAATCGGTCTTCGGTCCTTTAGTTCAGTAGTCGATACGTCGGTACAAATCGGTTGGGAGCGAATGATCGAATGAGTCAAAATCAAATATTCAATAGCTAGCTTCTTTCTTTCCTTCAGATCTCGAATTTGCTCCTGAACTAAAGGAACTAAAAGACCGAACTAGTTCCTTTGACCGATTGACCGAGATCGGAGCGCTCTTTTCAAAGAACGAGCGGACACAACTCTATGGTGGACCAATACCTTTAGTTAGACTCAAAGACAGTAATCGTAAACGCGATTGGCGGCAATGGCTTTCTAAGAAATCCAGATTTATCCTGTGGATACGTGTACAATGCACCTACATTGTACAGCACCCCTTAAAAAAATACGCTGTATGTTCCGTTTTCCGAAATTTTAATCGCCGAAATTTTAATTAGGATTCGCTACCCTTTTCTTTTCTATCTCTATTATTTGGGGTAATTTACTTAGAGCTTGTTTCAAATATACTGGAAATATATTTCTACTTATTTTAAGTCATTTATTTTTTCTGCAGTAAAAATAATATATTTATTAATATTTATAACTACTACAGACGGAACATTGTAAATAGACATTTATTCGTATAACTGCCAACTACGATTACCTATTGCTTTACATTGCATATTATTAAAATTGAAATTCCTTATCACATTAATAATATTGTTATGCAATTTCTATATTACTTCTGTATTATCTCGATTGAAAAATATCAGCATTTTCAGGGAACGTTTATCTAAAAATTTTCAGATATCTAATCTATAGGCTTAGGCGCTTAGGGGTTTAAGAGCTCTCGATTTAGGTATTCTAGGTAAATACCTAGAATACCTAGCTCGAGAGCTCTTTAGTTCTCTTGCCTGAATGGACTTCCCATAGCCAGGGGGGGTGGCCCCTTGAGAAAGAGAGCTCTTTATTTCTCTTGAGTGAATGGACTTCCCATTGCCAGGGCGGTGGCCCCTTGGGAAAGTGGGAGTACAAGTGAAAACGTGATTTTGACGCTATGTGCCAAATTCGAAAAACTCCAGATTCGCAGAACGCCAGATTCGCATAATTACAGATCTTGAGTTTCGCAGTATATCAAATTCGCAGAATGCCAGATTCGCATAGTACCAGATTCGTTTCTTGTCAGCATTATTTACCATTTTCCTGTAGATTCAGATTTGTATTTTGAGTCACTTTATAGCAGTGAAGCCTAACGCCGTATAACTGAAAACGGTACCGTAAAATGGGGTGAGTAGAGACCAGGGACCGGTCAATCTTTTCCACGCTAAAAGCCAAATAAATAATAGGCAGCAAAGTTGCTCGTTATTCATGGCCCCGTGACTTTAGCAGGCAACTGATATCGTCGACCGTAGGCTGAATTACCGTAAGGGACAGGCAAAACAATGTCCCTTATCGTAATTCAGCCTACGGTCGACGATATGATAATGGGATTTATACGGATACATGCCCGCCCTAACGCCGGTAAAGTGATCGTCAACTGATATGGCAAAGTAATCCGATATAGGTTCTTCTTTTGTGGTACGGAACTCTAATTACTCTTACTCTCTCTATTACTATTATGTGAAAAAAAAATGGCATTGTGCGAATCTTGGTTTTCTGCGAATCTAGCGTTCTGCGAATCTAGCGTTCCGCGAATCTGAAATCTGGCATCGTGCGAATCTGGCATTCTGCGAATCTGGTATATTGCGAATTTCAAAATCTGGCATTATGCGAATCTGGCGTTCTGCTAATCTGGCGTTTTTCGAATCTGGCACAAAGCGTCAAAACCAAAGGTCGGTTGGTTAGGTTGATCGCCGCAGTTACCCTTTTAGAGTGAGGTCCGATCAGCATAATTTTATTTAAGCTGACCGACGAGTACAGTTTTCAAGATGGAACGTTAATGATTCCTAGGAAATATACAACATCATCATCCATCATGATATTCATGATACATGCTACTGCTGGGCACAGGCCTTTAGTACATGGGCTATAGTCCCCACGCTGGCCCAGTGCGGATTGGGAACTTGACAATCTTCACATACACCTTTGAATTTCTTCGCAGATGTATGCAGGTTTCCTCACGATGTTTTTCCTTGACCGAAAAGCTAATGGTAAATAAAATGGTTCTGAAAACACGTTGGTACTAGCCAGGCTTCGAACCCATGACCTCTTGCTTGAAAGGCGCATGTCCGACCGAACCACTCGGCCACCATAATTTTTTTTAGGACATACCTATATATAAACTGGCTGTCCCGGCGAACTTAAATTTTAGAAGTTCTAATATAATAGTTATTCTGTTATTCAGGACAGACAGATACAACCCCAAAAAAGTCAAAAATCATAAAAATCGGTCCACCCGTTCTCGAGCTACAAATGGTGTAACTTTGATGACTTTGTTTTAGGTATAATTGTAGGTATATAGAAGATAAATAGTCATAATAAATGGAAACTCTGAAAATTTTGTATGTTCTTTTCTCATATTACAAGCTAATAAACCGATATTGATTCTCACGACATCGTCGCACCCATGGTACACTCACGAACTACCACTTCGAGAGATTCGCAAATTCAATCGTAATCAGTACCAGGTTTAGGTCTAAAATCCAAGTACACCAATATTGTTTATAATATACATAAAATTGATTTAATGTATAATTATAAACAGCTGCGACAACAGACGCGTCCTTCAGAGGTAAGAGTAATTTTTCGTAGATGTATATTTTTTTTTTGATAGTCGTCTAGAAAGATCAGTAAATACCGCTATAGCATTTTTATTCCCTGTGATGTTTCCAAAATAGCTAGGGGGAGGGGAGGGGGCGGTCCGCACCGGTTGTCACCCAATGGGGGGTGATCAGGCGGCTTATAATAATAATCGTTTATTTTCGACCAACTAGGATCATTGTGTTAGTAAGAATTTATATTTTTTTTATTTTTTTTTATTTGTACTTTTTTTGCTTATGGAGTGACACCATAGCAGTGGCGTGGCGTTGAAGAAATCCTTGGGCAAGCCGGAGCAGCGTTGGCTTCAATTTTCTTTAAGAGCACCACAATTAGGGCTTGCAATTCGAATATTCGAATATTCGAATTCTTCGAATATTCGGCCATTTTTGCTATTCGAATAATACCTGGCAAGGTATTCGAATATTCGAATAATTTTACAACCTATTTAAATTAAATGGAATTTAAATTAAAATGCTAACAAAGGACATAATAAAGAAGGATAAAGTAATCAATTAATTTTTTTCAAACTAAATATACCTAAAATAGCGCAGCGTAACTTTTTACGCTATAAAAAACAATGATTAAATTAAAAAATAGAATATCCTCTCTAGGCTGAGCTGCAGCCTGTGGTATGGTGTTCTTTTTGCATGCGTCATTAACTTTCTTAATCGCAAGGACAATTTTTTGGGAGAAGTATGCGCCAGCTCTGGGATCTCTCGAAGCATGGACCAGTTAGTTAAAATTTCTAAAACTAATATCGTCGTGAGGCCGATGAGGGAGTGATGAGCAGGGGAGCATTTATGAAATTAGAATTCTATTGTCATCTTAATAAACTCGAAAATTACTTCAGCAAAATATCCCAAATTTAGGAAACGGGTTTTACGAGGATAAACCTACCAATTTAGTTAAGGTACAAAAAAGCGGTGACGGGACAGCTTTATGATTTGGGACTGGTTATATGCTGAACCGGCCTGTTAAAGGTTGCCTGAATGCGGAATGCAGCCAACTAACTACCCACCAGGGCTTGTGGACACGTTGCACCAGCATGTGCACCAGGGCTCTACGGAGCTTCCATGTGGCCGGCGCTTCTGTTGCATGAAAGGCCGTGTCGCCCCACCTAATTAACGTCCATGCCACCAGAGCATGACCTTCAGAGCATGTGTGGGGAACTCTTAGACAGATTGCTATTCTCAGGTAACTCGGGTCCAGGTGGTTTTAGTGGGTATGTCTTCTCCTTCCGAGGGCGTGAGTCCGACATGCCTCCCAAAAGTGTCCGTCAAGATAGCGTACACCGTAAAGATATTCAGAATCTGATGCAGCCAATAAATAGTACCCAAATAGTACCGACGAAATACCTAGGTGAAAAAAATAGTACCCTTAAACTTTTCGAAATATAAGGCCTGTTCACGGTGTACGCTACCGGGCGTCAAGCTGGCGTACACCGTTTGTATCTCTGGAACGGCTTTGTTTTCGGGAATGTTTTATATGTTAAAAAATAGTACCCAAATAGTACCCTAGGGCTCTAAAATTTTATTTCTCTAGCTATCGTAGAAGCCGAGATATTCCATAACTTAACGGTGTACAAAATTTCACACCGTCAAGCTGGCGTACCCGGGAATTCCTTATAGAAAGAGCTCACTATATCTCGGCTTCTACTATAGCTAGAGAAATAAAATTTTAGGGCCCTAGGGTACTATTTGGGTACTATTTTTTGAGATATAAAGCGTTTCCAAAAACAAAGCCGTTCCAGAGATACAAACGGTGTACGCCAGCTTGACGCCGGTAGCGTACACCGTGAACAGGCCTTATATTTCGAAAAGTTTAAGGGTACTATTTTTTTCACCTAGGTATTTCGTCGGTACTATTTGGGTACTATTTATTGGCTGCATCAGATTCTGAATATCTTTACGGTGTACGCTATCTTGACGGACACCTCCCAAAAGGATTTTCTTTATGAAATAGGGGGCAAACGAGAAAACGGTCCGGAAACACTGCAGGCGACAATTTATTGCACAGTTCAGTCGTGCGAGGCAGGAAGTTTCTAGCAAAACGCACAGTTGTGGACTGCCAACCATCTAAGTGGTAAGGATGGAAATATTGTCGCGTAGGACGGTGGCGGAAAGATGCGGCAGGGATCAATCCGAACTATTCCTCGGAGCACTCCCCGTCATACAGACGATAGAAAATGCAGAGCGAAGCTACATCTCTACGCAGTGCCAAGGAGTCGAGCCGATCTGAAATATCTTGGCAGCCGACGATACGAGTCGCTCTCCGCTGAATGCGATCTAGAGGGAGAAGCTGGTACTGGGGAGCCCCAGCCCACAGATGAGAACAGTATTCCATACGTGGACGGACCTGCGCCTTATAAAGCTGTAGGCGGTGGGCCGGAGTGAAATACTGTCTCGATCTGTTGAGCACACCGAGCTTCTTAGAGGCTAATTTAGCGTTACCCTCTAAATGGCCGCGGAACTAGACTTCACTCGATATGTCGACACCAAGGATTGCAATAGTGGCTGTGGCAGTTAGGTGGGGGTGCTCTCAAAACGAGGTGATGCAACAAACGTAGGCTTTTTAGCGGTGAAAGCGCAAACCTGTGTCTTCGTAGGGTTAAAACGGACTAGATTAAGTAGACCCCATTCTGAAACTTCTTTTAGGGAAGTTTCAGACACAAGTCTGTTACGGCTCTCGATGACGTTATCCCGAGAAATATTGGCGCGGCCGGTGTAGGAGGCATCACCCGTGCTGTCATTTACATAACAGTGAATGCCACAGATTTGCAGCATGTCGTTGATATGCAGAAAAAACAACGTAGGCGATAGCACACAGCCTTGCGGGACACCAGCATTCACAGACATGGATTCAGAGCACTCAACGTCAACTACGACCTTTATGCATCTGGCTGCCATTCGCATAATTTCTCGGAAAGCCCATAAGATGGAAACTTCGAAAGAAGTGCTTTGTGCCAAACCCAATCAAAAGCCTTCGCCATGTCCAAACTAACGGCCAATGCTTCACCCTTAGTCTCGATCGCCTGTGCCCAACGATGTGTTAGGTAGACCAGAAGATCACCAGCTGAGCGGCTTTTACGGAAACCGTATTGGGGGTCACTAAGCAACTGGTGGTCCTCTAGGTACCGAAGGAGCTGGCAGTTGATAATGGACTCCCATTATCTTCGAGAACAGAGAGGTTGTGGGTATCGGCCTGTAGTTGGATGGGTTTGACCGGTCGCCTTTTTTTAATGTAATAGGTTTTGAGTAAGACTAATTAAGTTTGATTAGTCTTAAGGTAATCGCAGCGTAAAAAATATCTCTTGTAACATGTTTTTCACTAAAAATACAAAGAAAAACGATTTTTTAATAGTTTTTGGTAGTCTTCGAATAATATTCGAATATTCGAATATCTACAAAATCAAATTCGAATATTCGAATATTTGAAAAAGTCGAATATTTGCAAGCCCTAACCACAATTAAGTGCTGAACTGTCTAATATTAGGCAAGCTGACGGGAATCGAGTTCTAAGGACGCCACGCCACTGCACCATAGACATCCGCCCAGGGTGTCACTAACTCTAGCTACGCCACTGTTTCCATACAAACATAAAGAGGGTCATTGCTTGCTTCTGCGGCATCAATTACGTTTGAAATGTGTTTTATTTTATAGCTTTATACATGTTGCTTCAAATTTTTGGCTTTTTGAGAGTTCCCATGTCATTTCGCGTAAATAAAATGTACCTATCAAGCTTCAAAATAATGCACATTTCAAACATAATTGATGCCGTAGAAGCAGACAATGACCCTCTTTTGATTTGTATGGAAAACCGACCGACACAAATCACCTTAAGAGGAAACAGGAGGGCAGTTTTTCCATACAAACGTAGTCCCCTGTTTCCTCCCTGGATAATGCCAGTAGAGCAATCATTTTTTGTCCAAAAATCTATGGCTACTATTGATATGTTCCTATGTTTTCCTTTTTACGATAAATTGATTTTCAAAAGAGATATTAACCTTCAAAAACCTAAAAAAAATGCCAGATTTTCCGCTGTGTTCACGCATCCAGAAAACAAATTTGACTAGATTATTAAAAAAAAACCGGTCAAGTGCGAGTCGGACTCGCGCACCGAGGGTTCCGTATAAACTCATAAGTAGACCAACCTTACGACTAACAGCAACCCTGCCTTAAACCCACCTTAGCCTTAGCCCTATTAAACCAGGAAAAATCTTAACAGCGCGATACAGCGTATGCTACAGCGACATCTATTGATACTAAATAGCGCGTAAATTTTACTTGTAATTTAAATTTAAACGTTACTGTTTGTTATTGGCTGATTGAAATAATTGTTTGTCAACTAAGTTAGTTCTCATGTATCATTTTTCATGAAGGAATCATGTTTTGAAGCACACTTTATTTTAGATTTGTGTCCCTAGATGGCGCTAGTGGTATTTAATTTTTATGGTATTTACTAGTGTCAAATTTCCTAACATACTCCTATTATAGAGTTTTTAATAATTATTGTTACTTTATGTTTTTTTCCCGATTCCTGATGAGTGATTATTGTATTTAATAGAATTTTTTTATGTAATCTAATATAAACCATCGCTTAGTTTTGCTACTCTCCGCTAGATGGCTCTCGTAGGGAGGGTAATATGTTAAGATTTTTGTAAATTTTTAAAAAAGTATTCCAGTTAGGAAGAGAAAATATAACGGTCTTCCTAATAATAATAATAAGTAGATACATGAATAGTTCAAGAAAAACTGTATGGCGATTAGTTTAGTAGGAGCAAATAAGTATGTGTTATGATTTTTGCAAATTTCTCAAAAACGGTGCAAGTGAAGAAAACCGTTATATTTTTCCTGTAATATTTAGGACGACATTAATAATTGGTAATTATGACACATTTTTCTGATCAGTAACTTCGGAGATAATAGGGGGGGAATGGTATTTTTTTAAACTTTTTTCGCCATAAATCAAAAACTATTTATTTAAGAAAAAAAATAAAAACGGTATTTTAATTTACAAATTAAGCTCTTTTATGTGATACCCCACTCGATATATTAGCCCTACTTTCAATTTTCAAAATCGCATTACGAAGCCCTTTAAAAAAAAAGTAAAAAAGGTACAAGATTTTTTTTATGTCCAATAAGCTCGGGTTAGCTACTTTTAACACTATTCCAAATTTCAAACCGATAGCAGCAGTAGTTCCTGAGATATCTGGCTGTGACAGACGGACAGACAGACAGACAGACAGACAGACAGACAGACAGAGTCGCACCATAAGGGTTCCTTTTTTACCATTTTGGTACGGAACCCTAAAAAGGAAAACATAGGAACACGGCCAAAGCCTTTCTTTAATGTTTAATGAAAAAATTAGTTAAATAGGTTAAGTTTTGGGGAAGAAATCAGGGGACTACGAAACGTTGTTTTCATGAAAATTTAAAAGGTATTTTCGGTCCAAGCTGCAGTTGTCTCTATCGCGCTCTGCGGGGGAGAAGCGGGCAGTGCGGGATAGCGACACATTTTACAAATACCTAATTTTCAATTCTCTCGACCTTACTGTTTCCTCTTAAAGAGTTCAGCCCTCGTGGTCGATTGACACCGACAGCGACGTCTTTTTCGCTCTTATTGCGTGAACATTTAGCTTTTTCTGACCGGCTTAAGTGAATTCCGTGTCAATAGATCACAGTTATGACTAAACGAGTCATTCCCAGGCAAAAGGTACCACACTCTTGATTGTCAATAAAGATGATATTTGTTTGCACCTGAACCTGAACAAGGTAATTATTGGCAAACAAGTGGTTTTTTTGCCTGGAAACGATATTAATTATGACATAATATTACTTAACATAAGTATCAACTCGAATTACGTTTGTTTACACAACAGGAAAGAAAGTTAAATAATTTTATAAAGGAAGCCAAGAGAAAGTGATGGTCAGACATGTAGGTACGACGTAAAATCAGAGTCGACGTAGATCTCATTTATGTTTGTTATGTATGTAAAGTAGATATGCAACTCATAATTTACTTTCGTATTACTTTAGTCACTTCAACATATTTATGCAATTAAGAATATATGTATATATCATAAAAATACTATATTTAATATTAAAATGACTAACCGTTCTAGTTCCCCATTCAGAAATGTTGTACTTCTCGAAGGTATCGGCGACCTTTCTATTTCTCGCCTCGCGGTTCATTTTGTTAATTGGCTAATTTGCGATTGCACTTTCCCGCCGAGTGCGACGAACCAGTCGCGAATACACTACGGTGATAGAGACGGCAACGCGCGCGCCGATGTCCGAACGACTGGCGGATACGCACACCGATCGTGTATTTTATTTTACTCACGGCCTGCAATTGTTTCGAATACAACGTTAAAAAAAAAAAAAAAAAAAATAGACTTGACATTCGGGCCGGTAACGTGACTCCAGTGTAAAACTTAGGTATTTACAGTCTTTGTCGTTTCAGCAATTTCAAGGAGTTCAACATTTCCTGAGTGACTCGAGTCTTTGTTTGTTGGTTATAGGGTCCGTTTACGTTATATCTTTGTTTTGTAGAGTCTGCATGTAATAATGCAGCATGGACTAGCACTAATATAATTTTGCATGCTTTGTAATTAGGTACCTATGTATAATTTACATTTATTTACATTTCCTGCACGTAAAACTTATCGATTATAGGAAGGGTCCAAACCTACTGACGGTAATCTGCTTCTTGGATCCCTCGCTCTTATTTTCAAAGTTATGAAACAAAATGGTCTTACGTGTCCGAGAAAATCGGGTGTGACGGACAGAAGGACAAACGGCCTGATGCATGAGTGATTTTATAATGGTTGCATTTTATGACGTAAAAATGGTGTTATAGAGCAAGGAACTAAGCCGAGAAGTTAAATTATGTGACGTTCTCAAGCAAGGGACCATATACCAGTTGTAAATAAACACACTTCTGGTATGAAGGTTCTTAGAATTCGACTTTATTATTTAATGATAAAGTGGTACCGTTTGGCAGGAAACGTTCAGTTCATACCTATCTCTTCAGTTTCTTAATAAAACTATATAACCAGGACATGATTATAATCCGAAAATTTTTTACAAGCTTTATTTAATTTCACCTGTCCCGGTACCTATCTGTAATCAAATCTTGCAAGTTAAATTTGACCCACTTCCCGGTTTCCGATTGAGCTGAAATTGATTGAATTTTGTAAAGATATGTAAATCAGATGACAATGCGATATTATACAAAAAAGAAAAAAAAAAAAATTTTTTGATATAAACTTGTTCCGCTGATTACACAACACTTAATTTACCGCAATGTCTGGGGTTGCCATATCGAATGACCCTATATCGGGAGAAAAAAACTATTTTCCGGGATTTTGGGACTTTGATCGGGAGAAACAAAAATAAAATCAAATTAAAGTAAGTATATTCAAAACAACAACATTAATCATTATTGTTACATCGTCCGATGCCGACAGATGTCTACATAAATAAATACTATGGGCCGATACAGACGGACTGCATGCCAGCTACGATTTGTATGGGAACTGCATCACAACTGCACGCCGACTGCGCAGTTGTGATGCAGTTCCCATACAAATCGCAGCTGGCATGCAGTCCGTCTGTATCGGCCCTAACAAACAAATTCAGAAAACATTTTTTTTGCGTCCCGCTAAGGGAAAAAAACAACATGCATTTTAAAAAGTGACTCGTAATATTTAATACTAATCCAAAAAAAAATCTTGATTAAATTACGATTAGTTGTTTTTATTTTTGGTTTGTTTGTTTTAATTATTTTTATCTCACAAGTTTTCATTGCAACAGGTCTAAAAATATATAGGAAGCCAATTTAAACCACTTTAACTGCACAAGGAAGTGCAGAATGAAGCTTAAATTAAACTTTTAACTTTGAAGGTTGACCACAGTCTATCTAGACTAGGGTTGCCATACGTCCTGGCCGATAAACAAACTGTCCCGGTTTAAAAATCATAGTTATTTAGTGGGGGGCTGGACTTGGTAAATAATAATATACCTAGGCTAATCGTACGTGGACAGAACGACGTAAGGGCTGACACTTGTCCGTTCACTTTTTACGAATTTACGTCAACAGTGTCAACACATTTCGGGAGCGTGGACTCTCGGCGTTGACAGAGCGAGAGGGCACTGGCAAACTATCAAGTTTCTTTTTTTTCAACCTTTACTACTTTTTCTTTAAATATCCCGGCTGAGTCCCCACACTTATGGCAACCCTAATCTAGACATATGCCATATGCCTTGTGCCATTCCTACAATTACAAATTTTCACATTATGTGTATTTATTGCTGGTATAACAAACAAAATAAAATTAAAAAGAAGAGGGCCGCCTGTTGTTTACCATTTATGCTGTTTTAGATTTAAGCTTTTGTCAGTAATCTTTTGTTTTGGTGCACAATAAATAATATTGTATTGTATATTTTGAACCGTAATAGATAGAGACTTGAAATTTTCACAAGATGTGTACTTCTATTGTCACTAAAAGATCTAATACTGAAAAGAAAATAAAGTCAAGAATTAAGGGTTTGATTTTAATACTGGTATTGTAGATGCAGTAATACACATTTCGTGAACATATCAACTATTCATGAAATGAGTACCTATTTCTATTGCCGCTATAACTAGGGATGTAACGATACCGATACCGATATATCGGTATCGCCGATAATATACAACCGATATTTGTAGAACGCGAAAAGAATTTGTTGTATGAAAAAAAAACTGCAAAAAGTAATTTCAATTACTGACTTATTTCATGTATTGGTCTATTACCTTGTGCAATGACAATTACTATGTTAATTAAATCTTTGGTTCTTAATAAAAAAAAATTGAATTTTGAGTTGACAATTTATTTATTTTTACTTTACACTTTCAAGGTTGACTCTCTGGTAAATATAGCCAGTAGTCATTGCCATTAGTTATAATAAAGACATACAAATATCTGAAGTTCATACTTCATTATTTAGCTAAGATATCGGTATCGGTATCGTATCGGCAAAACTGTGTATCGTTACATCCCTAGCTATAACAACAAATAATAAAAACAAAATAAAGTTAATGTAAACGGGGTTCCCATACGAGAAACGTGTTTTATGGCGTCTTTTTGCTCGACGATGGTACGGGTGGCCAGTTTGGTCTATAAAGTTAATGCAGTTCATTTTATTAGAACACTGGTGGAAAGGAGGTGGTTCTTGGCTACATTCAATATAGACAGGGCTGTGCAGGATTAAGCCAGTGTGGGGCCTGTTGCTAATTTTTTTCATGGTCCTTGGTTGATAAGTGTGGCCTGTAGCGTCCCATCATGAAAAATAGGCACAGTATAAGATATCAAGTTGCAGAAAACCAGCCCATGTTAACTCATAACTTCGGTATATGGCTGATTCGGCACTAAGTTCTGATTAGTTGATTTAAGCGCCAAGATTTTTATTTGGATTGGAGCATTGTGATCTCAGCTTTTTGCAACTATTGGTTGCCTGGGATAAGTAAGATGTTGGTTCTCACTGTACCAACTAGGGCATGCAATACCGGTTTTACTTGTATGGACCATAACCGAAAAACCGGTTTTTCGGTATTGGCCCATACAAATAAAACCGGTATTGCATGCCCTAGTTCTCATTGTACCAACACAGATGTATGATTAACTGTTATCCTTATTAATATGATATGGGCTACCGTTTCTAAAAAAAAAATATTTAATTTAAAGCGGTTGACCTGTATTTTTTCAATTCTCATTTATTCTACATATAAAAGTATCCCATGAAGATAAACACAGTAAAATTGTAAGAAAATAGATTGCGATATTCTAATATAGATAAGAGCAAAGCTACTATTTATACTTTCTCATGTTTGTTTGTTTTGTTTCATTCCAGTACCTATAATGTTGATAAAACAGCACTCTTCTGGACTAGAATATATTATTTATATGGACATAGAATTTCAACTATGAAAATTATTTTCCTCAGAAATAAGTGTGAAACTGTTTTTACACTAGAACAAACTGTGAAAAGCAGAAGACGATCACAGATGAGTTCATATTTTATCAATATACAGATAATTACACACATAGATATATGTTTTTATGTGATTTTACTTATTTTACGGACATTTGGTAATCTGAATTGTCCACAAATCCAAATTCAAATGCGTTTTGTATTTACATTTGTTTCGAATTATGAAAATTGTAAAGGCTCTTACACAACCCTCCTAAGGCCCAAGGTCCTACCTGTAGGACTAATTAACATTGTTATTCCGACCCAGCTCCTTCAACAGTTGGGTAGTCATAGTGTACCATGGTCCTACCATTAGGACTTTTATTGAATATAATTCAAGACTTACAGAAAGCCCATAGTCTTCCCTGTAGCACTTATTCAAATAAAATCAATTGCCTAATAAGCTATCAATACATTGATAACAAATACGCCCCAAAACTATACATACAAGTAAAATAAAATTAAAAAAGTGTTTTAAAAGCTGGGTCTGAATTAGTATGAAACAATAGTACTACTAGTAGGACCATGGTTCACAGTCACTATGAGCGTTATTTTGGGTTGGGCCTTAGGAGGCCAGCTTTTTGCCATGCAGGTATATTGCTGGCATTATCAAGCCATCAGTGGAGGCGTCAAATATATTCTTAGTAAAGCCGAAGCAGATTTGGATTACTTTTTCTTCAGGAGTAGTAGATACTCCGGTCATATGCTTTAAAATAGGCAAGCTGGTGGGAGTCGGGTTCTTTGGATGCCACACCACTACAAGGCATGATGGCGGATTGTTTGTGTGGCATAAATACCTGCCAGGTATACCAGCATTTATGTATTTTTTTTTAAATATGAATGATCCTGGCGTAACAGAACAGCTTTTAAACCGATTAATATCAGACAAACAAGAAAAAAAAAAAAAAAAATTTCTAGAATCTTTAATATGTATAAGACTTATTATGGTTGAAAATTTAATCAGGGGCCAATATGGTAAAATACCTTATAGAGCGATTATAATAGTAGAGTGCATTAGAATTTCACAATAAATGAAAATATGGATAAACATGTACAGATATAAAAATAATTAAACAAAATAACTATACCATTATCCTTAGCACTGGTACAGTTTATTTACATAACACAGGGCAATTTATCAGCGTGAGAAGTATACTGCAGCAGCACGAATACTGTATAATGGCAATGGATAATACAAATATTGAACTTACTGTTTTAAGTTTTTTCTTCGCTCCTGAAGGTTCCTCCATTTTCTGTTAATAGTTAACTACGGCTAGGACTAATTAATGTGATGATTAAGATAACTTTATGTTAAGAACTTCAGTTTGCAGATTTTATTATTTTTACGTTATCACTAATATCAACCATATCAATGCAAACGAGGAGAGGAGGTGAAGCAGAGTAATCTACGGGACGCGGGGCGGGGAAGGAAAACGTTTTGACAGCTGTCATTCGTAATTCGTTCGGAAATACAGTACCTATATCATTATAGGGAACATGCACGAACTTGGCACGAACACACTACAAGAAACGCAGCATGCAGCAGAGTGGCAGCACTAAACGACAAAAGAGACACGGGCGGACAATAAAGAAAAGAAAACTATCATGATCATGCCTTTGCCTGTCCAATCAAGCTGTCAACTCAAATTATCTCTTTAAGTGTCAATGTCAATTATAGTAAGTCGTAGCTACACTGACGTTAATCGTCCCTTCGTCGTTCAGGTTCCCTATTGTAACATTCATCGTCCTCATTAATAGTTGCTTTATAGTGAGCCGACCAATGATATTTAATATCATTGGAGCCGACTGACTGCAACGTGAGTAGGAAAGTTGCAGTGGTCTTCAAACTAATTGAAAGTTGAACCACTTGCAATTTTAATCAAAAAGTCTGTACAACAAACCACATAGTCACTGCTTTGCACTGCACAACGAAAGAAGAGCGATTGCGTTCAATCCGAGTACATTTTCTAAAGGTACACACAAAGAATTTGGTAGAGTGGGGTTAGAATGTGCATTATTTCGTTTGATCTAAACCCACCTTAACCGGAACCACTTACTAGAGATGGGCGCTCGTGGGTATTTACCCGGTAAATACCGGGTAAATACCCAATCCACCCGGTATTTACCCGTTTCTACCCATTTTAGTGGGTAGAAACTACTGAGGGTCAAGTTAATTAACAATTGAATAAATTAATTTGTGCAAGGGATAATATATTAAGAAAAATACATTTTGTCGTCATCGGAATGATATAATATAAGTTGGATTGTTAGATAATGCACTGTTACCGAATATTTTCTGCAGACTTAGCGTTTATATCTGATTTGATTTGATCGTACCTAATAAAATATGTTTGTTTTATTAAAGGAATGATATTGAGTTTTTCTGTAAACTTTCGAAGTCAGATTTTAAATTTATTTTTATATGAAAAAAAAAATATATATATAAGCTTCCCGTAAAGACTAGTACTAGTCCTCTCACCTCATGCTGGTTCTATGAGATTCAAAAGGCTGTCCAATAATTTTATTTCAATTTCAGTAAAGAAGTGAAGTTGTATAATTATTAAGACTTTATTAAAGGGTTTTTATAGTTTGGTGAAAAATTATTTCTACGAAGTGTCTAAATAATTTAAGTTAACTTTTAGAATTTTTTGAGGACTTAATATCCTACGAGTACTCTAGTAGTGTATATACGGTATTTTAAAGTTTTCAGATTCCTAGAAGCTTCTAGAAGATGTCTAGAAACGTCTAGAAGTTACATTAAAGTTTATTCATGTTTTATGAATTTCATAGAAGGTTTAACCATATTTCTAAAAGTTTCTTTGATGTCCCTAAACGTAGTCTTGAAGAGAGAAACCTAATCTTCTGGATGGTTCTATAGGGTTTATACTAGATCCTACGAACTTCATAGATGGTACTACAAGGTTTTAAAGAGATCTAAGAGATTTCTAGAAGTTTCTTTAGAATCCTACAAATGAAATAATATTATTAAATGGTATCTCTCTGTGGTATCTCTCGTCATGTTTATGAATATCCTAGATGTACAGTAGGGAACTAAAAGGCCTTGTAAGGTTTCTCGAGGCTTCCGTAAAGTTTTGACATGGTCTTATGAAGTTTCCAGAGACCTACAAAGAATCCAAAATCTTCTGTGGTATCTCTTGTCATTTTTATGAATTCTAGATGTTACTAAAGGTGACCAGCAGAAGACTTGAGGTTTCTTGAAGCTTCTTTAAAGTTTTGACATGATTTTATGAAGTTTCCAGAAGTCTAAAAATTAAATAATATATGAGATGTTAATAAGATTATCAAGTTTCCCAAATTACATAAGACATCTGGAAGTCTTTAAGTGGTTTTACAAGGAATCCAGAATCTTCTTTTGTATTTCTAGCCACTCTTATCTGTTCCAGATGTAACAATAATACGCCTAAATGTCCTTGTAAGGTTTTTTGAAGCTTCCCACAAATTTTGAGGTTTTATGAAATTTACAGGGTCTACGAATTAAGAAATATACAAAATTATCAAGTTTCCCGTCTGTTTTTCGACATATCTAGAAGTTTCTAGGTGGTTTTACTAAGGAGCCAGAATCTTCTGTGATACATTATAGTGTTTATGAAGTTCTAGATGTTAAAGTAGGCTTCATAAAGGCCATGTTACCATCTAGGAGTTAATAATATGTTACAAGAAGCTATCTGGGTATCTATAATGGTTCTAGAAATTTCGATGAGATTCCTAGAAGATTCTGTGAGATTTTTAGAAGAATCCTTTAAGTAGGAGGATATTTCAACAAAATTATTTGAAGTTCATAAAACCTTATAAAAGAGTTTTGTTAAAGTATAATACATATTCTAGACTTTTTTGTGATTTTTCTAGATGGTTTTGTTAAGTTTCTAGAAGTTTCTTAAGGTTTTATGATCATATTTACATTGTAGCCTTCAATTATACTTAAAATTGTCAGCGACCAAGACACAATAGTTGCGCCCCGCAATCCCGGTTGCGTTAAGTTTGCACCTGGTTAGTATGTGATTCAAAAGAAACCAGGTGCAAACTTAGCTCAACCGGAAGTCGGCATGGGTTCCCATACACAAAATTAGCTGATTTTTGGTTAAGGGGCATTTTAGCACATAACAAACATAATTAGAGGATATGCGTTACTCATTTTGGATTTTCGTAAAATCTGGGACACCCTAATAAAAAGTGTATTATTACTTTTGTTGCTGTAACTTAAGATGCCTATTTCGCTATCCATTGCATTTATTCTTACTATACGTCTATATATGAACAACATTTTTAATGAAATTTGTAAAAAATACTAAACAAATAGTTTATACCCACCAATTTGGGTATTTACCCAATTTACCGGGTAGATTGGGTAAATACCCGGGTATTTACCCGGTAAATACCTTGGGTATTTACCCACCGCCCATCTCTACCACTTACATTTATGTTTGAAAGTTGATGAGCGCAGCGCGACTCGACTCTAACCGATTAATTCCGACAATAAGTTGGTAGTGAAATTGCAAAGTGTGAATACGATGAAATTTTCCGTCTGAACACGCTTTTCTTTTAGTCTATGGTTGATTTAGATTTGACATAATTCGTTGTCTGTGCTGTGCCAAAACTGCCAAATTAAAAAAAAGTGGCAGAGGCGAAATTAGTCGACTGCATTCCGAAAAAATAAACTGCAGCGCAGCTACTGCAGTGCGCAAGTAAAGTAAAGAAGTTTTGGGTTTATATCCTAAAAATATATAGCTTTTATAAATATTGTTTATTTTTGTGTAAGTTGTTCAGTTAAATTTATGTTTATTATATTTTCCCTTGACTAGTGGAAGCAACAAGCAGTGCAAACACTGTAAGCAAAATGCCTGCAGTAACATCCACGACTACTGAAGAGCAGAATGATCCTAACCAGCGAATGTGGAATGCTCTCAAGTGGTATATCACTCGTGAACGGCAGAGGAAAAAGCAAGGTATGTGACGATAATTTTAGTCGATATTTTAAGATGATGTTTTTTTTATGTTGATTATGAGAATATGAGATGAGATCTTTGTTGTCATTTAAATCTTATGAATTACTTATATATTCTATTCTAACCGCATTTCTGGGCTATCGCCACGGCAGCCGAGCACATCTCTGCTCTAAAACTAATAGCTTGACTGGATAATGGCTTGCTTACATAGTGGTTTGTTGTTAATTTTAGGTATTTATGTATTGTTCACTTGGATTAAAGAGCATTATTAATCCATATAGTCAGTTACCCATATAATTTCCTTTCAGATACCATTTAATTTCCAATTTGAAAGAGTTATTGAATTTTATGCAGTTATTCAGTTTTATTGATATTTCAGAGTATGAAGCAGAGGTAGAAGAAGAAAGACTTAGAAAAGAGCGAGAAGCAAGAGAGAGGCAAGATGTCATGACATTGGGTATGATAGTTTGGTTCAACATTCATAATTTTATTTAATAACACATGAAAATATCAGCACTTTCTTGTTTATTTCCAATTATACCAGTGACATGTAATAAATGATGATCCATGATTTATCCTGTTTTTTGGCTTACATTTGACCATTGCAATTGATTGATGCTACCAAGATACCAGAGCTTAAAAGTGTTCATATTTCAGAGGAAACAAAGGAACAAATTGAAGGACTAGAACAGAAGTTGAAGCAATTGGAGAAGGAGAAACAACAGTTGTTTATGCAATTAAAAAAGGTGCTTAATGAGGATGAGATCAGAAAGAGACAGCAGCAGAAGGAGTCCAAGTGAGTATGGAAATCAACATTTTAATTTTTATAGTTTAGTATTGATAACAGTTTTTGTATCTGTTATGATATATTGTTACTATATTGTTTTCTCATTCATTGTACAGTATTATATTGTTTTTTTATCTACCTTAGGATCAGGCAGATTATATACAAGGCATCATGATAATATTGATAATCGCTGTCAAATAATCAGTTTGTTCCATTATATGCAATCCCACTTTAAGCATTATTAAATAATTTTGCACTTAAATTGATTGGAAAGTTTAGAACAAGTATTCAGAGAAGAGCCACATATACTTTTATCTGGTTATTAATACATTTGTTGTTACATTTGCAGTGAAAATCAGCCAATGAAGATGCCTATGGGCAACATACAGATACCTATGTTCCCAATGTCAACATCAACAGGGCAAGGCGAAACCATACAATCACAGGGCAGGCCTCCTCCCCTAAGTTCACATATGCTGAACAAGGTATAAATTATCATGTTATTTATGTTTTACTAACTTTAGCTGGGTCTTTACCTGCATCTCAAGCCTATTATTGCTCATATCCGTGTGCCGCTTATAATTCGGCGGATTTCGTGCTTCGTTGCCGCATCAAGTAGGGGCAAACAAACAAAATACACTTTCGTTTATAGTGTAAACAATCAAAGCAGCTCAAGCTACTAAAATTTCAATAATGTTCCAGGAAAATTCAGTTACTCTATTTTGATTTTTTAAAGACAGTATGATTGTATCATTTTCGAGATATAATTTGTAAGTGTACTCGACAGCAGACTATAGTCCGAGGGCCAATCCAGGCAGGCGCAAAGCGAGCTCGGAGTCCATCCCCCACATACGCGCTATACTCGCAGCGTCTCCACCAGCCGCCCATGAAGCACCAGCCAGTATACTCGGACCACAGTAAGTTATGTGTACTTCAAATTATTTTCTAACCAATTGTGACATTATCTTTATGTCAATGTAGGAGCACTGAGAAAGTTAAATTGATCGAAATACTCCAGTCCAGACATCAAGTTTGTCATGAGTCTCTTGCCCTATCTTTGGCATTGTATTACAAAGACATGAATAATAGATACTTTGCAAATGGCATGAAGTAAATGAATTCCTGAATATGGCTGATACCTGTGCACAGCCAATTATGTTTGAGGAATGATTTGAGGTGCTTAACATGCCTGCAAGGAAAGTTTTCTTATACATATTTCTAAACAGGTTTGTTACGATCTGCTCTCCATCGTCAAATTGTTGCAAAAGAATGTGAAAATTAAAGCAAGTTTTTAGATTTATATTTCACTAGCTTAAATGATACTTACGCTGATGTAAATAAAGGACGACATAATGTTACAATAAAATCATAATATTATTAAAATTTAGTTGTTACACTATGTTGGAAAATTATATTACTTCAATATGTATTCAGATAAATACCAATTTTATCATTACTCGTATGATGTGGCATTCTTATACTATGAATAGTTTGTGATCCATTTGATTTGCGCGCCACTTGTTTATTTGTGTACTTGATTTATTTTATATTTGCCATTTGGAATTAGGTTACTTATAATATAATTTATCACGTCAACATGTATATGATAATCTTTTACAGAAGTAGAAGATGGCCGCATGGGTCGGCAAATGCGCGCCGTACTGTGGAACAGTGAGTTTTACGCTAGGTGTCGCTAGTCGTCACACCGCTTGCTCTTCATCTCTTTCATTTTTTCCCTTCCACATTTCATTTTTTCCAGTCTGTTTAATCCTTCACCATTTACTAAGGTTATGGCGTCCTCGTGAGTTTCATCGTCTCCTCTTTTTATTTTATACCTCTGTGTCATCCATTTTGTTCACATCATTTTGGTACTATTCTACAGGACACGTACTTCTAGTGACTACACTAAAATTCCTGTTTCACTGAAACCTGACCTTGAACAGCATTTGATTCAGAATGTTACCTGTAATCATAATATTGGTACCATTTACATCCAGTCGTGCAACTAATAGCATGTCTCTTCCTTGAAGCTATGACTCTTCACATCTGTATATAGAACTATAATCCGGTTACCGGTTTTATATTTTTTATTCACATTTTTATTTGTCAGTGTTGTAATGATGTTGGTCCTTGTTGCTGTAATGGCCGCCTTTACACCTGTAAGTTTTACTTACGGAAGTCACTTACGTAAGCGACTTACGATAATTTTTCAAGTGTAAATAGTTTTTGTAAGTGACTCATTGTAATTTCTCACAGCTTACGTAAGTTGGAAAATTACAGGTCTAAACACGTTCGAGTTTGTTTACGGAAGCGACTCACAGCTTATCGAACTAAATTGATAAGTTGAGAAATTACGCTACAATGTCCGGTTCGAAACAAAAAGAAAATAAAAGCTGGTCACCTGACGAGGTGGAAGCTTTCATTACTGGGACTACATAAATAAGGAGCACAAAAACCGCGTAAAAACTTTGTTACATATTGAACTTAGTGAGTTTCTCAGCTGGTGAAATAGCCGGTCGAAAATGCGTATCATTTTTTTTTATGATTGGTGCGACTTTTTCCAAAAGTCGTAGAATACATTTTTATAAAGTTAAAAAATTGGTCTCGGTCTTCCATTCTTAACTCCGTTAAAAGATTTTCAAATGCACCTTTTGCCATTCTTCTTTCTAGCCATGGTTTTATCCAGCAATTTCTTTTCTTATGCTTTCGACTATTTGATAAAATTATGTATGCAGCAGCTGCTTGAACGTGACGACTGAGAGAAGGCATTTTTATTACTGATTTGGGAAGCATAATGTAAATGGGCGTGTAATAACTTCTGCAAGTTTAAACTTACACAACTTACGTAAGCATTATTTACGTAAGTATTTATTGCAAGTGTAAATGCAACTGTAAGTAAATTATGTAAATATTACGCAAGTAACTTACAGGTGTAAAGGCGGCCATAAGCTTATTAAATGTGAATGTGATTTTTGTTTATTTAATGTTCATTTTAATGTGACGTATCTTAGTAATACTGTAACGTGCTTACTTAAATTTAATTGTTTACTACCAGAAAATGGATCATCAACAGCAATATTAACAATGTCGTTAGTTTTGCAATTAATTAATCCTAATTTACATCTTAATACCTACTCTACGATAATTCTATGGTTCTTGGGCTTAAAGAAAGCAAAATGACAATATTAAAGGCTCACACATTAGCCTGCATAGCTTTTTACCGTGTAATCTGTTCATATGAATTCGGAACAAATGTCGGTTTTTAACAAGGAACGAGACGAATCCGGAATATGACGATTCGTTAACGACACGATCAATTAGGGAAAAGGACGATACCATGTGATATGATAAAACACTACAACTATTTGATTACCAGACACCTACAGTGTTTTATCATGGCAAAGCAGGACGAGTCCAGGACAGATAGGTCAAATATCTGTAGCTCACCAAATATAGCGTTGAACCGCACCGAATGCGTTAAAGCGTTTTGTTGGAATCGTAAACCAAGTCCCTTTTTCACAGCACCGTCCGGGTGGTAAAAGAAACTGGTAGGTGATCGTATCGTCAGTCAGTAGTGTCGACGTTGTACATTTGCAGAGCCGTCCCAATACGGTGGTAACTCGGGGTCGGTGAGCTCGGGCGCGTACTACGCGATGCCGACGTCGGGCGTGGTGGTGGGGGAGCGGCCGCCGCCGCTGCTGTACGCGCACCACGCGCACACGCCGCACACGCCGCACACGCAACACACGCAACACCACGCCAACCTCATGTACGCGCCCGCGCCGCAGCCGCAGTTGTACCTCGACATGCTGAAGAACAGGGAGGGGCAGCAGCATCCGGAGCCGAAGAAGGAGTCGCAGGTGAGAGGGTTATCTAATTACTGTATTTTATGTTTCTATTTTATGTCGCCGCCAACTAGCTTAATTAGCTATTTGGTTAGCCTAGCCTTTTCATTAAACGGCGCCATTTAGTTAAGTGCCTGGATGAACATCGGGCAGTCTAGCCCTTCTATCAGACGGCTCCAGCCGAGTCCTTCAGATTTTAGTTGTATAAATCTAAAACTGGAGGGCCTTAGATGAAACGCATATTCATCAATATTCCGGGTCAATATTACGCTTCAGGTATGGATTCATATAAAATCCTTCGGTCCGCTTTACCAATGCTGCATTTTGCACCCTTTGGCATAAGCCAGGAGTCTCCAAACTTTTCCCAGAGGGCCATACAGCGCATCCGACGCGAACGGCAGTTTTGTAACGCTACCCCCCCCCCCCCCCCCCCCCATCTAAAGATCTCATGTAATTATGAAAATTGAAAATATTGTTGAGTAATTTCGTAGTCTTTGGCTTTCCCGTTTTGTAAAAAAATTACACGTGATCTCTTCTCGGACCCCCCCCGTCCCCCATCGTGATCATTCGTGATATTTTTCTGACACCTCCCCCCCCCCCCCCACCCCCATAGACGATCACATGATTTCTGTACGAGGCCTAAGCAAATGTTTGTTATCAGGGTCAGCAAGTGGTGATCGGACTGAGCGATGCCGTGCACTCGTCGGTGAGCACCGCCGTGGTGTACGCGCCGCCCGCCAGCCGCCACCTCGCCATACACCAACCCAACCATACTATGCAGGTAAACTCACTATAGGCACTAATAGCAGTAATGTTTCTGTCTACAAAATGTACATCGTGCCCTTGTATAGGTAATTTCACGAAAGTTGAGGCCACGCACACAACAATACTGTCATGTAATGACAGCGGGATTTTGAAATTACTGTTCTTTTTTCGTACCTATAGCAGGTTCAACAGTGAATTGCAAGATAGACCAAAAAGTTTGTTTAAACTATAGCCTTGTGTTTATTACTCATTCATTCATTTCATTCATTCACTTTTTTTGCAATGAGTACTTCATGTAGCTGTGTGTGTAATCATTCACCTCAACTCTCGTGAAATTACCTATAGTCCTATATGTTTGCGCGCTGTGAAGGAACGCACGACAAGCAAAGTTTTAAGACTGCGTAAGAATTCTCCAGTATGGAACACACTGTCTGCGCTTCGACCTTGAACACGTATCGCGCGCTCGTAAACGGTCGAAGTTCGACTACTTTTCTGTCTGTATACTTTGCTATAGGGTATTTTCCAATAATCAAAGTAAACTAATTTACGCGAACCATACAAAACTGCTCGGAAATTACCCAGCTACACTCATTTTCGTGCCATCAACGTTTTTAAATTGACAACTAAAAATAAGGCACCAATTTGGCCATATTGAGCAGTGACGACCTGAAATGTTCGTCTGTTTATTTTAATTACGGTTGCTTCTCATCTTCATTCACCGAATTGAGTTATTTATCCAATTATTTAATTTACGGCTCATCGAATTTTCCATATTTCATTTGAAATACGATCCCTCACATCTTCATCCATAAATATAACAATTTTCGAGGTCTTCAGCAATCTTGATAATATCAAGATATTATTATGTATCGACACAACTATCTTTTTATGCACACACTGCCAAGAACCCGACTATGGGGTTCATTTTGGGAGGTTGGCACTGAATGTATTAACACTTTCACGACCAGACAAAACATTGAACATTACCCCAGAAACCGACAGAGTACGTGAGGCCAATAGTGTCCGACCGAAACTAGTTTTCACCGCCGAAACCGAAACCGAATTTCGGCTTTGATCTCAGTTTCGGCCGAAACCAGAACCGAAACTACCATATAAGGTCAGGTTTTCGTGGGAAGATAAAAAAATGACAATTATAATCAGTCTTCATTTTTAGGGTTCCGTAGCCAAAATGGCTAAAAAGGAACCCTTATAGTTTCGTCATGTCCGTCCGTCCGTCCGTCCGTCCGTATGTCACAGGCATTTTACTCAAAAACTACAAGACCTATACTGATGAAATTTGGAATATAGATGTCTTGTAGATGCCGCAACTAAGTTTGGTAGTTAAATAATAAAAATAAAAAAATCTGGGGGGGGCACTCCATACATGTAACAGAAGCTAATAAAAACTTTTTTCACAAAATGTCAACACGTGGTACATGATTCGACAGCTCTTTTGAAAACATTTTAAGGTTCTTAAGTAATGTTTTTGATTAAGTGAATACCTTTGGAAATAATCGCTCCGAAAGTTGTGAAAATTGTGTCCCCCCCCCCTCTATCTTCTAAACCGTGTGTCCGAAAAATATAAAAAAAATTACAAAGATAACGCTCAATTAATACTTTCAACGAAAATTATTTTCAACAAGATCAGATTAACAGTTTTTGAGTTATTGCTGATAAACTGCGCTTCTCAACAAAAGGACGTAATTGCTATGAAGATACGCTCTTTTGTTGTTGTACTTTTTTTAAATCGTATTTTTTACCTTATAGTTACGGCTATGGAACCCTACACTGAGCATGGTCCGACATGCTCTTGGCCAGTTATTAAATAACATATTAATCTTATTAATTAGTCTCTAGTCATCATTTAGTCTAGTCAAACAGATTATAACTTCTTATTTCAAATAGTTTATCTGTGCCTTTTGAAAAAAAGACTGTCCGATCGCAGTTCGATACCAATCAAATCAGTTTCGGTTTCGGCCGTAGTTTCGGCCGGACGGCAGCCGAAACCCGTTTTTTGTCGAAACAAGGCTGAAACTGAAACCGAAATTTTGGTCGGACTCTAGGGGCCAATAATGTGCAATCTAAAACCGGCATCTAAGCAAAAGTTACGAGCGCCTACTACGAGTAGGCGTGTTAGTCGTGAAAGTGTTAATTTAGTGACGTTTTTTCCAACTTACAAGTTAACGTGTGACTACTAATTCCTCTCTTACAGACATCGAAGCCCGGCAGCATAACGCAGGGCTACCCGGTGCAGCAGTCCAACCCCAACGTACAGACCAACATATATCCCAACCGCCACCGCTATTAGCTAGTGCTCTTGCATCGGCACCCCGCCAAACCGCCCTAGCAGAGATTCCTGGGCGCGTTCGCGAGGCCTCCGCGGTGAGATTGCCATTTGTCTATGCGTGATTTTTAGCCCAAAAAGCAGTAAAAAATTGTTATGTTAGATTATTAATTTTATTTGACAAGTTTTACCTAAGTTTCTATTAGTTTTGTATTAATTTCAGGGAGCTTTGTGTTCACCAATAGATAATTGAATGAACAGAATTATACGATACAGATCCGTGTAGAATTCGTTTCATAGAAATCGACAATATGCATAGTAAAACTCATGTTATGACATCGCATCGTAGCACGAGGCAACAACGTATCGTGAAAATCTGTGAGTCCAAAAAGAAATTAGCGTCAGCGTAGTAAGATTCTAAATCAAAACATAGTTTTCAACAAGGTGATGTCATATCGTGACACGACGTCGTATCGCAGCGACGTGTGGCGTCTATAGAACCCGATTCCCACCGAATTGCCTATTTTAAAGCATATGGCCGGAGAATCTACTACTCCTGCAGAAAAAGTAATCTAAATCTGCTCCGGCTTTATTAAGAACATATTTGACGCCAAGCCACTGCATCGTATTAGTACATTACACAACTAGGGTGGTAATATAAAGAAAGACCGAGATCGCATATGTTTGCGGCCCGAGTTGCAAGTGAGGGACGTAAATATGCGATCGAGGGCTTTCTTTATTACCTCCCGTGTTGTATACATCATTTTATGTCTACACTTGGCCAGGAAGCGGCTTTTTCCGTACTAAGATTCTGCAGTCGTAAAATTTTGTTGATAAAGGACCCTGTTATAATGACATTTATTTGAATATGTTCTTAAGGAAATTTCTTTGTGGGAGATTAAAGGTTTACATGAGGCGCGTGTTAAAGAATTATGGATGAATATATCATTCCAATAAATATTGTTTTACTGTTTGTTATATTTTATGAGTTTATGTAGGCCAATAATTAATTTTTATTGTAGCATTAACGATTGCCAACGAATTGTAAATATTTTATTAAAAGAGAAAAAAAATCTAGCCGAGGAGATGCAGGCTCGAATCTTGCCCGAGACATATAATTTTTCACTTCTAATAAAATATTTAGGCCAATAATGTTTAGTGCTAAAAATCTTGCATAAATAATGGCAATGTGGTGCGTTGTCGCGAACCCGTTCCGATACCATGGGTACGTGCCGTGCTAAACATAACAGTTATTAAGTTATAAGTGAACAGAACAATACAAGTGAACAATACATCAACAAAGTGCTCATAGACATTGTAAAGGATATAATGTACAATTCATACACATAGGACTTGTTACATATACATAGTGAATTAGATTCTGTATAAAACGATATATAACAGAGATTTAAGTTTCAACACTAACGTGGTTGCGTTGTGGTGCGTTTTGCGTCTTTATTCTGTTACGAAAAGACGTCAAGTACAATAAGTCAACAACATTCATGCCCTGACTAAAAAAACTTAGGGCATTAATATTGTTGAAGTTTTCAACCAATTCTAATATATTGTGAGCTATATGAGATTAACTTGACATATTAGACCGCGGTCTAAGCGTTTCCTCGCAAGAGGCGTGATTATTCCTTATTATAATGCGACCACGCTAAGTTTGCAGTGGTCGAAAAAAGGTTTTATTAAAAAAATACATATGGCAACATCATAAGCAAGAGGATTAATTAGTTTTGATACTTGGCAAATATTTATAATAATGTGATGTTGCTTTTTGTATTTTTTTACATAAAACCTTTTTTCGACCACTGCAGACTTAGAGTAGTCGCACTCTATGCAATGTCACAGCTGAAAATGCAATAGTCCTGTCTCATGTCTTCTGTGTCAATTATCCAGCAATCACACACTTTCCCGCTTCTAATACTGTATATACAGATCACGCTGCGTTCCTTGGTAATGCGTCTGTGGAGTTAGCTTCATGCTCACGCTTACTAGTAGCTAACTTCACCGACATCATAGAAACTTGTGATTTGATTCGCACACGTATGTTTACATTCGTGAAGTTAGTTTTAAACCTACTATTTGCAAAATTCACTGACGTGACGCAAACTCTACTATTGTCCACATAGTCCATTAAAAAACCGTTATAGTACGAAATATTTTAAATATCTAGAAACCGCCCCACACGCACCGCATTTTGTTTAGAAGACTATCATTCAATAGGTATTTGACTAAATTGTGCTTTGTTTATTTAAAATCCAGATAATGTATGAAATATCTCGCCAAGTTTATGTAAGCATGTAATGTCTAAAAAGCATATAGATGCCTACAGCAGCATACATTGAAAATTGTTATTGGTGAAAGAATTCTCTTCATACAAGGTAAACTCCTGATCAACAGTCGACATAGATTATAGGGGCTATTTTTCCGCAATTCGACTTATATATGCGCCTATTTTGCGTCGTCAGTAGTGATAATATACATCAGAGCCAAATCTATCTGGAAATGCCCTTTTACCGCTACCAAATGATTTATATTTGGATACTTTAACCGGATTTTTAATTCGATGTAAATGTGATGTTGACACTAACTGATTTTGCCTCTGTTGGTTTACTGAATTTACGATGTTTAATTTGTTTACTTTTAGTCAAATACCTACCCAAGTGAACCCAATATTTGTATTATAATGACATAGATTGACAGCTAGCGGTCCTCTTCGATGTGTTTACTATGAAAAGATAACTAATAGGAACCCCTCCAGTCAAGGTGTAATCTAAACACTATTCCCTTTACCTAATGATCGCCTCGTAATCGCTTACTGGGTATCACTGATGTTAACAGCTGGTAAAATATTGAATAAAATAAGGGCTGGTCGCATTAATTATCTTTTTTCGATTCGGGGCTCGGTAAGAGTCTGCCCACATCTATCAACGCAAAAGACATCGTTCCGTTCGGCTCAGACGACGTCTTTTTCGCTCTTATTACATGGATATAAAGCTTCTGACCGGCTTAAGCCGATTTCGCGTCGATAGATGTTCGGAGACCTTAAGGGATTTCATCCCCTACGACTTTTTGCAGGGATATAGTAGCGCGTTCCAAACGACATGACTCGCTTGCAACTAGCCAAAAAAATTATGCAGTTCGAAATGCCTAGTTGCGTTGTTTGGTCCTAATCTCGATCTGCATACTGCGTCAACAAACGCGCGACTAGCGATACAGTCGAACCGTTAATGATTAAAATTAAGATAGTACGGTCAGCGCGTTACAAAATGGGTTTTTTTTTAAAAAGGTGTCATCAAATTTCTTCGAGACCGGCAATGCGCCGGTGACCACTTTCCATCAGGTGGGCCGTTTGCCTGTTTGCCAGTCTTAAGGTAATAAAAAAAGCCGTAAAGAAAAGTAACCCACTTACTATACTACTATTTAATGTGTGACAGTAACATAATGTTACTGTCACACATTAAATAGTATGTTTACTAACATTCCATTTCTATGCAACCGACTGAACACCGTACACGGTCAGATCGCAATCGCAACCATTATGCAAGTGTATTGCGACTACGTTTTTGCAAAAAGTTGTTGAGGATCGTAATTAAAGTTGTCATTTTGCCTCTGTACCTATATTTAATTACGGCCTTGTAATACAATTGTATAATCTGTATAAACATTGTATAGCAACTGTATTAGATGCTCTTCACAATCATGTATAAAGGCAATAGATAAATCTTCTGCTTGCGGTGGTATAAGTAAAATGAAAAATACACAAAAAAATCAACAATAAGTTTTATTACTTTAATAATTACTCCCATTCCTCAAAAAAACCCGTATTTACATACAACGTGTCGCCTGTACCTACTAGGAGTAAATAGGTAATTAAAATGTAGGTTGTACTCCTCAAACTGAACAATATTTGTTCAGCAATATTTAAAAATAACTTGTTTTGATTTTTAGTATACTTAAAAGTTTTTTGAAGCCGCAATGTATTGCGAATACTTTTAGGTTAGTGACAAGCGACGTCAATCAGCCTGATATTAACGTACATTAACACTTTCGCTACCAAGAACCCGCCTGGTAGGCACTCGTAATCTTTGCTCAGATGCCGGCACTGCTCTCCAGGCGGGCAGTAGCTAGGGTTGCCAGGTGAGTCGCGAAAAAATACCGGACAGCCCCAAAAAGGGAGAAAAATACCGTCGACCGTAGGCTGAATTACGGTAAGGGACAGGCAAAACAATGTCCCTTACGCTAATTCAGCCTACGGTCGACGATACGTTTTTTTTATACTAATACATTGTTCTGTCCGGTATGACCATTTATTTTTTACCGGACAGGCCTCGTAAATAACGGTCTGTACGCTTAAATACCGGACATCTGGCAACCCTAGCAGTAGCTATAAACCTACACGCCACGCCAAAGAGCCCGCCTGGCGGGCACACATTGCATCTTCGCCACCACAAACACTGGCTGACACTAACAGAAAGGTTTTTTTCTGATTATTATGTGGTCGAAAACTAAGAACCTACAGTCACGGTATACGGTAGTTGTTCCGATAAAAGGTACATCGGGAGCGCGCATGTGTGCGCGCCGTGTACGGACGCACCACAGGCAAGCATTGCCGCGTGCTTAGTCAGGGCTGAGCTATCGACGCGAGCGGTCGAACGTACAAAATGTCTGCGCACGAAGCAAAGTATACAAGACGTATACAGGGTGGGAGGGACTATACCGACATACTTTAGCCATGAATTCCTGGTGGTGTGACGAGTAAAAAATGTTATATCAACATGGGTCGAATATTGTCATTTTACATTAATAGTCTTATGGAACAAAATAAATCAGTAAATTAAGCCCCTCGTTATAAACATGTCCTTACTAGCTGAAAAGTTATCAAAAAGAAAAAAAAAAAGCTAAAATGGAAACGAAAGGTCAATTTTTTGGCCTCGTAGTCGCTTACCATCAAATACTGCGAAGGTTAATTCCTGTTTAGTTAAAGGATTTTAAAAAAATAGTAAAGGTATCTTAGTCACATTTATTAGGGCTTGTTACACACTTGGGATTTTTCATGTACAAAATAATGAATATCTCGGAAAGTAAGCGTTTTTCGCCTATACATCACATAACATTTTTTACTCCTAATAGTTGTTAGAATCTATAGTTAAAGTTTGTCGGTATAGTCCCTCCCGCGCTGTATACTGCAGTGTGTTCGGATGTTTGAAGAATAGTGCGCAAAATCCAGAATTGTCATAATTCTGCATTCCTAAGGGGCATTTCTCCAGAAATATGTCTGCGGTCACCTCATTCATCTGGCCCTTTTTCATACTAAATGTATGGAAACAGATGAATGAGTCGCAGACATATTTCTGGAGAAATGCCCTAAAGGATCCCGAAAGGTGTGTATTTTATTAGTACCTATATAAATGTTATATTAAGTCGTTTATAGAATGTTTGATAGTTTCGTGATCAAACTATACCAATTAAATAGAGTAGATAATTATTTTGTTTGACATTGATGAGTAAAATTAACAGATTTTTGAAACGTGTAGTAATTAAATTAGTTGATTCTATTGATAGGTACATAAAATGTCTTAAGCACGAGAGTGGTTTTATGAAACGAGCCGAAATATCGTTGCGTTACTTACACGTTACCAGTACTAATTTATTTAAACTATTATACTTAATAATATTTACATCAGATGTGTGCGATCAGATAGTTTCATATTGAAATAAGCAACGTTTATTAGGTTGACCTCGAACGATTGCTCGTTCGATCGAGGTCAACCTAATAAAAGTTACGTCGTAGGTAGTTAGTTAGGTATTTTACAGAGCCGACGAGCGGCAGCCCTGTGCCTTAGGCAAACTCAGGTGTGGCGCGAAGACGAACTACTTGGTTGTCTTTATACTTTGCTACAGTTGATTTTTAAATATACAGGCAGTGTGTTTTTACTTTACCTAATGCGATTAAAAAATAAAAAATCTTAGTTGGTTACATTAAATTGCAAACACAGGTATGCATCAATAGGAGTTAAGAGTTTTCGTATATTGGCATTTAAACAGATGAGACTGAATGAGATTTAATTTTATTCACGTACTTATACGAAAATTACTTGGCACCGCCCTGAGCGTCCGCCTAGTGCCCGCCTAGCGGGCACGCGGCGTGCGGCATTGATAATAAAATAATTTGCTTAGAATTTAAATTGTATGAAAAAGAGAAAAACTAAAGAACATAATTTTTAAAAGTTATTGAAGAAGTTTTATTGTTTGAGGAGTAGAATTACGTTTTAATTATTTGCTTATCTATTACTGGCCACACCCGGTATGTTTCCGGCCAAACTCGATTTCAGACAAAACCGTTAATTCTGATTGTATCAGGATAAACTAGTTTAGCCTAGGACAATCTAGTTTGGCCTAAATACTTTAGGCTCAACCAGTTTGGCCTAGGCCGGGCTAATTGAATTTTTATAAGTAAGTAACAAAAAAAATCCCGGGGGGAGTTCCCGATGCCAAAGGAGGTGGAAGAACTGTGGAAAAGAGGACCGGCAGCTCTACTTCCGAGGTACAGGCAAGATCTGTAAAGGGCAACAACGAGCCGAGGGACCCTAGACGCACTCGAGCCGAACTTCGGTGGGTCGATCGGCAATGGAGAGCGCCTGAATTCCACCTGGTGCAGGTTCTCACCGGTCACGGCTGTTTCTGCGAATACCTGCAGCGAATTGTGGGCAGAGAGGAGGCCCCCGGATGCCACGAGTGCTCTGCGCTTGTGCACACAGTACGCCACTCCTTGGAAGAGTATACGGCGTTCGCTTCCCACCATCTCATGCTGTCGAGCGTTTTCAATACGATGGTCGGTAGTGAGAAGTCTACACTACAGCAGCTAGCTCTAGCAGGCCACACGCCACACACTCTGCCAAGGTGTTGTGCACTGTGTCCACATGCGCAGAGCACTCGTGGCATCCGACGGTCTCCTCTTTGGCCGCAATTCGGTGCAGGTAGGTACTCGCCGAAACAGCCGACTTAAGTTGATCCATGTCGGTCGGTTATCCATAGGTACAAACAAAAAGAGGATCGTCATTCGCTTCCACGACATCATGTTTGAAATGTGTTGCATCTTGCCTACGCAAAACAACATGAGAAGTCTCAAAAGCCAAAAGTGTTACCTAGCTTGCCAATTATGGCATAAACAAATTTGGTGTACCTATTATGATTATTGTCATCTATTGCAGTCTGTCAATTTTTTCTCGGTCTCTTGATTTTAAAATTTTATCCTCGCTGTCTCTGTAGTAAAAATAGAAATCCAATTAAGCTCGTTTATAAACATTCCAGAACAATTTAGGTTCTCCGAGTCCGTGAGTGATGTAAGCGGTCCGCTCATTACGGGTTGAATGGCGAGGGCAACCTGCGGTGACCTGCAAGTAGGTCGCTGCAGCGATCGATCGCTGCATCTTGCCGCGAGCATTGAATAACAAACAGTGAAATATGTAATGGCATAGTGTACTGAAACAAATGTACTGCTGGTGGCGTGAAAAGTAGCAATATCAATGAACATGAGACTTTATTTACATCTTCCGGAGCATGTCAATAAAATTAGACTATTTTCAAGTTATGGATGTCAGGGTATCAAACGAACTGGTATGGCAAATACGTTCATTTGATCGACTCCAAAACAGGAGGTAAATTCTATATTCAAACCAGCCGCTTTTTGGCCAAGTGTATAGACATAAAATTATGTACACAACACGGGAGGTAATGAAGAAAGCCCTCGATCGCATATTTACGTCCCTCGCTTGCAGCTCGGGCCGCAAACTTCTGCGATCTTGGCCATTCTTTGTATTACCACTCTACCTCGTGTGTTCATAAGTTTGAAAGGTCCAAAAAAATAAATGTTGAACTGGCTTGATAAAAACTTTTTAAATTTAAACGTTGTCAATTAAAAAAAATGATTTGGGTGTTATTTTTCGGTGAACCGGATAGTGAAATATGATCTAAAGGTAATATATCGTCGACCGTAGGCTGAAGGCAAAACATTGTCCCTTACGCTAATTCAGCCTAGGTACGGTCGACGATATTTAGTTATGATCTAAAGGGCCTATAGTCGAAGAAAAGTCTACTACTTAAACGATCGTTTAAGAAAATTAAGGCTCGCATGATGTCAACAGTTGCTATGGGAACACCCTATATATTACTTTACTCTTTGGGGGACATGATCCCAAAAAGATCTTGTTTACCAACGAAAAAATCTCCACCGTCGAAGAAAAGTTTAATTAGGTACATAACTAAAGCGGTTCGTGCCTCTATTGACGAATGGCTCATACGATTGAAGGCCTGTCCTGTGTTCAGCACGATGGCGACCATTTTGAATAATTTATATTTTATTTTTACCGTAATATGTATAATGATTTTTCTTCTGTCTTAATTTCGTTTAAATACATTAAAGCGTAGATATTCGAGAAAACATGATTGTGTTCGTCTCAAAACTTGTGACCATGCAAGGTAGTTGTGTAATTAATGTACTATTGCAACATCTTTTTGCCTTCTCATGCTATGTTATTTTCATACCTACTTTTCACCTTTTAATTTGCTTTGTATCTCCGTTCTGCCGGGAGCACTTTCACCAATTATTTCTTTTGTTCTCCCTTGCTTTCGCTTATCCTGGTGCTCACCGGCAGACGGCAATAACGGGCAGGAAAGTGGACAAATTGTAATGCAGATCGTTCATTCGCAGGGTGCAACGTTTATTTTTAAAAATAACGGCAACGGCTACTTACGACCCCGCGTCGCAGCTGGGACCTGCAGGCCCGAAGACCCGTTCCAGTCTCCAGGACCCGGAGATTCTCAGCACCGGCCGCATGACAACAGCGCAGGCCTAGGAGCGCATTAAGGGGGAGTAACAATCTGCGGAAGTGACTAGACGGGCCATCCACGACCGTTATTTTAAAATAAATTTGAATTGTGTTAACGGTTTCTTTTATTGTACTCCACCGCTGAGCTTTCCGTTACAATGGCGCCCAAAATAGTTGACAACCCTACAGCGATCGTCGAGCGTAGGTATGAAAAGTGAAGTACATACATGTGGTTGACTTCTGTACCTATCTATTTTGTGGTTGAGCTGTGATATAAAGTTTTTCAAGAAGTAAATAGGACACAGATCACACAGAAGTCGGTAACGTAGGTGTAAGCGGCTTCCTTGTATTGTTTCACGAGATTACACGGAAATAATGCGACTAATATTTTTTTAACCAAATATTGTAGGGTATTGTCATGGCGGTCATGGCTAACAAATGGGTACTTTCAACTTATTGTTAGATGGCTTCGTTTACACATTTTATCATAACAAACCGATCTTTAAACGAAGCAAACTATATTGAATTGCCATTTGTTTAGGTACTATCAGTTAATCTCTATTTTTTCTATTGGCCATCTCTCCCACATGGCCATTTCCCTCGGAATTACCCGGAAGTACTTCAGGGTCGAAAAAGTTATAGCTAGGAAATTATTGTTCTATCTACGCGGTCTTCACATATCCTTTTAGGGCCGCGCCGCCTCGACTTGCGTTTAAAATACACCGTGTGCTTACTTCCTGTCAGCTTTGACGGTTTACCATTCTCATCAAGGTGCGACGGGTTTGCATAAATTAGCTACTTGTATATACGACGTTATTAGTATGAAACAGAATAATAAAGTAGTTACTCTACCTAGCAGAATTTATAAAGGTCCCTAATGGACGATTGTCTCGGCAGCTTAATGTTACAATTAGCGCTAATTCAAGTTACTATAAAGGTCAGGCCGCCGTATTGTCTTGCCCAATTTCCTACGCTATTACGAAATTTCCGCGTCAATTCCTTGATATTTATTGAACTAGAGCCCGATCATCTTACGCACTAACGGAGTAGTCAGACCATCTTGTAGAAGGTCGACCCATGTCGCCCGCGTCTTCCAGTTCGTGGTCTCCATTCAAGGACCTTTGCCCCTGTGTCCCTGGAGGAAAACTGCCTTAAATCCTTAAGTTAGCTCATTTTACTTAAAAGACACAAGACATTCTTTTATTTTAAAAAAGAGACAAAACTGCTTTCAAAAGTTTTCTTAAATTCGCTTGTTTAACCCGGGAATCAAATCAGCTAAAAATTAAAAAGAATAAACACTCGCTATTTTATTCCACTAATCCAGTGTTTTTCAAACTATTTCATGGCAAGACTGAATCTGAATTTTAATCCGACACTTTTGAGCTTTTCTGTTATTGTTTCCTCATTGCGTGAGGTTTCTCGACCCTCGCGACCCCTTTCTAAAGGCTGTGCGACCCCACAGGGGGTCGCGACCCACACTTTGAAAAACACTGCACTAATCTATAGCATTATTGTTCAGGAGAAAACCTCTCTAATAAACATTCGGTTTTAGAAATAAAAATATCGTGAAAGCTCTCATTTATTTTATTTTATCATCAATAGGGATGATGACTGGGTTAAAAATATGTAATTCTATTTAGTCCGTCAGTTAGATTATGGAAAAATATGGGACACGTATTTTTTGGTTTATCAAAATATTAAAAATGGACAAAGTTATAGATCATCAAACTTCTGGAGTGGGGGCTTGTGACGTCACTCTTGAGTACAATTTGTACTCAAGAGTGACGTCACTCGAAACTTCTAAGCACTCTATCCTCGTCAGTTTTTGTTTGTCAAACAAAACAAAAAATACGCGTAGGTACAATATTTTTTCATAATGTAACATACGGACTAAACAGTTTTTTTTAGTCATCTAGCCTATTCTCATACAAAAGACAAGCGAATTTTAGAAAATCTTTGAATGCAGTTTTGTTCCTTTTTAAAAATAAAAAGAATGCTTATAGTAAGTAAAATGAGCTAACTTGAGGATTTAAGGCAGTTCCCCTCCAGGACCCATAATTTTTTTCCACCTTGTATACTTAGTGAAGGACTAAGCTTCTACTCCATATATCATCACTGGTAACACACACTGGTCAAAGACTTTAGTCTTGGGACATTGCGGGATTTCGGACGACACGAAGATAAAATTGAGCTTCCTGAACACTGCTCGAAAACTAAAAATAGACTTGTAATCTACAAATTAGGCCCTTTTATTTGATATCGCACTTGATATAATAGCCCAACTTAAAAATTTGACCTCCCATTTCGACCCCCTTTAAAAATAAGGAAAAATGTAATATTTTTTTTTTACGTCCGGTAGGCTCAGGTTAGCGACTTTTAAAACGATTCTAAATTTCAAATCAATAGCCGCAGTAGTTCCTGAGATATCTGGCTGTGACAGACGGACAGAGTCGCCCCATAAGGGTTCCTTTTTTTACCATTTTGGTACGGAACCCTAAAACACGTACAATCAGATTGAGAGCCGTCCTTCGTTTAGACGTCGGTTAAAAGGTGTAAGTGGTCGTATAATGTTGATTTACTTCAACCCATTTTCAATCCACAATATTCGATTTGAGTAAGACAGTTAAATCCGCATAATCTCCAGTAACCTGAGTATCTCAAGTTATTGAATTATAGCCCCCTTATAGAGATCGAGCCAGCGATTAACGAACTTATCGCTGCACCCGACTATCAGGAGCTTACGAAGCCCCCACTAATTTCAATATCCTGTTTCTAGAATCCAATTTATCAACTCCTTTGTGATATCTGCACTTGCGAACGAAAACCGTTCAAAACTCATACATAACCAATGATATGAAAGCTTAAATTTGAGTCGACGTAGCGTACTACGTACCACGATAACCGTGAAGGGCGCGTGCGCGGGCCTATCGACTGCCCCCCACTTTCCCCTCTGAAACCTGAATGTACCTAGTGCTTGCAGGATCCAAAGGATATATTATATAGGTATATACAGTGCATTCATTGTGATAGCGTTACGCAAGAATGCCTTTCATAAATCGAGGTAGAAGATGATTAGAAATTGGATTGCAAGAAAAGGAACGAGATATTTCTTAAGTTTTGTATTAAATGAACGAATAAAGATTGCGGTTTGGAAGTCCCCAATCCGCAGTGGGCTAGCTTGGGGACTTCAGCCCATTCACTTTCGTCTATGAGAGTAGGCCTGTGCCCAGCAGTGGGACGTATATAGGCTGATGAGTTGTGTGAACGAATAAAAAGCAAAGTGTAAGGTATGGTTGTACCAGTCACTGTTACTGCGTCATTATGTTTTGCCCTTGTATTAATTTCTTAGAGATTAACGGAGATATTCCAAAGACACTGACGTTAAAAACTTCAATCATACCTACCTAAATATAAATTCTGTATCGTCAAATATCGGAAAAACATATAGGTATGTAAAATTTTGTAGAACTACAGGTTTACTTTATTCGTAGTACCTAACATCCCGAGATAATCAGTAGGTACAATCTTAAGATTACAATTATATTCAATTCATCAACATAATTGTATCCTTTGTAATACAAACCAATCAATATAGTTGTATCCTTTGCCTTTGTGGTACAGTTTGTGTTAGGTAGGTACGGTAGGTACGGTATGTGTATGTATGATAAGGCTTCAAATGCATCTCTGCATGCAAAGCGTGAGTAGTCTCTCACACCTCCACACACATTGTCGATACAAGTAGGTTAATTGGGAACTTTGCAGTCAATCTCATCCCAATTAGCCTGTTTACTCGATTTTTTTTCTGTCCTAAATCGATTCTACTATTTCTGAGGAACAAATATCTATATGACACCTAATACATTGGTATAAGTATAACAGCCACAAATTGTAATCAAAAGTAGCAGATCGGACTGAGCATTGAAAACGCTCTATACAAAACGGTAGGACATTATGACGTCATCCGTTGCATCGCTGTACTAAGTCTGTATGAAAAAAATAGCATTTTGCCATTTTGAGCACGAAGAAGTGCGTTTAAGCACATAGTTGTCATACATTTTTTTTTTTCAGTGTTATTTAAGCATTCCGAAATAGACTTTAATTTTTCTTAAAGACGATAAAAAAAATATCGTTTTTTTTTTAAACTTTGTGGTCTCATAACTTTATATTTTTTATACATTTTTTGTTTATTTCTTTTGTGTTATGATAATTTAGTATTTTGCAATCCATGTGACTATATTATGTTGTAACATTCAACATTATTCAACATCCCAATTATAATTTGAGTCGTGAACAAGTAATGACAGTTCGTTTTGACTTTGACGAGCCTCAGCACTCAGCAGTTTGACTTCCGATTACGAACTTATCACTATATCCCGGTCGCGAGCTCTTGAGGAGTTATGGCCACTTCCGTTCCGACGTGCAGTAACGGGCCGCGGATGCAGGCCCCGCTGCAGAGGCTCCACCACCGGTGTGGTTTTAACATAACCTTCCCGAAGGGCCCTTTTAATGGCCTGGGAGCTATGCGTCAATGCATTTTCACACCCTTAATAATAATAAAAAAATTGTATTCGGGACGAGATTGGTTGCGAAGTTGTGAATTAGCCTAAAGGATCTTCAGCAATCGTTCATGAAGGAACAAAAATAGGAAAGATCACAGACATTAAATACATTATTAGTAATTAGGTACCTACTCACTAGCTGCAAGACACATATAAATCATTAATTTATTAATCCTACCCATAAAACGAGCCTGTGGTTAAACATGTCCCGATAACTACAAAAGCCTCGCGGAGTATCAAGGGGATTTGTGTAAGAAGCTCCTAATGTTCGACCTCTTTTATGCGAATACAGTCTCGCGAGAATCAACAACTGGATATACTGTATTCCTTTCTAACTTCGTAGTCTGCGCTAGGTATAGTCCGTCTAAGCTAAGTCTGCTGAGGTTGAAAAAAAGGTATATTTAAAAAATACATAAATGGCAACATTTTTGCAGGCCTACGCCGGCAATGTTGTATGACTCGTCTAGCCGGTCTATTATAAGGCACGTATTGTCAATATTTTATTGCATGTTTGAGAAAAACCTAAGTATTTTCGATCTCTAAAGACTTAGCTTAGACGGATAAAAAAACTAGCCAAAGCGCTATAGGTGTACCTGTAATATTTTATGAGTTCCCTTAATTCCTTGAGATCCTGATCTGGTGCCAGTAGGGCCTTCTGAAAAATACATGAAAATCATTTTTCGAATCAGTCCATGAGTCCAGTCGTCTTTGAGTAATCGGGGATCATAGAGATACCTCCATAAAAAAGCCGGTCAAGTGTGAGTCTGACTCGCGCACCGAGGGTTCCGTACAAACTCGTCAGTAGATACGTGGATAATTCAAGATAAACTGTATGGTGGGACAAACTTTGCTCTTGAAAAACTGATGTCCCCATACATCGACATACCTATGTCGCGGTTAGTTTAGTAGGAGCAAATAAGTGTGTCTTACAATTTTTGCGAATTTCTAAAAAACGCTGCAAGTTAGGAAAACCATTTTATTTTTCCTGTAATATTTAGGACGATATTAATAATCGGTAATGATTACAGATTTTTCTGTTCAGCAACTTCGGATATAATAGGGGGGAATGGTATTTTTTTAACGTTTTTTGTCTTAAATTAAAAACGGTTTGGAATCTACACATTAAACCCTTTCATTTGATATCCCACCTAATACAATAGCTCTACTTTTTATTTTCTATATCCCATTTCGGTCCGTTTTAAAAACAAAGTAAAACAGATATTTCTATTCAATAGACTCGGGTTAGCGGTTTTTAACACAATTCCAGATCTCAAGTCCCTATTGACTTGACAATAGCATCAGTAGATCCTGAGATATCTTGCTGTGACAGACGGACAGACAGACAGAGTCGCACCATAAGGGTTCTTTTTTTACCATTTTGGTGCGGAACCCTAAAAAGAAGATTCTGACGAACTGAAAACCTCTCTCAGTCGGTTAAAACATTTTCTAAATATTACAAAATCATATACTCCCTAATCTATAACGATACCTACAAACCCCCATTAGATATAGAGATTGTGCAAGGTGCATCGGCAAATCTATTTCAGTCTAACAGCCGTTGCGCCTTCAGCCTAGCCCGGGCGGGTCCCCGGATATCGATTAAAATTGTTTACCAGCTTACCACGGATCGGTTTGTTTACTTTGGAAACATTATGACTGGAAACTGTGGGTAAACTCGACTGGCTCCCTGAGGTAACTTTAGTGATTTCAATCGGCGGTTTTTGTGCGACTATTACCTGCCTACCTACCTATAGGTAACATTTTATAATTCATGCAAATTTAATGTTGTTAAAATATCCTACTTCAAACTAGTCTATTTAATTAACGAATACAATCAGAGTTTTTATTAAAATAACCCAATCGCTACATGTGTGTCTATAAATATTTGAAGAGTTCCCTCAATTCCTCCAAAACCCCATCATGAGATCCTGACCTGGTGACAAAAAGATCTGGACGAAAATGAGAACCTCCTTGTTTGATGTCAGTCAAAATACATTTATTTAATTATTTTGAGGTAGTATAGGTACCTAAATTAGGCTGGAAATTTCACTAAGCCATTAAACTTAAAACGATAACAATAATGATATATGGAAGAGTAAGGAGCTACACGGGCGGTTCTACAAGGCCCTCACGGGGCCCGATGTAGACCTGCTCGCGTCGGTGAACTGGCTACGCTTCGGTGATCTCTTCGGGGAAACTGAAGGTTTTGTCTGTGCAATTGCGGACGAAGTTATGATGACGAACAACTACCGGAGATATATCCTGAGGGACGGTACGGTCGACATCTGTCGGGCATGCCGCCGTCCCGGAGAGTCTATCAGGCATATTATCTCCGGTTGTTCCCATCTAGCTAACGGCGAGTACTTGCACAGACATAATCAAGTAGCCAGGATCATTCACCAGCAACTTGCTGTTCGATATGGTCTTGTGGGGTCTGAGGTGCCGTACTATAAGTACGCACCAACGCCGGTTCTCGAAAATGGTCGCGCCACGCTCTATTGGGATCGATCTATCATCACGGACAGGACTATTGTAGCCAATAAGCCTGATATCGTGCTGATAGATCGATCCAAGCGCCGTGCAGTGCTCGTCGACATCACCATCCCCCATGACGAGAACCTCGTGAAGGCCGAGAAGGACAAGCTCAGCAAGTACCTTGACTTGGCTCACGAGGTTACCGTCATGTGGGATGTTGATTCGACGATCATTGTTCCGATAGTCGTTTCGGCGAACGGACTTATAGCGAAGAGTCTCGATCACCATCTCAAGAGACTCTCGCTAGATGGCTGGATCAAGGGTCAGATACAGAAAGCGGTTCTTCTGGACACGGCGCGCATCGTCAGGAGGTTCCTCTCTCTGCGGCCCTAACCACCGGTAGCCTGGGCCCCGCCCCGCTGCCGGCGGCACCCTAGGTTAGGTTTTTTATAATGTGTTTATATTTTGTAATTTCACTTTGTATTTTACTTTTTATATATATATTGTAAAAAGCCTAATCTAAAAAAATAAAGATATACCTGAATGATATGATACCTTAACCGTTAAGGTAGAAAGTATTGTGAATTTCTGGCAGTCGCAATAAAGGAGGCTGCCAAAAGCGTATGATTACACGAGTGCTGGCAACTGGCATCGTAAGAAAGCATGGACCGTCACTAACAAACGGCATTCAGTGTAGGAACCCATTGTTCCAAATATCGTCTCGAAAATATACCTAGATAGTTTTACGAGAGTTGAGGCCACGCACACAACAACACTGTCATATAATGACAGCGAGGTTTTGAAATTACTGTTCTTTTTTCGTACCGATAGGAAGTTCAACAGTGAATTGCAAGATATAGGTAATTTCACGAAAGTTGAGGTGAATGATTACACACACAGTTACATGAAGTACTCATTGCAAAAAAGTGAATGAATGAAATGAATGAGTGAGTAAATAAACACAAGGCTATAGTATAACGAAACTTTTTGGTCTATAGGTAATTTCACTTTTACTATAGTTATTTTGAAACTGAATTTTCTAACTAATAGGCTACTTGATGACAGTTCAAATCAGCTTCTTTTTATGAAGTGTCAAAACGCTCAGAAAGTATGCAGTTTAGTATGAAACACTAACTTGTGACGTCATGCTCAATATAGTGCCTTATTTTTAGTTTTTGCTATTTTAAAATCGTCGGTGACACGAAAATTAGTGTAACTGATATTATTCGAACAGTTTTGGAAACCTTATTTGATGGTTAAAGTTAATATATTTATTTTGATTGTTGTCAAATACACTATTGGTTAACTTAAGTCTTAGATGTTTTAAATCCCCGGGTGCGTAACGATGGCTATAAAATTTTTTGGTATAATATTAGTCGCAATAACGCTCATTTGATATAATTATTAAATCATATAACAACACTTAATATATTTACATATGACATAATTATTATTTCTTATAATGATCATTTGATAGAATAACATTTAATATAGCATTCTTTAAGTATAATGCTTATTTCCTATAATGAACTTATGGTATAACGTTATTTTCATATAAAATACAATTGGCATAACCATTATTGATATAATGTATCAAAAAGTAGGTTAGGTTAGGTTTGAACTGCGTCTCCCAACAAAAACGAACTGCTATCAAAAAGTAGGTTAGGTTAGAACTGCGTCCCCCTACCAAAACGAATGGCTATCAAAAAGTAGGTTAGGTTAGGTTTGAACTGCGTCCCCCAACAAAAACGAACTGCTATCAAAAAGTAGGTTAGGTTAGTAAATTATAAGGGCACAGAAGAAAAAGGGGGGACGGGGGGGCGAAGCCCCCCACAAGGGGGGCTCGGGGGGCGAAGCCCCCCGCATTAAAAAAAACTCAAACCATAAGTTCAATTAGGTTAGGTTAGGTTAGGTTAGGGTTCGAACTGCGTCCCCCAACAAAAACGAACTGCTATCAAAAAGTAGGTTAGGTTAGGTTTGAACTGCGTCCCCCTACATATTTGATGGGTATCAAAAAGTAGGTTAGGTTAGGTTTGAACTTCGTCCCCCTACCAAAACGAACTGCTATCAAAAAGTAGGTTAGGTTAGAACTGCGTCCCCCTACCAAACCGAATGGCTATCAAAAAGTAGGTTAGGTTAGGTTTGAACTGCGTCCCCCAACAAAAACGAACTGCTATCAAAAAGTAGGTTAGGTTAGTAAATTATAAGGGCACAGAAGAAAAAGGGGGGCTCGGGGGGCGAAGCCCCCCGCATTAAAAAAAACTCAAACCATAAGTTCAATTAGGTTAGGTTAGGTTAGGGTTCGAACTGCGTCCCCCAACAAAAACGAACTGCTATAAAAAAGTAGGTTAGGTTAGGTTTAGGTCACAGGCGTTACAATTTCAAATATATAAATGGTAATAAAGATTTATATACCTATTATACCTCTTGATTCTTATATATTATGATTTGTATATAAAATGAGCGTTATACCATATAATCATTATAAGAAATAAGCGTTATACCGAACGTTAAATATACGAAATAAATGTATATATTTTAAAATTATACCAAACGTTTATTATACACAATGAGTGATTATACCCTTTGAAATTATATCAAATGTTGATATATCGATAGAAAATATAATAAATATTTTTATATCGATCATTACACACCCTAAATCCCCATCTCATCAATCAGCCCATGGATTTGGGCTTTTTCGTCCATTCATTACTTCTCGTAACCAAGTTCCAATTACACACAAGTACTACATTTTATTTATTTTTCACTGTGAAATATTTTATTAAACATCGTTATTACAGCAAAAAACAAAGTTCAAGTTAAATTTTTTACTTCCTACAAAAAAAATATGAAAGTAAAAACCTATTATAAAATGCTTCAATCAGAAATAATTTTGTCACAATGTGAATAAATCTTTTTAACACAATTCTAAGGCCTCTTAATACTCTATACTGGTTCTATCCATATTTAGAATGGTTAAAAGTGGAATCTCATAAACCTAAGTATCGACTTATATGCGAAGCCTTACGTATGCTCTGTCACGTCTAGAGCCTACACTGCTTACAAACTAGCTTATTACTAGCCAACACAACTACAGACACATATAAATACTATGAAAATGCAAATATTTCGATGTACATAATGTTTACGCCGTACCCATTTTTGCCGTCACATAATGGCCCCCCTGTAGGTGATATTATATATAAACCTATCTATTAAAGCTAATATGCCCAAGCCACTGCCAAGGTCACATCGATCGAGAGAGCGACAGGGATGCAGCTATCTGAGACCATCAACATCTCTTTCTAAAGGGAAACTGGTGGAAAATTTAGTCGCAGACTGTTAGTAAACAAGGAGCCTTGGTTGTCTTATGATACATATAGGCTATTGTCACTTCGTTGGAATATAACTGCGGTTGGGTTGTTGTTCTGATGGGTAACAATATAGATAGCAGGAGGGCTTCTAATGTTTGTTTTGATTTGGTATTTACTACAGTTTCCGTGACTGGCTCGTCTTTGTTGACGAAGTTTGATTGTGTATACCTACCTAAATAATGGAGCAAAGCTAATTCTTGCTTGTAGCTTTAACAAAATTCGAGTATAATAAGTAATCGCGACTATCGCGACTATACTTTTCTTTAACATTTGTTTATGTAGGTACGTGTAGCCCGGTCTAGGCAACTAAAAGGGGGATGTTGGGGTTGCGAGACTCCAGGGAAAGTGGCGAAACGTGTCGCCCATGTACGGACGAGCCCGTCACGGGCATGGCATGCGGACCCCAGTGCATTCATTCTGAGATTCTGGAGTCTTCCGCACAAAGTAACGGAGATAGCGGTCATCGTAGAGTTTTAAACGGTACACATTGGTTACAATTTCGTATTAGTGTTATATGGTTATCACGCGGCTTTCCCTGAAGGCTAGGTAGGTTATATAGGTTCTAGGTTTACGCGGGCTTGTGTTCCGTAGCTCTATGTCTGATATGCGCCTATTTTGCGTGAAGCTAGGTAACTGTTTGTAGGGTTTCTCGACGATAAAAATAGTACATTACTGCAGAGGCTGAGGAAGTAAGGGGTGACCGGCCGAGTACATATAGATGGCCGAGCGAAAGCGAGGTCAGATAGTTACGAGGCTGGCAACCCCTTTTCACTCCGAGGTATGTATAGTGCTTTTCTCAAAAAATAAGCAATGAAATAAATTAAAAAACACTCCAAAAAATCAATTTTTTTTCTAGAGACACTAAAAGTAAAATAGACAAAAATAGAATTACAGAATGAAAATAAAACAATTTCTTTTCCAAAAACCGTTACAGTAGGTAACATTTTTACAGCGAATATTTACATGAAATATTTTAAATGTGTATTATGTGTAAATGAGCAATTTAAAATTATTGGAATTTGTTTGTAATGTGTTATTTGTTATGTTCGTGTCAATTTTAGGTGTATAAATAAAACTGCAAAATATAGCAAACATCGTTTATTGTTTTTTGAACGGCTGAACGCCGTGATGCTGTGTCAAAAATAAATGTAGAATGGAAATGAGAAAAAAAAGAACATTGCAGGCCTGGGCCGGCAATGTTGTATGCAATTCCATTAAAGGCATCTCGTCTAGCCGCAATACAATATACTTTGCGGTCTATTATATTATAGGGCACGTAATGTCAATATTTCATTGCAAGTTTGAGAAAATATACTGGTTATAAGATTCCATAGTTTGTTGGCGCGATGAGATAAAAACACTCATTCAAACTTTGTTCTCTGTCTGTACTTTATACTTAGGTACACACAAACCAAATCAACTTTGTCCAAGCAATATACCGGTAAATACCTACACGTAAAAAGTTTTGGTGAATCGTATTCCCAACTGCCCAATAACTAGCCGGTTACCTCATAAATTATTGTCTCACAAAGTTAACTCGTAGCAATAACAACACTTGACATCGACAGTTATCGATACATTCATATTGATTATTTAGGGACTTATGTCTAGGTATTTTCTGTAGACACTTAAGTTACTCGTATAGATTGCTGTTCATTTGTTATTGGTTTTAAGGATTACGTATTTCAATTGGTTAAAATAGAAGCCTTATAGAATCACTCGGATATGTGTCTATTCTGCTGCCAAACAGTAATGTATTGCATTGTCGTATTATGTAGGCATGCTTGTTTGTCACTAGACGCGTTTGACTTGACCACAATATGAATATCTCAGTTTCTCTGACATTTTAGCTATAAATATATAATTAGGTCATAATTAAGCCCATTTCATTGAGCGTCAGGTATATTGCTCTTTACAGTTACATAAATCAAGCACGTGCAAAGTTTCGTACACTGTTCATGACCACGTAATGTTTGACCCCCCCTGCCTAGGCCCCGATCCCCCGCGCCCACGCAGCGGCACGTCTGACCTCAATTTATCCGCCTATTTATAATAATAACGAATACCAGTATTCCGTGAACCTGAATAAACTATAGATAGGCTTACAACTTAATGGATGTCCTTTTTTGTGTTATTGTAATGTAATTGTATTGAGAGTAGCGTTGAATAAACCAGGAAAAAAACAATTTTTTTGCAAACTGATCGTTTTCTTCGGATTTATAAGGAAAATTTCTGTTGCTATTTTAATAAAAATTATGGTTTTTGACTTTAATTTTCGCATTCCATGATCTATACTACCCATCTTCATAAACCACCTGAAAGTACTCAAACACAAACATTCATATGACTAGTGATGGGTCGCTACCGGTAACTTACTAAAGGCGGGAATATTCCCAGTAACATTACCAGTAATATTACCCACGATCAGTAAGATTGGGTAATATTGAAAATATTGTCAGAAAGTAGATGTTTTATTCGTGTTAAGTACTAACAGAGTTTACATTGCACCGATTTTTAATGATAAAAGTTACGAATCTTTTTTAAGTTAGTAAATTACCAATCTTACCAGTAACATTCTCAATGTTACTGGGTATTTTCCCAATGCTACCGGTAATATTACCAGGTAAGATACGAAACTACAGTGTTACTTGAGATTTATTGATCAATTACTTAGTTCAAGGATAATAGTCCAATATATGAATATCTGGAGGCACGGTAGTGCCCCGCCAAGTCGAGCAAAACAAAGGCACGGCCGTACCATCTTTTTTTCAAAGCCATTCAAGCCATTTTCAGCCTCCTGTAGTTTTGTGCTGGCTAAAGCTGGAAACCTTGAATTTTCAGGGATATACAGGGTGTCCCTAAAACCAACTTTTATACGATCAGGGCTGATAGACCAGCTCATAAGAACCTAGATTAAGTAAATTTGACCTCAGTAAAAATCTCTTAGTTTTCGAGATATTGACGTTTTTGTAAAACTCGTGCTAAGTGATACCCTGACTCGGTGTTTTGAGTATCATTGCTAAAATATCAAGTATTTTACAAATCTGTTTTTTGCTATGTGTGGCCAAATAACTATGCTATTGAACGTATTTTCTATTTTTGCTAATTTATTCATGCTGTGGACACAGTACAATAACAAAAAAAAATTATTCGATTTTTTTCAAATTTCACCTCTGACTTCGAACTAGCGTGGTGAAAAAAAAATGTACCAACATAACCAGGCACTCAACGTAAAAAAATTTCACATTTATTGTAGTTTCTAAAATGGTATAAAATTTACAAAACACTGTAATAATTTTTGAAATAATGATATTTTGTTACAAAATTAACTGTCTGCCGCCTTCATCTCATACGATCCGGTTGAACTAAGTTTGCACCTGGCGTGCTTGACATCACATACAAATTAGGTGCAAACTTCACGTAATCGTCAATATCTCGAAAACTAAGAAATTTTTATGAGGTCGATTTTACTCAGTCTCGTTTTTTATGAGCTGGTTTATCAGCCCTGTTCGCCATATTGTAAAAGTCGCGAATTTTGATAGCCTGGATCAGTCTTTCGAAAGTCATGACTTCAAATTTCAGTATTTTCTTAATCTGCTTTTTGTTTTAAACATTACTTAATAATTATGCTATCATACCTTATCAAAATAAATTAGATTTTACGTGATTCAAAATATGACCTCGGATTTGAATCGCGTAATACTTAAAACAAATTTACCATGCTAAAATAAAAAAAAATAATGTAGTTTAAAATAGTAAGATTTTACACACTAGACACCGTAGTTTTTAAGATAATAGCATTTTAATTCAAAAGGAGGTTATACTACAATATTCCATTGGTTAAATTTCGTACCAGAATTTGAATTTCGAACAGAAAAGGTATGACAGCATAATTATTAAGTAATGTTTAACAAAAAGCAGATTAAGAAAATACTGAAATTTGAAGTCATGACATTCGAAAGACTGATCCAGGCTATCAAAATTCGCGACTTTTACAAAATGGCGAACAGGGCTGATAAACCAGCTCATAAAAAACGAGACTGAGTAAAATAGACCTCATAAAAATTTCTTAGTTTTCGAGATATTGACGATTACGTAAAGTTTGCACCTAATTTGTATGTGATGTCAAGCACGCCAGGTGCAGACTTAGTTCAACCGGATCGTATGAGATGAAGGCGGCAGACAGTTAATTTTGTAAACAAAATATCATTATTTCAAAAATTATTACAGTGTTTAGTAAATTTTATACCATTTTAGAAACTACAATAAATGCGCAATTTTTTTACGTTGAGTGCCTGGTTATGTTGGTACATTTTTTTTTCACCACGCTAGTTCGAAGTCAGAGGTGAAATTTGAAAAAAATCGAATAATTTTTTTTTGTTATTGTACTGTGTCCACAGCATGAATAAATTAGCAAAAATAGAAAATACGTTCAATAGCATAGTTATTTGGCCACACATAGCAAAAAACAGATTTGTAAAATACTTGATATTTTAGCAATGACACTCAAAACACCGAGTCAGGGTATCACTTAGCACGAGTTTTACAAAAACGTCAATATCTCGAAAACTAAGAGATTTTTATTAAGGTCAAATTTGCTTAATCTAGGTTCTTATGAGCTGGTATATCAGCCCTGATCGTATAAAAGTTGGTTTTAGGGACACCCTGTATAGGGCATTATAAGACTTAAATAATTATATTCACAATAACATTCAATTTCGACGTGCAGTTTAAGAACTAGTGCACGTCAGTTCTTTAGTTTTGTCACTGACTGACTGACTGATGATCACCATAATTCTAAGGTACTTCTAGCAGACACACAAGCTCCAAATTTTTAGCTGTTAGGCTATCATGTCATGATGACCAAGTTAGGCAGTCTTTAAAAAATGGAATTTAGTAATAAGATGGTCTTACTGGAACATTCAAAATGACGGGATTGAAAGAGGTCCGATTATGAAGCATCTATAAATTATCATTAGGTACATGAGTTAAGAAGAGCTGCTACGTTAGCGTTAGCTACGTTATTCGATTTGCAAAGCTATAAATTTAACAGAGATGCAAGATAACGCTGTTCCTAGCGATATGCTTTGGCGCTTGTTAAATATAGGCACTTGTCCTCCTTCCACAAATACTTGAAGTTTTTGTGTTTTTTATAGTTTTTTATAACCTATCTTCAGCGCGAGAAAAAAAAATTAAAAAATGCAAGAGATTTGATACTTAGTAACTATGTATTTAACCATTAATTTTGAATAAGAATAGGCTGTGATGTTTCTGCTTTCGATCATTTCGGGCTGAATTCTTGTTTAACACTAAGAGCTTTAAAAAAAAACTCTGTTAGACGTATAGAAGTGCCAGTCACCCCAATTAGCAGAGAAATACTATCTCGTGTCATTAGAGCACTCGATTATAATTCCTTCTTCCCCGCCCTTAAAATGTCGTTTAAAAAAGTGTTACTAGATGTGATTTACGTACTAAACTAACTATACCTCTTTACAACTTAAAAACAAAGAAAGTACCTATCTATCTACTTCAAAAATGAACGCTTACTTCGCGTGGTACAAAATGTAATAGACAACATCAAACACGATGGTTAATTAATATACTCAAATAAACGGAAACATACTCAAGCTCGCACTTACATTTGAGTACGGTTTATTTTGATTAGAGAGTCCTTCGAGAGCGTAGGTGGTACTTGTAGCACGAAGCCCGTAGCACCGCTACGGCGTAGGCGCTCGTAGCGCTGCGGTTGTTTTATTAAAGCCTGTCAATAAACCTATTTTAAACCTGCAATTCCACAACCTATCATAAATAATTTCTGTTAGATTTTTTTTTAAATAATACTGGTATTTGCAGTATACCTCAAAAATATTGCTTTTTTCCTCACACATACTCAAATACAAAATTAATTTGCATTACATAAGGATATTTTATGTAAAATATTCGCTTTCTAGTCTTCCGCAGCTTTAATTATTATTTGTATGTCTTTCCCGTACACGAGACAATGGTGTCTCGGCCCTTTGGGAGGCGTGCGCGGAGCCGAAGCCAACGCGTAGAGGCCCTTTCGACAATTTAATGAGAGGCAAAGTGTACACCCAGCGGATGCTGTCCCTGCCCGTGTCATGGGACGCACGCAGAGACAGCCCCCGCCAAATGCAAGGACTATTGTTGATTGATGGAATCTAACTCTACTGGGCTATGGCGGTGGAAATATGGACTAAATTACTGGGTTATGGATTGAGACATGACGGCGCCTGTCAGGAAAAGTGTCAATTATTATTATTATTATTATTTATTGACAAACCAAGAAAACACAGACTAATACAATCAAATGATAAATAAATTGAGGGATCGTGCCCAGCCTGTGCCTCAATTACAGGAGTGCAACAGCATTCACCATAAATGGCAGTTTCTAAAATGTATTTATTTAGTTTATTTCTTAAGTGATTGTAATAATAAAATGTTCGAGGTGCTTAAGAAAGCCAATTATATAATTTGAGAGCACTTGGTTACAGTTCTCGACTAAGGCAGCGTTTTTATTTGCAACTCAGCAATATTTACAGATTCACTGTCTAGTACGAAGTACGAGTATATGACGGAATCTTTGTCGCGGCTCGTTCGGCAAAACTCGGTGATAGGTATGGCCGCCGCCTCGCCGGCCGGCAAGCGTGCGCTTTTACATGTTTACATGCTAGTGGTGGATCGGTGCGTTATCGATATCGACACATAACAATACAATAAGTATTTATAAAATGATTAAGGATAATAAAACAACGGTTGTTTAGTGTGGGCAGGTTTGAATCTTGGCCGAGGCAAATAATTATTAAATTTTCGCTTTCAATAAAAAAATGTTTAGTTGGTGCAGAGTTTTGAAGACAGGATAATATTAACGCAAACCGATGACTTCATATTGAAAGCTATTTTGCTGTTTCCGCAGGTTAAGGCCTCAACTAACTTAAAATTTGGCCATATCTTGTTTTTTTTGTGAGGAATAGACTCCAAAGTGTTATATTAATTATAAATTATTAATATAACCACATTATGTTTTTTTATCCATTTCTGCTTCAATGTCACCGCAGTTACATGGCACTCTGCGTTAATGATTCCTGGACTTAGAGCACAGTTAGCTTACTGATCACGCTTTATTGGCAGACAAGTCGTAATATGTAGGTACACGTTTGGGCTCCTTATATCGTATTATAATAAACTGTAGGCAATCACGCTGAAACTCATTATTATTTGTAATTCCTTTGCATTTGATGGAGTACCGTAAAACGGGGTGACTTAAAGAAGAAATGGGGCTACTTTGATATGGTTTTAACATGGTCTTTATACTTTATTAGCTGGTTGCAACTTGATAATCAGCTGCAAAATCAACCAAAGTATTCCGTATATTGAGTTTTTGAGTGTTAGCAGTTTTTCTTTTATACGCATTTATAAAAGAAAAACTGCTTTTGCAAAGTCGCCCCTGTATTTTAAAGTAACCTTGGTTTACGATACCTAACCTTCTTCTTTTCTTTAATTTTTCTTTCATTATGTGAACATAGGAAATTGTTGATACCACTTACTGTTATTGGTGGGACGATCTAGTGTACTAAATATTACGCTAAATCGTCTCTCCATTAAGTGGTATCAACAATTTCCTCAAAGTTTGAGAATCAGGGTCTTAGTGTCTTCCAAGTCAGAACCTCCGTTGCACAAACAGAATATTTAAACAATGCCGACAGAATTCACCAATACTCAATAAACTATATTTTCATCGACATCAATATTAACCCCCGTCCCTATACGAGCCGGGCCCAGCCCCTCAGTCGGTGAAGCCGGGAGCTCGCGCGCGGACGTTACATCCGCCATCTTGTTTACCCGCCGCCGTTCCCCAAATAATCACAAGTCGCTTCGCAATCAATCGGCAATAACCGAGCTATCGCACGAATATAACCGCTAGTGCAGGTAAGACTGTTGTTTTGGCTAAATTTACTCCCGCCTCCTACAGTCCACTGAAATGAGCCTTGGTCTCAAGGACGTTTTTTGTTCGACGACACTTCCGGAGTAAATACGCAATTTTATTTTTGTTTTTGAGACGCAGTCGACTTATATAAACAAGAACTTATTTGTTTACATTTAAGAGTATTGTTTTGATCTAATAATTATCGAAATCGAGGTATTATTTAAACATTCAATCCAGCATGTTTTTTAATATATAAAGATAAGATTGATCACGTTTGGGTTACAGTTGATTTTTTGACGTATTGTTACCTATGGTTATGTCGGATTATTATTGATATTAAGTCGGTATATATGTATAGCCATCGATCTCAGCAGATATAAGCTAAGGGTTAAGAGAGGTTGGGTAACAATGATAAGAGACACGCCCCGCGCCGACGAAACCGGGTCAAGCCACTACCGGTTTAGTGAATTATAAATAATTTCCACACCTAAATGAAAACACCAACTACCAACACCAAGATATACCTCTAATAAGTACATCGTACTACCATCTAATACATCAAAATTGCAATTGCAACCATAGGTACTTTCGCACATGTAGACAAACTGAAGTAGAATGTTACAGCATCTTTTTTGATGCTTTAGAGTTTGTCAAAATTACGAAAACCTTGATAAAGTATCGTTATCAAAACTAAACAATGTATACCACCAATGCTAGTTGGAGTAGTAATTGTTCTAATGATTAATGTTTTAGGAATATATTTGAAGTGAGTACTTAGAAATCAAATAGAACGAGGTAAAATAAATCGGAATAACGCTACAGAAATTACTGCACATTTTAGACTGTACGCACTGCCAGGCGCATGAAATAAAAGCCAAAATTAGACTGCGCGATACATACCGAGATATGCAGTTAAACGCAAACATAATTCTATTCATGGATGATTCCTATAAATAACCAATTTTACCTAATGCGATATTTAATTCAGATTTTATACGATAGATTACTGGAATGACCTTTGAAGCGAAGCAGGTTAAAACAGGGAACAAATCTAGTTTCTATCTATATTTATGCACCTTATTATTGCGCAGTATTTCAGTTGTAGGAACGAGTTCGTATATTGATGAATTCACAATTTAGCGTTCATAAAGCCACTATTTCATCGTCATATGTTTTCAGGGTGGAAAATATTATGATCATAAAGAGAAACTATCATAAATCCGTAAATCTGCTTAAAGGAATATTTATTTCTTTTTAAGAAATTAAAATAATTTGAAGTAGGTAGTTATCTGCCGTTCTGAAAGGCGACTTTTTACTCCATTTTACTACCACCTCTTCAAAGCGCAAAACTGAAACTTGTAAATCCATAAACAAGATTTTAACGCTGAAGTTTATAACAGATAGTAAATGTTTACTGGCTGTACGCCTTGGTCTTGGCGTTCAACTCAGCGAGTAAACGAGGTCAATGATAACTGAAGAACGTAGGAGGTCGTTAGCATGGGTTTTCAATCGATTGTTTTGCCATTAGAAGGTGTTAGATTGACAATGTAAAACAACGGTCACGTACATTACTGACAAATAATATTTGTAAATATGTATTTAGGTCTACAAAAATTAGACATTAACAGTTGTAAAAGTAGAGGTTAAATATACTACTTATAGTCAAATGAAAACAATTGCAATAGAAGCACAACAGAACGTTAGTAATATGGATTACTCAATTAGTGACATGCCTTTTTCTTTAGCACAAAGAAGTATCTTTCAGTTCTACTACGTGACATATGGCACGTTCGCTTCATGCTGATAGCCGTGAAGTTCTTATTACTGGGTACTTGTACCCAAGAACATGATAATTAACACGGCGGTAATAATAAGTACCTACTACGAAGCGTAACCTATGTAAACTGTTATTGTTAAATAAATGATCATCATTCATTTAATACTTTCATAACCGAAGCTTCCGTAGCGCTACGCTGTTGCATGAGGATACATGAGGAAACCCATAAGTAGCGGAAAGTTGCTACGAGCCTAGCTTAAGTTCCCGTTTTTGAAAGTGTTAACTAACTAAAACCCTAATACCTCACGTACTTTTAAGAATAGGCTAAAATTCTATATATTTCAGCATATTTTCATAATGTAAATGATATAACAAGATAAATCGCGCACTATCGATCAATGATATGTTATAAGAAGATACGTTATACGCTTACCCACCAGCAGAAAAAATGCTTCCAAGAATGCAGCAGCACACATTCGTACCTCACTATACTGTGTACATACTCACACATATTAACAAATTGCGTAAAAGAGGTGACATAGTTACAATAATAAAAAAGAGACAGCCAGCTTTTGTTTCTTGCGCGATTAATTTTTAAACGTCACCCAGTAAACCAATCGGCTAGAATCAGCGCTCATTTGAGACAGATTAAGCACGTAGAAGGTCAAAATTACATTTCAGAGTAGTTTCTGCCTATCTAGTCCTACCTACGGAATTTCAATAGTGTAAATGATTTTTATTCAACTTAAAGTTTTGACAATAAAATGTTACACTTAGTTTGTATTCTAATAATATTTTTAGTTTTAATACGTTTTAACAATTAAATTGTGTATTAAATTGTACCGTATTATGTTAAGTACTGGCCGACGTATTTACAAAAGCGATATATGCCTTAAGATATGATATATTTATGAGAAAATACCTGTATGAGCGCTGAATATATATTAATATTTACTATCGTTTAAGTTTATATACTTTATAAGGAATCAATGCGATTCAACATGACTCATCTATAAATATGTTCATCTTTGCCGCAGTATGTTTATCCTTGTTACCCTCGTTGTCAAGGACGTAAGTTTGTCTTTTTCATTCAAATGTTGTCTATGGTACGAAAATGGCGTCGTATTTGAAAAATAAAATAATAAAAACGAGAAATCAAATTATTTCAGCATACTTACGTGTGATATGAGATCCCTTGCGCTTTGTTGCACTTTACTGTATAATTGGTGCACTTCCTCATCACACACGTTTCACTGTTTACATTTTCATGCTGCCGTCCTCAAACTAAAAGGCCGCTAGTTTGTATGAAGTTTCATACAAATTATTGGCCTTTTAATTTGAGGACGGCAGCATGCATCTCGTTGACCCGACCCCAGAGTGACTAAAGGGTGCTACGCCAATGAGCGTCCATCTAGTGCTTCACTTTTGGAGTGCTTGTAACCTATCTATATTAATAATTTAGCCGGGCCCTACGGTAGACCTGAACCAAAAGCACCTCAAAAATTAAAGTGTTAAAAAATAACACTTTCGAATCGACAACTTATATTCGCAAAATTCGTATAACGGAGAAACAAGCGTATAAAGATGTAAAATAATTTGAATAATACCAAAAACAGTCGGCCATGTTTCTTTGCTGCGTTCGGAGACTGCCATAGCTTAGCGAAGCGCGCGTAATGTGTGGGCATTAATTGAATTTGTACACACTCGGCGAGAACGGAGTAAACTAAACTGACGAGGTGACGACATGAGTAAGAAAAACGTTTTTTACATTAGAAAATCGTGCGTATAATATTATTTCAACAAAAAAAAAAACAATATTTACATGCATCGTGCTATTTTTAAAACGTAATAAATTACTAAACAAGTGGAAACTGCACAATATTATTGTCTCATTGCTCAATGAAAATGACAGTTGAAATTGTAAGCTAAAAAAAACAAAAAAAAGGAATAGGCACTTTTATAAATCCTTCTGAAGGTATGGGGGCTTTTTAAGTTTATTCTGACTTAGGAAACAAAATTATACCAATTTTCGAACATTTTTAATCTGTTCACGATAATTTTCGACATAGAATATTGAGAATGCAAGCCTGAATGTTTTTTTTTCTTAATTTTGGAGGTGGGAATGTTCAAATATACAAATACTTTCGTAAATTTCTTTTCTACGGGGGGGGGGGGGGGGGAGAAATAGTGGATGGCAGGTAATTTTATCCCCTTAATATGGAGGGATAACTTATTCGGGGAATCTGTTGAAAAAGTGTCCTGTCGAATGCAGTAAATAACAGTTTTGAATCTCCCTGCAGTAACGTTACGTTAACGCAACAGGAGGGTAGGTACGAAGTGGATTTAGTATGCTACGGCCACATTATCGGCGATTCGGCGTAAATTTGTACTGTCATCTCTTTCCCTGACATACAAAAAGAACAAGACGTCAACACGAATATTCGCCAAATCCCGATAATATGGCTGCAGAATATAATATGGCTACAGAATTGATTACTACATTGAAAAGGGAGTGACACGAACTGATCAGGTCTGGAACACCACATTGCGCATAAAAAACCACGTTGCTGATGCAGGTGCCAAAACTGCGTTGCCGATGCACGTGCTTAAACCGCGTGAAGTCGGACTGTACCGGGGCCTGCCACATTTGCCATATGCATCCACATAGGTCGGTTAAACTGATTATGGGGTCATCCATAAAGTACGTCACACGATTTTTCAGACTTTCATCTTTTTAATATAGGCTGTCACATTTGGCTAGGTAACGGTGGCCCACGTCGCCTACGTCTAACGCCGCCTCTGAACCGGGGCGATTCTAATTCAAGGGGAGAGTTGTGATCACTAATGGGAAATTATAGTCTAACAACATAAATTGAATTCGGTTTTTAAACGGGACTCTACTATTTTAGATGTTTGAAAAATTAAAGTTTTATATACTTTATTTTTGAAGATAGAAATGTGAAAAATCATACTTTGGATTTTAGATAAAAAGTGATTTTATCTACCTTTCTAAATTCGATTTTAATGTGGATTACCCAAATAGCATTGCGTCATTACTTTAAAAATAAACACGTATCTGACACTGACTCCAGGTAAAAACGCAGTAAGTGTATATGAAGTTCTGACGAATGAAGAACTTTTGACGTTTTCCTCTACGACGTTTTGAGATACCTACGAGTTTTTTTCAAAGTAGTGACGGTTGGAATTTTGTAATGAAAGTCCTTAAATAAGGTTTTGGATAGTTTAAACCAAAAACGACTTCAACATTATTTTAATGTTTGGAACTCAGCCGTCAGTTCAACATCCTCATTTTTGTAATGTCTGTTAAAAATAAAATATAATTTCTAAGGAATTAAATGGGGGTTTGTGATTCTTTACATTTTGCCCGGGCGAAGCCGGGTTCACAGCTAGTCTACTTATAAAACATCATTGCTATCGATAGGATAAATTTAGTATCGGTCCTCCCTTCGGTGCTACGTGATTCGTAGCACGTCCGCTCGTTCGCTACGCTCGCTACGCCGCAGCCCGCTACGAAGGCTACTACGCAGTTCCCTCCGCTTACGTAATCTGCGTCTCGCCTTTTGTTTGTTCGCGACTCGGGAGGCCACGGATAAACAATCTTCGTAAATTGTTGGACGAAGCTAAATTGTTTTGAAACAAATGCTTTTGTAAACAAAGATGTTGTATAGAAAAGTGTAGCCGCGTTTACTTTGCATTAATTTGTTTTATTCTGTTTTATCTACATTTTTTGAGTTATTTTTTTAATTAAGGTTCTGCTAGTCAATGTTTATCATCTTATAATAGTTTGACTTGCGTGCAATTTAGTGCGTTAATCTAAATCTGGTAATAAAGCGTCAACAAAATAGGCAACTGTAAACTGTAATAAAAATATTTTATATTATTTGCTCTAAAAGGTAAGCGGTAAACTAAAATGGGTAAGCGGCGCAATTACGCAATGTTAACATTCCGGTGTAGTTATTTGTTTGAGTTAATTGAACGACTTGTAACTACGGTAATATTTATGCTTCAGTTAATATTGCATGAGTTACGACCGCTGGTGTGCTTACACTACTCTTTACACACTCTTTTACAATAGTCCCCACCTCTACAAACAACCGGTAAAGCACAGTACATTCAGAAGTAATATATATAACAAGAAAACACTATGTATTTTATGTTATTAGCATTATTAGGTATATTCAAGTTGCGTCGATTTACGTGCACATAATACAGTCAAGCAAAATTGTGGAGGCCATCCCCTTAAGGACATTTTGCTCTAAAGACCATCTTCTCTCATAACTTGTTAAGTTAAGGTATTTTTGGGGTTCCGTATTTCAAAAGGATCATTTTGTTGTCCGTCAGTCTGTTTGTCTGTCAAGACTCTTTATGTGGGGAACGCGTGGGAGGTACAAAGTTGAAATTAAAACCATTTACTCAAGTCTACGGTCCCTTAATGCTGTGAATAAATCAAACTTCTAAGTTAACGTGAAAAAAAGATACGGCCGTTTATGCCGCAAAAATCGTATATTTCGACACTCTGAATAAATTCAACTTGTCTGTTGATCTAGAACTATGAAATTTGGTAAATAATATCGTCTTATACTACGAGTATAGGGAAAATCTGAAAACTATACATTTGTAATTAAATCATAAAAAATATAGACTTTACTAAGGGAATCAAAATGTAAGTGATATATGTACCTACAAATTTGCACGGAACCCTCGATGGGCGAGTCCGACTCGCACTTTTCCGGATTTTACACTCACTAGGAGTGAGTTTATAGTACATTACACAACTAGGGTGGTAATACAAAGAAAGGCCGAGATCGCAGAAGTTTGCGGCCCAAGCTGCAAGCGACGGACGTAAATATGCGATCGAGGGCTTTCTTTATTATCTTCCGTGTTGTGTACGTCATTTTATGTCTACACTTGGCCAGAGAGCGGCTTTTTCCGTACGCGCAGCGTGCGGAAAAAGCCACTTTATGGCCAGGTGTGGCATAAAATTAAATACCGTGTAACTTATCAACGTTGTGACGATATGACAAGATATGTCGTTTGACATGAATCGTAAATTTTGTGATGAGCACTAATTGCCAGTTAATTATTAACAAATGGTAAAATAAAGAATCGCAAATCGCATGTGTTCGGGGCCCGAGCCATAAATGAGACATTCTTAGACGTATTATATTTCTGACTCTCATTATTAACCATATTCGGATATGCTATATTATGGTGGGTTATGGCTCAGGGTACATCGCGTGGCTTGTACATATATACAGCGTGGGAGGGACTATACCGACAAACTTTAACTATAGATTCTAACAACTATTAGTAGTAAAAAATGTTATGTGATGTATAGTCGAAAAACGCTTACTTTCCGAGATATTCATTATTTTGTAAATGAAAAATCCCAAGTGTGTAACAAGCCCTAATAAATGTGACTAAGATACCTTTACTATTTTTTTAAAATCCTTTAACTAAACAGGAATTAACCTTCGCAGTATTTGATGGTAAGCGACTACGAGGCCAAAAAATTGACCTTTCGTTTCTATTTTAGCTTTTTTTTTCTTTTTGATAACTTTTCAGCCAGTAAGGACATGTTTATAACGAGGGGCTTAATTTACTGATTTATTTTGTTCCATAAGACTATTAATGTAAAATGACAATATTCGACCCATGTTGATATAACATTTTTTACTCGTCACACCACCAGGAATTCATGGCTAAAGTATGTCGGTATAGTCCCTCCCACCCTGTATAAGGTACTAACAAATTAGATACCAATATTTTAAGAGATGTTAACTTACATGAACACAATTAACTTTTTTATAGAAATTAAGATTTTTTTTTATATGATATTTTTGGTCTTCATTTCCCGAACAAAATAAATGAATTTAAATTCTACCCCAACTTAATCATACTGTTAATTTAACTGACAAGAACACTAGAAAACGACGTTCATCCGTATTGAAAAGTAATTAACCATAAGATAATCAAAGAGGTCTTAATCACATTTTACCTCATTAATATGGTGCTTCACGTAGCAAACTTACTTCCCTGATTTCCTCCAAAAAAACATACATAATTTGTTTATTGTTTTATACATAAATTAACTCAGAAATATTAGTACTAGCTCTACAAATATTGGTACCTAATTTATTAGCACCTTATATGTGCGCACCGTGAACGAACGCACTACAAGCAAAGATTTAATAAGAATGCGTAAGAATGCCCCATGTACGTATCCCTATCGTACTGTCTGCGCCACGACCTTGAATCAGGGCTCGGAAATTTACTCCATACAAAAATACCGGTATTCTTTCCGTTCTTATCGTTCTTTGGTTTTTTAAGCAGACAATCTAATAATACGAAATCATGACTTAAATACATTACTGAGCTCTACATACAAAGCATAAAATAATTCAAAATATTGGGCTATTTCGGGGTTTTCGCAAAATACCGGTTTCGAGCCCTGCCTTGAATACGTATCGCGCGCTCCTAAATGGCCGAAGTATGACTACTTATCCGTCTTACGGCATATAATACCGAAGATATGATAATTATATCTAAAACCATACCATATCTAAAACAATAATATTTCCGCGTAGATGCGTAGGAAGCGCGACATCCCGTCACGGTATTGATTTCATGCATCTAAGCGAAGCTTTAGCCTTGAAGCGACGCCAAACTCCTACCGGGCCTTTGTTAGCTTTTAGATGCCAGTGCCTCCTAAAAAAAGGAAATAAGTCACATTAATTTCTAAATACAACGAGAGCAAGTTATTCATTGAGGCTTGTTTCGTTTTCTAGGTACCGATGTGATGAATTTATTAAATATTTATTTTATGATATATTACACTTTTTTTGGGAATTGAAACTCCACGGCATTACACGGTTGAGAGTTGATTTTATAATAGTATAAATTATAATTGTGCAGCTTGTTCCCTTTTTAGGGTTCCGTACCAAAATGGTAAAAAAAGGAAGTCTTATGGTGCGACTCTGTCTGTCTGTCTGTCCGTCTGTCTGTCACAGACGTCACAGCCAGATATCTCAAGAACTACTGCTGCTGCTATCGATATGAAATTTGTAATAGTTTTAAAAGTCGCTAACCTGGCCTTATTTGACGTAAAAAAAATCTTGTACCTTTTTACTCTTTTTTTTTAAAGAAAGGCCCCCTTTTAAAAAAAAGTAAAAATGGGAGGTCGAGAATTTAAAGCAATTCTATTCTACTAAGTGGGGTATCAAATGGAAGGGCTTACCTACTTTGTAGATTCCAAAGCCATTTTTTTTTGTTAATCATGTACTTTTTGATTTATGACCAAAAATGTTCAAAAAAATACCATTCCCCCTATCATCTTCGAATTTATTATCTGTAATAATTACCATTTATTAATATCATCCTAAAAATTACAGGAATAATATAACGGTTTTCCTAAATTGCACCGATTTTTTATAAATTTGCAAAAATGGTAACATATACTTATTTGGTCCTACTGGGCTAACCGCCATACAGTTTTTCTTGAACTATTCACGTATCTACTTACTAGTTTGTTCGTAACCCTCGGTGTACGAGTCCGACTCACACTTGACCGGTTTTTCTTTTACTGGAAACACAGACATAACCCAGCGTATCTAAAGGGCGCAGGCCCGAGCTTGGCTTTCCAGGTCACAGCGGATCTTTGTTACAATGCCTTTGTGTCAATTGACTTCATAATGAAATGAAAGTAATTTATCCAAGAACTGCCAAATCAATTAGTTTACACTACGCATAAAAATAAAACGAACAGATAATCGGAAAACCCGGAGACAAAGCGATGCGATGTTAAAATTATAACCGAGTTCAAAAAATAGGAGGTTTTCAGTTCAGTTGTATTTTGTTACATCGGAACTCTGTCATTCAATAATAAAGCGATTGGTTTTTTTTTATTTAAAAAGTATAATTTCGCATTGGGTAATGCCAGAGTTAAGTAACCCATGTTTAATATCAACATTAATTTAAATGATATATTTTTCCAATTGTCTACTCTTTCACTTGGTATGTGTTTTTCTCCAAAACTGTATAAAATGCCACAAAACAACAATCCGGTCGCCAAATATTGATATTGTGGAATTATTATGCATGTTTTTAGTAAAAATATTTTCTGTCCCGATTTCGGTGAATAGCCTGTAATTTTATTTTAGTTAAAAGAGTCAATGGTTATGGAACTTTTATTTATCAATTTTGTTAAAGAGAATCAATCCGTTAGTACTACGTAACGTACTTGTACTTGGTAAATAAGCGTTAGACATAATATTGCTAGTTTCCTAGAATTTACTATAATCAATCAAAAAACGGCTAAGGTGCCGTTATAAACATGATCCTATCAACGTGATTAATTGCGTTTCCTCCACGTCAGACGGTTACGTCCAGATTCACGAATTTCACAGTTTACTGACCTTTCACTAATTTGGGGAAAAACTTAACATCAACGTTACAAATCGCGATCTGGCATGTTTTGGCCCGAGGTGGATGATTGTATTGATCGCGTGCCAGCACTAAATTACCGTGTTAAACGACACCTTGCATAATTTATGGCCGATTTTTTGGAGCGTTAAGTTCAACAGCGCAAATTAGTTTTGCGACCTTTAATGTGGTATATGTGAATAGATACTACCTACTTCCTGTACACACACAACTATGTTCATCCTACTAATATACTTATCTACCTATCTGTATAAATAAAAAATAATTCCCGAAATGTATGCACCCGCATAACTTCCGAACGACTGCACCGAATTGGATAATTAGTACTTAATACCTAGTTTCGCGAACGAAATATACCTATACCTATATTGTAAGCTCTAAATGGTGAAAAACTCATTGACGCATTGGCAGACCCTATAATATTTAACATTTTGAAAGTGACTAACCTCATGGTAGGTAATTAAGTATAGAAAATGTTCACAAGGATTTCTCGGCGTTCTATATATAATCTATACCCTGAGTTTGAACAGTGTTACTAATACTCGTAAGTGGGCGTACTATTGGGCGGCCGGTTTTCGTGATCAATGGAACATCTATAAAAGCGCGATTGGCTATCCATCACCTAACCTAAACTGTCGGAGACGCGGCAACCGCTAATGGAATCCCTAATTAAAGTCGAGCGTGAACATTACTGCAGGATCGAAAACTAATAAAATGAACATAATAATATAAATATAGATATAAAGATTTCATTACCATTTACAAAAGACGTGTTTCGCCTAAAGAGCAATAATATTTTTGTATATACAGGGTGATTTCGGGGTCGTGATCCTAACCATTTTTTTCTGACTCAGTAAATGATTGCGATGCTGCCTGTATTTATTTTAATTGAAACAAAGATGATTCGTTATTTACGATATTATTTTTATTTATAAATTATTATTGATTCAAAATGCGTGGTCACCCTACTTTTAATATTACACCTTTTTAGAAAACAAACTCTCTGACTCTCTCTCCATGCACTTGACATACGTTTTCTTGGGAAATAGTAGGGTGACCATGATCTCGAATTATCGCAGTTTTTTTTGCCGACTAAAATAAGTCGCTGGTGTACTGTTAGTCCTAACCTATCGTGATCCTTAGGAGAAAGTAAGTTAAATGCTTCTTTCTTGCTCCACGACCCCGTAATCACCCTGCATACAATGTAGTGTTTTAATAATAAAGTAATGAGTTTTCATCTTTGTTTCAGATTTCGCCTGCAACGCGGAAGAGAAAATAATCAAAATTCTGCCGCTCCTGATATTACTTTTTTCTTATCAGTGTCAGTGTCAGAAACGAAACACCCAAGATGACAGACGATAATTGAACAAAATCAGTTGTGAAACTTTAGCTTTTACAAAACTCCTGTGAAAGTGCAATCCTTGTGACCATGGGGAAATCCCACTAGTGTTGTGAGCTAGCAAGCTCTCCCAACCCCGCTCGACCCATCAATGCTAAACTACAGACTAGTTTCAACGCATTTCTTGAAGCAGCCGTAAATCCCATAAAAGGCGTCTATAATATTGACTGTTTGTGCCGTACCAATATGTGCCGCGACCGAGACATGTCGGTGCAGAGGAGTGACATCATCAAATAGACACCGCGGACCTCCCTAAGACTGTAAATTATCTATAAGTTCAGTGTCAAGTTATCGTCAAAACGGCGCGCGCTTCCGCCCTGCCGTTTCGTTTTGTTTATTTCAGTTTGTTTTATATCAAAGGATAAGCAATAACCCAGTGGTTCAGCGTTTGGTTTCGGATTTCTAAAGAGGGTTCAGCCCAGAAGGGCCCCAGGCGACCTGGCCAGCCGCAGTCGGGACAACATTTCCAGGATATTGGACTCCATAGTTGGTGTTGCAAGATACTGCATTGTAAGTATACCTGAACGACAGTTAGTCTTAAGTGATGATATTGTTTAAGTGGCGCCCGAAATGCGACATGAAGCTATCTCATGAACATATTCAATTTGATTTTGAGTGAGCTTTTTTAAATTGCTCGAGAAGTAGCGAATTTTTTTGTATGCCGGATATATTTGTGGCTACAAGTTCATTAAATGCAATGCCAATCGAACCATAGAGTAAATGTTACCATGTAGGTATTGTAGGTGCCTACTGTTCGCGACAAGCCGATTTGGCAATCGGGTGCCAGGCGAGCGGCGGGTGTAAGTTGTACGTTTATTTCCAGCATGCCGCTCTGATTGGCTAATTTTTAACTATTTGAACCTACTTATATATCCCATTCGAAATGTAGGTCATGTCTTATAGAAGCGTTTATCATGAGGCTGATATTTTAGGTAATTAGATCCACTAAGCGATGAAACGTCTCGATTGGTAGCTTTTAGTGATAATGTTCACGTTTAGTAAATTATTATAAAAAGAGTCTTGTCTTTCTCCACGGCAAACAACGTGGGTAAATGCATATATAAATACATTATACACGGCGGCCCTCTATTTAATATGTGGCAAAGTCATGAGGAGGGACCTTAGGTACTTTCCGTGCCGATGACAGGCGAATTATGGGTATCGTGCAAGTATGAACTATGAATTAATTATATCACTACTTTAAATGATTGGCGTCAATGGTAGAATACATTTTATATTTAATTTCTCGTTCAAAGAAATAAAATAACACACGCGAGTGATAGAATTAATTCATAGCCTTTACGATACTGACAATATCCTAATCCTAAACGATGATGGGCATTTCTCCGGAAATATGTCTGCGGTCACCTCATTCATCTGGCCCTTTTTCATACTAAATGTATGGAGACAGGTGAATGAGTCGCAGACATATTTCTGGAGAAATGCCCTGATAAATCATTGTAAAACCTATAGATAATAATGTTTACGTCATCGGCACCAAAAGTACGCTCCCTGGTCATGAGTTTGCTAGAGTTGAGTTCAGTGATTTAGATTTTAGGGGAATTTCAGGTACTCGTAAAGATTCCTTCGGTAACTTGGAAAAAAGATACGTAGGAAGCCTAAAAACAATTTACCTTGTCTTAAAAATTCAACTAATTATAATACGATTCCAAATATTTTGTTTTGTATGTTTGTTACGGGACGTGTCGTATTTGCAAAGTTATTTTATTTAATAGTTTTGACTATTATTGGTTTCTTGATACCGCCCTGCTACTGCTTCCGCGTGAGTTTCCAACTTTTAATATCAATATTCAACCCCGGTTTCAATCCTCTACCAATTGAATTTCGAAAAATCCTGTCCTGCGTAAACCTTTAGGTCGTGTTTAGGTCCCTTAAAGGTCATGTGATTGAAATTTCATGCCGCGATTTGCAATGGTTTAAGCAGTATATTATTATTGTGCGTCAGTACTTCAGACATGGAACTATTTATATGTATGTATAGAATTCACTAAGGCTTGAATTCGAAATCAATCTTAACACCGCTTTTTGCATAAGTTGACTGATTTCAAGTACTTACTTAACAGATGCCCTACTCGTCGATGTTTGCCTCAGAGAATTACACTGTAGATTAGAAAGATTTTTATCTAGGTTAGCAGTTTAGCACTCGTTACCGCTACAAGTGAATGGTAGACAAAATAGATTTTCTGCCCTCAGGCCGGAAAGCGTCACCTTCCCGGCCGCTGTGCTAAGCGAAGATGCCGCTTTCTGGCTCCGTCGAACAGAAAAATAGTATGCAATCCTTGGCCAGTAAATAAGAAAGGCTCAGATAACATGTTTGACAATTACATGTGATCTGGGACATTTCTTACTTTACTGGCCTCGGTATGTAATGTACTATTATTAGAGAAAGCATGGAGGTAGCGTAGTACAACTAGGTTCTGGGTAGTACTCAAGGCTTTGTACCTATAATATTTGACAACATCACAAACATCGCTATTATATTATTCGCTTCTTCGTCGATCTTGACGTGAACCGCTAAGCAATGGAACTGGACGTCTGTATTTCCTGACAAATGAGTGTAACTTACGACTCTTGGCAAGTTTGGTAGGTAATAAATAGTGCACAGGCGACAACTGAACCTTGTGCCTCGTAGTCATTTAAATCAGGTACTACCATCAGGTGCTACTCCTGACCTCCTGACGTCAGTGGCTGATCAGTTATTGAATTAAAAAAACACGGAATCGTAAACAATGACATATACTATTGTGTAAGTAAATAGGTACAAAGCCTTTAATTTTTAAATGGTTTGCCATAAATGGAAGGGAATTTATTTGTGTTGTCCATTAATTTTGGCCATGAGAGGATGTAGATGTAGAATTTCCGATAGTTTAGATCTATTGTACCTATACACCCTCATTAACTGACTTTGTTTGTAATTCAGTGTATTGGCTGTTCTATACCTACATAGTCGTGAATATTGTTATTTTATTTACTATTACATTTCTTAAGGGAATGAATTGCTTGATTATAAAAGACTAATTAGAATAATTTCTACAAAAAACGACTTCAAACATACTGTAATAATATATCCCATCATAAGAACTGGATTTAAAAAATGGGACCAATCTGGAAGTATATTATTACTAGGAAGTATATCCTTTGAATTAAAAAAAAAAATCATATCTGTTTATAAAATCATGGAGTTCTGAGGTACGAGCTATAATCATTTAAAAAATGAAACTGACTTGAGAACTTCCTCTTTTTGTGAAGTCGCTTAAAAATAAATGACACAAGTCCGTATAAGATAATATTTTTAATATTTTTTCTATTGGACTGTATATAATACTTAAATGCACTTTTATGTAGTAGGTACCTAATTTATTGGGCAGCGTCAAATAACGGAAGAAAGTGTTAATAGTTACATATACCTATACACCGTGGGCCCGTATAACCCGACCAACTTTAACCATAGATTCTAACAACTATTAGAAGTAAAAAAAGTTATGTGACGTATAGTCGATTAATGCTTACTTTCTGAGATATTCATAATTTTTAAAATAAAAACTCCCAAGTGTGTAACAAGCCCTAATAAATGTGACTGAGATGCTTTTACTGACTTTTTTAAAATACTTTAACTAAACAGCAATTAACCTTGCAGTATTTGATGGTAATCTACTACGAGGCCAAAAAATTACCTTTCGTTTCCATTTTAGCTTTTTTTTCCTTTTTAATAACTTTTCCTCCAGTAAGGACATGTTTATAACGAGGGACTGAATTTATTGATTTGTTTTGTTCCATAAGACTATTAATGTAAAATGACAAAATTCGACCTATGTTGATATAACGTTATTTACTTGTAATACCATCAGGAATACGTGGTTAAAGTTGGTCGGGTTGTACGGGCCCACGGTGTATAGTTACCTAGTTTATCTTCTATTGAGCTGCAATCAAATGTTAGCAAATACTCGTAGTACCGTCAGCTATTAAATCCAAAACGGGAAATAATAGCGCCAGATCGAGTTGTCGCAAACAGTACCTACAAGTATTTGTACGAGTATTTAGAGTATTTCAGTTGCACTAGATCCATACGTGGTTTAATTTCAGAATCCTCACATAACGGCCTTTGGAAATTGGGGATTTTATTTCGAGTCTAAAGTTTTAAGTCAGAAGCGAACATGGTACAATTGGAAATTCTGCAGGTACTTTTAAAATTCATAGGAGGTGGTGGGGCTTCACATTGTGACATCATTATGTAGAAAGTAGTGAACCTCTATTTACAAATGATAGCTTTATATTCGCTTCTTTAATCACATTGGTACTGGAAAAGTTGCTATAAACTAATCGGAAGATTGATATTGTACTGGAGTTGTACTTTATAAAAGTGGGCGATACTTTTCCTGTAACCATTTGTTTCTAACTCTTTAATCTTTATGCGTAGGTACGTAACAAAGTCGTTATTAAACAAAAAACGCTTATATTATACGAAATAATAGTAGATCAAATAAATTGCTTTAAAAACGTACGCATTTAAGTAAACTATATTATATACCTACTTACGTATAATTATGTATATTACCAGAATATAGTGATTATAAACACCTTATCCCAAGCATTTAAACACCTGTTCATTCACAAATCCGAATCCCATTTAAAGCCGCAATTATCAGCTTTACCCACCTCGAGTATCACATGTGCGCACGATACACCAAATACATTGTACTAACTGATAGGGTTACGGGCACGAAAACGAGTGCTCGAGCGAGCGGCCCGTTGTTATAACTGGGCTCGGGTGGCGTGCGCAGTGCTGCGAGCGGGAACGGGAGCGGGAGCGTGCGCGGGACGCTGACGAGATGGCGGCACCCGAGTGTGAGCGGGAGGCGCGCAAGCGGCGCGAGCGACGCGACTCTGGCTGCGCGCACGAGCGCAAAGAAAGACGACCACACAGCGAAGAGCGAGCACCACCACCGCCGCCTCCACCACCGCTACACGACTGTAATCGTCTTGAGGTGAGAATTACCCCCGTCGTGGCGAACATAAAAATCGAGGTGAGGTCGCAAATAATCGCACAACGCTGAAATTTTGGGATGTTGTTAGGATAGATAATAGTAGTGTAAACCCAATTTTGCAGTTTCGAAAAAGTTGTGCTAAATATATGGTGCTCGAAAAACACCGAAATTTTCGGTCATTTTTCAGATTTTGGCGTATACCTTCTAAAAAATGCATTTTAGGGAAAAGTTTTTATGACACAATTAAAGTAGATAAAATTGCCTACAATATGAGTGAGAAATTCCTTACAATATGAGAGTAATATCCTAACAAATCCCAAAATTTCAGCGTTGTGCGATTATTTGCGACCTCGAATGTTGGAAATTACTGGATCAAATTTATGTGCGTCTCTCTATGGTGTGATTCTCTATCGCACAAGTTTCCAAAATTCCTGAAGGCGTTGCTGTACGATGTGCTTAGACGGGCTATCTTACAGTATTATAACAAAACGGGACTTAATCTCGTAAAAACATGATTATTACCTCGACGTTTCGAACATGCCGTGTCGTCAATGGTCGTGAAGGGACTGGCGAGGCGGGTGTCAGCATATTCTAGCCGCGCGAGATTTTCGAACTACTAACACTTGGTCTGGATTAACACTTCCTCGCCATCCCCTTCCCTTCGCCTCACGCCTTGAGAGGTGAGCCTCGCCAGTCCTTTCGCGACCATGGATGTCATGGCACGCCCGAAACGTCGAGGTAATGTCACGTATTTACGCGATTGAGTCCCGTTTTGTTATAATAATGTAATGGTGAAAATCGTTAAAGTTGAAATTAATATTTTAAAGTATTTCTCCCCGTGTATAAAATACGGATGATTCTTAATTTTTTTTAAAGATAATTACAAATGGGTCAGGCTTTAAACGTTTTACTGACTTTGATATAAATTTCTGATTCCGATTCTACTTTTTAATGAAAAATCTTATGTACGCTAGGTCTATGTCACGAACTCCCTGTCTTTGTAGTCGGAGCGACGCGCGGAGCGACTGTCGCGCGCGCGTCGTCCGCAGTTCGGCGGCAAGCGGCGACGCGCCCCCACACGCCAACACAAACAACCGAAAGAAAACGAGTTCGCGGACGACGTGCGGTGCTCCACCCCGCCGCATTTGGACTACACCTTATTGCAGAAACCACAACGTATGTTGGCCTTTGTAAATTCGTCCGCGAAGGTGTAAAAGTCAAAACCCTAATTTTTGCTTATGCGTAGTCTAACAATAAGTATCCTATCCTGTAACCATGTGGAGATGGTCTATCCCTATATCAAAAATATTTGAGGACGGTTCAACCGTTTTGGCCTGATATAGCTACAAACACATCCACATACAGTCAACATCATAAATATCTATAAAATAAATTGTAGAATATCTCTGAACGTTAAAAGGCGATTCTATCTTTCTCGCCACTCTGCTGACTAATTCGCCTGTATACATTCCAGTATGCGAGGAACCAGAGACACTAGACGCCGGTGCACTACTCGGTGCAGCGGCGGCAGCGGAGGTTGCGGCGGCCGCCGAGCGGGCGCGCCGCGATGAGCGGAGCGTCGCGCCTCACTCGCGCCGCGACCAACCGGCCCCTGACCGCCGCCTCGACAAGATCAACAAGAAGGTATAGTAAGAATTACCTAAGGTTAACATTCGGACACCTTAGATAATTCTTACTATACGAGTATATGCCGTAACGACGACTTAACCCAGGACTCGCCAAGCGGGCACGACGCGACCAATCGGCCCCTGGCTGCCGTAACGACAATCTTTTGAATTAACGTGGTAGCCGAGGATGTTGCGAGTATACACACCGTGACGAGCAATTGGAAGTAGTGAAAATGCCGTTTGGAGAAATTGTACCATTTGGAAAACTTGCTAAATCTACAAGCTTAGGTTTTAAAACGAACCACGTGAAATGGCAACGTGTGACCTGCGATATAACTTGGGTATTTGGTTTTTCTTTTTCTGTGGCGCGTAGAAATGTGTTGTAATTCTGTCTCCATGTCTCAAAACTGTCGAGTTTTTCAATGTCTTAAATGCATATACAATACATACATCTGAACTGTACTGCATTCTGTTCACAGGTTACCGACTTAAATCTCACCCACTTATCCTTTAAATTTCAGATCAGCGTCCTCAAAAAGAACATCTCAAAACACGAGACCGAATATGAAGCTGAGCTCGGGCACGCCATCACGCCGAGCGACCGCATCACCGACGTCCAACTCACGCGTATGTACGAGACGCTCAAGCGGCTGCAGATAGAGAAGCGCTGCATAAAAACGGACCCCGTGGAGTACGCGCTCAAACTGCAGGCCGCCAAACAACAGAAGGACAGGGATGACAAGCTAGATGCTGCGTTGAAGAGCGACAAAACTATGACCGAAGTTGTGAGGGATATAGAAGAGGTAAAAGCGCTGTCCTACAGCGAATGTATTCGAACATATTTTTTACTTTCAAAATAATTCGGCACGTAATGTAATGGTAACTAATATTTATATCACTAACATTAACTAAAAATGAATTAAGTCCTAGTAATTATTATACTTTGTATAAAACACCACTTACAGCTATTATTAGGTAATATTTACGTTAGTATAATATATACACGCTGTCCCGTACGTGCCTATCCGGTTTTGAAGGTGGCCTTTACTTAATAACTGAAGACCGTGATTATCGGGTGCCTAGGGAATTGTTTTAATTTGATTCTTACGGTGGCAGCCTTTCGCATCACACATCGTGCTCTTATTTTTGGGTGCTTAGGTATAAATAAATAAATAAATAAATAAATAAATATTATGGGACAATCTTACACAAATCGAACTAGCCCCATAGTAAGCTCAATAAGGCTTGTGTTATGAATACTAGACGACGATATATTTAATAGATACAAATACTTAAATACATAGAAAACATCCATGACTCAGGAACAAATATTCGTGCTCATCACACAAATAAATGCCCTTACCGGGATTCGAACCCAGGACCTCTTGCTTCGTAGGCAGGGTCACTACCAACTAAGCTAAAGCGGTCGTCAAACAAAAAGGTAAAGGTATGAACAAAAGCACAGTCCTGATCAAGGACAATCTGGCACTTAAATCAAATTTTACCATAGGTAAATAACGAATCAAGACAATTTTTTAAATCTTCACTTTTGGCATTGGGATGGATATAATAATCTATCCCAATATGTGCCTCCTTACGTTTGTAAGGACGTTTACGTTACGTTTGGAAGAACTCTAAAAGCTAAATATTATCGCCGTGTCTTTCAGTGGCTAGAAGGCTGCCGCCAAGCAGCCGGACGGCCGACCAGCGCGGAGGGAGCCTGGACCAGCGCGCAGCTAGCCGCGGAGAAGTCGTGCGTGCAGCGAGCGTTGCTGCGGCTCGAGGCAGCGCGCGGCCGTCCCCCGGCGCACTCCGCCGAGCGCGGCGCCGCGAGGCATCTCTACGAGAGATACAGGGCCGTCAAACGGGCGCTGGGCACTTTGAGACCTGACGCTGTAAGTACCTAGTACAATAGGTTACTTGCTTGTAGACAATACTTTCTAATTATTTGGCACTAGGTAACCTTTAAATCTGTTTTCGATTATATTTTTGCCAAAATTAACTAAACTTCACTTATGTCATTGATTTTTTAGAAACTTAAATAGTATATGCCGTCTGAGTGTTTTGAGACCTTATAAAAAGATCGAACGGCATTAGCCCCGGCGGAATGGCCATATGGCGAGATATTTGCCGTACACACCGTTATTGGCTGTACATAATCGTGACTCTTTACCTTGCCACGGAGAAATGAATTTGGAGGCAAACGAGGGAAGGTGAGGTGACTTGAAAGGAACTCGATAGAGTTCTTTTCAATTAGTCGAGGCAGCAAAAGTGCATGTGTCTGTTTACTAGGTACAGTCGCCATCAGATATATCGTAGCGGGCGAGGTCCTCAAATACTTCTGAGCAGCCTCAAATTCCATAAATTCTTTACACTACATGAGGCCAATAACATCTGTACGTACAGTTTTTCATAAATATATGAGCAGCTATTTTTCAGTAAGTTCTGAACACACAGCGCGGAAAAAACATCTGAACGCATAAAGCGTCAAAGGTATCTAAGCAACAAAAGGGGTCACAAATATCTGAACATTAAAGGAAAATATACCTTAAGTCAGTAATTTACAATTCAAAATACCTACGTCACATTTTATGTTCACAAATATTTAAATTGGGGATGACGTTTTTGACACATAGTTTAGCGTATTTATTGTGGTCTCACAGATAAAATATGGCAAGATGTCGTACATTAAACGCATCTTCAAAATTATCTTTGTCTTTTACACTCATGTGACAAGTAGTCTTAAGAAAGAACGAGACAAACATGCTACTCTCGTTGGTACAGAACGGCTGAATGTCTCCATGTCTCTTTTTTAAATCACCTTGTAAGGAAGAGTGTGGGTGGATAATACAGAACAATGTTCAACTTAATAAAAATAATCTATACTTATATTCATTATATATGATTGTGCCATGAGTTCCAAGACACAAACTCGTATACAAAGATTTACAATCTTCTACCTACAAAAACTGTGACAATAGAGATTGATACGTTTCAGGATCAATTCTTGGCCAAATATGTTTTTAGTCCTAAAATCATTTTCAAACTTGTCTTTGTAATCCTTTTTTATATTTTAATAAATAATGTTGACTCTAAATTAGATGTTGCTGCTGTATTAGAACTTGCTTTATCATGAAAGTACGATATAATCTATGTATATAAAAATGAACCCCTATTTCTCTTGGTCACGCTATAACTTGAGAACAGCTTTACCGATTTGGATAATTTTGGTCTTGAAATATTTGTTGTAGCTCAGGGAAGGTTTAAACGGTGAGAAAGTATGAAAAAAATTCGAGTACATAGTATAAAACAAAGTCGCTTTCTCTGTCCCTGTCTCTATGTCCCTATGTATGCTTAAATCTTTAAAACTACGCAACGGATTTTTAATAGATAGAGTGATTGAAGAGGAAGGTTTATATGTATAATACATGCATGATATAATAGAGAAACACCGTGCGAAGCCGGGGCGGGTCGTATATTAGTATACGACCCGCCCCGGCTTCGAAAACAAAAACTAAAACGAAAATATTGTTCTCCCATACAAACTTTATCAACTCAAAAAAACAGTAAGCGCCGCAGGGTTTCATACATCTTACGCGTTTTTGGTAAAATGGTCTCTGCTTTCGCTCGAGAAAGGCGGAAGCGCCGCAGGATTCATACATCTTACGCTTTTTTGCGAGCGAAATAGGTACTTTATATTATTCCGGCACTAAAGTCGTTAAGGCGATAGTTTCTTACAAATTGTTAATAAATTAGCCCTTATTCCCTAAGATACGGCAGTCAAAATCTCTATTGAATGACAAGAGACACTGCTGAGTTTTCCGTTTCATAGGGTAAGGTTAGGGTTACCGCTGCCAGTCATTTCAAGATCGACAACTGCCGATGAAATTAACGCTTGCCTCAAATCATCCAATTTTGTGGCATAATGTGAAGAAACTTGAGCTGGTAGCAAACATGAGAGTACCATTGCTGAACGATCCATCTGCTGAAGATTTCTTCAAGCAATATTCCTGTGGTCGAATCGAGCGGATTGATTTCATTCTCATCGATTTTTTGTAATTTTATCTCATCGAAAGACGAGCTTATCGACAGAGTGTTCCCAAACATCATTACTAACCACAAAAATAACGAATGGTTGAGTGAGCGAGCTATTTTAGCCTGTTCCAATAAATTATTAATCTTAATCATGTTTTTGTTTTGTATTCATTATAAATAAATTTTAGCAAAGTAAAAGCTATCACTAAATTTATCGACTTTTAGGCGGTACAAAGTAGGGAATGCAAACCGGTTAACCGGTTAATCGAAAAACCGGTTAACCGCCTGTATTTGGCGACGGTTAATAACCGGTTATCGAGTCTAGAAACCGGTTTTTAACCGAAATATAAAAAACTCTAATAAATTGACTAAAATTCTGTAATTTTACCTTATTCCTTTCAGATTATTCATTTGTTTTACTCTGCGAGTTCATAAACCTTTAAAAATCAATCACATTGTAACTTTTACTATGTTCCTTTAAGGTTATCTGCAGATTGAAGCGATTTGAGCATTACACACTAATAAAAGTACTTTTATGATTTAACAAACTCTCATCATGTCACTTTCTTTCTTTATATATTTTCTTCTTGCCTGTAGTTTTTCTTATTAGTAAGTGGAGTTTTCTATAGTCAACAGTAAAGTCAGCCAGATTAGATTCAATCAATTATAGTTAACAGTCTACATCTTTTCCTTGTGTTCCTTTTAGGTCTTAACGTGTGGTTTGTAACGGATTCGCCAGATTAAGAGTTTTTTTTTATATTTCCCAACGTACTTTATTTGCAAACACTGCCATAGCAAACACCAGAGTCACAAAAGTTTTATACCGAAGACAATTTTTTTCAGCAAATTTTCAGATAATCGTAAAAATCAACTAAGGCTAACGCCGAAAATCACTGCCAAATTGATGACAAAAAATTGAAACTTTGTGGCGAAACTGCGTAAGTGATTCCCAACCACAGACCACCTCCTGGAGGTAGTCTGTGTTCCCAACGCAACCTGTAAACCGATATTACTTATACCGTGTTGCTGAAAGAAAATTTCTTCACTTTCTCTATAAAATGATGGGAAAATGTGTAGGTAGAAGTGTCTGCAAATATCTGGTGTAGCAGGTACTTTAGCGATATGATATTCGCAACTGAGTGTTGGTTACCATTCGATAAAGCAATATTACGCCAATAATACCATACCTACCACTACTATTATTGATGCGCAAGTGTGTGAAAATGTTTGTTTGTTTGTTTGGATGTTTCTTACTTAATAACGCAGTATCAATGGATTAAGCTGAAATTTGGCATGCAAGTAGACTAAGTCCTGGATAGGGATACTTTATATCCTGGTAAGAATTTCTCTTGATATAATAACGCGAATAACGAAGGTGAAGCTGCGGATAAAAGGTAACAAAAAATGGCTCACAGTTGTAGTTAGTCACGCTTTTCCAGCATCATTTTGACCGTACCTATAGTTGGGGTTGAGCCACGATGATAAAGAGCGAGAGAAAATTGAGCTTAAAGACTTGATCCAACGAAGTCTAACAGTATTGACATATTGAGCGGTATTGGGTTCTGTGACCAAGGGAGTAGCCATCTATGAGAACGAGAACACGTGTTCACGCAAATATTTTTTAGCTTTGACGATCGAGCGAGAATAAATGGTGTTAGGTTAAAAAACCTATTAAACCAGAATGATACGACAGTCAAAGTAGATGGTAAAATCTAAAGCACTTGCTGGGTGCTCCGGTGGTCGAAGGCTAAAGACGCTGGGACGGAAATCCAGAGGCACTGGGTTCGATTCCTGGTCTGGACCATAGGAGAGCGCCATTTAATTTTTCTATGTATTTTGATTTCTTGGAATTTATGTTACACAAAAATGTGGTGTAATTTACCCGCATTAAAAAACTAATAAAGAAACATCATGTTCATTTCATATTGTAAATCTAGGTAAGTAGTGAATCCGTTTCAAAACAGGCCTTACTTTTTAATTCTGTCTGGTGGTCTGTCTGGCCAAATTATTACGATTTACTGTCAGTAAAGTTTCCATTATTATTGTTAGTTTTTTAAGTTGATTTGGTTTAATAATCGACTGAGCAATATTTTACAGTAGTTTTTATTATCATACACTCACAAAAACGACAAAAATGGACGAAAATGAATTAACCGGTTATTAACCGGTTAACCGGTTTTTTCGGCATCACTTCGGTTAATAACCGGTTATAAAATTTGCCCGGTTATTGCATTCCCTAGTACAAAGTTCGCCGGGTCAGCTAGTATGTGAAAAAAATTACAATAGTAAAGTTGTCATTTCCCTTTAGTACCGTTTGGTAGCCAAAATTTCGTAACCGGCTACAAACCAGGAATTTTGATTCCCATTCTATAGCTGGTATCTCCATGAGTTGCCGAAAGTTAAATGCCCATACCTATAACAAGTTCCATGTCAATGCCGTGAAGTTCAAATTTTACGGTTTTATATGACATTTGAATAATCTAACGACACGAGCTGGCAACGTCCTTGAAAAGGGACACACATATCGTTTGACGTTTCAGTACTCTTCTCGTGAATTGTCAAATGTAAAAGTTCGAATTTGCTTCATTATCAATTGAAGGGATGTTTACAAAAACAACATAACTAATTAAGCTGGTTGACACCTACTGTCACTAAAAATGTTCCCCTATAAGTGTCAACCAGTCTAGGCAGTTATGTTGTTTTTGTAAACATCCCTTCAATTCAAGCTCGCTATTATTACTTAATTGCAATGATATTGAATTGAACTTTAAGGTAACGGCGTAAGATATATTTTCCTTTAATGTTCAGATATTTGTGACCCCTTTTGTTGCTTAGATACCTTTGACGCTTTATGCGTCCAGATGTTTTTTCCGCGCTGTGTGTTCAGAACTTACTGAAAAATAGCTGCTCATATATTTATGAAAAACTGTACGTACAGATGTTATTGGCCTCATGTAGTGTAAAGAATTTATTGAATTTGAGGCTGCTCAGAAGTATTTGAGGACCTCGCCCGCTACGATATATCTGATGGCGACTGTACGGCCTATTTTGAGAGGGCCTCAAGCATTTTCGTTTGTTGTGTGTCTGTTTTAATTGATTCACACTTTGCAGGTGATCGGTGGAACAAACGGCGAGCTAGCGACAATACACGAGCATGAAGCGATGCTGTTCAACACTAGCGTCGACAGCTCCAGCGACAGCCAGGAGAAACCTTCTGACTCTTCACAGGTGCGGTATCTATGGATATTATAATATAGTATTGTTACTGAGCCGTCCATAAAACCCCGTGACTACTTTTTTACCCGACTGCGGCGATGCCCAATGGAGGGTTATGTGTTTGCCCTGTATGTATGTATGTATGTCCGTTCCTGTGTCCGCTCGTAACTACTCAACGGCACATCCGATTTTGATAAATGATACATCATTAGATTCGTCTTGATGGTGCGAGTGTCACTGGGTATGAAGTTTGTTAAAATAAACAAAATGACGGATTTTATGCAGTTTCAAAGTGCACCGCGGTCGGGTTTTTTTTAGTAAAAATGTGGTTATTCAATAGTTTTTTCATCACACTTGCTCGAAAATGGTGTCATTAGACGTAGGTTCTGCGGGCCGTAAATGACCTATTACGCCTTAGGGCGTAATGGTTTTCTTTTTAAATTTGAAACGCTGGTTCTGTTTTACTCTTATTTGTCATTTCCAAGGGAAACGAAAACTTACTTTTTTAACTTGTTTCACTGAAATATTTATTTAAAGAGAACTGTTATGTTATTGCAAATACATGTAAACACATATTTCTGTAACATTAATTAAATGTTTCAGTATTTTGTAAATATAAAATCAACCGTCTTAGGTCTTTACCGCTATGGTTTCCGAACGTGACTTGACATTCGCATTGTCTCATCTGTCATATAATATATCACTAATGCCACTGTCAGCTGTCTGTTTTACAATTTCATTTAGGTTAAGTATAAGGTTATTTTAATTAATATTTCCTCATAAGTGTGATGAAAAACATTGTGTGTGCCACGGGCGGTAAAGGAATTACAAACTCGTGTTATTAAAGCCCTCGGTTTCACCTCGGGCTTTTAACAAACACTCGTTTGTAATTCCTTACTTACCGCCCTAGATACACAATGTACTTTTAAAGTGCAGCTACAACTGTACTTTGCCTCGGTATACATATCACTATCCTTATGTATCACTATTCATGGATAGTAGGAACGTAAAAATCCTTATTTTGGAACGTAGAACTTTCAACATGGCATCCAACAGATTGACTGACAGAACTACTAATTGCATAGAGAATTTACAAAACCCTTTAAATTTTTCAGGAGACCACAGAAACACCGCTGCAATCGCCCCCCACCCGCGACGGCGAAGAGCCCCCCTCGTCCACTTCGTCGGCCAAGTCCGGCACCACCAGCGAAGAGGCCACGCCCTCCAATGAGGGCCTGCACTGTCTCGGACTCGACGACCTGGCCAGAGCTCTTGGCGAAGCCAAACTGCAAAGATGTGTAAGTGTAAATAACATTATCCTAGATTTTAACATGAAGTAATATGGTTGGTCACACGCAGAGGTCGAACTTTTGGTGCCGACGACGTCAAGCTGGATAGGCAAGCAGTTTAGGTTTTACATTGATTTACCGTTACCGTTAATTACCGGTATCGTAGAAGTTATGAATTAATTCACTGCTTTCATTGGTTGCTCTCAATGGTGGAACACGCACTAGAATTAATTCGTTACTTTTAAGTGTTTCTGCCAACAAAGTGTTATAGAGTTTGGCAGATATTAATATATCATCACTATGGTTGGAGTCCGGCGCCCTGCCGACGGGGACCACCTCGCGACAGCAGCACACAAGGGCCGCGACCCAATTTGCCTCGGGATCCGAATATCCTGGATTAAACGTCGTAGAGAAAAACGTCAAAAGTTTGATACGAAGGCCATGTACACTGCATTTTTACCAGGAATCAGTGTCAAATACGTGTTTTTTTTAAAGTATTGACGAAATTACAACATTATCTAGATAATGCTGTAATTTAGCATTATCTAAGGACTTGTAAATTCCACGTTAAATAATATTTAAAAAAGGCGGATGAAACTTTACATCTATAAGGGTCAAGTACTGAATTATTGTAGCATAATTTTCCCTGATATTAAATCCTTATGTTTCGTTCTATTCAGGTATTGCGTCGAAGCATCAAAGAGTACGAAGTTAGCTTCGAGCTCCAGAACAGCAGAAAAGTTCAGCGTGATGACAAAAAGGGCCGAGAAGAGGAATACGTTCGCTATAAGGCTGTCAAAGCCAGGATCAAGCTGCTGAACGCTCTCATCAATAAACAGAAGACTTTGAACTACTAAGTAGTAATAGCCTAGTGGCTGAATACAGCCACATCGACAACTGTCTACATATGAGAGCAACGCGGATTTATTCTTTGGTGTTTGACGTAGGCATATTTGGTCAAGTCATGTCATGACATCTTTGGTCCTCTCTAACTTGTAAGAAAGAAGGCGCAAAACAGGTAAAGAGAGGTCCCGTTACAATGTTTCTAGCCTTGAGTCCAGGATGAAGGCGAGGATTCAATAGCTCAACGATTTATCGGCTATCTAATTCAATTGCACAACATCGCTACAAGGATTTTGCTGATGAGAAATCATCGAATGATATGATGGACGCAGAATGTTATAGTAGTCGAAGAATTCATTGACTATCGAATATAAGTCAAGGAGCCAAAGGCCTAACTTATAATAACGTGTAATCTTAACAAAATTAATCAAGTAAGACTGTAATCATACCAAACTCTAAACCTAAATCACTCTAAGCTTGAATCAGATTAGAACGTTGTGCTTCTGTAATTTTAACTAATGAATGCATTATTTAAACCCGACATAATAAGAATAAGATGTGAACGACATGAAAAATAATATAATTAATTGATTAATCAGCTGAATAGCGATTTAACTTGGTTGTATAATTTACCTGCACCTTTAGGGCGTAGGCGCAATAATCTATTAAGGAATCTCAGGGATGGTTTGTTTTTGTGTCATTTGCTTTGAGACGAGCATAATATTAAGCGGATTAAGGAATTGTGTAGTCCAAAGGGTTGCTTATTGGGGATAATGTGCTTCCGGTGATCGATCAAATCCGATGTAAAATATATGTATTTAATAGTTGATAACATGTTTTAAATACAGTTGCTAAGTTTATCTTATGTAACATAGGAGGGGCCTATCAGCTTTAATACCTATTTTAGCAACAGTTGACAACTAACTACCTAACAATAAATTAAGCTCTTAGTCAACAACAGATTCCAATATAAATATTAAATTATCTAGTACCTATCGTCTACATACGAGTATCTTTTTACATCCGAGACACTACTTCTAAAGATAAACAATCGGTCATTGGCACTCAAAGGACTTAACAATAGCTAGTTTTTTGCGCAGTACGCCAGGCCAGCATTTAGGTTCAATTTGCCACCAGCCCTGAAATAAGATTGAACGTGCCCTCATATTTGGAGGGATGTTAACAATATAATTGTTTACCTTATGAAACTTTTATTAAAACTGATATTGTAATCACGATCGTGTAGTTTCTGGTGTAAGAGGTTAATGACGTTTATAGTTATAATACCTAAGATGCCTCGTCTTCTCGATAATGTTTCAGTGTATGGCACTCGAATCAAGTACCTACCTACCCGTACATATGCCTTAGACAACACAGCGATATATGTATAGGTAACCCAACGCAAAAAAAGATCTAGCCAGGCTATTAAAGTGTGCTAAACGAACTAGGCGAAGTGCAAGTTACATCATGATCATGTATGTACATATATGTTTATTGGTACTTAATATGGTAAAAGCTTAATATGGTGGAAGCTAATAAAGGTAATGGATATTATCTGTTCGTTAGACTTATCTGTCGACTCTTAAATCGTGAGTAAGACATTTAAACTTAAGACAAAATGTTGTAATTTTACGACTAATCCCTCGGATATATATCGTGTACCTGATATCACCGACTTGTGGACAAAGGTAGATTTTCTACGTTTAATACTACATCTCGATCTCAACAGAATCAAATTACGGAGTTCGTTGTAATAAGACAATCACTATGTTATATACGCGCTGTAAATAAATAAATAAATATACTTAGCATGGTAAATGAAAGAATGTTCTTGTTCTGTCGTCTGAAACCTTAGCTAAGTATAACCGCAAGGATATTTATGATATTAGACTGTACTGTTATTATTTATTTTGGAAAAGGACGGCGTCCAGTACGAACATCTAGACAACGGTGAAATGGGAAACGTTGAAAACCATTTTTCAGAAGAAAGATAAATGAGGCTTACGGCAGAAAGAGACGGAAAATGTGTAATACAACTAGATAAACTCATGCCCAGTTAAAAAGTTAAAGTTCAAATAACCTTCTACAGATATGTTTATTTAATTCTCAATATTAAAATTGGTAAAAAATTGATCATTTTCTTTAATATAGTGTTGCATGTATTTTCATTACCGATCGGGCAAGATGAATCGAGTTTTATATATTATTGGTAAATTCATAAATCAAGGTTTTTTGTTATTAGAATTGCGTGCGTGATTCCCCTCTCGCCCGAGTAAAGCGTATTTATGCTTTAGGCTAGCTCAAGATAAAAGATGAATTAAGGATAGTAGTTCTAGTACCTACAATGTGCGGTCAAAGTTAAACATATAGGTTCTTTTAATGTCAACAGATGTCAACTGTGTTATACTGACCATGAGATATTAGTTGATTTGACGTTTGCGTTAAATTTGGTAATAACTAAAGTAACTCCGCTGTGCCCTATAAATAGTCTTGGTTAGAGTAATGCACAGACCACTAAACCTTATGGATAGTAAGTAGGTTTAGTGGCCTGTGGAGTAATCATTTATGTTTGTACACGTAGTGTCTATATCATTACTAATCAAGAGTATTTTTTAAACGGATTAGTAATGTAACATTTAGAAAATATCTTTGTAATGACTATGGTAAGTATAGTGTTTTTTAAGATGTGCACTATACAGCACTGATTTGCACTGTGCACTCTGTGCAGCTACTTGTCGGCTACCACAAACGATAATTTATAGGTAAGTATATTATAAGGCCGCAGTCCGGACGCAAGCGGGCAGTGGCGTGGCGTGGAGAGTAGGTTCATTAAACCAATAAAATATTACGTTTGGACTAGGGCTTCCAATTCCGATTAGCTAAACAAAGATCTCGGGATAGGAAGCCCTAGTTGTGACCAAGTCGCCTGTGCCACCTGTGCCGCCGCTCGCACCGCTCCGCTGCCCGTATCGCTCACCGCTGGCGTCCAGACCGCGGCCTAACGCTTCCTGCCGTTTATCGCCGACAAAAATAATTGGTCCTTCTGGCACATATATATTCCCGCCGAAAAGGGACGTATGCTTTACGTCGGCGTTGTTCTTTACCGTGCTAGGAGGGCTGTAAACCTAAGATGACAAATAATTATTCCGGCGTAGGTATGTACGCGACTGAAAGATCATTTTTATCATTTATTTATCGCGTTGGTATAAGCAGCCACCATAAGCCTAAAGGTTGCTCCCATATGTTTAAACTTGATTGCACGTGTTTTTTTAAGGTGCAGGTCACTAGCCTTCGATCAGGGCGTTCGTACGTTCCAAGCATCTACTCTAAAAGAGACTTAAATAGAATCGCTAATAATAATTATTAACTATTAAAGATAATAAGTGTCTAGTGATAAACTACTTACCTGTGATTTTTATTACAAATTTGATGTTCTTGTGTGACAAGAATTTGTCTTTTTATTATTGAGTGTTTTTAATTTATTGTTATTAGATGTGTCATTATTTCATTTTTATGTCGTTTTATCGATTGATTTCACGTATATTGAACCCGTTGGTCCACATTCATAACTAAGATTTCATAACTGGTTATGAATATGGATTGGGAACCATACATGAATAGAAGTTCTGGTTATGAAAATGGAACAAAAGTTTGATAACTAGTTATGAAACATTGAAAAAAAATCATGAAATCTTAATTATGAATGTGGACGAAGGGTATTGAACTAGTCAAGCGTGACCTGAAATTATTTTGTAAGATATTAAGAGATGTTGCGGTTGCGGCTCTTTTTGTTTAGCCATCTTAGCTAAGGCATATTAAATATAATAATGCTCTGACATTACAGCGCATGTCAACAAAATTTTCAAGGAAAAAATCATTAAAAATGTATTCGGACTGCAATTTTATACCTATATTATCGAGTATTATTATTACGTAATATTACTGCGTAGCTTACGGCAGGTACCTGCAAGGTACCGGAGTACCAGTGAAATTTGTACATATACATATCTATATATAAATGGTACCAAATGGTTCTGAATATTGTCCAAAGATAGACGGAGTGATTTATGTTCATGTATAAACTATAAATATCCAACAATAGCTCCTTCCACATTTTAGCAAGTTAGCTCTGGTACCTAGTCGAAGGAGAATTCTGTGCGGTGGAGTGCTAAAGTACCTTGCCTAATATTATTGTGAAAATAAGCAGCCAGTAATTAAGTAGATTTCTGTAAATTGCCATTATTATCCATATACGAGTATGTTTAAAAATAAAATATTGATCTATCGCCCTGCATATTATTATTAGATATGTATCCGTGTGGCGTAGCGCCCATAGTACTCGATTCCCACCGGCCTGACTATTTTAATAGATGTGAAATAAAAATAGAAAATCTTTATTTGCTGGTAAAAAAGGAACCCTTATGTGCGACTCTGTCTGTCTGTTTGTCCGTCTGTCCGTCTGTCACAGCCAGATATCTTAGGAACTACTGCTGCTATCGATTTGAAATTTGGAGTAGTTTTAAAAGTCGCTAATCCGAGCCTACTGGATATAAAAAAAAAATCTTTTTTTTAAGGGGGCCAAAATAGGAGGTCTTCAATTTAAAGTTGTGCTATTGTATCAAGTGGGGTATCAAATGAAAAGCTTAATTTGTAGATTCCAAAACCATGTTTATTTTTTTTCTTTATTACGTACTTTTTAATTTCTGGCGAAAAACGTTCAAAAAAATACCATTCCCTTCGTATTATCTTCGATGTTACTGAACAGAAAAATCTGTAATAATTACCAATTATTAATATCATCCTACATATTACCGTAAAAATATAACGGTTTTCCTAACTTGCATCGTTTTTTAGAAATTCGCAATAATCGTAACACATACTTATTTGCTCCTACTATTTAAACTAACTGCCATATATACAGTTTTTCTTGAACTATTCACGTATCTACTTACTAGTTTGTACGGAACTCTCGGTGCGCGAGTCCGACTCGCACTTGACCTTTTTTTATGGTACCACCATCGCACGGGCTTTTGACATGTGCAGTTGCAAAGAATTTTCAGTCTGCTTACAGCCCAAAATCTTAATGATGGTAACACAGATTCGCCATATTCTTTTTATTTTTTTCTACTCCTTATCTGTTTTTTACTTGGTCACGAACACTAATATAAGAACATACATAATTTGAGTTTACAGAAGTCTGTACTCTATTCCCCATAACAGCACTTGTGTTGTTAAAGTCGCAAAACGATACTGCTAGCTGCCACAGACATCTAAATCTAGGTTAAACTTAGGTCAAGGCTTAAGCAATCAATACTAACTTTAAAATAAAACTACCAACTTAACAAACAAATAAATTCATGCGGTATTGTTATGAAAAACAAAACTTTCCGAACTTAAATTCTTTGATGCCAACATAAAACAAAAGTATTTTTAATACCGTCACACTAGCGGTAGCGGTATACGTCAAATTAAAAACAAAGTTTTCCATAGACACATACTTATTTTATTATCAGTGCATTTTTTAGGGGCCAAAGTGGATAAGTTTCAACTTTTATGAAATTTCAAAATGTATTTTTTATATTAACAAAAGTACACTTTCAGAACTTGAATCGAATGAGGCCAGGAAATAGAATTCTAGTCTGGAAAACACGAAAATTAGTTTATTTTTACGTAGGTATCTTCAGTACTTCAGTACCCAGTTCCGAAGCGTATTGATTATGCATATATTATTGGTGATTATGGAAACTATGGTTAGTAAGCTACAATAAAAAATAAACATAATTTTTAGCAAAAGCTTTTAAGCAAAGTTTGAACCTAGTTTATGGGGGGAGTAAGAAAATGGCACCATTTCAAATTTCCAATGGGTGCCGATCGAAAACAAAGTATTAAAAAAAAATTAAAGTAACGGGTTTAGTGATGGCATAACCCAAAGTACTTACACTCCTGATTTTTTTCAACAAAATCGTATGTCTCGATGACTTATTCCGTTATGGTCTAGGAGGCACAAGCGAAATGTTTATCTGATTTTCTCATAAAAATGCTCTGTTTCTCCCTTATTTCGGTCTACGGGACTGGAAAGTCACAAATCTCAACGTCTGGCACCTCGGAGTGGTTGCGTTTGCCCAGGGGAGAGCCGTAAACTTGCAAAAAATCCTGGAAATATATCTGATCGTTTCAAGGGTAGTTTTGGGTTTAATCTATAGTTTTTTTTTTATATTAGTAATCTCGAGGTAACATTGCCAGAGCAGTAGGCCGTTGTAAAGACGGGTGTGAAGTTTACATGATAGTCTCAAGGCTGATTCTTATATATGTTGTTGTACACTCCAAAAAACATTAGGAAGTTGATTTTAGCCCCCAGACGAGGTCAAAGTTGTAGGTCTCAGGTACTAAACATACGAAAAATGGTTGATTTATACGTTTTATCTGTAAATACTCTATTTCTTCATTCTTTACGTGTACTCTGAGACACAAAGTCAACGTCTGGCACGTAGCCGCGGTTGCGTTCAATCAGAGGAGGAGGATAAACTTGCAAAGAAGTATGGAAAAATATCTGATCGTCTCAAGGGTAGTTTTGGGTTTAATCTATAGTTTTTCATATTAATAATCTAAAGTTGATATTACCAGAACAGTAGGGTGTTGCTAAGTACTTGCCAGAAGGACGTGAAGCTGCAAAATTGGGGCCCACATTTACATAATAAGCACAAGGCTGATTCTTACATATGTTGTTATACAGGTTCTAAATATGCCCTATACAAAATGACAGACCATTTGGACGTTGCCTTCATGCCGCCAGGCGAGGTTAAAATTATGTATTGTGTCGTGTGTCCTCATGTGTTGTATGATTTAACATTGAGTATTCTAATTCTTGTGGGTGCATGTACTGAGCGTACTTGACTCGACGTGCATCGTCATACAACGTGCGTCACTCTGCGGCCCTACCACCACCGGTTTATATTTGGTATAATATGGTGATTACCTATATTAAAAATCTAATTTTAGAGAATAAATAAATATGTGAAATAATCGAAGTGAAATTCTCTTTTAGTTACGTCGGTACGGAGTTCTTATTTTTAGAAATCTGATAAATTGCATTGTCACACTCATACATTTAGCATTTTGTATGTGTATACCTATTTACATATCGTTGACCGAAGGTTAAATTAAATTGATGTAAAGCAGATTAATTTTTCCTGTTCCTTACCACAATGAACCTACGGTCGACATTGATGTCCAATAAAATATAATGCGTGTTTCGACTATCGGTATATTTTAACAACATAAGTATTTCACAATTGTGGACAGTATTAATCATCCTTCCTTATCGTGCTACTTTAACTGTATGCTGGAAAGTACCCTGTGCAATTTCGCAGAACATAATAATTTTATCAAAATATTTTTAAGTAAATATGATATCATACCGATAGTTATTCAAGTTAATCGCGTACCTATATGTATATGTAGGTGTATATCAAAATACCGCATGGGCAGCACATCAGATTTTTCAAAATCAGTATTTTGAGCACGAGGGGTTACTGTCGCTTAAAGACTAGGTACAACAGCGGCTGATTTGCTAGATGTAGGTTATAACAGCGGCCGATTTTCTTTTATTCATTAATTTATCAAACAACATCACAGTCTAAAACATTTTCTTACGTTACCCCAAGCCATATTGACATTTCTTTGTCCGGAGTGAAACCCCTATGCCTAGACCAGCAAACTATTTTCATGGTCGGCCAGAAAATTTACGAAATTTCAGGGGAGGGCCAGAATTATAGCAAAAACGAATTTCAACGAAGACGATGACGACGATAAGGCGACACCACAGCCGTAATGAAGTAAGTCCGAGGTCACAAATGTATGGCCCTCATCTGCGATCCATGATCTTTATTTCACCGCCATTAGGGCCGATACAGACGGACTACAACCCAACTCACACACACAACACAACTGCACACACACACACCAACTGATCACAACTGCACGCCGACGGCGCGTCGGCGTCCAGTTGTGATGCAGTTCCCATACAAATCGTAGGGAGTTGGGTTGCTGTCCGTCTGTATCGGCCCTTAGAGTGTAATATACAAATAATAATTGCAAATACAAATAAATATGCTGTTACATATGCGGGGCTTTAGGTAGTAAATAGCTACAACATGCTCAAATTTCTATTTATAGAAACAAAAACTCATAACGATTGGCCTAATTTAGCCATTAGGGAGACTAATGTTCAGTGCTGCCAGGTACCAAACTACGAAATCTGCAAAACAAAGCACGAAATTCTGTATAAAATCTTTGCAGTAGAATTTCGTGTACTGTACTGTTTGTTACTGACAGTTATAATAAATTACTGATATAGGCCAAAATAAAGACAGGATTTAAAAGCTCCAATTATAGCACGTTAATACACAACCGAGTTTGACAACATCGGTGACAACAATGCCCAAATTGTGCTGATGTTTGATGTCCAGCCTGGCTTGTTACTGACCAATAAAACGAACAATTAACACTATAAATCTGTACGCTGGCAACATTGCTAATGTTTAGCAGGGGACATCTGCGACTCGAAATTATGATATGTTTTCAATGCACGCGTTGGCTTGTCACTTCCTTATCTCTTAGACACAAACATTAATCGCCGTAAGTTACTGCATATAAAGGTCTCACACGAGTTAACAGCTTCAATTGCTACTGATCTTCGTCATTATACACCGGGAGGTTTGATTCAATATTCCGAAATGTCGTATAATTGTGTACTTATCGCCGTATTGGCTCTAGGTAAGTGAAAGTATCGTAATACTGAGTGCAAGCTTGGTTCATATGTATCTGTTTTAAATTATAAAAGAGCTTGACTTTGTAATCCGCTCAAGCACCTGCATTAATGTAAGCAATGCAATAGTGTGTATTACGTTAGGCTCAAAAGATCGAGAACGCTCATTAAACGAAAAAGTGCGTCCCCGTGCGTAGTGCGACCCCTAACTAAATATTCTCAGATTTCGCTCAAATTGTGCAAAAGCCATTTTAAGTCCTTTCAAATGAAGGGAGCCTTGTGGAGAAATAATGTATTTTTTGGACCACCCTACTGTTACATGTCACGTAACTTACGTACTTCGACAGGAGTGTTCGGCGCGGCGGAAGGCTATTATCAGCAGACGGTTACTGTTAATGGACACACGTTTCATTTGAACGGCGGGCGTACGGAGGTCACGGTTACTTCGGGCGGCCAGGGGCAGATCGGTGGCGTCCTTAGAGCTTACTGCGAGGCAAACAACGCCGAACACAAGTTGTCAGAATCATTGGTAAGTACCTAAGTGCCCACGGTGTACAAGAAGCTCTCTTCTTACAATTAGTCGTGCACTCTTAGCAGAGTGGTCGTGGTCATGTTTCGGTCGAGTCTTGCGCCACCGCTTTTCTCGTGTTGCGATATATATCGCTTTGTTGTCCGTCTGGCTATCTGTCTGTCAAGACCCTTTATCTCAGGAACGCGTGGAGGTATCGAGTTGAAATTAAAACCATATACTCAGGTCAATGATCCCTTGAAGCTTTAAATAAATCAAGCTTCTAAGTTAACGTAAAAAAAGATACAGCCGGTTATGGCGCAAAAAACGTAAATTTTGTAACTCAAACCAAAATTCAAAAGGTACTTTGACCTTGAACTATGAAATTTGGCTAGTAATACCGTACTTAGAATTAGGGGAACGAGAAGAAGGATAGGAAGATTTGGATGCGAAGATGGCTGTGGAATAGGTACCCATCCTGGAGAAATAGATTTCTCTCCTTTTTACCATATTTTACCATACTCTGTTTATTTATTTGTATTACCTACTTAACGTAATAAATTACTTCATCCAGTAACACCCTCTTATAGTTACTACAAGTACTTATATAGGGAAAATTCTGGAAACTATATTTTTTAACTAAATCATAAAATAGACTTTATACCCCCCCCCCCCCGTCGTGGCGAACATAAAAATCTGGGTGAGGTCGCAAATAATCGCACAACGTTGAATATGTTGGGATGTTGTTAGGATACATATAAGTAGTGTAAACTCGATTTTGCAGTTTCGAAAAAGTTGTGCTAAATGTATGGTGGTCGAAAAACACCGAAATTTTCGGTCATTTTTTAGATTTTGGTCTGTACCTTCTAAAAACCGGATTTTTGGATAAAATTGTCTATGACACTATTAAAGAAGATAAAATTCCCTACAATATGAGTGTAACATCAACTCTGCATGTTTAGAAAATGTTGAGATTATAGCACTTCAAAAAATTGCAAATTTTCCTAAAAAGTTCGAAATTGCACTTTCAGCTACCTCTCAAGCTGAATAGCAGCTGAAATACTGATCTTACAATGACAATTAGATGTATGAAGTTATAGAGCAATTATTGAGCTTTATTTTAAGTATAATTTGAACCCTGTACTTGCGATAATTCTCTTGTTATCGAAAAAAAACCAAATCATTAGAGAACTCAGATTTCTCAGGAAAGAGTGCTCCTAAAGCAAATTGTTAGTATATTGCGCAGTTATTCATAGGAAGTTTAAAAAATGACTTTATATTTCTAAACATCATTCATTTAAAAAGTTCTGAGAGACCATGATGATCGCGTACATCGCAAATTATGTAAATGATAAAAGCATCGTCACATTTACTTTTACATACGTGCGTAAATTCGAGAATGTTGAATACTTTATTATTTATTTATACTGTGATATGCGCAACCATCATATGCCCGCTAAATTAGTCTTAGATACACATCGTAAGATCTTAGTCATAAAATGTGAAAATCAACGTAAAGTGATGGCGAGTTCTGTAGCGAATAAAAAAAAAGAAAATTGTTTGTTGGATGTGGTGCTAACTTACAGAGTGGTAATACTTCCTTTTATTCGCCGCAGACGTTGTGGTACTATAAATGCCTGGATAGTGATCGGCCGTGAGGCATCAGCCTTTTGCTTCAAGGACCGTCCTTTGGGGTTGATGTGATTAGGGGATGGAGCCAGAAAAATACTAAGTAATGTTACAATCTATTTATTGGGGGTAGCGCGACATGGGTGCGGACTCGGTGCAGAAGGCACCTTAAACTCTAGGCTTAATACTAAACGCACTCCGCGCACTGTTGGTGAATTTACGGTACTCTAAAGGGGCCCCTACGAGGATATTTATTGTTCGTGCACTCACATACGTGTCGGTGTCAGGAACGGAGGCTCGCTGCGCAGCTCGGGGTGTGTCACGGGCGTCGCCGAACCGTAGGCTGGCGCGCTCGGTAGCAAGGAGGGCGGCGGAGTCCTCGACGCGGCTAGTCTAGTCGCATGAGACTCACGCCACCAGGGTTGCGCTCCGCAGCGAGGGAGATGTGATGTCTCTGGCTTCGCGCCGGCGGAAGGCGAGCCAGGTCGGCGCTGTGCTTCACAAGCGCGGGGCGAGCGCGGGGCGAGCGCCGTGCCACGAGGGGCGCTGCACAGCGACGAGGGGAATCGCCCTCTCCCGGCGCCACTGGGGCCGTCTCCGATGAACCCCAGGCCTAAAATAAAAATAAATAAAATAAAATAATTTATTTCTGTAAGTAGGCCCTCAAGGGCTCTTTTACATGTCTTACATTCTTTGTCTTCTTTTCTTTTTGGCGCTTCGGGTAATGACCTTCTGGTGAGAAGAAGCGCCGGAAGCCGGCCTACGAGGAAGGCTCTACGCGAGCCCTCTGCCACGCATAGCGGCTCTGAAGGGCGAGTGTCGACGAGACCTCCTTGGCGTCGTGCCGATGGCGCAGCAACGAGCGCGCCGGCATCCACGCGCAGCGCGACGTTGCTACGCGGCCGAACACACCCGGACCACCCGCCGGAATCCGGGGCCTACGGAGGAGCAGGAGGGTCTACGACGGCATCAGGCGTCGCACGGCGTGGTGTCTCGCCGCCTGTCCGCGCGGTCGGCGCGACGACAGCTCCGCGTTCACGCCCGGTTCTGCGTCGGCGCAGGCCGAGCGGCACTACGAGACAATATTTTGATACTACACTACCGGTATGCCAGTCCCAGTCCTCAGAAAATCACTCCTAGCACGCTTCTCGTCTGGTCACGGCCAAGCGCACCCCGGAAAGAAAGCTATCGCTTATCTCAAAAGGAAACCGCGTCATCTCGACGCGCCTCGATCCGGAAAAAACATCACAGACTGAATGCGTTTTGTTTTTCCGCCACTCGCGAGTCTTTGGAACTAAACGCATACAGCCAAAATGTTTTCGGTTTAAATTCAGATCGATCGCTATACGTTATCCCAAGGCCTCACGAACTCACGCCGCAACGAAACAAACGATATCTCAGATGATGAGACGAAGAACTATTTACGTAGTTATTTCAGCGAAAGTTCGTGATTTTCGATGTTTGGAAAGATGTTAGTCGACAGTGCGCGCCGCGCCGCCCCGATGCCTTTGGCCCGGGCCGCGAGACTGCGGCTGATGTCAAAGAATTATGTCCGTTTTAATGTGACCAGCAGCGGGTCACTTTCGGGACACATTACAGCCCCGGGTTGCGATCCCAGAGGCTGGAATCGTGATAATTGTCTTCGCGAGGGAAGTAAGTGAAAGGCCATTGGCTTTTGTTGTGCCAAAAATATGTTTTTGGCACAACAAAAGTCATTGCCGAAAATCGTATTTGTATGCGCCGGCTGTGAAGAACCAGTCGCCACGACAGTTCTCGGCTGACTCCAGTGATAGAATTACAGGACGCAATGTAAATTAGTATTTATCGCAATAACTTACACTAATAAAGAGTGGCTATGTAGTTACCCTTGAATTGCTGACATTTTACGGAATCCGGCAAAAAGTTATCTTCGATGACATAAAACATTAGATTCAACGTTTGTCAACGAAACGTCACGCAACCGGTAGGTATGTGTAGTTATACGTGGTTATACGTTTACACCTACTAGTTTTCCGCGTCTAATCATGCTCCTATTTTGTGTAAGTAGGTACTTATAATATTAGGCTTGCTTTTACGCAATTGGCTAAATGGTCCTATTCTTCTGAATTACACCTAGAAAAGTGTCGTCAAAATCATGTTCATGGCTAAGTAGTCAAGCAGGGGCTTATTGCATAAACAAAGTACGAGATAATATTATAAGTAAGTTTGTATGGATTTTTACTAATATTAGCTTGTCTTCTACGATGTACTCGTCTAATGAGTCTATTCTCGACGAGCTCAACATCAAAACGAGACTCCACAATCTGTACACAACGTGTCCAAAGCTTCTTCGGGCATCTGGTCAGGTCAGGTCCGGATAGTCTGGAGAAGCTCCTAATTACTGGTCGCATGGCAGGAAAAAGGAGTAGGGGCCGTATGCCTATGCTGAATCATGATGGGTAGGATGTAGCCAACAGTTGTGTGTAATACGTAAATTATATGCTAGATAAGCTAACAATATGCGTAACGTAGGCAAGATGACCAACCTAATGTTACAAAATACGTGTACGATCTTCTAACAGTGCCAAAGTCCATCATACAAATTTGGGTGGACAAGGAGCCCCACATGAGAGCCTTATGAGTGGGGTAATAGTTAAGAAACGGGAAGCCGAGTCAAAGTTTTCCTCGGCTCAAAAAGGTGTTATCTCAAACACCGTAGGAGCATTCCACGGAAACGTTACGTCAGGGACACTACCTTTTTAATACTTTTTACAGGTAAAATTAAAATCTGAATATCGGTATGGTAATATCAAGACTTGGCTTTAAGATTGGTAGTGTTTCTTAGTAGTAACTAAAAGAATATTAGGGTTTGCTACCATAGTATTACAAAAGCGACAAAAAAATATGTTTTCATGGAATGTTCCAGTAGGAACTACATACCTACTCACTTCTAAGTTGTAACTTATTACAATAAATACGAATTTACGTGGTGTCCTGTACACGTTGATTTTCACATTTTATGACCAAGATCATACAATGTGTATTTAAGACTAATTTAGCGGGCATATGATGGTTGCACATATCACAGTATAAATAAATAATAAAGTATTCAACACTTTCGAATTTACGCACGTATGTAAAAGTAAATGTGACGATGCTTTTATCATTTACATAATGTGCGATGTACGCGATCATCATGGCCCCTCAGAACTTTTTAAATGAATGATGTTTAGAAATATAAAGTCATTTTCAAAACTTCCTATGAATAACTGCGCAATATACTAACAATTTGCTTTAGGAGCACTCTTTCCTGAGAAATCTGAGTTCTCTAATGATTTGGTTTATTTCCGATAACAAGAGAATTATCGCTAGTACAGGGTTCAAATTATACTTAAAATAAAGCTCAATAATTGCTCTATAACTTCATACATCTAATTGTCATTGTAAGATCAGTATTTCAGCTGCTATTCAGCTTGAGAAGTAGCTGAAAGTGCAATTTCAAACTTTTAAGGAAAATTTGCAATTTTTTGAAGTGCTATATCTCAACATTTTCTGAACATGCAGAGTTGATGTTACACTCATATTGTAGGGAATTTTATTTACTTTAATAGTGTCATAGACAATTTTATCCAAAAATCCGATTTTTAGAAGATACAGACCAAAATCTTAAAAATGACCAAAAATTTCGGTGTTTTTCGAGCACCATAAATTTAGCACAACTTTTTCGAAACTGCTAAATCGAGTTTAAACTACTTATATGTATCCTAACAACATCCCAACATATTTAGCGTTGTGCGATTTTTTGCGACCTCGAATGTTCGAAATGACTGGGTCATTACTAAATAAGGGAATCAAAATTTATAGGGTACGTTATTATAATGTACCAATAAATTTGTACGGAATCCTATCCTAGGTAGGCGAGTCCGGCTCGCACTTGTCCGGTTTTTTTATAACTATAGGCACAAAGATGTGACGTCCAAAGACGCTTTGCATGTTACACATTATTTGATGCTGACTGCTTCAAACACACTGGCAGCTCGCTGCAAAGCGATACCGATATACCTACTGGGTAGTAGTAAAAAATATAAAATTTCTACAAACGATAGATACCTACCTATTAGGTAGGTATGAAAATAAAATTTTGTTATTAAATTGCCGTTGTTTTTCAGTATTCCGTCGAAACATTCAGGAACTGTGTTGCTGGCTTGATTGGCGACGATTCTAACAGAACAGATCTCCAACTCAAGCAGTAAGTATATAATTGTTTTAAACAATTACACATTTAAAATCTACACAGCTCTAAACAACTAGGGTGGTAAAATAAAGAAAGGCCGAGATCGTAGAAGTTATCGTTGAGTTATCGTTATCGTTTTGCGACTTTAACGACACAAGCGCTGTTATGGGGAATAGAGTATAGACTTCTCTGAACTCATATTATGTATGTTCTTATATTAGTGTTCGTGACCAAGTAAAAGACAGATAAATGTATAGGAGTAGAAAAAATATATTATTAGCTATAATTTTGGTTGCGGCTCACAATGAGGGACAAAGTGTGTTTGTTATCTAACCTCTGGGCCGCCAACTGGACTATCGTTTTACTTTCTGCACTTTCCATACACATGCTAACAATTTTGCGCACTATAGGCCGAAAATATTGCTCGTTGGCTACTTACATTACAAATTACAAGTATTGTAATAAAACAACTTAAACGGATTAAATCGCGTATATTTCAGCGTTCATGGTCGCGGGTGCAATATTACTTACAAGTAATAACATCTGTCGAGTAATACCTACAACGGGACATTAAACGGTACATTTTGGTGTTATTCCACCAGGCTCTGCCCCAAGTCCCAACAGTTGAAGGCGTGCGTTCACGGTTTGGTCACAGGCGTGACCTGTCTGCCGGCCTACATGTTAAACTCCTTGGAAAATAGTGCGAGGAACCTGATCGACTTCGCTTGCGACAGCTACGGTGCTCGAATTACATGTAAGTACGATTTAGTAATGGTTAGGTGGATAGTAATCGTCGGTCGACATCAGAGACAGAAGTGGCTATTCCGCAGTTTCCCCGAACGTCAGTTTTGTTAGAAATAGAAACTTCAGTACGTAGTACAGTCACCGGCAATATGATGTAATGAAATGCGGCCGTAGCCGACACGACCTTTTTGCTATAATCACAGAGTAGTTAGTCAGATATTACTGCATGCCCCCAGTGGCGTAGCGTAGTGGGGGCGAGGGGGGCGGCCCGCCCCGGGCGGCACTTTTAGGGGGCGGCAAAATTTCAGAATAAATAACAATAATATCGTATAAATATTTGAACTATTTCAGTCGCACTTACAATTTGGACCGAAGGAGCCCAACATTTTTCATAACTTATTCTGTGACCAAACCGGTGAATCCCCTTTATGCAAAAAATAATATGTTAATTACCCCAAAGAAATGGATAAACAACGATTCATATATACATATACAGATATTTATAGTTTTTAACCTGTTATTTTTGAAGTTGGTGCCCGCCACGCAAAGCTGGCTGTGTTGAGCTCCTTAGCTGGCACTAACTTCAAAAATAACAGGTTAAAAACTATAAATATCTGTTTATGTATACAGTGTGTAAGTCTAATACGGGCGAATCTCTTAACGGTGGTTAGTATAGGACAAAGTGAAGGTAATTAGATAACATTTACTTAAAGTTGCAACAATAATTTTGTACTTACAAAATAATTCAGCCCGCAATGTAATGCAAACACACTCACGTTAAACGCTCGTTGACAGTTTGACATTTCGGTACCGCCGTACCGCAACCATGTTTACAGTACATTGCTGCTGAGAAATTTTATAAAAATTAATTGGGTAGGGGTCGGGTTGCATAAAGTTTAAGGTCATATTTTTGATACGCATACGAGGATTCGTCATACTCATCATTACGCATAACTGTAAATAGTCATACATTTATGCGCATAACGATTTTAATCATAATGTTTATGGACATACTGTGTAATGGGCATATAGTTGATATGCATACATTTATTCAAGCATACTTTATAATGGGCATACATGGATTGCTCATACAACACTTTAACCATACTAAGTAAATGCATAAAATGCTAAACGCATAAATAGGTTGCTCATACAACACTTTAACCATACTAAGTAACAGCATAAATTGCTAAACGCATAAACCTAATCTTAAAAGTTTTTTTAAAAGTTCTCTTTTATGTTGCGTCACAGTTCTAACCTAATATACTTTTCTGGCAGAGATGCGGTTATGTGTGAGATAACAGTTCTAACCTAACCTAACCTACTTTTCTGGCAGCGATTTGGTTCTGGGTGAGGTCACAGTTCTAACCTAACCTAACCTTTTTTTCTGGCAGCGATTTGGTTCTGTGTGAGGTCACAGTTCTAACCTAACCTAACCTACTTTACTGGTAACGATCCGGTTATGTGTGAGATAACAATTCTAATCTAACCTAACCTACTTTTCTGGCAGCGATTTGGTTCTGTGTGAGGTCACTAATATTGTGTAATGAGTAGAAATTAAAAATACTTCAATAATATAAATCGTTCCTTTTTTGAAGAACCATCGCAAGTCCATTATCAAAATTTATGCAATACGATTATATTATAATCATCAATATTATGGCTTGATAAATGTATGTAATTTACAATTATTACTAAAACCACTTATAATCATCAATGTTATGGCTTAATAAATGTATGAAATTTACAATTATTGCAAAAACGACTTATAATCATCAATATTATGACTAAATAAATGTATGACAATTTACATTATGGTTAAACCAATTATGACTCCGTATAATTATGACACGGAACAATTATGCCATAGGACAATTTATGCCAAAAAAAATTATGAGCATCAACTTTATGCTTAAACTGTTATGACAATTAATAATATGACAATAGTTGTTATGCAACCAGACGGCCCCCCAAATTAATTATGGGGTCGTAATGAACTGCAACTTAAAAAAACCTTTTACTTCATGATTACACTAATGAATACTATGTCGGATTTAATTTATCGCCCGTATTAGACTTACACGCTGTATATGAATCGTTGTTTATCCATTTCTTTGGGGTAATTAACATATTATTTTTTGGTTTTTAGTTTAAGTTTTTGGAAGTCGGTTTTTATTTTTTGTTTTAAAAATTTACTTTTTTTTTAAAAATTGCTCTTTGTTTTGAAGTCGGTTAAGACTGGAAAATTCTAATAAGAAATGCACGAGAAAGTAAGAAAAATACCAAAATCGCTCTATGTGTGCCTATGATATTTGAAGAGTTCCTTCGATTTCTCCATGATCCCATCATCAGATCCTGATTTGGTTGCGATGGGTCTACCTCGGAGGTATACCCTTTAAAACAAAAAAAGAATTTTCCAAATAGGTTCAGCCGTCTTCAAGTAATCGGGAAAGAAACCTAGATACAAATTTACTATTTTTTTGAAGTCGGTTAACACTAGAAACTTGTTGCTAATAAGAGATGGACGAGAAATTACGAAAAATACCGAAATCGCTATATGTGTGCCTATAATATTTTAAGAGTTCCCTCGATTTCTCCAAGATTCCATCATCAGATCGTGACTTGGTTGCAATGGGACTACCTCGGAAGTCTACCCTTTCAAACAAAAAAGGAATATTTCAAATCGGTCCAGTCGATTTCAAGTAATCGGTGAGCAAACGCACAAAAAAAAACATACAGGCGAATTGAGAACCGTCCTTCTTTTGGAAGTCGGTTAAAAATGTATCAAGTTTTATTTTTATCCCACAATAAGCACAATACACATGACTTCTTGCGGAAAAAAATCTTTAAAATTTCTCTTTATATTGAAGTACGTAAGCAATGGGGCGGCAAAATTTTCATCCGCCCCGGGCGGCCGAGACCCACGCTACGCTACTGCATGCCCCATTTCACTATCATAGAGTATGTGCGGAAAGAGAATAGGATTTAGATTTGGGGGCGCTGTAATGCTTTTCTACCGTATTTGCCATACTGGTTAGGTTAGTTCCATTTTTCGCCACGCCTATTCTCTTTCCGCACAGACTCTAGTACATTGTGCACCGAGGGTAGTAAGAAGGGGATTACTAACGATAGTCTATTAGGAGCTCGACGCCGTAGGCCGCCGTTTTCATCACATTTGCTAGGAAAAAATAAATAAAGGAAAAATCTAATTATTTACTGTCACCATTTTTCAATATATAGCCTTCCACCGATAATGCTAAGAACTGCGTTTAGTTTCAAACTTGACAGGCAATAGGTACTTACTGCCATTTTCAAAATAATTATTGTATTATATGTGTTGCAGCGTTCTTCAGAGAAAATGGTGCCCAGTGCCTACAAGACAAGCAACGTGAAATTGACACGTGCCAAGCATTGTCGGAGCCTAACGCAGTTATGGCCGCAAAAGGGGTAAGAGCGCCTCATCAAGTCATATCAACATTGTTAACGCAGGCTACCACCAGGGCCCCGCTTCACGAAGCTACAAGTTACAATCACATTTAAAAAAAATCCAAACTAGCAACATATGTCAAATAAAGCTACACCATTGGTTGATTTCACCAATGTTGCTAGTTTAGACATGTAAAATTGTAACTTGTAGCTTCGTGAAGCGAGGCTCTGGGCATTTCTCCGGTGATTTCCGTGGCATTCACTTCGTTGGCAACATTAATGTCGAACGCTTGGGAGCTCAGCACGACATTTTCGAGTATTTTTCTCACACACCGAAGTCAATACCACGGAAATCACTGGAGAAATGCCCACTAGACATTTTTTGCCACCAGCGCAGCGCTGCTTCATTAACAATACCTAGAATGAAAAAACTAACAGTTCTGACAAATCGTTTTGCGGAGTAAAGTCAGTTCCTTCTTAATGAGACAATTTCGGTAGCCAACCGATAGGGACTCAGCAATTGGCTATTTGACAACTTTTTTCTGTGATATATTTTAGAAACACTTGTCAATAGTAGAAGTAGTAGTAAAATATAAAACACTTCAATATCATAAAAACTCACCGAGATACTACAATGTTAAAATCACATGTTTAGGTACTTTCCCAAATATGTGCCGAAACGCTTCCTACTAGAGCCCATTATAACGTGACGTCACGAGTCATACGTTGTTTGGGGAAATCGAGAACTTTGTTCTGCAACTATATTAAAACTTGCATTTATCGTAACGGTTTCGTAACAAAAGTTATCATAATATTTTTATAGGTTATTTAGGTAATGGTATTAAGAGTTTTTAATAATTTTATACTTTTAAAATAGACTTCCCACCCAAGCCCTTTGAAGGCTCATAAAAAAAGTTACATGTTAGGTATCAAACTGAAAACTTTAACATATTTCCCTATTTTCCTTATTTTAACAGGATCTTATATAATTTTTACAAATTTCAGTTACAGTCAAGTACCCTATTAACCCAAATTGGCGTCCGTCTGGCCTGTAAATTATGAGGAAAGCCATTTTCAAAAAATCTTTGAATGAGTTTTCCCGATGGCAAAACTTTATTCACTGCCTACTTATTTGCATTAATGAGTGTTCAAAGAACACTTCTGGGAAATGGGTCACAAATTAAATTTCGTGACTTTTTTTTTAATTTTCCTGTAACTTTATCAAATTATTATTATTAGTTTATTAATTCTCCTTCTGCTTTAGCTGTCATGTGTGCTATAAGTGACCATTAGATACATATTCTCAATATGTACCTACCTATAGCAGAGTGATTTTTTGCAAGCTATGATATGTAGAGTACCTACCTATCTTTTCCCGGATCGTTATAATAAATAGTTATCTAGTATACTAGCCTAACATTGTAGTATCTTTGTGATTTATCGATGATATTTGGTCACAGGAATGGTGCAGCATCCAGAACTACTTTATGGCGTGTGTCATCTCGCAGCTGAAGAACTGTTCTAATCCCACCCCTGCCCGGTTGGCCGGGGAACTTCGCAAGGTGTTAGCTTGTAACGTAAGTACCGTTGATACCTACTGTTAATCCATACAAACGCTCAAAAAATACACCGACACATGTATTATAATATGTTCATTCAAATTTTGTACTTATCTTCTTCGATATGTATCTTATTCTTTCTCATTAAGGGTAGGATATTCCATACAGGGTTCGTCTTTTTACGTAAACTTTGGTTGAAAATGTACATAAAACCCTTTGGAATTTTGTAGTGTAGAGTTCAATCATATTTGCATGCGTGTGTGTGAGTGCGCGTACATTTTTTTATTTACTTATTTTATAGGTGCAGGGATAAGCCTAGCCGATTAAAATAAAAAAGGTAAAGAAGATTCTGTGCTATCGATCCAATACTATGATATTAAAATTCAGATTGATGTCTAATTTTATTTTAAGAATGTCTAACTGCAGTTTTATTTTCTAAATGTTAATATTTTGTCAATATTTAATAAATTACTTTCAACATTAGTTACCTTTTCATTATGTCCCTACAAAGTAATTATTTTTTCATTGTTCCTATTTTAGAAACAGGTCGTTGTTGGTTTAAAAAATGTGAGAATTTACATGAATATAGTTAGAATAAATAAATTTATCTAGGCTAAAATAGCTACTTATTCTGGACACATTTCTGTTTCGACCTACTTTCATATTGGTTAAGCCATTGTTTCGATGTAAAACAAATGCTTTCGATGAAATGAAGCATTTGATGATACATTTGTCGGCGATCCAAGGTGAACCCAAAAATCATAGTCTTAAGACTTGGAACAATAGGCATGTGCACTAAATATTGTTTCTGATGTAGATCGATTCTATTATTTGTGAGGAACAAATATATACATATAACTACTACACTTGGATTACTATAACAGCCACCAATTGCAATTAAAAGTAGCCGACCGCACCGAGCGAGCGTTGAAAACGCCCCATACAAAACGGACGCCGGCACTCCGGCAGTGCCGTTATCTTTGAGAAAGTTCTCGCTGTACTAAGTCTGTACATGAAAAAAATAGCATTTTCTCATTTTGAGCACGAAAAAGTGCGTTTAAGCACTTAGTTGCCATTTTACAGTGTTATTTAAGCATTCTGATATTAATTTTATCTTTAAGACGGTAAAAAGAAAAACAAAAATCAAATGTTATGTTATGATAATTTAGTATTTTCCAATCCATGTGACTATATTATATTGTAAAATTCAACATTAGTCCACATCCCTATTGCTAGTTAAGTTGTTATAAATAAATTGTCATCATCAGCATCATCATCATGGGAAGTCTTTTGGTAATCCACCCTTGGCTGTAGGCATCTTCCCTCTTCTTCCACTCCTGGCGCTTTTGCGCCCGATCCCTCCAGCCAGTCCCGTCCTCAGTGCCCGTGTTATTAATTAGGTAGGTACTTAATTAGAGAGTACATTTTAAAGTGCTAATGACACATGATTATGCGAACACACGCGATCTACCTCTAGGAATTATATGGTAGAGTTCTTTTTAGCGCCCATGACTTCGGCAATAACGATAAAAACAATAATAAAGTCATAACCCTGTTTCGCGTAGCAGGACAAAAAAATCACGTTCAATTGATATCTCAATCATTTTGGATAAAAGTAGTTGCGGCAGTCGCATAAATAAGTCTCGTCCTATTTATGTGGTAGATGCATCGTGCGAATAGCTTTATGGCGAACTATCTAATACTAAGTACGACTGTTATGCCACTTCACACTAGCTGTGCCAATGACGATACGGAATCATGAATTTTATACAATTTGCAAGGTCTGCGATAGATTTGCACTTCATCTATTTTTATCCGACTGCGGCGAAGCCCTAAGGAGGGTTATGTGTTTGACCTGTATGTATGTATGTATGTCCGTTCCTGTGTCCGCTCGTAACTACTCAACCGCACATCCGATTTTGATAAATGATACATCATTAGATTCGTCTTGGTGCGAGTGTCACTGGGTATGAAGTTCGTTAAAATAAACAAAATGTCGGATTTTATGCAGTTTCAAAGTGCACCGCGGTCGGGTTTTTTTTTAGTAAAAATGTGGTTATTACTACAGAAAAATATCGAGGTAGAAGGAAAAAGTGTATGTACATGGCGTGCTAAAAAGAAGAGGCGGCGACCTACTATTTGCATACCGTGAACTTCAGTCACCGTCGTTCGATTTGAAAATCTGATAATAATGGTATAATTAATTGTTCAAATACCATAATCAACGTCAAATACCACCAAAAAAATGGAAAATTTATGTTTTATGCATTAAATTACAAATCGACGAACTATTTCCTTTCTTATCTCGATGTATTTCTGTGATTCTTACACTTTTGTGTGTCTTTGTTATGCTTGTTCAACTGCCGTTTTCCCAAGCCTACATGTGGGTGAATCAACTTTTATTTGCTTTATGCAAAGATTGCTCTTTCTCCTTATTTTTTCACCTTTTGAATGTTTTAACATGATTTAAATGGAATAAGATCTTACATCTAGAGATAGATTAGGTAAAAATAAAACTCGTTTTTAACAAATAAATAGGGTGACCCAGTGGACGAATCCTTATTTTCATACAAAAGTGGGGGACAGCTATGACCGCTGCAGGTCACTGCTTATAAACAAGCTACCTATAATAATCAAATTATAATAAAAAATATTTGCATTACGTAGCTTTATTATTTGTCTTTTAAATGAGCATACACTTTATTCAAAACATATCCGAATAAAGATTTCGTTTCAATTTTAGTTGGAGAAGGTGAAATTTTGTTGACAAAGAAAAGTTGATTCACCCATATTATATATATATAGCTTAGGGTTAGGGTACTCTAATAATTTTCATAAATCAATTTACAAAAACCGCTCAAACTCATCAAGTTGGAAAAAAATATTGGACCACTTACAAAATGCCTGTATTCGCTATGAGGCAGTGGCACAGGTATTTTATAAGTGAGCAAGGACTACTCTGCAGTCAGTTGTCGCCTGCCTTCCTGGAGTGAGCCACGGCCCGCTCAATTGGACTATACAATGATTTGGTTATTGGCTTCGGTTGCAGCAATCCTTCCTGTTTTAACTGTTGGTATGTTAATCTATTCATATTTCCTATAAGTCTTATTAATATACTTGGCATATTGTAAGAATTAATCAAGTTTAAAATGCCCCTTGAATCATAATCGAAACAAATCGGAGCAATTTATTAGTTGAATTGAATGGAGATTGGCCATCGCCCTAGTTTATTATTTGGAAACAACTTAATTTCAGAGGCGTGGGAGAAGCACAATGCTTTTGAACAGAAACAGATAACAGAGTACGTGACAAAGCTTTGTACAAGAAATGGAGCTGAAGACAAAGTCCCGCAAGTGCTGGTAAGGGTAGTTGCTCAACTATGTAGACTCAATTAATAAGACACAATAAGATTTACGACACCCTAGGCCGTAAATGGCATTTTCCCCATCCGGGAAGCCGATCCCACTTCCTGGCCAAAGGAAGAAGTGCACATTAAGGGCGGTAATTTAATTAGTAAAGTCCTAGAACGCATAATTATAGCAATTACGCACAACCACTTACCATCTGGGCCATTCCTTATTTTACCGTCCTAGGCGTGTAAGATACTATTTATTACAATTTATTTACGAAAATTATTGTTATACCTACCAGTGGCGTTGCGTAAAAGATATCCTTTGGCAAGCTGGTGTACCTAGATTTGGCATAGTACATTTTTCTTAAGAGCTGTAGAATAAGGTGCTCAAATGCCTCGCAAACAGCTATGAATATTAGGCAAGCAGCTATGAATAGAGTTCTTTGGACGGGGAACACCCAAAAACTCCAAAATATTTAAGTCCGAATTTCAAAACTCCGAATTTCATAATTCCTAAATAAAGTCAAATGCCATACTACCACATTTCCTCTAAACATTTCTGACATTCATTCATTTGCCGCAATGTTCTTACCTACGTCCTAATGATCATAAGTCATGATATGCATTACCTACCGCTCTAAATACCTAATACGCTTTGTACTAATATAGTGAGACATAAAACTTACGAGTCATAATATACAAAACGATAAATCGTATGTCCTAAAGTCAAAGAATCCGAATGGGCTCTCGCTGGTCAGGACGCGTGCCGACACAGAGCACCCTAGAGTGTTTTTGTAAAGCCGGAGGTGCCGAGGGAGAGCAGCCCTCGCCCGCTATGTCAGAGTAGCAAGAGTAGAGGGGCTTCTCTCCCCGCAGCTAAGGCGGAGTCTGACACCGCACCCATCGAAAAAAATTTAATTCCAAAAAATATTATCGATTTAGGAGTTCATATCTCGGTAGTTACCAAGTTAAGAAAAAAAATCTCATATAAAACACGCTTGTTTTAGTGCATCATAAAAAGCACATGTCATAATGATACCGTATCCATAAAAAAAAATTAGTTAGGTCCAAAAATATTTTCCACCGAATTCCCGCCTCGCCGTCCTCCTCTCTCGTCCTACTTTTATTGAGTCGAACATTTTATTGTTCGGTGTACTGAAATCGGAATTTTTAAAATCGGTATTTTGATATTCGTGATTCTGAATATCGGAATTAAGTTTTTCGTATTTATGTAGTGTACCCCTTTGGAAGTCACGCTATGATACCTACACAGATTGAGTAACTTCGCAATATTCAAGAAAGTATCTGCTCACTCATTTGAATACCATTTAGGTACGTGTTATAAACATCGTGTAAATGATGTTCGATTCTTGTGAGAAATGCTATCATCACAAGCCCGATAAATTAAGCAATGGTATTGCAGGATGCCATCGAAAACTTTGAGAAATGCTCCGTAAGTCTGTTCAAAGACGAGGTCCTGTTGGAAGAAGTCGCGACTGCCATCCGAAACAACGACCTTAACGGCGTCTTCAAAAAGTTAGTGTGCATTATTACCTACCTGGGTCATTATTTAGGCGGGTCATTATTTGAGCGTTTCGTGGACACATTATTGTCGAAGTTCCCTCAGATTTTAGTCTGATATCGAGCTATTTGGTACAAATCCGGGACTACCAACAAATACCTTAAAATTACATTAAAATCTGCCGCAATCTCGACAGTAATGTGTCCACGAAAGTGAGGCGGGTGAAACGCTCAAATAATGACCCGGGCGTTTCATCCGCGTCACTTTCGTGGACACATCTTTGTCGAAGTGCCCTCAGATTTTAGTCTCATATCCAGCTATTTGGTACATATCCGGGACTAGGTACTTACTAACAAATACCTACTTTGAAATTGTATTAAAATCTGCCGGAATCTCGACAAAGTGACACGTGTGAAACGCTCAAATAATGACCCCTTACTAGCATTTAAATACCCGCGGCTTCTCTTGTGTTATTCCCGTTAATATGCCGAGGGAGCTCTTTTAAAAATGTTTATTCACTTTCTTTAATCTTATTCAAATCGTTTTTTTGGCGTCACCAGAAAATCCTGCCGTTATTTTACATGTAACTTGTAACTAAGTCTTAACGATGCGCTATGTAATCCGTGCCGTGTTTATCAGTAAAGTTATCACCTTTAAGCTGCAGCCTTTTTACCCGACTGCGGCGAAGCCCAAAGGAGGGTTATGTGTTTGACCTGTATGTATGTATGTAAGTATGTATGTCCGTTCCTATGTCCTCTCGTAACTACTCAACGGCACAACCGATTTTGATAAATTATACATCATTAGATTCGTCTTGATGGCGCGGGTGTCACTGGGTATGAATGAAGTTTTAAAGTGCACCGCGGTCGGGTTTTTTTAAGTAATTTATTATTAAAGATTCCATATCCAGTGTTCGTCTGTCCGTCACATAGCTGTATTTTTTTAACCGTAATAGGTAGAGAATGCAAATATTCACAGAATATGTATTTCTCTGCCGCAGTAACAACAAGTAACAAAAAACTAAACACGTTCCCGAGATAAAGGGTCTTGATAGACAGGCAGACAACAAAGTGATCCTAAAAGTATAAGGGTTCCGTTTTTCCTTTTGGGATACGTAGGGGAGAGTGGGGTGCATTCGTACACTTTTTACTTTAAGCCACATAAAACAAAAACTATCCATTATTTAAAAATAACTTTAATGTTGTCACATACCGCACTTATCAGCCTTTAAGATGAATGATGTGTTGTTTCGATATAAGAAAGCATGGCGATGCTACGACAACTTTACTAAAATGAGAAAAACGTACGAACCTACCCCACACGTGGGGTAGGTTCGTACATAGCACAGGGAGCTTTCGTACATAGTGGGGTACCTTCGTACAATGAGAGAAATAACCACTATTCAATGTAATATTATAATTTATTGAGATCACAATTAACACAGAATCAGCCTTTTTTTAGGAACAATTATCAGTTATTATTTTGTGTACCTCAGTAGGTACTACAAATAACTACTTACTCTTAGTAACAAAAAACGTACCTCAGTACCTCTCCTTAGCCTTTTGTTTTATCTAGAGATGCAACGGATAGTGGTTTGGCCGGATACCGGATATCAGATATCCGGCCGTCACGACCGCTGGTTATCCGGTATCCGGCCGCCGAATATCCGGCCAAAAGTTTTTTACCTAAAATACCGAAATGGAGTAAATTCGACGGCGCGCGCAACGAGTTGTAGTTGAGTTTTTGAACACATATCCTGATTTAATGGAGATGCTGGATTTGGTACGTGTTCGGAATCGAGCACGCAATTAAAATATAAAAAAAATAGTTTTTTTTTACTTTCTAGTGTTTAAAATTAATTGTGAGATTAAACTGACCTCAATATTGATTACTTTGTGGTTTAATATTTATGTTACTCAAATTTTCTCCTTATATTAGGTACTTAATTACTATCCGGTATCCGGCCGGATACTACGCATCTATCCGGTATTCGGCCTGATAGTAAAATGTGGCCGGATAGGCCGGATACCGGATAGTGACCGGATATTCGTTGCATCTCTAGTTTTATCTCTTGCTCTTGCTTCTTCAACTGTTTTGCTTTCTCTATTTCTTCTAGTCTTATTTTCTCCGGAGTATCTGTATATATTCTCGACTTTCCTAGCTGTTTCCCTTTTCTCGACTTTTTAGACTCAGTTCTGCCTACTATAGGGTAAGGCCGGATAACTTCTGGAGTTATTAGTCCTCCAGCAGGAAAAGTCGCCGGTGGAGTTGTAGATCTATGTAAGGAAGGTGATGAGCGGCATTTTGATTCTGTAATAATAATATATTCGATAAAAAAATGTTTAATGCTATGCAAGTTAGTGTGGGGAGGATTCGTACAGTACGAATCTACCCCACTGCTAACTGCACGAAGGTACCCCAAACCAAAAATACAACGATTTAATTTAAAATAAAAATACCCGTTATAGTTATCAGAAAACAACTGCGTGCATTTAAGACCTCAATACCATTCCACCAACTAAATTGAATCACTTTTATAACTGGAGTAAAACTAATAACATTTAAACACATTTCAAAGTGAATCCAAAAATTACTTACGTGGAGCGAAAACATGAACGGGCCTGTTGTGTCGAAGCCGGGAGCCGCACTGCCCCGCCGCTCCGCACGTAGCCTATGCGTCCGAGTGGGAGTTACGCACACAAACATGAATACGCCAGTGTGCTGTATAGCTTAGATATCACTACTGTACGAATGCTCCCGTTGTACGAATGCACCCCACTCTCCCCTAACCCGAAAAACGAAATAAAATAAAAAATTATAGGGCCTACATACAAGAAACCTGGTTTTCTGCTCGCCGGTGATACAGAACCCTTGGTGTGCAAGTCTGGTTCACGCTTGGCCGGTTTTTTATAAAATTTATAATTTACAGCCCCTTGTCAAGGGGTTTCAGCAGATCCATCGTTACCGGTGTGGGGACTCTGCTCTCCGGGATTATGTTATCCGTGCTATATGTTTAGCACCGTTATCGCTGTAGCTTTTTAGGGTTCCATACCCAAAGGGTGCCAACGGAACTCTATTACTAAGCCTCCGCTGTCTGTTCCTCCGTCCCGGGGTTTTTGAACCGTAATAGGTAGAGACTTGACATTTTCACAGAATGTGTATTTCTATTCCCGCTATAATTTCGTCAGGTATTGTGCACGCACACCGCGCTTAGCCAAGTGCACGTACACGCTGATAGACAGCGTTGGGCTTTGCGTCGCCGGCGTCGACCTCCCTGCCGCGCACAACTTCATCGACCAGCTCCTGGGCTTCGTCTGCCACAACGACGGCGAGAGGATTGGCGGTAATGCCTTGTGTCGTTCAAGTCTGGCCAGCCGGTCAACTCTAACCTTTATGTTTATTTTTTATGAATTATGGGTTTGCGTTTGAGCTTGATCTCACCTGATGGAAAATAAGACAAGGTCAAGGCACGCTTACCCAGAAGATTTCTATTCACTCTGGCCTTAAAGAGATCCAGGTTGTAAGTCACAGAAAACACAGACGCCGGAAGAGAATTCCAATCACTAGTGGTGCGAACTAGAAAAGATTACTTAAATCGCGCAGTTCGACACGTGGCGAATTCAACCACATGTGGATGGAATCCCTCACGGCGTCTAGTAATCATTAGAAAAGGAGGAAGGTAGAATTAGATCAAACAATTCATCGGCGTACTATCCAAAATACATCCTATAAAAAGATGGATAGGCGGGCGACTTTGCGCCGATGCCAGTTTGATTCCAACGAGCGCGACGTCGCCGATTAGTCTTCTGGGTCTTCGGCATGTGGCATGACGGCACACTTAAGGCATTGCTGTGTTGCTCGACGGTAATTTTAGTATTCAGGTGTTCTGGTTTTCTATTTTGTAGTCTCTGTCTTCGGCAGCTGACGTCTGACCCTACACGATCATAGTAGTAGACAATACAGTAAAATGTTCTTTCGTTTTCAGTGTTTATCCAAGAAGGCGGGCCACAGTGCTTCCAGCAAAACGTGGGCTCCCTAAACATCTGCGCCAGCAAAGTATTGACTGAACTCGACGCTTCGCAACCCGTTAAAGTAAGTACAAATCAAATACATACTCGTATGTGACGGTTTCAGGTGAAAGATACTACTGGTCATTTTTAATAAAGAGTTATTTTAATTGCATCTAAACCGTCATTCTCCAGATTTGCGTCTGCGTCTAAATGCTGCTAGGTCATATAGTCTATATGAAACTAGAGACGTGTTAATGACACCGCCTAAGAAGCTAGAGGTTCCGGGTTCAAATCCTGGTAAGGGCAAATATTTATGCACGAGTATTTGTTCCCGAGACATTGATATTTTCTATTGGAGATTAATTTAGTCGGTTACGTGTTAATTAGGTCGACGCAGACACAAATTTTATGAATGACCGTAAGAAGCAATAACCTATTATCAAGGGCCATTAAAACATGAGGACTATCATTCTCCATACAAAAAGCTGTTCCCCGATATTTACAACGCCATCTATGTATAAGCTTGGTATAAGAAATTAGCTGTTTACGAACTAATTGTTACTGTACTATGTTTCTTTGTTCAATTATAACATCGTTAAATGTTTAGTTTTTTAGTGCCATCTAGTTTTTGCCTGGATATCCCTTTGCGGTCGGGGCGCGATCCAAAGTATGGAGAATGACAGTCCTCTTGTTTTAATGGTCCTTGCTATTATTAAGACCTCGCTGACAACTTGGTAAGGCTTTTGCCAGGTTTGCAACAACTGCCACAAATCAACCGAATGGGCGCTTTTGCAAGGAGGCAAGACATTTTCATCTCTTCTTTCGACAAATCTACACAAAGTGACATTTAAATCATAATCCTGATTCCTGACGTGCACCCCCCAGACCCCGGGATTTCTATCATGACATCCCAGTGGCAGTTTTAAACACTACACGAATTATTTGGGCTTAATTTTTTTAGGCTATTAGTTAATTTAAATTATTCATCAAAACCACAATTCTTAATGCAATTTATTCCCAAACCAATCTTTAAAAATTAAATCTATGGTAAAATAAAATGTATTCAATTAAGGCTTTTTTTCCATTCTTCAAGGCTTTTTTCCTGAACACCACAATTCTAATTGCAATATTTTTTCCCAGCCATGGGTATCGTATAACCTCAATCCCAACCAATAAAAAAAAGTTTTATTTTAATATCAATCATTTCCTACCCATTCCTTCCTTTTAAAGTGTTTACTCATTACTTGCTAATTAATTTGATGATATAATTTATATTGATGAGAGTCATTGGTTAAAATTATTATATTGTTAATCTTTTTTGTCGGTACTTAATGTGAAGAAAACAATGGCTAGATAGCATTCACTTTCCAATCGATGAATTTATGGAAAGCGAATACACAAAGCGAAACCCAGTTAAAATAAAATATTAAATTAAGCAAATAAATAATGTTTATGCTTTAAACAATCCTACACCAACTAAAGACTCTGTTTTACCCGATGGTTCACTGGTAGAGAATGCCTTAAGGCCGCCGATTGTACTTTTTTATGATTGTGCAATAAAGTTTAAATAAATTCTTTTTATTAGGAATACTATTGACGACACGTTTAACTCAGTGGGAGTGCCACCGCCTACGAAGCTATAGGTCCCGGGTTCGAATCCTGGTAATGGCAAATATTTGTGTGATGAGCACGAGTATTTGTTTCTGAGTCAATGATGTTTTTTATCTATTTAATTATGTATTTATCTAAGTATATATATCGTCGTCTGTAGTATCCATAGTACAGGTACCAGCATTGCTTAGTTTGGGATTAGCTCGATTTGTGTAAGATTGTCCCCCGATATTTATTTATTTTTATTTATTTATTCGGTAGTTTATGACAATTATAATCCAGATACACTCTCATTGTTAACGATTCCGTTATTATACCACAGGAACGTTGTGCGAAATTCGATGAGCTGTCGAAATGCGTAATCGACACCCTGAAGGCTTGCTCGCCGTCCGCCCCGGCCAACATGACGCAAGCGCTGTTCGGCCACCTGCGCCAAGCCACGCCCTGCGCAGGCGACGAGGATGAAGCGTTCCGCACCTACATGAGATGGCTGCAAGAGCGCAGCGGAGACAACTAGGAGCACCGTCATTTTCAGTTGCAGCGATAGGCGTCGGCGACGGCCTCACAAAAAAGTGTTTCAAAAGGTTTATAGAAAATGAAAAGGGCCTCGCAAAACTAATGTCGCCGACGTCCAAGTTTCGTCTAGGGGCGCCTCTGGTTATATTCAATAGAGATGGGAAAACTTGACTCTAGATTCGAGTCGCTAAATCCGGCTCCACTATCGGTTCCGACTACCAACACACGCCAAACTAGCAAATTTCAATGCTGAACCGTTGAAACAACCCTTCAAATCTTTTATCTTAAATCAAACGCTCCGGATCAGTACCAGGGCTGTAGCTATCGGAGGGCTAACCCAGGGGCCCCTCAAATCGGTCAAAGTCAAAACAGGCCAAAGCCTACCCACCAAACCTCAACTAAACATTCGAAAATTTCTCGCTCAATAGAACCTTCTAACCAAAAATGTTTAATAGTGATCGATTATTTTTTCGCATCGATGCCTTGTTTACCTAGTTACGCCACTGATCGGTACCGGTATTAAACCTTGGGCTCGACAAATGGATAGGGATTGGCAAATAGGGGATTGGATTCAGTACATTTAAATCTTCTAGTCCGCACTTACCCATCTCAAGTTACATCGACAAGCGCCTTTGTTACAGCCGTCTGTTGATAATACTTACTTATGCATCTCAGTTGAATATTGAACAAATTGTATGGTATGTCAAGCCTGGCATATGTAATCTAACAATTAGGATACCTACCTAAATACTAAGTTATTCTCTTTTGACCTAAAAATACTCATTGCAAAAATTATGTTATGAATTATAATTTAATAAATGGAAAAATGTGATCTGAATACAAGTTTTTTTTTATTTAATCACTAGTCCAATATTATCCATCACACAAAATTAACTTCTCTTTTTCTGCCTCAAGTCAACGGTTAAATAGAGTGAACGGTGTACAATACAAACCACAATTCAGTAGGACACAGAACTGGTACCTAATTAAAGTTATTTAGACAATTGAGGAAAAATTGTTCCAGTTATCGACTAAAACATGTCACATATCATTGATGATATAGGGAAATGTACCATCAGCTAGCTGCCTACGACAGATGAGGCTCTGTTTCTTTTCCGTGTTGGTAGATTTGCAGAAATAGATGAAGATGTTTTAGTTCTTACCTAGAACTACATAACAGACATTGGTATTTTTATAACTTTTGATAGTTGCAGTTGATTAATTGCAAAAAATACCAATAATATTGATGAAATCCAACAACAGTAATCTTGTCCAACCAATTACAAGTTAACGTCAGAGTTAACGCACGAGATGCCGGGGTCAAAATGTTATCATCAAGAAATAAAAAAACCACAAGTTGTTCATGAGGAATCAAGAAGTATATTTCTTTGACAAAAATAATATTTTTCAATACCTATAATATAATACAAAATTAAAGATTTAATTACGATTAAAATGCAAGAACTGCTTCAGTTTAAAAAAATGTGTTGCCATTTGCCAGCTAATTCCTTGATTCGATGCGTGGGGTTTGGACTAGACGAGCCCTTGTACTGTTCTGATACATAACCTTGAGGCAGGAATCTCAGTAGATATCTTTCTTCTGGTGATTTTTCAGGGGAAATACCCATACCTGGGTGCAAAGTGTTTCTTGGAAATTTAGAAGTCGGTGGTGTTTTCTGATGCGGTACGCTACCTGGTTCCTCGGGCACAATGGACGAGTCGCTGTCGTCTAAGCCCGTGGGAGCGCTAGAAACGATTCTTCCAGCCGCGAACACAACAAATACATATATCACAGCCACTTTAGACGAACGCATATACGCGGAAACCATTTTATGTTTATTATTTAACGAGCGATTGTAGAATTCTTGCAGCAGTTTGAGACACGAGGCCCCAGACAGTTCGTTTATTTATGCGTAGTGTCGGACGGATTTAGTAATAATGTACGTATATATTACATTAATGTTTGTTATTAATTAGCTCTTATCATTCACCCAGTCCGTGACAAGATGAAACGAAGACGCAGTAGGCCAATATCCAATTGGCAAAACAATTCTTGGAAAGTGGCAAGAGATTATTTCATAAATAATAATGACGTAAAGATTTTTTCCCATATTAATTAATGAGTGGGAATAAGCGAAAGACGTTATTATTAAAACAATTAAGTTTGTTGTGTTTAGTTCTCCCCATTTGATCGTGTTTCTAAAGAAAAACAAAGGGCGTCGAAATTTCCTCGTTGCAGGATACTACGCCCTCTCCTGCATTCCGCTCGACCTTCCTACATACAGTAAATGTAAGGTACATTCTCTTGGCAGTGGGTACATCAGACCGATAATGACATTATCGAGAAGCTTGCTGGCTTACCGGTACGGCAGCAATAGGTATCGTGGTATCGTTATTGAGAAAACATAACTTTATCTTTATCTCAAGTTCATTGACCATTTACGCGATACATAACCAAAGCGTTTTAGTTTCTCTGGAAATCCAGCCTTCGTTTTTAATATAGCACATTAAAAACAATAGGTACGTATAATCGAACCTAATTTAACAAGAGACTCGGACACTAAAAAAAAGCCGGTCAAGTACGATTCGGACTCTCCCACCGAGGGTTCCGTACAAACTTGTAGTATGTAAATATGTAGTTGAAACTGTATTGAAAGACAAACTTAACTTCGCTGCTGGAAAACTGTTGTCCCCATACATTGACATATGGGTCGCGGTTAGTTTAGTAACTGTCAAAATAAGTTTGTGTTACGATTTATGTGAATTTCTAAAATACGAAGCAAGTTATGATACCTAACCATTATATTTTTCCTGTAATATTCAGGATGATATTAATAATCGATAATAATTACAGATTTTTCTGTCTGGAGATAATAAGGGGAATGGTATTTTTTTAACGTTTTTCATCATAAATCAAAAACTGCATGTTTAATAAAAAAAACACAAACAGTTTTGTAATTTACATCTTAAGTCCTTTTCTACACGACATATGGTAACGGCGCCTATTACCGTGGTATTTAGTTAGTTTTCAAATGATTCCTATAAATGATGGGTATGAGAGCTCCTTAACGCCCGAGATTATTTTTTTTATTTTAGAGTGTCTATTAAATTTTCCGAATCGCTACTTTTAGAACTTATTTTATTTTATTATGTTTGACAAAATAATCATTGAAACCAGAAAAGGAGAATCTTCTATTACCGTGGTAATGGATAGGATGTAATTCTATTACCGCGAATTTAGCTTCTAATACCGAGGGTACAAAAAGCAGCATTTCTTACCATCGGTAATAGTAAACTGATACATAATTCGGCACCCAATACCGAGGGTTAAATAATATTTATGATTTTGGTTCCGTACATTATTATTATACCTACTTGTAAGTAAGTACATCAAGGTTTTTTTAAGAGAAGAAATTTTAAGAAAAAAAAACATATTGAATGGGTCGCTAAAAGATTCCCATACATTCTATTGCCGAGTGTCATGTGATCGTACCATCGGTAATAGACTTCATTTGGATTTTCGTAAAATCTTATTCCGACCCATAAGAACTTTTGGGTACAGTTGCAATTTAATTACAAATCAAACATAGTTTTTATAAGCTTGCAATAAAACCAATATCAAGAAGCTGGTATGTAAATATAGTTAATTACTACAATATTTAAACGACATGACAAAATCAGGGTTTCCATAGAAACTGCAGATTCAGTACTGAAGTTTTAGTTATAAATTAAGGGTTTCTTCAATATATTCCATACCACGGAAATAGTTCTTTAATAGCGTCAGTAGATCTAAATTTAAATAACTGTAAGAGAGCATGTAACCGTCAACATATAGAAAAGATAAAGCAAAAAGAATCAAATTAACATCTTACCTATTACCGTGGTATACCACGGTATTAGTTTCCCCAACCAAAAATGGCGTCTATCACCGCTGTATTTTATTTTCCAATTTAAACGCATTTCCAGGCCAAACTAAATATAAAGTTCACGAATAAGTTGTGCACAAAACTATAAACAACCATTAAACAGTCTTAGCATTCGTTCAATAGTTCTACTTACGTAAACTAATAAATAAGGTTCGGGTACACTCACATGTGACGTGACGCGTTTGTACTACACAACCACTTCCTACGCCGCCGTCGCGGGAACTGACGTATTGCGAGCTTGTTGTTACAATCACACACACTTAAATAAACAGGTCCGTTAGTCAACTAGATAAGGTTCACTTTTGTATAAATATGTTTTATTGTAAAACGAACTGCTTGCTTATAAAACGCATATTATGAAATGCCGCGGTAATGGGCGCAGATTTTGATACCCCCGGTAATAGGCGCCGTTACCTTAGTTAGGTACGCCTCAATTTTGCTCCACCGTAGACGAATAAAAAGTTTAAGGCATCCAGCTATCCCTGTACTGTACCAAAAATGGTAGAAATCCTTTAAGCCGTTTCTACGAGGTGGTTCTAGAAACATACCTGCATAGGTACCTACATATAAATATACAAACGACCAAAAAGTAAAAAAATATCTTCCCATGCACTGCACAGCAAAAACCGCTTATCTATATTTAATAGAGTTCCAATAAAAACGCATTTAAAGGTATGCCGATTTTTTTTTTAATTTAGTTGAATACATAATTGTAATGAAATAAAGTAGTACAATTTACTAATGTAACAAAAAACATTTTACTTGTTTATTAGCATGTTATTAGCACTTTATGTAGGTGAATGCAGATAATCGGGTTTTGCAGTAAGCGTACGATAGGGGAGAGTGGGGTAAATACAGACGCGGCGTAATCCCAGGCACAACCTTTTCTAGAATTCTAGCTGCCCCCGTGCCCCACTATCACAATTTTTTGATCACTTGCACCACCCTTAGTGCGTGGATGGACTACAAGAAGAAAACCCGCGCACGCATTTCAAAATAAGTACCAAAGACTTTTTTCACGTGTTTTCTTATAATTCTCATCACTATTTAGTGCCATGTATACGATGTTATGTGAATAACTCCGACTGAGTCGTAGCAGATAAGAAATCAAAGTACATAGAAAAACTAAATGGCGCTCACCTGTGAATAGACCGGGAATCAAACCCGGTACCTCTGGATTTCCGGCCCAGCGACTCAACCATTCGTCCACCGTTACACCCAGCAAACACCCTCAATTTTGCCATCTACTTTGACTTCCGTATCATCTATTTTAATAGGACTTTAACCTAAACGCCATCTATGAGAACCCATATTACACAGGTGACTCACCCCAATGCGAACTTATTACAGATGCGACGATCGAGCGAGAGATGGCGTTGTTTTTATAATACTTTATATGAAAGAAAGATGTTGTTTCTTCATTGGTTTTTAATGCATTTGATTACTTGTATCTATAATTTCTTGTATCTAAAGTCTAAACATGCATCGGGTAATTTCGGACAGAAAGCCTTTTGTTTTTCTTTAATATTTCATTTTTGTAAATTATTTAAAAATAAAAGATTATGGTAATTTTGTAAGGTGGTAACCGAACTTTAATGATATAAAAAAAATATATGCTTAATGTTAATGGTATGATTTTTATTCACATGTTTGCTTAAGTGCCCGTAATTCCCCCACTCTCCCCTATACCTATATTTTCCGAGCTTAAAATTGCCAATACGCTGAATTTTTACCAAAATAACTATCTTCATATTGTACCTTCATTTATATTAAATCCAGAAAGATTGATCAAAACATGCTAAGGCTCTTTCGCCATCGAATAACAACAAGTCAAGTTCCGAGAAACGATAATATTTCTTCTCGTGAATGTTGCTTGATACATCGTTTTATCACGTTTAGGTGCACGTGTTATCCCTATGTGCAAATCGCAAAATGTGCAGTGGAGCAAATCGCAGAAAGTGCAGATTGCAAAAAGTGCAGATGGCAAAACGTGCCAATCGCAAAAAGTACAAATCGCAAAAGGTGTCATCGCAAAATGTGCAAATCGCAAAAGGTGCAGATCGCAAAACTCGGGGGGACGGCGGGGAAGCGAGACAGCAGCCGAAGTTACATCCAAATTTCAACGACACTGTCTTGCGCCTGCAAGGTCAACCCAGCGCTCCCCCTGCCACGCAGTTGTGCCAATTTATTGCTGCATCTGAAGTGAGGATGAAAAAGCCTCCTATTATCGAGATCGGCGAAAAGGGTCCCTGAATAAGTCCACCTGCCGAACAGAACTACCGTTAAGGGTTCTCGTTTCTAAGGACGACCATAACTAGGACTAGTGCTGTTTTACTGACGGCCGACGTGGAGCAGTTCCACCAGTGTAACTGCTTGTTAAGGTGGTTTGAGTGGGTCGGTTTTCCATTCATACATTTTGTATGACACCGGCGCACACCGGGCGAGCTCGTGGCCTCGCCGGGAGTGGCGCGCGCTCGCTATTTGTGGTCGCTTTTAGTGGCCGCCACCACAATGTGCGGCCGCTCTTACACATTTCGCGACCTGCACATTTTGCGACTTGCACATTTTGTGACTTGCTCATTTAACAACATTGCACATTACATTTTGCGATCTGCACTTTTTGCGATATGCACATTTTACGTAGCCTGCACATTTTGCGACTTGCCGACATTCGCAGCCAAAGTTTCGTAGCGCTACGCTCGTAACCAGTAACATGGGGAAAAGCGTATGTAACGAAAGTTTGCTACTAGCATAGAGTTTACGCAGCGGGAGCGGAATCCCGTTGTTGAAAGTGTGAAAATGAGTAACGATCTGGTTTTTCTACTGAATTAAAACACATTAGTAGGGCAGTTTTGGCATGTTTGTCTAAAAGGCAACTTTTTACTATAAAAAGTCGCCTTTTAGGCTAGCACACCAGAGTTTCGAAGACTTTAGTTAAGGCGAGGTGAGACCAGAATCGGGCACGGAAGCCTAGTTTCCAAATCATTTTTAGAGCACTTATTTGACTCTTAGGTCACTGTAAAACATATATAATAATATTCAGAACTGTATCTAGGGCTTCCTCTCACTTAGATAGAACACGATAGCGAACACTTCGCTCGATAGAAAAGTAGCGCGAAAACACTATAAAATAAAGTATTTTTTTCATTTTTTTTCATTTTGTTCATAACCAGTTACCTTTTCTGACAAAATTAATACCTGACAATCATGATTTCACAGTCATGCAGGGCATCCTCTCATGTTTGGGTTGATAACGTATACTTTTATGTTAGAAATCGAAGATAATCTGCAATAATCTGCATTCCGCCCGACCCTAGTTTGTATGTGAAATGCGAGCCAGGTCCTACCGCGCCTTAAGTTTCTAGTTTAAAAAACCGCGTTTTATTCTGTTGCTGATGATTCCATATTTTCTATTTCATCATCTGGCAACACTGCTTATCGTACACATCAACGCTAACATACTTAGACTGCAACATATCTTAGTACCTAGCTGTATGTTTCTGAGATAACCCATGTATCAGAAAGTGACGCCGGGTCAGAGTCGGATCACAATACAGTCGTTATATGCTCCAACGTTTTGGGGGTGTATTCTCAGCACAGGCGATACCAAATCTTAATTTGAAACCTAGGGTTGTCACACTCAGTGCCTACGGATGATACATCAACATCATCACATATTTCTGCACATTTTTACTAAAACACATTTGATCGAGCGAGGGAGAAGCATCAACATTTCAGCTTGGGCAAAAATGCTTTCGTATGTCCAGCTGTTCTTCTCTACAGATCGTATTTCTCAACCGATTCTCTTGAAAATTTGTGAGCAGGTTCGATAATTACATAGATATTTTTTGTCTACTCAGTTTTTGGATTTTTTTCAAAATGGGCATTGACTCGCTATTTCTACAGCTCACAGAGCCGCTAGTTTTATCATTTGTCAATATAGGTGCTCTTTGTATTATTCTCCGTAAGAAAATACCTAATTACGAGTATTCTGTGATGATAATACTTAGACGTCAATAATGAAAAAAATCACTGTGAGACTCAAACATTGAATTCGGATGTTGACTAATGTTGAATTTTACAACATAATATTGTCACATGGATTGGATAATACAAAATTATCATAACACAAAAGAAATAAACCAAAAATGTATAAAAATTTAAAGTTATGAGACCACAAAGTTTAAAAAAAAACGATCTTTTTTTTATCGTCCTAAAGAAAAATTAAAGTCGATTTCGGAATGCTTAAATAACACTGAAAAAATAAATATATGACAATTATGTGCTTAAACGCACTTTTTCGTGCTCAAAATGGCAAAATGCTATTTTTTTCATACAACTTAGTAGGTACAGCGATCGAAGCGATGACATCATAGGACCCGTTATGTATAGAGCGTTTTCAATGCTCAGTCAGTGCGATCTGCCACTTTTGATTACAATTTGTGGCCGTTATACTTATACAAATGTATTAGGTGTCATATAGATATTTGTTCGTCACAAATAGTAGAATCGATTTACGACAGAAAAAAAATCGCGTCAACAGGCGAATTAAAAACTATCACTCTCGTTGAACAAAGGACGAGACATCCAATCGACATGTTTCGGAAGTATTTGGCATTCCCTTAATCATGTTTGCACATCGTAAGTGATCTATTTTTAATTAAATATCAATAATGGAATTGATGTACGTTCATATGATAATCTAACACGATATTGACAGATTCAACTATGTATGCTTCAATGTAAATTCTTATTTTCGTTGCTTGTATCCCGAACAATTACCTAACAGCGAAATGACTTCACAGACAGCATGATTCTATGAAAAGGAAAGTGATAAAGCGCTATATTCCAGGTTTTGGGGTACTTTTATTGATCATGATTAGCTGTTTCGCTGATTATCACGAAGCGACTGCCATCTAACCTCGGTATAAACTCCTGTGACAGACCGACGGGATCATGTTTATACATTCAGTTACCTCAATGTGGAGTTTGTGGAGGTTTCCTCATGATGTTTTCCCTCACTATTAAGACCTTGATTACGTCAGTAGTACCGATAACAATCTGCTAAAAATCCACACATGTGCCTCCTCCTTATTAATATCAGTATGATCAGAAGGCAATACCTAAACAGGTCATCGGAGATATTTATATCCACCACAGGGACGAAAAATACCCTTTAGCCACTATCTTTATAGAGTTATTTTTAGAGCATGAGAATATGCGAAAAGTCGAAAGTCCCATGAAATTCATTATAATACCTATCTAAGGGTAGTTCTCTGCGATTTTATACCGTTTTGCTTGCTTCATTACCATCGCCACTATTATTGGCCGTTTTATAAAAGCAATAGGATCATTAGGTATGATAAAATTAGCAGAAACACGCGACTTCTACAAGATAACCGGAAAAGAGTCCATAGTTTATAGGGAGCTCATCCATAATGTGGCGATGGTAATGATGTGATCGGTGCGACTGTTTAATCGCAGAGAACTACCCCTAAATACAATTAAGTGTTTGTTGGCTATAAACTCTAATTAATTACATTATATTTTACTAATTTACCCGCGGCTTCGCCGTTTTTTCGTTATTATGTTTTCGTTACTATGTATTATTTCGATAAAATGTACCTATCCTATGTTTCAATCCAGGACTTAGTCGCTACGCTCGGAAGAAAATATTCCGGGTCACTAACATAAAATGCAATATCTCAAAAACGAATGCAGCTAGCTTATTCACATAAATTGGACTTTCAAGATAATTTAATTTATATTTAATAGAATACAAAAAAGAAATAAGTTATGATTTATATTCCTTTTAAATCAATAAGCTAGCTGCATTCGCTTACGAGATATTACATTTTATGTTAGTGACTCGGAATATTTGCTCTCGAGTGTACTTGTATAACAAATTTCATCTCAGTCCATTCAATCGTTACCGCGTTTTTTATTTAGTAACACATCCAAACATACAAATCTCCAAACATCTTTACAAACTTTCACATTTAGGTATAATGTTAGAAGTAGATCAATATGAAAATGCATTCAACACAAGATCATCGCTAATAAATGCTAATATGAACAAAGGAACTACTATTACGGTCATACATACCTTCTGCATAATTGACTTAGCTCAATAAAATTCTAATGGACTTATTAAATGCCTTTTAGGATCCGAATTGAATATTTATACCATATCGCACGCGACATTCCGTATCGCACGACTGAGAATAGTCATATCTGTGAGTCAACACGCCGTCGGTATATAAGTGACCTATGAGGTACTGAGCTTCAGTTGTCATTAATAATCCTTGCCCCGCACTCGGCCCTTTTATTCCGTACTCGAAAATGTTGTGGAAAGTTGCTTTCATCGCCGTCCTGGCAGTCGGTAAGTTAAAAAGTTCTGAGATAGATAATTATGTATTCTCATAACTTTTCTCATTAATTAATACAAAATTTAAAAAATCTGAATTATCTTCTTCAAACTAGTCTATTCAATTAACAAATGCAAGAGTAGGTACCTAACTATAAAAATATCCGAATCGCTATAAGTGCTGTGATGTTTGAAGAGTTCTATGGGACCACCTGTTTCAAACAAAAACATTTTTTCGAATTGGTCCAGTCGTCTTCGAGTAATTAGGAAACATACATAAAAAACAGATGAACTGAGAATCTCCTTATTTGAAGACGGTTAAAAATAGAATACCGAGCATAGGTACAAGGAATTATTATAAGCGGTTGGTGGTGGTATAATGTAGATTTGTAATGTTTACGATTTGTAATGAACACGTTTACTAAGTTTCAGTATACTAGGTATATGTCTATGGTGTACAGTTGTAGTCAGCTGTAAAGGAACCCTCTGTCGCCCATTCCTAGTATGGCAAGGGAGTTACATTACTCTACAGCTGATCATACCTTTGAGTAAGAAGAGCACTTTGGGATTCTATCCTACTCTAAGGTATATTTGTATACTGCATCTAAAAGACGAACGCGTTACCTGCATACCGACCAAAGTATTCAATGATTGCTGAAAGAAATCCAACTACCAACTTACCTTGTTTCTAACAACAACAAATAATGGTAGGTAATGGTGGGTAGCCGGTTTGCATGTTATAATTTTGATCGAGATTTAAAACTCTTCAAGTACCTACAGCAAACGGATTAATTGACTTTTTAGAAAAAAAAAGTGTTATTTTTCTTACTAAGTAAGTATTTTAGTGATATTAAGCATATTTCAAAATAAGTCTCTTAAGTTCAATTTCGCATGGCGGATATTCAACATAAGTTGGTGTAACTACAAAGTTTTTTGTCTCTTTTACACCATGACCCTATCCTACTAAATATTACAAATGTGAAAGTTTGTGAAGACGTTTGGAGATTTTGATCTTTGTTACTAAATGACACAGTAAAAATTTGGCGTACAAATACAACAAGTGATGGATTGAAACAAAGAATACTTTAATCCCGAAGTTCTGTTGAGATAATAACGGGATAAGTTAGTTTTTAACCTACTTCCAAAAGAAGAACTTGTTTTAGTATATTTGGTCCGCGATTACTCGAAGATCCCTCTACTCGACCCAATTGGAAAAGTCTTCTTTTGTTTGAAAGGTTTTACTTCTGAGGTGGTCCCATTGCAACCAAATCAGGATCTGATGATAGGATCTTGGAGAAATCAAGGGAACACTTCCAATATTATAGGCACACATCTAGTGATTCTTGTGACTCGTGCATTTCTTATCGAATATGTTCTTTTGAAGTCAATTATTCTATTTTTTAAATTTTATTGACTTTTTAAATAAACTTGAAATACACACACGAGGCATATCCATCTAAAGTCACTCAAGGTGCCTGTCCCCTCTTCCTGTCGCCAACCTATTTACCAATTTACCTCGTCAACTGTCGCTGTGCGACCGCCACAACTGTTACTGTTTTCTGATCCCATTATTATCCCACTGAAGTTTGTCCTAACGGTCCCCCACACATGCAAATGCATTAGCATATTAAACGCCGATGCGTATGTATATGTAAGGCTCCCATACACATGTAAATGTCTTCGTATTATTAACATAAGTACCTACATATGTCAGACTGATTACACGAATATGCGAACGGGGATGCACACTTGGGCAAGAAATTATTGAATTTGCACCAATGCAGAGGAAATGAATACAACATTTGAAAATTAAGGGATCGAATGTGGGAACAATGGTACGGGAGCAATACGTAAGTGTCTATAGTAGTCTTATGCATAAGCCAAAAGCAAATAGCTAGGTATGACCTATCCGGATCGTATCTACTCGATTTCGAATGGGATGCTGCGTAAGCGCAATTTAAAATGGTTATCAATAAGGAAGCTAGGAAGGTTCCTAGCCACTTACCCTCCTACCAACTTACCCTCCTACCAACTTACCCTCCAACCCACTTATCCTCCTAATATCCTTCTACCCACTTACCCTCCTAGCCACTTATCCTCCTACCCACCTTTCCTCATATCCACCTACCCTCCTATGTACCCTCCTACCCACTTATCCTTCTAACCACTTACCCTCCCACCCACTTATCCTCCTAATATCCTTCTACCCACTTACCCTCCTAGCCACTTACCCTCCTACCCACCTTTCCTCATATCCACCTACCCTCCTATGTACCCTCCTACCCACTTACCCTCCAACCCGCTTACCCTCTTACCCGCTTACCGTCCTACCCACGTACGTACCTTCCTACAGCGCTTACCGTCCTACCCGCTAACCTACTTACCCGACTACTAACACCTACCCTCGTACCCCATCTACCCACCTACCAACCATACCTACTATCTCATCTCATATGATAAAGACGGACAGACAATGTTACTTTCGTATTTGTAATATTAGATAGGATTACGTTATTCATAAACCTTTGTTTGTTTAGGCTTCGAGCCTAAAGTTTTTTTGAGTCTCAATAAATTGACAAGGGCTTTTAAATATGTAAGCGTTTTAAAAAGGCTACTAGCTCCGAGAGTCTTGGCTTTAAATAAGGCTAGGCTTGGAGGCTAAAGAGCTTATTGGGCTTTTAGCCCTTTAGGAGTCGAGATTCGAGGCGAGACTTAAAATGAAAACCGGCCAAGTGCGAGTCGGACTCACATACGAAGGGTTCCCTACCACCGTACAAAAAAACGTCGTAATAAACAACTGGCAAAAGGTCTTAAATGCCATGTAAATCAATGGCACTTAAAACCTTTTGGTTGAGAAGTTTTTCGGCAATAACTTCAAAACGGTTTATTCGTTACTATTCAAAATAATTTCCGTTGAATGTATTTATTAAGCGTTACCTTCCTGATTTTTTTCACCAAACTTAGTATATAGGATTTCCGAAATCGACCTCCGGGAGAATCAAAATTAAGTAACGAAATATTCATATTTTTGGATCGAAAAAGAAATACATTATAGTTCAAGAGTGCTTCTGTGTTTCTGTGCGGTTCAAAACACGATACTTTTAACTTCGCTCGATCATAATTCGTCACGAAAACAGGTAAATTTTTAACAGTTTTTCCAGTTTTACTCGAGTTCTATCACACTTATACCACTAAAAAACATGTCAATCGATAGATAATGACATTTTACCGGGACCTGTGCGGTTAAGTTTTTTTTAAATTACTTATTTTTTAGTAGCTCAGTAGTATTTAACAACGTAGCCCACGCGCTGTGGCTTCAGATGCCCGCCGGGCGTGTCCGAGGCCGGACCTGTGTCGCTTTCGAGCTCGTGACAGCTCTCCTCACTCGACGGATAAAATAAACGTCACGCTAGAATCACAGCGTATACACTCTAACAGTAATCCAACGCCTTTGATATAAAATGATAAGCTGAATATTAAAATGATAGGTTATTTAACTTATCACTGTTATTTCTTCATCATGATTAGTAAATTTTAGTCTTGTGCAAAACATAGGCTTCTTCAACTGTATGCCATTGCATACATTTGTTTTATTTTTAACCGACTTCCAAAAGAAGGACGGTTCTCAATTCGTCTGTTTTTTTTGTGTGTTTGTTCACCGATTACTTGAAGACGGCTGGACCGATTTGGAAAATTCTTTTTTTGTTTGAAAGGGTAGAGTTCCGAGGTGGTCCCATTGCAACCAAATCAGGATCTGATGATGGGATCTTGGAGAAACCGAGGGAACTCTTCAAATATTACAGGCACACATATAGCGATTTCGGTATTTTTCGTAGTTTCTCGTCCATTTCTTATTAGCAATAAGTTTTTAGTATTAACCGACTTCAAAAAAGGAAGAGATGATGATGATGATGATGATGATGATGATGATGATGATGATGATGATGATGATGATGATGATGATGATGATGATGATGATGATGATGATGATGATGATGATGATGATGATGATGATGATGATGATGATGATGATGATGATGATGATGATGATGATGATGATGATGATGATGATGATGATGATGATGATGATGATGATATGCACGAGAAACAAAGAAAAATACCAAAATCCCTATATGTGTGCCTATGATATTTGAAGAGTTCCTCGATTTCTCCAAGATCCCATCATCAGATCCTGATTTGGTTGCAATGGAATCACCTCGGAAGTATGTATACTTGCCGTTTCAAACAAAAAAATTATTTTCCAAATCGGCCCAGCCGTTTTTAAGTAATCGGGGAAAAAATCTACATAAACATTTCTTCCTTTTTTGAAGTCGGTTAATACTAAAAACTTATTGCTAATAAGAAATGGACGAGAAACTACGAAAAATACCGAAATCGCTATATGTGTGCCTGTAATATTTGAAGAGTTCCCTCGGTTTCTCCAAGATCCCATCATCAGATCCTGATTTGGTTGCAATGGGACCACCTCGGAACTCTACCCTTTCAAACAAAAAAAGAATTTTCCAAATCAGTCCAGCCGTCTTCAAGTAATCGGTGAACAAACACACAAAAAAACAGACGAATTGAGAACCGTCCTTCTTTTGGAAGTCGGTTAAAATCTAACTGTTTAAAATTTGGAGCCTGTGAGTCTGCTAGAAGTACTTTAGAATTATGATGATCATCAGTCAGTGAATCAGTCAATCAGTCAGTGACAAAACTAAGGAACTTTGACATGCAGTTCTTAAACTACACGTTCAAATTGAATGATATTGAGAATATATATATGTCTTATTGTGCCCTATATATCCCTGAAATTTCAGGATTGAAGCTTTAGCCAGTACAAAATTACAGGAGGCTGAAATTGGCTTGAATGGCTTCGAGAAAAGGATCGTATGGCCGTGCCGTGCCTTTGTTTTGCTCGACTTGGCGGCGGCACTGCCGTGCCCCCAGATGAAATATGTACCTACCTTTCACATTGTACGACACGATGCCTGTTGGTCGAATTCATTTATAAGTAGTAATAAATCTACAATATCTTCCAACTGTAACCGGCAGTGATAATATTATCATGTTTAGTTTAAATTTATTTATTAACTAAACGTTAGGTACCTATTATTCTTTCCTAACATTACGATGATCCTTTTATTTTAAGTGTTTCGATGTCATAGATAGGTATATCTACCTGATATAAACTTAACCAGAGAGTACGTAAGGTAGTAGACCTACTGTTACAATTTCGCTGCGGCATAAGTTGACACATTTACACAGGTTGGGTTCACGAAGTTCATTCCGAACGGGATCGCGCCGCTTGTTCGTCTAAGGGGGGCGGGGAGCTAGAAATGCTTGTCGTCTTCGAACATCCCCGCCTTAAGGGTTCCTTTTTAGCCATTTTGGCTAAAATCCTAAAAAGGGCTAAAAGGCTCGAGTCCTTTGGATCATTAGGGCCGAAAGCTGAGCCCCCCTTTCACAGCTATTCCCCACCCCCGCGTAATTAAAAGCGAGGTCGAAAGCCTAACCTATAAAGCGACCAAGTGGACCCCTCGCTTTAAGTCAAAAAATAAATCAGTCATAACACAGTAAAGGGAGCATGATTGGTTGTCTAAATTATAAATAAGTATTATAGTAATAATATCTAAGCTTTACATTAAGTAACTGAAAACAAGATTAATGCAAGATACACGTGAAATTTAGTAGTTTGCCACTAAAGTTGCCAGTAAAGCGACAAAGTGGTACCCTACCTAGGATCCCTTAGAAAAATCACTAAACTTTTGATATTAAAAATAAGGCTTAAACATTACTTTTTTGATAATTTTTACACATAAAAAGGATACGTATTGGATAATCTTTCGTTCTGTAGCGTCATACATGTTCATGTTGTTGATTTTTATGGTTACTAATAAAAATCCCCGTTTTTCACGTGACCTAAGGTCAGTAAAACTTTTTAAACTATCTCCATTTCTGGTTTGATTTTGATAAATTTAGAATCTCTAAAGTAGTTAGGTACCTATGCAGATTATTTTAATACCAACCACTCCATAACATCCGAGTAGAAGTATGTTTTTGTTGCCGCAAACTTTAAACAGGATTATCTTAGAAGCCGGTTTTTGACTAGTACGACTAAACATTTTTCAATAAAAAGCTATTGAACTTAGAGACTTGATTCTTTCGTCAATAGATAGGGTAGACCGGGGACAATTGAAACACGTTATGAATGAAACAAGTTAAATTTCTCGAAAACCACAATACCTACGCCAATGAGGCAATACTCACGCCACGCGGGCGGCCATTTTACAAGTTTGAACCAGTAACGCTCGAGCGCCCGACTGGCGAGGCCATGTCAGGGAGAAGTTGAAAAATTTTGACCATAAAAGTAAGTATCTGTGCTCTCATATATTTTCATATAATTTTGTGTTCTTGTGTAGTTTGACAAATTGAACTTATTAAGTGGTTTGAGTGTGAATTATAGAATGTTCTAAGTGCCATTAAACAGTGATGCAGTGTTATTAATAGGTTAATATTTGACCTTGAAGTTAAATATGTGCTTTGGGGACGATAGAAACAACGAGCTTGTGGACGATTGAAACGTTTCAAACGTCCCCATGTTTCAACCGTCCCCACAAGTAACCGACAATAAATAAAATGGGGTTCTGATTTTGAGAAAATATTTCTTTTAACATTATAGGTGGCTTTCTCTGATAATGTTTTTATTTGTTATTTATGGTTTACCAATAATTCACCGGGTCAAAGGAAAAGCCAACTATCTCCTACAATTAATGATTGGCAGATAGGTGGTTTTGCCTTTGACCCGGCGAATCGTTGACATCAATATCGTTGTTAATATATTTTATCTGTAAATTACCTAAGTTTCTACGTTCGTTAAACGTAAAATAATGTTTTTTGTTTAATTCTGCAACAAGTTGATTATTATGATAGTTATTTCGAAAATATATTTTATGCGGCTATGGTTAAAGTTTTGTTTTTATATTTTATATGGCGTAGGTACGTCTATCTTGTTGGCCTTTAGACTCGTTATGATTGAAACATGGTTATAATTGAAACAACTGTTTTGTATGAGACACATTTATGTTTTTTTACCACTATTCCATATAAGCAAATATTATTGTTGTATTAAAACAACCATGATAATGCTAAATGTAAGAGGTAACCGCAACAAAGAATACTAGAAGTCGTGTATCTTTTTTTTTAAATCCGTTTCTTTAATCGCGATCTTCAAACGATGATAAATTTTGTAATTTTGGTACTACGATAGTGATCTTTTGGTGATCTCTTTGTTTAACATGACAGTCAATAATAAAGATATAAATAATAAATTTTATTTATTTTTCCCAAACTTATTAAGGTGTTTCAAATGACCCCGCATAGTGTTTCAATTGACACTCATGTGGGGTCAATTGAACCACTCTCCCACTTCCTCTTTAATTCCCTATTATAAGATAACCATGGGCAATAGACCTTTAAAACTAATCTTATTTAAAAACTACATAAATTTCCTTAATAAAAATTAGTTACATACCTTTATAAATATAAAAATAAAAATGTTGCAGGCGATTAAACATAAATTGTTTCAGTTGTCCCCGGTCTACCCTACCTTATATTATGTAGTTTTAGGAACTGCTAATAACTGCATACCCCCAAAGCGGGCCCTTTTCCCCTGCATCGTCACATTTATTCGTATAGAAATAGATGAATATGAAAAACAGTATGAGTGCTGCAACAACAATCTATACTTAGTGGAAATTAAATTAGCTAATTGCAATAATAAGCGACATAATGGTAACTACTTTCTTATGGCTAAGTACATAAACAACAAGTAGATAAGATGTTTCATATTAATCGTAATTAACTAATTTTATAACTTATTTTAGAAAGTTAACACATTCATTGCCAAGAATCCTTTTGTTTGAAATTTCGGGAGCTTGGCACTGAAAGTGTTAAATAACATTTTTTTAGTGTTAAGTAAGTTTTTTTATGGATTTACCTATGTGCAGTCATGTACCGAATAAATCGTTTCATAAATTTGGTACGAAGTTCTTTTTGCCACTGCAGAAGGTGTATTTGGACTTATTTTTGAGCATTTGTATGCACCCAAATTTTTACACTTGACTGTACCTGAAGGAGAATCTACTCTACAACCTAACTTAACCTGTACCTACAGTAAAAAAAATCGTAAACACAATATTTTCACTATTTACATGAAAAATAGATTAGAGAAGTTCATTGACCTCATAATTTATCATGCCTACTGTTACAGTACTGTAAACTTTCTGGTAGCAGATCTACTGTATGTATACTTTTACATACAGTAGATCTGCTACCGGAAAGTCCTAGATTACATAATTTTATAGGTACTATTTCATTCTAGTACATTACACAACTAGGGTGGTAAAACAAAGAAAGGCCGAGATCTCAGATGTTTGCAGCCCAAGCTGCATGCGAGGGTCGTAAATTTGCGATCGAAGGCTTTCTTTATTACCTTTATTTAGGTTTCAAAGTAATGTTTTTGATTAAGTGAATATATTTGATTTGGAAATAATCGCTCAGAAAGTTGTGTAAATTGTGTCTATCTTCTAAACCGTGTGTCCGAAAAATATGAAAAAAATCACGAAGTTAACGCTTAATTAATACTTTCAACGAAAATTATTTTCAACGAGATCGAATTAACCGTTTTTGAGTTATTGCCGATAAACTGCGATTCTCAACAAAAGGACGTAATTGCTATGATGATACGCTCTTTTGTTGTTGTACTTTTTTTTACCTTATAGTTACGGCTATGGAACCCTACACTGAGCATGGTCCGACATGCTCTTGGCCAGTTTTATTAGACTGTATCAATGTAGGTAGTTACCTACCGAACGAATGATGATGAATTAACTGTAATTATGTTTTGACTACTCAATGAAAAATATCCGTACGGTATCCGAAACGGTACCTAAAACAGATACTTATGTGTGTTCGGTCGACACGTGTATAGATAGATAATTATCTTAAATAGAGGTAGTGAGGTCAAATGATATCACTTCATTTATAACTTCAATTGTTTAAGAGTAAACATAGCGATAACAACAGAATGTGTTGCTGGACAAAAGTGTTTGTAAATTTACGATATCTTCGTGCCGTAACTTTATTTACCACACGACGCTGAAAAACTCTGAATTGTGACGTTTTTGCTTAAATAAGTAGGTACTGTATATATCTATCTATGTATACATATCAGGGAGGGAGTTTTCTTACTCCCTAACCTAGCTGCATACTAAAACACATAGTGGGGTTTCTGTAGTTACGCCTGATGTAACTACTATATTTGACAGAGCTATTCGAGGTTTTCAACAAGTCTGAGACTTGGGCACACTACAGTAGTAAGAGAGATAATATTTTGTTTATTCTTTTTTAATTTATTGCGTCATATGTACTTAGGTAATAGTCTTAAAACTATAAGCACAGCACAGACCTAGTAGGTACCTATCAAACATTGGAAAATTAAAATCAACCTGTAACATACCTACAGTCTAGGATATTTATAACTGTGTTTTGTAGGATAAGGTCACAGTTCAAGAGTAACGGTCATACAAGTCTCGTAACTCCTTATCACTGACATACATAGGTACCTAATCGGCGATAGATTGGGACATATGAATAGGCATTTTAAATCGATGCATATCTTTACCACCACAAATACATAGATATATCATAAACCTAACAATCGCAAACGTACATGACACAAAGAGCACAAACAGAGGATGAGAAATTCGGGACAAAGTATTCTAGATATGAAACACTAACCTTCCAACAAGCTAGAGAAACTAAAAAGAAAAATTAGATGGGAATTTATAGGTATACTCAATTTTGCATGTATTGCAGATAGCACGACACGCCGAAGCGGGCAGTTTAACTAAATTGTAAGATAATGGGAAACTGAAATCTCGAATACTGAATTACCTAAAAATTATCTTCATATTTCAAAGTGTTTCACATACATTTTACATGTTTTAAAACTTTGTTAATCTTTACTTTACGTCATATACCTATTTCCATTTATGTCCATAAATTATTATTAATTACAGGAAATATATAAGAAATAGGTGTAATCCATTGAATGATGATTACAGGTGTGCTCGGAGAGTACACTGTTACCGAAGAGCATCGGCAGCAGATGAAGCAAGCGATCACCGAGGTCTGCAAGAAGAGCAACGCGGAAGACAAGGCGTCGGAAGTAGAGGTAGGTATCTTAACATTTTTGACCCGGGATAGACCTGACAATAAAATGTGAATGGGTGTCGAACTATCAACATAAAATTTTGATAATCATATGATAGTTTTAAAAATATCTGAGACTTACTTTTGAATACTTACCGTGACTTTAACCAGGAATGGCTCACACGATTTCGCCGCGACCTGAAAGAGCACGCGTTATACGATACAGAGAGACGGATCCGGTGGGACCATAACGACAGTCTTGTTAGAGAGAGAGAATTCTGTACGTCGTAGGTACTATTACTTATTCTGTGCTATAACTAAGAGCTTCTTTTCCAGACTGCGATCGTATCGTTCGGCGACTGTGTGAAGGGCCTGTTCAACGTTGAAACCATCAAGAAAGAGATTGAGGAGGCGAAACCCAATGGCGCACTCGACGAAGTCTTTAAGAAGTAAGTTCCGAATGCTGATACCCTACATATTGCAATAAAAAGCCTAACAGACCAATCAAAAGTAGAAAATGAATTAGTGGTGATCGATGTCCAAAGAGCAACTCTTCCTTCCACGAAGTTGTATATGTATGTAGTATGTCAACAGAGTTAGAATACTTAAGAGAACTATGCCATATGTAGGTATGCACATCGACATGAATATCGTCTAGCGTCGATTATTTTCTGGGTTGTTATCTTCTTTTTCCAGTAGATGTCGCTAGTAGTAGGTACACATTATTTGACTAGCAAAAGAAAACACGATAATTCCCGTAGGTACTGCGAGAAGTCGCCCCAGCTGAAGACATGCATTAGTGCGCTGCTCACCGGCGTGACCCCGTGCGTGCCCACCGAGCTCCGCGAGCATCTCCCCACCGCCACCAACGCCACCAACAGCCTCATCGACTTCGCTTGCTACAAGGACGGCGACAGGATCGCATGTAAGTATAGTTTGAGGAATAGGGTACTTGCCTGTAGTCAATGTAAATTACTTTGCGCTAGCCTTTAAATCTGCTTTCGAAAATTTACTAAAAATAACTAGACTTCTCCTATTTAGCATTTTAAACGATTTTTAAAAGACCAAAAACTATAAATGAGAAGATAATTTGATGTTTGAGTAAAATTACGCAATTTAACTTTTTTCCTAAGAAACTTCAAACTATCCGAGCGTTTTGACACTTCATAAAAAGTAACTGATTTGATCTGTTAGGAAAGTACCCTATTGTTGTAGGGGTCAGCTTCACCAGCCGGTAGCTACAAATTCAACGACTTCAGGCCTTGATACAGCCAGCATCCAAAGCGCCATATGTATCGCAACGCAACACATCTTTATTTATGTGACGATATATCTGGCGCTTTGAATGTTACGGACTATTTGATACGCAAAGCAAAAACTTTAAAAGTACGTAGCCCGCCAAGATACCATCTAATTTTCCAGTACGATTTTTGTCGTAAGTACACAGATCATACATACATTAACTAGGTACCAGCAATCCCCTGTTCTTACGCAGTATTACCCACCCTGTTCTGTTTACGACTATCATATCATACTAAAAATAAAAGAGAACATTTAGGAAACGCCGTCGACACCACTCTATGTATAATAATATGGAAGGGTTCTTGGTTCTGCTTTGCAGTGTTCATTGCCGAGGAGGGCCCCCAGTGCTTCCAAGAGAAGGCAGAAGCCATCAGACCCTGCGGAGAGGACCTAAAGTCTATCGTCACCTCCGTCGCTGCTGCCCAGGCGCTCACTACAGAGGTAAATTCATTACTTTTTCCGCCCAATAAAATAGCTGTGGGTATTTCTTGAGTTTCAACAGGGATTTGGCAATTCATCCTTTTAGGATTTTTGTATTTCTGGTACCCAAGTAGGTATATTTTTCTTTATTGATTACAACGCCACTTCATATCAGTTGACTAGAGTTCAACTCCTTTTTGGCAAATAGATGAAAACCAAAGAAAGGTTACGGAAATATTGTCCTATGGCAACGTTGTAAATTAGGATTATCATTTTTGAGCGACAAATGAGACCTACAGCATTTTTGTGTCACCAGGACGGCACTACTGGGAATGACCCTGTCAATATATGACATCCGGTGAGTTTAAGCTTATTATATTTATTTAATATGTATTTTCGATTACAGGAGAAATGTAGCAAGTTCGACCAGATGTCAGCTTGCGTGGTGACTGCGCTGGAAAGCTGCCAGAACCCCACCCCCGCGAACATGGCTGAAGCGGTCTTCAAGTTTGTGAAGAAGGCCACCCCCTGCCCCAAGGTTAGTACCTACCACTAGCGCACGCTACTACAACTACTCTACCTACTTACTGTTTGAAGTACCGTAAAACCTCCCTTAACCCTTTGTATGTGTAATTTGTAAAAAATCGCGGAATCAAACCTCATTTGCGCCGTATTGAGCAAAAAAATATTGTAAAAAAAAATGCTAAAAGACTGCCCAGATATGTGGTCAGGATCCTATCAAAACACAAGATGACCCCCCGTCACCGTCACAGTGAACGTGTCAAGTTCTACGAAGATGTAACACTTTCACAACCAGACAAACAATTGATCATACCCCAGAAACCGACAGAGCCTGCTTGGTGGGTTTGGGAGGCCAATAATCGGCAACGCAAAATCGGCCGGCATCTCACCAAAAGTTACGAGCCCCTACTAGGCGGGTTGGTCGTGTGTTAAAAAACTCTAAAGCGAAAACATTTTATTAACTAGTGGCTCTGTGAGCTGTACCTCCGCGAGTCGGTCAACCCCCATGGCTCCGCCATTTTGAAAAAAATCCAAACACTGAATCGACAAAATTATTCTATATGATTATAGAATCAGAATTAGTAGATAACAGCCGGACAGCCCACACGAAAGCATTTTTACCCAAGTTCGAATGGAGACGATTCGTTCGCGCTTGGCCAATGGCGATTCTCTGTGGATTCTAATGAGATTTCTGATCATGTTGGTACAGGACCTGGGTAATCTTATAACGTATAGCATCCATTAATATTTATAATCCTCACCTTGTTATAGCCTCCTTAAATTTTAATGATTTGCATATTTTTGCAGAAACAATGAGGACGTGCCATCGGAATAGGCTGTGATATGCAAGAATGCAAAGTGCCATGAAAAACATAATCTAATTGAATAAAGTAATAATGCATTTGTACTTCGTTTTTCTAATCATTGAAATCCAACTTGTCCTCGCCAACAGGGAAATAGAAACACAATATTGATTGTAACCATCCCTCGTTTAATTTGTTCTGAAGTTTCACTTTCACCTACATTACAGTTATCACATAGAAACTATGTATCACAAATGTACCTACCCAAAAATAATTTTACATCCATACAATAATAGCAACCAAAATAAAAAATGCCATTATTTAGCTATTTTGATTCCTAAGTCATATGATTCCATTATAAACTGATTTCCACTAAACAACTTTGTTTTAAATGATAAAAAAGTATCATGATAAAAATATTTATAAATTTATTAAATTCAAAATCGGGTTTTGTTCATTGAATTCATTGCATTTTCAGTCTTATGTTATTTCATACAAGTTCTGATTTTGTGCACAAATAATTTGGCAAATTACATCACAAACCTTATTAAAGCTGCATGGACTGTCGTATAGGTATATTGGATAAAATTATTTCTGTACCGTTACCACAACAGCGTTAATTGTGTACACAAACATCATCTCTTCCTTATCTGTAAAATACAATAACCCACAAGACCTAACAGCTACAATTTGACCCCAAACAAATGACGGTCATACTTATCGCGTGATAAAGGCGCAATACAGCATCCCTCTCTTTCCGGCTCTACTAGTTGGTTAATCGGGTAATAACGCTTGTTCTGGCTCACTATTGACTGTCAACTTACAAATCAGCTTTTCGGTTTTATATTTAAAATAACAGATTTTTTGACATGTTCATTAATTAATTCTGCCATTTTAATTTATAGTACGAAAAGCGAATGTATTATAAGCTGCATATTCAGGACATTAAAAACAATATTAATAACAAAAGTATAAAAATAACGACATTTTTCAGTAACTAAAGTAGAACCACTTAAAATAACGATCGAATATTAGTAAAAAATACTAGTTTGCTTATTCCATTACGTAATAAAACAAAGGGCGCGACCAATAGTAGTGTTACAAAATTTTGCAAATCAAGTGTCGAACGTAACCACGATCTCGGAGATACAATATCTATCCCGTCATATAGTACATATATAATCTTCCACTTAGTAATATGTATAAAAATTATCACATGGACGTTGCTTTAAGATGGACGTCATTAATAATAAAAAGTAAAAACAGCGGCCATTTAAACTATTCTAATAAATAAAGGAATGAAGCTGCCGCAGGAATCCAAATTGTATAAGTATATGAAAATATAAAATAATAACAATAATAAAAGGAATGTATATTTTCTTAGTTGCGTTTGAAATAGCCCAAAAGTTCCATTTTCATGATTTTAAAGCCATTAGATTATGTTGAACTATAATATAATAACTTAGAATAAATAAATTTCCCTGTACAACTGTATTCCAAAATGAACCAGTTGTTAATATCCGAGTTGATAGGAAGTCAAATGTGGATAATAAGTACATACGTTTAAATGAAACAAAACATGAATAGACACCTCAAGCTCTGTTAGATCACTATTTAGCAAATTTCATTATAGCCAAAATGACTACGGACAATTAAGGCGACCAACCGCACTATACGTTTCACGTACTACACATCTAATCTTAAATCTAGAAATTTGGCAGCTCGCTAACGCCGACGTATTGGTATGTCTACCTACCTACGCTTGACCTTAATGTTTTTCACAGACTAAGTCCTACAATTCGCAATCGCAACTTTTTTGAAAAGTGCAAAGCAAGACAGACACGACAAATGTATATTTAACGAAGCTCAGAGCTCAATCGACTTTACGACTGTAGTCTTTAAAATATGATCACATAATTATAATACGCCGTACCACAGCGGAACTAAGCAATTGTTAAGGAAGTTGAAACTAACATACCTTAGTTCAGATATAACTTTGCTTTGTACGTTGCGCCCCGCGATAGCACTTTTATGTGAACTTTTCTTGAATTCTGACACTTCGACGTGTTTGAGGCGTCCCTTGATTTTCGGTGAAGGAAAGCGCTGTCAGTGATTAACGCTAGGCGCGCGCGACTATTGGCACATTCTAATTGATATATGTAAAGATATGTACTGTTCTATAAGCAATGGAAGCTCTATTACATACGAGTTTTAATCTTTCTTACGTTTCTACTGTACTAAAATAATTTAACGCCAGGGAGGCATTTCAGTAGTCGACGGAATCGTGGCAAAATTAGACGATAAGAGTAGTAGCGGCGGCCATTACTAGGGTGAGTGACGTCACAGCGAGGCCGCTGGCAGAGTCGGGCTTACCCTTGGTTTTGGCACTGGCAGACTCCTGAAAAATAAACGATTCATCGGTTGTTTCACTCCACTTTAAGATATTATAATTCGTCTTCAGGCGGGAATCATTCTGAACTCACCCAAGCTATCCCAACATATAACTAATATAATTTAAAAATGAGTAAATTTACGACAGAGATAACTCCAGTCATCATTTTTTTTTAGTAGATAAGCTTTAATGAATCGAATGCTCGTGATAATGATGATGCTACAAATAGACGCACAGATAGACCACTATCTGTGCTGAGCAATGTTAACATTTTCGCAACCAAACATTTCGTAGCGCTCCTCCGATTACATGGGAAAATGGCGCCCACGGAGCGGGGACCCAGTGTTAACAGTATTAATTGATTAATGTAATAACAAAGAGACGAACGATGATGTAAGCAACAAAAAAAAAGTGTTAGTTATACATAAAAACGAACGAAAATTATGATGACGATAACAGAACAACGGACACAAAAACTAAGAGATCACTACTACTAAAACTACTTACGGCATTGGTATTCCTTGGACTTGCTACATTTTCCTGGAGAAGTGTTAAAGGTTAGTGGTGAAAATAGTAATAACATCATGATCAATTATTCATCCCTTGTTATGTAAATCAATCTATAGAATAATTAGTATGATGATTTTATTATTAGATATCCCTGGTGCCATTTTAGTAAGAAGAAATGTTAGTTTGAAGTTAGTATCAGTCAGTATTAGAACGATATAAGCGGTAGTTCTTCTTCATGAAATTATCCGTTCAAGAGAGCTAATGCTGTTAAAGAATACAATGCCATTAAGCGAACAATGCCATTGATAGAATACAATACCACCAAAAAAAAATAACAATGCGTAACACGAGTAAACCCGGGCAGTCTACCTGGCTCCCCGTTAAATCTGTAAAAGCAAAATGCATTATTATTTTTTGTTTGAAAGTATTTGCCGCCTTATCATTACGGTCATAGAACCGATAATCCGTTGAAAGCTCATAGTATCTCTAAGTCTTTTCTCTACGGAATACACACTTGCAGACCGTCGGGCGAATGTGAAATGCAAAACAAATTAAGATCGCAGTTATCTATAACTGCATTTACACTTTACTGTCTAGTAAATAGAATCTAAAATCTAATGATCTTTCAAGGCAGTTATACTTTTTTGACACTATATTCTCGTTATCCTAATTTGTGGTTTACCTCTCAATTGCATTGTATTCGTTAACAAAATTAGCCCAGTTGATCGGATAATTACTATACAAAAGGTACATCGGGAGCGCGCATGTGTGCGCGCCGTGTACGGACGCACCACAGGCAAGCATTTGCCCGTGCGCGCCCATGCCACAGTATGGAGTTCACTCACACAGACGCGCGTCGCGCGCTCCTAAACGGCCGAAGTCGAAGGTACTACTTGGTTGTCTTTATACTTGGGTATTAGTATTTGAATTATCATAATGTACCCAGATTATAAGTTAAACAATGTGATTTAGACTTTGAGGATAACGCGTCGTTTTGTTCTAAATTGTTTAACAACGAATTATCTCTCTATTATGGAGGGTAAAAGAGAGCGAAAAGTGTCCGTCGAAATCTTCTAAATGGAGGTGGCGCTACTATTTGAGATGGATAAAATTTGATATATTGCCGCTTATATACCTATCACCAATTTTTTTTTCAAATTAGCGTACTTTTTATCCGTCTACAACTGCTAAATTCATTTCATACAACGTTAGTGCCATTCAACGGAGATTTTACTGCATTTACCTGGACACTTTTCATCAAGTGATGATGATCAACTGATCCCTCATATAAGATAGCTCTCCTTACCTCTATCTTCCAGACTCTCGATGTCCCAAATGTACAATTCTCAATGTGTTCAAAATTCGTTTTTTTTTGGAAGTTTTTTATTACTTTATTAGTAACACTTATTTAGTATATTATGCACAGGCAGAAACAGTTTAACAAAAAAAGGAAGCCTGTCGTTTTATCAAAACGTTTCATCGAATGTTACATTTGCTAGTGAACTTTTAATTCTTAGAAACTGTAGAATTTTCATGATTTAAAAAAATGCCATCATACAGGTTGAATTAAATTAGGTGTAGGTTTGTTTTTATATCATTCCCAAAAAAACCTGTTTCCGAGGAAAATGCTTTCTATGTAATATGTCGATGAAATAGCACATTTTGTCGATTACTTATTATGCAATTTTTTTATTGCGCAATTTTCTGTCAATTTTATGTTACTTCTACTTAGAAGTACGGGCTTTTGTAATCCCAATAGGACAAAAATTTGTCCCAACAATTTTTCCTATTGTGTTGCCGTTTTTCCATGTAGTTTGTTTTGTACAACGGTAACACAAAGGAGAGATCAATTAAAGTATGGAAAATTTGGGACACTTTTTCTCTTCTATTGGAATGGAAAACATTAAATTCGTAGAAAACTGCACAATAAATAAATTGGCATTTAAATGCTCAACGTACAAGAAAAGGTACCCAACTGTCCGGCTGCGATCTGATTTATTTTGATATATGTAAGAGAGTAGTCTAAAATCATAGACACGTATTTTTTTTAGCTGCCCAATCTCAACCTTTTGGGACAAAGTGACCTCCAAAGTACTGAAAAGTGACTAAACCCTCCGACTTCTACAGAAAAAAAATTCAAGCAAGTTGCTAGTCAATTACTGGTTTGATATTATGTTTGAGAATATGAAAAGATAATAAGGACGCGTTTCATTTCGGCTCAAACTCATATTTTCCTAAAAAAAACACCCTTCAAAGTTTGAACCCTTTTGTAGAAGTTGGTGGGTTTAGTCGCTTTTCAGTATTTTGGAGGTCAGTTTGACCCAATAGGTTGAGATTGGGTAGGTAAAAAAAATACGTGTCTATTGCTTTAGACTACTATCTAACATATATCAAAATAAATCAGATCGGAGCCGGACAGTTGGGTACCTTTCGTTGTAAGAAAGACTCACATTGAAGTCCTTGCACGGGGTGGCCTTGCGGATGAACTTGAAGAGCGACTCGACGATGTTGGCGGTGGTGGGCTGCGCGCACGTCTCCAGGCTGCTCACCACGCACGACTGCAGCTCCGTCAACTTGCCGCACTCCTCGCTCTGGAATTGGGATGTTGAATAATGTTGAATGGTACAACATAATATAGTCACATGGATTGCAAAATACTAAATTATCATAACACAAAAGAAATAAACAAAAAATGTATAAAAAATATAAAGTTATGAGACAACAAAGTTTAAAAAAAACGATATTTTTTTTATCGTCTTTAAGAAAAATTAAATCAATTTCGGAATGCTTAAATAACACTGAAAAAATAAATGTATGACAACTATGTGCTTAAACGCACTTCTTCGTGCTCAAAATGGCAAAATGCTATTTTTTTCATACAGACTTAGTACAGCGATGCAACGGATGACGTCATAATGTTCTACCGTTTTGTATAGAGCGTTTTCAATGCTCAGTCCGATCTGCTACTTTTGATTACAATTTGTGGCTGTTATACTTATACCAATGTATTAGGTGTCATATAGATATTTGTTCCTCAGAAATAGTAGAATCGATTTAGGACAGAAAAAAATCGATTCAACAGGCTAATTGTGGAATCGTGCGTTGTAATTGATCAATACATGTAGCCGGATTTCTAACAGAAACAACTTTTTAGCGTAAACGTCTTGTATTCTTGGGATAAAATAATTATAAAAGTAAATTCACATCAGTGAGCACGTCTTTCGTCTTACGTCTAAAATCCAAACTGACATACATCTCGCACTGACACCTTCATTCATTCGATTCTATCATAATCTCTTTCGGTCACCAGCCAGTCATCACTTCCAGTCCTACATACATATAAATAAGCAGGGGTGGGCAGTAATTGAAATACTTGTAATTTGAAATACAAATACGTATTTGATATTTGTTTCTTCCTATGAATGTAATTTATAAATAGTATTATACCCGATATTAAGGTAGGCTTCAAAATATATTGCAATGGGGATATTGACTAATGTTGAATTTTACAACATAATAGTTAATAGTCACATGGATTGGAAAAAACTAAATTATCAAAACACAGAAGAAATAAACAAAAATTATATAAAAAATATAAAGTTATGAGACCACAAACTTAAAAAAAAATCAATATTTTTTTATCGTCTTAAAGAAAAATTAAATTTCGGAATGCTTAAATAACACTGAAAAAATAAATGTACGACAACTATGTGCTTAAACGCTTCGTACTCAAAATGGCAAAATGCTATTTTTTTCATACAGACTTAGTACAACGAGGACCAGAGAAGACGTCACAGGTGCGCCCGTTTTGTATGGGCCGTTTTCAACGCTCGGTGCGGTCGGCTACTTTTGATTGCAATTTGTGGCTGTTATAGTAATCCAAGTGTAGTAGTTATAGGTATATATTTGTTCCTGATAAATAGTAGAATCCATTTACATCAGAAACAAAATTTAGGACACAAGCCTATTGCATCAATACATTTAAATAAGCCAGTGGCCAGTATTTAAAATACTTGTAATACGGATTTGAAACACAAATACGTATTTGATATTTGTATTTCAATTGCTTCCTAAGGATATCATTTATAATTGGTATTTCAAATACCCGATATTAAGGTACGCTTCAAAATATATTGTAATTTGACAGACATCAATAATATTGAAGAATAAACTGAGTTTACTAAAAAAATAGAATCCAGAGGAGTGTTTTCTGAAAGTTGGCAACACTGTTACATCAGAGTTTACAACACTGTTACACAAGTTGGTAGATGTGCACTTTTATTGTAAAGTTAGTACTTAATCCTTGACCTAAGTTTAACCTATATTTAGAAGTCTGTGGCAGTACTCGCAAAACGATACTGCTAGTATCGTTTTGCGACTTTAACGACACAAGTGCTGTTATGGGGAATAGAGTATAGACTTCTCTGAACTCATATTATGTTTGTTCTTATATTAGTGTTCGTGACCAAGTAAAAGACAGAAAAAGTACAGTAGTAGAAAAAGTGCTATTGTGTTACTAACAAATTATGGACAAAATGTCTGCAATAAACAATTTCATTTCATTTAATTTCACAATTATAGCCAGTGATAGTGGTAGTAGACTCACAGTGAACTTGATCTCGGGGATGTTGTCGGAGGTCATGTTGGCGTTGATCTGCACGCCGGAGCCGAGCGTGCTGTTGACGCACGCCTGGATGGCCTCCTGCTTGTCCTGGTAGCACTCGGGGCCGCCCTCCGCGATGAATACTGGAAATAAATATGAGGCTTTCATTACAGGTCGATTCACAAGAGCTGGCACGAATGGATTGAACGAAAGTAACGTCATTTCTCACTGCTGAGTGACGTTCTTATACGGAATGATCAAAATATTTTGAAAACAAATACATAATAGTGATGTAACGAATATTCGTATTCGCATTCGTATTCGCGAATATTCGCAAGATTTTTAATATTCGCATTCGCATTCGTATTCGCAAAAATCGTTGCGAATATATTGCGAATATTGTTGGTGCATTTTAGATCCTAAAATTAGTGGAAAAGAAAAAAAATACGGCCAAGAGTCGAGTCGGATTTCGAAAATATGAATGAGGACCTGATTAACAACTCTGTTAGACGAGTACCGAAGTAAAAAGAAAATAAGATATTATTTTTAACCACCTTTAAACATGAATAATCATTACCTTTAGCTAACTATTTTTTCTACAAACTTCATTACTCATTTCATTGCAAAACTGAATTAAACTTACCTTAATCGTAATCGAAAACTAAGTATTGAATTTTCATAGTTATTAATTTTGTTTATTTCTAAATTATAAAATTGTATAGCCAATATTCGTATTCGCATTCGCATTCGCGAATATCGACATCGATTATTCGTATTCGCATTCGCACTCGCGAATGTTCAAAAACCGATATTCGTTACATCCCTAATACATAACACTTCTTCATTTTTTTTTAAATAAATAATAAACACATATAATAGGTAATCTGCACATTATTAAGAGGAAATAGTAAGGCCAAGAGAATTGAAAATTAGGTATTTGTAAAATGTGTTGCTGTCGCGCAATGCCCAACAAGCGAGCTATCATAGTGTGAGTGCGACTGTCTACGTATGCGTGGCGCGCCGCCCCCACCGCCGCGACCGCCGCGCTCGCAGGCCAGGCCTCGCACCTTCAGACGGCAAGTTGTTATACCTACCGACATTGCAGAGTGATTGTTTCGTGTTATTGTATTACCTACCCGCTGTTTGTTTGACGCTGGTTATTGTTTACTGGACTTGTTTCTTGGCTTCAATGTTTTGACTCGGCTTATTGTGTATTGGATTTTGAGTTTTTCTCGTGAAAAGGAGATAAATAATAAAAATAGTGTAGATAAAGTGCATATTGTGTATAGTTGTTTATAGTTTTAGTGAGTGTAAATAAATGAATTTATGTTGGAGTTAAATAACACCAAATTTGACGAGCTCGAACAAAACACTGTACACTGTTAAAAATTTCCGGAATTTTACATAAAAAAATTTTACAGAAACCTGTGAAATTCCCTAAAAACTGGGAAAAGTACGAAAATTTTGGTAATTTTCCTTAATTTTTGGTAATTTTCCATAATTTTTGGTAATTTTAAATATCTTCTGTAGATTCACTGATTTTTATGTCTTATTACATAAAAAATATGTAATAATCAATAAAATGTGTACGATTACATAAAATCTGTAAAATTACATATAGCGTCTGGGACAAATACATTTCAATATGTATTTATAAGGTTTCAAACTGTAATATTACAGACAAAATTCTTAATTTTACATATCTTGTAAAAAAACAAATTTTTATGTAAGTTTACTTAAGTCTTTTGTAATATTCATAACAATATCAGTAAAATTACGTACAATTTTATGTAAATTTACAGTTTTTATTTATGTTTCAAGAAATCATGTAATTTTCAAGTATATTCTGCGATTTTACATAAAAAATGAGTAATAATCGTAAAAAAAATGTATATTTACATCAATTCTGTATAATTACATGGAATGTCTGGGAAAAGTACATTAAGACATGTATTTATAACGATTGAAACGGTAAATATACATAACAAATCTCGTTAATTTACATAACTTTCTGAAAAACGCATTTTTATGTAAATTTACTTGAGGCTTTTGTAATTTTCACAAAAGTATCAGTTAGATCACATACAATATTACGTAATTATACTGTTTTTTTTTTATTTTTCAATATATAGTGTAATTTTTAATAATAGCGTGTGTTTTTAAATAAAAGGTATGTAAAAATCACTAAAAACTTGGACGATTACATAAAATCTGTAAAATTACATGTAGCGTCTGAGACAAATACATATCAATATGTATTTATAATGCTTCAAACGGTAATATTACAGACAAAACTCTTGATTTTACATATCTTGTGAAAAAACATATTTTTTATGTAAATTTACTTAAGTCTTTTGTAATATTCATTAAAATATCAGTAAGATTACGTTTAATATTATGTAAATTTACAGTTTTTATTTATGTTTCAAAAAATCGTGTAATTTTCAAGTATATTCTGCGATTTTACATAAATAATCAGTAATAATCGTAAAAATTAGGTCAACTAGATGGCGCTAGTAGTTATGTTAGAAGTAAGCAAATTTCACCTTTCTCGTTGTTTTGAAAGTACGAAACCTCGTGTTTTATGTTGCTTAGATTTTTAGAAAACCATAACGTATTTGTAAATTCAGATTAGTGAATTACCAGTTAAACCAAATGTTTAGTTCATCCGTATGCACATAGATGGCATTAGTAGTCTCTGTAAAACTATCTTTCTGAAGCCTGTAAAGTTTCAGTACATATGGTAGCCAACTACTAAAAATATATGGAATGTAACCTAATCGTTAAACATGTATAAAACGACTATGTTAGTGCAATAACGAGTTTACAAAATACTCAAGAGATGGCGCTGTACCGAGCAGCTTGTAATTGTAGATCGCGATGTTAAGATTTTTCCTGATTTAATGACCCTATGTAAGGAGTATCGATTTGTTGAGTTTCCGCTGATCCGCTGCTCACTTAGAGCAATCGACGAAAAGTCAAGGTGGACCGGGACAAGCGCCCTGGTTCGACCCCAGGCGCCCCCGGCACCCACCCAGTCCGATTCACTCGGGTAGGTCTGGCTAGCGACCTGGTTCGACCCCAGGGAACGCCACGGCCGACCACCCGGTCAGATAATCGCTATGCCCAGTAGGGTTGCGAGTTAGTCAGGCTTCAAAAAGTAGGAGTTATATGCGCACACTCAGTGAACCGTACAGGACCTTAATGGACCAATATTACTGAATATATGTGAAAATACAAAACATATCAGTAAATAAACACATAGTATTTCAGTAATATTACTGAATATATGTGAAAATACAAAAAAATATCTGTAAAAAACACATAGTACTTCAGAGATATTACAAAAAAAAATTTAAAAATAATTAACATCTATCGTAGAATTACACGAAAAGGTATGTAAAATTACAGAAAATATTATTTTACATAATCTGACATGTGTCAGATATGTAAAATGACATAACATGTAATTTTACATATCTGAGAAATATGTAAAATTTGCCTTATGTAATTTTACATATTTGATAAATCGTTGATTATGTAAAATTACATAGCCCTGTAAAATTACATAATTATGTAAAAACACAAAAAAGTTATGGCAACGAAAGTTGCCATAAATTTATGTAAAATTCCAGGAGAATTTTTAACAGTGTAGGCCAAAGCGATAATAAGTTGTGGGCAGTTGAAAGACGTAAACGCCTTACAGCATCCAACTTCGGTCAAATTTGTAAACTAAGAAAAACAACATCAGCAACAGGACTATTAAAATCTTTGCTGTATTCTCAATTTAAAGGCACTCTTGCCACAAATTATGGTAAAGAAAAAGAAGATGAAGCAATACAACAATTCATAGACGAAACAGGACTACCAGTATCAAAATGTGGATTATTCGTCGATAAACATAAAACGTTTTTGGCAGCAAGTCCTGATGGTCTTGTCGAAGAAGATTCTATAGTGGAGGTAAAATGTCCTTACAAAATAATTGATTTAACACCCAAAGAAGGAATAGAACAAAAGAAAATTGACTTCTGCATATTTAAAAACGATACGCTCGAATTAAAGAGGAATCATAATTATTACTATCAAGTCCAAGGGCAACTACACATAACTGGCCGACATTTTTGCTATTTTATTTTGTGGAGCTCTAAAGGCTTACTTTATGAAAAGATTAAAAGAGACGATGTGTTTTGGCAGAAAATGGAACCGATATTGGAAACCTTTTACTTCGAGTGCGTATTGCCAGAGATAATCGACGGTCGTATACCACGAAATTTAGCCGTGAGAGAGAGGAAAGGTTGGCCACGGAATAGTAATTTATGCCGCACCTGGCCATAAAGTGACTTTTCCGCACGCTACGCGTACAGAAAAAGCCGCTTTCTGGCCAAGTGTAGACATAAAATGATGTACACAACACGGGAGGTAATAAAGAAAGCCCTCGATCGCATATTTACGTCCCGAGTTGCAAGCGATTGCAACTCGAGCCTCAAATTTCTGCGATCTCGGCCTTTCTTTGCAATACCACCCCCCTAACATTAATTATATTATATTTTATAATAAACTGCCAAGGAATATACCTAACTGAATTATCTATTAACAAATTGAAGAATTGTGTAAAGCGTAAACTCATTTCTAAAGCTTACAGCACACAAGTTTACATGAATGATGAAACACCGTGGGATTAACTGCGACTGGAAATAGATAGATATATTTTAAAACAATGTCTAATTAGTTGTGATTTTTTTCTGTTTTTGTACTTGCCAATTGTTTTGACACTTGGAGACCATTTACATCTCTAAGGAAAATGTTTTTAATTTAAATTTAGTTTTTAAGTTATATCGTGAGTCACAGATTTTTTTGTATTTCTGTAAGATATTTTGTTAATATTCTCAGTTTGTTTTACGACGTTTTGAAATCCTTTACACCTCCAAAACATAATATTTTGACAACGGAGACTCTTTACATCTCCATTAATTTTACTATCAATTTATTTTCTATAATTTTATTTGTCTTGTTTGGACGCATAGAGAGACCCTTTACATCTCTATAAATGTAGTTTTAAGTTTAACGTAATGTATTAATGAAATCTTGAAGGCAAGTTTTATATTGTGTAATAAAATACCGTTTTTAATTTAAACATGGTTTCATTTTCTTTATTTCAAGAATATTTACTTAAAAACTTTAATATCAGAATCACTCGATTAATTTAGTACCACTACCTGATAAAAAATATATCAATGACAGATTTATAGGTAAATGAGGGAAACCCTGTCTCGTACATTTTATCTTTATCAAGTAGGTTATTATTGAAAAATTAACATATAGTGCCTGTTTATAGTTTGTGACAGACGGACAGTCAGACAGAGTCGCACCATAAGCGTTCCTTTTTTACCATTTTGGTACGGAACCCTAAAAATCAACATATAGTGCAGGTTTGTAGTTCCGTACCTGAGGGGCATGACACTGTAAGTCCACTTTTTATAATTTTCGTTTCATTACGGTATCTCATATAATTGTTTGAGCTCTATCGAACTATGAACTATAACACTAACCGTTGAATTCATCTCGGATCGCACTTTTTTTTAATAGTACATTACATAACTAGTACTAAAAACCCTAGATGTCCATTTTTTACTAAAAATGGCTCTCCTGTAAAATTTAGAAAATAGCACTTAGTGTCATGTCATGGCACTAGTGTCATGCCTCTCAGGTACGGAGTTTACTTCCTGGCCCTACCTGGTTGTAAGCCCTACTTCCAACAATCGAACAGCAAAAAAGACTGCTAAATGCACTTCGCGCTAAATTTTTACTAGAAATATCGATATCGATAAACAACACTAGGATATCGATAAAATTATCGACTACGTGTCACATCACAGAGAGTGTATACGTATTAGTCCGCGCCTCCCCAACCCAGCCTCTCCCCCGCAGAGTGCGATAGGGACAACTGCAGCTTGGATCGAAAATACCTTTTAAAAGTTCATGAAATCAACGTTTCGTAGTCCCCTGATTTCTTCCCCAAAACTTAAACTATTTAACTATTTTTTTCATTAAACATTAAAGAAAGGCTTTGGCCGTGTTCCTATGTTTTCCTTTTTTTTAATAATCTAGTCAAATTTGTTTTCTGGATGTGTGAACACAGCGGAAAAATCTGGCATTTTTTTTAGGTTTTTGAAGGTCAATATCTCTTTTAAGAATCAATTTATGGTAAAAAGCAAAACATAGGAACATATCAATAGTAGCCATAGATTTTTGCACAAAAAATTATGGCTCTATTGGCATTATCCAGGGAGGAAACAGGGGACTACGATTGTATGGAAAAAATGCCCTTCTCTTTCCTCTTAAGATTAAGCAGGTAAAAGATATGGCAGAAAGGAAATTGGACGGTTCGCTACAAAATATTTTACTATCGTGGAGTTTTTATTATATTCACGTTACGCGTGCGGAAAAAGCCGCTTTCTGGCCAAGTATAGACATAAAATGATGAACACAACACGGAAGGTAATAAAGAAAACCCTCAATCGCATATTTACGTCCCTCGCTTGCAGCTCGGGCCGCAAACATCTGCGATCTCGGCCTTTCTTTGTTTTACCACCCTAGTTGTGTTGTGCTATTTACGTTCTCACTTGGTTCAAATTCTGGTTCTTGATTCGCTAAAATTCTTGTGCGGCCAAGGGCCTCGGCATGGCCTGAGACGGCCCTGCGAAGGGAGCATTTGTTAGTGCTATCCATCCATTATGTTATGCATCCATTATAATATACTCAATTATTATCATCTTTGAAGAATATTTAGTTTGAAGACACTCACGCGCAATCCTGTCTCCATCCTTGAAGCAGACGAACTCAGCCAGCTGTTCGGTGACATTATGCACTATCTTCAGGTTGCGTTGCTCGTCGCTGGTAAAGCAAGGCTTAGAAGCATCTACGGCGTTTTTGAAACAGTCCTTGAACTGGGGCTTTTTGGCACAGTATCTGGAAAACAGAAGTGTCGTTACGGATATTTACTAGAGGTTACTAGAGGTACACTTAAATTCACATATTTTGTATTATGGAAAGAGAGGGCGTAACTAATCTGGCCGAAAATGCTAACATACACACACACATAAATGGTAACATGTTCATGCTATACAAAGTGGTGCTCAAAACACAAATAATAAGTACTGACACTTTCAATGGGCTGAAAACTAAAAAACGCAGCAATGAGTCGCATTTCTTTTTGAGCATTGCACATCAGTATAGTAGGTACAATGAGGACTATCAAATAGCAGTTAGTAATTTCTTATCTTTTTTTGGGACCGATAAGGGTACTGATAAGGCCATAGCATCCAAGGTTAGCTCTGATTTGTGTCTAGGGCATCACCCTCTATCGCGTTAAGAAAAAGTTCCTCCTAATCTATTATGGGGACTAATAGATTATGAGGAACTTTGCCACATTTTTAGCAGTAAATAAGTATCTAGGTACTTCTTTTTTTACGAGTACCACCACCACCGGTAAAAACTGGTAAAAAAATAGATAGTTTATATTGTACCGTATATATACTAAGGAACAAAATAACTGTATATCTAAAAATATACAAGTCAGACTCGTCGAAAAAGTCAATATTAGCTGTACCTGAATTAACATGTTTTTGTGCGGTAATACTGATAAGCAACAGTAGTGATTGACATTTATAATGAATAAACGTAACTTAACTCGGGCGGATGTTATGTTACGGCCTGGCTAGATTATTCTGTTACTGAAAATATTTATTTTCAATGATAAGTACCTACTTTCGAATATTAAAGATATGCCACTAATCTGCTTGATAAAAAGTATCCAGATAATTGCAAGTTTACCGGATACAAGTACGAAAACGTGAATAATTATGAGGAATGCCTGCGAAATCGGTCGCGTCGGTAAGTTAAAGTTAAATGTTTTGGTTACGTAGTAGAATATCTAAAAACACATGTTATACGGTCGTTTTGCATACGATCAAAATACATAAAGTCAAATTGCAGAACGTACGGAATTCATAACAGCTTTATCATAAGATTAAAATATATAAGTACGGTCTAAATTCATTACGTTTATAATCTATAGTGCTGAATATGTTTAAGTATAAGTTTCAAAATACGTAAAGCCAAACTATATAACTACAAAATTCAGACGCTAGTTCTGTAGTTCTCCTCATAATCGTTTTAGTAGCTAACCAAAACCTATATTTAATATCACTTCTAAAATATCTGACACAAAAGACATTCAATCTTAGTCCTCAGGTAGCGACGGATAAACAGCTCTTATTGGTGCGGCTGTGTCTATGAGCGATTGGGCGGCGACGACCAGTATTTAGAACGAACATTATTCATTTCGATTTTCGAAATTCTAGACATAATATATGTATCGAGCTTATAACATTCGATCTTAGATATTTTGCGTAACTAATGTCTTGTGAAACGACCTTCATCAAAATTTCTATTATGGAATTGGTGGAAATGGAAACCTGTTCGAGTGTGATGTCATGCGGCAACAAATACAGAAAAAAATGAAGACATGCGCTTTACATTCAAACGCCTTTAAACAGCTTGTTTATATAATGATAATAAATTATTTTAACCAGGAGAATTCATTATTTTAATCCAACGGTCATGCACTTTCATCACCTCCTGCGACCGGTATCAATAGGCTATTTGATGACAATTCAAATCAGCTTCTTTTTATGAAGTGTCAAAACGCTCAGAAAGTATGCAGTTTAGTATAAAACTAAACGAACTTGAGACGTCATGCTCAACATGGTGCCTTTTTTTTTAGTTTCTGTCATTTTAAAATCGTTGGTAGCACGAAAATTAGTACAATTGATTTTATCCGAGCTGATTTGGAAACATATTTCGATGAGTTACCTGGGGGCACGGTAGTGCCCCCGCCAAGTCGAGCAAAACAGAGACACGACCGTACCATCTTTTTCACGAAGCCATTCAGGCCATTTTCATTTATTTATTTTGATTGTTGTCAAACACTCTATTATATAAATATTTCCATAGAAATTGATATTGAAAGTACATATACACAGACATGCTAGTGTCATACTATTATATTAACAGTTTTCTACAAGTACTTACAGCTTAACTAGGTCTCGGACGTCCGACGGACAAAACTAGGGACCTGCAGGTCTCTCAAGGATCTTCAATACCTATTTAAGTTAAGAAAATAACACTTACTTCTTAAAAACTTCATCGATTCTCCCATTTGGTTTCGCTTCTTCAATTTCTCTTTCCAATATTGTTTGGTCTACGAGTCCTTCTATGCACGTTTTCAAATTCTTCAATGCACCCTGAAATCAATAATAAAAAAATCATAACGCATTGGGTGTGGACAGATATTAAATTTGAATAAAATTATGTCGACTAGGCAGAAAGTAAAATATTACACATACATATAACAAATATTACAGACATTCTATCGAATGTCTTTCTTTTGTATTAAACTCCCATTTGCATACCTAAATAGGTATGCAAATGGGTATGACAACAATAACAAGTAAAACGTTAATGTTATAATTATCTGACGACTCTTTAATGGTCTAACGGTGTCGTTAAGGTATTTTTCCCTTAAAGTTGATAGTGTCAATACTTTTTTGTTAAGCCAAGAAATGTAAATATTACTAAGATCTCAATTTATAAGGTATAAATTGAGATCTTAGTAATATTTACCGATTGATACAATTTTATGCTATGATTGATCTTTGCAACAATATGACGTATTCATTAACCGCGGAATATTTATGAAATGATATTTGATAGAATATTAAATAAAGCTACAGCTAAACAAAATATATTAAAACCTAGAAATGGCATGGTAGCCGCACCATAGAAACTGATAGCATATTTCACCCCCTATCACGGACAATGAATTCGGGTCATTTTTTATGACTTCACTTTATGACTTCTATTATCTAAATGACAAGAATTCATTGTCCGTGAGTGTAAATTCTAAAAATGTATGTACTTCAATATTTCTACTAGCCTGAAATGTTTTTGTAAAAAAAAGTATTTTACATTAACAGTACTTTGCCCTTTGCCATACGACCTCTGTTGCTATGCTGATTAGATAATTTATTTGAAATATGTCTTGCTGGTAGGTTAACGAACTATTGTTGCGAAATTATACTTAAAATATCGCAATTAGAACTCGTTAGTAGCTCGCAATATCAGATTGGTAACAGTGCCCTTGTGGCGTATTTGCGGAATATAATAAACGTTATGAATCTTGAATTTTTTGAGTACTAACTCGTGTTAACTCGTTATTAGTCATGTCATGATACCCATGAATATTCCTTTATGCCACACCTGGCCATAAAGTGACTTTTCCCGCACGCTACGCGTACGGAAAAAGCCGCTTTCTGGCCAAGTGTAGACATATAATGATGTATACAACACGGGAGGTAATAAAGAAAGCCCTCGATCGCATATTTACGTCCCTCACTTGCAGCTCGGGCCGCAAACATCTCCGATCTCGGCCTTTCTTTGTTTTACCACCCTAGTTGTGTAATGTACTATTGCAAACTTATGATGCTTCATTCGACATGTGGAGGTTTGCGACAGCTTGCACTTTCTAATACTTAAATTGCACATTACTGCATCTTATAGAGACTAGAAAAGTGTCTTGAAATTATTAGTGAGTTAGCGTTCTTTTTCCTTGAATGAATCGTCGGTTAGATACGATTGAGTGCACTTTAATTGCAGTGGCCGCTAAGATAACACGCATTACTAGGAAGCGATTAACCTCGCCTCCGTCGGTCATTACTACGATATCTTTCGAAACAGTAACAAACCGGAAAAGGAAAGCTGTTGATCCATTTGATAAGCATTCATTAGATAAATAGACCTACATCTGCTACAGTCTTATTGAAATTAATAACAGCATCACCTTTAAGCACGATAAAATGGCCTAAACCGCTAGTAACTTAACCGGTTAATCATGAATGGCGGAAAGGCTAACAGTTACAAGCCCTGATTGCTAAAACAAGAAGTATAGTCATTGCATTACGAATATTTCAGACTCACACTTTTTCCGATAACCAGAAGCAAAATTATCATGTTTCGAAAAAAAACATTTGAAATGAATAATTCTGTACTTTGACTTGTGCAGTTAGTCAATAAAATCCAGGAAATGGAATTTAACCCACTTGTCACTATCTATAGGCAGAAGTGAACTTTGACACAGGGCTGGAGGGCAGTTCCAAAGATAATGCAAAACATTTATTACTAATAAGTTATTTCATAGTGGTTAGCAGTAAACAGATTGTTTTATATGTGCATTGTTTTGAAAAAGAAACGGAAAAGACACTGCTTTTATTTATTTCTTGGCCATATAAATACGACGAAATTCAGGTTCAATACACATGGTAATCTATAGGTACGTGGTAATTCTTGAATACCAGAAAAACCTACCTATGATGACTGGAAGTCAAAGGCGAGTTAAATTAAAGATGAACAATTTTTATATATCTCGTAAATTAACAATATGAATGATGATGCTATATCACCAAACTATCGTATTATCCATTTCCAAATTAAGAGAAATAATTACCATTGAAGTTTCCTCAATAACCTTATCAATACTAGCTTATTACTGGCATATTTAAAATCAAATTGATTATTTTAGTATTAACTTCTTTTTCCTCCATAGCGGTCACTAGGTATAAACAAAAATAAGTATTCTTCCAGTAGACTTTAGGTGTACAATGCATTTGGCGAGAAAAAGAAACGTAAAAACTCACCACTTCGTCTCATTTCAAAAAATTCTAAGTTACAATTACTTATTTATGTAAAATATAATTGGAGGCTGCAATGTTCCTTGAACTTCTGTGTCTGATCTGTTTACAATACATAAATCTGCAAAGTAGTTTACGTACCTATAACATGAATGAATTATATTGCGAAAGGAAAGTTGCATTTTGTAAACAATACAGAAATGCAACAATGCATACCTAATAAATTACTAAACATGTTTATGTAAGCATATAGTGAGCCTCAAAGAAATCTTTGGACCAGTTACAATTATAAGTATTTCAATAAATCGGTTTGTTCCCAATTCTACAGATTTCAATTCAAGATGATGATGATGATCCCAATTCTACAGATTTCAATTACAGATTCTTATCTCTACAGATTGCCAAATCTGCAGATTCTTTATTCTACAGATTTCCAATTCTACAGATTTCCAACTCTACAGATTCCCAATTCTACACATTTCCAATTCTACAGATTCCCAATTCTACATTATTTTCAATTCTACAGATTCCCAATTCTATAGATTCGCGATTCTACAGATAGCCAGCACTATAACAGACAACAATATCTCTAAAAATATAACATAGTAAGATTAGTGCGGTCATATCTGAAAATGTGTATACGAGTACGATTTTCAAATTTAGTCCCTAAAAATAAGTTTCTAAATGTTTACATAGACTAGACGTGAACCTGTAAATATGGGAATCTGTAGAATTGGAAATCTGTAGACATGAGAATCTATATAATTGGGAATCTGTAAATTTGGAAATTTGTAGAATTGGGAATCTGTAGAATAGAGAAACTGTGGAATTGGGAATTTGCAGAATTGGGAATCTGTAGAATTGGGAATCTGTAGACGTGAGAATTTGTAGACGTGGGCCTAAAGGAATAAATCGTGTAACGAAATCTAGGTAGTACCTAAGTTATATTTTATTTCAATATAAATATTCAAACCTGTATAATTAAGAGGAAACAGTAAGGTGGAGAGAATTTAAAATTAGGTATTTGTAAAATGTGTCGCTGTCCCGCACTGCCCGCCTCTCCCGGCGAGAGCGCGATAGAGACAACTGCAGCTTGGACCGAAAATACCTTTTAAAATTTCATGAAAACAACGTTTCGTAGTCCCCTGATTTCTTCCCCAAAACTTAACCTATTTAACTATTTTTTTCATTAAACATTAAAGAAAGGCTTTAGCCGTGTTCCTATGTTTTCCTTTTTTTTAATAATCTAGTCAAATCTGTTTTCTGGATGTGTGAACACAGCGGAAAATCTGGCATTGTTTTTAGGTTTTTGAAGGTTAATATCTCTTTTGAGAATCAATTTATCCTAAAAAAGGAAAACATAGGAACATATCAATAGTAGCCATAGATTTTTGGACAAAAAATTATTGCTCTACTGGCATTATCCAGGGAGGAAACAGGGGACTACGTTTGTATGGAAAAACTGCCCTCCTGTTTCCTCTTAAGGAACACGAATCCATCTAGTCGTGTTGAGTGAACTTTAGACTCGCAACGCGGGCAATTAATTACCTACCGTGCAAAGGAAAATGAACTTAGAATAATACGACTTGCATAGAAGCATACTTATTTATTCCTCTGTACGGTATTGTATACCATTCTTTGTTGCGTGTAAAACGCGTTTACGTTAGTCCAAGTCGGTTTCTTCACTGTGCAAACCTACCTATTCAATATCATAAACAGTGCATTTAGGTGGTTTAGGTATCATAGGTTATTTATGCACGATAAACGTACGATCTACTAGTTTCACCCAATCATTGAGCCTATACTGCTTATAGTAGCTAAAAACGACATATTCGTATTTATCTCCGGCAAAGCTAACTAAAAAGATCGACCCACAGGGCATAGGTACCCAACAAAAATACAAGCATGGAAAAGCAGACCTGTGATCCAGGTCTGTGGTACGATAAACAAAATCCAACATTTCCTTAACAAAACTTTAAAAGTAACTATTCTTTGGAACCTATTCTAACTAAGCAAATGGATAATGTAGGTCATTAAGAACCATTGACGAAAGACACGATTAATAAGTAGGTAAGTATAATTCACTCATTTAATTTCGAAATCATATTAAAATTATCAATAGCTAAGATAAGATTTATTATGAACGACCAAATCTACTGAAGCGTATTTAGTTTAAAAGTACTATGTCGAATAGGCTTAGTGATACTAACATCCGTTAGCGAAATATGGAGCAAAATGCTGATAATTATGATTAATGATAATAATGACGGTGAGGTAACGCTAAATCAGAAGGTTACCAGAATTAGGTGACTATGCCTTAGTGACAGTTCAGGCAAATTTGTAATATCTGATAATAGCTAGCGCCCGAACTATATCATTTGGCTTTTTTAGGGTTTTGTACTCAAAGGATGCCAACGAGATATACAAAATGAGCCTCCGCTGTCCGTCTGTCCGTCACAGGGTTGTATCTTTTGAACCGTAATAGCTAGACTTGAATTTTCACACAATGTTTATTTCTATTGGCGATAAAACAAGAAATAAAAAAATAAAAATTTAAATTGCGGCCCCATACTAGAAAAAACGACTCCAGTGTTTTAATTTAACCGACTTCCAAAAGAAGGATGGTTCTCAATTCTACTGTATGTTACTTACGCGATTACTATAAGTACCTAAGTAATTCAGAATTTTTGAATTTAACGCGAACGTATCAAAATGTCGATAGACAAAAACAGTGATCCGCGCTTTTTGTTTCTAATATTGAATGGTAATGATAATTGTCAACCATTAAAGACCTATTTTCATATAGGTAGCATAGGCATTAAAGAAATCTCTCCGCGTTGTGACGAAAATAGTTCAACATAAAAAAACGACGCTTCTGGATTATGTGTCCTTTATTATGCCGTATTAGATTAGAACTCATGGGTTAATAATGTAAATGATCAACATTGCGTAGTTTGACGGTAAAGTTGGTACCTCATAACGTGAGTAAGTAGCAGTGGCATCAAATATATTCTTAGTAAAGCCGAAGCAGATTTGATAAAAAAACATTCAGGAGTAGTAGATACTCCGGTCATGTTTTACAAAATTGGCAAGCCGGTGGGAATCGGGTTCTATGGACGCCACGCCACTGGTAAGTAGTATTATACAACTTCTAAACTAAAGAAACTGTATAAACACCTACTCCTATAAAGGTAATTGATAAATTAGGAATTGCTAGCATGATAGAGAAACTATCCTACGACCAGCCCTGGATTTACACTAAGGGGCTGATGCCCAACGCGGCAAATTCTAAAGGGCGCCGAATTCAGGACTAGAGCTTTTTTTTAATCATTAATTCTATGTAGAATATGGGCAATGGTAATGGTGCAATATTTTTCGCGGTGCCCAGGTTGACACTAAGGGAAATCCGGCCCTGCCTACCACAGTCTTTTAACATTTTACATATTGATACACAGGAGTACCTACCTACTCAAGTGCTGATTTACATGTTGACTGTATATTTTCATTAATATCTGCATTCACAGCTAAAACAACATGTTATATGCTCATTGAGCTATTATGTTACAACTGAAATACCTAAGTCTTCATATTCACAATTGATGATGTGCGTTATTGTACACTGACAAATCGTCGGGGATAGTGCAATACCCCGTAAGCAGCATATCGTCTGCTGACAAGCAAAAGTCACTAAGTAACTCGAATCTCAGTATTGATTCACTAATTAGATACCTACGACCTTTTGAAGAGCAGTGACAGAAGTTCTAGTGAATTATGCTTGTCACCAGGCAATATGTAGTTAGGGTTCAATTTCAAGCAAATTTGTTAGGAATTTAAACCTTATATCTACATGTGCTACTTACGCGGTATTGCACTATCCCCGACGAAATAACTATAAGCATAAAACTAAATTCGGAGCTAGAATATGTGAGGTACAGGGCTAGTATTTTTTGTATGGCTAATACCGGGATTACGGTATCGGTATTGGGAGCCCTAGTGTGGGGAGAGGTCACTAACCCTTGTCATATAGGTACCTGCCCCCTTCACCTTACACATGCCCCAACTTGCTCTCAAGTAAATTTTATGACTGATGTGCATGATCACCATGATATGGCAGGAATAGCTCAATGCCAAGAACTCCTGCCAGTTGGTGATATAAAGAAAAAACTAGCTAACAATAATTAAAACGAAATTTTGTAAGTTGTTTTTTTAAGGAATTTTTATTTACAATAAAAAAAAATCTTTCTAGCATTAAACCGGACTGAAGCTTACTCCATTTAACTATGGAAGAAAGAACCGGAATGGGTGTAGATCATTTAAAGCCACTGTAGGCTAAACAGAGATTCCTAGCTATGTAATGTCAGAATACCCCTTCTAAATAGTTTAAATGGATATGCATTAAAATAAAATTAAACCACACAGAGAGTAGTTTCCGTTATAGAAAAACTTTATGTCAAACCAATGAATTTTCATTACAGAAAATAAAACCTAACACAACAACCTAACAACAATTAAGTAAAAAACCAGACTGTAAAAAAAATTGGTTGCTAACTTTAAATCATTCTAGTTCCTAAAAGGTGATAACAGAAACAAGAAGAAACCTTTTTTTCTCTAGCCTGTTTGTGTGTCCCACTGCTGGGCAAAGGCCTCCCCTTTTTTCAGCCACTCGTCTCGGTTTAATGCATGCTCCTGACTTGAAATAAGTCCAGGTCATACCACCATCTCCTTTTCGGTCTGCCTCTGCTCCTGTAGCCATCTCGTGGAATCCATTTGGTGGCTATTTTGGCCTAAACCTAATAATTATTTATTTTGAAATTCCTGTTCAATGATTACTGTCATCTCTTTAGTGACATTTGGCCACTAGACTAATTGATTGATGTAAGAATCATCAAAATCCGCACACTGCCACAAAGAAACAAACATACATACATACATATATATATATATATGAATATATACGGTAAATATAGTCTAATAAACACATTACCCTCCTTTGCATTGCACAGTCGGTTAAAAAAGGATGTTGTAAAAATATAAATAATTTAGTAAAAAGAAGCTCACCTCAGCATTTCCAAAAGCATCAGGCCCTCCATTCTTTTCACATTTATCCTTAAATGCTGCTGCAGTTTTATTCTTAATCTGTTCAACTTGTTCCTTGTCCACTTTCCCTTGGAGCTCCGGGGGAAGACTATCCAAGGCTTTGTCCACAGTTTCGGCTTCGTTAGCATCCAACTGTGCCCATGCTACCCCTTCACATAAAAATCAGAAGTCAGAGAGGGGGTACTATTCTCCTATTATTGTAAAACAAACATTATGTGGGGTTAAACTAAACCATTTAGAAAGAATATGTAAAGTTAGTAATTTCAATAAAAGTGATTCTGCCTTATTGGAATTTATTATTAATTTTATTAGGTTGCATAAACATTTAAAGCGTAATATTATGGTCATCATAATGTTATGTTTGTAATAATGTATCATTTGGCATAATTTGTTTACCTTTGAAAAGTTTGAAAGCATGAACTTATCATCAGGATTGTTAAAATAACCAAATGTGCATTTCTAAATAAGTTTGTATTACAAAATTTTGTGTGAACATGTTAACTGTCACAAAAGTCGTTAATTTTCGTATTTCGTTACAGTTTTTTTAGTCATAAACAATATGATAGTCTTTAGGTTGGTTGACTAGGATCCACTTAAAGAAAACAATACTGTTGTGTGGTTTTGTACCTCATTATCGTCAGTCATAAAAGAGAAGCGTGCTTCACAGATAAAGACTTTGTGCATTGACATTTCAGTGGATCTCTAGGGCCATTACGAAGAGTTAAAATTGCTTTAATAGAATTGTGACTTTAGACGTATTATGAATTTACACCCCTGGCGTTTATCTGACTACCTGAGAATCAAACTAAAGCGAAGGCAGCTAGAACACCATTTTTCTATTAATGCATTTGTAATGTATGATTCATGGAGATAGATTAATTGATAATGAATTGCACTTTCAAGGTGGTTGTAACGACTTTTTACAATATGGTCATTTTGGTGTTTTGGGGTTTACAAACAAGCATTTTGTTTCCTTCAAGTGGATTGTACTCAACGCCAACCTAAAGACTATACTATGGATTATTTTTGCCAATTAAGATTCTATGGGAAACATTTTTCCCTAATTATCCAAATGAATCAACAAACTGTCAACCAATGATAAATAATCATCAAAAATATTGGTAATAAAATAGAAATCAATTAAGGATTCATTAATTGATGTACAAGTTTTGTTAGAAATGCTCTAATGGGTTCTATAGAATGAAGTTTTCAAGCATCCTGAAAATTAAATGGTTTCAGAGAAAGAAAATATGATATTACATTATGAAACTAAAATTATGACTTATGACAATAATTACATTACAACTTCAATAATCGGCCACAAACAAGTCTTACAAAGCCCCGGCATACAAAGCATTCTAGGGACTATATAAATATTCTTTTGGTAAATTATACTTTTCATAAAAACTTTCATTCTATATCTCTCTAAAAAGAGTGAATTTTCAATAATCTTTACTTAGTTCAACTTGCATCTACTAATCTTAAAACTTAACTGTCCGTTGTTTAAAAGTAAAAGAAATTTAATAAATAGAGACACAACCCTATATTGTGCTGAGCAAAGTCGATGCGGCATTTCATAAAACCTAACCATACTTATAGAATAGAATTCTGCAGTAGCAGTAATATCGTAAACAAGTTCACAGGTCAATGAAAAGAAACAATCAATTTATTCTCCGTAAACGTAAATTAAATTCAAGGGTACACCGTACATTATAATAAAAGAATAAGATACTTACCCAATAAAAAGACCGCTATAATGAAGCTCTTTGCAAACATCTTGCTTAGTAAAAATTATTTACTTTATACAACACTTCACGAATAATAAACCGAAACATATAAATATAAAATAAATTAATAAAAATATTTTAAAATAACGCGACTTTATCACGTCAATCGATATAACATCAACTTTGCTAAATGTGTGTGTGAGTGAGTAAATGTCAAACTGGCTAGCAGTGCTGCCAGTAAAGACTTTAACGATTATACCGCTGGGTCCGGCAAATTATTCAAAATCCGAATCAGTGGCCCGTTCCACAAAGCTACACGTTACAATGATGAGATGATAATTGTTTTAGAACAATGTTGCTACTTAGCTTAAACTTAAAATGGTACCTTGCTAAACTCCTGAAACGGGCCACTGAAAACATACATCATGTCAATGTAATGAACATTTGTTTTCTAGGGGCCCGTTTCACGAAGCTACAAGTTACAAATTACAAGCGGAAGTCTCTTTTCAATACCTTTTGATAGAAAGAGACTTCCGCTTGTAATTTGTAACTTTTACCTTCGTGAAACGGGCCCTAGGTAAGATTATTCCGAAGTTCGAAATTCAAAGATCGTATCATGCCGCCTTGTCAAAGCAATATTCTAAGTAAGCGAGCTATACTTCGTTTGTAGGGTTCTGTACCAAAATGGTAAAAAAGCAACCCTTATGGTGCGACTCTGTCTGTCCGTACATCTGTCACAGCAAGATATCTCAGAATCTACTGATGCTATCGACTTGAAATTTGGAATGAATGAATGAATATTTATTTGCATTAATCGTGGTACAATGGTCTTAATCTACATTAGTTACGTAAATATGTTACGTTTCACACGCTTAACCACCTAGTGGCGTGCAAAATTTTCCTTAAAGCTAATTATTTGCAGTAACAAAATTTTTACATTACAATTTCGTTAATGCTACGGAATAGTGTTAAAAACCGCCGAGCCTATTGGACGGAAACTTATCTTATAACTTTTTACTTTTTTTTAAAGGGACCCGAAATGGGATGTCGTAAATCAAAAGTATAGCTATTATCGAGTGGGATATCAAATCAAAGGACTTAATGTGTAGATTCCAAATCTGTTTTTGTTTTTTTTAGATGTGTAGTTTTTGATTAAACTTAAAAAAGAATACCTTTCTCCCTATTATCTCCGAAGTTACTGAACAGAAAAATCTGTAATAATTACCCATTATGTTGTTAATATCATCCTAAATATTACAGGAAAAATAAAACAGTTTTCCTAATTTGCAGCGTTTTTTTAAAATTCGCAAAAATCGTAAAACAAACTTATTTGCTTCTACTAAACTAACCGCGACGTATGTCTATGTATGGGGACATAAGTTTTTCACGAGCAAAGTTAAGTTTGTCCCTCCATACAGTTTATCTTGAATTATTCACGTATCTATTGACGAGTTTGTACGGAACCCTCGGTGCGCGAGTCTGACTCACACCTGACCGGTTTTTTTTAGCGCTAGAAAGATTAAAGAACTTCACATTACTCTAATCATGAGGTTTTTATCAGAAACAGTATGCAGCAGAATTGTAAAATAATTTTATCAAAAATTATTATTCTTTGGAGAACTACAACTGTCAAGCTTATAAAAGATGTATTGAGAAACAATCAGAGTAATACAATCGATACCAATCAAGTTATCCCTGAACTGGAAATAAATGAGTGGTATTTTGTATTTGATTCTATTATTTATATGGAGGTTTAGAATAAATGGGGATACAATGAGCCGCCCGATTATACAACTTTTGAATTCAATTATATATTCTAGCAACCCCGATGGCTAGACGATAAACGTGTTTTATATTTTAAAAAATGTGATTTGACTAGTTACGAAAACAGTTGCCATGCTTCAATAAATCATTTTATTCTCTTTTATATTTGTATACGTGTGTTAGAGAGTACGGCTGCTCAAAGATAAAAACAAGCAAGTCGATATACTATCTCTACCAGAATAATAATAATACAGAATCTATTATTATTATTCCTGACTACTACGTATATTTCAGGCTATTATATTTCCTACACAGCAACACTACCTGATATTGTCAGAAATGGCGGGAAACTATAAATAGCTAAACTTGTAATGTTGATTGTTCAACTTCAATTCTTGTGCCTCGCTTCTTCGGAGAATCCGGATTCCGCAAAATGGCCATTAGCTGACTAAACGGAATACAGACAAAAAAGTTCAAATCTATACATAAAATAAAATCGTAAAAATTTCATGTTTGTTCGCGCATCACGCAAAAACAACCGGACCGATTTCCATAAAATTTTGAATATAAGTAGATTATGAACCCGGTTAACAGACATGATCCTTTTTAGGGTTCCGTACCAAAATGGTAAAAAGGAACCCCCATGGTGCGACTCTGTCTGTCTCTCCGTCTGTCGCAGCCAGATATCTCAGGATCTACTGGCGCTATCGATTTGAAATTTAGAATAATGTTAAAATTCCCTAATAGGCTCGGGCTATTAAACTTAAAAAAATTATACCTTTTTTTACTTTTAGGGTTCCGTACCAATATGGTAAAAAAGGAACCCTTATGGTGCGACTCTGTCTGTCTGTCCGTCTGTCCGTCTGTCACAGCAAGATATCTCAGGATCTACTGATGCTATCGACTTGAAATTTGGAATAGTGTTAAGAACCGCTAACCCGAGCTTATGGGATGTAAAAAAATCTTGTAACTTTTTTACTTTTTTTCTAAAGGGGTCCGTAATGAGACTTTGAAAATTGAAAGTAGGGCTATTATATCGAGTGGGGTATCAAATGAAAGGGCTTGATTTGTAGATTAAAAAACTAATTTTGTATTTTTTTTAAATAAGTAGTTTTTGATTTATGGTGAAAAACGTTAAAAAAAATACCATTCCCCCCCATTATCTTCGAAGTTACTGAACAGAAAAATCTGTAATAATTACCAATTATTAATGTCGGCTTATATGTATATTACAGGAAAAATATAACGGTTTTCTTAACTTGCACCGTTTTTTAGAAATTTGCAAATATCGTAACACGTACTTATTTGCTCCTACTAAACTAATGGCATACAGTTTTTCTTGAACTATGAATATATCTACTTATGAGTTTGTACGGAACCATCGGTGCGCGAGTCCGACTCGCACTTGTTTTTAAAGGGGACCGAAATGGGTTGCGAAAATTAAAAGTACATTATATCAAATGAAAGGGCTTTATTTGTAGATTCCAAAACTATTTCTTTTTCTCGTGTCATTTTTAATTTAGTAATTTTTAATTAATTTTCTTAAAATGTAGTTTTTGATCTAAGACAAAAAACGTTGAATAAAATACCATTCCCTCCTATTATCTCCGAAGTTACTGAACAGAAAAATGTGTAATAATTACCGATTATTAATATTATCCTAAATATTATAGGAAAAATATTACCGTTTTCCTAACTTGCATATTTTTTTAGAAATTCACTAAAATCGTAATACAAACTTATTTTGTCAGTTACTAAACTAACCGTGACCTATGTCGATGTATGGGGACAACAGTATTCCATGAGCAAAGTTAAGTTTGTCTCTCAATGCCGATCATGAACTATTTACATTTTATTTAGGTACTTTTTATTTTATTTTATTAAGTCTGGTAACACAGTGTTAGCTAATAATTACAAATACAATGCAATGTGTGCTAAATACATACTATAAGTTTGTACGGAACCCTTGGTAGGCGAGTCCGACTCGCACTGGACCGTTTTTTTCGGACTTGTTCCACCTCCGCGACCGAAGTTGCGGGCGGGGTCTACTAGTAGGTACATAGGTAATATTATTTTGATTCGTGTAAAACTTTACCTAACCTAAAAGTACCCCTACCGTAGATTAATCATCATCATTTTTTGCTAGGAAAAATATCATTGGGTTTGTGAAGAAAGAAAACAAATAATCAGTGTATAAAACAAAGAGGAAAATCTAAAAAGTCACATAATTAAATGTTATAGTTTGATATTCTTAGATGTTTACTTTGCGTTAAAATAATAGTTTTACGACATATTTCTAGAAATAAAAGAGAACGTGTTTTATAATTTTTAATGCTCTTACTTACAGATTCATTAATTGCACACTGGTTAGAAAAAATGAAATTTTGTAGCAAGTAGTAGTATGTATAATAAAAACTTTTAATATGATAACACAACTGACAAATGATTTTTAATATACCGAAAAACGTCCTAATTTGAAAAGAATGAAAGTAGTACCCATCATTAATGAGTAGCATGGAAGATAAGTGGGGCCACGGTTCACTTCAGGAAGTTTCTGAAATAAAAACAAAACTTAATTGAGTATATTGTATAAGTAATAGTACCAGAGGGCCGGATAGAGTACGAAATGAATGATACGAATCCAAATAAACTGAGGCTCAGATTTAAGGAGGAGAGAGAGTAAGAACATAGCAGTAATTTTTCTTCCTACAAAAGGTACATCGCGCGGCATGTACCTATGGGGCTATTCATTTATTACGTAAGACGATTTAGGGGGGAGGGGGGTAGACCATGTCTCATTTTTTTCTTACAAGGGGGTGGGATGAGTTTTGATAGTTCTTACGTAAGATCATAAAAATGCGCAAAGTTAAAATTATAATTCCAAAAAAGCGCGTGAATCCGAGCAAGAGCGAAGGCGCATGCTTGGCTACCTGTCAGGTATTATACCAAAAAATTAAAAAACCATTAGTACCTGCAAAAAACATCCCTACAAAAATATTTCTTTGAAAAATAAAAATTAAAACAAACGTAAATTCATTTTTCGTTTAAATTATTACGTAGTAAATATTAAATAGGTGGGAGGCGGTTTGCCAGTTCTTATTTTTTCTTACATAGGAGGGGGAGGGTGTCAAAAATTGGCAAAAACCGTCTTAGGTAATAAATGATTGGCCCCTATGTGTGTGCGCCGTCAAGCGGCGTGAACGAACGCCCTACAAGCAACATTTTACGAATGTGTAAGAATGCTCCAGTGCGGATCGCACCGTCTGCGCCTCGACATTGAATAGGTATCGCGCGCTCCTAAACGACCGAAGAGTGACTACTTATCTGTCTTTATACTTTGGTAAGGAGCCATAAATTTCGAACCTAATGGTCTCTGCCCACTACGCCGAATCATACCATGACTGATGAACGTTTCAGGCAAAATAAATATTCTTTGCATCGAAAAGTATGAGACTATGCCCATTCCGTCCCCGACTAGGGTTGCCAGGTGAGTCGCGAAAAAATACCGGACAACGCCAAAAAGGGGGGAAAAATACGTTTTTTTTTTATACTAGTACATTGTTCTGTCCGGTTTGAGCATTTATTTTTCACCGGACAGGCCTCGAAAATAACGGACTGTACGCTTAAATACCGGACATCTGGCAACCCTATCCCCGACCGGCATTTGTCATGTCTGATACGGTCATAGTAGGTACATTGTAGTAGATACGTTGTAGTGGGCAAAGACCTTAACTGAGGTGTCACTGTATGAGTGTTACGTTACATACGGATGCGGATTCCTATGCTGTGGTCCATGGGCTTCTAGGGAGGGAGTCCATGGTAGTATTCTGCGCTCCTCAAACTATAAGGCCGCTAATTAGTATGGACGTTCATTCAAATTACCGGCCTATTTGTCTGAGGACGGCAGTATTATGGTAGGTACAATAAAACAAGGTATATTTCCCCCGTATAAAACGTCTTTTCTTTACCATATTGAGCATTATAACCCATGGCAACTTTATCGAAATTTAGGCGAGTTCACTCCTAGAACATACCTACCTTGTTTTTTCTACTATTGTTATGGAATGAAAAGGTTCGTCACTTTTCGACTCTATAATTGATAAACATGGGTAGTATCACATCTAGTTGGTAGCATGAGAAAATTACCACCAATTAAGGCAAGCTGACGAAAGAATTCGTATAGTTTTGAGAATGGGCTTAGAGTTTCCTTAGGCTGTCAAAGTAAGGGCACTAAAAATCTTCGGGTGGTGAGCTAAAATCAGGATTGTCATTTAAAAGTCACTTTTTGCAGAATCTCGAAAGCACATGCTAATTTTGGACAATTTGTTACAGCACAAATTACCTACATTAAATTTGCTATACATTTTTACTGTCGTTGTGATAGTTACAGGGAATTAAGGTTTCGAATTTTCAAATTTGAGTTTCATCAAGATGAAACTCAAAAAATAAGACGAATTGAGAACCGTCCTTCTTTTGGAAGTCGGTTAAAAAAGCAAGGTTGCTTTTTCAAGCTTTGTAGTAAAGTAACCTTGTCTGTTTAGAGTTTAGACTAAGAGCTGATTCTCGGCACAATTGTTTCTTGAATGGCTTTAACGACTGAGAACCATCAAGAAACCTCTAGCGGGGCCTCCAGGGGGAGGGATGAGAAGTTTGAATTAGTCGTTTTTTTTTTACTCGAAAACTATGCACGCCAGCAAAAATCGTATAAGGAAACTTACTAAAGATTTTACAAGATCACTTTCGATAACATCAGATATTTCGTAAACTGCCCTACCGCTTCGATTAAACTTTCCAACCTAGATATTTTTCAAACAACAGGAGTGTCGCTTTATTATCAGCGAATATTTTTCTATGGCGTCTCTCGTGGTTAAAAATAAAGAGGTATATATTTATGAAAACTGAACAATTCAGCAACTATTCCAATGTTTCCAGTGCAAAGTTGCGTAAAGTTCATAATCCAAGTATACGAAACTTGGCTCTGGTCTGTTTCTGCAAAACTATGGTCGTTTAGTGTCTTTATCTTGACAGGCTGTGTCCATTTTCAAAACTACACGAATTATTTATGCCGTTATCTTAAATTTTCTTATGCTACTAGGGTTACTGCCGGTCCCATTCCGGTCTATAAGAAACTCACGGTAATATCACAGAAGTTTGATGTCAATTCAAACCCGTCGAACATGCCATCCTTGCACTCTTTCAGGTCACGAGTAATTTTATGCTCCGAATATACACCGTTAACACAATCCCATATTTTTCCAGCTTTTGAACAATGCTGGGCCTGAAACATAGAAAACAGACAAAATTACAGGAGGTTGAAAATAGCCTGAATGGCTTTTCTCGAGAGAAAAGGATGGTACGTCCGTGCCTTTGTTTTGCTCGACTTGGCGGGAGCACAGCCGTGCCCCCAGATAAACTATTCTCTGTGATCTCGCGGAAAGTAGGTACCATTTGAATTTTGGTTTCCTTGAGAGTGTCGAAATTTACGTTTATTGCGGCATAAACGGCCGTATCTTTTTAGGGTTCCGTAGCCAAATTGGCTAAAAAGGAACCCTTATAGTTTCGTCATGTCCGTCCGTCCGTCCGTCCGTCCGTCCGTCCGTCCGTCCGTCCGTCCGTATGTCACAGGCATTTTACTCAAAAACTACAAGACCTATACTGATGAAATTTGGAATATAGATGTCTTGTAGATGCCGCAACTAAGTTTGGTAGTTAAATAATAAAAATAAAAAAATCTAGGGGGGGCACTCCATACATGTAACAGAATCTAAAAAAATTTTTTTTCACAAAATGTCAATGTGTGGTACATAGTTCGACAGCTCTTTTAAAAACATTTTAAGGTTCCTAAGTAATGTTTTTGATTAAGTGAATACCTTTGGAAATAATCGCTCCGAAAGTTGTGAAAATTGTGTCCCCCCCCCTCTATCTTCTAAACCCTGAGTCCGAAAAATATAAAAAAAATTACAGAGATAACGCTTAATTAATACTTTCAACGAAAATTATTTTCATCAAGATCGGATTAACCGTTTTTGAGTTATTGCCAATAAACTGCGCTTCGCAACAAAAGGACGTAATTGCTATGAAGATACGCTCTTTTGTTGTTGTACTTTTTTACGTCGTATTTTTTACCTTATGGCTATGGAACCCTACACTGAGCATGGTCCGACATGCTCTTGGCCAGTTATTTTCTTCAGCTTCAAGGGACTGTAGACCTGAGTATATGGTTTTAATTTCATGTCGATACGGACGCATAGATAAAGGGTCTTCACGGACGGACAGACAGACGGACAACAAAGTGATCTTATAGGGGTTCCGTTTTTTCCTTTTGAGTTACGGAACCCTAAAAATTCCAAAAACTGAATCGATGAAAAATTCTATAGGTATACTTATTGAACCTATTCTCAAAATTTCACGAGTTTCGGATGCGAGCTGCATTCGCTGTGTCACCCCCCAGTGCTTCAGCACCCAGGGCGGTCCGCCTCTTTGCCCAAGCTGAAACGGAGACGCTTCGCGATAGAAATACCACCTACTGTGATAACAGTGATTGTAAAAAAAATGTTTTTTTAATAAGTGTGGTTATTAAGAGATAGTCTTTAATCCATTGACTATAACAATAAACAATCCATATTTTATACGTTAACATTTTTTCACACCTATTTAGAAAAAAAAATCCTTTTCGTCCCTCATAACATAATGCATAAGGCATTAAGTCCACCAATTGTACTTTTTTATTATTGTGCAATAAAGTTTAAATAAATAATGGGGATCAAAGTGGTTTTCTGTTCAAGGAAAACGGTCTTTTTAGGTACATAAAGTATATATAATTTTAAATAATAATGTGTGACGCACTTTTATGTAATTTATTTCGTTATTTTGCTAGAGTTTTATTTGAATTTTCCTCATAGTTGGTGTCACAACAAAGAGCAAAACTATTTTTACCAGGATCCCTCACTACGAGTATACGCTCCGGATTCTACTTTAGTTTAAAATCCTTCGCGTCGTTTAGGAGTCAATGTCATTGTACGCCCACGCCGTAAATACATCATTTTGCTCCCTTGTGACACTATTATGAATGGTTAATATCTTAAAATTAAGAGGTAAGTAGTTGCGTGAGTTAAATGCAGTTGAGTTTTGAAGTGAGCTCAACTGCATTTAACTCGTCGGCCGCTCGTCTTGCCTCGCAAGCCCACAGTCTACGCCCCGCAAACCCAATAATTCAGTGCGTCCAACACAGAATAAGTAATAGTACTGCGTACAGAAGTTTCTCTTTCTAACAAAACTGACGTTCTGGTCCGAGTACCGGATGGAACGCACCGCATCCGGCCGTCTCTCTCTATCGCATAAAGTGTCTTTCTGGTCGCTGGCTATATAAGCCCTTCCGTTCCGGAGCGGCAAAATTTGGTACTATAGCTTGGCAACTTCGTTGGTGACACTCACCTGTGTGCTTTTTGTTCTGTGCAGCCGTAACTACTTACACAAGTTACCGTCAACACGAACGGGGGCCACCGGAGGCTGCCTCCGTCGATCGCCGTTCGTGTTGACGGTAACTTGTGTAAGTAGTTACGGCTGCACAGAAAAAAAGCACACAGGTGAGTGTCACCAACGAAGTTGCCAAGCTATATATAGTCCGCGCGGCAAAATCGCGGAGTGAGCCACACCTGCCTCCAGTAAGAAAGGGAGTAAAGGCCTATTCAGATTAGAGCGGTATCCGCTACCGCCGCGGGTAGCGGAAATAAGCGTCCCTACTAATTCCTTCACTTGACACTTACGCCTTTGCATGTAGCTCATATCTATCTGACTTATCCCCTTTTTTCCTGGAGGCGCTGAATTTATCACATAAATAGTGGCCATGCTGATCTGTACTGTAAATAGCTTCATCTTGCACAGAAACTTACATCGAATACTAAGTCCACAATGCCATTCATGCTGAAATGCGATTCAGCTTCCATTTTATTGAAGGCAGGAAGTCCGCCTGTACCTGTAACGCATTTCGCTAATTTGTCTTCTGTATCCGCTGCGTTTTTAAATGAACCTGTAAATAAGAAGACAGTTGAATAATGACACGACCAGTTCCTATTTACCTTCAAAGTATACAATACATACGAGAATATACTAGTGATTCTGTGTGCTAGAGACCGCGAGTGAAAAATTGAAATATTTCCAATAACTGTGTAGGTAGTTTGTATTTGTGCATGTGGGTAAGCCAAATAAAATGTAAGTCAGTCTTGATCTGAAGCTCGTGTTTAATTGTTGCACCTTCGACCCTTAACATGGCGCAGCCGAATTAAATTGAACCAGTTTGAGTAATTTATGTAACCGAAAACTAAGTACAGTGATTTTGTGCGATAGTGACATTGTATAACAGTGGTTTCGTAGATATTCAAGTTACGACCATTGTTGTCGCGATGGAAGCAGTGTTGCGTGTCCGTCAAGATAGCGTACACCGTAAAGATATTCAGAATCTGATGCAGCCAATAAATAGTACCCAAATAGTACCGACGAAATACCTAGGTGAAAAAAATAGTACCCTTAAACTTTTCGAAATATAAGGCCTGTTCACGGTGTACGCTACCGGCGTCAAGCTGGCGTACACCGTTTGTATCTCTGGAACGGCTTTGTTTTTGGAAACGCTTTATATCTCAAAAAATAGTACCCAAATAGTACCCTAGGGCCCTAAAATTTTATTTCTCTAGCTATCGTAGAAGCCGAGATATAGTGAGCTCTTTCTATAAGGAATTCCCGGGTACGCCAGCTTGACGGTGTGAAATTTTGTACACCGTTAAGTTATGGAATATCTCGGCTTCTACGATAGCTAGAGAAATAAAATTTTAGGGCCCTAGGGTACTATTTGGGTACTATTTTTTGAGATATAAATCGTTTCCAAAAACAAAGCCGTTCCAGAGATACAAACGGTGTACGCCAGCTTGACGCCCGGTAGCGTACACCGTGAATAGGCCTTATATTTCGAAAAGTTTAAGGGTACTATTTTTTTCACCTAGGTATTTCGTCGGTACTATTTGGGTACTATTTATTGGCTGCATCAGATTCTGAATATCTTTGCGGTGTACGCTATCTTGACGGACACCAGTGTTGCCGCCGCCGCCGCCATTTCACTTTGTTAATAATCTGGACAATGTCACTTCGGGAAACCTATCTAAAGAATGGGAGAAGTGGAAAAGTGCATTCTTGGTTTATTATGAGGCGTGTGAGCTGTCGAAAAAACCTGATAAAGTGCAGATTAATATATTGTTGCACGTAATTGGTGAACAATGTCGCGAGGTACATGCCCAATTTGACACCGCATGTGCAAAAGTAACGGATTTGTTAAATAGATTTGATTCGTTTTTCTCACCAAAAAAGAACGTTACTATTGAGCGACACAATTTTTTTACGCGTAGTCAAAGGCACGGTGAGTCTATTGAACAATACGCGTTCGAGTTGAAAACATTAGCAAGCGCTTGTGAGTTTAAAGAATTGATGTCAGATTTAATAAGGGATCGCCTAATATGTGGAATACACGAGGATGCGCTAAGAGAGCGTTTGTTGCGAGAACCAGACTTGACTTTAAAAAAATCTTTAGAAATATGCAATATAGCCCAGATATCGAGGTTACAAGCGGGTGCAATAAAGAAAGAATCCAGTGTACACCAAAATGCTTATAACATTACAATGAGTAATGATCATGACCAGTTTATTTGGGAAGACGAGAACACTGCGTACAATCAAGCAGTGGCGGACTAAGCCCGTCAGAGGCCCGGGGCGACAAAGCTAAATGAGGCCCCCCAGCTTTAAAAAAAATGTAGTTTTACAAGCTTTTTATTCAGTTCACATTTTTATGTATTAATAAGTGTTTATGTTTATTTCGTTAAAGTCTGGCAAGTGAAACTTAAATTCGACTTAAATTATTTCCCAGGTAGCAAACTGACGTCAGCGACGTATAAGCGACGTCACTCATACGTCATAATGTCACGGACGTCGTGGGACGTCGTGATGACGTCAGCTTGCTACTAGGGTTGTATGTTTATTTAGTCTAATTAGACTAAATAAACATACATAGTATGTATGTATGTAGGTATGTATTACATACCTACAATATGGAATGGATATGGTAGAGGAAAATAAAATACGAATCGATCGAAAAAAAATTGCTAAAATAAATCAAAGATAGTTTTACAAGTTACTTTACAATTTGAAAAAGGGTTTATCCGTTCGCGAAAATATCAGAACACACTAATAAACTATTAAAGATCAATGTAGAAGAAAACCGGTCAAGTGAGAGTCGGACTCGCGCATCGAGGGTTCCGTTCAAACTCATAAGTACATACATGAATAGTTCAAGAAAAACTATATATGGCGATTAGTTTAGTAGGAGCAAATAAGTATGTGTTAAGATTTTTGCAAAAGAGATTGACCACTTTGTATGGGAGTTGGACCAAGTGCTGCCCAGACTAAACATACAGTGCATTATGCTCCTTAGGCTAAAACTAGACTGTATACTAAAGCGCTTTAAGATCTATCCCAGGAGTCATGAAAAAAAAAACTTTTTGATGGGCACTAAAAATTAATTATTTCTTACATTAAAAGTAACAGATTTTACTGTAATCTCGTCGTCTAATCGTCGTCATTGTCATCGATAATAATTGTATCGAGGAATTGAGCAGGGCGCCGAACAACGTCTTGATGCCTCGCCCACCCTAAGAACCAAACTAGGCACATAACATGCGCACAACAGCCAATTGTTCTCCAGCCCGTGAAACATGCACAGCAATAGTTTCGTTTGCACTCTAGCCCACGATCTCGATTGTCCTCATCGATTAATATGTAACAGTGGTTAAAATGTTGTACACAACACGGGAGGTAATAAAGAAAGCCCTCGATCGCATATTTACGTCCCTCGCTTGCAGCTCGGGCCGCAAACATCTGCCTTTTTGATCTCGGCCTTTTCTTGTTTTACCACCCTAATTGTGTAATGTACTATTGATAATCGCTCTCAAACAAAAAACTGAAAGTGCAAAGTAAAACCGAAAGCGCTCGCACGCTAAAAACCCTTAAAAACAAAAATTCATTTATTTTTTTTCTCCTGGACCGATTTTGAAAATATATGTATTTTCTAATAGAAAGTAACGCAAGGAACTCGTTAGAGGTATTTTCATCTCTGGGCAGCATTTTGGTCCAAACCTTGTCAATCTCCTTTCTCAAAAACGGTGAAAGTTAGGAAAACCGTTATATTTTTCCTGTAATATATAGGACGACCGACATTAATAATTGGTAATTATTACAGATTTTTCTGATCAGTAACTTCGAAGATAATAGGGGGAATGGTATTTTTTTTTAACGACTTTTGCCATAAATCAAAAACTACTTATTTAAAAAAAATTACAAAAATAGTGTTTTAATCTACAAATCAAGCCCTTTCATTTGATACCCCACTCGATATAATTTTCAAAGTCTCATTACGGACCCCTTTAGAAAAAAAGTTACAACAAGATTTTTTTACGTCCCATAAGCTCGGGTTAGCGGTTCTTAACACTATTCCAAATTTCAAGTCGATAGCATCAGTAGATCCTGAGATATCTTGTTGTGACAGACGGACTGACGGACAGATAGAGTCGCACCATAAGAGTTCCTTTTTTACCATTTTGGTACGGAACCCTAAAAACAGGTTTAGACTAGTTCAGTTCGTGGACAAGCGCAGGGCGCGCGCTGCGCTTATCCGTACACAGATGGAATTCTCTCAGCGTATTGGACGCGTTCAGCAAAGTTAAAAGAACATTAGTACCGCGTAAAAATTCTAGATGGCTGTAGTGTTTTGATCTTGATGAAATTATGTAGGTACTAACTACTAAGCACATTTTTAAAGTCTTGTTTAGGATTTGATCAGGAGAACGCGGAGGCATTTGGGGCCCCCCAAAGACCGGGGGCCCGGGGCGGGCCGCCCCTTCCGCCCCCCTGTTAGTCCGCCACTGCAATCAAGTGAGTTGGGTATCAAGACGAGGGTCGCGCGCCCGTGGTGCTGCGCGCGGCCGGGGCCGAGTCCGCGGCTGGGTCGCCCCGCGCTCCGCGCCGCCACCGCCGCGACACGGCGCTGCCCCGTCTCCGTCTCGTGGTATAAGACAACAACAAACAGGCCCATATAATGAAAACAAATCAGCAAGGCAGTGTTTTAAGTGCGGGTTTGCTCATAGTGTCGATGTGCGATGCCCAGCAATTGGGAAAATGTGTTTAAATTGTAACAATTATAATCATTTCTCGAGAATGTGTAAGGTGTACAATGTGGAAGCTGAGGAACCCACCGATCAGGTAATTTATTGTTTGAATGGTTCATGTAGTGATTGGTCCGTAGATTTGAATTTTGGAATAAGTCGTGTTCAGTTTAAATTAGATACGGGTTCGGACGTGAATATTTTACCTCAAAAATATTTAAGTCAGGGTGGTGTAACTGAACAAGATTTGATAAAAACTTCTGTTAAATTGAGAGGTTATTCGGGTAGCGATATCAACGTCCTCGGCAAGTGTCATTTGAAAGTGGAGTATAAACAGAACTATTATATACTAGAATTTTTGGTAGCTGATGTATCTTCACCGCCGGTTTTAGGACGCGATTCGTGCAGTGAAATCAACGTAATTAAGCTAGTACTTAGCGTGGCGGATTCGCGACAAAATTACGATTACGTTTTTATTGACTATCATGACGTATTTGAAGGGTTAGGATGCATGCCCGGTGAATATAAAATAGAAATTGATAACAGTATTAGGCCTGTTGTACACGCTCCTAGAAAAATTCCTATAGCTTTAAAGGACAGCATAAAACAAAAGTTAGATGATATGGTAAATGAAGGCATAATTGCAAAGGTGGGGGGTCCGACGGACTGGGTTAACAGCATGACCGTGGCTCGCAAGGCTAATGGAGAGTTAAGAATATGTTTGGACCCTCGCGACCTTAATAAGGCTATTAAAAGAGAACATTTCAAGCTGCCTACCTTAGATGAAATAACTGTGAATCTACTGGGTTCCAAATATTATAGTACGCTGGATGCGAAACAAGGGTTTTGGCAGTTACGTTTACATGAAGCGAGCACAGATTTGTGTACATTTAATACCAGTTACGGCCGCTATAAGTTTTTACGTTTACCATTTGGAATAACTTCGGCTTCTGAAGTTTTTCATAAAAAAATGTTCGAAAATTTTGATGATATACCGGGAGTGTGTCTTTTTGTCGATGACTTGCTTATATACGGCAAAACAAAGCAAGAGCATGACGATAGGCTTAAGAAAGTGCTTAATAGGTGTAGAGAAATAAATCTGAAATTGAATAAGAATAAATGTAAATTTGGATTAACGGAAATTAAGTACTTAGGTCACAAAATTAGTGCGAAAGGTTTATATCCAGATAGTTCACACACTTCCGCTATAAAGAACATGCCGCGTCCTGAGAACATTAAGGATTTAGAAAGATTTTTGGGTATGATTAATTATGTTGGGAACTTCATACCAAATTTGTCGGACCGAAATTTCCCATTAAGGGAATTATTACGTAAAGATACTGAATGGCATTGGACTGAAAATCATCAAAAAGCGTTTGATGACTTAAAGGACTGTCTGATAAAAGCCCCGGTTTTGCAGTTCTATGATCTAAATAAACCGGTAACGGTATCTGTTGACGCTTGCAGGAATGGTTTGGGGTCGTGTCTCATGCAAAACAATTTACCAGTGTGCTATGCCTCACGATCGCTTACGAAAGCAGAACAAGCGTATGCTCAGATAGAAAAGGAGCTTTTGGCAGTCGTTTATGCTTGTGAGAAATTTTATACATACATTTATGGTAGGGGTGACGTAACTATAGAAACAGACCATAAACCTTTAGTCAGCATAATTTGCAAGCCCATAGCTACCGCTCCAGCTCGATTACAGCGTATGTTACTCCGGTTACAGCCATATACTTTTAACTTAGTTTATAAGCCGGGTAAATATTTATTTATGGCCGATACATTATCGCGCGCGGTAGACCCGACGCACAGCCCGCCCGAGGAACCACGTGACCAGCTGGACTCGCGTGCGCAGGTCTGTGCCGTCGCCGTGAGCAACCCGTTACTCGACTCTCATTTTGTGAAAATACAAAAAGAGACACAAAATGATGCAGAACTACAGGTGCTTGTAAAGTACATTAAAGATGGATGGCCAGTACACAAACATGATGTAGATATACAAGTCAGGTCGTATTGGGGCTATCGGGATGAGTTATCGTTAGCTTACGGCATGTTATGGAAAGGTGATAGAATTATTATTCCTCTCTCAATGCGTAACGAGATGTTAAGACGTGTACACATTGGGCATTTAGGCTTAGAAAAATGTAAGTTAAGAATTCGGGAGAGTATGTTCTGGCCAAACATAAATACACAAATAGAAGATTTTATAGGTAACTGTCAGTCTTGTCTTACATTTAAAAATGAGAATAGAAAAGAAACCCTTATCCCCCACAGTGTGCCAAACAGAGCATGGTCAAAACTAGGCGTGGATATATGTCATTTTCATGGAAATAAATACTTAATTGCAGTTGATTATTACAGTAAATATGTAGAAGTAGCACAATTAAATTCGTTAACCTCTGATCACGTTATTAACGAGCTCAAGATTATTTTTAGTCGGCACGGAATTCCTGATTCGGTAGTTTCAGACAATGGACCTGAATTCAGATCTAAAGCGTTCGAATTATTTTCTGCGCAATGGACTTTTCAACATGTGACGTCATCTCCGCACTATGCCCAATCTAACGGCCAGGTTGAACGGACTGTGCAAACTATTAAAAACTTGCTTAAGAAAACCCACCACGAAAAAACGGAATTCAGACTAGCTTTACTTGAATATCTGAATACGCCTATTAGTAACAAACTTGCTTCGCCTTCGGAACTTTTAAACAGTCGTAAAATACGTGGTATTGTACCGTATCCTCCAAAACTATTTTTACCTAAAGTACAAGAGAATGTTAAACAAGAATTAGAGGCCCGTCAAGAAAAGCAAAAGTATCAGTACGACAAAACTGCTCGCGATATGTCAGAACTGCGGCCAGGGCAGAAAGTGAAAGTTAGGGTAGATAAGCGTTGGGTGAGTGGAACTGTAGTGTCATTACGGGGTATTCGGTCGTATTTAGTAAAAATCAGCGGAGGTGGCACTTTAGTCAGAAATAGACGTCATCTTATTAAGGATTCCAATAGGCGCCCCACAGCGGAAAACACTCCAGTAGATATGCTGCCTTACGATGATATCGTTACTCGAAGTAATAATACAAGCGCCGGGTTCGATTCCCGGCACGCCACCATGCGCTCTGATGATATGGATCAGTTATCTAATAATAATAACTATGTCACTCGTTCCGGCAGGATGGTGATTGCGCCTGATCGGTGGGGCTCCTGGGGCTGGTGAACCGTATGTATGTAAATTAGATTAAAATAATCGCCAACCAAATCAATTTTACAAGTATTATCCCAATTGAAACATACAGTCAAAAACAAATAACTAGTTACCTATTCAGACGATTTATACTTATTTTTAATTTTCTCAATGTGTTCATTATTACCTAATTTGTATTGTAGGTACTTCTATTACCTATCAATACCTATTTTGACTACAAAATCTGTTTTGCAGTATTTAAAGACGATTTACGCCAAAAAACGAATTATGTGGTATTTTTTCATAGGTATGCACTATTGTTATTATTTTAAGCTAGTTAAATGTAGTATATATTTTTATCGTATTGCTAATGGAATGCTCAATGAAATGATTTGTTTTAATGATCTTACTCCTAATTGAATTTGTATACTTATAAACCATTTTTTTTATCAAATTGAATATTTTTTTCCAATACTCAACTTTAGCATGTTTTTATTTTAGGTATTGTTAATAGAATACTCAATAAAATACTCCTCTAGTTGAATTTGTAGACTCATACAGTTTTAAACCATTTCTTTTAATGAAATGTTATTTTTTTTTCAATGAATTAATGTTTACTAGCTGGACATTCTACTTTTTTTTATGTTTTTGAAAAAAGGAGATTGTAGGTAGTTTGTATTTGTGCATGTGGGTAAGCCAAATAAAATGTAAGTCAGTCTTGATCTGAAGCTCGTGTTTAATTGTTGCACCTTCGACCCTTAACAAACTGAATCGAAAATTTTCCAACAAATTAAATTAAAACCGCTAAGCAGATGGCAGATATCGCACAATTCGGACATCCTTCTTTTGTCTTGTCTCTGTTAAATTATTGATTGAATTAGGCGTTACTTTGCGGAAATCCATGTTAGTTAAAACAAAAATCTGTGATTGGTTACAAAGCTACTAACGTGAGAAATTCATTTGACGCTATAGTTTTTTTCAAAATTCAAAATATTTTTTTCTGCAAGTAGGCCCTCTTTTACAAGTCTGATTCTATTCTTTTCTTTTGGCGCTTCGGGTAGTGACCTTCTGGTGAGAAGAAGCGCCGGACGGAAGACGCTCACCCGTTTTTCTTTTCAAAAATATTAGTTAGATATACCTAACCGCAATGACGACATTACTACATGTGATTTCATGAATACGTCACATTAAACTTAACACTAAATTTTTAGAGATGTAAAGGGTCTCCAGGCGTCAAAATAAGACAATTAAAATAATAGAAAAGATGAGACAAAATGTATTTTGCACTAAGTACTGGCTCTGCCCGTTACTGGGTCATTATTTGAGCGTTTCACCCGCCTCACTTTCGTGGACACATTATTGTTGAGATTCCGGTAGGTAGATTTTAATAATGTAGTTTTAAGGTATTTGTTAGTAGTCTCGGATATCTACCAAATAGCTCCATATGAGACTAGAATCTGAGGGAACTTCGACAATAATGTGTCCACGAAAGTGAGGCGGGTGAAACGCTCAAATAATGACCCTACTAGGTACGTATTCCGTGGGGCCGATTTTGAGCGTCAATTACGCTTCCCAACTTATTATATTTCGATAGCCCTGCCATTAGCTGTTATATTATAATGCTGTGTCGTGCACGAGATATGTCGGAGTCATCTTGTGCTAGCTGATATTTCTCGACTTACATTTACGATCAATTATTGCTTCGTATACGTCCAGAATTACATGAGCTGTGTTTGTAAAGTTTTCCCTTTCCTTTGGGGACGTTTTCAAACAATCCTTCACAGTGTGATCGAACATGGAGGCCGGCGTCAGGTTATAAGCTCTCTTAACTTCCTGCAACTCTTCACAAACCCTAGGAAACAAAGAAACTAATTACTCCATATACTTATGTAAGTATAAAAATTAAAAAAAACCGGTCAAGTGCGAGTTGGACTCGCGCACCGAGGGTTCCGTACAAACTCATATGATACATGAATAGTTCAAGAAAAACTATATGGCGATTAGTTTAGTAGGAACAAATAAGTATGTGTTAAGATTTTTGCAAATTTCTCAAATACGGTGAAAGTTAGGAAAACCGTTATATTTTTCCTGTAATATATAGGGATGACATTAATAATTGGTAATTATTACAGATTATCCTGTTCAGTAACTTCGAAGATAATAGGGGGGAATGGTATTCTTTTTAACGTTTTTCGCCATAAATCAAAAACTACTTACTTAAAAAAAAATTACGAAAATTCTGTTTTACTCTACAAATCAAGTCCTTTCATTTGATACCCCACTCGATATAATAACCCTACTTTCAATTTAGTAAAAAAGTTACAAGATTTTTTTTACATCCCATAAGCTCGGGTTAGCGGTTCTTAACACTATTCCAAATTACAAGTCGATAGCATCAGTAGATCCTGAGATATCTTGCTGTGACAGACGCACAGACAGAGTCGCACCATAAGGGTTCCTTTTTTACCATTTTGGTATGGCACCCTAAAAACGACTCTCAAACAAACACTGAATCACTGCGATACTGCACCAGTTACTACAAAACGTCCTTCAGAAACGGGCCTTCAGAAGTCGGTATGTGCTTTTTTTATGCCATTTTGAACATTATATCAATATTAGCATTTACCCGCGGCTTCAACCGCGTTATTCCCGTGAATGTCCCAAGGGAACTCTTTACCGGGATATAAAATATCAAAAAGTGAGTAAGTTTCAATCCAGGACCCAGGGCTACTTGCATGCCAAATTTCATCTCAATCGATCCAGTTATTATTATTACCCCATTATTTAAGTAGTAACAAACATCCAAACACAACTTGATTTTATTTTCTGTTTATTAATTGATCTTTTAGCAACAAATAAAATACATACATATTCTGTGAAAATTTGAAGTCTTCATCTATAATGGTTCCAAAGATACAGTCCTGCGACTGATCGACATAAACACGCTTCGTGTATGGTGACCCCCCTTTTTTAAACTTTATTTTGTTTTTATTATTAACTTTGTTTTTTATAGTGGCAATAGAAATACACATTCTGTGAAAATTTCATGTCTATACCTATTATGGTTCGGAAGCTAAAGCCCTGTGACGGACGGACAGACGGACAGACGGACAGCGGAGGCTTAGTAATAGGGTTCCGTTGGCACCCTTTGAGTACGGAACCCTAAAAAGACAGACACATTTTATGAATGTGATGCTGAAACTCGATTGATAAAATGCCTTGGCCTCTAATCTATGAAATCACATCTTGAATTGAAACTAAAACTAGGTACTCAATACAAAAGTACCGACTCTTGCAGATTACGAGTACTTACCTATCGAGCTACAACTTGTATGGAAGTTACATTACGTTAGTTACGTTTCTTTTTTTTTCCTGCTCTGGCTAGACCCAAGATACACTTTAACCCGGTTGAGTTAAGTTGGCAATTTGGCATCTGGTATTCTATGCGAACATCATAGAATTAGGTACAAACACATAGTAACCGACTCGTGTTGATCTGTCTATAGATATGAGTCATTATTAAATAAGTAAAAAAGATAATATAATTACTAAAATATCAATGGATGGATATCGTATCAAAAAGGTAATAGTACATTGTGCACCGAGGGTAGTAAGAAGGGGATTACTAACGAGAGTCTATTAGAAGCCCGACGCCGTAGGCGGAGGGCTTTTAATGACTCGAGTTTGTAATCTTCTTACTGCCCGTGATACACACAATGTTTTTCATCACATTTGCGAGGAAAAAAAAATAATACATAAAAATGAAATAAACTAAACGCACCCGCTAAGAGACAACTTCAACTGTCAACTTTTTCAATATAGTCTTCCACAGATAATGCAAAGAACTGCGTTTAGTTTTTAAACTTGACAGGCAATGTCGCCAGATTGTACCGATTTTCAAAATAAAATTTTAAACTAAATTAATTTAATTGCATTAAAATAATCTCAAAAACTACGGAAATAATAGTAAAATATACCATATAAGTTTTATTTACACTAAAATTGGTTTTGTAGCCAAGTTTTGAAGATGTGAAATAGCCTTGGCTGATTCGAAACCTCCTTAGTCTGAAATGACGTACGACTTTTAAAACTAAACTCATAACTCCCGAGGGAGTTATAGATTTTCATACAGTTTTTCCTCCCGTGGGAGTTATAGATATTTGTAACCCACGGGGGGTAAATCAGCTCGAGTTGGTCTATAAGCGCGCGTGTTATAACACCCTTTACGAGCAAGTGTGATGAAAATGTAAAAAATTACTCAAGTTCGCATATGGCACCAAAAGCAGAGATATTAGAAAAGTTGCGGTTTTGAGCTTAACTATAGGTACAATACAATTTTAGCAAACACCCAACCAATCAATCTATAATATACTGATAGAACCTCGTACACTTGGTAAAATAACGTCGCATGTGACTTTACGTCCAAAGTTTTTTTATTGCTTAAAAGTCATACAAATCATACGAACTACAAATGATACACACAGATCCTGAAAAGTTGTCATTTTGCAGATACGTCGTTATTTGACCAAGGGTACGACCTATTTAAGAAAAAGTTAACTCTTTGTAGAAATAAATGGTTTACTGGTAAAAATGCAGTGTCAAACTTGGCACCTTTTTGATATCACAACTTTTGGTGAGTAAGCTAATTTTTAGGGTTCCGTACCAAAATGGTAAAAAAGGAACGCTTATGGTGCCACTCTGTTGTCTGTCTGTCCGTCTGTCACAGCTAGATATCTCAGGAACTACTGCTGCTATCGATATGAAGTCGCTAACCCGACCCTATTTGACATTAAAAAAATCATGTACCTTTTTTACTTTTTTTTAAAAGGTGGTTGTAATGGGAGGTCGAAAATTTAAAGTTGTGCTATTGTATCAAGTGGGGTATCAAATAAAAGGGCTTAATTTGTAGATTCCAAAGCCATATTTTTTTTTTGTTAATCATGTATTTTTTTATTTATGACCAAAAACGTTCAAAAAATACCATTCTCCCCATATTATCTTCGAAGTTACTGAACAGAAAAATCTGTAATAATTACCAATTATTAATATCATCCTAAATATTACAGGAAAAATATAACGGTTTTCCTAAATTGCACCGCTTTTTAGAAATTAGCAAAAATCGTAACACATATTTCTTTGCTCCTACTAAACTAACCGCCATACAATTTTTCTTAAACTATTCACGTATCTACTTACGAGTTTGTACGGAACCCTCGGTGCGCGAGTCCGACTCGCACTTGACCGGTTTTTTTTACATTAATCTGTTTTATTTTTGATGGAATACGGTTGACATTAGTTTACACGCATACCTACAGCGTGCTATTTTTCCTTCCTTGAAGATAAAATTTCCATGAGTACTTCACTGATATTTCCTCAATTTTTGTTGGTATTCTACATTATTATAACAAATGTTATACTGTCGTAATTAAATGATTATAGGCGTAGTATAAACTAAAAAGAACATATTGTAGCCCGTTTCACGAAGCTACTTACTAGTTATAATTTTAGTCTATATTAATAACATTGGTCAAATCAACCAATGGTGTTGTTTTTGACTACATAATGCTGTTAGATTTTTTTTTACGGTAATTGTTCTTTTATGAAATTCACATAATTATTGACATAACATAATAGTAATAAAATACGATTCTTAACTAAAAACATCTAAGCCTAAATATACCTAAAAACTAATTAAAATATAAGTAGTATACAAAAAAAAAGAAGATTACAAAAAGAATACCCCTTCAAGCAACTCGGTCTGCGGCATGGTCCCCATTACGCTGGCGGCATTACCTCCAGGGCCGGATTTGGGGCAAAGAAGGAGCGGGGGGCCCTAACGGATTAGTGGAGGCCCCTACTTATTAGGGAAGTGCTGTGGAGGCCCCGGATCAGTAGCCCCGCTTGCCCTCCCCCAAAAATTCTGGATTGCGAGTGCAATTCTTTGAGAGAGGTAAGCGGGTCATTCTCAAAAAATTATGTCCGTATTTAGGGCTTTATAAAACAACCTCTTAATCTTGTTCCTTTGTGTAACGAAACTTACGATACAATTTATATGGTTAACTTTCGTTACACAAAAATTAAAGTTAACACTTTGTTTTATAAAGCCCTAATTACGGACATAATTTTTTGAGAATGACCCAAGCGCCAACTCTGGGATCTCCCGACTTGGGAGGAATGGACCAGCAGCGGCGACAGGGCCCTCATGAAGGTCTTCATGTCGGCCGACCAGAGTCCCAGGGTTAGTTAGTTTTGACGTGTAAAATTGTAACATATAAGTACCTAGTTTCGCGAAGTGGGCCACTGTTGTTGTAAGATTTATTCGAGAAAAGGATGGCACGCTCGTGCCTTTGTTTTGTTCGACTTGGCGGGTGCACTGCCGTGCCCCCAGATATAATTCATATGAGTACGCCGCTACTTGTCTCTCGCTCGACGCACCTGATCTCTGTAATATCGCATACCGACTAGGAGCACACCTAACCGGATTGTAAAATAGTAATTTTATTTTAAACTAGGTTGCTGTCCCGGTGAATTTCGTTCCGCCTCAGAATTTTAAATTTTTAGATGTTTATAGTATTTTATGCAACAGTTTTAGGTATAAGTAGGGTCAAAACGGCGAATCGCGTGAGTTGCGATACGAGCCGCCGCGGCGGTGAGTATCGCAAATAGAGACGCTACGAGCGTTTTTTGACTTAATTATACAACGTTGCATTGTACTTTTTCTACGAGGTTTTAAAATTTAAAATACTAAATTAAACATAGCGCGCAAACAAGGCCAATATTACATATGACTGATAATATAATAAGTATGTGTCTATGGTAAACTTTGTTTTTAATTTGATGTATACTCGCTAGTGACACGATTTTTTTTTAAATAAAAATATTTTTTTTTAATTACTTTTTTGTACTTATGAGAAATAATTTTCTTAACATTGAAATCCTTTTGGAAATCGGTATTCCTTTTGTTTGAGATACTATATTACTTAAGAGAAATTATTTGTTTTTGTCCACTCTTTCGATTGTCATCATAAAAATACGGTGTGTTATTTTTTCACATTTGAGTCGGTTCAATTCCCAGACGAAGCTCTAGAAGATCTTTAAATGCAGAATTACTAACTTTTAAAAATAACAAAGTCTTCTTTCAGCAAAATATCCTTTCTAGTATCTACGATATTTAAGGTAATTTCCCTTGATGTCCCATAGTCTTGGGACGCACTGTATATAAGATACGTACGTATTATCCTATTGCGTATTCAAAGTTTCAATTATGAATCATAGGACATTTTGTATGGAAAGAATTGTGGCCTCAAAATTAATCATAGGTGAAAATGTAATATTCTAATAGGTACAATTTTATGTACTTACTTCGGCATCGTAACAACACCCCCGAGTGTTGTGTCTGGGTCTGCGGCATCTGCCAGAGCTATAAGAAAACAATACTCAAGCTGTTATTTTTTCCACTTGGACAGGTCCAATATTATTTATGCACAATAAGTTTGTATGCGTAGGTATACGGATATGCATAACATAAATTGCCTGTTATTTACTGGCCACACAAGAAAATATCCTTCAGTAACTGACCATCAATGTTACATGTTGACACCGGACTAGGAATTTGTTCACTAGGTCTAATTCAGGCGAGATTTCTTGATTTAGGGATTTACTTTACTTGCACAAATATAACCATTATCATATACATAGGTAGGGCTGCCATCTCCAATTTTGGAGCTTAAAACCCGGACATCTCAACAGCAACGCAGTTTTTTTTTCGCTTCGAGCTTCAGCAAGCAAACCCGGACTACAAAAACGTTCCCCGGACGCTCTCCAAACTAGGACAAATCCGGGGAAATATACATATATTTTTTTTAAAAGGTGGTCATATACTGAGTCGTTGCCATTGAAAGGTAAATGATTCAAAGTTAAAATCGATTTATATACATACATATAGATTAGTCACGCCTCTTTCCCAACGGGGTAGGCAGAGACTACGTCATTCCACTTGCTACGGTCCAGGCACACATACATCTTTCGCCTCGTCCATTAATCTTTTCATGCATGCTCGCGGTTTTGAGTACTTTTGACTTGCTCTTTTTTCAGAACGTCACGATCTGATCGCGAAACGTTCGTCTAGCTAGGCCTTCCTCTTGCAACGTTCCCACTTACAACAAACACGATACAAACTCGATTTAATCTAATAAAAAAACTAGTCTTGGAACAATTTGTGACGAGATGATTACTAAAGATAGACCCAATAGTTTTATGATAATTTTACATAATAAATAAAAATGTTTAGATAAATAAGTAATAATGCTAAACTGAATACAACCATTAGGTTCTTAAGAAGTACTCACCGGCAGAAGTCAAGCTGAGCACAGCAAAAATAAAAACACGAGACATCCTTCCTTGGACAAGCAGTAGAATTAAATGAGGGAACCGCATTAGTAATATTTTATTGAATATAATTTGCGTAAGTCGGGTTCGAGTCCATATATAACTAGGGATAACGCAAAAGGATAAATATAATACCTATGCCACGGGAAAAACAACATTATATCAATTTTACTGGAAACAAATTATATTAGTAGGTACTTAATTAATTACGATTTTTAAATATATAATTTTGAGATATCGTGCATTAGGCACTGGTACGTTAGGCGCCCGCCGGCGGGTAAGCGAGTAAAGTTGGGCGAGTAACAGTTAATTGCGGGCTGAACAGGCACAGTGTGATCAATCGACCTTTCCAAAGCCGCAATGTAATGCTACTCGCCCAACTTTACTCTCTTACTCGCCAGCGCTGGGACCAGTGCCTTAAAGATAAGATAAACCACTTACCTAGTTCGGGGATTCGCGTAACATCTAACTTGGCAGTCCAATGAAAACACTAGGTCAACTTGATAATAAGTAGTATAGTAAAACATTCAAATAGCATTACCACATTCATTTTATTCAAATGGTTTTATTAGATCAGGTAATACAGAATAGTCGTCAAATTAGGCCGGTTCGCGTTGCCGGAGCGTGAAAGGGCCAATTTTGATGATCTTGGGAGAGAACGAATGGTGTGCAACGAAGGAGGTAACGTCGGAGGCAGCGACGGAGGCTCAGTCTCGGTCGTGCTGTCGTCGTATACCGGTAACAAGTTATTCTCGTCCAGGAACATCACTGGGGTCCCCGTTTCTGGATCTTCAGTTTCGACAAGCGGTACACCAGGTTCCACACGGAACTCGGGCTTGGACTCTTTAACGTTAGCGATCTTAGCGTAGCCGATGTTATAGAATATCTTGTCCAAAAAGCCAGTGGCTCGGAATATAAAGAAGAGGATCACAAAAGCCAATCCTGTCATTATGCAGTCGCCGGAACCTCTGTTGACCGGACAAATACCGCCACCAGAACCGCACAATAAACATTTTAATTTTGACGTCACTAAAAATACTAAGCATATCGGAACAAGCGACAGCATTTGAAGCAAAAATGATATGAAATTGTACACCGTCTGTAGGACCATCTTTATGAGGTTCTCCACCATCAGCATCATAGTCATGAAGATTCGGATCAGTACCTGGAGCAAGCATATTATGCTTTGAATCATTGCATTCAACGCTCGACACATATTGCTTGATCACGATGATTTCTGGCAAGATACAACGGTAATACCCTTTAAAATTTTACGAATTGCAAATTTCTATAGTAATATAAATACGATATAATCCAAAAGACGTAAAAGTCTTCAAAATATTTATCTCTTATCACCAATGTCAATGCATCGTAAATTTAATGTCAAAAAGTTAAAGGAGTTTACGGTGACATTTATTCCTAATAGTGATTTTGTGACTTGTAACTGGCCAGTGGCCATATAGGGTATCGCCTCGCCTCCTCGGTACAACAAGACTCTTGCTATAACGTATAAATCAGGTTAAAGTTTTTTTATAAAGAGTTGAGAAAATGCAAATCGGTTCCTAGATTATGTGAGCACCCGTATATAGTGTTACAGCGATTCCACGACAGATGGCGTTTATATCAACGCCCATACAAACGGCACAATTCCCATACAGTTCTGCATCACACTATCGAAGTGTTTATAACGCTAACACTACAAATACCACTTCCAACCAACTTCCTTCGGACTTCGGTCCCCAGACACAACACCCGCCTGGAGAGAGTTCTCTCTATTGTCCTCTCTTCCACACATGTTTTAGTGGATGGGTAAGGGAGACAAGCCATATTGAGATCCGAGACCTCTGACGGCACATCTACGAGCTTTTGCGCCACATAATAGGGTATATCAATATAATCACAGTTTTCTTCCTCACATTGTTATTCCAGTATTTCAGTACCTATCTGCTTGCCTAAATCGATGTAAAAAAAACAAACTAATATATTTAAAATATTTAATTCGAAAATAACGTTATTATTGTTAACATGTTCACTGCGTTACGGGGCCTTCTGAACCCCGTACCGTACTATGCCGTCATTCAGTGCGGGGGACAAAAATTTGCGTTTACTCGCTGGTGCGGAGGCTGTATTTTTGGTATTTTTATGTCTACAATAGAAATAATTATATATTTGTGTTTCTCTTTTAAATTATAATCTAGTGATATATTAAAAATGTACTGGGTCATATGAACCCAGTTCCGATCACAGAACCAATATTGTCTTCTTGTGCGATACGGGGTTCAGAGAAGAGAGGGGTTCAGGGAATGATGTGCTCAATATCGCTAGTGCAGTCATTATCGCAACACTTGTTATCGGTAAATTGAAAAAGATCCATTGATTTTCCATTGAAGTCTGATGATAATTTTACAAAGTACTGATCCGGAGCCAAAGAATGTAGATGTTGAACACATTATATATCAACTTCATGAAAAGAAAAAAAGTGTGTAAGCTTTTATAAAAATATAAGGGAACCTATGAGTAGCCGAGAAGCAGATAATAAGGTAAACATTATATGCAATAAGTGTAAAAAAGTAACGTGTTTAAGTTGTTATAACTTAGAAAATTAAATTCGCCACAAATTCACACCATTTATGAATGTGCAATACTGTATCTAAAACTTTAACTCTGATTTATTGGGTCAATTTTTGTAGCACTTATAAATAAATTAATTCAAAATATCGTTTATTTCAGATAAAGTATGTGCATTAAGGGATTCGCTAAGCCCCGTAGTTTTTCAATTCTAGTGCGATACGGGGCGAAAAGAACTCCGTGCTTTCTTTTTTTTTATAATTTTTTGAGCTTTCATCGTAACTACGTGCGGAGGGAATGTAAGATAGGAAATTTCATACGTAAATTGGTGCATAAAAAATACGAAAAGATTCAAAATTCAGCCTTTTACAGCAAATCAAACGGACTAGAGTGTACTGGGCATTTTTATACCCGTAACGCACAAAGGTGTAAACCACTACGGGTGGATTAGGCCCCGTAACCGCACTAAAATTCCGGACGGAGATTTAGGTCGCCGCAGTGAACGTGTTAATTTGACAAATAAATTAATATTTACATCGAAGATTAATCAATAAAGTTTAGTGACCGAGTGCTTAACATCACCAGCTTTTTATTTTATTTTATTATTATAAGAACAGTAACAAATTACAAACTAACGACATTAAAACTACCTAGTAAGCACACAAAAGATTTTTCATCACACTTGCTCGAAAATTGTGTTGTTACACGTAGGTTTTGCGGGCCGTAAATGACCTTTTTTTAATTTGAATAAGCTGGTTTTGATTTACTCTTATTTGTCATGTTCAAAGGAAACGTCAACTTCTTTTTTAACTTTTATCACTGAAATATTTATTTAAAGAGGACTGTTATTGCAAATACATGTAGTTGAACGCATATTGCGGTAACATTAATTAAATGTTTAAGTAGTATTTCAGTATTTTGCAAATATAAAATCAACTAAAATGGCCGTTTTAGGGTTACCGGGTTCGTTACAAACAAGTATCATAATACCCTATTACATACTTTGACTAAATCCCGCAGTGGCTTAGTTCCAAAATGCCAAAAAACGCAAATATAATTGTTTCCTATATCATAAAATGTCATAATGGTAAAAATAACAATTCCTTCAAATACCGAATTATTATTAAGACTGAAGGTGAAAACGCAATAGTTTCATAATTACCAAAATTCAAAAATACCTTTGGCTGTCAGGCCCCAAGATCAAACTGACATTGTCTCATAATAAGTACCTAAAATTTTGACTTGGTACATTAAATTTGACCAGTTTTTTTCCAGAAAACAAAATAAAACCTTTTCTTACTACCACAACAGGGATTCTGTAGTACCTAACGAAAATAATTAGTTATAGATAATATTTTTGGCAAGAATAGTAACAAGCTTACAAGACGAAACTGAATGAAACCAATAAATTGATAATTAATTTAATGACTCACATTCAATGAAAAATCACACAATCACATGAAACAGTAATTTCGAAATTTAGATTTTTTTCTATAAAATTATTTTAGGTATTTTGAGCATTTAGCGTTTTCATCTTTTGACAGTTTTGTATCAAGTGAATATGAATTTAAGACATTTTGGGACATAGTTGAATTAAAAATTAGTAAATTCACGATAAAGACAATTGAGTTATAATCACATCAAGAGTATGGTATTTTAAGAAGTAGGTGTAAGTCATTTCAACTTTTAGACATTTTGAAACTAGTCTATTTTGACTTTGCGACGTAATAGGAACATGGTATTATATTTGGTTGTAGCGAACCGGTAACCGTTCCTCACAAGTGTTATGAAAAACATTTTGTGTGCCACGGTCGGTGAAGGAATTACAAACTCCTCGGCTTCACCTCGGGCTTGTAACAAACACTCGTTTGTAATTCCTTACTTACCGCCCTGGATACTTGTATAAAGCAACTAATTAAGAGTGCTCAAACAACTACCTACTTTTTAAAAATTACTGCGAGATTTATTTCTAACTTTAATCCTTAAAATTAAGCGACAATTTAGCTGTTACTTTAAAAATGAGTGAAGTGACATGGAGAAAATGTTACATTTTGAACAAATATCTCAAATATGCGGATACACATGCGGATAGTTGGATTGTATAAAGCAACCAATTAAGAGTGCTCAAACAACTATCTTCTTTTTAAAAATTACTGCGAGATTTATTTCTAACTTAATCCTTAAAATTAAGCGACAAATTAGCTGTTACTTTAAATGAGTGAAGTGACATGGAGAAAATGTCACATTTTGAACAAATAATTATCTTAAATATATTACACATGCGGATAGTTGGATTATTAGTAGAAACATTATTATTCGTAGCAGCAGACTCTAGTCTCTGCTTATGTACAGAATAGATCGTTTCAAATAGATGAGTTATATTCTAGAATACTCCTTACTAAAAACTCATAAAAAATTAGGAGTGTTTTTCCTTGCATGAACGGCTTGCTTACGCGGGTGACAAAACCTAGCATTTTATTTGCCCGAGCTACAATGGACTCATAATGCTAAAGTTATACATTGGTATTTTTTTGTATTAAGAGGCATGCAGTTGATTAGACACCAATCTTGCACAGTTTTAAGATCAGCCCGTATGTTTCTGAGCAAATGTGCCAGTAACTTACAGGCTCCTACACACTAGCTACTGACCATTTCCTCAGAAACTCAGAAACAAAAATGCTTTCAACCGTGTCAGTTTTATGCATGGTTATAAATAAGCATGCTCAAAGCAAACGATTTGAATCACTTGCGAATAAGCACAGCTGCCTTCCTCAAACTAAAAGGCCGCTAATTTGTATGAAACTTCATACAAACACGTGTCGAGTTTTGTATTTTTGGTGGTGGTTTGTTATATTTATTTACACGTTTTTTCGTGTTGCATGTAAGTGCATGAAGAAATATATAACGGGCTAGCACTAATTATCTAACACGTTATTACGTCGCGGAAACAAAGCAATTTTTTTTTGTTTTTTTTTTGTTTATTTTTTTTGTTTGTGTTTTTTTTGTTTGTTTTTTTGGTTGTTTTTTTTATTTTTTTTTGTTTATTTTTTGTACCTACACTTTTTAACATTGATACAAACATTGCGCAAAGTGCGCTACAGACGACACAATCAAGCGAGACTTACTTACGTGTACTATAAAATTTAAACTCGTTAAATATTCGTTCGACAAAAGCCTGGAAATGTGAGTACATATATGTGATATGTATGACAATTATGACATGTTCGCCGAGTGCTTGGGCATGAGGCAAGCAGGGTTGCCGGTCTAGAGCTTGAAGGCTTGACGCATCATGAGGTCGAAGTAGCAATCATTGTCGATGGACATGCTGATGCCGCTGTAGTAGTTCAGAAACTCTTCGCGCGTCACCTGTGAAGGGTAAAGTTGCGATTTAATAGGGAGCCATGTTTTATTTTAAGTCGTCGCAGCGTCTGGCCTTCCACTGAATCGCAGTGGAACGAAGAGGGCTTACCTATATTAAATAATAGTATTGTCATAATCAGGGCCCTCCAAATAAATAGCCGGACAAGGCATCACTAACAAACAACTGAAGCATGTCTAATCGGCCGGCTACCTATCTGTGTGTGCTGCTCGAAATAGGAAAAAACTAGTTGATGTGTGCGTGCGGCTCGTAAGTACAAGCAGCCGGCGCATTAGAAATGGCTTCAGTTCTCTGTTGGCGAGCCTCCGTCCGGCTATTTATTTTAAGGTCCTTGGTCATAATCCATGAGCGACGAAAAACTTAAATTTTATTGTTTATTTTTGCCCTCTCCGCTTCGCTCCGCTCCAGAGGACGGGGTATTATGGCCAGTTTCACAAAAACATTATTTTATGCCACACCTGGGCGTAAAGTGGCTTTTTCCGCACGCTGCGCATACGGAAAAAGCCGCTTTCTGGCCAAGTGTAGACATAAAATGATGTACACAACACGGGAGGTAATAAAGAAAGCCCTCGATCGAATATTTACGTCCCTCGCTTGCAGCTCGGGCCGCAAACTTCTGCGATCTCGGCCTTTCTTTGTATTACCACCCTAGTTGTGTAATGAACTATAGCCGATTCTAAGAAACGTATGACAACCACTAATTTATTCACATCGACGATTCCATCCAGCTACTAGTATTGATTCCGATTTACCTTAACAATGTTTATTTTATGTCAGCCTAACAGGTAAGTATAGAATAATTTTAATATTTTAGTCGCGTTTTACCTGAATCGCCAATTTTAATATGGCAATTACCTAGTTTCCATTATTAGGGTATTTCGTTAGTAGGTATTTTATTGCAAATAAATTATTTTCTCTACTCTAATTAGTTGCTATTATCATATTTTTTATAGATGTGTAACGAAGTATTATTACACAAGTATTATTACAAAATATCGAACGATCATAAGGTCGAAATTCAAAATATCGAAAGTATACATTATCGAATGGTACCTACAATTATCGATTCCTTAAATTTGGAAAATCTAAATACCGATATAAGTACAAAATATCGAAAATTGAAATTTCAAACGATGCTCGAAATTCTAAATATCGAAAGTCTATATTACCGAATGGAACAATAGTCGAATACTGAAAGGCCAACAATCTGATAATGTACGAGTGAAATATCGAAATATTATTACGTCGGCTGTTAAAATATGGAAAGTACCTATTTCAAATGGTTTTGAATTGAGTCCGACTGCCAAACATTTAATTTTGTAGCCGTTGTTAATGACAGCAGACATTAAGATCTTCCGATATTTCAATTTTCAATATTTTAAACGTTGGTTTTTTGATGGTCGATATTTTGTGTTTCGATCGTTTGGTTGTAGATATTATAAACTTTCGATAGTTTAGCCGTTCGGTATTTAAGTTTTAAGACTTCCAGACGTCGATGTAATGACAGTAGGTATTTAGATCGTTTGATATTTTTATTTGCGATATTTTGACCGTCGACTTTTTAACATTAGATATTGTTGCGCCGGTGGTATAGGCATAAACTTCAAACGTGATTTTCCGTGCTTTAGAAGCGTTTTCAGCAGGCTTAAAAGTGATTTCAGGCCGTTTCAGAGGTGGCTCTTTCACATACTAAAAGATCGAAAATTAACCCTAGTGGCCGTTGTGTTCAGGCGCCTGAAACATGTTTTCAGTATGTTAAGGACACACCTCTAACAGATGGCGCAATAACCTGAAAACCGGTTTTCAGGCGTTTTCAGGACCCCTTATGGGCCTTTGAAATACACTTCAGTATATGGCGAAATTTCTCGAAGGAGTGAAAGAGACAGCACTATTAGAGAGAGACAGCTATGACAGCTATATTGAGAAGGTTCGATAAGTGTGCGAATGAGACAGAACTAGAAAGGGACAGCAATAGTCGGGAATGTTCCAGTCGGGTTGAGCATCGAACAATTTAGATTGTCTAGAACACTCGCCATGCGTACCCTACCGGTTTCTTGGAATTGGACCGAACATTCGAGATAGGATTTCTCCGGTATATTCTAGAGAAAAGGTCTCCGGATATATAAGATGCGCAGTGTGGCCTAGTGACCAGTTTGGAATTAAACCGCGAGCAGTGAAGATCTCGAAGCGAACCTAAGTGAATAGTAAATAAGTGCGTTATACTGAAGTGATTCAGTACAGTGTTTTATTAAGTAAGTAAGTCTTACATATATAGATACAAGAAATCAAAGTACATAGAAAAATTAAATGGCACCTCTGGATTTCCGGCCCAGCGACTCAACCACTCGTCCACCGGAGCACCCAGCAGGCGCCCTCAATTTGGCCATCTACTTTGAATTCTGTATCATTCTAGTTTAATAGGATTTTAACCTAACCGCCATATTTGAGAACTTGTATTACACAGGTATCTCACCCCAATGCGCAACTTTACAGCTACGACGATCGAGCGAGAGATGGCGTTAATATTAATTCTTTATATGAAAGTAGGGATGTAACGATACCGATATATCGGTATCACCGATTATATACAACCGATATTTGAAGAGCGCGAAAAGAATTTGCTGTATGAAAAAAAATCTGCAAAAAGTGCATAATTTCAATTACTGACTTAATTTATGTATTGGTCTATTACCTTGTGCAATGATAATATTATGGTAATTAAATCTTTGGTTCTTAATAAAAAAAAATGAATTTTGAGTTGACAACTTATTTATTTTTACTTTACACTTTCAAGTTTGACTCTCGGTTAAATATAGCCAAGTATTAGATATAATAAGGACAAACAAATATCTGAAGTTCATACTTCATTATTTAGCTAAGATATCGGTATCGGTATCGCCGATTATTTACTACAATATATCGGTATCGTATCGGCAAAACTATGTATCGTTACATCCTTATATGAAAGAAACATTTTGTCTCTTCATTGGGTAAATTACACCACATTTTATGTTTAATTTTTCTATGTACCTACTTTGATTTCTTGTATATATGTAACATAAAATGTGGTGTAATTTACCCGCATTAAAAAAACCAATGCAGAGACAAAATCTTTCTTTCATATAAAGTAAGTCTTGTTAATCAGTAATTTAATAATAAAGTTTGCATTTTTAATTAGTGGTTAATTAGTGTATTTTCTATCACGTTACCTACTCCACGAACGTAACAATATATTAAATTTCGATATTCAAATACGTGCCCGATGGTAACACACTGAGTGATTGACATTTTGAGTGCTCCCATTGGTCGATTATTGACTAAGTGAACAGCCATCATTGCTAGATCTAGATGGCGCCATGAGTGCCAAATGAACGTTATACGATACCACTAAAATATGAGTGATAACAACCTATGTTAATTTGCGTTGACACTTTCCACTCAATGTAGCGTGACAGTGAAAGGTGATGCTCTGTTGCGTGAGAAACAAAGTCGCGGCCAGTTATGCTAAACGGCCTGTAGAGGAGAACAGCCGGACAGACAGACATACGAAAGTATTTTTGCCCAAGCTGTAACAGAGACGCTTTGCACTCGCTCGTTCAATTATATAATCATAATATACCTTTCCGTCAACGATGCCTGCAGTCTCAAAGATCGCTAGGAATTTGTGCATAGTCCAATCTTCCGTGTCTTCGCCACTCATGTACCTACAATGCAAAAGAGCCTTCATTAAATTACGTACAGTGGCAGCGTAGTGTCACAGCAGACCTCATGTATGTGCCCGTGGCCGTGGGGTTGCCGACGTGTGAGAGTTGTGCCGTTCTCGAGAATTCTCGGAAACGTTCTCAGTTTTGTATGGTAAATGTTCTCGAGAACGTTCTCTCTCCATACTAAACGGAGAACGTTTCCGAGAATGGCACATCTCTACGTGTGACACGTTGCGTACGGTACGGACCATATTTTATTATTGGTCGCATATATATATTAATCGCATAAAATAGTACTCAAATTGTAGTTACTATTTAGTACCTAGCATAGAATAATTGTACTTCTTCGCATTATCCTAATATACGAAGTTCAAACTGGTCAGTACAGGACGTACTCGTTCCGTACCGACCAGCAACTAAAAATGCAAATTTAAGTAACAGACTTCGATGTAAAAATTGTACTCAAAATGTACCTTCAGGTTTTAACACAACACTTTAAAAAAAGATCCAGTCGTTGTTGATTCTCATTTCAAGTTGGTCGGTACAAAGCGAGTTCGTTCCGTAAGGACCATGGAGCCTTTTGTATTTTTGAATTATTCTCGGTAGCAAAATTTAGTACTCAATTAGTACCGAATTAGAAATAATTAAAAAAAATTGTATCTCAAGGGATTGAGCAGTACAGCCGATTCAATGTTATATATTGGTCGGTACGTAGCGAGTACGCTCCGTACGGGCCATGGCACTTATATTGGTATTTTTGAATTATTCTCGGTACCAAATTTAGTACTCAATTAGAACAGCATTAGTACTCTTTAAAAAAAATGTACCTCAATGTAGCGAGTACGCTCCCTAAGGATCATGGATCAGCTTAAATTGGTGACCGTCAGAATGAGAGGATTACGAGAGATTTTAGAAATTTAGGCTATGCCAAGTTTTTGTACCTTTTTTTTAGAATTTTGTACCAAACATGAAAAAAAAAGTACCTTGCTAAAAAAATAATTATAGCGCAAATAAAGTAGCCAGCCATTTTGACAGTCGGAATGACTGAATTACTTCCGTTTCACGTAGTTAAAGGTGTTATAACCAGAATTTTTTTACGCTAAGATTTAGTACCTGCACCTATAGGTAAGTACATATTTTTTTAATGTATTTTAGTTTACCAAAATAAGTTACACCCTGACAAAGTTTTGACCAGTCTAACATTCAATTAGCTGTACTGCCATTGAGGTACATTTTTTTTAAAAGAGCACTAATTCGGTAATAATAGAGTACTAAATTTTGCTACCGAGAATAATTCAAAAATAGGTCTTTGAAAAGATTTAATGTGCAGTCGTTACTAAAACAGCTAGTACTATTGTAATGGTACAATTATTTTTTTGATATTCAGTATATTTTTTTTTGTAAAAGAGCTTAGGGTATATTTAACCCCTATTTTTAATAAAATTATTAAAGCTCAGGTATCCACAGCAACAATTCACATCTGTTTTTGAAGAGCTTGTAACAGAAACATGAAGTACGTTACAGTCGAGTTTGGTTTAATAAAGAACTTATAGTTGGGTTCACGGGAGCAAATTGTTTTGCGTATTCCAACTATAAGGTTACTTGGCTTAATTAGTATAGTATACACCAGGGGTTCCCAAAGTGTGCACCGCGGCGCCCTGGTGCGCCGTAGAAAGTAAAGCGGGGCGCCGTGAGTCGATCCTCTATCATTATCTAAAACCACAAATATTCGCGGGTACCTATAAAGCAACAATACCTATTTTGAGCAAACTAGGGTAGGGCGCCGTGACAAAGTACTAAACTTGTAAGTGCGCCACGGGCTGAAAAAGATTAGGAACCCCTGGTATACACCTAAATTGGGCCCTTTTCTATGGTTATAAGCAGAGATGGGCATTATTCGAACAATGTTTTATTTGAATGATCATTCGAATAAAAAATAATTCACGATATTTTTATTCGCGGATAAAATCATTCCACGACTTTTCAAATGACGGATGATTTATTCGTTATTTTATTCGAATAAATCCAAGAAAAATATTTAAGGTACAACACGAATAATGACTTGTTTTTATTGTACTTATATTAGTTCTAACACATAATGTGTTCCTAAAGGCTCAGGCTTCCTAAAGGCAGTTTAAATAATAAATGTTTTATATAAGTAAGGCAAAAATCTTAGTTCGTTCCGTTAGTACAAAAACAGTCTTTTAGTTCTGTTTAGTTATTATTTTTTCGAGAAAAGTCAATATGGTATTCCAATAAATAATTATTCGTACCTAGCAATTCATTCGCCAATAAATCATCCGCGAATAAATTATTCCACAAATAATTTATTCGAATACGAATAATCATCCGCCAATTTTATTGGTCATTCGCGAATAATTTGGTTATTCTTATTCGTCATTCGAATAAATTTTGCCCATCTCTGGTTATAAGCGCTTACCATTGCGTTATAGTCCTGGTTCCAAGAAGGTTACTACACCACTTTTTGCTACTTGGGTGTCAGTATCACTTATATTATAGTTTAGAAGCCTTAGCGATTTTAAAGTGGAAATCGACTTCATTTCAAGATTTTTTTGACAATAGTATTTATTGACGTACAAAAAATTCAAACGTCATAAATATTAAGAAAATACCGAAGTATAATATATATTTTTTCCAGAATCTTCCGTTAACTAGATTACGAGCCTTAGGACTTTAAAAGTCACCAATTCACCCCATGGAACGCCTTAACATAAACATTCAACCCCTTAATACATTAATGTCGACTCCATAGGTCCCCCTGTTAGATTTACCCGGGTAAGATCGCATGGAAGGTAAGATCGGATAATCGCAATTTCTACCGAACGGGTAATATTTACATAGCTGGCAATATAACATGCGACGCCGTTTCACCCCGCCCCGCTTGCCAGTTGTAGTGTTGTAATGTAAAATATCTACCCGTTTGGTAGAAATTGCGATCATCCGATCTTACCCGGGTTTACCTTATATAACAAATAGGGCATGCAATACCGGTTTTACTTGTATGAGCCAAATACCGAAAAACCGGTATTGCATGCCCTAATAACAAACAAACAAACCTCGGGTTGGCGGTGACAGAGTAGACTCTACGAAGATCCTCAATGTCAATGATTCCATGGCCAATTTTGTCCAGCTTCTGGAAGGCTTGCTCGACTATAGCACGGCGATTATCGGACATCGGGGGCTGGGATAAGAGAAATAATTTTGTCATTACTAGAGTTCCACGCCGTTCATCCGACCAACCTTTCCCTGAACCATAATAGATGCTAGCCAGTTGAGATTTTCAGATAATACCTATATTATGCATTACGGCAGTCCAATTGTTACAGTACGATTATTTAAACTTTACACTCGACAAATCTCGCCATTTTTCGTGAGAGATCGGAAGTGCAAATGACACGAGACACATTGCTGCATATTCATAATCATAACATCATAGTGTGCAATTAACAATCTAAAACAGTAATGTACATCACCTGCCAGAATGACATTTTTTTACACTAGGTACCTAGACCATGAATAACACAGATGTGGCTTGATTTAATTATTACATCGCCTTACTAAAAATATTTGATTAGTACAGGGAATTTATTTCTTTAAAAGGAGAACCATCTGGCGATGCAGCGTCCGATCCGAACCCCTTACCGCGTGTAACTAAAGTCCATAGCGCGCATTATACCACTAAAACTGCCAGGTTATTTTAGGGCATTAGTCAAATGTTCAGTGCGTCTATATTATATGGGTTACTAGTGTGAGGAAGAGTGTTGTTTTTTGTGTGTGGGAACCGGATCTCAAACAACCACGAGTCCACAGCACCCGGCTCGTGATACGACATTGAGCTGGCGAGAGCTGCCCACGCTCGGCAGTCCGGCTGTGCCTCAACGCCATTGCAGCCAAATCCGGTGAGACCTTTCCATTTATAACTAAGTAATTAATATTTGACTCACCTAACAGACAGGCTAGGTCTGAAAGAAAGCCAAGGCCAAGGCCAGGCTAGTTCAAGATTTACAGTCTAGACACTAACCAGAACCCAACACGTGATATAAAGCAAAACCACAACCGTCACAGCTCTCTAGCCTCACTGCTCACAGAAGCCAAAGCCTATCCCGCATGACAACACTGCGACTTAGCATTCATATAATATATATCGCATTGAACGCCCTAAGCCACGGCACACCCATAGCCATAAGAAGTCATTCTTAACAAAAACTACTTACTGAAACCCGGTACTAATCATAATCCTTACTAATAATAATTATAACTTATAACAAATAGTCAGTATTTACCATTGATAACGATAAAATAATTATGTAGAATTTTTATCTACGACGACATCGATAAATTTATCGATTTCATAAAAAATGTAACACTGATGTGATGTCTACTCCATTACTCGGTTACGCCTGTTCCTTATGTCATTTGCATCCTACTGTCCGGTCCCTACCGATAATAAATCCTTTGATTTTGAAAGTTAGCACGTCACATATGTCATATGTGCTGCTTATAGTCTACTAGCATTTTCCCGCGGCTTCGCCCGCATTGTTCCAGTTATTGTCCCAAAGGAACTCTTTACCGGGATATAAAGTATCCTATGTTTCAATCCAGGAAATGCTCTACTTACATGCCAAATTTCAGCTTGATCCATCCTGTTGCTATCCCGTTGTTAGGTAACAAACATCCAAACATCTTCACAAACTTTCACATTTATAATATTAGTGGGATTTGAATATTACAATATTAATGAAGTTACGATACTTAGGTTGAGGTTTTATTGTTAATTAATTATATTAAATAGATTTAAATATTTTTATGTGAGTAAGTTCTAGGACTTTATATCGTCGCCACCATGCCAAACTAACACAACTGTAAAAAACAGATTGTCGAGGGGAGCGATTTGAAGTTGGAAAAAAACCATTTGTTTTTTTTTCTTAGTAATAGTTGCACTTGTATTGATAAAGTATACACATAGGGGTTTCAAAATACATGCATTAAATGATCAATTTGTCAGATATGTATTATTTTATTGGAATTGGAAATTACAGCACATTCGCAATTTTGCATCTCCATAGATAGAGAAAATAAAGTTAGGTTGTTCACCATAGTAAACTCGCGAAAGTACCACATTCGCAAATTAAAAGTGCTTTTGATATATTTGAAGTATTTGAACCAAGGTAAAGTTACGAAAATGACAGTTTCGTGGATGAGATTTAACTGTCACCATAGTAAAATAACGAATGTGTCAGATTCGCACATTTGCTATGTGCTAATTTGAATCGATTAGCAATTATTGCCGCCATAGAAAGTTAACGAAAATGGCAGATTGGTTCATTATTTAAGGGGTAATCATGTTTTCTGCCAAGGCAAAATACCATATGTACATTCGCAAGTTTACAATGGGATAAATAATCATAATTTCAGATTCGTGAAAATGTAACTTTGAAAGCTTAAAAGATAGAAGTCTGAAAATTAATGACATTATGAACTATCGAATTTGGTACCGATCTACATCAAAAAGTCATTCTTGTCAAAATTACACTTGTGTTAGTTTGGCATGGTGGCGACGATATACTCTAAGTAAAAACATGAACTTTTACGATTAAAACCGAGGCCTCCCGAGTATCAAAGTGGAAATACTCATAATAATAAAAAAAATAAGGGTAAAGGTTTTTGTAATTGATACATCGTTAAAACGGTAATACTTATAATCGTGAAACTTGTGTGATTATAGGGTATAACAAAAGATAATAAAAAACTGGTCAAGCGTTAGTCGGAATTCCGAAAAAAATTAAATGTAATTAAAATGGTTGCGAACTCTCGGTGCGCGAATTCGACTTGCACTTGACTGAATCATTTTACCTAATAACTGTGCTACTTAAATGCACGTTCAACCTTCGATTTATTATCGAAAATCATGAGAACTGTGGCCAAGGATACTGCGTTATGGTCTAAGTATCCTTAAAATAATGGGACATTTTCGACGTAATTAAAATAAAAAAAAATTAATGGTAAAGTTAACAATTGTTTGATAATTTCGAAATACGTACGCGAAGCCTCTTGATGAATTCATCGACACTGATGTACCCGTTGTTGTGTGTGTCCAACTGAGCGAACAATTTTTCAGTATCCTGAAAAAAAAAACGTAAATGTAATAATAATATGTAAAACGAGTCTATATTCGAAGTCTCAAATCTCCTACTTCAAAAATCGTTGGGTCCCTATACAAAGTTTCAACACCCATTTAACCCCCATTTAGGGATGAATTTCGAAAAACGGTGAAATCACTTTTTTTAACTTGTATTAAAAAGTCTATGATCGCAGTCTCAGATCTCCTACTTTAAAAATCGTGTGGTCCCCTTATAAACTTTCAACCCCCGTGATGAATTTCACAAAACGGTGAAATTACTTTTCTCAACTTATATTGAAGAGTCTATGTTCAAAGTTTCAAATTTCCTACTTCAAAAATCGTTTTGTCCCCATACAAAGTTTCAACCCCCATTTAACCCCCTTTGGGGATGAATTTCGAAAAATCCCTTCTTATCCCTTACTTACGTAATACAACCACCCTACTGTAAAAAAATCAAGTTTCTAGCTTCAGTAGTTTCGGCTGTGCGTTGATGAGCCAGTAAGTCAGTCAGGACTTCTTCTTTTATATATATAGAAGATTTATATATATAGATTATACACATTTCAATTATGCTGCGAAGTGCTTCGGTGACTTATAGTCTCGCATTAAAATTAGGCGGCTTTTTTTACTGTACCTACTGTGAGGAGTTGAAAATATATACCGAAATGATAAACTAGGGATGTAACGATACATAGTTTTGCCGATACGATACCGATATATTGAAATTAATAATCGGCGATACCGACACCGATATCTTAGCTAAATAATAAAGTATGAACTTCAGATATTTGTATGTCCTTACTGATCCCGGCAGTTTTGGAGTCCAGGACCTCTAGCACAACTGTGACACGCGACTCTTTGTCGCGCGACAAATGCTCCCTATCTCTTTCTACTCAATATAGTGTGACAGTGACAGGTGATGCTCTGTCACGCGAGAAACGATGTCGCTGCCAGTTATGCTAGACGTACAGAGTACATGCCTAATAATATCATAGTAAAATTTGGTGCTGGTATCCGGTAATAAGATTTTTTTTCCATAACTCGGGGCACTACGGGAATATTTCGCGCGCTCAAGGTTTTTGAGCTATTATATAGCTTCTATATTTATTGACAGATTGTCAAGATTTAAACTATGTCATGAAGCTTAATAAAGTGCTTTTGTTTTTGTAGTATATTTGCATAATTTAGTGTTTTTAGTTTTGCTGTAAAACCTAAATTTCCGTATTTTTTTGACATTGAAATTTCTGTGTGGATAATTCCTAAAGTATAACATTTATTAAATTCAAATGTTATAGTCATTTAAAGTACATTTAATGAACTTTCATTTGATATCTCTTGTGTGGATGTGAAATGTGCAGTTTTGTCACAATTAAACATTCTTAAGAACGCGGGAGCGGCTAGATGACGTCATATTCGGTGACCTTAACCTTTCAGAGACTGTCTCCCGGGGTCCAGAGACCATGCCTAACAACATACTAAAATTTGGTGCTGGTATCCGGATGTGAACTTTTCCCATAGAAGCATGTCCGTAACTCGGCGCACTAATATCACAAATTCAACATCGTTAAAAATATGCGTTACCTCTTTGCTGATCTCAAGTCCAGTATCCATGATAGCCGTGAAAAATTCTTCCTTGTTTAGTTCCTTGCTTCCATCAACATTTCCTCGGAAAATCCTGTGAATAAGAAATTCATATTACTAAATAGTGTCACGTTTCATCTGTTGATTTCATTTAATTTCATTTCTTTTAGAAAACAACTGTACGCAAAGTCAAGGTACCTATATACCTTTATTAAATGTGCAGGTTGTGCAGCCTTATGATAAATAGCACCTAGGATTCGTCGCGCGCGCGGTAAATAAATGAAAAAGCATTCGTCACTCTCACTCGTACTTTTATCGGACAATTGACAAGTGAGCACTGCTCTGTGATTTATTTTATCTAGACACCATATCATAACGATACGACCAGCATAAAGATAAACCGTTTTGTTCGAACAAATTTCTTATACTTATGTGAATGTCGAATTCAGTTAACAAAGCAACTTGATTTGGCCTTAATTCCAATATCAGTCAAAATTACGTTTTATTCGAAATGAAATGTCAATTGCAAATAATTTCGACAAGTCTCGCACCTTACTTGACATCGAACGATATTATAGTTGAGGCCGACTCTAGTTAGTCTATGAATTAAAAAAAACTACGATTGCGTGACATGCGTGACAAAAGTTTTCATTTACCGCTAATCGATTTTTTTGCGGTTTTTGAACACATCATAGAGAACTTATAATATGTGTGTAAATAAAGCAGTGTATGTAACTGTACATAATAATAAGGCGTTCGGGAGTTGGTACTTGCCTGCCCAGACCCATTATGCCAGAAGCGCCGCGCGACAGGCACAACAGTCGCAGCTTCTCGAGCGGGTCGGTATTTGAGGCGAGTGCGCGGACGCTCTTCTGCATCATCTTCTCACGTTCAGGAGTTCGTACTTACCTGCCTAGACCCATGATGCCAGAAGCGTCATGCACGCGACAGGCACAACAGTCGCAGCTTCTCAAGCGGGTCGGTAGTTGAGGCCAGCGCACGGGCGCTCTTCTGCGTCATCTTCTAACGTTTGGGAGTTCGTACTTGCCTGCCTAGAGCCATGATGCCAGAAGCACCGTGCGACAGGCACAACATTCGCATCTTCTCGACCGGGTCGGTGGTTGATGCGACTGCGCGGGCGCTCTTGTGCATCAACTCCTCCTCCACGCGACTCGTCGCTGTTTGCGGACGGTGCCATGCTTCTGCGGACCGAAGAAAGAGTACCTGCTAAATACTTATTACTTACTATAATATACACGAAACAGTCTTGGAACGCGCTTCGAGTGCAGTATAATCGTATGCGTTTCGCATTTTACTGAAACATCCCCGTTTGTGTAGTGCGAAGGGCATGTTTGCGGACGCGAGTCTCCGACTTCTTTGCCATAATGAGAGCTACAGTCTGCTCCGTATAGGAATAGATAGAAAAAAAAAAGGTTCTTTATAGTAGGGCGGTTCTCCTCAAAACATTATTCTTGACCAAAAAAATGTCTATTTTACAAACCCCGCGACGGAGCATCTTTATTAAGCCAGATGTAGGTATACATACATGAAAAACATAACGTTTTATTATAAAGGCACGGAACAAAACCCATTAATTTTCATTATACCTATTTACTTTTTTGTTTAAAATGGTGTTGCTGATAATGACTCCTTATGATAATAATGACGTTTTTGTAGAAAATAATGACAGCTCGTTGCCAACAATGATTTTCACCTGAGAATCAGGTCTGATGTATACAGGATGACTGGTAATTCGACCTATTTCTTGAAAGGGGTTATTCAAGAGCTTATTTGCAATGATGTGAGTCCAATCAACCGGGGATCAAGACTCAATGGTTATCAAGTTATTTGAGTTTTAACTTATTTTTTTAAGCCCACCTTTCGATCTAAAACTGCTAATTATGAAGAAACTACTTATATTAGGAATTTAAAAAAGCCATCATTTAATGGCCAATAAACGGCTAAATAAGAAAAATCCAAAAAACATGCCAAAACCTTTCAAAATGTTAGCAATAAAAGAATTTGAAGTCAAAAGTTTTTGGATTTTGATCAAAATTTTGTAATTCATTGAGGCATTACTTAAAAAAAGTTGCGTCACTTTGCGTAAAAGTTACAGAAATTAGTTCCTCAGTTCATAAGCTTTCTAAAAAAGTACGATTATTGACATTATTTGCATAACTTTTTAAAATAATAATAATAATAACCGAGCAAGTAGGAGATTTGACCTAGCGTACCTGACCCTTAATCAGTTTGTGTAACTTTAGTTTCTCCGTGGGTTTTGTTTGTCTTCGGTTTCTTATTTTATGTCATCTTCTTAGGATTGGAATCACTAAAATTTGCCTTCGGTGATATTTAAATAAGTAATTTATCAATCAGTTCCCGATTGCGTTAAGTTGGCACCTAATTTGTAAGTGACACCAAGGAAACCAGGTACTTAAACAGTTACGACATTACTGATTATCTCGTAGGGTTATTTGGAACTCTAAGAATTATAATTTTTATGTGCAAGTAGCCGAGTTTTGAATATATTACACCACAACCAGGCTTCGGTGTTCCAAATAGCCCCAGGAAACATTACATACCTGTATCAGTCAGAAAATAAAAGGCATAGCTAATTGTTTACTATTATTAAACCGCGCTTATAATACGATTGAGCACATAGGTACCTATTTAACGTTAATCATGTAGTGTTTGCCAAGACAAAGTTATAGGTTTTTGGTAAGAGTTTTAATGCTAAAGTATTCTAAAATTAAAACTATCGAAATTAATCGTAAATTTATAGTCGATTTCAAATGAGAATGAATGATTTAGTGATAACTAAATATTTTACCACCGACGATAAGATCCCTTTTCGAAACTATACAGTGTGGGAGGGACTATACCGACATACTTTAGCCATGAATTCCTGGTGGTGTGACGAGTAAATAATGTTATATCAACATGGGTCGAATATTGTCATTTTACATTAATAGTCTTATGGAACAAAATAAATCAGTAAATTCAGCCCCTCGTTATAATCATGTCCTTACTGGAGGAAAAGTTATCAAAAAGAAAAAATAAGCTAAAATAGAAACAAAAGGTCAATTTTTTGGCCTCGTAGTCGCTTACCATCAAATACTGCGAACGTTAATTGCTGTTTAGTTAAAGGATTTAAAAAAAAGAGTAAAACTATCTTAGTCACATTTATTAGGGCTTGTTCCACACTTGGGAGTTTTCTTTTAAAAAATAATTAATATCTCTGAAAGTAAGCGTTTTTTCGACTATACGTCACATAACTTTTTTTACTCCTAATAGTTGTTAGAATCTATAGTCAAAGTTTGTCGGTATAATCCCTCTCACCCTGTATAGTGGTTGTACCAAGTTTTTACTAAACTTTACCTTGAATTTTGAAACTCCTTTTTAGGGTTCCGTACCAAAATGGTAAAAAAAGGAACCCTTATGGTGCGACTCTGTTTGTCTGTCTATCCGTCTGTCACAGCAAGATATCTCAGGATCTACTGATGCTATCGACTTGAAATTTGGAATAGTGTTAAAAATTGCTAACTCGAGCCTTTGCATTTTGCCTGTTTAAAACGTTCGTAAGCCCTCCTACTCCTACTACTACTATATTGTTACCCATCAGAAAAACAGCAGCAGTCATAAATTCTAAGGAAGTGACAATAGCCTATATGAATCATAAGACAACCAAGCCTCCTTGTGGCCTCCTTGTTTACTAACAATCTGCGACTAAACTTGTTTACTAACAATCTGCGACTAAATTTCCACCAACAAGGTCCTTGCCGCCAACGCAACGTTTGCCTTTAGAAAGAGATGTTGATGATCTCATATAGCTGCATCCCTATCGCTCTCTCGATCGATGTGACCTTGGCAGTGGCTTGGGAATTTTAAGGTGTATAATATAACCAACAGGAGGGCCATTATGTGACGGCAAAAATGGGAACGGCGTAGTAGACATTACATTACATAGATTAAAGTAGGTATTTGCATTTTCATAGTAGGTACCTAGGTATTTATGTGTCTGTAGTTGTGTTGGCTAGTAGCTAGTTTGTAAGCAGTGTAGGCTCTAGCCGTGACAGAGCCAATTTCTAATGCGCCATGCGCCGGCTGCTAAAAAAATTAACTTTCGAACCTTATACGTAAAAAAAAGTGTCCCAATTTTATTTCCATTACGTCACCATTTAGCATTGTGTTTGTATGAACGTGACGTAGTGGAAAGAATAAAATCCCATACAAATTTTGGGACACTTTTTTTTACGTATAAGGTTCGAATGTACTAACGATTCTGAGCCAGAAAAACCTCAAAAGTCCATATTTTGAGAAAGTAGCTACCCCGGTTTTTTTTTGGAAAACGCTCATTTAACTTGAATTTTGTTTTTTTGCTGTAATAAATGTTTAATAAAACATTTCGCTATGAAACATAAATAAAATGTACTACTTGAGTGTTCAAAACTAGCCATGTTAAGTAACCTAGAAACGTGAACAAATCAATACCGGTCAGAACGAGACAGGATAGGAAAGTTTGTTACAATTTACTTCAATTTAGTCGGTTAAAATAACAATGAAAGTAATTTTACAGCAGTCCCGTAACGGAAATTAAACGGCGTTATCTACACGCAAGTAGGTATCTACTACATACATAGAGTTCGAAAACTTACTGAAAATATAGGAAACTACGCGTAACAAGTTTTTCATACTTAACTTATAAAAGCTAAAATGAACTAACTCACCCAAAGAATTCGTCCTAGTTTTACCGGAATACAGAGTATACATGGTTTACAGCTTAGCAAGCATTTGTAGACACCACTGTGCTTTGTTATCTTATATCACAGCGTAAGTAGATATTTTCTTGAGAACTTTCGCACGGCACACGTCTTCCTGGCGTCGAAGCTCTTGACCAACTAACTGAATCAGTGTTGCCAGGGCCATTGAGTCATAAGTAACGTTTTGATTCTCGAAAAGTAACATTTTTGCTGCGAATGTAACATTCTGGTGAAAAAAAATAAAAAAACATTTCAGCTTTGACAGCTGTCAAGATTAAGGGTAATAAGGTAAGAACAAAGACTTCTACATACCTTTTATACAACAAAGCATATATGTGACATTCCGCGGATAAAGGTACCTTATGGATATTGTCGCTTGCGTCCTTCTATCTTGATGTCCTATAGTAACGGAGTAGGATATGACGCAAGCGACAATATCCATAAGATACCTTTACCTGCGGAACGTCACATATGTACAAGCATTGACGTATAATAACATAGACGCACAGTTTCAAAGAAAAATGTCTATGAATCTGGCGCAAAATGACATTTGTAGTTACACTTAAATATACGCTAATAACGCTAATTTATAAGCTGTATCTATATGAAACTGTCATTCAAAAGATAACTTAGTTCCATGACTCCTATGTGTCAAATTTGCAAACGGACATTTGAAAACTTAAGTTTATTAGCACCTATCAAAAAGTGAAACGTCAAAAGTGAGCAGCAAATAAATGGAGTCGCTTTTTGGTAAAAGATTCACGAAGATAATTAAAAAACTATGAAATCACGATGAGTTCACTTGTAATTGACAACATTTCATATTTTCAAAAGATCTTAATTCGAAAACCATTTGGGTAAAACTGTATTTTATGCTCAAAAAAAATATTTTTGGATTTTTTTTCCCATTCATTTTGGAAAAAATCGTCAATTAGTGTGAACCGGAAGTGTGACGTCATTTTCCCTGCATTATCGAGAGAAACCTTAGTGCTGAAACGATTAAAAAGTGTATGGTATCCGGTTGTCATTTTGTGACATACTTGCCGTCTGACGTTTATTTGTTTTGAAAATTGTTACAACTGCTTAGCGGCTTTAGAAGTTTAATTTTCTTACCGTTGGTTGATTTGCACGTTTTCGAAGACCTTAAAAGACTTGGCGCTTTCCCACTGGACTCCGATAACGCATACAAACATTATTAACTTGGCATTCTTTTACCGGACACCGATTTTTTTCATATAATGAAGACATCAGAAGGTTTTTCTCAGGCTGATAGCACGAATCTGCCGCGTGTTGAAATTATGATGATGATGGAGTACACATCGGCAAGTGATAAATATAATCCAGCCCAAATAAGAGGAGCAAAAGCATCGTTGTCTTCCCGAACTTCCTATGTTGACAACGCTGTAACGCCTGACAGTTATTTTTTTAATCGTAATTGTCGCTCTGGATTCTAGTTTTTTTAAATCGTAATTGTCGCTCTGGATTCTAGTTGGGAAAGTGACGTCATTTTCTACATACGCCCTTTTAGAATGAGCTACTTTTCAACCTGCTATTTTTAATTGAAAAATTGAGTTAAAACGAAAAAGAAAAAATACGGGTAGCTTAAAATTCCACCTATTTTCTATCCAGCTCATAAAATGAAGGAGTAGAAAATTTGAAATATTGTCAATTCTGCTTAATATTAATTCGCCCTTAACTAAGAAGTATGTCCCATCTTTCTTTCTTGTTTTTATGCTGCTATTAACGCATTTTTTTACGCTACATTTAGCCATTTTTGACAACTGTCGCCGTCTATGGTTAAAACCAGACTAAGTCAAAATGAGCTAGCCAAGCCGATCGGCTAGCTCATTTGTGGGGCCATTTTTTCCGGCTGATTGTGTATCTAGGTATATCATACATCTATGCGTACAAGTATCGAAACATTAGAATATTCAGAATTTACGTCTTCATCGTTTTGAGAGTTTCCATGCAAACAAAATAAAATTGTTTACGAAATCATTTACTAATTTTACGCTTTTTTTCTAAAAACATGATTCACTGGTCAATTTCTAAATTGAATAAACCAATATACTATGGCATACCGATAGTAAGTACATAAAAATTGGCAAATTGATACCCACCGAATATGATTGGATACACAGGTATTTTATTCCTGCTCATTTAAATTTTGAATCATCCACACACTGTCTTCACTAATCACAGTAAGTAAACAAAAACTAATATGGCCATTATAGCGGGCGAGCGCGGCCGGAAATTTTGCGAAATTTAAAGTACGTAAGCTGACATCGCTTACTCAAACATAAGTTGACATGAGCGAGAAGAACGGAAAAACACGAACTACGAATTTCGAACAGATACGACTATACTTAGTACTCGTAGTATTGAAACCTTTTTTGGGTGCGTTCAGAAATTAAGAATATTTTTTTTTGTTTACAAAACAATATTATTAAGAAAAAAGCTACGAGCTAGAAAAGTAACGAAATTTGCTTAGGAATCAAAAATTACTAACATGTAACGTGAGAACGTCAAAAGTAACGCAAAATGTTACAAATGTTACCAAACGGCAACACTGAACTGAATGAAACGAACGGAACGTTCCAAGCAGTGTTGCCAACTCCGAATTTCATTCAATGCTAAAATTTTGCTGAAATTCTGCTAAAACATGATAAATTCTGCTAAAAAATATGCTTAGTAAAAAAAAGCATTATTCTTTCAAATTTAATGTATTGTCATTATTACAGCTTTACAATAATCCTTTTTGTGGCCCATACTAAACTTTCAGCAAAAAAATTGCTAAAGATACCTAAGTAAATTAAGAATGTCAATGTATTAATCGACATTTTTTTTATATTGCAATCAAAGTAACTTTTTTACTACAGCATACAAACATCATCATCATCAACTGTTCAAAGGTTAACTGAAAGAGATCCCTTGAAGAGATAAGTTTACCTTAGTACATATACCTGTATTTTGCAACCCTGTTCTGTACTTTGTTTTATTTTATACAATATAGTGTTTACATAAATACTTACAATTATAATGTCAACAGAGATATAGTGTACTATAAAATTTCTAAATGTAAAAAATTATGCCAAAAATTATGCTTAATGCTAAATGTAAAAAAAATCTGCTAAACCAGTCCAAATTATGCTAAATTTAGCACTGAATCTGCTAAATTGGCAACACTGTTCCAAGTGGTACCTTATACATGCTGTTGTGTTGTTGTGGCAATGAGTGCGTCAGTGCGCAGTACGCACCAACGCAATACGCAAACGCGTTGAGACGCAAAAAAAGATCTGTCTACAGAAAATATTGGATAGATCCCATTGTGCAAGCTAGATACCCAAATATACACCAGTCCTTACGCACACAGAGACAAAGTAGATACCGTATAGCACACACAGCACAGCGTTGCCATTTGGTAGCATTTGTAACATTTTGCGTTACTTTTGACCTTCTCACGTTACATGTTAGTAATTTTTGATTCCTAAGCAAATTTCGTTACTTTTGAAGCTCGTAACTTTTTCTTAATAATATTGTTTTGTAAACAAAAAAAAATATTTCTTAATTTCCGAACGCACCCAAAAAATGTTTCACTATTACGAGTACTAAGTATAGTCGTATCTGTTCGAAATTCGTGATAGTTCGAGTTTTGCCGTTCTCCTCGCTCTTATAATAACTTATCTTTGAGTAAGCGGGATGTCAGCCTACGAACTTTCAATTTCGCAAAATTTCCGACCGCGCTTGCGCACCATAATGGCCATATTTGTTTTTGTTTACTTACTGTGACTAGTGTAGACAGTGTAGTAGTCTGGGACCCAATGAGAATAAAATTCATTTCCGTGGTACTTACCTCCGCCATACGGACTACTGGTATGTACTTATTCGGCATACTTTCCTGAACATAAAAAGTGCGGTAGTCACTTCCTAGGGGTATGGAGGGGGTAGCTATGACGTAACAAAGATGGCGGCCGGGCCTATTCTATTTACGCTATGTTTAGATAACTACTGGGCCGATTTACTCAAATAGGATGTCAAATGAAAGATAATTAAATGAACATTATTTTATTGTAACGATTAAATACTGTAAACCTAAAACCAAATGAAATATTTTCAAAAAACTACAATTTGTAAAATCAAACTTTTTTTAACATGTGAAAAACTCGGAAACCGTTAGGATTATGGAAATTTGGAGTATTATAAAAAAATAGATACATTTATCACCTTTGGAATAAACTTTAAATTATTAAAATCGAGCTGTAAACAACGGAACTGCAGTCGTCTAAGTGAGCGTGGGTAGCGCCGAACTGACTATGGTACTTCGATTTTGGTACGAATAATCTTGTAAATAACGTAACAAAACGGGTACAATCACAGCAAAATAAAAAAGTATTATGGGTGCTTGACTAAATCTCATAGAGGTTTGCAAGACAAAGAGAGTGGCATTTGTTTTTTTTTCAAGATGGCGACTTCAATATGGCGGCTGATTTTCAAATTTGTCCGAGGGGGCCGAAATTCAGTATGGGGAGGTTTTTGGGGCCTACGAGTCTGAATCTGAAATCAGAATTTTTTCGTTCACACAAAAAATATTTTTTTTCATACAACTAAAAAAAGTAAATTTTGCGAGCCCGAAGGTTGAGCTTCAGGGTACAAGGACGAGCCCCCGCGGAGGGCCGCAGACCCGACGCGTCATCACCTTGGCAAGCTCTCCTCATCCCTAAGTAACCTAAAGCGAGGCCGAAGGCCGAGCTCCGCGTAGCACCGAAGGGGCCCTCGGGTGAGCTGAAAGACACTTGGGGATTAGTAAGGATCTGGGTGAGCTCGTCCTTCGGGCCTGCGGCCCTTGGGCTCGCATAAGTGGGAGCGGCACTGTGACGCTCCACATCTTCGGTGCTATGCGGAGCTCCGCCTTCGGCCTCGCGTCGCTGGCGCTCCCCCGGGGGTCTGCGGCCCTCGGGAGAGCTATAAGATACTATGAGGGTAGTAAGGATCTGGGTGGGCTCGCCCTTCGGGCCTGCGGCCCTTGGACTCGCGTAAGTGGGAGCGGTGCTGTGACGCTCCGCACCTTCGGTGCTACGCGGAGCTCGGCCTTCGGCCTCGCGTCACTGACGCTCCCCCGAGGGCCGGCCGTCCTCGGGAGAGGTATAAGATACAGTTCAGTTCAGTTAGTTCAGTTCATTTATTTATAGAAATCATATCTACAAGTCACATTGTTAATAAATAAATATTATGTAGGTTATAATAATCGGTTACAATACATTTTCGAAATATAAATATAGTATAAGCTATTCGGATGTCCATCTATCAGTTAAAAACTCCTCCAAGGAGTAATATGCCTTGTTTAGCAGCAGTATTTTAAGTTTATCAAGAAATGCCTGTTGAGACGGCGATTTTTTTATATGTTCTGGAATTTTGTTAAAGATCTTTATACCGACATTTTTTGTGCATTTAGCTGCTTTTGCTAATTTTGACTCACAGGGTATCAGTCTCGTTTCACGTCTTTTTGACTTGTGAGTAGGGTACTCATCCAGATGGATCCACATGTATTTCGCTACCTCCATTATGTAGGCGGACGGGATGGTTAGCACTTCCAGGTTTTTAAAATGCTCTCTTGCCGATGTATATGGTTTAACGTTTGCTAATAATCTAATAGCCCTTTTTTGGACTATAAGAATCCGTTCCCTGTTTGCTGCAAGTCCCCACATGTCTATACCGTAGGAGGCTAAGGAGTTAAAGTATCCATAGTACGCCATGCGTAGGGTATCGGCGTCGAGCAGGGGTACGAGACGAGACAAAGCGTACGCGGCACTGGATAGTCGTGCACTAAGCGCGTCTATGTGTTTGTCCCATTTCAGTCCACTGTCCATAACGAAGCCAAGATATTTGACATGGTCAACTTGTGGGAGAAGCACTCCGTTCATTTGTATACCGAGCGGTTGAGTGCTAGATTTTTTAAGTTTGAAATGCACTACACATGATTTTTTAATGTTAAGTTCCAGGCCATTTACACTGAACCATTTCATAAGGAACTCACCAGTTCTGAGTACGTTTCCTTGCAATTCTTCAAAGTTATTGCCTGTTATTATAGCACAGCCGTCATCAGCGTACATGACGAAGTCGCCTTCTTTAAAGAATGGCATCAAATCGTTTACCAGAACTAGGAAGAGCAGGTTTCCGACAGAAGAACCCTGTGGGACTGCAACCTCACTCAGTTGGAGTTCTGAGGATCTAGTTACGCCTCCGTCAACGGATGCCACCTGGACTCTTTCACCAAGAAACGATTTAATGAACTGTAGGGAGCTTCCAGTGACGCCGTAATGCTGTAGTTTGCTTAGGATCAATTCATGGTCTACAGTGTCAAAGGCGCGGGATAGATCACAAAAGACCGCTGCCACTTGCTGTTTATTTTCTAGGTAGTGCAGTACCCTTTCATGAACCGCCCGTGCTGCGTCCGCAGTTGACCTTCCTTTACGGTAAGCATATTGATACTCTGACATGAGCTGGTTATGCTCAAAATACTGGTTTAGCTGTTTACAGATTCCCAATTCTATAATTTTAGATATTGCTGGTACTAAGGATATAGGTCTATAGCTATCCAGACACTCCGAACTTCCTTTTCCTTTATAGACAGGGGTTACTTTGATTTTTTTTAGGGATTTTGGATAACTTCCTTTTAGTAGGCATTCATTGAGTAGATAGCAAATTACTGTGAGGGTAGTAAGAATCTGGGTGGGCTCGCCCTTCGGGCCTGCGGCCCTTGGGCTCGCGTAATTGGGAGCGGTGCTGTGAGCTCAAATATACTTGGATATAGAGAATATTGAGACTATTCGGACGCTTCGGGCCTTCGGCCCTATGCGGAGCTCGGCCTTCGGCCTCGCTTTAGGTTACTTGGGGATAAGGATAGCTTGCCAAAGGGACGACGCGTCTGGCCTGCGGCCCTCCGCGGGGGCTCGGCCTCGCACCTGAAGCTCGCCCTTCGGGCTCGCAAAATTTACTTTTTTTAGTTGAATGAAAAAAAAAAAAATTTTGTATGAACGAAAAAATTCTGATTTCAGATTCAGACTCGTAGGCCCCAAAAACCTCCCCATACTGAATTTCGGCCTCCTCGGACTAATTTGAAAATCAGCCACCATATTGAATTCGCCATCTTGAAAAAAAAAACAAATGCCACTCTCTTTGTCTTGCAAACCTCTATGACATTTAGTCAAGCACCCATAATACTTTTTTATTTTGCTGTGATTGTACCCGTTTTGTTACGTTATTTACAAGATTATTCGTACCAAAATCGAAGTACCATAGTCAGTTCGGCGCTACCCACGCTCACTTAGACGACTGCAGTTCCGTTGTTTACAGCTCGATTTTAATGATTTAAAGTTTATTCCAAAGGTGATAAATGTATCTATTTTTTTTATAATACTCCAAATTTCCATAATCCTAACGGTTTCCGAGTTTTTCACATGTTAAAAAAAGTTTGATTTTACAAATTGTAGTTTTTTGAAAATATTTCATTTGGTTTTAGGTTTACAGTATTTAATTGTATTTAATTGTTTTTGACGACCGCTTTAGCTTAGTTGGTAGTGACCCTGCCTACGAAGCAAGAGGTCCTGGGTTCGAATCCCGGTATTTGTATCTATTAAATATTAAATTTATATCGTCGTCTAGTATCCATAACACAAGCCTTATTGGGCTTACTATGGGGCTAGTTCGATTTGTGTAAGATTGTCCCCTAATATTTATTTATTTATTTATTTATTATTTAATTGTTAAAATAAAATAATGTTCATTTAATTATCTTTCATTTGACACCCTATTTGAGTAAATCAGCCCAGTAGTTATCTAAACATAGCGTAAGTAGAATAGGCCCGGCCGCCATCTTTGTTACGTCATAGCTACCCCCTCCATACCCCTAGGAAGTGACTACCGCACTTTTTATGTTCAGAAAAATATGCCGAATAAGTACATACCAGTAGTTTGTATGGCGGAGATGAGTCACACGAAAATCGTTATTTGAAGACTTTTTTACAATTGGGTCCCACACTATAGTGTAAGTATTGAAAATTTACGTTTATGAAGCTTGAAAATTTCAGACAACGTTCAATAATTAATTGGTAAGTAAACTTAACTCAATAAATTAATTAATACATAGTGATTTATTTTGATCTGAATTATATATAAACTTATAAAAGTAAAACCGTGTTATGTTCGGCGATTAAAGTACTTCCAGTTTAAGCGATAGTGAACGTTAAGAGGCTTTTAGATGATTTTTGTATGACAATCAGCGTAAGAATTGTTTGCTATAGATATACTTGCAATTGATTTTTATTGTATTCCAACGATACAGACATCGAGTGATATAAAAAGACAATGACATACATATAGTTTAAAAAAATCTTGTAAAATTTTCCTTGTAATATTAATTTACTATTAGAATCCTCATATAGTATGTTACTTATGTAGGCAAACTGAAAGTACTCGTAGGTATGCATTAATAAGCATCTCAACTTAAACTCATACCTAAATCATTCTAACTCCATATTGTGAATCTGTACTGACTGTACCTACTAAACTTTTATGAACTCGTAATATTTATATTAATTAATATAAAACAGTTTTTTAATTATGAATCAAGCTACTTGCTTCCGCGACGATATTAAAATATCTTAGTTGTTGGTGAAAAGATTTTCAATAAAAATTTTGTGATTTTTAGTACTGATTTGCAATAAATCTCATTTACATATATTAAGAGCGAGAGATTGATAAGATCACCAAATGTTTAAAAATAATATAATAATAGCAACTATTTCCCATGTGCTTTGATTGTGAATGTGTCTATCAAAATATGGAAGTAAAATGAAAAACAAAACCTGTTCGCAAAAGCCATGAAAATTCAATATTATTTCAACTAGGTACATTTACAACAAATGAAATACTTACTATGAAAACTACAATATAAAACTATGAAAGCGTTGATCGTTTTTAAACGGTTTTTTCTATCTACAATACAATCTAATATTCGTATTAGAATAATAGATTGGTCTATTCAATTAAGACTGACCCATAAATTGAGCATCAAGAAAAAAAATGTAAAATTACATAACATAGCCTGTTTTAAAAATATATGTTTTATTTTGCAGATGTGATCAAGTTTGTATGATGAAGTACATTAAATACACATTTGATTTCAGTAAATCAGACATTTTGAGATAGGTATATATGCAACATTTAGTGACATCAGGTTGGTTGGTAGTGGTTTTTAAAGTTATGTCTTTCATGGGTAAGCATTATTTTACATTTTACTGAAATACTTTTGTCCTGTTCAGGTTATAAGGCAATTGGATGATTCATAATTTAAATGAGTAGGAACATAGTACCTGTGTATCCCATCATATTGGGTATCAATTTTCCTATTTTTTAAGTACTTACTATCGGTATGCCATAGTATATTGGTTTATTCACTTTAGAAATTGACCAGTGAATCATGTTTTTAGAAAAAAAGCGTAAAATTAGTACAAGATTTCGTAAACAATTTTTTTTTGTTTGCTAGGAAACTCTCAAAACGATGAAGATGTAAATTCTGAATATTCTAATGTTTCGATACTTGTACATATATGCTTTGTTGTATAAAAGGTATAAGGTAAGGTTGTAGGTTGTAGAAGTCTTTGTTTTGAAGCTGAAAATGTTTTTTTTTTCACTAGAATGTTACATTCGCAGCATAAATGTTACTTTTCGAGAAACAAAACGTTACTTATGACTCAATGGCCCTGGCAACACTGAGCACACACAAAAAATATCGTCTCGTCCGATAGTTCACGGGCGTCCGCTAGTGCCGCCCCAACATATCGGTGTCGTCTCCGATATCCGATACCTTGTCGTACAATGTGAAAGGCAGATACATATTTCATACGGTTTACTTGCCCCGATATCGTGTTGGTGAGCGATAGCGATATCGTGTTGTGCAATGTGAAAGCGCTCTTAGGATAACAAGTTAAGGCCGGTCTTACACAGTCTGAATCCGAATCTGAATTCATACTCTGAATTCAGAACGCACGGAATTGCATACAATTTAACTATTATCCACACACATTCTGATTTTTTCAGATTATGAATTTCTTCATTCAGACTGTGTAAGGCCGGCCTCCGGAATTCAGACTCTGAATTCAGAGTATGAATTCAGATTGGGATTCAGACTGTGTAAGGCCGGCCTCTGGCCACTCACACACCTGTCGCAGGGGCAATACCGGTCGCACTTGGTCGCACGGCGGTCGGATCGGTTGTTCTCTACACACAAGCCTGCGTGCCGTTCGTTCAGTGTGTAAGCACAGTATATAAATAGAGCAGTATGGAAACTAGGTTTACTTTTTGAAATAAATACACCTACGCTTCAACTTCAATAGAGCGTTAGGGTTGTCGTGCATACCAAATATTATCAAAATCATCACAATCCGCAGTACCGGGGTTTAAATGTGCAAAAGGCAACAAGCAGACAGACAGATAGACTGACAGACAGAATTACTTTCGCATTTATGTATGAATTCATTAACAACTAATTAGTAAAGATTCCCATCGGCCGCAAACCCAGACTTTTTTATTTTATTTAGCGTATAAAATATTAACTTATTAAATACGTATACAATTACAATCTAGCCTAAGTACAGACTAATGAGTAATATAAATTTGACCTAGTTTTATAAAGTTATGATATAAGATTGTGTCCATCGGCACTTTTCTTATTGTCTCTATTTAAGGGGAAGGCACTTTGTTCATGTGTCTATAGTTAATACTTTCACAGCACTTTTTATTTATCACTTTAGACTAACTCAAAAGGTTTCGTTATCTTGAGCTGTCGCACGATGTCCGTGTGATCGAGGAGCTGGATTGCCTCGACGTTCACATGAAGAAGCAGCCTTTTTTCGTGGGCTTCGGCGTATTTTTTTACAACTTTATCGACGAACTGTATGTTGAGGTCCCGGTGTCATTTCTTATATAGCAGGGTGCGTTCACAATGACCCTAAGTACTTTATTTTGGAATCTCTGTATAATGTGCATGTTGGTTTGTTTGGTACAGCCCCACAGCTGTATTCCATAAGTCCATACTGGCATAAGGACTTGTTTATAGAGAAGTAGTTTGTTGTGTACTGACAGTGAGGAGTGTCGTCCCAGTAGCCAGTACATCTTATTGAACCGTATTTCAAGTTCTTCTCTTTTCTTTTTAACGTGAGCTTTCCAGCGAAGCTTCACGTCAAGCGTCATACCATACCTAAGTACTTGGCTGTATTTTCGTATGGTATGCGTTGTTGGTTTATACAGCGTGTAAGTCTAATATAGGCGAACAATTAAACCAAATATAGCGTTTAGTAGTGTTATTATTAATTAATATGATTTTTTAAATTACACTTAATAGTGACCTCGTAATTAATTTTTGAAAATTTACCGAGTAGCAATGTACCGCATACATGCTTGTTATGACATTGCGAGATACGAGCTTTTTTAAAGTAACTGTCAACTAGCGTGTTTGTCAACTTGAAGGTGTTGCGTTACATTGCGGCCCGAATTATTTTGTATGGTACATATTTTCATTGTGGTTTAAAGTATAGTTATCTAAATATGCTTCTTAGGTCCTATGCTGACCACCGTTTCGATATTCGCCCGTATTAGATTTACAGGCTGTATAAACTGGGCAGTACTGATCTTTTTTATTTGTAAAGTTGACATGAATGGATTTAGACTCATTTAACTTAATTCGCCATTTCTTTGTCCAGTTATGAACTTTGTTTACAGCTACTTGAACCTTTTCCGCTGCTTCTGCATGGGTACTTTCAACCGCCATTATAGCGGTGTCGTCGGCAAAGGTCGCAATAGTGTTGTTATCTAGTTCTGGAATATCACTTGTGTACAGTAGGTACAGGACCGGGCCTAGTACGCTGCCCTGTGGTACACCAGCTTTTATTTCTTTGATTTCTGAGTAGGCATTTTCTTGCCTTATTCGGAAGACTCTACCCCTGTTATGTAGGAATGCAGTATGTCTGTAATCGACTTGGGTAACAATCTTTTTAATTTAATTGGGTAAGTCAAGTTTATCAAAAGTGTGCAATTTATATACTTTTTCGATAGTTCCCGACGTAATGATCTAGAAAATACCCCTTTTGCATTTTTATTCCCTGTAATTCTTCCCAAATATCGTGTTAAACTCACTTAAAAAAAGGGACGCCCGCCGGCTGACAAAATTAGTGCCTAAATTCGTAAAAAAAAAACAAACGTATCTGTGTGAAGTTTGGTCTGTCACAATTGTCAGCTAATGCCGCGTCCACACCAAGCCAACGAAGGCCAACGAAGGGGCTTCGCCGGCCTTCGTTGGCTTAGTGTGGACGCGGCATAACACAGACTTCACACATATACGTTTGTTTTTTTTTTAAGAATTTAGGCACTAATTTTGTCAGCCGGCGGGCGTCCCTTTTTTTAAGTGAGTTTAACACGATATTTAGGAAGAATTACAGGGAATAAAAATGCAAAAGAGGTATTTTCTAGATCATTACGTCGGGAACTATCGAAAAAGTATATAAATTGCACACTTTTGATAAACTTGACTTACCCAATTATGAGGCCTTCAAGCCAGACTTTATCAAAAGCCTGCGCTACATCTAAGAAAACCGTAGAGCAGACTTTCTTGTTTTCAAGGGTATTTTCAACTATATTTGTGATTCTGTGTACTTGGTCTATTGTCGAATGACTTTCTGTAAAGCCAAACTGATGTTCTGGGATAAGTTTTTTATCTTCTATAATAGGTTTTAGTCTTTTGAGTAAGAGTTTATCAAACAGTTTTGACATGACAGGCAGCAGAGAAATTGGCCTATACGACGTGGTGTCGGAAGGTGGCTTTCCAGGCTTAGGTATCATTATTACCTCAGCGACTTTTCATGAATCTGGTACATACTTTAGCCTTAACGCAGCATTAATAAGGGTTGTCAGCTTAACTATAGCTTTCCTTGGAAGATTGTGTAGTATTTCTCCTGATATAAGATCAAAACCTGGACATTTCCTAGGATTGCTATGTTGTTTTATTTCTCGTTGAACTTCTCTAGGTGATACCAGTTTTAGTTCGAATTGATCTTCACATACGAGTAAGTTGTCGTCAATTGGTTCGACATTTGGTTGGGAATCGTTTGGTCTAAATATACCCTCGAGGTATTCAGCAAATTGTCTTGCTTTTTGTTCATTAGTAACTGCCCAGCTTCCGGTTCCAAGTCGAATTGGCGGAATATGATTCATGGGACGTTTTAAGTTCTTAGTTGCTTTCCAAAGTGAGTAATCAGTGCTACGCTCACTGGTTAGCTTTTGGAGATATGTACTTGTACAAGAATCGGTGTGGCTTTGGATTCGCCTCCGTAGTTGTTTTGTGAGATTATTTAACACGTTTTTGTCTTGTGGAGACCTAGATTGGTGCCATGTTTTTCTCTGTTTTCTTTTTTCCGCTATTAGTTGCCGAATTTCCCTGGGGTATCCCTTTTTATAATTTCTGGCGTATTTTTCCATGCGGTTTGTTGTATTAGCGTTACAAAGTTCTCTAAGTCTAAGTTTAACTCATCTTGGGTTTTTAATGATACTTTGAGGTTTATACTTCTATCTAATTCTAGTTTAAAGCTCTCTCAGTCCGTTCGTTTGTTAACAAGGCTAGGGCTAGTTACCTTATATAGTACATATTTATGTATTTTTAAGTATATAGCTGAGTGATCGGAGTTCATATCATAACTTTGCTCAGTTTCTAAATAGTTACGAGATATATTTTTGTATACAAAGAAGTCTATCAGGTCTGGGATTTTTAATGGGTCAGTTGGCCAATATGTAGGAGATCTTGTTGATGCAACGTCACATTTAATTTCTGTAATGGCATTCATGAGTTCTCTTCCTTTTGTATTCGTGAGTCTGGAGCCCCAGTGCGTATTTTTTGCATTGAAGTCGCCTCCTAATACAAATCTTTCACCGAGTCGCTGCAGAAGGCTTTATATACGTGTATTTTTCTATTGTGTATCGAGGTGGACAATATATACCTGCCGCCGTGAGTGGGTATTTTTCGGTTTGGATTTGGATTGCTATGCATTGGGCCTCCGGTAGTTCGTGTTTGATTTGTTCATCATGTTGAATTTTTGATTTAACAATCACAGCACTGCCGCCTCTGCCTTTGTTTGCTGGGTGTAGTGCGTGATAAATGTTATAGCCTTTAAATGTAATGTATGATTATCTTGTAAAGTGTGTCTCTGATACAAGGCACACATCAATATTCTCTATGTCTAGGATTACTTGAAGTTCATTCTGGTGTTTCAGTAGTCCATTGCAATTCCATGCCATAATTTTTAGGCACTTATGCATGGTTATTTCTTCTGTATATTATGTATAGCTGTTTTAGTGCTATTTTCAATTCTTTTCAGGCGTTCGTCAAATGACGCCATGAACTTTAAAATTTCATTGAGTTTGTTTTCCTCAGTGTTAGTTTGCTCTTGACGCTTTGCTTTATGCTTGAAGCATTTTTGGCTGCAGTCTGAGCATAAGTGACGTTTTTATTTACAGCTGACACGACTTTTGAGCTAGGTTTTTGCTGAATGGCGGTTGGCGTATTTTTCTTGACCTCTGGTTGTTTCTTGGCGGTCTTGTTTCTCAGTTTCTGCATTTCCTTGGCTATCAAACAGCCTCTGTAGTTGGCCGGATGCGCTTCTCCACAGACTGCGACTGTATTAATAAATGTTAAAAATTTCAATACTTTAAAAAGCCTCGAGTCTTAAAAAAGGCTCGTGCTTAAAAAAAGGCTTGAGCCCTTTATAGGCTTTATTACCATACAAAAGGACTCTAGTCTTTTTTAAGACTCGAGCCCTACTAAGCCTTTTCTATCAGCCCAGCTCTAAAAAAGGGCTCCGAGGCTAAAAATTTCGGGCTAAAAGGCTCGAGTTCTTTGGATCATAACATTGTACCTATTTCTAACTTGAATTATTTTCCCACTTTTGACAACAACAACATAATTGTCAACTTACCCTTGGCAGTCCTGGATCTGCTATCTCTTTCAGATCATTGGCTAATAAAAGAGAGAGTCAATCGCAGCAGGTAAAAAAACAACCCTTTCTTATTACCTGCGTTAGATTCGCAGGCCGTAGCGTATGACTTTCGGTCAGCTTTCTTATAACTCTATAATGGCTGTCTTTGGAAATAAATGTAAACTCGGTTTGATTACTAAGAGTGAATCAAAATAGACTTGCAATATTTCACGTCATAGCTACCTATATATTTATTAATATAACCATAATGTACCCACACTGTGTCCGTCAAGATAGCGTACACCGTAAAGATATTCAGAATCTGATGCAGCCAATAAATAGTACCCAAATAGTACCGACGAAATACCTAGGTGAAAAAAATAGTACCCTTAAACTTTTCGAAATATAAGGCCTGTTCACGGTGTACGCTACCGGCGTCAAGCTGGCGTACACCGTTTGTATCTCTGGAACGGCTTTGTTTTTGGAAACGCTTTATATCTCAAAAAATAGTACCCAAATAGTACCCTAGGGCCCTAAAATTTTATTTCTCTAGCTATCGTAGAAGCCGAGATATAGTGAGCTCTTTCTATAAGGAATTCCCGGGTACGCCAGCTTGACGGTGTGAAATTTTGTACACCGTTAAGTTATGGAATATCTCGGCTTCTACGATAGCTAGAGAAATAAAATTTTAGGGCCCTAGGGTACTATTTGGGTACTATTTTTTGAGATATAAATCGTTTCCAAAAACAAAGCCGTTCCAGAGATACAAACGGTGTACGCCAGCTTGACGCCCGGTAGCGTACACCGTGAACAGGCCTTATATTTCGAAAAGTTTAAGGGTACTATTTTTTTCACCTAGGTATTTCGTCGGTACTATTTGGGTACTATTTATTGGCTGCATCAGATTCTGAATATCTTTACGGTGTACGCTATCTTGACGGACACCCCACACTCGTGGTGTCTGCTTGTAGCCACTGAAGAGATCTGCTCTGCTATTTACCCACCGTTTGGTTCACCATCAGATCTCTATTATTGAAAAAAATGCATAGAACTCATTTAAAACGAGCCTACTTTCATGTTCCATCATCAGTTTGGTTCAGCTTGCTGATGTGATGCCTGTGTGCAGGAGTGAGTGAATAGTGGAACATTAAATACAAGATATTGCTACATTACTTACTAAGCCTATAGACGGGATAACAATTTCGATAAATTAAGTTTTACTCAAATTTTTGAGTGAAGAATAAATCTTAAGTGATTTAATCATTTCAAATTTATTCTGATGGAAACTGAAATGATTTATTCTCACGATTTTTGATTCTGATTGACGATTTTAGTCATGAGTGCCCAACACTGATTGTGACACGTGCACTCCGCTCGATTGTCGCCAATGAACTGACTGTACTGTAATAGACCCAACCGTACTAGAGTCTGTGTGGAAAGAGAATAGGATTTAGATGGGGGGGGCTGTAATGCTTTTCTACCGTATTTGCAAAAAAGATGCCATACTGGTTAGGTTAGTTCCGTTTTTCGCCACGCCTATTCTCTTTCCGCACAGACTCTACACATATGCGGCAACCTAGCAGGGCGGTAGATACAATACAACCTAGGGAACTAGGAAGGTCGTGCCGTGCGCTCCTGCCGCCGTGCCGCAGGTCCAATTTAAAAATTGCCCCTGCTTGCCTATACAGATCCATCATAATTAACGAGGCAATTAAGAGGAAACAGGAGGGCAGTTTTTCCATACAAACGTAGTCCCCTGTTTCCTCCCTGGATAGTGCCAGTAGAGCAATAATTTTTTGTCCAAAAATCTATGGCTACTATTGATATGTTCCTATGATTTCCTTTTTACGATAAATTGATTCTCAAAAGAGATATTAACCTTCAAAAACCTAAAAAAAATGCCAGATTTTCCGCTGCGTTCACACATCTAGAAAACAAATTTGACTAGATTATTAAAAAAAAGGAAAACATAGGAACACGGCCAAAGCCTTTCTTTAATGTTTAATGAAAAAATTAGTTAAATAGGTTAAGTTTTGGGGAAGAAATCAGGGGACTACGAAACGTTGTTTTCATGAAATTTTAAAAGGCATTTTCGGTCCAAGCTGCAGTTGTCTCTATCGCGCTCTGCGCGGGAGAGGCGGGCAGTGCGGGACAGCGACACATTTTACAAATACCTAATTTTCAATTCTCTCCACCTTACTGTTTCCTCTTAACTGCGGCAGGTGTGTGAGTGGCCAGCTTTATACAGAATATAACAAAGCAAACTCTACATGCTCCAATACAAACATGCTTAACCAATCTATATACTCTATCAGTCTTAATATTAAATACAAGTTTTAAGTATAAATAAAATGACAAGTCTCTCCATGACATATATTGACATGCTAACATATATATAACAATCATTTTATACACAAAGGATTAACATAGTATTTTATGCAACAGTTGTATAAGTAGGCTCAAAAAATGCGAATGGCGCGAGTTGCGATACGAGCCGCCGCGGTGGCGAGTATCGCAAATAGAGACGCCATGAGCGTTTATTGACGTAATTATACAACGTTGCATACAATACTTTTTCTACGACTAGGTTTTAAAATATAAAATACAAGCTCGGGCCGCAAACTTCTGCGATCTCGGCCTTTCTTTGTATTACCACCCTAGTTATGTAATGTACTATTCTGCCCTCCGGCCGGCAAGCGTCACCTTGCCGATTTCAAGATGCCGCTTTCTGGCTCCGTCGAACAGAAAAATAGTATACAAACCTTGGCCAGTAAATAAGAAAGCCTCAGATCACATCTTTGTCGTCCTCGGCTTCGCCTCGGCCGACAATTCCATGAGATTTGAGGCATTTCTTACTCTACTGGCCTCGGTATGTAATGTACTATTTCTCAAACATGGCATGAAATGTTGATATTACGTGCCTAAAAATAGGCCGCAAAGTACCTCGTTTCCGGTGCGGCTTGACACTTGGCACGTAATGGAATTTCATACTTACATTGCCGGCCTAATTTTTTTTAAATTTCCATTCCACATTTATTTGGGCCACAGCATCACGGCATTCAGCCATTAAAAAAACAAAAAACGATGTTTGCTATATTTTGCAGTTTTATTTATTTAAAATTGACATGAACATAACAAATAACACATTATAAACAATTTCCAATTATTATAAATTGCAAACTAAACCACAAGAATACACATTTAAAATATTTCATCTAAATATTCGCGGTAAAAATGTAAACTGAAACAGCTTTTGCTTGTATGTGGTTTCCGAATGTGACATCTGCATTCTCTATGGATATAATATGTCAGTGTCACTAACGTCACTTTCTGATTAGAATAATATTTAGGGTAACCTCGGCGGGAAATGGGGTTGCCAGCCTCGTAACTATGTGGCCTCGCTTCGCTCGGCCAGCTATATGTACTCGGCCGGCAAACCCTCACTTCCCGGCCTCTGCAGTAATGTACTATAATTCTGTCTCTACTTACATTAATACCTAAGCCCTTTTAACATTGAAGTGGTTTTTAAGCAAAGATAATATTACGCTGTTATCAGTGTTACTAAATATATATAAAAATTAGGGATGTAACGATACATAATTTTGCCGATACGATACCGATACCGATATTTGTAGTAAATTATCGGCGATACGGATACCGATACCGATATCTTAGCTAACTAATGAAGTATGAACTTCAGATTTATTATTTGTATGTCTTTATTATATGTCTTAGTGGATGAGTACGGGACGGGAGACAAGGCATATGAGGTCCGAGACCGCATCAGTATTTCAGTAGGTACCTATCTGCTTGCGTAAATCGATGTAAAAAAAAACAAACTGATATATTTAAAATATTTAATTCGAAAACAACGCAATTATTGTTAATTTGACAAATAAAATTAATCTTTACATCGAAGATTATTCAATAAAGTTTAGTGACCGAGTGCTCAACATCGATAGCGTTCGATAAAAGCCTGAAAATGTGCGTACATATATGTGCGATGTATGACAATTACGACATGCTCGCCGAGTGGACATGAGGCAAGCAGGGTTGCCAGTCTAGAGCTTGTAGGCTTGACGCATCATGAGGTCGAAGTAGCAATCATTGTCGATGGACACGCTGATGCCGCTGTAGTAGTTCATAAACTCTTCGAGCGTCACCTGTGAAGGGTAAAGTTGCGATTTAATAGGGAACCATGTATTATTTCAAGTCGCCGCGCAAGAGCGCTTATTACCTATATTCAATAATAAAATTGTCATGCCATAATCCGTGAGCGGAGAAAAATTTAAATTCTATTGTTTATTTTGGTCCTCTCCACTTCGCTCCGCTCCAGAGGACGGGTGGTATGACCAGTTTTACAAAAGCATTATTTGGCCGATTCTAAGAAACGTATGATAACCACTAATTTATTTATATCGAGGATTCCATGCAGCGACTAGTATTGATTCCGATTTACCTTAAGAAGGTTTATTGTATGTCAGCCTAAATGAATAATTTTAATATTAGTCGCGTTTCACCTGAATCAGCAATTTGGCAATTAGTTTCAATTATTACGGTATTTCGTTAGTAGGTATTTTATTGGAAGTAAATGATTGTCTCTACTCAAACTAGTTGCTAAATTATCATTGGGCTTGGGACTTCTGGTAGCATACCGTGGTTCTAAAATCCATGGAGCCACCATGTGAAATAGTACATTACTGCAGAGGCCGGGAAATAAGGGGTTGCCGGCCGAGCTTCGGGCGAACGAGTTTTGTGATCATTTAGAAGAGTTAACGCCCAGTCACCTTGCGTACTGGAAACTAGCGAGAACTCTTAAATCTGATCAAACACTTTCAATTCCACCCTTGGATCGCCCGGATCACCCAACTCCCGCGTTTGAAGACGACGAAAAAGCCGAATGCCTCGCGGCTAGTTTAGAGTCTCAATGTACACCAAGCCTTCTACACATTAATTAACCCCACATTAGACTGGTGGATTCAGAAGTGGATAGAAGGTCTCAACTCCCTCCGACCGCGCCTCCGCTTGAGCCAGTTACCTTGGATGAGGTAAAAGGCTTAATCAGGAGAAGTAAAATTAGGAAAGCCCCGGGAGCGGATGGTATTTCCAACCGCATCCTCAAGCTTCTTCCAGAAGTTTTGCTCCTAATTTTAGTTAGCATCTTCAATGCAGCCCTAGCCAATGGCCATTTTTCTGCCGCGTGGAAAAATGCCACGGTTATAGGGATTCCGAAGCCGGGTAAACCCCGCACCTCCCCGTCCAGTTATAGGCCAATCAGCTTACTCAGCTCCCTCGGGAAACTGTATGAGCGGATTGTATTATCTCGCATTCTCGCGTTCGCGAATGCAAATTCGATAATTATAGACGAACAGTACGGTTTTAGGGCCGGACATTCGTGTGTCCAACAGGAGCAACGTATCTCGGATCACGTGTTAGGCAACTTCGCTAAGTTTAGGGGGGTCCCGACCGGTGCGATCTTTCTCGACGTGGCCTTCGATAAGGTCTGGCATAACGGTCTCATATACAAGCTATATGAGATGGATATGCCGGACAGACTTGTACTCATAATACAAGATTTTCTCAGGGATCGAAGCTTTCGCTACCGACTGGAGGGAACGTTATCGGTACCACACCCCATACGCGCCGGAGTCCCGCAAGGCTCCGTACTCTCTCCCACACTCTACTCCCTGTTCACGAACGACATTCCCAGGCACGATAAAGTGCATCTGGAGTTGTTCGCGGACGACACGGCCCTATACACATCGCACGTTAAGCCCAGTATTATACGGAAATTGCTCCAGGAGGCGATAACTGCCCTCGGGCGGTGGTTTAATCTCTGGCACATCGAAGTTAATCCTGAGAAAAGCGCTGCAATTGTATTCTCTCCGGCTAGGAAGCGAATAATGGAAAGGTTAGTTCCTATCCAACTATTCGGCTTACCCATCCCCTGGGTCAATGAGGTTAAATACCTAGGTGTTATACTGGATAAATGCTTATCCTTCAGCAAACATATTAAACGCGTTCGCGGTCGCGCTCTCTTCGTCATGAATAGGTTAGGCGGGATGACTAACAAGCGGAGTAAAATGTCGCTTAGAAATAAGCTTACACTTTACAAAACTTGTATTCGTCCCATAATGACCTACGCCAGTGTAGTGTTTTCACACGTGCCTAAAGCACGTTTGATTGAAACCACTACAAGTCGTACAGAATAGGTTCATTCGTAGGATGACCGACACCCCGTGGTATGTTCGGAATATTAGCCTTCACCTTGAATACAAGCTTCCCTCGATTCAAGGTTTCTTTAAGATGGCTTCAAAACGGTATTTTAGGACGGCTTCCCAACATAGGAATCCACTTGTTAGGCAAGCGGCTGACTATGTTCCCTCTGTTCCAGGTCCTGACGACGAGCTGCGCCGGTCCGACCTCACCCGAGGTCGCTTCACCCGGCGGCCCCGCAGCTTTCTGCATGATCCGGACGACGACATCTCAGCGGGATTCGAAAGAATCATCGCTGAGATGCCGTCGAACGGTGCCCGACGCACACAGCGTCGACCCCGCCGGCGGGGTCGACCTCCTCGCGACAACACTGCACAAGGGCCGCGTCCCGATTTGCCCCAGGACCCGAACGTCCTGGCTTAACTTCACTCCGACCTTGCTCGGGCCCAGCTAAGTTTCTTGCCGGAGTCTTCTTAGCTGGGCTAGGTATAGCGAACCGGCAACTAAAACTCCCATTCGTTCGATACACACGTTCACATAAGGACAGGTTGATCCGCTTCATCCTTCCCGCTGGTCCGCTGCTCACTCTGAGCAATCAGCGAAAAGTCAAAGGTGGCCCTGGCCATCGTCCTGGTTCGACCCCAGGCGATCAGGCCCTCACCTAGCCCGACACCTATCGTGGTAGGCCGGGACAGGTGACCTGGTTCGACTCCAGGCACCCCCCGGCACTTACCCAGCCCGATGTGCGTGTCGACTGTGTGTACGGCACACGGTCGGACGCCCTTGGGTGGTCTGGCCAGCGACCTGGTTCGAGCCCAGGGACCGCAACGGCCAACCACCCGGCCCGACAATCACAATGCCCGGTTGTGGGTTGTGAGTTTGTCAGGTTTAAAAAAAAAAAAAAATACTGGATAGAGCCAAATAAGGAATTGAACTACGATGAACAAAAATAGAAGCATACATTGCTCCTCGTGCGATGTACATTTCACAGCGACAAAAACGTTAGGGTCACACGCGGAACAATATATGTGGGATGTGGGACATGTATTCGCTTCCTGTTAGTTCTTCATAGGGCTTTATCCAACTTAGGACTATATTATTCTCGTTGCAGTTATTTTGATGAGATAAAGATTTGATATGGTTCACAACGAACATTTTTTTGAACTTAAAACCAATTTGAACGTCTCTATCAAAAGTGACAACGAATTTTGTCAATATATCTTTTAATTTTAAATTGCGAATGAGTTTGCACTACTTACTAAGAACGGACATAAAAGAGGATGCATAATTAGATAAATCATATTGTAGCATTATATTGTGATCAGTAATTACTAATTAATAATGTTATTATAAAAGTTTTCGATAAAATTAATTACGTTCGAAAATGAACTCTGCAACGATGTAAGCCATTATGTATTATATTTAATATAACTCATTATATTTAATTACCCGACTGCGGCGAAGCCCAAAGGAGGGTTATGTGTTTGGCCTGTATGTATGTATGTATGAATGTATGTCCGCTCGTAACTACTCAACGGCACAACCGATTTTGATAAATGATATGTTACATCATTAGATTCGTATTGATGGCGTGAGTGACACTAGGTATGAAGTTCCTTAAAATAAACAAAATAGCGGATTTTATGCACTTTTAAAGTGCACCGCGGTCGGGTTTTTTTTAGTAAAAATATTTATTATTGACTTTGATTTACTTTTGACTTTGACTTCGAAAAATATTTTTCACATGGTGGCCCCATGGATTTTAGAACCACGGTATGCTACCAGAAGTCCTAAGCCTAACTATCATATTTTTATAGATGTGTAACGAAGTATTATTATTACAAAAGTTTTATTAAATAAAAACCAAGTCTGTCAAGCCCTGTGGCTCTGCCATTTTGAAAAAAATCCAAAAACTGAACCGATGATATTTTTTATCGATCGTAGACACACAGACAGCCTGACAGACAGACATACGAAAGCATTTTTGCCCAAGATGTAACAGAAACGCTTTGCACTCGCTCGGTCAATTATAATATAGGTACCTTTCCGTCAACGGTGCCTTCAGTCTCAAAGTTCGCTAGGAATTTGTTCATAATCACATCTTCTGTTTCCTCGCCGCTCATGTACCTACAATGCAAAAGAGCCTTCATTAAATTACGTACAGTGACGGCGTAGTGTTACTGAGCGGTGACACAGCTCACACAGCAGACCGCATGTCATATGCCCGTGGAGCTGCCGACTGCACCGGTGAAAATCAAAACGTAGACTTGTAAACTTACACCGCCCCGGGATGTTTAACGCCATTGATTACGTAAAAAAATATTAAATGAAAATCATTAAAAAAATATACAGGCTGTAATCGTTAAGAGTAGCCAGGCGATTATTCGGTAAATATAACAGATATTAGAAAACTTTAAACCGATATCGTATGTTACCCAATGCGTAAAATCACATTAATAACTTTTTTTAAATAAACGAGTAATTTTAAAAATATTAAGTTTATAGCTTCCATAGATTTAGTACGATGTGCGTTGAAAGATTAGTTCATAGGGAGTAGTAATTTCACCATTATCAAATGATTGATGAATTGTTTTATGTTATCCACTTATCCATATCAATCATCATTTTCAAGCAGTTACATGTGGTGATCTATTATTATCTGACTGATTTAAATAAATACAAAAGTTATATATTTTCATTCTATTTTTTTATAAAGCAACCCATACACCGAGTTTCACCCCGCAGGCAACCTCAAAGAACGTCGTACTAAATGTATAGGAGCGTTAAAACTTAATATTTTTAAAATTACTCCTTTATTTAGAAAAAGTAATCAATGTGATTTTACTCATTGGATAACGTACTTTTGATATCAGTTTGAATGACTTTGTATCAAGTGATATATCCTCCTAAAGCCTAAACTAAAAGCAAAATAACGCTCATAGTGAGTGACTGTGAACCATAGTCCTACCAGCAGTAGTACTAATGTTTTATACTTATTCAGATCAGACCCAATCATTTAAGACACTTTTTTTTAATTTTATTTTACTTGTATGTATAGTACCGATAGTTTTTGGGCGTGTTTGTAGTCAATGTACTGATAGCTTTTTGGGCAATTGATTTTATTTGAATAAGTGCTACAGAGAAGACCATGGGCTTTCTATGAGTCTTGAATTGTATTCAATAAAAGTCCTAATGGTAGGACCACGCTATGACTACCCAACAGTTGAAGGAGCTGGGTTTGAATAATAATGTTAATTATTCCTACGGGTAGGACCTTGGGACGTAGGAGGATAAACTTAGCCTAGCCTAGGTATATTTGTGTTGGTGCCTCATGGCACGGGCAAATATTTATAAAAAGTCAGATGAAATAGCAATTCTATTTTTCAAGGAAAAAGGTTCAATATCTATCTAATGTAAGGACAGCTCATTCTAAGTTAACGCTTTTTGGCAGTAAAAGGTGCGATTAGGTCCCTACAACAGCGCGCGTGTTCAATCACAATGACCATACCTAGTAGAAAGTCATTCAAACGGATTAAGAAAAAATCATTAAAAGAATCCAACTATACAACCTTAGTGCGGACTTTTCAACAGACCGTAAGACGAAAGCGAACTACATTATATAGTCGTCGGCGTTAATATTAACATTCAACCCCTTAATAAACTAATGTCGACTCCATTATATAGCTCTCTTTCATCTCACAGTGCGATGAAATATTCGCACCCTGTAAGATTTACTTTACCCAGGTAAGATCGGACAATCGCAATTGAAGGGTCCACGGAAAGAACATGTCTAGTCACTAAGGTACCTTATTGAGTTATAGCGGTTTGAAAGTTAGTCATCGGGAACAATTACTATGGTAACCATTTCTTTAAAAGTGAAAAAAATATATAATATTTTAAGATATCCACCTGTAATCAAGTGGTAAGTTATAGATCATTGCGAGCGCTACATTTTGATATTAAAATCTCATTTTCAAAAAAATGTGACTAGACATGTTCTTTCCGTGGACCCTTCAATTTCTACCGAACGGGTAATAGGTATTTACATCACTGGCAATATAACGCATATCACCCCGCACCTCTCGCCAGTTATAGTGTAGTGATGTAAAATATCTACCTACCCGTTTGGTAGTCATTGCGATCATCCGATCTTACCTTCTATCCGATCTTACCCGGGTATACCTTATACATATAATAAACAAACCTCGGGTTGGCGGTGACAGAGTAGACTCCACGAAGATCCTCAATGGCAATGATTCCATCGCCAGTTTTGTCCAGCTTCTTGAAGGCTTGCTCGACTATAGCACGGCGACTATCGGACATCGGGGGCTGGGATGAGAGAAATAATGTTGTTATTTTATTACTAGAGTGCCGCGCCGTTCTTTCGACCCACCTTTCCCTGAACCGTAATAGATGCTAGCCAGTTGAGATTTTCAGATATTACCTATATTATAGGGCATAATAACATAATAATAAACTAGTCAAGCGTAAGTCGGAATCCCGTTTTTTTTTTAATGTAATAAGTAATTAAAATGTTTGCGAACTCTCAGTGCGCGAATCCGACTTGCACTTGACTGAATTATTTTACTTAATTTTTTTTAATTTTTTTCGTTTTTTTTTGTTATACAATTTAATTACACACCATGACAGAAGGACTACAGAAATTACATATCAAGTAAACATTATAAAAGAATTACAGAAATAAAATTTAAATTAAAACAAAAAAAAATGAGGAGACTGCCGCTACCTACATGCACGTTCGACCTTCGATATTATCGAAAATCATGAGATAAACTGTGGCCCAGGATACTGCGTTATGATCTAAGTATCCTTAAAATATTGGGACATTTTCGACATAATTAAAATCGAAAGATTGAATGTGTAGGTTAAAAATTGCTGGATAATTTCTAAATACGTACGCGAAGCTTCTTGATGAATTCATCGACACTGATGGACCCGCTATTGTCTGCGTCGAACTGAGCGAATAGTTTTTCAGCATCCTGGAATATTATACACATTTAATTATGTAGCGAAGTGCATGTGGTAACTTATAGTCTCGCATTAAAATTAGGCGTTTTTAGGGTTCTGTAGCCAAAATGGAACCCTTATAGTTTCGTCATGTCCGTCCATCCGTCTGTCCGTCTGTCCGTATGTCACAGGCATTTTAATCAAAAACTACATGATGGATATTGATGAAATTTGGAATATAGGTGTCTTGTATGAGCCGCTACTTAGTTTGGTAGTTATATAAATAAAATAAATATTTTTAGGGGGGGCACTCCATACGTGTTACAGAAACTAAAAAAAAATTTTCAGCAAATATCAACGTGTGGTATATAATATTGATTTAAACTTTCACGATTTTCACTCATTATTATAACAAAACGGGACTTAATCGCGTAAAAACATGCTATTACCTCGACGTTTCGGACGTGCCGTGACGTCCATGGTCGCGAAGGGACTGGCGAGGCGGGTGTCAACATCTTCTAGCCGCGCGGGTTTTCCGAACTACCCGCACTTGGTCTTGATTAATACTTTGCATATTAGGGTTGTCACTCGACCGACACACAACACTAACAACATCAGGCGATTTGCCGGAAGACACTTGATGATATTTACACATGCTGATGACTGGATTCCACGACGAAGAAAGCTTAAAACCATCTTCCCGATTGAAATTGCGGTGTTTTTTGATTTCAACCGCTTCACGGACAATTCTACTATAATAATTGCGTTCTGTAGACAGAGGACCTTGGTATTATGAAACTCCATCCAGTGGTTTGATCCAGACTCCAACACATGCTTCGCTATAGCCGATTTGTCTACTTGGAGTTTTTTAACAGCCGCGATGTGTTCTTTGACCCTTTCCGCTATGGTGCGCTTGGTCTGCCCAATATAAGAACTCCCGCAACTGCAACCAACCCTGTAAACATCCGGCGATTGTAAAGGAATAACATCCTTGGGTGATCTTAAATGCCTCGTGACCTTGGATAACGGTTTGTACACAGTTTTAATCGAGTACCTTTCTAGTACTGCACCGACTTTATCCGTTATCCCTTTCACATAAGGCATGAACGCTGGTTGCCTCTGAACGCCAGGACACTTTTCCTTTGCTTTTCTTCTCGGCTGCCGCCCGTTCACCTTGTATCCGTTCCACCCGAGGACCTTCTGCACATCCGAAACGGCACGTCCGAAACGTCGAGGTAATAGCATGTTTTTACGCGATTAAGTCCCGTTTTGTTATAATAATGTGTGGTATATAGTTCGACAGCTCTTTAAAAAACACTATAAGGTTTCAAAGTAATGTTTTTGATTAAGTGAATATATTTGGAAATAATCGCTCCGAAAGTTGTGTAAATTGTGTCCCCCTCCTCTATCTTCTAAACCGTGTGTCCGAAAAATATGAAAAAAATCACGAACGCTTCATTAATACTTTCCACGAAAATTATTTTCAACAAGATCGAGTTAACCGTTTTGATTTATTGCCGATAAACTGCGCTTCTCAACAAAAGGACGTAATTGCTATGAAGATACGCTCTTTTGTTGTTGTAATTTTTTTACATCGTATTTTTGACCTTATAGTTACGGCTATGGAACCCTACACTGAGCATGGTCCGACATGCTCTTGGCCAGTTTTTTTTTTTCAATTATTTTGTGAGAAATTGAGAATTTATACCTAAATTATAAACCAATATTAAATTTTCAATTTTTATGGTTGTGTACCTCAAAAGGAAAAAAACGGAACTCTTATAAAATTACTTTGTTGTCCGTCTGTCCGTCCGTCTGTCTGTCTGTCTGTCTGTCTCGACGTCAAGACCCTTTATCTCGGGAACGCATGGAGGTATCGAGTTGAAATTAAAACCATATTCTCAATTCCACAGTCCCTTGAAGCTGTGAAAAAGTCAAACTTCTAAGTTTATGTAAAAAAAGATATGGCCGTTTATGCCGCAAAAAACCTATATTTCGACAGTCTCAAGGAAACCAAAGTTCATAGGTGCTTTCCATTGACCTAGAAATTTGGCGCATAATACAGTCTTATACTAGAATTCTGAAAACTATAAATTTGTAATTGAATACTAAAAAAATTAGTCTTTATATAAAGTATTTGTACGGAACCCTCGGTGGGCGAGTCCGACCCGCACTGGTCCGGCTTTTTAATTCATAATCGAGCATTTTTTTCCGAGAAGAAGTCCGTTATGTATAGGATATACTTAAGTTGGGTTTAAATGCCGTCTAAACTTTCCACTTTGTAACCAAACCTTTGCTGTTGGCATTAACTGTCAGTTTTTTCACCGCCGCTAACTGCTAGTTAACTGGAGTTCTTTTCGGAAAAATGCTCAATCCAGCGGTGGCAGCGTAAGGCGTGAGCGACATGCGTCGGATGTTTATGCAGAACTTAAATGCCTTATAGGAAATAAACATGATGTTTCTTCATTAGTTTTTTAATGCGGGTAAATTCTACCACATTTTTATGTTACATATATAGATACAAGAAATCAAAGTGCATAGAAAAATTCAATGGCGCTCACTTATGGTCCAGACGAGACCAGGAATCGAACCCGGTACCTCTAGATTTCCGGCCCAGCGTCTTTACCCTTCGACCACCGGAGCGAAGCACCCAGCAAGTTCCTTCAATTTTGATATCTACTTTGACTTTAGTATCATTCTGGTTTTAACCTAAACGCAATCTATGAGCGCTACACATGTATCCCACCTCGATGGAATTACTTTACAGCTTCGACGATCGAGCGAGAGATGGCGCTAATATAAATACCTTTTACTTGTTACTAAGAATTCACGAAATGTACCTTGCCCACATCAAATTAAACCCCCCCCCCCCCCCCCATTGCACACTTAAATCATTTCACAAATTCAACTCGTTAAAAATATGCGTTACCTCATTGCTGATCTCAAGTCCAGTATCCTTGATACCCGTGAAAAATTCTTCCTTGTTTAGTTGCTTGCTTCCATCATCATCCATTCTTCGGAAAATCCTGTGAATAAGAACTTTATATTACTAAATAGTGTCACGTTTCATTTGTTGATTTAATTTCATATCATTTCTTTCAACAACTGGAAGGAAAGTTAAGGTAAAGGTACCTATAATTTGATGTGCAGGCTTATAATAAACTAGCAATTGCCCTCGGCTTCGCCCGCGTTCTACCCTTTACTGTCCGAAGGGAACTCTTTACCGGGATATAAAGTATCCTATGTTTCAATCCAGGACTGGGTCTACTTGCGTGCCTAATATCACCTTAATCCATCCAGTTTTTACCCAGTTATTTAGTAACAAACATCCAAACATCTAAACATCCAAACATAAATCTTCACAAACTTTCGCATTTGTAATGTTAGTGGGATAGCACCTACGATTCGGCGTGCGGTAATAACACATTATGATACGAGTGAGCTATGTTTGGTCATTACAGTCGAGGCTGTGTTACACAGCCCGAACCGTCAGGCAAGGGCTGTAATAGGCTCGACTGTAATGACTAATGCCCACGAGTATCATACGACGTTTTTCAACACATTTGCGAGGAAAAAATACGTTTGGTAGTTGGTATACTTGCCTGCCTAGACCCATGATGCCAGAATCGCCGCGCGACAGGCACAATAGTCGCAACTTCTCGAGCGGGTCGGTGGTTGAGGCGAGCGCGCGGGCGCTCTTCTGCATCCTCTTCTAACGTTCGTTAGTTCGTACTTGCCTGCCTAGACCCATGATGTCAGAAGCACCGCGCGACAGGCACAACAGTCGCAACTTCTCGAGCGGGTCGGTGGTTGAGGCGAGCGCGCGGGCGCTCTTCTGCATCATCTTCTAACGTTCGGGAGTTCGTACTTGCCTGCCTAGACCCATGATGCCTGAAGCACCGCGCGACAGGCACAACAGTCGCAACTTCTCGAGCGGGTCGGTGGTTGAGGCGAGCGCGCGGGCGCTCTTCTGCATCAACTCCTCCTCCACGCGAGACGTCGCTGATTGCGGACGGTGCCATGCTACTGCGGAACGAAGAAAGAATACCTGCTAAATATTTATTAGGTACTAGTTATTACTTACTATACCATACCTATAACTACATATACTAGTAGCTATAAGGAAATAAGTTTCTTCTGGTACATTTATTATGTTGGTTCCTTAATTATCGACATGACCTACTTTATTAGTCTACTACTTCTGACTACTTTATTTTGACGACCGCTTTAGCTTAGTTGGTAGTGACCCTGCCTGCGAAGCAAGAGGTCCTGGGTTCGAATCCCGGTAAGGGCATTTATTTGTGTGATGAGCACGAATATTTGTTTCTGGGTCATGGATGTTTTCTATGTATTTAAGTATTTATATCTATTAAATATATCGTCGTCTAGTATCCATAACACAAGCCTTATTGAGCTTACTATGGGGCTAGTTCGATTTGTGTAAGATTGTCCCCTAATATTTATTTATTTATTTATTTATTAGTAGGTAAAGTATTACAGCTAGCTTTATGATGCAAATATGTACGACTGGGATGATTTTAAATATCTGGGGTAGACGTGCGCGCCGCCGCGGCGCGCCGCCGCCATAAGGAGCCGGCGCGCCGCCGCCGCCGCCGGTAGTTTAAAATTCGCGCCGAGTTAGAGACGAGTCAGTCAGTTAGCATGGCAAAACTGTGACGCCGATTGGAGTACCTTGGATTTCCTTGAAAATTAATGAGTGCCTCCATTTTTTTTTCGAGATTATCGAATCTCTTAACTTTAATTTGTAGGTATGTAAAAAATTCTAAAATCTAAACTAAGAGGCGTCGCTTTCTGCAGTATCCATTTATGTAACTAAGGATTTGTTTAGCTACCATAGCATTATGTATACACTCGGCGTCAAAAAAATCGCACATCCGCAGAGTTCAGCAAGGGAGCATTCTAGTTGGCCTCTCAATTAACCGGGCAAAAACAAAGGTTATGGTCGTGGACCGAGCTGAACAACTCACACGGACAGGAGAACTCTCTGACTTACAATTTGTCAGTGAATTTGTATATCTGGGGCTACCTAATCTAACCTAACCAAGGGGGAAGCGAGAGGGAAATTCGAAGGAGAACTGAAATGGCCAAATCTGCCATGAGTAAGATGACGCGAATATGGCAGGATCGGAAAGTCTCCAACAACACCAAAATGAGTATTGTGAGAACTCTCATCTGGTCTCTTAGATTTTTCTCTACGGCTCGGAATCTTGGACAATCCGGTCAGCAGAACGCAAGAAAATAGAGGCATTTGAAATGTGGTGCTGGAGACGAATGTTACGCATCCCATGTACAGCCAAGAGAACGAGCGTCTCCATCCTTCAGCAGCTTGGGATACGGACAAGGCTATCTACCACTTGCTACCAAAGGATTCTTGGTTATTTTGGACACATTGCCCGCCGTGAACCTGACAACTTGGAGAAACTTGTGGTTGTTGGGAAGATAGACGGCAAGCGGCGACGTGGCAGGTCTCCTACCCGATGGTCAGATCAGGTTTCCGCTCTCACAGGCCTCACAGTGACGACCGCCATGAAGAAGGCCGAGGACAGGATGGGATGGAAGCGATTGGTGACAGAGGTCATCGTAAAAAATTCAAGACGGACACGACCTTCAAGCAATGAAGTCAACGACTAGAGAGAGAATATCGATATCATTGAAAGCTTGTTTAATGCTCTTTCAATTAACAACTGCTTTATTTTATGAAAACTCGTGGATTATGTAGAGGAGGGGTTCTAAAAAAAGTGGGAGGGGTTCTAAAAAAAGTGGGAGGAGTACGGGTGTAATAGAATGCTTTTGATGGTACTGATTGACATTATTTCACAGTGTTTTAATAGATTGAATTCATAATGTAATTGATTAGTGTTACGTGCACGCGCCCACACAGCCCGCGATCTTTCCATTTTAAACAACCTTAACGTTCTAATGGAGCGTAAGTATTTATTTCAAAAAATAAAGTTTCTATACTGCTCTGTTTATATTCTGTGACAAGTGGTGACGCAACCCTATTGATCAACGCCAAAGCGGCATTGACAAAGAAACTTGTGCCGACAAGTTTCTTTGTGTCGCGCCGCCTGTATTGTTAGATTCGAATAGCGAGGGAGCGGCCTTGAATACATTGAAGACATTGAAGGCATTGAAGACATCGAGGACATTGAAGACATTGAAGACATTGAAGACACTGAAGACATTGAAGACACTGAAGACATTGAAGGAAGACATTGAAGACATTGAAGACACTGAAGACACTGAAGACATTGAAGACATTGAAGACATTGAAGATATTGAAGACATTGAAGACATTGAAGACACTGAAGACACTGAAGACATTGAAGGAAGACATTGAAGACACTGAAGACACTGAAGACGTTGACGCAAGTGACGAGCGTGGTTTAAATACGAGTCGTGCGCTACGGTCGGAAACATTTTCTTTGCAAACCCGAACAGTACGGACGTCTGGCTGACGTAGATTCTCGCCGCGTAAATTGTTTCGTATTTAAATTGTTTTGTGGAATGGTTTGGTGTTTGATGGATTTTAATGACTGACTATGACTAATTGTCCATTAAATATTAAACCATTTTATTGTTATTTTATAATTGAAATATCACGCATTTAAATTGTTTTGTGGAGTGATTTGGTGTTTGATGGATTTTAATTGTCCGTTAAGTATTGAATCATTCTATTATTATTTTGTAATTGATTTTAAATGTATTTTTTGAAATTACGGTTTTACATGATTGAATGGCGGAGTGTTTTGTGGATTTATCCACTGACTATTTGGCTATTTAATTATTGTTTTAATCGTAAGTTTCGTGTGATATTATTTGATTTGATTTACGCCAGAATCCGTACATTAGCGAAGTGTGCTAAACAGAGCTTTTAACAACGAATAACGGTGACAAACGTTGAAAGCTCTGTGTTCATAGTTTAACGTAGCTTTCAAGGGTGGCATCCTTGACTCCAGATCTTATATAATGCTGGAGAATGCCTCGAGGTTCAATGGGGTCCAGCTAGCGTATATCTGAGAGGACCACAGAGTTGGACATTTGGGATACCATACTCTTGGAGCTGCGCTAGTCCCGAATCTCGGTCTTGTTAAATATATTTATCTATTATTTTATATACACGGATAGAATTGTCTTACTTTGCGTATCCATAGCTGTTTCATCAAGCTTATTGCGCAAGGGGGAGGCACTCACACTGGGTTGTAAGTTGCTTTCTCAGTCACCCAACTGAATTTTAGTTGCATAGTTAGGGACACACTACACTCACGCATTTAAATATGAGGCCGGCCTTTTTGATATACAAACTTTAGTAGTGATGGGAAACAGATAGATTTAGAGTCACACACATTGGGGGCGGGATAGTGCAGGCGGATAGGAAACTATTTTGTAGCTAATTTATTATTTAGGTAGCATTATTATTTTTTAACTCATTTTAATTAGTTATAGTTATCCTCTGATAATAATTATCTGGGTTTATTGGTATCTGATGGAATTCCTGGTTATTTTAACTGTTTACTTGTATCTTTCTAAGATGTCACGAATTCTAATTATAATGTTGAAACAATTAATTAAATTTTACTTGCAAATAATTTATTCAGGAAAGTATAAGCTAAGAATGGCTTACCCCAGTCTAGATTTAGACTACCAGAATGTTCTGGGCTTGCTGAGCCGCCCCAGACTTCTATCTACCTCATCATGCTATCTTGAATAAAATAAAAGATATAGGCTTGCGGAGCTGTCCTGTATCTTATTTAACTATACCATTTCAGACCGTTGTATTGGAGATTGTGACATCTAATTTTAACATTAATTGAATATTTTGTTCTGGAGAGTATAAGCTAAGAATAGCTTCAGTCTAGATTTAGACTTATAGAATGTTCTATGCAGGCAGAGCAGACATAGACTTCTATTACCTCATCATACTATCTTGAATGAAATCAAATCTAAGGCTGATTGAATTGCCTAACATCACTGAAGATTGAAACTTCTTTATTGATTTATTTGAATATTACTTTTACGAAAAATATTAGCTAAGAATGGCTTAAGCCTAGATTTAGGCTTGCAGATGTTTAGAGCTTGCTAAAGCCGTCTCTAACTTCTGTTGTCTCATCATACTATTCTGAATGATTGTAATAATATAGGCTTATGAAGCTGGCCTAAATTCGACAAGGTATAAAGGAAGGATTCCATCTTTTCCTTAGACATCGACTCGTTGACAAGACCTTTACAGAAGTAAATACCTACCGGCGGACAAATGTTTCGTTGCTTTATTTTGTCCTCAACGGCCCTTGGTTATAAAGCGATAGTAGATTGAAACCTGTGGGAAAAGGATGCTTAATATGGCACCCACATATCAGAGTATAATTTGCATTAGCTTTCCTTGAAATAAGCCTGAAATGGTGAATGTTCTGCTTTCTTTGGAGAGTAAGAATGTAATATCCATTCAGCACAAAAAAATACTCCCTTTGCATATCTCCTCTCGAAATGATTAGATTGCGTGCTAATCACCATTGAACTCTGAGAAGCCTCTTCCAGGCTAGGAGGCGAGGACTGCCCATGCATCAGGCTGAGGTCCACCGACAGTAGCGAGGAGTGTGCTACTGTCCTGTGCTCCAGTAATAACAGAGTTCAATAGCAGTAGCTAGGTACATTCAGACAAACCTTGACTTTGACAATATGACTAAACCACTTCCGACTATTTATCTTTGCCTCTATCACTTACCATACTAATCTTCTTTGACTATAGACTTTAGTATTAATAGGTAACGAATAAATAGGTATAGGTATTACTCGTAGGGATAAATAGGTATAGGTGTGTGCAAAGAAATAGCTGAGTTCTGTGTGTTACATTAAAGAATATGGGTTCGCGGCTCATAATGTAGTGTCCTACCATTAGACTAGACGATCATACGGCTGGCCAATTAATTAAGACGAAACGCACGATAGGTTAATTAGGTACCATTTTAAAAATACACGCATAAAGTTAACATTAAAGTATCGTTAAAATTTAATAAACTAAGAGCGTTAGACGTTGCTTTTACAATGGTGCCGTGACCAGGATGTAGAACTATTTTATAGTTCTATTTTGACGACTAGCGTGTATTTTTCAAATTAAATTAAGATGATGCCTTCTTGGCACAATGTTGCTTGTGAAAATTGGAGTGTACCATAGGATTCTGCTGTTTCTTTGCGCACTTTTTATCCAGAAACTAAGTATAAGTTTCTATTTTTAAGTTATTTTTATTAACATTAAAGAACTTACTTTAATTAGGGAGTTGCAAGTATTATATGTATGTATAAAGCGCTTTGTACCGTACGGTTCCGACACGCATTTGGTTGATTTGACTTGAAATTTATGTTTAGGCGGATCTCACACTGCAGCGCGAGTCGAGGCGGCGCGCGACTCGGCGATTTTCGGCTTTGTATGTAGAATCATCGATTTATATAGAGGGATCGCGGGGTGGCGCACGCTGGCGCGTGGATCGCGGCGAATTCGGTGTGTTCTTCGCCTTAGAAGCGTAAAATAGTACAATTTTTAGTCGACTTATACTTTAGTATTACTTTTATAATAGAAAGTCATAAGCGCCATACATTTTTTATTAACATAAGCTCTTTTAACATATGCGTCATAAGAATGCAATATCGCCGTATTCGGGGAATTCAGCAACTTAATTTGGTAGCATTTTAGTCTTGTGGGCTTTTTTGGAATAGAAGCCGTAAGGACGCAAGAGCTATAAATTTAATATTAACATAAGCCTTTTATCTTAAGCGTGACATAGTGATGCATGACATAGATGTACGTAACTACCTATACGTAATGTGGAAGTGCGGTTGGTCGTAATCGTAATGTTTACTATTGCTTTTTTTTTATGATAATTTATATTCAATGAAGTAGGTTTAGGATTATTGTGGTTTATTTTATTGGTTATGTGCATTACTATTACTTTCCATCAGGTGTTAAGTTTGAACATGAGATAGTGAAGTGAGAACTTTTAATGACGATGCATATTTTATTTTCGTCAAGGGCGAAAAGGGTTAATAAGCTACTTTCCATTGGGTGGCCGATTATCTTGGTTGTTTAAATTATTTTAATAGGATACTAGATACTTTATTTAATTAGGAACACTACTGGTTTTCTCGATCATTCATTATGTTTAAATAATTCCCATATATTTTTACCTGAATTAAATATTTAAGGCAGGTTATATTTGCTTTAAATTTAGTGTTTTCTTTTATAGTATATCAATGACCTAATTGGGAAGGTATTTAAAAGTTTGGGGGCGAACATTTTCGGCCTTGTAGTTACTATTACCGGGAACTGTTGTTAAAAGCTGTAATGATTAATTGCATGCCTCGCATCTAGATGTGTCGCTACAGATCTCACTCGGTGAACGTTGCGAGCGAGTTTGATAATTTTACTTGATGAGAGTGGCGAGAAAAATCACAGCGGTCAAGTGAATCTCACTGTGTCCGCGTATTTATTTTTTATAATTGGTGTTAACGTGTTAATTGGTCAACACATCGACTACTTTGGAGTGATTTTCCATGATAGGTGTGCACAATCTTTATGACAAGTGCTGTGTGTGTATTGTACATTTCACTGAATCACTTCTCTATACTCGTGACTCTCAGACAAGGTTATTAGTGTTAATGTATTTTTATTTCATTGTCCATAACTTTTGGACATGCCCTAGGTTAAAGACATTATTCGGGCATAAGAATTTGCAATCTGAGTAATTATATTTGAAGGAGCGTATTGTTGCCGTCGCTGATACTAGCGTTTGTTTTCGCCAGCATTCGCAACGCTCGAATAGCCTAGCTGCGCGGAGACCATCATATACGTATTCTACTCTATTACTGGTCGAGGGTTCGCTTCCTGCGGGAGATATTCTTTTTATTTTTTTTCTTTAATTAAGATTTTATAGTTTTTTTTTGTATTGAAACTTTCTGTGTTTCTCTGTTGCTAGTTTTAATTCATAGATTTAATTTTATTCACAATATCTAGTATAAGTTGATTTAATTAATACATCCGTTATTACTTTTGTGCACAACTCTTCAGTTATCTCTCTATACGAATTATAACCACGACAAAGCTTAGGATAGACTAGATAGTTTTATCATTTAATATTAATGATAAACGTGTATTGTAAGCGGGATGATGATGATGACTTATAGTATTTCAAGTTTTAAAATTATGGGGGCGAATTAAAAAAAATTATTAATAATAGGTCATATTATTATGTAGCATTCTTTGGGGAATGCCTATTTTCTGCATGGAAACGGAAACGCTGCACGGAATTCTATTAACCATACGGGTGATACGAGACTCTAACGAGCGACCCTCGCTAGTTTCGTCGGCCGTTTTTCGTTGCCGCGATCTTGAGCGCTCCGAGAAACGTGTGATCGCGCCGCGCCGCGAGGCGGAGCATTGTGTTTTTTGTAGTATTATTCCGATTTATTTCGTTATTAAAATTTAATTTAAGTAGGTATGTAAGATTTTTGTAGGATTAGTGAGTTATGCGACCGGATAGTTAAATGTCAATGTGTGTAATAGAGATGGAGATGTGTATTGTGTTGTGGAAGTTTTTGGATGAATTTCGTTATCAACAGTATGTATGTATGTATGTATGTAAACACTTTATTGCACATAAAATCATACAGAAACGGTACAAAGAACAATGGTTTGTACAAGGGCGAACTTATCCCTGTAAGGGGTCTCTTCCAGCTAGCCTTTGAGCAAATGAGAAAGAATAACTATCGTCAAAAAAGATAGACAAACTCACAAAATTAATGTATGTATGTAAATATGTATTGTATTAGTAGATTAGGTAAAGTATATGATACTTAGACACAATTGGTTATTAGTCCGTGGTCATCTAGTAGATTAAAATTCTACGCGCATACTTTCTTAGGTAGATGTATTGTATTGTATTGTATTTGAATGTTATGAATGTCATCTTCAGATTAGTTTACGAACTATTTGAGAATTGGGTAATTACTCGTACATTAAGAGCGCGCCAAGCTTTTGGTGCTCATCGATTTTAGATATTCTGTGCGCGTCGTGTACGTGTGCGTTTTCGGTGCCATGCGTGGGCGCAGGCGACACAGGATCCCCGTTCGACAGCCAAAGCACGACTGATGTGATGTGACCAGAGGGATTGAGGAAACGCGAGGCGAGGCGGCTCGAGTTAGAGCGGACGGAACACGCGCGTCTTTAGGTATTTCCTTCGTATTGTTCAAACTATACAGATTTTGAAAACGTAAAACGTACACGTTATGAACAACATTTTTTTTTGTTACTATTTAGAAACTGATGACCTTCCGTACAGTATTCATGACATACTGAGGGTTTGTTGTGTATTTTGGAGCTAACTTTAGAATTTTTCTCTATCGAGCGAAATCGAATTAATCGTGTTTCTGAAACGTATGGGTAGGTACTTTGAAGAGTGAATTCTTGAAATGTCTTACATATTGTTTTTATAACTAGATCTTTAGTAATAACGTTGCAGCGGGAATCAAACCAACGCAATTTTTGCGAAATTGGCATGACTCTCTCTCTTAAAAATTTGGTAATTTGGGGTCTAGTAAAGTTATTAACGTAAATTACATTTAATGTTGATTAACATCCGTTTCAACATTGAATAATATTTATGTTATTTAAAGTATTTATTTTGTTTTATTACTTATTTATGACCATAATAGTTGTTGGTGAGTTAAGAGGAGTTCAATTAAATAGTGAAATGAATATTACTGAGGCTGTATATTGTCTCTCTACAAAGACTTTTACAAGACTAACTTACAACTAACTCCTCACACTAATAGAGCGTGATCGACGGAGGCGAAACATGTTGCTCTCTATTTCATGCAAGGCGCATTTGCGACATCTCGTAATGAAGTATTAGATTCGCTAACAGTAGTTCATGTTGTATTAAAGTAATTTTCGGTTAATTAGTATTATCAAGGGTTGGGGTTTGATATATGATTCTAGCATTTGCATACATTCTGGAATAAATAGTTTATTTATGGTGGGATTAAGTGAGGTAAATGACATATCTTAATTATTTTAATTAAATTTTATTATTTAATACTAGAGGGGGGAAAAGTTTTATGGATGTTTGGCCGCAACTAATGAACTTCGGCAGGATGATCAAATCGAGTGTTTTAGAGTATGAGGAGGAATGTATTGGATTATGTTACGATAAATGAAAGCATGATGTACGAATGTGGAACTTGAATGACCGATTTGATGGAAAGTTGATGGGAGTGAATGGATTTGTTCAATTTGACGGAGTTTGAGTTGAGGTCAACTCAGTAGTGTCGGTGTCCGAATCCTAAAAGTAAAAATAATGACAATGAATATTGTTATTATTCACAAAAATAGATATCATAGTTTTAGGCGCTAGGTTACAATCGCTATGCGATAAGACCCATGTTGGGTAAGCTATGGTGTCTAAAACTCTACAAGGTATGAAGACTAAATGACTATTACACACCCACGTTTGATTTTAGAGGTATCAACGGAGTACATTGGTTTTATAGGTTAGGGTATTGGTTTTATTGGTTTTATAGGTTTAATTATACGCGGAAGGCAGGAAGATTATGGGTACAAATTTAACGAGTAACTATTATTAATAATGTGCTAGCGAAAGCATAACCAATCATACTGTTAGCAAGACATGAATTAATTAGAAAATACTTTTCTTTTTAAATAAAAGTGGTATGTATAATTTTGTAGAAAATATTTTTTCTGAAATTATGTTTCATTACTTTCAATTTAGGCAATGTAAAATTGCTTGCTTGTTTATAATTTACTATTATCTTGCTAATAGCAACCATATCTATGGTATACACATCATGTGCGGTTATGTTTTGTTGTTGATTAATCTAAAACGAATGTGGATACACTCTCCGAGAAAACGTGTAGTGGGGGTGACGGGGTGATTGGAGTGGGATCGGACTTTATGTATTGAATAATGAACGTTCCAATTCTTGATACGAAAGGTTTTCTTGACCGGCGAGGAGGTTCTTGTTGATTTCATTATATCTCGGTCAACGTGAGGTCGGGAAACAGTCGGGCAATGTGACTACCTCCCAAATGAAAGGGACAAGGATCGTTTCACAGGATTCGTTGGCCTCACAAACCAACGCTTCAGCTGGAAAAAGAATTCTTGGGAAGGGACAGTCAAGGTTCACTACTGGAGTTCAAGTTTCATTCCGGCATTTTGTCACTTCTGATACACTTAGTATTGGTATAAATACACATTCATGATGGGGGGGAAAGGAGTTGGACACTGATGGTGCTGAAATTCCAATTGTAATTAGAATCATTAGCTTATTGAATCTCAAATTTAGCGGTTTCAAAAACCAATATAGGGGAGAATAGGGTGAGGTATCTTATTTAATTTAATGAGTTTTGTTTTGCAAAGATTTGAGGGAGTTCGATAAATCTACGTGTTTGGCAGAAGTTTACACACTGCGATTTTATCGAGGGGGCGGCTGTAATAGAATGCTTTTGATGGTACTGATTGACATTATTTCACAGTGTTTTAATAGATTGAATTCATAATGTAATTGATTAGTGTTACGTGCACGCGCCCACACAGCCCGCGATCTTTCCATTTTAAACAACCTTAACGTTCTAATGGAGCGTAAGTATTTATTTCAAAAAATAAAGTTTCTATACTGCTCTATTTATATTCTGTGACAAGTGGTGACGCAACCCTATTGATCAACGCCAAAGCGGCATTGACAAAGAAACTTGTGCCGACAAGTTTCTTTGTGTCGCGCCGCCTGTATTGTTAGATTCGAATAGCGAGGGAGCGGCCTTGAATACATTGAAGACATTGAAGGCATTGAAGACATCGAGGACATTGAAGACATTGAAGACATTGAAGACACTGAAGACATTGAAGACACTGAAGACATTGAAGGAAGACATTGAAGACATTGAAGACACTGAAGACACTGAAGACATTGAAGACATTGAAGACATTGAAGATATTGAAGACATTGAAGACATTGAAGACACTGAAGACACTGAAGACATTGAAGGAAGACATTGAAGACACTGAAGACACTGAAGACGTTGACGCAAGTGACGAGCGTGGTTTAAATACGAGTCGTGCGCTACGGTCGGAAACATTTTCTTTGCAAACCCGAACAGTACGGACGTCTGGCTGACGTAGATTCTCGCCGCGTAAATTGTTTCGTATTTAAATTGTTTTGTGGAATGGTTTGGTGTTTGATGGATTTTAATGACTGACTATGACTAATTGTCCATTAAATATTAAACCATTTTATTGTTATTTTATAATTGAAATATCACGCATTTAAATTGTTTTGTGGAGTGATTTGGTGTTTGATGGATTTTAATTGTCCGTTAAGTATTGAATCATTCTATTATTATTTTGTAATTGATTTTAAATGTATTTTTTGAAATTACGGTTTTACATGATTGAATGGCGGAGTGTTTTGTGGATTTATCCACTGACTATTTGGCTATTTAATTATTGTTTTAATCGTAAGTTTCGTGTGATATTATTTGATTTGATTTACGCCAGAATCCGTACATTAGCGAAGTGTGCTAAACAGAGCTTTTAACAACGAATAACGGTGACAAACGTTGAAAGCTCTGTGTTCATAGTTTAACGTAGCTTTCAAGGGTGGCATCCTTGACTCCAGATCTTATATAATGCTGGAGAATGCCTCGAGGTTCAATGGGGTCCAGCTAGCGTATATCTGAGAGGACCACAGAGTTGGACATTTGGGATACCATACTCTTGGAGCTGCGCTAGTCCCGAATCTCGGTCTTGTTAAATATATTTATCTATTATTTTATATACACGGATAGAATTGTCTTACTTTGCGTATCCATAGCTGTTTCATCAAGCTTATTGCGCAAGGGGGAGGCACTCACACTGGGTTGTAAGTTGCTTTCTCAGTCACCCAACTGAATTTTAGTTGCATAGTTAGGGACACACTACACTCACGCATTTAAATATGAGGCCGGCCTTTTTGATATACAAACTTTAGTAGTGATGGGAAACAGATAGATTTAGAGTCACACACATTGGGGGCGGGATAGTGCAGGCGGATAGGAAACTATTTTGTAGCTAATTTATTATTTAGGTAGCATTATTATTTTTTAACTCATTTTAATTAGTTATAGTTATCCTCTGATAATAATTATCTGGGTTTATTGGTATCTGATGGAATTCCTGGTTATTTTAACTGTTTACTTGTATCTTTCTAAGATGTCACGAATTCTAATTATAATGTTGAAACAATTAATTAAATTTTACTTGCAAATAATTTATTCAGGAAAGTATAAGCTAAGAATGGCTTACCCCAGTCTAGATTTAGACTACCAGAATGTTCTGGGCTTGCTGAGCCGCCCCAGACTTCTATCTACCTCATCATGCTATCTTGAATAAAATAAAAGATATAGGCTTGCGGAGCTGTCCTGTATCTTATTTAACTATACCATTTCAGACCGTTGTATTGGAGATTGTGACATCTAATTTTAACATTAATTGAATATTTTGTTCTGGAGAGTATAAGCTAAGAATAGCTTCAGTCTAGATTTAGACTTATAGAATGTTCTATGCAGGCAGAGCAGACATAGACTTCTATTACCTCATCATACTATCTTGAATGAAATCAAATCTAAGGCTGATTGAATTGCCTAACATCACTGAAGATTGAAACTTCTTTATTGATTTATTTGAATATTACTTTTACGAAAAATATTAGCTAAGAATGGCTTAAGCCTAGATTTAGGCTTGCAGATGTTTAGAGCTTGCTAAAGCCGTCTCTAACTTCTGTTGTCTCATCATACTATTCTGAATGATTGTAATAATATAGGCTTATGAAGCTGGCCTAAATTCGACAAGGTATAAAGGAAGGATTCCATCTTTTCCTTAGACATCGACTCGTTGACAAGACCTTTACAGAAGTAAATACCTACCGGCGGACAAATGTTTCGTTGCTTTATTTTGTCCTCAACGGCCCTTGGTTATAAAGCGATAGTAGATTGAAACCTGTGGGAAAAGGATGCTTAATATGGCACCCACATATCAGAGTATAATTTGCATTAGCTTTCCTTGAAATAAGCCTGAAATGGTGAATGTTCTGCTTTCTTTGGAGAGTAAGAATGTAATATCCATTCAGCACAAAAAAATACTCCCTTTGCATATCTCCTCTCGAAATGATTAGATTGCGTGCTAATCACCATTGAACTCTGAGAAGCCTCTTCCAGGCTAGGAGGCGAGGACTGCCCATGCATCAGGCTGAGGTCCACCGACAGTAGCGAGGAGTGTGCTACTGTCCTGTGCTCCAGTAATAACAGAGTTCAATAGCAGTAGCTAGGTACATTCAGACAAACCTTGACTTTGACAATATGACTAAACCACTTCCGACTATTTATCTTTGCCTCTATCACTTACCATACTAATCTTCTTTGACTATAGACTTTAGTATTAATAGGTAACGAATAAATAGGTATAGGTATTACTCGTAGGGATAAATAGGTATAGGTGTGTGCAAAGAAATAGCTGAGTTCTGTGTGTTACATTAAAGAATATGGGTTCGCGGCTCATAATGTAGTGTCCTACCATTAGACTAGACGATCATACGGCTGGCCAATTAATTAAGACGAAACGCACGATAGGTTAATTAGGTACCATTTTAAAAATACACGCATAAAGTTAACATTAAAGTATCGTTAAAATTTAATAAACTAAGAGCGTTAGACGTTGCTTTTACACGGGCTCACGATTTCTGCCTCTTTTCACACGTTTAAACAAGTTTTTATTGGTCAATCGTGTCTCGATCGCTATCCAGGTTTGTTAACAATTACACCTGAAGAGAAAAAACAAGGAATTATTCTTTGCAGATGATGCTTCTGCTGATGAAGCCGGTCTTGTCGTAGCACTACTTCAAGCAGGAGTACAGCAGGGTAATGTTGCCTGGCAACACAATCTAAGCCATTTCACTGTTCCACGAGTATTCCAATGGTTTGAAGACACTAAAAGGCTTAACCAGAAGACTTAAGATTCTGACGATGACAGTGCATTTCTGAGAGAGACGACCGCTTCATCGTTTTAACGTCCCTGCTTAATCAGTTTTACAATGCTGTCCGGCTCTTACAGTAGTTTCTAAAAGCTTGCAGGACATCAATTAGCAGCTCTAGGGTTGGAAGAAGCCAACAAGAGAAGAACATCTTATCTCATAGAGCTGCCGCAAGTCCCAAATTGACCACACAGCAGTGGCGTGGCGTCCAAACAACTCGATTCCTACCGGTTTGTCTAATATAAGGCTTTTGACCATGTTATTCTAGAGCTCTTAAGGAAAATGTACGCCAAATCTGCACCCGCTTGCCCTAGGATATCTTTTACGCCACGCCACTGCCACACAGCATCGCAGGACACAAGCATGCATCGAAAACATCGTGAACTACGGCGGTGACTCGTGCATATCCTGGGGCGGCATGGCAAGCGCAGGAAAAACTGAGCTTGTGTGAGTTTCTTAGCCAGGTGGAGATCGCCGCCAGGGAGCCCTGACTGCTCGATGATTCATTTTGGTGATCCTAAAAAATCAAGTGGTATCTTATACCGCTTTTATCATTCGTGGGTTCACTTTCACGAGTTTCACGCACGGTAACGCCCGCACAGGCGCACACACAGTGTATTAATTGTCAGCGACTTACTGGAGGAGTTCAGGATTCCTTTTTTGCATTGGCCAGCAAGAAATCCAGTCTTGAACCTCTAGAATGAACTGAACGATGAGTAAGGTTACAGGATCCCGTTCATAGTCAACGTTTAAGTTGTACGTAATGTACGAGTGAGGGAACATTCCTCAGGAATGTATCACCAAACAATAGAGTGAAGTTTGGATAGCGATTGAGACACGATTGGCCAATTAAAATTTGTTTAAACGTGTGGCAAGGGGCAGTTGGCCGCGAGCGACATTTGTATGGAACTCCACTTCTAACTGGCCTGCAAGTGTGATAAAGCCTTTAGTATTGAAAGCCTACCTAAATACCTATTTACAAAGTTGAAAAATCTCACGCCGCCGGCGTTACGCCGCCGCCGTGGATTTTTTCGCGGCGCGCCGCCGCCGATTTTTTTTCGATCGGCGCGCATGTCTAGGGGGCACGGCATTGCCCCCACCAAGTCGAGCAAAACAAAGGCACGGCCGTACTATTATTATATCGGCTGGCTATTTTCAACCTCCAGTAAATTTGCGCTGGCTAAAGTTAGAACCCTGAATTTTCAGGGATATATAAGGCATAATATGACTTAGATATATTCTCAATAACATTCCATTTGAACTTGTAGTTTATTAAGAACCTTTGCATGTCAAAGTTCCTTAGTTTTGTCACTGACTCACTGGCCACTGATGATCATCATAATTCTAAGGTACTTATAGCAGACCCACAAGCTCCAAATTTTAAACATAATTAGTTTTTAGCCTATCAAGTCATGCAAAACCTAAAAATATTGGAATTTCATTAAGAACTGCATAAGTAATTGCATTTGCGATTACAAATATTATTGTAGTTCAAATTGGAAATAGAATGGATTGGAATGTAATAAATAAAGGAAGACCACTTACAAAAAGAAATGAGATCCCATCAAAAACATTACATGTAAAAAGATGCAAGTCTCGCACCGCAGTTCTCTATCTACAACGAAAAAGTATTGAGGTATGTAGGTAATGTTAAACCAAGTCAGTACCGAAGGGGTGTCCACAGAACTCGATTTCCACCGACTTGCCTATTATTTAACCGAGGAGGAACACATTTTATAGCTATCAAATAAAGAATCTTCCACGGGTAAATAAAAGGTATCTCGAAACTTTTTTGCCGTCGGAGAACTGCGTTGCGAGACTACATGTAATGTTTTTGGTGGGATAAGGTTTACAGTACCTACTACAAATTACTAGATAATAAAATTGTACCAGTAGTAGTCTTGACGGGCATACAATACAATAGGTACAATCATACTTTATTGAACACCATAAGACAAAATTACAATGCAAACTTATATAAAAACGGTGGTAAACGGTAAACCATAGGCGATCTTATCGCTAAAGCGCAATCTCTTCTAGACAACCTTATATATGGAGTATAATTGTTATGTTTTCCAAAAAGAAAACATAGATTCTAACCGTAGGTATCTACATCACGCAAAACACCATAAGGGTTCCTTTTTTACCATTTTGGTATGGAACCCTAAAAAGATACCTACCTGGATATCTATCTAACGATGTCCTAAGCTCTCACAAAGTAGGAGGTATTAAAAGTTAACAATTGATCGCACCTGAAGGTAAGCAATTATGTTCTATGAAATGTTAAATAATAACGTGTCACTACCTACTAAAAACTAGTCTCAGCGGCCAAGTTAACCTAGAAACGTGAACAAATCAATACCGGTCAGAACGAGACAGGATAGGAAAGTTTGTTACAATTTAGTCGATTAAAACAACAATGAAAGTAATTTTACAGCAGTCCCGTAACGGAAATTAAGCGGCGTTATCTACACGCAAGTATCTGCTACATACATAGTGGTCGAAACCTTACTGAAAATATAGGAAACTAACACAAGTCTCAAGTATTTCATAACCTATAAAATCTAAAATGAACTCACCGTTAGAATTCGTTCTACTTTTACCGGAATACAGAGCATACATGGTTTACTGCTTATCAATCATTTGTAGACACCACTGTTACCTAATATCACAGCGTAAACATTTTCTTGAGAACTTTCGGACGGAATGCGTCTTCCAGGCGTCGAAGCCTTTGGCCGACTAACTGAATGAAACGTTCCAAGTGGTACATGCTAAGATCGCCTGACTGACTACCGTTAGGTGTAAAACACCCCTATTAGATTACCTAGTCCGGACTAGGACAATATTTATTGTGATACACTGTTATCCTTTAGCATATAGGTATACATATACTACGGGTGGTCACCGGAGGGGGGGTAAGCGGTCAAATTATTGCAAATAATGGGTCATACGGGTACGTTCCCTAGTTACCTTCGAATTTCTTCGCGGATATATGCAGATTTCCTCGCGATGTTTTTCCTTCACCGCATAGCTAATGGTAAATATCTAATAATATTTCGTACATAAGTTCCGAAAAACTCATTGGTAGCCAGGATTCGAACCCACATGATTATGGATAAACTGTAAATTCCAGAGACGCGAAAACTTTGGCATGGTCCAAGACTATTGAACGTATAATACCAATACAATTTGTAGCAAACCCATAGTTCCGGTATCAATAAAAATTATGCAGGATTACAGGATATAAAACCACAATAATACTAAACTGAAAAAAAAAAAACATTTACCGCAATACATTTTTTTGATCCGTAACGCAGTAACAGCTCAATTTAAAAACTCGTTGTAAGTGGCAAGCAACAAGAAACTGGCAAGAATCCATTAAGCGCAGAAACTTCTTTCTTCTTAGATTAGTCAGCTAACAATAAACACTATAAGTACTATAATAACTTTTATAAGAAATAAGTAGTTAATGTTAGGATATCCTGAATAAAGAACCTCCCATCCAGGTAAGTGGTGTTCGTTCTAGATAATTCATAGTTCTGCAGCCCTTACCAATAGTTTTCAGTATCCCGTGCGCATGATCTTTCTTTTAACCCTGTGTAATTAGCAGCAAAACATATCAAAATAATTAAAGATTCTATCTACTAAAATTCCGAATCAAATAAGTTTTAGACAATAAAGTGACTACTTACTACGTACTAATTAATTACTGTAAAGCGTGTAATATGTACTGTAAAGCGTGGATGGCTTGGGATTGGGACATAGAATATAGTAAATTACACGACTAGGGTGGTAAAACAAAGAAAGACCGAGATCGCAGATGTTTGCGGCCCGAGCTGCAAGCGAGGGACGTAAATATGCGCTCGAGGGCATTCTTTATTACCTCCCGTGTACATCATTTTATGTCTAAACATGGCCAGAAAGCTGCTTTTTCCGTACGCTTAGCGTGCGGTTAAAGCCACTTTTTGGCCAGGTGGGTGAGGCATAAAATAAATAACAAGACTGGGCCAGTGAGGGGCAATGACCTACACATTGACAATTGCCCTGCCTTGCTTTTGTAAGCCGAAGAAATATAAAGACTAGGGTAACCCTAACCCTTGAAGCAATGCCACATAAAAGTCATCCGTATTCCACAAGAATTATTCGCATGGAGTCCGGCCGTAGTAGGTACCTAACCTATGCTATGCCGATATCTCAATAACATTCCCATACTTATATTTGTCATTGTCTTGGACGAAATAGACCGTGAACTAATTGTTTGGAACGAATAGATACTATGCAAGACAATATCAAATACGCATTTGAATGTTTATCCGTTTTGTTTGTTCCAATGTATGAATACAATAGGAATAACGCTATCAGTCTACTTATAGAGGGCTATAAAAGAAAAAGTACGAGTAGGTAGGTACCTACTTTTATTCCGTGGTACTTACGTGCATACCTAGACATTAAACACCCAAGGAGGTCGCGATTTGAGTTAAAAAAAAAACAGTCAAGTGCGAGTCGGACTCGCGCACCGAGGGTTCCGCACAAACTCGTAAGTAGATACGTGAATAGTCCAAGAAAAAGTCTATGGCGGTTAGTTTAGTAGAAGCAAATAAGTATATGTTACTTACGATTTTTTTAAATTTAAAAAAACGGTGCTATTTAGGAAAACCGTTATAATATAATAGTTGGTAATTATTACAGATTTTTCTGTTCAGTAACTTCGAAGATAATAGGGGGGGGGGGGGGGGTGGTATTTTTTTTTAACGTTTTGATCATAAATCAAAAAGTACATAATTAACAAAAAATCTAAAAATGGCTTTGGAACCTACAAATTAAGCCCTTTCATTTGATACAACAGCAAAACTTTAAATTTTCGACCTGCCATTACGGCCTTTAAAAAAAAAGTAAAAAAGGTACAAGATTTTTTATGTCAAATAGGGTCGGGTTGGCGACTTTTAAAACTATTCCAAATTTCATATCGGTAGCATCAGTAGTTCCCGAGATATCTGGCTGTGACAGACGGACAGACAGACAGACAGAGTCGCACTATAAGGGTTCCTTTTTACCATTTTGGTTCGGAACCCTAATGATCATCCATAACAGATGTTGGCATTTACTCAACTATCTACTATTTATCAGCTTTTACGATGGAAGAGTTGCGAGAATTAGCATAAATTGTTTTGCGGGTGTACCTACCTACTCATTTATTATTGATAAAAAGATCCGTTAGTACCAATATGCGGGCGTAAGTATTAAATGCGCGTATACATACCTATTGACAAAATGGATATCTAGTAACTATATAACTATCATCATTTCAACATTTTAACTAAATTGAAAATTAGAGGCTTAATTAAATTTGTGTGCATTCTTCTGTTTTTGAACCAATATTTTATTTAGGTCAAAATGTACTTTAACTCTGAAAAACTGGCACATATGACAATGTATGAATTGGTTCACTTTAGGTACAACCTTGAACATAAAAAAAAACAATGTATTAGTTATTTAAGTAGCTCATTCTCACACTGTAAAGAGTCAAATTTTAACAAACGATAACTTGATTATAATGAAATTCGTGAATAAACTTCGCGTGTGGAAGGACGCTGAAAGTAATAAACATGCAAGCAATTAGGTAATGTCCCTACGGTGAAACAACTGTAACCATGAAAGCGCTATGACCTCATGCTACCTACCTACGATTATAACTAAATTCGGGTATCAGCGTAATTTGTCCCATTCGTTTTTGGTTCAATTCTTATTTCGTCTCATCTATATTCGTCACACATTCTTTATTAAGACTGTGTTCTATTCTTTATAATACATAAAGAATGTGTGACGAATATAATACGAATTCAACAAAAAACTAATGGGACGAATTACGCTGATACCTAAATTTGGTACTGCATTAATAAGAGTAGAATTTTACCTATAGAGTTATCGAGAGGGTTATATTATACCTGAACGATTGAATTCTTAAAGAGTTAAGCCGTCAGATAATCAAATATCATCGCGAGCCCAAGCAATTTTTATATTCAACGTGGTGTTCTTAAGTTGGGACCGCGGTTCGGATACAGCAAACGCAAATGTAGTATGTAGGTTAGGTTAGCGTATCTATATCCGGTAAATTGTCACTCCACCCAGTCCACTCTAGTGGTGGGCAAAGTATGGGACCGCAGGAGGGTTTAAATCCGGCTCAGAAGTATGAAAGAAAATCACGGCCATTTTGAAATGCCTAGCAGATAGGTGGAGGATAGGATCGACTGAAATTTGGTATCGGGGAGTTTTAAGCCACACTACAAGGCCGAATCTGAAGATTAATATTATTATTATTGTAAGTTTTGGGCCTTTTATGTGCCGCTTCGACCATTGCTGATCTATTGTGGCAGCCCTTTTGTTATATTTCACCGCAGAGGCCCGTTGAGTCAAGGAAATTCCAGATTCTTTGGACAAAATAAATGCCTACATCCGTAAAAAAAACAAACGTGTTTGTGTGAAGTCTAATTTTGTCAGCCTGGCATCCCTTTTTTTTCAAGTGTCAAATAGAGAATTTAAAACAATATTTTGGAAAACTTACAGGGAATAAAAATGCAATAGGTAGCGGTATTTTCTAGATCATTTCATTACTTCGGGAACTATCGAAAAAAATATAAACTACACATGTTTGAAAAACTTTACTTACCCAATTTGAAATAAGGAAAGTAATTATCAAAACATTACTGTACCCACTGTAAGGACTACATACCTACAATTATTTTGTACACTTACCCGTTGAGTGAGGCTGATTATTAGGCAGTTATTATTAATTATTTAGTTAAGACATTAACTGTTAACTAAAGTTAACGGAAATTAACGTTTAATTATATAATACAATACAACGGGAAGTCAATAATATTATGGTAGTAAGTAACTAATTAAACACAATTTACCATTTCAATTTAACATAATTTTAGCCCACAAAAAACTGCGTAGGTAGGTATCATGCTACGCTTTGTCGCGCGATAAATAAATGATTAAAGCATCCGTCACGTTCGCGTTCTGACAATATGTGTGTGAGAGTGACGGATGCTTTATTAGGTTTCCGTACCAAAATGGTAAAAAAGGAACCCTTATCTTGCGACTCTGGCTGTCTTTCCGTCTGTCACAGCCAGATATCTCAGGAACTACTGCTGCTATCGATTTGAAATTCGGAATAGTGTTAAAAATCGCTAACCCGACTCTATTGGACATAATAAAAATTTTATAACGTTTTTTTTAAAGGGGGTCGAGATGGGAGATCTGAAACGTTGAAGTTGGGCTATTATATCAAGTCGGGTAACAAATGAAAGGGCTAAATCTGTAGATTCCAAAACCATTTTTATTTATTTTCTTAGTTATGTACTTTTTGAAAAATACCATTTCCCTCTATTGTCTTTGAAGTTACTGAACAGAAAAATCATTAATATCATTAATTCATCATAAATATTACAGGAAAAATATAACGGTTTTCCTAACTTGCATCGTTTTTTCGAAATTCGCAAAAATCGTAACACAAAATTATTTGCTGCTACTAAACTAACCGCGACGTATGTCGATGTATGGGGACAACAGTTTTCCAACAACAAAGTTGAGTTGATCCCACCATATAGTTAATCTTGAACTATTCACGTATCTATTTACTGGTTTGTACGGAACCCTTGGTGCGCGAGTCTCACTCGCACTTGTCCGGTTTCATTTATTTATCGCGCGACAAAGCGGTGCTACTGGTTCAGATAATACATAAATAAAACGACAATCGTTCATATTTTTATAAAGATACTAGAAGTCCCGGCAAAGTTAGCCCCACCTCATGATAACGCGATCACCCACCACGTCATCTACCGGGTCCAATGTATTTTCAAACCAACCAGGGACCCACTTAAATATACACAAAATTGCATACAAATCGGCCCAACTGTTTAGTTAGAAGGAGTTAGGTGACATACACACGTACAGAAGAATTAGGTATATAAGGTACTTACAAATTAGATGCCAATACTCTTAGAGCTGATAGTATAAAATAAAAAGTTTTCTTAATTCTTATTTAAAGTTAATTATTAACCGAGTTAAAAAAACGAGGTTATGAATTCGACCCGTATGTCTGTATCTGTAATATGATCAAAATTGCAGTTTTTCAACTGCTTACTTTTTCAGCTTCTAAACGTGAGTGCCAAATTTTCTAGCTGGAAAATAAGTTACTAACTAAGTACAGTATACCTATAATTAACGTAGTATGTACTCTTAGGGACGTAGTGATTATGTTATAACTAGGGTAGCTAGGGTATATTTAGGTACTTATATATTTATAAGAGGGTCGATCAATAAGATATTAAGACTCACGTCCACTGTCCATGATGTCTTTCGTCTCAGCCTTCACCTTGCTGCTGTCGTAGTTGAAGCAAGCTGCAACAGAAGTTTAAGTAGGTATTACTTATTTATATAAACATTTAACAAATTAGCAGTTAAGAGACTAACCACGTTGTACTAGTAGTCGTAGTTTACCCAAGGACTTGTTGGGTACCACGCCTGTGGTAAATCCTACTTATTGATTTATTTTTATACTTAGCTAGTAATAACTCTCATTTAAATATTTCTCTAGAACAAAATGCATATTAGCACAAATCCGACTATAGGTATAGGTACTAGTATTTGCCATCAGTGAGTTCCAGTCCCTACAACCTGGCCCCATCACTAGATCAGCTTCAATGCTGCTCAAAGTCAAAGCTGAACTTCCATAAGTACCTACCAGTGGCGTGGCGTAAAAGATATCCTCGTGCAAGCCGCCTGATATTAGGCAAGCCGGTAGGAATCGAGTTCTTTGGACGGTACGCTACTGGTACCTGGGCGTTTTCCAAAATAAATACCAGGGTAGCTACTTTCTCAAAATATGGACTTTTGAGGTTTTTCTGGCTCAAAATCGTTAGTACTTTCGAATCTTATACGTAAAATAAAGTGTCCCAATATTTGTATGGATTTTTTCCATACGTCACGTTCATACAAACATAAGTACAAAATGGTGACGTAACGGGAAAATAAATTTGGGACACTTTTTACGTATAAGGTTCGAAAGTACAAACGATTCTGAGCCAGAAAAACCTCAAAAGTCCATATTTTGAGAAAATAGGTACCACGGTATTTATTTTGGGAAACGCCCACCTACCTATGCCAAAACTCGATTAAACTAGACTGCCGCAAGTGGCTAAAATGGTTTACAAATGAGTGAAAGTTAAATAAAAGCTTTATATTAATTATCATTGCTGCATTTCCTTGAAAGACTGGTGAATTATGTCTTCCTAAGTGGGTCAAGGTATTTCCGACTTTCTGGTCGCAGCTGGCCTTCGCGTGATGTTCACAACTATTAAATTTCATTTCATTATCTTTCACATATGTGAAAGTACAGTTCAACTTGTGTTATCTGATGGCACATTTGCATATCATTCAGAAAGCACCGTTAAAAATTCCCATACGTTTTTGTAATTCGCTGATAAACCTTGTAGGAACATATATAAGGAAATTGTACTTTCGTGCCCGAAATACATGGGAAATTCTACGTAAAACTACAAAAGGTCCTTATAAAGTGCAACCAGCTGGACTATCACAATTGGCAGCGATTGCACTTTGTCGTGCGACCAAGCCTGACATCTCACTTTTTCACAGTATTGAAAGGAAAGGGATAGATAGTATGTGTCACCACCGTCACCACATATTATGTGTCATGTTAGGAAAAATAAACGCTACAAATTTCCCTTGCGTCACTCGTTAAAGCTATTAATTAGTAGGTATCAATAACAGGAAATTTATAAATAACTACGTATGCGCCTTTTTAAGTACGTACTTACTCGTTTATTTTCCCACTGAACTGATTAAGCCCACGTCTAAATTTATAATGTGCTATTATATACATAAAGTGTTTATAGTACAGGATCCCAGTATAGAACGACCTTCACCGAACTGGTTAATGGATGAAAAGTATTTTATATTAAATTAAATATGTTAATAAATATATTGCAAGTGGGTTGCCTAAAAAATTTCAGTCCAGAATATGATTAATTAAAAATTTAAGTTAAATATGCACCTGGTTGGTATGTGATGCTAAAGAAACGAGGTGCAAACTTAGCTCAACCGGTTAGTATGAGAAAGTTAGGTTGAAGTCGGCACGGGTTCCCGTTTACAGAATGAAGAGATCTTTGGTTTAGGGGCATTTTAGCACATAACATTCTTCTATCACGTGGGATGGTTTGCTGGGACCTCTCTGTCGCACGTAGGTGAAGAACACACGGAGCGGCGCGGCTTGCTATGTGGTAGAATGCCCCTAAACAAAAAATCTGCTCATTCTGTGAACCCCCCCGACCCGACTCGTGCCGACTTCATCCTAACTTTCTCATACTAATCGGTTGAGCTAAGTTTGCACCTCGTTTCCTTAGCATCACATACCAACCAGGTGCAAATTTAACTTAAATTTTTAATTAACCATATTCTGGACTGAATTTTTTTAGGCAACCCACTTGCAATATATTTATTAACATATGTAATTTAATATAAAATTCCTTTCATCCATTAACCAGTTCGGTGAAGGTCGTTCTATACTCGGATCTTAGACTATTAAAAAATGCCCGGTTGAGAAAGTATCTAAACAAATGAATAACTTAAAAAAATATGTTCCATCGTCAGCTGTTTCATTAGCCACCACCTGCCTCCATCATCACTCATCAGACTCTCAATCAAGTGGAAATTATCATAAAGTAGTATTGTCAAGACATCTCAGTATGTTTGCAAAGTTTCATAAGTAAAAAACTGTCGCAAGATTTCAAAGAGATAATCTAAATCTAACTCAAATATACGGTCCCGCTAAATAACACTGTGTATAAAGTATTGGGTGTAAGGTAGATAAACTTTCTGACTAAGTACTTACATAAAGTAAATAACACTGTTACAGACGACTAGCGGGTATCACAACAGACACGACAGTGTGGGCCCAGACAATAACTGTCACACGGTTGTAGAAAATCGATCAGCTTATAACACACTCCGTTAATAATATATGCCTAAAGCCAGATCCTAGACAGCTACGCTATTAAGTAATATAATATAGTCGCAACTTTGATAAAACTCGTTCATATTACCGTCATTACAAAAAGTGCAGTAAGTAGTGGCATGGTGTCAAATTTGGGAATGTTCGGTCAAACTTGGCATACCTACTTTATCTTCAACAGCGGTCAAATGCCTAAAATGCAAGCTACAGGGAAATTAATTCTATAAACGCTACACCAATAGAAGGTACGATGCAAAGACATGAACCGCCGCTGTGCCCGACGCACCTCTTTTGATATCAATTTTACCTTTTTATACGTTTTTGTATTTTTATAGACTTTTCTTTGTGTATGACATATTCTTACTTTTGTCAGTCCATTAAATACCACATCCGAACCAGTCGCATTTAATTCCAAGAGTTACAGCCGCTGACTAATATACCTACATATAGCAGCAAAGAACTCGAGCCCCCGGGGCTTGCCTATTCTAAACCATTTGAACATCCCATTATGTCCCTTGAAGAAAAAATACCTAACCCAAATCAGCTCCGGGCTCTGCCTTACCAAATAAATCATTTGACGCCACGTCACTGTACAGTGAATGAATAGTACACATTTTCAAGTAACCGACTTCCAACGAACCAATTTACTCGTAATAACAAATGCTCAAATTATTATTAAAATATGTGTATTTTAAATCGCTATAGGTGTGCCTATAACATATGGAGAGTTCCCTCGATTTCTCCAGAATCCCATCATTAGACCCTGTATCTATGACCTACCTTTTCAAACAAAAAAGTAATTTACCAAATCGGTCTAGCTGACATCGAGTAATCGCGAAACAAACATGCAAGAAAAACATACAATCAAATTAAGAACCATCCTCCGTCTTTTCATTTACCTTTTCTCTATAGTATCTACATATATACTGCACTTCCCGTTTGCACACACCATACACACATATATCAAAGTAGTAACGATATTTTGAGTACGTGTTTTAGCTTAAATATGAGCCGCTTAGTCCGAGATAAAGAGGGAAACTGACGTACAGTTACACGCAATGCAGCTGGCAGAGATCGCTCATATAACCTTGATCCTTATTTGTTAGTTACGCTTCTTGAATTTTATCAGGCGTCAAAAACATAAAAGTTGACTCAAGCACAAATGTCTAATTTTAAGTAACAAAGTATCCAGTCTAAACAGTTCAATCATTTGCGAGTTGAACCGGTTAAAACGGTCAGATAGAGCATTGGTCGAAGATTTAAACCTGCTTTCTTCACCTAAGTATCCACCTAAGTTTATAGTCCTCACAGAATTTCATTGGCAACACATTTAGTAAAGTGCATATATGAAAATACTAAAATAGTAACCATCCTTTACAAATATAGCTTAGAGACGAGCCCTTGTTCCATTACGTACATAATATACTTATTGCAGATACGTACCCGAAAGTATTTGAATTACTATGCAATGCTAACAAAAAAACGTTCAATTATTAAAGTCGTAAAATTGGCCTAGATTTTCGTCCCCTCTAGCCCCTGAATGTGATATTCTTCTTACAATGGACCAGCCTCAACGACAAAGCGGTGAAGGTAACGCGTATCAAAAAGAACCTGTCGAATTCCAGCCAATATTAGTATTCTCCTCTCAAGTTAGTTAAAAATCAGCATTAAATTTCAATTATTATCTGGTTATATCAATATTAGCAATAGGCCTATCTATCAGGTAGCAGTCACACGGAGTGAGTCATATTCATATAGAAGGCTGTGCGACCTTCTGACTCGCCTTATTAAGGTAATGGCTGCGTTTAGTTTAGAGCGCGTAAACCTAGACAAGTAGAGTTTATTTTGTCACTGGGTTGATGATACAATACCATACTTATTGAAATCTACCTATGTTTGAAATTCAGTTGTAAAACATCTGTACCTACATTCCCCAAACATTCTACAGAGGACATTTTATACAATTTATTCTTCAATAAAAGGCGATTTTATTATAAAGACTGTCGGTTTACATGGAAAATGGTTTAGCCGAAAACTTCTGGGGAACTTAAGTTTAGATGTAAAGGAACACCAATGCTTGAACCGAAAACCTTTGGCTGTCAGCCGGCTAAAATTCCAGCCTTATTAATAATGTACATTAAACTGTCTGTCAACGCTATCGTTCATCAATCAACAAAAATATTTCTATGGCACAAACGACTACCATGACGGGTTATAACATTGTCTGACACGCATCACACACGCATTTTTAGAAACTCGATTTTCCTCAGTGCGCGGAAAATTGAAATTGCCAGAAATGTAAACGTAATACGAGATAGTCGAAGTTAGTTGTCAATAACGAATATAGATCGTACAATACCTACTCCACACATTAAGTTGAAATTATTATTGTTTTAGCAGCGAACTCTTGGTGTTAAATCGCATATCCTATTAATCTTTCCAATTTTCTAAATTAATTAAATAGAATAACACAAACGGACACATCTTGATCTATAATAGTACATTACACAACTAGTTAGGGTGGTAAAACAAAGAAAGGCCGAGATCGCAGAAGATTGCGGCCCGAGCTGCAAGCGAGGGACGTAAATATGCGATCGAGGGCTTTCATTATTTATTACCTCCCGTGTTGTGTACATCATTTTATGTCTACACTTGGCCAGAAAGCGGCTTTTTCCGTACGTGTAGCGTGCGGTAAAAGGTACTTTATGGCCAGGTGTGGCATAAAATGTCTTCTATCATTGACGCCGACCAATTAAAGTAGTGATAGAATTAATACATAACGTTCTCGATAACGATAATTTACAGTAACCTCCTGGATCCCTGCGTCCTTTATAAAGTACAAAATAGACAAACGTGTTAAGTCCTGACACTATATAAATAAATTCACCCGTAACTACCGAACGTACTTTATACAGTACAAAATATTTACTGCCTCAAAATCAAACCGTAGTGACGCGATCTGGAGAACCAATTGCTGGTTGCTAATCCTCAATTATTCCATATCTCTTTAACAATAGCCAGTTAAAGGCGATAACGAATATTCCGTTCAGGGCGACGCCGCGTGTTGAACGAGATGGTGCGTAGTGCACGTGGAGGTAAGTTTTTCTCAAAATTACCACCGAATCTGCTAAAGTCGTGATTGTTGTCATATGTTTCTAATGAGTTTACATTGTGCATTTTCACGTGGTGTTATTATTTTTGTGGTAAGTGTTCTAAGTACAATCAAGTATTTCATGCATTTCACCTTTATATAGTACTCTCGGTCTATCCTAGTAATGTATGGCCCCATTTTTTATCCTTTATAAATGACATTCTGTTCTGTCACAATGCTATTTCTTTTAATTATAGTACCTACTATTTACCGTGTTTTTGTTTCTGTAATTTTTTATTTTATTTTAGCTCTGCGGCAAGAGGATATAAGTTTGATATTAAATCATTCAGGCTTCGAAGATGATTAGATGACAATTAGACACTTTTTTGTAATGCATCCTAGACCGATTATTATGAGGGATTGGACTGCTTTCAGAGAGTACTATTTATTGAAATGAAGATGATTATTGTTTTTTTTAGACACGATTTATTTGTAATTGTTTCTTGTGAATATTACATTTTTAATAAGCGTTTCCGTTTTATTTCTTAAATTAAATAGACCTTCAATTTCATACAAAGTAACTCATTTCGGCCTTATAAAGTGACGCATATCGCTCATATAAAAGCCGAGAGTGATTTATATGGCACAAATAATTCAAAATTAGCTTTAAGTATTCTTCATCTAGTATATAATCAACTTTGTTCTAGTGAAAAACTGAGATATTCATTTTAGACCTAAATTCAAACGATAAAAGATTCAGGTCTCAAGGCTAAAGTTCTTTATAAAGTACTCTCGGCTTTTATGACAACTTACTTTTTTTTATTGGGATCCAGGAGGGTAAAGATATAGTATATTACACAACTACGGTGGTAATGCAAAGAAAGGCCGAGATCGCAGATGTTTTCGGCCCGAGCCGTAGGCGAGGGACGTAAATATGCGATCGAGGGCTTTCTTTATTACCTCCCGTGTTGTGTACATAGGGTTGCCAGATGTCCGGTATTTAAGCGTACAGTCCGTTATTTTCGAGGCCTGTCCGGTAAAAAATAAATGGTCGTACCGGACAGAACAATGTATTAGTAGGTGTAAAAAAAAGTATTTTTCTTTGACTCACCTGGCAACCCTATGTGTACAGCATTTTATGTCTACATTTGGCCAGAAAGCGGCTTTTCCGTGCGCATAGCGTGCGGAAAAAGGCACTTTATGGCCAAGTGTGGCATAAAATCCATTTAAAACCTAGACTGAATCATTCTGTAAGGTAACTTAACGTCATTGTCTGTCATCGGTACCAAGCGATGGTGCCATGACATGACTATAACAAAACTCACTGATAATATAATATACCTTTATCAGCAAGATAGGTCCGTACCAGTATTTCCAGCCTGGAAATACTGGTATAGTAAGAATGATGTAAGGTGTACGAATGTTTGTTCATTCTCTTTCAGCGGACAACAGGCGGTCAACAGCGGAGGCTTAGCAATAGGGTTCCGTTGGTACCCTTTGGGTACGGAACCTTAAAAAGATACGATTATCAATCCTAATGTTAGCTCACTCCCACCTCTTTTAGTACCTTCATCATTACAACCTAAGCAAGACATGTACCAGTTTCCAAAATTATACGAATTATTTGAACTGTTTTGAACCTATTAGAAGACAACGGTTCTAGGTGTGAGTGTGACTACGAGTATAAAGCGCCATGACGATAGATTGATCGATTACACCCTTTATACACTACTGCTTTGTTTGTGCGTTAGTCTATTGGTTTCTATGATAATGATTTGGATTATAATAGGCCCTAATATGATGACATGGAGCACGCATAAACAACTGACACGTCTTTATTGCCAAATGAATAGATTCGTGTGAGATATTTCTGCGTGATCTTGATCTGTTTCATCGCATATTATTACCGGTGATTGTATCTGTAAAGAGGTATATACGCACGAACCTCAAGTTGATGTACCTAACATGAAAAATGTATACTGTTTTATTCGGTAGCATCGTAGTAATCACGATTTCAGGGGGCTCAATCATATAATAATGTTGATGAGCAAATGCTCCCACGTTAATAGATATAGATTGAATGATTTAACTAGCTGAGTACTTGGGCAAGTACGATACTTCGTTTACTTAGTTCACATTTCCTTGTTCTTTAAAACAGTAGGTATAGTTCATTGCTGTAACTTATGTTGGTTGCCGAAAATCTTAAAGATAGCGAATATAATTTTAAATTCAAAATCTTACCCGCCATGGAGGCGCTGCTCATCCTTCCTCGTGTAAAATCAATTTTGAATGATTATTATTAACTTTGAAAATAAAAATTCAACTACCACTGTAAATATAATCTCTAAATAGTTTGAAGATTTATGACACAGTGACAGTAAAACTTCGTTTTTCTTATAACACTTTTTGGGTAACTTAGGCAACAGGAGTGAGACAACGTGCTTGCAAAGGAAACAAAGACCTAACCGCATCGGAACAAAAGCTTTCTCAAACATTAACATTAAATCTATCATGATAAAATTTTAAAGGTGATAATTGAACAATAAATAAAATATTGAAAATATCAAATGAGGAAAACAAACACGGTAGAGTCTGTGCGGAAAGAGAATAGGCGTGGCGAAAAACGGAACTAACCTAACCAATATGGCCACAGAACAGAAAATACGGCACATACGATAGAAAAGCATTACACCGCCCCCCAATCTAAATCCTATTCTCTTTCCGCACACACTCTATAAACGGTAACGGTATATTTAGAAAAGTAAATTGTGAACGCAGCCGTTTTCCAAGGAAATGTTTTTGTTTTTTTAATTTTATAGGCCATGGAAATCTTAGTTCTTAGTTGTCCGATTGTGTTGCCAGTGTACACATTTATAGCTAAATTCAACATATTTATGATTGATTTAGTATCAAAAAATAATCCAATTAGATCATACTTTAAATAAAGACTATATAATTTTGCAATAAAGTATATTTTGGAAGTATTATTGTATTGTACTTTTAACTATATCGTCACAAGGCTATATATTTTTAATAATTTTTATTCATAATCTTTCACCACGAAAAAATAATATTTAATGTAGTAATCAGTGAAAATATAACTTCAGTTTGATTTAATTATTAACGAATGTTGCAGTTTTCAATCCATTGCTAATATGTTCGTCTTAAGAGCAATGCACAACTTAAGAATTGCTAAAGATTGTAGTTTTTTAATGAAAACTACTAAAATATTTTTGCCACCAGGCCGAAGGGCTACTAAAAATGAAACTGATATTTTAATTGTTTAAGCTAAAAAGTTACATTTGACAGTTAAGATGACTCTCACCTAAATATATAAAAGAAGAAACTGACTGACTGAGTGACTGATTGACAGACTGACATATCAACGCACAGCCCAAACCGCTGGTCCTAGGAATTCCAAATTTTGCACGTAGGTTCCTTATAAGGTCTAGGGGTGCACTACGAAAGGATTTTTCAAAATTCACCCCCTAAAGGATTCAAATAGGGGTTCAATGTTTGTAAGGAATGTACGATTTTAGAAGTAAGAGGTTTGAAACTTCATGCTTAGACGCTTTATTAGATTACAAGAAAAGTGATAACCGTTTTTCGAAATCATCCTCTAAGGGGTTTAAATGGGGGTTGGAAGTTTATATATCAACACACCGCCCAAATCGCTGGTTCTAGAAATTCCAAATCTGGCACGCAGGATCCTAATAAGGTCTAGGCAAAAGTAATGCGTGTATGTGTGTTGCGCCGGTGGTATAGGTTAAAACTTCAAACGTGATTTTCCGTGCTTTAGAAGCGTTTTCAGCAGGCTGAAGGATGATTTTAGGCCGTTTCAGAGGTGGCTCTTTCACATAGTAGAAGATTGAAAATTCACCCAAGTTGCCGTTGTTTTCAGGCGCCTGAAACATGTTTTCAGTCTGTTCCAGGACACCCTCTATCAGATGGCGCAATAACCTGAAAACCCGTTTTCAGGACCCCTAATGGGCCTTTGAACTACACTTCAGTATATGGCGAAATTTCTCGAAGGAGTAAAAAAGACAGCACTATTAGAAAGAGACAGATATACTGAGAATGTTCGAGAAATGTGCGAAAGAATACCAATAATAATATATATATTTTTTAGTAAGATTCCGGGACTTAATTCCCGGAAAAAAAATTGTTGTAAGGGACTCTCCACTTTTCGACTACGTTCTTCGAAGTTTAGGTAAATATACTCTACCTATTCCGATCTGTGGTTATATTAAATTGTATATTTAAACCTTTGACATTCGAAAATCTTCACACTAATATTATACTTAAATGTGAAAGTTTGTGAAGATGTTTGTTACTAAATAACGGGGTAACAACTGGATGGATCAAGCTGAAATTTGGCATGTAAGTAGACCAAGTCCTGGATTGAAACAAAGGATACTTTATAACCCGGTAAAGAGTTTCTTTGGGACAATAACGGGAACAACGCGGGCGAAGCCGCGGGAAATTGCTAGTAGACTATAAGTATAGATGTCCAGCCCCGTCAACTAACAGCGACATTTGATTAGTTCAAAATCGTAACCCCTCATTTGAAATGTTTTAGTATAGCCTAGCAAAAAAAAGTAGAAATTAACACGAATAGCAATAAAGATATTGATACATCGATCATGCACGGATTTAATTTTCTCGTTAGTATTTCCTGTTCCCAAAATTAAAAGTCTTAGTTATTCAAATGCTTACAATATATGTGTATATTCAAAATCTGACAAAATCGGGACCCAATTTCGTTAGTGTAAGTCAAACCAAGAAAAAAAAACTCCAATCTTAGGTTCTTCAGAGCTCACAATTTATAGTACTCTAAAATCATTACCAGGGGCCCGTTTCACGAAGCTACAAGTTACAAATTACAAGCGGAACTCTTTTCAATACCTTTTGATAGAAAGAGACTTCCGCTTGTAATTTGTAACTTGTAGCTTCGTGAAACGGGCCCCAGCCAGTCATCTCAGCCGTTCTTTGGTGAACATTGTCCAGGTAGTTTTGGCTTAAAATTCTGTCAGAGACCACCTTTAAACGTTATAAATAACTTGGCAGGTGCCACTCCCGATTATTCTATTTATCGTTTACCACAATAATAATAGTTCAGTGCCGGAAAATTCAGAAATCCAATAAATGCGAGAAAAATCTGACGTTTTGACAGCCGAGGGTCTAACCACTGACAAATTAATCAGTGTTGTAAGAGCAAAAAAGATTAGTTCCGTTTCTAGAGTCTGGCTAGTGAAAGATGAGACTAGTAAATAGCGGCAAATTTAAAAAAACAACGTGTTACAACACTGTGTATAGGGTGACAAACCGGTAATGAATGACCCTTGGGCCGATTTTTGTTTTGTTGTAATTTATTTATTTCTTCCGAATTTAGTGAAAATTGGTGAGTACGTAGTGTTTATTAGTGTTAGTGTTTATTTATTATATATTCACGCCCCACATTAGACGCGGAAAGAAAAGCAAAAAACAATTCAGTAAGTGTTTTCGGAAACTGTTACTTTCTTATATCAAAATCACCACGGCATACTATTCTAAGAAATCAAATGACGTTAGACACATTTGACGTTTATAATAATTATTGTAATTTAAAAAGTTTTAAATAAATCTCAGTCGCATCTTTCATTAGCCAGACTCTACTCTTTTTTGCTAAGCTGTACCTGTTTATGAATGAGCACATTTTAGCTGTCATTCAAATTTTTTGCCATAAATTAATTCCTACGCTGACAACACTGAAGTCAAATGACAGATGACACTAGGCCTTAAAAAACAAATGTTACTCACTTCGCTCATGTTGAGTGAGAAGTGAGGTTATGTTTTGTTTTGAATTCTTAGTCCGCAACTGATATTAAAACATTTACTAACTTTAGCAACAGCATACATTTGTACAATTACAACAAGTGTTATAGACAGGTAGTTTATTTACATTTAAGACGCCACAAGTTCAGTTTATCAATTGATGAAAAAAACTTTTTAGTTCATTGTGTGATATTTTCTAATAGGTTGTTGTCAAAAGTTCTAAGTGCTACATATAATAGCTTATTGATTAGATTTTATTCCAAGTCAATCTTAAAATTTTATTCTAATTTACTTAAAAATTTGAACCAGAAAAAGCACTCTCTATTAAATACAACAAACCTTCAACAGGATGTTCAGATATATATCTGGAAACACTAAGGCATTGCTAATAGAATTATTGACAGATGTTTTGATATCTTGTTTGAATTATGTATTTGTTTGTAGGTACGGATCAAATCCAAACCTTATAAAATATGTATCAATTGAACTATATTGTTTCAGAGCTATGGCACCAGGCAGAAAGTTCAACAATCGTGGTAAACGTTCAAATCAACATACCGAAAAGGACTATGCAGAAAGATTAAATGAACTTACTGTTGCATCTTCGGAAGACAGTGATGACAGTAGCTCTGAAGAAGGAACTGAGGCATCATTTACTGTAGCCATGTGGGATTTGAACCATTGTGACCCTAAGAAATGTTCCGGGAGAAAACTTTTACGGCACAACATAATTAAAAACCTCAAACTTGGTCAACGATTTCCTGGACTTGTGCTATCTCCTGTTGGCACACAATGTGTCAGCCCAAATGACAAGGACATCATAGAAAAATCTGGGCTTGCAGTTATTGACTGTTCTTGGGCTAAAATTGACGAAACACCTTTTGGTAGAATGAAATCACCTCACCCTAGGTTGTTGCCGTTTTTAGTTGCAGCGAACCCCATTAACTACGGAAAACCATACCAGCTGAGTTGTGTGGAGGCTTTAGCAGCAGCTATGTATATCACCGGACATAAAAAGGAGGCACAGTTTTATCTTTCAAAGTTTTCTTGGGGCCATTCTTTTTTGGAATTAAATATGGAAGCATTGGACCTTTATTCAGCTTGCACAGATAGCAAGAGCGTTCTAGAAGCACAGGCTAAGTTTCTGGAATCTGCTCAGAAAGAAAAAGACACAAGGCCCATGTGGCCACCTAGTGATAGTGAATCTGAATCGGAGGAGGATGGTTAAGTATTAAGTTTACTTTCTTATTATGTAAATATTATGATCTATGATTATATTTATTGTTGCATAACATTTTTAAATTGTGTACTTTTCGAAACTGTTTCTTTGTAATGTCTGCTGACTGTTTTGCAGTCAATATTTTCCCCTATTTATTTGTATTTATGTATGTATATGTAGGTTTATATATCTATTTATTTATGTATGTTCATGCCCCTGCCTGCGGTTATTTATTTTTGGTACCAAATTAGCCCTCGCTCTTGTTACCCTTCGCACCACCTACTGTTTTTGGTTTATTTTTGTGTCAATTCTGCAACCTAAAGGTTGTCTGGAAGAGATCGCTCTTTAGTGATAAGACCGCCAGTTGTCTACCTTTTAAAATTGTTCTATTTATGTAAGTACCTCTTGTAATGTGTTTTTCTGGTGTGCAATAAAGTATTGTATTGTATTGTTGATATACAATACCAAGGTGATTAATATTTTATCAAATCTTTAATAATATAATGACGATTAGTGATTATGCTATCCTGCCATTCTATGACTAAAACTAGGCTTACTTCTGTAGAACTCCATAGCGATTAGCTGGGTTTTAGTCATAGGATGACAGTATCTGATCACAACATTTACAAAATATCATTGAAATATAATGTACGGAACGATAACGCCGAACAAAAATGACGTTGAAATTTGCCCCATAACACCCACTTTCTAAAATCAATACGTCTTATTTATCAATGGGGCTGATAAATGATAACCAACTTAATGTTTACTATGTTTGAGTCTAAAGTGATTTAAATGACAAATATTAATATTAAGTTCGAGAAGACACAATATAGCAAAAAATTGTGATTGGTTACAAAACTACTGATGTGAGAAATTAATTTGATGCTATAGTTTTTTCTTCAAGACTTAGTACTAGCTCCGCTTTGGTACGTATTTCGTGGGGTCAATTTTGAGCGTCAGTTAAGCTTCCGTACTTATTATATTTCAATGTAAAATATACTTTTAACATTATGCGATTATAACGCCATCTAATACAAACGAAGCAATTTATTTACTATTGCTAACGACGACACTACGTCGCGTCGTTTGTTCTTGCTAGAACAGTTGAGAGCTAGATTTCACAGATGGCGCTGTAAACAACTAAGTTGAGAATCAAGTTTATGGGGTTCGTAGACCGGTAAAGCTAAAGCTACTGTTCCACGCTCGTTCTTAGTTTGCTTTTGCGTTTGAATGCGTGAGGCGGTTTGTAGCGCTCGAATTTAACGTTGGAAACTCGCGGAGAAACTTGTTTCGGACTTTCTTTGAGTGGTGAAAATAAGTGTAAGTGATTATTGTGTGTGTTTTTATTTGAAGTGGCGAATTATTGGGAACTTTGGAGTTGACGATTAGTTGGAAGACTAAGGTAAGTTAAGTTGAATGCAACCTGTCGCGCAGGTGTCTCAAGTCACTAACCTCTTTGATGAATAAGTTCTACTTACAACTTTTCACATAGTAAGTTTTAATTCACAATACCTAGGTATGTATTTCACTAACTTCATCTTTTTCGGAAGCTCTATCTTTCGGAAACGGCTGGACAGTGTTACTGCCAAGGTAGATGAAAAATGATGTGATAAAAAAACAAATTTAGGCGGCATTAGCGCAGGAGCCCGAGAAATAAAAAAATGAAGGGGCATGATGTAGGAGGTGCTGTTAGTATGCGCCTTTACGCACCTTGCCCGAAAGTCGTCCTTACTTCAATATGCATCTGAAATTCTAAATGCATGCATACTTCAAAATACATCAACGTATTTTTCAGAGCCAATGGCTCCGGATTGTGTTATGTGCGTAAGCGCACTAGGGTTGCACCAATTTGCTTAACGTATTTATTAGCCCAAACTCTATCTACTATCTAGACCTAGAGTGTTACTTTACTTGTTTCGGAATAAAAAAATAGCCGGTTACTAACATTAAAGGACTTATAAGCATGACACCAGACAAGAAACTAGGGCTCGAAACCGGTATTTTGCAAAAACCCCGAAACAGCCCAATATTTTGAATTATTTTATGCTTTTTATGTAGAGCTCAGTAATGTATTTAAGTCATGATTTCGTATTATTAGATTGTCTGGTTAAAAACGAAATAGTAAACCAAAGAACGGAAAGAATACCGGTATTTTTTTATGGAGTAAATACCGGTTTCCGAGCCCTGAAAGAAACACAATAAATAGTGTATCCGGTAAAGTTAAAACTACGAACTCGGTTGCAATAAGTCGACCCACGCCACGTGGTGAAGCTTTATCGCTGATGATCAAAGGGCATTTCTCCAGAAATATGTCTGCGACTCATTCATCTGTCTCCAACTCCATACATTTAGTATGAAAAAGGGCCAGATGAATGAGGTGACCGCAGACATATTTCTGGAGAAATGCCCCAAACACGAAGAACATTGTGCAACAACTCGAAAACTTTTAGGAAGTCTGTTAAAAAATAATATTTTTTTAAATATAAGTTGTCGCATTAGCTTGATACCTATTTTACTTGCCCATTACGTCATGCTGACAACAAAATCAATGTCAATTGTCAAAATACCTACATCTACATGATCTACATAATACCTACGCAATGTACCTACTTATCGGTATACTCAATGCGATTAATTAGGTATGAAAAGGTTATTAGATTTTATGATATCCTCAGGTTTTGACCTGAAAATCGTCTAGTGGTGACTTGCGGAGTAGGTTACCTGTATATTCTGTTTTCTAAGCACCAGACGGTCCGTGGTATGGTTGAAATTCAAGGAGCAACTACCATTTCTGTGATATGTGATATCCCTATAAGATGTAAGTATTTTTTTTTTCATTGCACATAGTAGGTACTCATTACTGCACAGACTCCAGGAAAACAAAGACTTGAGAAATAAATGAAAAGTTCGGAGCAAAAGCTCGATCTTCATTAAAAAAGTACTGAAATTTTGTCACGAGTTTCTGCCTATCTAAAAGCTACATTTTCTAGTAGGTACCTATAGGTATCATGAAAGAAGGTAGAGACCCGAGTAGCCGACATGCACGCCGACTGCGCAGTTGTGATGCAGTTCCCATACAAATCGTAGGGAGTTGCAGTTGGGTTGCAGTCCGTCTGTATCGGCCCTTAAAAGTTCAGCCGCACGCAACCCTGGCGTGAGTCAGCCCCGTATCTACGACTTTTCAGAACCGTGGCAGAAATTTGATGTGGCGCGCCCTCTTCTCCAGCGCTGAGATAATTTCAAAAATCTCACGAAAGTGTAAAATGTTGGCGCCTCCATGAAACTGCCGCCCGGGGCAGGTGCTCCGGTTTGCTTGGAGGAGCCGGATCTCGGATCTGATGATGGACCCGGATGGTAACCGTAGGATCATCTAAAGTACACAAGATAAATTCACCATGTTTGGGTTCATTTCTTTAGTTTTGACGCGCAGTTGGCGATTATACAAAAAAAGCTTGTCTCAAGAAACCATTTTTTGACAGAAACTTATTTTAAGTAGGTACCTACCTATGTTCCTCAATTAATCAAAGGCGGCTGCACCGCTTGTGATTTTGTTTGAAAAGTACGCCAACAGTTTCCAATTGGTCCCATTGCAACTAGGTCAGGATCTGGTGATGGGACCTTGGAGAAATCGAGGGAAATCTTCAGATATTATAAGCACACTGAGCACGAGCGATTTGGGTATTTTTTATAAATAGTAACTAGTGCATTTGTTATTAAATAGGTACCTACCTTCATTTGGATTCGATTATTTTAATTTTGTATTAATTAGGCTATCGTTTTTAGGGTTCCATAGCCAAAATGGCAAAAAAAAGCCCTTATAGTTTAGTAATTTTTTCAACTACATATCGTAACTTTCATAAGACCCCGGTTGGTCTCGCTTGAGACATCTCATTCAAGTTATAAGTTATCTATAATATGTAGTAATTCGTTGCGATTTTGCGTACGAAAATGCATGGGTGCTTAATTTCTTCAGGACTATTCAATGACCGTAATGTAATGTAATGAGTTTATTAAATAAACTTAAACTTTTAGAGATGTATTTTTTTATGCGGTCCGCTCAGACACGCATTTGTTTTTCGAGATCCCTCAGACACAGGGTCAAAACTCGAATGGTCCGAAAAAACCAAATCGATAGAGCAACGCAGAATGCATGCGGCAGAGTACTGAGGGTACAGTAATATACCTACGAGCAAGGGTCCTCCCCTCTGACTCATAAAGAGGGTGGCATTGGCTCTCCCCCTCACTTTTGAGGGTTTGGTCGATATTGCTCTCTTTTGTTTTCGCACTTTGGACGCACTCGCTACTAAGTCGATTTAGTGCAATAGTCTAGGTTTAGATTTCCGACAAGGCTCAATCGTTGATTGTAGGTTTAATTTACGTAGATGGGGACATTGCTTCGAGTTTTTTAATTCTTTTATTGTCGGTTCCTTACGTTAATTGAACCGTATCGGTCGACGTACCTAGGTACTTGATTATATTAGCGTTTAAGGATCTTAGCGATTTGCAATGTTTTTTTTTGCGTTTTTTACAGGTTTCTACGCGGTAAGCCCCGTTATGCTAAATAGCGAATGCAATATTCTGAACGGAACAGCGGGGTCTAGGTTACGCTAAAATTTACTTTTGAGTAAAAATGAGTTGAGTCAAAAATGTTAAGCCTTGTGTTATAGTATTGGTCGATCTCAGGGAACATCGCACCCTTACTTTATTGCTAGGCAATTGAAGATAAAGTACTAGCAATAGGCAATAATATGAACACGCAATTTTCTTCGTTGATTGCCTAACTGCATAGTGCTACCTTTTGCCTAAAAATGAGACATATAAAGTTGACTTAAAATAGAATTTGATTTTGTTATGTAACGAATTAAGCAGGTAATTGAATTAAAAGTACAGTTCGTCCCCAAAACTTTAGGGGTTTCGCGGTCGTTGACCTTTGGGGTACAAAATGCAAGGGGCGTTGCATTATCATTCGATCGGCCAGATAGCCCTGTCAGTCAAATAATCTCATTTTGGTTTATTGCTGCAATTATCTCGTCTTGATGATAATGACTAACGTACTGAAGTCTTAAGTCTTGGCGACGCTTATTTTCGGCTCTAGGTAATTATCAGGCTTCAGGATGTAAGTATTGATTTATTTAAATGCGAAATTAGAAAACCAAACTAGGATATTTAAATTATAGCTTGGCAACTTCGTTGGTGACACTCACCTAGTGTTGGCGGTAACTTGTGTAAGTAGTTTCGGCGGGACAGAAAAAAAAGCACACAGGTGAGTGTCACCAACGAAGTTGCCAAGCTATAATATTAATTTGACGACCGCTTTAGCTTAGTTGGTAGTGACCCTGCCTACGAAGCAAGAGGTCCTGGGTTCGAATCCCGGTAAGGGCATTTATTTGTGTGATGAGCACGAATATTTGTTCCTGAGTCATGGATGTTTTCTATGTATTTAAGTATTTGTATCTATTAAATATATCGTCGTCTAGTATCCATAACACAAGCCTTATTGAGCTTACTATGGGGCTAGTTCGATTTGTGTAAGATTGTCCCCTAATATTTATTTATTTATTTATAATAACTAAACTAGTCTTATCGTACTTACCTTTTTTTTCTCGCCTGAGACTAACTAAAAGTCTATATTCGATTGTAATCGTTTGACAAGAAGAGAACTAGCCCTTACCGAATTATTTCTAACTGGCCTTTGAACTTTTTCGAGACGGATCCCGAAACCATTTCAGCGGTAAACCTTTTGTATGCCCTTCGCCTTGCCCAATCTCTCAGGAAGGTATGTTTAACTTAAATCAAATGGAGCAATCGCCGTTCGAGAAAATCACAAAACGAGAGTAATTTATGCAAAAAAAAAAAGCGAAAATAACGAAAATTATTTTAAAGTAGCCTGAAAGGAAGTATTATTGAGATTTCCAAGGAAATAAAAGCATTTCTTTGTTAAGATGTTTTCGCCTGTCGATGACTTGAGTAAAGTACCTTTGGGGAAATCAATCAAAAATGATCAGATCAAGTAAAATCCCAAATAATCTTTTCAATTTTGTGTCACGTTTGTTTCCTATTCGTGGTTTCCTAAAATTAAAGAGAGCTTTCAGAAATGTATCAAACAACGGCTCTTTACGTACTCACGGAACAAGAGTTTCTTCCTTTTCTCTGTAAACACGAGAGAATCGATCAAAACGATCAGTTTATCGAAGAACGATCTGTTATATTCACTCTACCGTTTATATCGTCCACTCTTGCCTCCGGGCTACCATTTAGGGGCAAGTTTCCTTCGTTATGTGATCAATTTTGCCATAAACCCCACTAAACTGGCAAGTATAAGGGCCTGGCCACATGTTCACGGCGCGGCGCCGTCAACGTGGAACGGCGCGGCCGCGGAAGAAAAATGCGGCCCGGGGCCGATAGAAAATACGATGCAGCGTCGTGCTTCGCCGTGTAGAGACTTCCCACGTCTGTCGATGTCGACGCGTCAACATATTTTTTCTGACGACGCGCCGTTTCACGTTGACGGCGCCGCGCTGTAGTCATGTGGCCAGGCCCTAAGAGTAACGAGGGTAAATGTTATAACGTACCTAATTGTTGAACAGCATTTCTCTCTATCATCAGTATTCATTATATATGTTTTATAATATAATAACTACTACATTATGTAAAGTAGGTACTAATAGTACAAGTACTCTATCGTACACCTCAAAATACATACCATAAAACATATAAGGCTACGTATGAGCAGATAGAGGTAAATAAAAGGCGCTCTTATCACTAAAGAGCGGTGTATTGCTTCACACATAATTTATACATGGTGAAGAGTCAGGCTCTTAGGATCCTCACATTTTTGTTGCAATACAAGTTAGTAGCACGGTATACGGTAGTTTTTCTTCGAACAAAAGGTACATCGGGAGCGCGCATGTGTGCGCGCCGTGTACGGACGCACCACAGGAAAGCATTGCCGACTGCGCGAAACTGCCACAGTATGGCGTTCACTCACACAGACGCGCGTCGTGCGTCTGTGTAAATACGTGTCGCGCGCTCCTTAACGGCCGAAGTCGTACTACTTGGTTGTCTTTATACTTTGTTATACAGGCTACAGAGCAGCGCCGAGACACGTAAACGGCTCAAATTCAGAAATGTTATTGGTTTTATGTCAGCTACAAGGTGCTTGTTTCTTCCTCTAACCGTCGCAGTGGTGCTGGTCTCTGTGGTTCTCAACGGTGTGCAATCATATTTCCCTTCGCCTAACACATGGCGTAAGCTCTATTTTTGCGACGGTTCGCCTAAAGCCGCTAAACCAGTTTGCGGCCCTGCTAGATTAACCTGATAAAATTTTATCGTTTCCGCAGATTGAGAGCGCTTACGCCTTGTTAATAAGTTTTTTATTGATTTCAAAGATATCGTTAGCTTAAACTGATAGCGTCCCAACAGGTTTAGTTTGCGGTCTTATCTAATTGAATTTAATTAGACAGGCGCAGACGTGACTAGCTTGATTAATTGCTTATAATAAGAAAGTGTCTGAAATGCGGCTAAATTGATATTCAGTTCTTTGACAAGCCCGAATTGATCTAGTAAATAAGGTAACAAACCTGTCTAAGAAGCAGTTCAATGATTATAAAGTTTACATTATTTTCAAATTGGACTATTAAAGCAAATTTTTTTCGTTGAAATATTAAAAAGTATTGTCGCCCATTTCTGCCAACATAACAACGGTAGATAGCTTATCTAAGCATGTATTTCACCAACATAAAAGTTAAGTATGCCGCTACACCGCACGCTTTCGCGTTACCGCGTTATGATTCCAAGATTCCCCTTTTGAATAAGTTCCAGAAGTTCCTTTAGCATGACTATTCGAAATAACCGTGACGGTACCTTTACCTTGTTAAGACTGGCTAGGGGGTGTAAATTACTCTGCGTTTTACTTTATTACGCTCTGGTGGCCTTTTAAGAAGTTGCTATTGCGAATCATTGCCTCCGTTGACGGAGGGCGGCAGTTTCATAATTTGCTCCACAAAACAATCCGTTTCTATTATTGCTGCTTTGGAGTTAGTCCTTAGTGAATCAGAAAGTTAGTTTTTATCGTCTTTGGTACACGAGGCGTCTTAAATTTTCAATTTAATTCTAAGCTCAGGAGCGGAGTTTGGAACTCTTGACAAAATGAGCAATAAATTAGGCCTAAAATATCACAATTTGAAATATTACAGCGTCTGTAACAATTGATTCAAGCGAACAACACTACGAACTTACATACTCAGAAATTTGTATTCAAGGAGACTTACGGAACGTGATTAAATTTTCGGTTTTTTTATTTTATTTTAGAGGCGGAATACTCCTGCAGCAGACACAGGTTGATAGCGACTGCTGCTAGTTAGATACCTATCTAATTGATTTGTTTGTGCGTGCCGAAATCCCTTACATTATATACTTACTTAATAGACGCCGTTAGAATAATTTAATGTAACTCTTTTTCTCAATTATCGTTATGCACTTTTTGGCTTTCAAATGTGGCGCAAATAAACTGAAGGGTAGTAAGAATTAGAATTATCTAAGATGTCCGAATGTTTGTACATTCTCTTTACGAACATTCGGGCACCTTAGACAATTCTTAACCAACAGTGTTTTTCGGGATTACCTACTACTGGAAATGGACCTTTTCTAAGGCTCACTTTGCGCGTCACTCCTTTGGTCTGTCTGCGCGTTCTTGTCTGGTAACGGCATTTACGTATCCTTTATTCAGGCTTTATCCGTATGTCCCGTCCAATAGGATAATATATGCGTGGAGGCATATTAAAATGTCACGCGCCGCTGCCCGTGTCGCGTTGATATGGATAAAACATCTCACCCCTCAAGTGTCGTTAGCGCTAACGCCTCATTTGAATATTTTTTGTGAAGCTTCATGCATAATCATAAATCAGAAACTAAGCTGTGTGTGATTAAAAATGGGATGATTGGTTAAGAACTGTTCCGATAGCGGCGGAGAAGTCGGTGCACTGGATGGCGGGCGGATTTCACATGATCAGTCGCCCTGCAACCGCGATTTTTTCAAGTTGATTACCTATGTAATAGAGGTGTGCGCTGACCGGTGCGGCGTACGCCGCCGGCCATTTTTACCACGCCGCCGCCGCCGATCATTCCACCGGCGTGAAATCGGCGTGAACTAATACTATGATGGCCATGACCCAATTTATCTATCTTCTCCGTTATTGGAGGAAAAACTACCTTTAGAACACAATAAAAGCATAAAAGGGGTGTTACTTATACAGTGAGATACCATAATAGCTCATAATATCGTAAGTCATCTACATTGAAAGGTATAAGCTATTGGTAATACTTCCAGTGAAGCTACAGAACAGATTTCAGCTTTTTATAGCACAGGAATAGTTTGGAGCCCTCCATTATAAGGTCTGGAAGAAGTACAGCATTTTAGGTATCTAGGAAGTCACTTTCGACGTGACTTTGACATCCAAGATAGTTTCCCACAAAACCAAATCAGTTGCAGCCTGTGGAAAACTTAGACGGCGTATTTGGCAGAGTTAACTTGAGATTATGAGTTGATCTTAACCTAAACCTAACTCTTCTATATACTACAGAAACATGGTGCTACTACAAAACAGAAGACTTCTTCGATCTCCGTTATCTATTCTGCTCATTAAGTGTCAAGATCAAGAACCAAACAAGAAAGTTTTACTTTGCGTCAAAATACCTGGCATTCAGGCTCTCATAATGAAACATCAACTGCGGACTGCGGTGTATGGTCACATCAGCGTGTTTGGGTTTGGGCGCGAACATCAGCAATACCAGGTCTTGTGAAGTGGAAATTAGGAGGCGCATAGGAATGGCCAAAAGTGCAATGTCCCTGCTGCAAGATATATGAAAGAATTGCAACATCTCACGCTAAACTAAAACTAATTTAGTCCCTAGTCTTCTCCATATTCAGCTACGGAGTTGAGACTTGGACTCTGACAAAGGCTGGCCGTGATCGCATTGATGCTTTCGAGATGTGGTGCTGGAGGAAAATGCTTCAATTTTCTTGTAATTCTTGGACAGCTTTTCGCACAAATGCATCTATATTACGCAAATTGAACATCAAGATCAGACCATCAACCATCTATCTACGCAGACTACTAGAGTTTTTCGGTCACATAGCCAGGAAAAAAGGCCATAATCTTGAACAACTTATTGTTATTGGCAAGATTCATGGCAAACAACCTATAGGCCGCAGATGCACTACACGATGCCAAGAACAGACACAGACGCTGAGACACCGTCAGAAAGAAGCGGAAGTCACGGGAATTTCAGGACCCTCAGCAATGAGGAACACGAAGCGAGAAGGAAGACGAGGAATATAATGGGACTATTATCTTGACCTTACAAAAAATTGCAATTCCACCAAACACATAGAATATAAAATAGCTAGCCAAAATACTGCTACTTTCATTTTTACAGTGAAAAAGTTACCAGATCTCATAAAGACAAGCTTAAGGCGCTAACTTATTAAACCCTATATCTCGGTCAATAAGTATGTATGACTTGACCATTTTATGGAACTACTGCTTTTAAAACAAAGACCCGTGGTAATTTTTCTTACTATTTGAAACGACCGAATGATGCTCATATAGCCCGACCGTTTCACTATATGTGTAGAAATGTACTGTAATATGCATAATTACTTATTGTGTTTACCACGCCGATCACGCCGATTACGCCGCCGCCGCCGGTCAATTTTTGACCGGCGGCCGCCGCCGACGATTTAGCCATCGGCGCCCACCTCTATATGTAACTAAAATGTGACGTTTTAAAACGTCAGAAGATATAATATTCTTTATCACGTAGTTATAGTTAGTTTATCATACTTCCTCCTTTATTCACAAAGTTTTACTTTAATTTAAATTCACTACAATTGTGTATATGTTTCAGAATATAACGTTCATATTCAATTTTTAGTGAAAATCATACACCCGTTATGTCGCTTTAAGTCTAAGGACAATGTTGAAGCAACTTTAACTGCCAAACTTTTTATATTTACATCACTTTGTTTCACTCCACAAGTTGATTCCAAGCCGTTAAGCGCAAACATTGTACAGTAAACGGCCATAAAGAATGCACATCGATCTTTGGAAAGAGGCAATCGGCTAATTTCGACTTCGTATAGCGATATCTGTGTCGCACACACCATGACGTTTATTTTGTCAGTCGTGGTTCAAATGCGAGAGAGTGCAGTCGCATACCCAAGTCAATATATATATAGAGTTGCTAAAACTTTTACAAAATTAAATTTGTACTATGGCATCTATAAGAAAAGAAAGTAAGCCGTTACTTTGCCAGTCACGCGAAATTATCTACTTACAATATTTATAAATATGTATTTTGTAACTGAAGCCGACCAATTTAAAAAACATGAGGATGTTAATGTAAGTAATTATTTTAAGAAGGTTTAACGGCGAGTTGCAGATGCCACTGGAATTTCAAGAAGAACTTTGAACAATTTATTAAACGAAGTCGGCACTGGCACTGATACATATTCTAGTGGAACAAAGTTCAGCTCTCCGAAAAATGGGTGACCAAAAAAACAATTTCGTTTAGATATGGACGATTTTCATTATGCTGTTGTTCGAAGAACGGTGTACGATTTTCTTCTGCGTTACAAAGAACTGCCGACAGTAAAATCATTAAAAGCTAAATTATCTGTTTTACAGCTCTATATATTCCACGTGAAATCAAAACAAAACAACAATAAAGTACTTAGTTCTAAATTCAAATTCTGATGAACGATTAATCTAATAATTGATGTACATGGAAATTAGCATTCGTTTGTATTCGGAAATGCGATGATTGCCGATGTGCATTCTTTATGGCCGTTTACTGTAATTGTAATTCCAATGTTGCCAGCTACAACAATTAGATAACAAAGTTTCCCTATCAGCGTCTGTATTGCCCGCTTTGGGATAAGACGCAGTAAAAGTTTCTCATTAGTAGCAGTATTTTAACTCCAATAAGAAGCACGCACTGTAACAGGATCTCATACTCTGCAGGAAACTTAGACATAGGGTGCGTTTTCGTTCGGCTGTTGTTAGGAATTCATAACTTTTCTTGCGTAGGCCCAGTAAATACGCGTAAAAGTAACGAAACTTTATGTCATTTACATAATAAATACCTTCAATTTTTGATATTATTTTGCGAATCGGGTATTTTGTAATTTAGACTTTACAGATATTAGGTATCTATTCTGATGACTATTTAAGGTGCTTCGAGTAGGTCGGTTGTTCATACAAACATAAAGAGGGTAATCGTTTGCTTCCACGGCATCAATTATGTTTGAAATGTGTTTTGTTTTATCTGCGCGAAATCACATTAGAGGCCCCAGAAACCAGAATTAACGTGCAGTTGGGTCGTTAAGATAGCACCATCTTATGTTAGCACTATTTGAAACTAAAGGTTTTTTGCTAAAATACCTATATTTTCTTTGACTTCTTGAAAGTTATGCCGTTTCGCGCAAATAAAGAGTATCAAGCTGTTAAATAAAACACAGCAAAGCAAACAATGATTATCTTTTGGTTTGTATGGAAAGCCAACCGAGATAACCTACCTTTATAAATGTTACAAATGTTACTTCCAAATGTTCCAAATTGAAATAAGTGTGTTACTAATTCACCAAATTTATGATTTTTTTTTTGTTCTAACATGGTTCAGCCCAGTTATGGTACTGCAATCGTTAAGCTGCCGCAGAACCCAGCAGTTAATAAGCAACAACAATATAGTTTTAGAACGGCTCATACGCAATTTATAACGGTTATAATGTTTGCATGGTTTACTTAAGTGGATTTTCTCAGGTGTTATGTTTTATGTGTTTGTTATCTTAATTATATATTTTATGAGGATAATAAACGTAATTCGGAATCGTAGAGAAATCAGGCGTGAGGAGAAATGTTTATTAGGGTGTTTGTCAGTTTTCCGCAAAGGTTAAAATAATTGTAATTGGACTTGATTTCTAGTATTATTGTACAAAAAAGCGTCTAGATGACAGAGATGAGTTAAAGGGATCGATCAGTGTTTCTCACTCCTCTGTAGAATTATCTTGAGTGAAAGAGATCGAACAATTCATTTTTTTGTTTTCCAGTTTTAAAGCTGTGTACTAGCTTTTTAATCTGTGGGTTGTACTTAGGTACTTCTTTGTGTTCGACTCAGCCTTAGCACGCCAGGAGTTAAAAAATATTAAATTTGACCCTTACGCTTGCTGCGATCCGTCAAAATTGGAAGTCAAATTATGTTGGTTCGCTCACAACTTTTAAAACCAACATGTTGACTTCTAGACTTCACTAGTTTGGGGGTAAAAAGTCAAATTATGTTGGTTCGCTCACAACTTTTAAAACCAACATGTTGACTTCTAGACTTCACTAGTTTGGGGGTAAAAAGTAAAATTATGTTGGTTCACTCACAACTTTTAAAACCAACATGTTGACTTCTAGACTTCACTAGTTTGGGGGTAAATTTGAAATGCTACACCGTCATCGAAATATAATGTATGGAACGATAACGTTTAACAAAATTGACGTTGAAATTTGTCCCAAAACGCCCACTTTTTAAAATCAATACGTCTTAATGTATCAAGTGGTTTTGATAACCAACTTAATGTTTACTAAGCATTTACTAAGTGTGAGCCTAAAATCATTTATGCCAAATACTAGTATTAAGTTTGAGAAGAATACATTTTTGGATATGTTGCATATCGTTTAAAAGACAAAAATCTGTGATTAGTTACAAAGCTACTGACGCGAGAATTTGATTTATCATTATCACTACAGTATTTTCTTCAGTACTAAGTACTAGCACCACCCTGTTAGTACGTATTCCGTGGGGCCGATTTTGAGCTTCAGTTACGCTTCCATACTTATTGTATTTTAATGTCCACCGTTCAAGCTTGGAAAAAAAAATAAAAGAATAAGAAATGTAATTCTCTCATATGCCTAATGCGAATGAATATGCTAGCTCAAAACTAAGCGCACCTTGTTGTTACAAAGGAAAACAAACATGGGGGTTTCCCGCCAAAACACGCGCCGTGCTTCCATTCCAAAATGGCGCCGACTCTTTACGACTCCCGTGAAAATTATGGCCCTGTTCGTATGTTCAACTTTTATATCCGCCGTGTTTACTACGCCGAGCCGTAATAATAATATTACTGCCAAAATGCACGAACTTGAAAGTTATGGATTATTTACCGGTAAAAGCCGTTTTTGGGGATCATTAGAAGAGTTGTATTTAAAACATAAGGACAGTTGAAACCCACAATAATTCGCAAAGTTTTTTTGATTGCTTACCTAAATAAGGTAATGCGCTTATGCGATTTCGGCTGCTTGGTTTCTGTATTAGATGCTCGCATCGAATCCACCCCTGCTATTATCCTAATTAAAAACAAACAACGCAAACACTTCACATTGTGGCTTTGTTACAATGTAAAAGAAAGGACAAAGAAACAATTTAGCATACAGAAGCACTGTTGCATTTTGTTGTTGCAATTCTTAAAGCCTAGGTACGTATAGTAAGTTAAGGGACCCCCAAATATTTAAAAGAGGTTAAAATTGAATGATGCGATTGTGGAAGGATAAATTGCATAGCGAGATATACTGTGCTGAAAGCATGTATAGATAGAGGCAGGATAAAACTAATAGAGAAGAACTATGAAAACCAGTAGTTTTAATAGAAACTTCGATACTATACGACGCCTTAGCTTTTCCTTGTAGGGGGTGTGTAACAAGTAACTTGCCTCACCGTAACCACATACATATCCTATCCTGTTATCTGCGGATGCTAAAGCTCTAATCTAATAACAAGTATGTTAGAACTTGCTTCTAGTAAACCATGTCATTAGCGTATCTGAAGAACGTATAAACACACAGTTTTGATAACACTTGTGTCGTTTTAGAGCTGAGCTGAGTGCAAGTAGATACAGCAGCATCGATCCTGTGATTCATCTCTGCTTCGCCAACTTTGTGAGTCATGCTATGATGTATTGCTAGCTCTATTTAACGAGCCAAATGTAAGCAAACTTTAACGAGATTAAAATATGTAAGTTTTATTTAGTTACGGGTTTAAATGAGTTTAAGAGAAAATTACTACCTATACATACCAGTGGCGTGGCGTTAAATATCTTCTTAGTAAAGCCGGAGCATATGCTTTAAAATAGGCAAGCCGGTGGGGATCGGGTTCTATGGACGCCACGCCACTGATACATACATACTATACTGTGATACTATTAAGTTTAAAGAAACACAAGTGTTCTAGTTAAAATGCGGGGGATGAGGAAATTAAGGGGATTTTTTTTTATTAAAAATTCAAAATGAGGTCTACCGTAATAACACATATCACACTCATATCAGATATAACTGATGCAGCTACACTGATAATCAGAATAATGAGGAGGTAACAATTCAGGACAGATTTTTTTTCCTTAATTCGTTTGACTGAATTGGATAAATATCAAAACATGATCTAATAGATGATTAAAATAGAGAGGGATAATGAGGAAAACAGGGGGTTTTATATGCCATAGACAAACAGATGGACTACAAAGTGCTGGTATAAGGGTTCCGGTTTTCCTTTTGAGGTACGGAATCCTAAAATTATCTTCTCGATTGTAGTTTTTTTTAGGCTTTCTTTTGTATGGATCCCGGTATTGGCTATTAACACGTTCACTGTCCCCATACAAACCTAACGGACAAATGTCACAAGTCCCAGTCCCAACTGTGCAATCAGTATGGGGAAGTGAACCCATAGTGGAAGCACGGACTCCTGAAAAAAACCTTCATGACCCCACATTGGGGGCACCGGGCGGGACAGGGAACGTGTTAAAATAATCCCGGGATTGGAAACTCTAATCGATACCCCAGTTCACACTTCTACTAACTACAATTATTTTGCCAATTAAATTTCTACTTAATAGATTTGTGCACTAACCTACGAATTACAACCATTTTCTTCAAAAATTTAGAACGACTGTGCTCTAGGGCAGGGGTCACCAACTGGTTTCTTCCGGGGTTTTTAAATAAAATGACCATCGCGGTTGGTTTCTTCGTAAATGAGTAGTACTTGCGTACACAAAATAGCTCGGCGGTCCGGATCCGGACCGCAGTCCGCCATTTGGTGACCCCTGCTCTAGGGTATCGACATCATCTCAGCCTCCCCGTTGACTTCTTGCCGCAGCCGTAGTGTCGTAGTGCAGCTTAGGACGGCATAACTCACCGGCTGTCGGTTTTATTGCCTCACTTCCGGCAATGGTCCGTAATGGCGGAACTTCTGCCAAATAATTATGCTCAAACGATCCGGGAGCCTTTGATGCATCGACTAGAATGGCTCGACGGCGGATTGGGACCACATTACTTGCTTTGTCATGTTTTTAGGGTTCCGTACCAATATGGTAAAAAAGGAACCCTTATGGTGCGACTCTGTCTGTCTGTCTGTCTGTCTGTCCGTCTGTCACAGCCAGATATCTCAGGAACTACTGCTGCTATCGGTTTGAAATTTGGAATAGTGTTAAAAGTAGCTAACCCGAGCTTATTGGACATAAAAAAAATCTTGTACCATTTTTACTTTTTTTTTAAAGGGCTCCGTAATGGGATTTTGAAAATTGAAAGTAGGGCTAATATATCGAGTGGGGTATCAAATGAAAGAGCTTAATTTGTAGATTAAAATACCGTTTTTATTTGTTTTCTTAAATAAATAGTTTTTGATTTATGGCGAAAAAAGTTTAAAAAAATACCATTCCCCCCCTATTATCTCCGAAGTTACTGATCAGAAAAATGTGTCATAATTACCAATTATTAATGTCGTCCTAAATATTACAGGAAAAATATAACGGTTTTTGAGAAATTTGCAAAAATCATGACACATACTTATTTGCTCCTACTAAACTAATCGCCATACAGTTTTTCTTGAACTATTCATGTATCTACTTATTAGGATTATTATTATTATTAGGAAGACCGTTATATTTTCTCTTCCTAACTGGAATACTTTTTTAAAAATTTACAAAAATCTTAACATATTACTTGTACCCTCCCTACGAGAGCCATCTAGCGGAGAGTAGCAAAACTAAGCGATGGTTTTTATATCAGATTACATAAAAAATGTCTATTAAATACAATGATCACTCATCAAGAATCGGGAAAAAAACATAAAGTAACAATAATTATTAAAAACTCTATAATAGGAGTATGTTAGGAAATTTGACACTAGTAAATACCATAAAAATGAAATACCACTAGCGCCATCTAGGGACACAAATCTAAAATAAAGTGTCCTTCAAAACATGATTCCTTCATGAAAAATGATACATGAGAACTAACTTAGTTGACAAACAATTATTTCAATCAGCCAATAACAAAAAGTAATGTTTAAATTTAAATTACAAGTAAAATTTACGCGCTATTTAGTATCAATAGATGTCGCTGTAGCATACGCTGCATCGCGCTGTTAAGATTTTTCCTGGTTTAATAGGGCTACAGTGGGTTTAAGGCAGGGTTGCTGTTAGTCGTAAGGTTGGTCTACTTATGAGTTTATACGGAACCCTCGGTGCGCGAGTCCAACTCGCACTTGACCGGTTTTTTCTTATCTTCTGATTATGTGTTTGTGTTGCGATTATAGCTTATTTGAGCAGTTGCTTTCACAGTCAACCCCATAGCGTATAATATATCTTTGTCGCTGTTAATCGTGATTGAACCGTATTTCTATGAGTTTAACTCATTTTTACAAGGCTAATATTTAGAGTAATACTGTTGTAGCATTTCATGAATTGCGGCAAAGTGAATGCTTCTAAAGTTGACAATGATGACGTCACAACTGACAAGTTGGTCATTAAGGCCATTCGGCGCCAACAAAAGCCTGCTTCCTCTGATCGGAACTAATGGACGTCCTCCACACGTGCCGACCAGCCGCGATTCATTTGTCATCCAAGTTTTTGCTCATTGCTCATTGCATTAAATTTTCACCAATCCTCTCGCAGAGAAAATGTACTTTGAACGTTATAGCTTATGTGATAGTGCAAAAAACATTTTCGTCTTGTTTATTTATATCTTAAGTTTCGGAAGTCCTGGTCCCGGGTAAATCTTCAAATTAAACCTCTATTCAAAGCATCGCGTACACTCGCTGCTACAATTTACTTAAATCAAACTACTGTTGAACAAGGGTTGCAAATTGCGTAACACGCAACATAATCGTTACGATAAATCACGGGGAATGTTGCCATTAATCAGAAATATTGTCTCTTTCATACGAAATCGGGGGTCGGGCTTTCATCGTTGGAAAAAACAACCTGGAAACGTAATTAACGCTCATTCCAGTCACGTGCTTGTACGCCACTGTCCGAAATTAAATCCAGAAAATGTATACCCCGCTTGAATAAATATTATTTGACAGATATAATACCTTTTTATACTCTGCGCAAACAATAACACAGCAAGTCCGTAATCTGCTCATTGTTGGGCAAATAAATAAGAGTTTGTGTAAAAAATGATCTGTTTTAGAGGCGAGGATCCATTTTTATGCCTTTTATGAGTCGCAGACAGGTTAAAAGACCGGGCTTAGAGACTGAATCTTAAAGATTTTATTTAGTTCTTTATGTGCTAAGACTTTGATTATCTGGTGGTTATTTTTTAAATGATGTTTACCTACCTAAACGACCTTAAGGTTTGCACAACGAGTACGTATTTAATGAAATTGTTAATTTTGCATACTCTCTTTTTACTCCGGCTCATTTCCCTAAGGACGAAAACTTCCATGGTCATTATGAAATTTATATTACACGTTCTATTAGGTTAGGTTAGTACATAGCGCCGTCCATAATTCCTCGGGAACAGAGCCAATGTAAACAGTTCTTGAAACCGTATAAATCCTGCAACTAAAATATTCATCAGGATGTTTTACAGTGGGGGAGCTCTCGCGGGCCCCGTCCGCCATTTGTAAATGGATTTTAAATTAATACATTCACCTAAGGGATTGTCTAAAATATTTGATTACGAGACGGCAGGCGACTATCGGCTGATATTGGATTACATTTCTACGTGAGAGGAAAAACAAGCCGAATCGTAAAATTAAATGGATTTCGAGCCCGGAATAATCATCGATAGTGCAAACGAATTCAGAGATATAACTAGCAGTGGCGTGGCATCCAAACAACTCGATTCCTACCGGCTGGCCTAATATCAGGCTTTTGACCACCTTATTCTAGAGCTCTTAAGGAAAATGTACGCCAAATCTGCACCGGCTTGCCCTAGGATATCTTTTACGCCACGCCACTGATAAGTAGTCCCTTCGACTGTGGTACACGGCTTCAAGTGAATGAGAGTGAAAAGTATAATTGTACGCATTTCACGAAATTTGTATATCATCATTTCGACACGGAAAGGTCCGCAGCTGAACATGCGCTCCCGAAAGACTTTCATAACTAAGGGTCGTATGCTATCTGTACTATTCTCATCCACCAATTTCCGATAAACTTAGTTTGGTCATTCCTTCATCTTATAGAGATCCATGCCGCTTCTTCCGACCGATTTTCTAGCTAACACATGCTTACAAGTACATGATGATTTTGCTTATAATCTGAGAAGATTGATACAGGGCTAAAAACGATGGAATGGAGTATGTGATTGTTGCAAATTATTTTTTTTAAATTTGTTTGTCATTGACCACCGGAAGTTTGCATCATTTAACGCAATTAATTAACAACGGACATGAACCAACGCTACCGTCGACAAACAAACCGAATATAATTTATCAGAACGGTTAAACTTTAGGTCTTTTTATTAAATATTAATTCGTACGTTAAACCTCAATTACTCAGATGAATATAAAAACTGGGGCCAAGCTTGTGCATGACTGTTGCTATATGCGACGTTGATTCTATGATATATTTTGATTTTTAATTGTTTATAATCTGGGGGCACGGCAGTGCTCCCGACAAGTCGAGCAAATCAAAGGGACGGCCGTACATCCTTTTCTCGAAGCCATTCAGGCCATTTTCAGCCTGAAATTTCAGGGATAGGGCATAATAAGACTTAAATATATTCTCAACTAGCGACCCGCCCCAGCTTCGCACGGTGTTTCTCTATTATATTATGCATGTATTATACATATAAACCTTCCTCTTCAATAACTTTTATCTATTAAAAAAAAACGCATCAAAATCCGTTGCGTAGTTTCAAAGATTTAAGCATACATAGCGACAGAGAAAGCGACTTTGTTTTATACTATGTAGTGATAACATTCAATTTGAACGTGTAGTTTAAGAACTGTTTCACGTCAAAGTTCCTTAATTTTGTCACTGACTGACTGACTGACTGACTGATCATCATAATTCTAAGGTACTTCTAGCAGACCCACAAGCTCCAAATTTCAAACATAATTAGCTGTTAGCCTATCATGTCACCCAAAACCTAAAAATATGGCAATTTCTATACAAACTGCATAAGTTTGTCATCCTATACCTTTTTTGTTGTAGGAGAACTGCGTTGCAAGATTTGCAACTTTTTACATGTAATGTTTTTGATGGGTAGATTTAAACGTCAAGCTACATCAGTAGGAATAACATTTGGATATATCAGAATGTGCGAAATGTGTGATTCTGATTATGAAAATGTGTGAAATCTCTAGCGTATCTGAGCCGCGCGATAAATACTTCTTATTGCTCTGTAATCAATATTGGTACACTACAGTGGCGTGGCGTAAAATATATCCTTGGGCAAGCCGGTGCAGATTTGGGGTACGTTTTCCTTAAGAGCTGTAGAATAAGGTAGTCAAGTGCCTGATATTAGGCAAGCCGGTAGGAATCGAGTTCTTTGTACGCCACGCCACTGGTACACTAGTAATGCGAAATGGACAGGTCTCCGACTCTGCCGTGCAGCCAGCAAGGGGTTAGCCACTTATGCTTACCCGGCTAGTAGTATTTCGCTCATTTACCCCAAAAAAGCTGCATGGAAAAGCCAGTGCATCATGTTATTATGCGACATGTTGCACGGTAACTACACCGGCTTTGTTCATCGCGTCGGCCTATTGCCGCAGCTAATTTGAACGTATCGGTCCGGCACACGGACTTACCGAAATCACACGGCCGACACCGGATTGGCGTAAAGCGAGCTAAATTGGATTTATTTTACCATGTATCTGTGATATAGTGGTCAGCGAACATGGCTGGCTATTGACAGTGAAATAGTTAACTGGCTGATGTATCCGGGATGATATTATGTTCAACTTTATAGTGATACCTATAAAGTTGAACATATCATCCCGGATATCATATCACCTGCGAGTCATCATCATGAATTTAAGAGGCTCTTGTCGATGTCGGTGGAGCAATTTCCATGTTTCTCTTTCTTGAGCTCTCTCCCCATCACCATCACAAAATTACTAAACCTTACTGGTTTAGTAATTTTGTTGTTTTTTTTTTTTTAATTTTTTTACATTCATCGTGTTTTAGTGCTTTCTGCGTGATTGTTTATCAGTAATTAGGTACAGCATTAAATTTTTGTCTTAACATATTCCGTGATTGCTTCTTCCAAAATAACGTGGTTTACAACTTTCATTACATTGGGTTCTGCCAAGTCACCAAGTGTCGCAGTTTTATCAATCTTCCTTATCCAGATCTGCAATCCGTTTTATATTTAGGCATGGATTTCCCTTAAATACCACGGCTAACTTTATTTGCAGCCAAAACTTTCGCCAACTGAAAGTAAAGCTTAACGTGAAAGAACTTTAAAACTAAGGCTTACAGTTCTTCGGAGTTTGCATTGAATAAGTGAAACTAGGACCAAGTGTTCAGTTATTTATTATTCAAATGGAATAAATATAGAAAAAAAACTAACCACTTAAAGGTTCCTAAGGAAACAAGACTACTTTGAATAAATGTTTACAAAGCTGAAAATAATATCACAATGTAACAAAACTCGTACGTACACAGAATAACTAAAACATCGTTTTTTTATGTACTGCCGTATATGTACATTATGTACTCAGGGAAATATGTTAGTCTAATATCAATAAATCTGCCTGTATCATTGTTATGTTGAAAATTAATTTAATTTCCCCATTCATGTGCCGGCGTAACGTATTGACAGAACGCGCAACAAACACAATTACATGTTCAGTGGCTCGGCGTCACATTCTGCTTGGATTAAACCTCGAATATGCCAGCGATATTATGCCACGTTGGCTCAGACCATGGTACGTCGCATGCTACATAATATTCCATATATGCAATGCCTGCGGTAGCAACGTAAAATGGTACTCTCACAATTCTTTTCGAAACGTGCGTCATTTGGCACAAATGGCACAATGTTCATGATAGGATGTGGCACCTACCGTGGGCCCTTCGCTAAGCCCCGGCAGTGGAGAAAATCTCCAAAACACAGCCCTTTCGGGGCCTAATCCTAAACCTATTCGGTTTGAACCCAACAAAAGGCACGGGTACGATAAAGGGATTAAATTTTGTAAAATTTATAGCTCTAGGTGGTATTAAAATTGTTGGCGTGTGAAGATATTTGATTCCGGCCGGATAGGCGTCCCTTTCGAGAAGTTTGCTAGAGGATTGTTTGTGCTCGTGTATTTTTAGACCCTACCTTATTGTACGGCTTAAGTGGTTATCTAATATATCTGTTATTTGATTTAAACTAATTATATAACCAATATTGAAGCTATTCCATAATGAAAAGGGATTTCCACTTCAGCAAAGTTTACGTAAACCTATAATAAAATATGATTTTCGCTCATGGGCAATCTAATTTTTAGGTACAGTCAAGGAATTTAATTTCCAACCCACCTAAGGTCCAATATCGTATAGCATACTGTCATCATAAGAGCTAGCTAGAGTACGACGTTACTTTGACATATCACACGCATTGTTTTGTGTCAGTAACTAGGTAATAGATAACAACGTTGACATGGTGAACTGAAATTTGGAACGTCAAGGCACTACCAAAAAAAGACGACAACCGTGGAATCGAAATTCGAAGAAAGTCCATCTTTCTCGTTTTTGCAATATTCGAATGAAAGGAACGCAGATAACGAAATTTAGATTATCGATGTTTGCAATAGACTTTCCGGAGTCTGGATTCGGAATTATTTTAAAATTTTCTCGATTGACACTGACACCAACTGACACGTATTCGTAATTAGATGAGCAAATGACTTCGCAAAGAGGTTATCTGTAATGTGCAGTGACAAATAATACGTATTGACATTTAAATACTATTACTGAAATAGAAATTTCGACCTTAATGCATCGTGAATGCTTAACAACATTTCAATGAAACGGGTAGGAAATTAAATTCCTTGACTGTAGTTGCTTGTGATTTTCCCTCAATAACATCACCATTAATTTTAAGCTGACTGAAAATAGTATTATCTAGAACAGATAGCTGGCCCTGGTCTATATTCAGCAAATAGTATTTTAACCCAGACATAGCACAAGATTGTAATAATCGCAGAAACCGAAGATAATTAAGACTTAAGAAATGTAGCATCAATATATTATTCTCACTTGACTAAACAAAATGTACAAGACCCAAAGTCAACCCGATAAGGCAAAGTGTCAACCGTTGCTGCAAATTGTTTTGAAGCACCGCAATATTCAATTATTCCGTCCCGTCCAAACTCGAGGCCCTAACTTAATGCCTTTAATTTGTGAAATATAATCTGTACAATGCCTATATTACTCGATTCCTCGACCCTTCGGATTTACCGCAACGGACCCAACTAATTCCCTTGAAATCCGAGCCCTGGAATAAGCAGTTTATGTGACTCTATACTTAGACTTTAGAGCCAGTGTCAAGCGTCACTAATTAACTAGGTGGATCATTGCGGCGCTTACCACAGGAACTAAATTACCTACGTACGGGTCTCGGCACAGTATTTCATGTAAAAATCGTACCAACTTTTAGGGTTGTGTCTATGAAAGATTTTTCTGTAAAGGAGACTGGAGAAGTGCGAATTTTGGATATTGAACAGTCTATTAGGTATATAATATAATATAGATTTGTGGGATTCCCTTAAAACTCACATGCAAAATTTTGGCAAAACGGAGTTTTATGTGGTAACCTTCCGTCACATTACAGTTCCATTTCAACTCGGGAGTAGATACTGAACGGGTTCCAGTTGGACTTATAATAGATTTAGGTATTTTAGCATAAGCATGACACAAATTGCCCCGAACCAGATTTAAATGGCCCTTAATGAAAATGGATTGCAATTATCTGGTCCCAGACTACGTATTTACTCTGAGAAATGAAAGGTCGTATTTAAATGGTCACGCTTGTAGAATATCAATGAGGAGAAACTGTATTGGGGAGATAAGCTATCAAGATTTTAGTTGAGATTGTAATGCCGGTCTCTGTCGTTTAGTTAACAAATAGGTGTAGATTAATGCATACCTAATTTTAGTGATAATTTTGTACAATTTTTTAGGTACTCTAACTTTACCCGCTCTTTACAAGCTTTTATAGAATACGTTAGTTATGGTTTCAATATTTGCAAAGCATTTTTCAAACACTAAAATTTGCCATACTTATGTAAGTTCAGTGACACTGACAATGCAAGACTATGATACAATCGAGCTGATCTGATGATGGAATCGGATGGTGGCCATAGGATCATCTAAATTATAGGCCGTTTGCGATTATACACAAAAAGTACAGTCGTCAATAAAAACTTGTCACAAAAAGATTTTTTTTAACTAACTTATTATATTATATTATATTAATATGCGGGCAATCAGGCATGCGTTGGTCTCCTTGGTAACATTTTTTATCACGGTAAATAAAACGATTCAGTTTTAAATCATTAGTAAGGAAAAGAAAAGGAATAAAAAGAAAATCGAGCCCCGAGAAATCTAGCGTCGCACCGCCTCGGAAGAAGCGAAGCGTTCAAAAGATGGAGTGAAGATATACGAGTAAATTAATATCTTTGACAAAGGAGGATCTAGGACTAAAAAAGATCAGAATAACCACAAAATAAAAAAAAATAACCAAGTTCCAATGAACCTATTGATAAGAAATGCACTAGTGACTATGAACAATGCCCAAATCGCTATATTATGTACCTTGCCTATAATATTTGAAGAGTTCCCCCAATTTCTCCATGATTCCATCATCACATCCTGATTTGGTTGCAATGGGACCAAATCAGGATCTGATCCCCTTTCAAAAAAAAAATCTAAATCGGTTCAGCGGTCTTCGAGTAATCGCGTAATAAACATACGAAAAAATAATAAAAATTAAACTATCCTTTTGAAAGCCGGTTAAAAATGAGATCTATCTAATAAGATCAACCGCGAAGGATAAACTACGCACAGTTCATAGGTGCAAATTCAAATAAAATGTAACCTGCATTGTCTACAAGTGAACAAGGAATTTCTCCTTAAAGCTGGATGATGAAAGTTTGTACGGTAATTAAACCGGGCACACCGCTAATTTCGTAAAACCGTCAAACTTTAGTCAAATATTATTCTAATTTGTAAGCATAACCGAGACGCATGTAGGTGTTTAGCTAATCTCCCGAAGCCAGTGTAATTCAGAAATACGCCGTCAAATTCGTCCTTAATACAATTCATCCCTTGAACTTGAAAAAATTGTTTATGGAGGTCTAAATATGTCGGTTCGCTCGTCGCATCGTTTCAAATTTAGACGTACTTGGGCATTTTTAACCGCTTTAAAAAAAACGAGATTATTTTAAAAGGTACGGTTAGGCGAATCTTAAGCTATGTTTAAATACCGTCTAACCCAGGGGTCTCTAAACTGCGGCCCGCGGGCCAGATTCCGTTCCAATCCGGCCAGCGGGAAGAAAGCGGGAGGGCCTATGATCCGGCCCGCGAGGCATTCTAATCCGGCCTTCGGCACAAAATAAGAATAGTAAGTACTACGTGCAGAAGTCTGTCTCCTTAACAAAACTACCGTTCGCATCGGATGCCCGGACGAAGCTGACCCGCATCCGATCGTCTCTCTCTATCGCATAACGCTGCTCTTTTTTCAACTCTAGAGTGGCGAAGATTTAATAATAATTACCGCGAAACGGAATCGCGGAGTGAGTCAGTTGTCAGTTCTGCCCGCACAGTAAAGTACCTACAGATAATGTGCGGTGTACAGTTTGGTACAGAGCACCCCCCCTCCCCTCCCCTCCCCTCCCAAGACGAAGTCGACCATGTGATGAGGCCCGCGCGCCATTTTCAAAGGTGCTGTATGGCCCTCTGTTTGGAGACCCCTGCAGCCCTGTTCTAACCTGTCAGTTGGTGACGAGATATATGGAGTTTGACACAAATCGTCAGTTTTGTGATGACCTGTTAGCTGTCAGTTAAGAGGCCATTTCAAACAAAATAGCCCACGTACGTCAGTACCATTCGAACTGCTTATTACTTTACCCGGGTCGAATCACAGAAATATATCGAGATAAGGAAATAGTTCGTCGATTTGTATGGGAACCAAGCGTGTAACGTGTTTCGCTTAGCGCTTGACGCCAAAAGTGTAATTTAGTGATGGAAAACATACATTTTCCATTTCATTTGGTGGTATTTGAACAATGAATTATTTCATTATTATATTATAACTATAAGATTTTCTAATCTGATAATAAGGGCTTTTTTATTTAAAGTGCGTTCTTAACTGACAGTTAGCAGGTCGTCACAGAACTGACGATTAGTGTCCTCCATACATTTCGTCACGGACTGACAGGTTAGACGGTATTTGAACATAGCTTAAGTTTTGCCTAACCGTAGATTTTAAAATAAAAATGCCCATAATATTGACGGCAAAGGAAGTTAACGGCGTGCAAAGTTGATCGACGCCACTTCTTTTTGGCATGCGAGGTACATACACTTTTTTCTTCTGCCTCGATATATTTCTGTGGGTCGAATCATATCAGTGACGATATTGACACTTGACAGTAATTTTCTGAATGACTGCAGAATCCCTGGTGGTTAAGCCAAGTTAGCTAAGCACTAAAGGGGTCTAGTAGTAATTAGTGTCGGCAAGTGTCAGTCAAAGTCGGGCTACCTTTATGAATATAGAGGAGGTAAAAGCCACTACTACATATTTAACTAGTTACGTGGGACGTTAGTTTGTAAATTGTTCAGCCGAGTTTGAGGTCCATTCACAGACAGCTTATTTCTAAGTTTAGTCATTGAATGTGGTTGAAATTATTAGTTTTGGCTGAGTGATAGGATTTTCGTGGTGTGTTGTGTTTAATCAATATGTTAATATTAAACAGTTACAAGAATGACAGACTACCTAACTATCTACTGTGAGTGAAATCATTGTAGATAGCGCCACGAAATAAATACATGTCTTTAGAGGACGTCCACTAAGATTATTTTTTAAATGTTTGAAATAAAAAACGGAGGATGAAAGTTATGTGGAAAAGTCAAAATTCACGCGGACGATATCGCGAGGCATCATTCAGTACTGATATAAGTAATACATTTTTTAACCGACTTCATAACAGGAAGAAAGAAATATAAAATTGCATGCAACCTACCTACACATATTATTTAATTGACTTAGTAGTAGAACAAAACAAAAAGTAAAAATGATTAAATTTTGTTTTATAGCCAGTGTAAAATTGTAAATCAACCGCACCGTTTGAAACGATAATCATAATTTGTTTTTTTTTTTAATTCTTTTTATCGGCAAATGGATCTTCATCTAGCTCGTAGGCAATTATTTTTTTATGAAATGGTCCCTTTGAGAGCAGGTAAAATATTTTAGGCGTACGTTTTTGAACAACACCTACCCGACCCTTCTCTCACTTAATTACTATCCCTACTGCTGGCTGATATCTGACGCCTAAAGCTGACGTGTTATCATATTCACTATTACCCTATTTATCATAGAGTTAGACCGATGACTTGATGAAACAACTTTAGACACGTCGGTCCCCTTTTCATGGGGGGCCAGAAAGCTTGAGAAATTTCGGAGGAGGGCCAGAATAGGCTAGATGACTAAAAAAAACTGTTTAGTCCGTCTGTTACATTATGAAAAAATATTGTACACGTATTTTTTGTTTTGTTTGACAAACAAAAACTGACGAGGATAGAGTGCTTAGAAGTTTCGAGTGATGTCACTCTTGAGTACAAATTGTACTCAAGAGTGACGTCACAAGCCCCCACTCCAGAAGTTTGATGATCTATAACTTTGTCGATTTTTAATATTTTGATAAACCAAAAAATACGTGTCCCATATTTTTCCATAATCTAACTGACGGACTAAATAGAATTACATATTTTTAACCCAGTCATCATCCCTATTATCATATGATTATATAATATTAAAAATATAATAATCGCGGGCCATATACAAACTATTTCGATGTATCCGCGGCGGGCCGGATAAAATGGTTTCGCGGGCCGGAGTTGGCCCGCGGGCCGTACTTTGCCCACCACTGACGTAGGGTGTAAACATCAACGGAATAAATCTCGTCGAAGGCGACTAGGCGATTCGCCGTCGAAATAGATAATATAACAAAATCTACCTATGACAGTCTTTCTACCGACATACATAATAGTATTTTATGCAACAGTTGTATAAGAAGGTTCAAAAAATGCGAATTGCGTGAGTTGCGATACGAGCCGCGAATGCGGCGAGTATCGCAAATAGAGACGCAATGAGCGTTTTTTGACTTAATTATACAACGTTGCATACAATACTTTTTCTACGACAGGTTTTAAAATTATAAAATACAAACAAGGCATAACCTGCAAAGAAGGCAAATATGACGTATGACTGTCAGTATGTGTCTATGGTAAACTTTTTATTTTTTAAATGAAGTTGACACGCAGTGAATATATTAAAAATACTTTTGTTTTTATGTTGGCATCAATGAATTTAGTTCAGAAAGTTTTGTTTTTCTTAAAAGCCGTAGGATTTTAATTGTTTGTTAAGTTGGTAGTTGTGCATTTTTACCGTAAAGTTAAAATTGAGCGCTTAATCCTTGACCTCAGTTTAACCTAGATTTAGAAGTCTGTGGTTGCTAGCAATAACGTAAAGTGGCTATAACGACACTAGTGCTGTTATGGGGAATAGAGTATAGACTTCTCTGAACTCATATTATATATGTTCTTATATTAGTGTTCGTGACCAAGTAAAAGACAGATAACAGTACAGGAGTAGAAAAATTAAATAATATATTAATAATTGCACGTGGTAGTTTTGGCTTTTTACTTCATGTTAGATAGGTATGTAAAGTCAGTGTTATGCGAAAAGTTGGTATTTAAAATGCCATTAAGTTGAGATAAAACAGTTACTTCACACAGCTGAATCGATTCCGGCGCGTGAGCATTAACTAGGTGCCAAAATAGCTTTTAGAGGTCAGGTGTCAGTGAAATGGAAACAGAATTATAACAGAACTCATTCCAGTCCGCGGCACTTTCTCCTTCAGATAACACCGGCTGCACCTCAAAGCCAATACTATGTTATTACACGAGCTCCAAATTACCTTTTATTCTGTACCACTAATTACAAGAGAATGCTCCACCGGACGCGCCAGAACTGCATTTAAAATACGACTTTACATTTTAAGTGGCAAGGTAAAAAATGAATTGACGACATTAGCCGAGCCAATTATATGGGCATCAGGAGCGTGGCTCATGTAAACAGGTTCGTCCTGTAGGCTAGCTTCTGCGCGCATTTTTCTACGTCCTTCGCTTTTTAGCGACGGTGGTTTTATGCACGTTTGTTTGGGTTTGTTTGAAATGATTTTTGGGGTATAAAGCCGACGGTATTTCTTGATGTTTAACAACATTTCGCATTACGGCGAGGTTTTGCCTCGTAAAACTTGCCGGGTCCACGGCAGGGCAATTTATTTCGCGTTAGACCCGCACGGGGCGTTTGGGGTTTTTTCAAGAGCTCCCCGGTCGCCGCGGGCGAGAACAACCCTTTTCACGGCGTGAGCTGTACGTGGAAGAATTGCCAGTTTACGAGTTAAAAATAAAGAGCTTTACCTACTACTGCCAGACCTCTAGGATTTGTATGAGGAAAAACATTTCTGAGAAACTTGCGAATCATGATTATGTACCTATCTTACTGCAGAGAAAGCGCGAGATAAAATATACTAATCAAGTGAACTAGGTACTTGTTCTCTTGATAGAAATATGTTAGTTACCGATACATAAGGCTAAAAGGTGGTGACAGTGTAAAGAATACTAATAATTAATCCATCGACCTATGCGTTTCTTGAAATTTTCAAAACATCGAGGGCTTTTTTTGGTTAGTAATGCCCTAATGCCGATCTCTTTTGGGGAGTTAAAGATGGTGCCTTAGTATAAGGAGCAATAAGGTATAGAAATGTTCAAGGGCTTTTACGATATTTTTGTGGATAGCAACTTAAACTATAGAACTTGTATGTCCTTAAATAGGGTCTTAGAACGCATCAAATTGGTGTATTATAGTCTGCTCACGTAACATAAATCTCAACACGTAAATGATGCCCCATGGTATCGTGTATAATTTAACGCCACATATATCTACGTTTCCACTCGTAATTGTGGGCACATCATTTTCGCAGAAAAATACGCCTTTTTCTCTCGTTATAAATAAAATAGGATGACACAATATCGCAATCCTGATCGTTCGCCCTGAAATAGAAGGCCGCAAATGTTTTTTCCATCTCGCGTGGTGAAAACTTGGCAGGAAATTCGAACAAAGTTTTTGGAGAGCTCGTCTATTTCACGTGGAAATTCCCGGTTTATTTATTGCCACAGCGGCGCCTGAGCATCGATCTAAGCAAGTACTTTGACCCTCGCTTGATGGCAAAGAAGTTTTGATTTGGGATCGCGGGCTTATTGTGGGGTTGATTGATTCATTGTCGATTCACCGTGCTTGCCTAACTTGAACGGGAAACGTTCAGTCTTAATCTCAACATATGGGTATAATTATTATTTGCACGAAGAGAAAATAATAAGTATAAGGACAGGATGAAAACTAATATTAAAATTCGATTGTCGATATCGATCTTCTAGTCTTCATCAGGTTACCGGTCGAATTCGACGGACGGACTGATAAATACCACCTATGATGCTACAAACGTGCCAACATATTGGTATAGGTGCCAATCACTGCCTTTGCCTTATGCCATTAATAATTGTGCCTGAGATAGAAATCCATCTCAGTGCCACTCATGTAATTTCTATCGATTGTCACATATTGATTGTCAAAACTGATCAGTATAACTCCAGTAAACTCACGGTCGCTTGGCGCCGTCGACGCAGCATCACACCACGCCGCCGCAGTCACAATCAACAACACTATTTTCAGGACTGTCATGTTTAGTACTGGATCTGTTTACCTCTGCTCGCTTTATATACCGGCCGTGGACGCCTACGCCGTATTATCCATACCCCACGGCCTTGGCAATTAGATAATCAGCTCATCGGCGGATCTATGTAATTCTGTATTGTTGCGATTGTTATTGTTGTCACACTTTTGACCCTTTGTCTCAAACGTTTTTTATTTTACAACAGTGGTTAGGTCTGTAAGTATGTAAATGATCTCATAGGTACAGTTTTTATGGTAGGTACAAGGTGTTTACGACGCCGATTAATTATCATTTCTAAAATTACCTCATAATATCATCGCCGTAATAAAGAGGCATCAGTGCAATATAATACAATTTTTTTGCAATATGACTTGGCGTCGATCCCGATTTCTGCAATTTTATTGATATCTAAAACTAAAGACAGCGGCGAGTTACTATTTTGTTTCAATGAACTATCCCCCCACGTTTAAGTACTTAACTACCCGTAGAAACAAAGTCTGTTCAATGTTCATCAAAGTAGCGGAACATATTTGTATTGTGGCTTAGTGTGCAAGTACTTTTGACTGTTATTATCAAATTTCGGAAAATCCTGCACAACTTATTCAATACCTTTTTATTCAATCGGTTCTATCGCAGCTCGCTGAATAATGATCTTAATTTAGTTTGACAGTTTGATGGCACAACTCGAAGACAAACTCGCGATTGATGTTATTTTATTTCCGCTGATAAATGCTTGGTACATTTTCTTCGGTAATGGAAACAGATGAATCAAAGAACTTAAACAAATGGTGTGCGTTTTGGTGGCTTGGGCCAAATTTGGTTATTGGGGAAAAACACACTGAACTCAGCTTATTTTTCTTGAAGAAAGTTACTCGTACATCCCACCAAAAACATTTTCATGTAAAATGTTGCCAACACGAGATCATTATGACTCGCACTGTCAAAAAGTTATCAGATCTCATGTAGAGCCAAACTTCTAACTCTACACGCCTAACTCTACGAGGCCTAACTTCATAAACTCTACACCTTAGTCCTTTGCGCTTCGCTTGGCTCGTCTTGGCGGGGGCACTACCTTGCCCCCAGATAAATAGGTGATTTGCTTTGGCTGCCGCTGGGAAAGGATTGTATAGTCGGACTACGCTAAATTTGCAGAGGTCGAAAAAAGGTTTTTTTTTAAAATACATATATCGATACCTTTAGATTCAAAGGGCGTAAACGCCATTAAAATTTGCGGCGTTTACGCCCTTTGAGTCTAAAGGTATCGATATGGCAACATGCAGAAACTACAGCAAGAGGATTATTTAATCTTGGTACTTGGCAATAATTTTTCCCTTTATTACAAAATGTGTCTACAAACCTACTGAAATAAAGATCTAGGCCAGTTCTTGCACACATCGATTTAGTTTCAACCAAACTAAGCGATTTGTTCCAGGATCTTGGATAATTCTACGTATTTAAGTATCATATTTAAACATGTACACATGTATACAAGCATTGCTTACAGTCTGTTTCGTATAGGAATAGACAGAAGATAAAAAAGGTTCTTTATAGTGCCGGTTTTAGGTTGACATTCAATAAATGACATTTCTAAAGTAGATGCTCAAAAATAAAATATTGATGATGTCCATACTTTTTGGTTGGCTGAAAATAAAAAAAGTATCCTTACAAAATACCCAAAGAGCCAGAGATAAGCAACACTCAATATAAATGAGACAGCTCAGAGCTGTCATTATTATTATATTGTACTATCAAATAGTTATATCGAATATGTACGTTTTTAAAATTTAATTGTTTCTGTTATAGTTTGTCATTCCAAAGTATTTGGTGAATAGTTATTTGTAACATTCAATATGAGTGATTCTGCGGGGCAGTGGAAGAGGCGTTTGCTCTAGCGTGTGTTGTCACTCGACCATCGCCAAGAAGAAGTGAAACTTTACAGAAAATGTTTGGAATCTCTTCTTCTGTGTCCCTCTAGAGTCTATTGTTATCCGGTATGTACTATAGTTTGGTTGGAACTAGTTCGATTTGTACAAGACTGTCCTGAATATTTAATATTAATAAACACATTACATAAATATTAAAGGGAAAGATATTTGCGAAGTATCAAGACTGATTAATCCTCTAATGTTGCCATATGTATTTTTTTTAAATAAAACCTTTTTTTGACCTCTGCAAACTTAGCGTAGTCTCACTCTATAAACCGCGCCTTTAATGTGTTTGTTTGTAGGAACCAAAAACTAGTTTCTATTGCTTGAAAAGCACCACTCTTTTCGGTAAATAAAAAAAGTGTGTAAAGGCTCCGAACGATAAATGCAATTCCAACCTTTTCGGCACTTGGCATCAATTAAAACAGAAATAAAAACTAGAAACTTTTGCCAATACTCTGGCCGAATTGGTAAAAAGTTTGCCCAAACAAAAATAGCACACAACTTTACCCATTGATTTAAACTTTCACGATTTTCTGTCATTAATATATAACAAAACGGGGCTACATTAGTACATTACACAACTAGGGTGGTAAAACGTGTCCTACTTTCTAGCGGTGACGTGGCGTCGTAGGGAATTCAAAATCGCATCGAAAAAATGTACGAGAAATGTACTAAATTGTACGCTAGTTAAAAAAAATTGTACTACACATACTTACGAGAAAACAACGATCAATCTGTCGTCGCCTTTCTGGTGGGCGCTATGTAATAGGCTAGATGACTAAAAAAAACTGTTTAGTCCGTCTGTTACATTATGAAAAAATATTGTACACGTATTTTTTGTTTTGTTTGACAAACAAAAACTGACGAGGATAGAGTGCTTAGAAGTTTCGAGTGACGTCACTCTTGAGTACAAATTGTACTCAAGAGTGACTTCACAAGCCCCCACTCCAGAAGTTTGATGATCTATAACTTTGTCGATTTTTAATATTTTGATAAACCAAAAAATACGTGTCCCATATTTTTCCATAATCTAACTGACGGACTAAATAGAATTACATATTTTTAACCCAGTCATCATCCCTATTCACTATGTAGCAGTCGAGTTTTCGACTTTCTTATGAATCAGTAAATATGTACGAGAAATGTACGAAATTGTACGCTATTTAAAAAAATCCGTACGTGAATTTATTGCAATGTGACGCCCGTCGGGACGGCGGGTGTATGCCAATTTACTATGAACATATTGATAAATGTTATGAATCTAAAAAAATGTACTAAATTTGTACTTTAATATGCAGTTAAAAATAGGCCAAATTTGATCACATGATTTCTGGACGAGCCCTTAGCCCGATCAGGTGACATAACGCCGCTCAGATTGATTTAAATTTGGCCTCAAATTTCGAACTTAATATATAAAATTACATTTCTAAAGCATTTCTTAATACTAAATTATTACAAACGTCTGTTGTAGTAAATAGTTTAATTTGAGAACCATGGGTATTTATTATTTCATTTAATACCATTTAGATAATCAACATAACACATAAGCCTACGATTAGGCAGACACATAAACGAGTAATTATGGTGAAACAACAAACTGCCGTCTATTAAATTATTATTTGATTTGCGGACGTAATTAATGTAAATTCTGGTTTAATTCGCTAATTTGAACTAGATTATAATTAAAGCTCTCACTTACATCTGTTAACTAGTTAATTAGCATCAAACTTAAAATATTGCCGTAATGTTCATATCATCTATTTAGAGAGAGAAACATTTGACACGCACATGGACCAAACTCATGATTCATGTCATGAATGTTCATTATTATCTAAAAGATAACTGAAGGCTTTTTTATTTAAAGTTCGTTCTTAACTGACAGTTAGCACAGGTCGTCACAGAACTGACGATTAGTGTCAAACTCCATACATTTTGTCACGGACTGACAGGTTAGTTAGACGATATTTGAACATAGCTTAAGTTTCGCTTAGCCGTAGATTTTAAAATAAAAATGCCCCTAAGCTTACGCTTCGCAGACCCTTCGATTTTTAACAACTGTTCTAAATCTAATATCATGATCATAATAAGATCAATCTAAGGTCGTGAGTTGCCAAGTATAGAGGTGCTTACACGAATATGATTTTCTTTCAAAGAGGAAAACGAACGGTTAACAATTATAATATGCGAGGGTTATTAAACATATTTTTACGCAATATTTCATTGTAATCGGAAATAGACACACGTGCCAAAGTCAAACGGTTAGCAAGAAGGGTGGCGAAACTGGTTCGAGTTAGTTGGCGTTTGTTGTTCCTAATATACAGGGGATCCAGGCCACGCAAGGTCAAATCCAACGCGTTCCTGAGATCTTTGATATATCTCGACTGTATATAATTATAGTTATTTGTGTCGTTTTTAGGGTTCCGTACCTCAAGAGGAAATAAAGGAACCCTTATAAGATAAGACTTTGTTTTCCGTCTGTATGTCTGTCCGCCTGTCAAGACCCTTTATCTCGGGAACGTGTGGTGGTATCGAGTTGAAATTAAAACCATATACTCAGGTCCCTTGAAGCTGTGAAAAAAAAAAACTTAATTATCTAGTAGATGCAATCAAATAACGTCCTAATTGACAAAAGGCCAAGTTATGTCTTTTGCTTGAAAACGTCCTATTTTATAATCAAAGCATAACGCAACCCTTTCTGATAATTTCAGTCCTGTCAGAGGCAGTTGCCCGTGGCGGTACATTGCCAATCTGTGACGCGGTGTCTAACTTATCCTTATTGTAGACCGGAGCAAAGTTGGATTACTGTTTGCTTAAGATCAAAAGAATTAGGTGAGTAACTGTTTTGAAATCACCAAACCCGTGGTGCTCGGATTCTGTAGACGCCACTTCACTGCTTGTTTATAGGTAACAAGTTGGGGTCTAGTTTGAAATGCTTAGGCAATTCTGATCACTAAAACGCTGTGGATGACAACGTTTTCTTTTATTCATGTCTGTGCCTGCCACGATTGTCCTTTGTATTTCCCGATAGAAGCGTGATAGAGGCTGGTTATCGACCATCAATATACAGGGTGGATTATTAGCGAGATAAGAACGCACAGTTAGCAAAATTTATTTTTAGAAATAAGATTACTTTTTTATTTTTAACGTGGCTGCATTTTTTTGCTCTATGATCTAATGGCAGCTTACATGATCATTAGCAAAATATTTTTAATGCTACAAAAGGGACAATAGTTTGCAATCCGGCTGTTTATTGTAAATGGCTAAGCCAGGCTTAGTGCACGCAATCGATACAAACGCGTAGCTACCATCTTTTGTTGTTGGGGTTGACAGCCCCTAGCCACCCCATTGCGTTGCAATTAACAGCGCTTACAGCGCTGTCAAGCCCATTTTGCTTATAATATTGACATAGAAATATTTTTTTTCAGGTTCAAATTTTTTTGATAAACATTAATATACAGAATAACAACGCAATTAAAATGAAATTACTATATGGTATATAACTAATCTTCTATGGACTTGAAATAAATTAACTTAGAGCAATATTTAGTCACTTTAGATTACTACTTACTTAACTTTACGGGCTAACAATAGCAACAACAATCAGGGATCATCTGTCAGCAAGCCCTAACTCAGTAGAGCTAGGGTAGAGGTTCCGAATCGTAGCAACTGGTCGCAAAAATACGACAAAGCTGCTAGTCAAGCTTTAAAAAAAAACCTAAAATTATACGTGCACACTACAACCAATATATGTATAGACATACAGTGTTTTACCCTTCGTTTTGTTTCGTCACAGTCGATTAAGCATTTCGATGTGCATTGCCTTCACCAAATTGTAATATGCCACTAAACCCGGTAGTTGTAGAAATTGCTGTTTGACATTTACTTCATCGAAATAAACAGACAAGTTTTAGATGACTCACAGTACGGGGTAAAAAGTTATATTACGAAGCGCATCCTACTCAAACTTTCACGTGTGGAACGTGTGCGAGGTTTATTAACCGAGTTGGTTAAAACTGCATGTTGTGGTAGCCATTTCTGTGTTGGGGTGAGTTAATTTGAATTTGACGTGAAAACATCCAACTTTGTGATTTGTATGCATCAGGAGTAAAGTCTGTCTGGAAAGGCTGTTTGGCAATTTTAGGCATGGCTTATTCTCGTTCAGGGCTGTGTTTCTGTTTTTATATGCAGTCAGTCATCAAGTTATTCTATTTTAGGGTTTCGTACCCAAAGTGTGAAAACGGAACCCTAGTTCTAAGACTTCTAAGCCTCCGCTGTTCGTCTGTCACATCTCTATCAGGGCTCTATCATTTGAACCGTAATAGGTAGAGACTTGAAATTCTCACTCTCTCATTAAATAAAATGATTACAATAACCGACTTCAAACGGACCTATTCAATAAGGGCCTTATCACACTTGCGATTATAGGGCGAACTGCGGGTGAGTTTCCATATAAAAGCAGCCGCGGCGAGCTCTCCGCGAGCGACATTTGTATGGAATTTCGCTTCTAACTCTCCCGCAGCTCGCTCGCAAATCGCAACTGTGATAAGGCTCTGACAACTAGAGCAAGAGTAACGAAAAAAAAAACAAAATTCTATAAATGTGCCTATCGTCTTTGAAGAGTTCCCTCGATTTCTCCTATATCTCATCACCATCATATACTGTTACCAATGCCAATAGGACCACCTGGAACTGGAAGACATTTCAAACAAAACAGAATTTTCCAAATCGGTCGAGCTGTCTTCGAGTACTAGGTAGGTAATCCAACGAACACCGAGACCTCTTCCTTTTTTTAATCGATTTAAAAACCGGCAAATGAAGTCTGAGAGTTTTTGGGAATATAACTTGAAATTGCTACGAACAAACATCGCAGCGGCGTATGAAGTGATTTATTAAGTCCATTAACAAGTTAACGCTGAATTACAAACTGTTGCCGTATTGTTGCCTTCTCAAATACCTACGCTACGCGTTTTCCGTAAAGACCTTTTACCAAAAGCGACACAATGCTACATTGCGGCATGCTACAAGGTTAAAGGCTCAATTTGTGTCACCCACGTTGCCCCTGTAGTTTACTTAAAGCACTTGGCACCCAGGTGAATCAAGTTAACTATAAGTACACTTAATAGACTTTCAGCATAGGGATAAAATCGATAGATATATTTGGTTAACTTTGTGGACCCGACCCGAGTGCATTAAGTACACAAAAAAGAACTTTGTGCACCGATATAATGTCGTAACCAAATTGTTGAATTAGGCAGTCAATTAAATGGCTAATTATAAAAATGAATATAAAACAAAATACGTAACAAATCAGAGGATAAGTCCCTCGGGCCGCTATTTCAACCATGTTTCGCAACCAGTTGCGTACAAAGAATATTTAGTTGGGGGCACAGAGTGTACTAAAAGTTAACTTAGTGCAAAGTGCATTAAGTACACTTATAGTAAACCTGATGCACCCGCTGGGGGCACAGAGTGAATAAAGTTTGTTATTAGCATATTTGATTCACCTAAGAAGGTGAACAAATTTAGGTGCATCAAGTAAACTCCAAGATTTTGCCAGTCCAATGCTAAACGTACATATTAGTAAACAAAATGTGATGATAAATTGAAGAAACCTACTTTAATTTATTCAAATCAAATGTAACGTCCAAATCGCAAATACCCATGCGTTCATAACACGAAACTTACGTGCTAAAGCAGGAGCGAATTTTTCTTACTATTCTAAAATAATAATACTTTTGTGGACCCTGCGTTACTGATAAACATTCTATTGAGTTTTGTTTTGAGTTATCTACTCCTATATTAACGCCTGGTTCTAAATATTCTTATTTCATAACAGATTCTAATCAGTTTCTCATATTATTCATATTGGCATAATAGAGGCGATGTACTTATGTGTAAGTATATAAGCTTTATCAGCATTAACATAATATTATTCAATTATCCTAATTTGCTTTGTAGTGTGTAATGCCGCAACGCCGCACAGTGCACAGTGCCCCAGCGCGGTCTTTAACATTTCTCGTCCACGTCTCGTAGTAAACTTGCCTCATAATTCTGTCGCCGGAAAGAGTTTACAAGTTCTTAGATGTTTTTATAAAACTCCGCCAAGTTTGGAACATTTACGCGATACAGCGCACAATGAGTCACGTTTCGCATAAAACGAGATTATGCCTGAGTTTTTGGGATCTTAATGGAATGGGGTTGTTGCATTACGTTTTTGAATTAAACTTTAAAATTGTAGACGTACGAGAGTAGGTTTTTCTGTTTTCTTTGCTCAAAAGTTAAATTTAAACTTGGGTAAATGTACCTGTTACAGAGTAGCTGTAATCACTAACTCGAAAAACCGATGCCCATAAGTAAAGGTTTTTGAATGGCCGTCCAATTGTCCATTCACACATTGATACGACGTATCGGAAAACGTAGGAGAGGTCGGTCCCCCTATAAAATGGACTAACGACCTGGTTAAACAAAATGCTAGGCTGGTGGTTGAAGGCAAAAAGTATGTGACTGTTCGTTGTGGTGATCTTTGGGGAGCCTTATATTCAGCGGTGGACATCTCCGGACGAAATGATTATGATAGTCAACGGTGCGTGCATTTGCAGTTAGTTCAATGCCCTAGAATGTTCAAACTAAACACACGCAATTTGATTTGCATTAATAATTGGGACGTGAGGCCATTGTTCAAGATGGCGCCCCAGCCCGCTAATCCGTCCTATGCGTGCTTGTCGCGCCTCAACTCATTAGCAGAATAGACCCCTCAAACGAGAGTCGACGGCACGCTGCGAATAGCTGGAATGACGCGTCATAACGGAATACACCCCCTTAGTCTTGTTTAACGCGAGTAGTTCGGCTAAATGGCAATTTCCAGAATAAAGTGCACGACACTTACATAATAACAATATAGGTAAGTGGTAAAAAGTGGATTCAACTTGTAGCCTGTGTCAATTGTTCCTGGATATAATAACAAAACCGTTATGATGAAACTTTAGAAATGTAGGTAAGTACAACCCCTCAGCGTCAACGGCGAAGATTCTTGGAACAAGATAGAAACAACAATAGAAACTTTGCAGCATATTCATCGATTCGCGAAACAATGTACTTATAGTACATTACACAACTAGGGTGGTAATACAAAGAAAGGCCGAGATCGCAGAAGTTTGCGGCCCGAGCTGCAAGCGAGGGACGTAAATATGCGATCGAGGGCTTTCTTCATTACCTCCCGTGTTGTGTACATCATTTTATGTCTACACTTGGCCAGAAAGCGACTTTTTCTGTACGCGCAGCGTGCGGATAAAGTCACTTTATGGCCAGGTGTGGCATAAAATATTTATTTCTCTCTTTGCGATAGCGATAGAGCTGTTTAGTCTTTAAATGAGATTCACGTCGTAGTTGGGTATAGGCTAATTATTTACCACGGGTACTGATTTTATAATCAGTTCCCGTCACAGTAATTTTTTTCCTATTAAAGGTACATCGCGCGGCTTGTATGTGTGCGCGCCGTGAACGAACGCACTCACTACAAGCAAAGTTTTGCGAATGCGTAAGAATCCAGTACAAATTGCATTCGACCTTGAATAGGTATCGCGCGCTCCTAAACGGCCGAAGTGTGACTACTTGTCTGTCTTTATACTTTGTCTGTGGGTGGACTACCAAAAATATACAGGGTGAAATTTTATTCATCGTCCAAATTTTTCCTAGGCCTATCAATAAAAGATGCCATTTCTGAAGAAAAAAAATGTAGGTAAAACTTTCACCATAAAATGTGCTGTCCGAAAAAATAATTAGCAACGTGAGGATTACGCGTATCGACGCGTAAGTTGTATCGGCGACTCAACGCGGGAGCGGGGTAGGGGTCGCGGGGAGGGGACCTTTGCCGTCTCCCGCGCAGTGCGCTACCACCGCGGTATCCACACCGTATGTTTGCAGCTGCTGTTTCTCAATATTTTAGTACTGAAAGATACTGACTGAAATAACACGAATTTTCTATTTTTAGCTAAAGAATCCTGTCAAAATTTGGACGGTGAAATAAATTTCACCCTGTACCTATTAGTATTTATTTATAAAAGATCCCTTACAGGGATAAATTCGCCTTTGTACATAACTATTGATCTTTGTACTGTTTCTGTACGATTTTATGTGCAATAAAGTGTTTACCTACCTATACATACAAGGTGAAATTTTAATGGTTGTTTTCCGTTTAAGGGCATGTTCAGTATCGTGTTCTGATTAGGTAAAAGAAGAAAAAAAAATTTTGACGTAAAGAAAAATTCTTTTGTATGGAGAGTCGGCTAATTTGAACGACCTGCTCCATAGATTTTCTTTTGCGTTAAAAAAAAATTCTTCCACTCTTTCCTAATCAGAACACGATACTGAACATGCCCTTAAACGGAAAACAACCAGTAGCGTGACGTTCGAAGAACTCAATTCCTACCGGCTTGCCTAATATCAGGCATTTGACCACCTTATTCTACAGCTCTTAAGAAAATATACGCCAAATCTGCACCGGCTTGCCCAAGGATATCTTTTACGCCACTCCACTAATACATACACACATACATTTTCGTTACAGGATTTAAATACTCTACCTAAACTAAAAGTTAATTGTTCTCGTAGTCTCAGTAAAATAGATACTGACGCACGGGCAATATTCCCAAAAAAAAAACAAACAATATATATATCTAAAATATTTATAAGTTATCAATTAATGGACAATTTCATTGTTTCAGGTTTCCAGCAACTCTTGATTGCTAATATCTGCAGCATCACTTTGGACACTTACGTTAGGTACGTATTATCAATACATTATCCCTATGCGGTGTCTACATATTTTATTGAACGCAAAAATAGTATTGAATTTGAATACTTTACGTATTCAAAATATGTCTAAGATACCACCCCATACTCGTATAGTCGGTGAGTCATTGACAATGATGGGGAGGCACGGGTCAGTCGGCGCGATTACGACCCCCGAATCAAAATTAAAATTCCGAGTCACGGCCCCGCCGAAATATGGCACGCCGTAAATGGATGCTATAAAATATGTCGCGAATGTTCTATTGAAAATTATATTGGGATGTTATTTAGTTTTTATATTTTGCATTTTATCTTACTCTTGTAGCTATTGAATGTTGTGATTCTACTGTTTGTTTCAAAAGCATCTACGAGTATATTGGTACACTAATTATAAACCACAGGCCTCATTATTAGCACGGGGGTTGTCAAAAATGGCTTCTATATTGTCGATTGATTTAGTGAAGTTGGCTGCCACAGAAATATATCGAGATAGAAATAGTTCGTCGATTTGTATGGGAACCAAGCGTGTAACGTTTTTCGCTTGGCGTTTGACGCTAAAAGTGTAATTTAATGATAGAAAACATAAATTTTCTATTCATTTGGTGGTATTTGAACCATTAATTTATATTGACGGAAACTGAAGTTGACGGCGTGCAAAGTAGGTCGTCGCAACTTCTTTTTAGCACGCGAGGAACATACACTTTTCCCTCTACCTCGATATATTTCTGTGTCTATAGCAAAAAGCAAAAGTATCGATTAATTTATCTTAGTCATAAAACATTTTTAAGTAGGTACTAGTTCCTTATAGCTTTATTGTAACTTTACTAACAGCTCCCAAGTCCTTGACTTGTCCCAAATTACCTTGTGCCCTAAAATAAAGACTTCCAGATACACAGTAGTCTGTCAGCTAAGTTCGCAAAGCAAAAAAGGTGACACACCAAAAGGTTATACGACTATCTATGTCTACATAGACCATTAGTCTCTAACTCCTGATTGAACGAGCAATATTTCGCCAGATTTCTAGATGTTTCCGTCTAAGCTTGCTCCGTAATCCATCATAATGATCGAGCTGGACGTTATCGCGGGCCCCGGCTAAAAGCCTAAGCGTTTCCATTTCCATGCCGCTTGTAATAATCAATCAAGGCTCCGCTAGTTCTGAATCGCGCCAATTAGCTGCCATATTGCCACAGAACACAATAACAGGCAGTAAATAAGCCTAAAACTTACATTAAAAAGAGTTCTATTTTATTTTTTTGTAGTTTTATTGGATTTTTACATTTCTGGTAAAATGATCATACTTATCAAAATAAACTTGTATCAAAATAATAGTTTTGTGATTTGCCTCACCATATGGAAATATTATTCAGTACCTTCTTCGACTTCTACCGCATGATTTTCCCATTTTTTCATACAATCTATCAACCTCCGTTTTAGGTAACCCTTTCCAATTTCAAGTGATATACTGTGCAAACACCTACACGATGTTAAACATAGAATTGTGAATGTCAAGTACTGTATAAAACAGAGCTACTGTTTGTGTTTTTGTATTGTGACATTCCCTTTCTACGATTCTCATGCAATTGAACGAGGCAGTCTCGATATTAAAACGACATAAGAACGATAGTAAAACGATACCACACTTAAAGGTAAAAATTCTTTATAGCAGCTTGAGAACTATCTTAATTAATGTGATCTCGAGAATTTATTACGCTTAGCTTTTAGACATGAGCTTTTTTGATATAAAGATAAGGAATTGTAAATCTTTTCTTCGATATACAGGGTGACTTCTTTTTCGTGATACAAGATAATTAAACCTCAATCTACCCATGATTTTGAACAACTTTTACTATGGGGTCAACTTTGTAAATTGCAAAAAAAATACTACTCTCTCATACATTTTGGTCTACCTATTGATGACCTTTTCTATGAAACAGTTGATTTTTTTTTGCATTTACAAAGTTGACCCCATAATAAAAGTTGTCCAAAATCATGGATAGATTGAGGTTTAATTATCTTTTATCACGTAAAAGAAGTCACCCTGTATATAGCTGCATCGTTATAATAATTAGTAGGAGTTTCACATTGTTAAAAGTAAAATCAGTAGTCGTTTGCACTGGTAAAAGGCAACAAAAAGGTCATCAGGTGAGTACGACAATTTTATTCACAAAGAGATTTTATTTATATTGTCTTCGGTTTTCGCGTTCGGCTCGGTTTACTTCCACTTGCAGATATTAGTTAGATAAGACTAGGGAATGCAACTTGGTTTTTTTTTGTTCGGAAAAGCCTCGGTTTCGGTTAAAACTTGAGTTTTTTCATACTAAAAATAACCGATTGCAATCCCTAGATAAGACTTATTAATAGATACCCTACGCAGTCTTTCTAAACAGCAAACGAATGTCTCATCCGCACGAAATACCATCATTCTTTAACACTCTTTCTCGTTTCTTAGCGAGATGTTGGTTGATGCCAGATTTGGTAGATTCGATTTGACCTCCATAATCCCTGTGTCAGGGAAACCAAAAACCAACCTACGACGATGATCAATTAATTCCACATGATACTCACATTATGAACTTTATCTGGGGGCCCGGCAGTGCCCCCGCCAAGTCGAGCAAAAAAAGGCACGGCCGTACCATCCTTTTCTCGAAGCCATTCAGGCCATTTTCAGCCTGCCCTGCCGTAATTTAGTACTGGCTAAAGCTAGAACCCTGAATTTTCAGGGATATATAGGGCACAATAAGACTTAAGTATATTCTCAATATGGTTCAATTTCAACGTGTAGTTTAAGAACTATTGCATGTCAAAGTTCCTTAGTTTTGTCACTGACTCACTGACTGATTCAGTGATTAACTGACTGATCATCATAATTCTAAGGTACTTCTAGCAGACCTACAAGCTCCAAATTTTAAACCTAGTTAGTTTTTAGCCTATCAAGTCCTACAAAACCTAAATATATTGTAATTTCAGTCACAAGTGTACACATAAGTTTGTAATCCTATACAAATACATGCGATTACAAAGATTAGTTTTGCAGTTCAAATTGGAAGATCCCTTACAAAAAGAATGATAATGTAATGTTAGACCAAGTCAGTACCGGGGGGGGTGGGGGATTGTCCACAGAACTCGATTCCCACCGACTGTGATTTGATTTCTAATAAACCTCATTCGAGAACAGTAAGGATAAGGTGCTGGCGTACCTGCCTTAGAAGCGACACTCTGACCATCATCAGGTTTGAGCTCCGTTCAAACCTATGAACATATCCTTCATAATATCCTCCATAACAGTACTAGACAAGACACTAACGAAGTTCATCTTCGAATACCTCCGGGCTCATATCGTGTACTCGGCAACTAACAATGCACGCTCGCATGACCGCATACTCGCATACATTCGCATATGCGTGCTCCGCATGCTAATGCCCTTGGCCTTGGCAGAATGTTCGTTACCTTTGAATCGGTAGCTACGCCGATGGAATATGATTTATGTTTAACGATTTTGGGAGAATCTCTCGATTCTCGCGTTCATGATTTATCGACGCAAAAACATTTAGTCTGTTTTTGCGTCGATAAATCATGAACGCATCAGCGACATTCGAGTAATAGAGGTGAAAATCTTTAGAAAATCTTTCTTTTAGAGGTGGTTAAGGCGCCTGTTGGCCCGGACAGCCGAGGAGATGCAGGTTCGAATCCTGCCCGAGACATATAATTTTTCAATTTTTCTCTTCTAATAAAATATTTAGAATTCGTTGGCAGTCGTTAATGCTTTAATAAAAAAATAAAAAAAAGGATGCATTGTTTATTATCAGTATATTCATTATCTTTAGAGACGATTGGATTCTGATATCAGAATTCAATTAGAATTCTCTTGGGATCCATTTCACGATTCATTGTACACCAATATGGATCTCGTGTGCGGACCTAATGGAATGAATATATTGCAAATGCAAATAGATTCTCCGTTGCGCTTAATTGAATTAATCGTTTGCTTCATTTGCGTCTTGCAGACTTAGACTTACTTATAACAAAAAAAAACCGGACAAGTGCGAGTTAGACTCGCGTGGAGAGGGTTCCGTACGTTCAAAACAATATAAAAACAATTATACTTTATTGCACAGACTTCTTATAGGCTTTCCTGTAATCTACAGGTGTAAAACTATTTTCCATACTTTTTCAAAATTCTACGTCCAATAGTTTCGGAGATAAGAGGGGAGGATGGTAAATTTTTGCCCATTTTCTTAAATAACTTCAACTATTGATATAAAAAATATATATTTGAGATTCTCACAGTGAGCCCTTTCATTTAATATGTCACACGATATAGTTCGCTTACTCTTTTTTTTTAAATTTTCTAGTTGAGCGTTCAAAAGTGGCCCCCATGATTAAAATTCATATATTTTCGTGACATGTCCGTGTTTGGGTCCTTTAAACCTTAATACTTATGTGTAGGTACCAAAGTTCAACTCAATCGGACCAGTACTTTCGGAGCAAATTGGCTGTGACAGACAGATAAACAGACACACGAGTGATCCTATAAGGGTTCTTTTTTTTCCTTTTGAGGTACGGAACCCTAAAAAACTTCAAGGAGTGTCAGATTTTTTGTGAAGCACATATATGAATATGTTAGTGTCCAGTCTGTTACTAAAATTTTGTAATATATACGAGTTAAACATTTAATTAAAATCAATGGTTATGTATATTCCGATCTACTCACATCACATGCCGAAAAGCTTTCCAAACGTAATAACATATAATATAAAAGTTCATAAAATAACAAAAACGTTCCCGTATAACAGCGAATCGTTTCTATGAATCTCGTAGATCATCAGAAAATAGCTGATCAAGATACCGGCTTGTGCACGCGGAATCATAAGGCCAGTGAATCTTACTTACCTTTATTCTTATGCTCATAAAGACCATTTTCCCTTTACAGCCGCGCCCGCCCACCTATTCAAAATCGCATAACTCTTATTTATATAGACGTAGAGACTATTTTAGATGGCTATAAATGGAGAGTGGAGCGATTTCGTTACACGCAAGGGTTTTTCTGTACGTGATCGTAACTGTGTTGTGGCAGCAACGCTGGGTGACGTTATCGGATGTCATCTCTTTATTAAACTAGTTTATGAAGCTACTGTGGGAATATAACTAGAAATTCTAGAACGGCAGACAACTTGTGATAAATCTAGTTTTAGAACCAATAGTTCATATCTAAAACGGCAATTAGATTCTAGTGTTCTAGGAAAGCTTCAGTCTTTGAGTTTCTCTTCAAGATGATTGTCGTATCGAGAATAACAACATTCAAGGAATGGAATAACAGGATTCATTATTTATCAATTATCACCCCTTCCTTTTAGGGTGAACCCCTTTCTCTATAGCGTATCAGACGCTCTTAATCGCCATGACAATAATCCTTCAAGTGTGCGATATACCTACAATGAAATTGGTAACAACATATTTTGAGATATAAATAAAACGGTTCTCATGACGAGATTTCAGTATTTTAACAATACACATCCTTCCTTGTGCTTTCAGTGTATTTTTAAACATAATTAATCCGTGTGTTTCTTGAAACTTAGTAATATTTACTGAAAAACTAGATTAGAATGGAGAAAATGTTCAACACCAACAGAAATGTACTCGGAGTAACTTAATATTTATCTACGGAAGGCTGTAATCTTAACGTACGTTAGAGTGGTGTAGTGTACATGTGTAAATCGCGGTTTCACAATGTAGGCCCGTTGAATTAACATTAAAATCGCAAGGCATGATGTAGTCCTGATTTTTTGGTATGTTGTTGGAACCAGTTTGAGTAGTGTGAATTCGAATTTGCACGTTAAAAAGCTGTGCTAGCTGAGCAACACGCGAAAAACTACGCCACATTTTAACTTTTTTGGATTCCTGCTCTAACTATGCATTTTTTGACAGTAACATCTTTGGCACAAATTAACTGCATTAAATTTTCTGAGATAAATGATTCAAATGACGGCAATTAATTATAAATAATAATTATATTTCCTCCACAATTTAACAAACCTTTTACCCAAAAACTTCGCGTTTTTGCCTGAAAATAGTAATCGTAATCGTCTATCATTTATCTGTAGGCCAGGGATATGGTAGCAAATAGCGGTTGTGAGAGTCGGCAAAGGTTGAGCAGACAAATCTCTCCCTGGAGACTCGCTGTGCCCGCGACATGGGCCATAGTTGCCGTCGAATTCAGCACCTTTTTTTGTTTGATTCTTACTTACGTTGTCGTTAGAGGGATAATGTGCTAAGTCTACTTCGAGGGAAAAAGTGCTGTTCTAGCGTTATTTTACATATCTATGCCACACTTTAACTAAGGGATTTGACTCAAGGCCGTAATTATCATTACTCAAAACTCCATCTTACCTCAGGACGGGCGTTATTACACTATTCATTGGAACAAATGTTGGGCTAACTTTTAAAGTAATTTAAAAGAAATATGCATTCTTTCCAGTTTATCTTAACTTACCCACAAACAATACAAAAATACTATTGTGTACAGTGTGATGAAGTTGTCAAAATAGATTGTAGTTGGTATCTTTCTTAAAAGTATTATTTACGCGCGGTGACAAACCGCAACCGCAGATATGAGTACACAGCAATCACAGCTTTTATTGAAGTACAAATCTTTGTAAGCCCTGCACCAACTAATTCGTACTATCTCGTATTTAAATGTATTGGTGTTAGTGTTTCAAAATCCAATTTTCGTTTAGATAGGAGTATAGTAGGCATCTCATGCTCATGAGCCAGGACTAAGACTGTGAAACTATTTTACTTAATCGACTTAATATCTCAATTAGACATTTTCCTTTGATCGAGGAAGAAGGGAGCGTCACGGTCACTGCCTACGACCTGTTAAAGATAGTTCAGATGCCGCGGAGGCTTCGGCGGCATCGCGGGATTCTCACGCCACGAACCGCGACGACCGTATTGTATACGTACCTTATATGTATGAATATGTGAAAGGAACACGAAGGGACGAGTTTAATTAATAAGTTTAAGGTCAATGCAACGTTATTGTCGCACCTGCTACATATAAAACGTGAACACGTATAAAATAGTCACAAAGCCTAGCACTTCTTGATCGAGTCTACATTTGACTCCTTATCGTTGAGTCTTGATGTTAATGATGGTGGTTTTTGCCTGATATCTGACGCAAATAAAATTTCATTATCAGGTTAATCTCTGAAGTTCCTACAATTCTCTAAGTATTTCATTAATCATTCAAAGCTCTGTCACTTATACTCCAACGTGGATGCATTCGAGGTGTCGCGTCTAGCGGATTCTCATATTTTATTAATGAATGCATATACGAAGTACCGGGAAGACAGTTAGTGTTAAGTTTGCCGCGTTGAATATTAATTTCAAAGTTCTTAGGTGTTTTGTTCAGGGCTCCGTTTATCTCGCTAGGAACATCAATAAGTAAGACAACAGAAGTGGAACATTTCGTTATAAAATGGTGAACCTGTATCATGATTAAATATTGCAAGTAAATTTTAAACGGAATGGAATCAAAAGCATGTTTTCCAATAAAGCTGCTTAATTATTATTATAACCAAACGGGACTTCATCGCATAAAAAACATACCCCGACAAAAGAAAACCCCCGTAAAAACATGTCCCGTTTTGTTATAATATTGAGTGAAAATTGTGAAAGTTTAAATCAAAGCTGCTTAAGATTTACACGGAGCACTAGTGGTGATCACAATTAATGAGCTCCATTTTTAGGGTTCCGTACCTCAAAAGGAAAAAACGGAACCCTGATATCACTTTGTTGTCCGTCTGTCTGTGTGTCTGTCCGTCTGTCAAGACCCTTTGCCTTGGGAACGCGTGGAGGTATCGAGTTGAAATTTAAACCATATACTCAGGTCTACAATCCCCTGAAGCTGTAAAAAATCAAACTTCTACGTTAACATGAAAGATACAGCCGTTTATGCCACAAAAAACGTTACTTTCGATACTCTCAAGGAAACCAAAATTCAAAGGATACTTACCGTTGCCTTAGAACTATGAAATTTGGCAAGTAATACCGTCTTATACTACAAGTGTAAGGAAAAATCTGAAAACTATACATTTTAAATTAAATCATTAAAAAATAGACTTTCCTAAGGGTATCAAAATTTATAGGGTACTTTAATTTAATATATGCGCCTACAAATACGGAACCCTCGGTGGGCGAGTCCAACTCGCACATGTCCGGTTTTATTTATCGAATGTTGATCCCCACGTCATCCATGGTCACCCTTCTCTTTCGATTAGGCCGGCTTTACACCTGTAAGTTTTACTTACGTAAGTAAGGACGCAGCTATACGTTAGACTGAGATAGCTGACTGACTATCTCAGTCTAACGTATAGCTGCGTCCTTACTTACGTAAGTAAAACTTACAGGTGTAAAGCCGGCCTTACGAAGTTAACAATGCCTCCTCCGTATCGTGAAACCGCCATGCATAGGTTTGATATGGTGTCTTTTTACGCACGGACTGGCAGAATCGCTCAAAAGTCAGAAGCTCGTGACTTGCGATTGCGATTTTATCCTAAGATACATTATTTTTTCATAAAAAAACTTCTGATGTTTGAGCGAAAATAGCGAGATTGAATACCTTTTTTTCAATTTCATGTTTCGATAAATCAAATTAAAAGTAATAAATGAAAAACAGTGATTTATATTAATTGACGGTGCGTTTTTGGTCATGTACGATATAAAATAAGTATTTTATTTTATTTATTGGAGAAACAACAGAAGTAAATGTATAACAGACATAATTAATCAAGCAGATAACAATTTAATCATGCACTTACTTCCTAAAACGCTCTCACTGAGACATTCATAATGTGGAACATGTTATACTACACTGAACTAAATTTACTGTGTAGGATCAATCTATGTTATTTAACAATTTTGATACAGGAGGAACTACACACAATATGCTTAAAAATAAATAAAATACATTTGTAATTTTATGCCACACCTGGCCATAAAGTGGCTTACTGGCCAAGTGTAGACATAAAATGATGTACACAACACGGGAGGTAATAAAGAAAGCCCTCGATCGCATATTTACGTCTCTCGCTTACAGCTCGGGTCGCAAACAGCGATCTCGGCCTTTCTTTGTATTACCACCCTAGTTGTGTAATGTACTATTGATTCACGATTTAAAATCCAATCAATTCAATGTGTGTATGAAATAGCTTTCGTGCTTTGACGTCATGCAAGCATAACATAAATTCTAGTTAAGTACTAACTGTTGTGTTAATAGACGATCTGCCGTTAGCGGGGAATATTGTCTGTCCAGCTCGTACTAATTTATGATCTGGTCGTGACAATACAATTTACGTTAATATCGAACTTAAGTTAACTGTTTCCTATTATAGGTATAATTAAAAGCACTACGAGGCTTTATTAGCACCCTGCATCCTACGCTACCTGGCGAGACTATATTTGTGTTAGAACCAACTAATATGACAGTTACCATCTCCATTGAGAGCTAATAGCTATATGGCTTGATTGTCGCTCTAACTGTTACACGGCTGTTATATTTCCCATGGGCTTGTTTTCGACCGGTGAGCAATTAACACCTTTGTCTTCTTGCCTTAATGAAAGACAGAGCGTTCAACTTTTGAGTTTTGCTATGAATGCATGTTTCCATGCCGACCTGGATATGCGACAGTAGCTCAGCTGGTTATGCGTTTTATTCTTTAGTCGTTGTACTAACAGAAAACTTTCTTTTCCTTTGCCTGAAGACAGTAAACAGCAGCCAGATCTTTAATTTCTATTCACAAAGAAATACTGACATTTGATCGGTTGACGTTGCGTCTACGATTTTGGTTCCCCGGCAGTGTTAGTATGGAGTTATTTTGTTTTCCAATCTGCTATGCTTATTATCGTAGTATTGGCCAACATATTACGTCCTTGGTCTACCAGACTTCGACCTGTTCCGTATTTTGGAGATTTTTTCCATACTGTATTTTGGGCGCCAGTTACGGTCAGGATGGCCATGTACTTTTTTCCTGTTTCGCATGATACAGGTTTCTGGTACTAGACCAAGTAGGTTTACCGACAGTTGCATCTGGATAGGTGATGAATTAGACTTGCACGAGTATTTTAATGGTACATGTCAAATTAATTCATGAAAGAAAAAATAGAATGTCCTTAAACGTCATTACGTTACCGCCTCTCGCGTGTCGGATAACATACAACGTCATTTTCCTCACACATTTACACAGGAATGGCTCTAGTAATGGTTCTTGTGTTGCAGATAATATTCGCATTCCGGACTAGATGCTAACATCGCTTAGACTGCTGACTATTGGGTAGAAATGTAACCAGTTTATAAAATAGCACAGTTGATTCAGTAAATACGAGTAGCATCAAATCTACCGTTTATTAGTCAATACTAACTCAAAAGGATATATCTATATACATCTATAATTCAGAAGATTATATATATGTTTCTATCTATTTTTTTTAATATAATAAAGTGCGCTGTTTTTCGGTAAACTGATTATATAAACTTTTCGAATTAGGGAATTAAATAAATATCTTATCGACATTGTTGATACAAAAAGTGCTATTTTTATCTTAAAATTAATCTGAACTTATTGTAAATGTTAAAGACGCTATCTATCGCATGAATAGCCTGCCCAGCATCGCCGATAGCCGCGAACGCGGTACGCCTGGAATACAAATGTATGTTTAGTAACACTGCGTAATAAACAGATCTTATAGTTCTGGTAGTGTCGTCACTTGTGTAGCGGAATCGAGACGAGGTACGCGGTAATGAGTTTTTGTTTGTTTCAGTAGCAAGGGATTTGATTAAGAAGAGTGTTTTGAGTCGTAGGTATTGGTAGTTGTTAGCTTAAGGATTAATTTATCAGAAGTAATAAAGACGAAACATTTCAAAAATAATGTTTAATACAGGTGATCGTGTGATTCCTAGGACTTAGGAAGTACTTGCATCATCATTCGCTTGCCATTGTCCCATTAATTTGGGGTCGGCGCAGCATGTCTTCTTCTTCCATACCTCTCTATCACCCGTCATCTCAGTGTTTACGTCCTTCGTGCTTGCATACTAATTATAATCAAAAACAAGAGACCATGATATGTGCGTTTTTTCAGTTGAATAAGATGTTGTTGGCTGTCGCATATCCGTAGTACTGTAGAGACACTTGCCCTCTTACGTGTGATCGTACTGCACGACCAACTTGAAAAATGACTCGTATATAGATTGTAAACTTGGTATGATATCCTATGGGCCTATTATTTGATCCTAGCTTTGGCCAGCGTCCAACTTAATCAACTATTCATCCAATTAACTATTCTAATTGTCACAGAACTAACTAGTTCAGTTCGGCTGGTTCTTATATTGATTATGCAAGTGTTCGAAATCTATTCAGAAGTATATTGCTGTAGTATAACTGGGCCGTTTGCTTGAAGTTGTCCAAAGGACTTTTGGAATCAAGTACATTAAGTGTAGTTGGGTAGTTTGGGGAGCGCATTTAGTTTGTTGCAAGATCTGGAAGTGGTTGTGCTAATGGAGTCCATTCGGCGCCGCGGGAGGCCGCAGTGTACATCACTTTAACTTTACTTATCGCTTGTTCAATACATTTATCTGCAGTTTGCGAGTTTCCCGTCACGATCCACGTTTTTTAGGATCGTAAACAGCAGATTTTTTATTTGATCATTAGGGACTCTCTCTTCACTTCAGAATAATAATCAGAAAATAGGTATCTTTGTAACAATTAAGTTGACTTATAAGAAAGTCACGAATAAATAAAAGAAAATCAGAAATTGAAAAACGCTTTTCTTTTACCAGACGCCTTTCCAAAAACATCTAAAATACATGTTAAAAGCCAGCTAGCGTAACAACGAATCATAATGATTTGTTTGAAATTTTCCTCCCTACCAAAAACTTATGCTAATATTTTAAAGTATGTTGCCAGTTGCAATTGATGTGAAAACTTTTAAAACCAAACGATGCGTAACCGCTCCGACAAGACTTTTCAAAGGTAAGAACGCATTAAAACACTGACAACCCAAGATTTACAGCAGAAGTTTGAAAGATTCCTTAAATAGGTACACAATGTATTTCGGAATACGACCCCGGAGATTACGAAGAAACTACTAAACTTCTGAAAAGCGACAACTTGGAGGAAAAGTAGTACTTTAAACTTTTCCATTGTTAAGATGCTTAGTGATTTATGAGCTGGGGCTTTTCGCAGTCGGAATATTATCTACAGAAATGGTAGAAAACGAATAAAAACTAATATTAGGTGTTAAAACTAACTGGCCAATAAATACTATCCCCTTTCTCACGTGTGCTTAATGACAAGAGATGATGAGGTCGTAGCTGTAAATGTGGGCGCTCGCTCAGTAACAGCCCAAGTTGCCAACTGCCCAACAATTTGTCGTTGTGTTTAATACAAAAAAAGCATAATATCGAACAAATTAAATCAATAGTTATGTCTATTCTATCTTAGTTTAGGTTATCCGCAAAGATTGTCTATCTGCAAAGGGTCCACGGAAGTTTCATCTATCTAACATTCATATATGAAACAGTTCCTTAACCAAAGTACGCCGGTATATTTGTATACACATATTTATGAAAGGACAGCAGAGGTCTAAAATAATTTACACGAATTAAACCCAAAGTTCTTAAATTATAAACAGATAACCAGAACGATTAAGTCAGTTGTAACTGTGAGATTGTCCAAAATAATAGAAACCTCAAACAATAAGCATACAGCTATTGTTCGGAATACCGCTAAGCCGCCAGTGAGCACAGACACATGTCCCATATAGTCATTGAACAAAAGGCTTCTTTAATTTGATAAGACTCCTATAAAAACTCTCGGAACTTTACTTTTATCTTTATTGTTCGAGTTTATAAACGAAGCAATAATCCTCTGAAACTTGTATCATGTTCATAACATAAGTATTTGCTTTAAAATATACCTTACGTCATGGCTATAAAATCTTTTTGGCACTATTGAAGGTGCTTGCTCAAAACCCCATGGAAGCCGAGAAGACTATCGAGTCGTCAGTGATCACGGTTGGCCGACTTTGGTCGAACCCTTGTCACACATGCCACTTTTTGTTAACAAATAACACGGTCAACGATTGGCTGACTGAAATCATGCACAGAAGATCAATATTACATATACCATGGAGTACTCTCGAGAACGACAAATTCGTGACGAAGTAATAACGGCACAAGAATCACCGTTAGAAGGATTAATAGACATTTTCATCACACTTGCTCGAAAATGGTGTCATTACACGTAGGTTTTGCGGGCCGTAAATGACCTAATACGCCCTAGGGCGTAATGTTTTTCTTTTTAAATTTGAAACGCTGGTTCTGTTTTACTCTTATTTGTCATGTCATGTTCAAAGAAAACCCCAACTTACTTTTTTAACTTTTATTACTGAAATATTTATGTAAAGAGAACTGTAATTGCAAATACATGTAAACACATATTTCTGTAACTTTAATTAAATGTTTAAAAAGTGTATTTCAGTATATTTCAACTACAAAATCAACCATTTTAAGTCTTTACCGCTATGGTTTCCGAACGTGACTTGTCGTCTTGATATATGTCACTAATGTCACTGTCAGTTTTACAATTTTATTTAGGTTAAGTAAGGTTATTTTAATCAGATTTCCTCACAAGTGTGATGAAAAACATTGTGTGTGCCACGGGCGGTAAAGGAATTACAAACGAGTGTTATTAAAGCCCTCGGATTCGCCTCGGCCTTGTAACAAACACTCGTTTGTAATTCCTTACTTACCGCCCTTGATACACAATGTACTATTGTTTTTGTTCACGTGACAAATTACAGTCGTGAAACGTTTATGGTTGTTTTTACATGTTTTAGACCCGATTTGCTAAAATATTCAAATCATAATTTTGAAATAAATCGGTTATTTCTAAAGGATCAAAAGTTAATAAATTCTTTAGTTGTTTTTGAAATAACCTCGACCAACTGATGAAGTCCCTTTAGAGGTTCCTGGTTGGAGCCAGTTTACACAGTTGGTATTGTCTTGTCAATTTAGACGAGAACAAAACAAACTGCCGTCTGAATCAACACCGTTTTCTCGAAGCCCGAAAGTTGTCAACATTAAATTCAACAATCGCCACCGTCTCAATCGAGGAGATGCAAAGAAAACGAAATACAGATAGAAGAGCCATTCTAACAGTTCCCAATAAGAAAGGGAAATTATTTAAATCACTTGGCTATAGATCAGAAAAGTAGAGGTACATTATATGTATAAGATAAAACTTAAGATTTAAAACGAAGAAAGGCTCCGATTTCCGATATTACCTCGGCACGTTGGGCGACGATTTTGTGACGAAACTTAAGATTCTCACCTGCTTTTAGAATAACTCTTGATTCTTCCAACCTCTTATTTTCTTTAGCAGTTTCTTATTCCTTTTCAGTTAAATATTTGAAAGCGTTCCTATTTCATGATGTTAGTAGAATCAGGTTATCGATACTTTGGTTAAGTACAAAAAAGTTATATTATATTTTGACTCTATTTTATGTAGGATTTATTGACTCTAATCCATTACCATACTGACTCTATACTGTTTCTAAGTCCTGTGTAATCTAGGTACAGTCGACGATGAAACTATAATGAAAATATACACATATGTATTTATTTAGTCTATGAAGCACAGTTCATTTCGCAGTCAAGTAAAGTGGTGGAAACTCCAAACAGTCTTGGCAAGCCGCTTATGCCACCGAATTTGCACTAACTTGAAAATTTAATGAAAGAGTCGGCGTTGTGTACTAGTGGTACAGTCGGCGCGGCAAATGAGCTAATAAAATATGTACTTGAATGCATCTTTAAGGATATTTTGTTATATATTTCATGATTCGTGACTGCGACGTTACGACATGTCCTATGCGCTATAGAAGTATGTCTTCATTATGAAATACTAGCATTTACCCGGCGCTTCGTCTGCGTTATTCCTTTTATTATCCCAAGGGAACGTTTAACCGGGATATAAAGTATCATGTTTTAATCCAGACCTTGATCTACTCGCATGCCAAATTCAGAAATACATTCAGTTGTTACCGAGTTATTTAGTATAGTAACAAACGTCTACACCTCCGAACCAAACGTCTAAATTTACAATATTAGTAGAATTTTATTAGATTATCTTTATTGAATGTATGTGATAAGAATTTAGATATTAAGATTCATTTAGATATTAGAATTCTGGGCACGTTACTACCGAAGTATGGAAAGCTTGGACTTTGTCCCGGTATAGGGCTCACTGCTACCTATCTAAGGCTTTCTTGTCTATATAGTACCATTTATGTGCATATTACTTGAAATTTTCATACAATTTGGCCTCTTACGTAATTCCCTTACGAAATATTTATGCAAATATAATTTTTTTGACCGGTAAAAAACTTTTCTCGCTCCGATATATTCGCAGACGATTGTACAGAGCCGCGGTAGCGCCCGGTTTGCGTGCCTTTTTAGATTTACGCGGCATAGTGTGCGTTTCTCTATCTTGTTTAGTCCTTTTAAGTGTTTCGTTGGAAGTTAATGAAAAAGAATTTAGGAAAGTTGTGCGCCGGATTCGTAAAGAATGTGGAGTACGGTTGCGATAACTGGGCAATTCCTTCTAACGTATCGTAACAGGTTATGTCACGGTAACTTTTTAGAACTAATTCTTAGTGTAAGTAAGAGCTCTTTTTATCATATCGATGAATGCGTGCTATATCGATACCTTTAGACTCAAAAGGCGTAAACGCCATTATAACCTGCGGCGTTTACGCCCTTTGAGTCTAAAGGTATCGATATGGGGATTGTGTCGTTTCATATCAAATTTACGTGTAAATTCTCGAAATTTGGCATTCAACTGGAATTTTATTCCTTTTTTGAAGGACACATATTCCAATACTACGTAATCTTTATGCAGTATGCAGTTTAGATATGTATTGAATTGAAACTGTTTTTGTATACATTTTTTATTGAAATATTCATAAGGACTCACGCACATTACTCCGGCACTCTATTAATTCAAGAATTGAAATATTACATATGTACATAGTTATGTTATGAGTAAGAACAGTTCTTAGCTAGGTAGGTACACAACGTTTGAAATAACAAAGAGACAGCGAAGGGTGGCTGTTGTCAAGTTGCTAGCTTACCTGTTGTTATTTTTATGAGTCTGCATGGTAAAATATGTCTAGTTTTCTGCTCTCGTGTATTATCCTAAGGATTTTAACCAGCTTATACCTACTGTGACAAATATTTCAATTCATGTCACTGATTCAACTTAGGCACACCTTCAAATTTTAGTATCTTATTATGTATCTATCCGATTACCTAATTTGTAAAGAAAAATACTTTCTCCAAACTACTAACGTATACTTATATCGGCTATTGTATTAACAATTTAAGAAACATTGATATTTTTAGAAACTAAGTATATGCAAATTACGTAATTGTAGTAATTTCGCGGCGGTCTAAAGCCGTAGTCACACGATCACAAGGACTGGCTATTAGGCGAGTGAGGTTCAAGGGCCTGGCAACGGTCGATGCCAAGGCCAGTGTAGTTACTACAACGGCGACGATCTTTTGTTATGAATGGACTTCACATACTACTTAAATTGTTTTGTTAAGCAATGAGCGCCAACACATAATCTAGGTAAATTTCGAAGACAATGTAAAGATTCAATTCCGTGCACTGAACCTCTACATTGTCCATGAAATTTTCCTTGCCAACTGCGCTGTCAGTGCAGTTCATAGACCATTGTTCAGTTCAGTCGCATCAACTAACATTAAAATAGTATGTATAATTTGTATGCTGTTAATGATCTTTAGCCAATGAGGGTTGACATTTTTTAGCTTCAATACTTAAAAATTGCCGCCCAAATGTGCTGTTCATTTAGCGCTACCTACCCAGCAGTACTAATGGTCTTGAGTACAAATAGATTTATCCCTCAAATGTACGAGTTAAAAATTATGCTTTGAGAATAAACTTAAGTTTCCGTATCCTGCAAGTGCTTGCTAGTGTTCGAATGACCGCCAGGGACCATGAACTCCCTTGACCGGAACTATTACACAATTTCATGCACATTAGACATACACGAATACTCGGAAAAGGTTCGAGCAATATGGCTGACTTAAAAATAGTAATAGCCAGTTACATTGTTAGTGGGGAATAAATCCGATTTCAAGCTTTACCAATTTTAATTGAAAATCTGTCAGAACCAGACGCAAAATTGGCATGTTTCGAATAATACTAAAATTAACTATATTTTTTTATCAGTAAGACATAATAAAATTAATGATAAATACACAAATCATTTAGCTGTAAAATAAATTACTTGGGCCAGTATCTAAATTTTACTTAAAACTAAAGTTTTGAGAGGTTTCAGTACTGGTTTTGAAGGAACCTGTGCAAATAACGTAATTTCTCATAATACTCACGTAATTTCAACCCACGTTATGTCCTTGCTCAACATAATAATAAATTAATGTTGAATGTAAGGCAGGCATGTTTAACATCATGCCAAGGCGTGTCATATTTTCTAGCACAGCTAATGCTTCGGCTCCTCAGTTGGCTAATCCACAGCTCCACTATCAATAGCGTCCCTAACAGTGGCGTGGCGTCCATAGAACCCGATTCCAACCGGCTTGCCTATTTTAAAGCATATGGCCGGCCGGAGTATCTACCAGTACTAAAGAAAAAGCAATCCAAATCTGCTCCGGCTTTACTAAGAATATACATACGAGTATTTGACGCCACGCCACTGGTCCCCAATATACAATAGACTCGTAAAACAGTAAAAATAATTCGTATACGTCACGGTGGTGTGGTCCGTCAAAGTCGAACGAACCGACGAGCAGACCAACATAATTTATTTTGATCTTTTTTTTAAACCTGACATGTCCTACGCGTCCTACTGACTCTTGGGTAGGAATCTAACAAGGTGGGGGCTGAGGCGGACCAGACCACCAGAAAGTTTCGCGGATTGCTCAATGGGCAACGGACCAGAGTCAAATTATATTACCTAAGTACGAGATTGATGGCGAATTTGTGAATTAGCTAACAGTAATTCTCTTTACCTCTGTCATCTTATCCAACTCACTTGAACTTTGGGAGTTAGCTTGTATCTTCTTACACGTCATTTCTTACCATAATGTATTACTTAAGGTGATTCGAGTCGGTCGGGTTTTGATGCAAACAAAAAGAGGGTCATCATTCGTTTCCACGACATCAATTATGTTTGAAATATATTTTATACATACATTACACACACATACACACACACATTTTGGGATACATTTTGTCTGCGCGACACGAGAACTTTCAAGAACCTAAAAACTCACAGTATAAAAATCTAACGCCTGACAATCTCATTAATAAAAAAAACTAGCCCAAATCGAATAGCTTACGTAACAATGACAATATTATTTACACTATTGAATTCTAGCAACTTAAGCCGATGCACACGAAGATCCATTCTTTCGGTATCAAATCCTCTGAAACGCTACACACTAGAATTGAAAGTATAAATTCGAGTAAGTAATATCCGCGGCGCGCGAAGCTGGGTATTCCATAAAAGTCCGCACAATAGGAGGACCTAGGAAAGACAGACGCTCACATATTTAATAGATGAGGTATGAAATACGGTTTGCAGAGTATAAACGTACGTTACCTACAATATGTTATCAAGAGTCTTCTGTGTTATACCTATTATACCGAAGTGATGCAGGCTAAAACACTTGATTGTATGCTTCTGTGGAGACCTTATTATTAAATATTTTGAAACTTAAGCGAATAATGGATTATTATTTTTATCGATTAAAATAAAAGTTCATCTAACAGTTCATGACTGCCCTACTCAATCATCAAACTCAAGTTTGAGAAAAGTGATTCGTTCGGTAGTCTCCAGCCGTCTTTAGCCCGTGAATAACTTATTTACCTATACTTAAGTACACTGTTAGGTATGCCTTAATAGGCTCACCTCGAAGATAATCTACTATCAGTGCAGAAACTACACGAGGTTGCTCGTGTAAATAGAAAGATAGTGAAGCAAGTGTCTGGTCCCCGTATTCGTACATCCCGCGCCGTGATATCAGCTTGCCTGAACAACAGTAAATAACTCTAGAACAGTAAAACAAGTCCATACAAACTTCTAAAATCTACGCCAGTGGTTCCGAACCTGGGGGTAATTACCCCTTTAGGGGTAACATTAAGTTTACTCAGGGGTAATACTCATATTAAGTCGTTTTTAGGGTTCCGTACCAAAATGGTAAAAAAGGAACCCTTATGGTGCGACTCTGTCTGTCTGTCTGTCTGTCTGTCTGTCTGTCTGTCTGTCTGTCTGTCCGTCTGTCACAGCAAGATATCTCAGGATCCACTGATGCTATCGACTTGAAATTTGGAATAGTTTTAAGAACCGCTAACCCGAGCTTATAGGATGTAAAAAAATTCTTGTAACTTTTTTACTTTTTTTTTAAAGGGGTCCGTAATGAGACTTTGCAAATTGAAAGTAGGGCTATTATATTGAGTGAGGTATCAAGTGAAAGGGCTTAATTTGTAGATTAAAACAGTATTTTTGTATTTTTTTTTAAATAAGTAGTTTTTGATTTATAGCGAAAAACGTTAAAAAAAATACCGTTCCCCCCTATTATCTTCGAAGTTACTGAACAGAAAAATCTGTAATAATTACCAATTATTAATGTCATCCTATATATTACAGGAAAAATATAACGGTTTTCCTAACTTGCACTGTTTTTGAGAAATTTTCAAAAATCTTAACACATACTTATTTGCTCCTACTAAACTAATCGCCATATAGTTTTTCTTGAACTATTCATGTATCTACTTATGAGTTTGTACGGAACCCTCGGTGCGCGAGTCCGACTCGCACTTGGCCGGTTTTTTATTCTTTGATTACTTTCATATACTTGTCTGTATTACCTATTTTTTGGAGGGGTAACGATACAAATCTAGAGGGGGCCTGCGGGTGATGTGGCAATAAAGGTTAAGAACCACTGATCTACGCGGACGCGGACTCCACCGCTGCACGCTGGTGCTGGATCTCGGCTGTTATCACGCGTTTGTCACGTCTTCGTCACACTGCTAAGTGACAGGGATACAGGAACATGAGAGAGTGTGCATGTTGGGTTGTTGGCGCCCTATGAGGTCTAGTCGAGTTCCTGCTAATCTATTTACTGTGCAGAACCGGCTATCTAACTCTAACTGTATCGCGCGCTTGCAAATATTGTCGCGTACCTCTACCGGGCTTCGGGATAACTCAAGTTATTTTCTTTGTATCGCTTAAAGCTTCCGCGATTTCCACTCGCGTTATAAGACTATATTTAAGGGATTTTTATTTAACTTAAATTCCACTGATTTCGAATGGAAGGATATCTATTATACTCGAGCGAAAGGATTACGTATATATGGAGGTAACTGTGATTACTCAGAGTTGATTTTAAATATTTAGACAGACTAAGTAGGCACTCGTCTGTTAAATGTCGGAAATAAAGCAACTATGACGATGCAATTTAGAGCAGCCAAACTTTGCTAACTACTCAACAAATTTATCATTTCATTACAATATTTCGTGCAGAAAATATTTGCCGTAGCGAAAACTAATTTTCATTTCGAAAAGTGCTCTCTCTAGTGCCTGGCCAGGAAATTAATTTTAGCACAATAGTGAAGACGGGCTGGCATTTTATTTTTGTTGTAAAATTATATATTTTCCATTCCGATCTAAATAATCTATTGATAACACTTGCATTCGCTTTGGATGTTTAAACAATAAACATGTCTTAATATAAAAATATAACAAAAGGCGATACTTTCCGGGTGCAAATAACCGGAGAATTTTTGAAAGCGACGGCTTTTTCATGCCATTTGAAGGCAGACATGATAAATTATGATGAACGAGTCTTTTCATAACGTGTCGTGGTCGTGACAGTGCGAAGGCTTTGATTTCCGCCGATCGACGTCTCTATTCGTTTTCGGCAGTTTTTTCGGGAAATATTAGATTGGAAAAGGGGAGTATGCCGATTTATTTTCCAGGAAAAAACCCGATAGTACATAAAACAACAACAAGTTTCTTGAATATGAAAAACATACAGAGTTAGTGATATGCTGTGATTGTAATGCCGTGCAGTGTTAAGATTTTGTGGAACAGGAGGAGCAAATTAAACCTAGCCCTGAACTCAATATCTATATTTCTAAATGAATGAAGTGAAATTTCAATGTGTGTAAACTGAACGTTTTCTAGTCCCTCGTAAGAATGTAATTGTAATTAAAGCCAATCGCATCCAAGCATTATCTAAGGGTTCGCTACCAAAGGCTTCTTTTTAATTAAGTGATACTTGACACTCTTTTTAACCTCTCCTCCAAGGAAACATGTCGCCTTTGTCACCATGCACGACAAAATGTTCCCTAATGTGTTAGCAATAAAGTGTATAACGTTCTGAAGTTTGGAAGTCGATTTGCATCCAGCCAAACCGGTTTTACGAACGCCGTATGTCTCACATTACGAGTTTCCATTTTACAGCGGCATTTTATATGTAATTTTAGAACGTAATTTAAGCGACACTCACAATGTTGATGTTCCTGTTCGCAAAACTGTACTTTTATTCGTTACTGGGTTTTAATTTAACAAACTGTTCGCTCTCATCTATCGAAGTCCTCGCCTGGCATACTTAGTTAATTAGGTATAATCTAATTCATTAATTTCGGAATTTATACATTGTAGCATTAATTTGATGTTTTTTTAGATTAATTTATAAATATTTGAAAATAAAAATGGCCTGCAAAGTAATTCTACAATCTATAAATCCCTACTTGGAAAATCTTTAATTAATATTCTATAAGAAAACAAAAGAACGAAGTGAACCGTTCCGATGTTATTTTGTTTCCATTCCCAAAAGCAACCATAGGAGCTAGATGTTATCAAGCTTGTATCTGATTCAATTTGCTATTAAACCCACGACCTTGCTCCATGCAAGGTAAGTTCAAATTCACGAATACCCCAAAAGGGTTTGCAAAAGTTACCGTTCGAATTCCAATGCCCGATGCGTATTGAAAACTCCGGAATAATTAAATGGAAATTTCCAATTTGCTGCGAAAACTTTGTTCGAAATCTACTGTCGCTTCCGCAGGGGAGGCCTTTAACTGTCTTCCAACTTTATAGACTCATAGATCAATGGGTACGGAACGGTCCTTGCTTTTGTACGCTTTGTGCTGTCAGGGATCTTTGGACGAGTCCTGCTGGTTCGCGGTCCAATGAACGAGGCTCAATTACCTTGAGCGAGCTCGTTGGAGACAAAACGTGCAAGTTTCCTATTTTGGCGCGAATGTAACGGCTCCAGCCGTTACTAGATATTGTACCCGTTTAATGGTTTTTTAACTGACTTTTAAAGTGGCATCCTTTTTCAAAAATATATCGATACCTTTAGACTCAAAAGGCGTAAACGCCATTAGAACCTACGGCGTTTTCGCCCTTTGAGTCTAAAGGTATCGATATTAGTTAGGGTGGAAAAAGGTATTAACTCTTTATTCAATCAATAATTCATAATTGTTTGGAAACATTGGTCGAATAACAATTATATACCCATTAAAATAGAGGAAAACTGTCAAATGTATTATTATTATGTGACGTACGAATAAAATATTATATAAAATTCGATAAACGGCCTTTAAAATTCACTAATAAAATTAATTATTCGTTTCTGATAAACAAAAACTGTAATAATATTTTGAACCAAACATTCCGTTTCTGTATGTTAGTTAATTTGTTCATATAAAATCGTAGTAAATATTATTAAGTTAATTAAAAGTATACATTAAATATCTAAAACCGCCACATGTGAGTCAGTAAACCTGTTTATGTGTTCTGGATACCACTTGTAAAATATCAACGCTGCAATGAAATAAGGTTGACACTTTACAACCGCTATCTAATTAACTGACTAAAAATCTAACACTAATCGGAGTTTAAACGATTGACGCGTCAATTAGTAGGAAATTAGTGCAGCCTTTCATCTAATTATAATCTAACGGGGAAGAAATCGATGCAGTAAACAAGTCAAGGTACATTTTTCACAGGCATACGGAAACGCTTTGCGACATTTCCAAGTTTCTACGCATGTGCTTGATAATAGCTTTCACAGAGTCTTTGCTGTGATAATTTTATCTAGAACTATCAATTAACCGCGGCTTCGCCCGTGTTATTCCCGTTATTATCTCAAGCGAACTCTTACTACCGGGATATAACGCGTATCCTATGTTTCAATCCAGGACTTGGTGTATTTGCATGCCAAATTTCATTGCAGTCCATTCAATTATTACCGCGTTATTTAGTAACAAACATCTAGATCTCAAAAAATCCAAAAATCTTCACAAACTTTCACATTAACAGTTTAATATCAATAGGAAGGTGCCATAGGGTAAATCTGAATGTGGACTATTTCCGGAAATTAAGAAATTCTACTAAACCGTGCAAGATTTTTGAGGCGATAAAAAAGCTCCATTTGGACGAGGCGAGAATTCGTATGCGAGTTTCATTACATTGCGGGCTAGCTAGGTACGATGAGTTCAGTCAATCGATCAAACGCCGCAATGAAATGAAACCCGCATACGAGTTCTCGCTCCGTCTAAATGGGGCTTTAGTCAAGTCACTACTGGCGTGTATTACTATCGTGTAAGCATATAGGTACCTACCCTACCTATGTTACAGTAAATACGTGTTGAGTGGATCAGTACTTAGTAGTAATCTATAATTTTCGAATTGCCCCACATTTGGATCTACCCTAATGCAGCTTATAGTATGATAGGGTTAGTATAAAATTACCATTAATAGATAAAACGTCCTTCCAAATGCAATGTAACTAAAGCTCCGTCCTTAACAAAGGTTCTATATATGCACATCAACAACTCCTGGCATTTGCTGAAGCACACATATATCATTCCCGGTATAATGATGTCTGTAAAAGGAACAAATAATTAAAACGTAGATTCTACTCATCAAACAATAAAACTTTCGTTCAACAACTTTTAAAAATTATGTAACCTTTAGATTTTATCTTTTTCATACAAATTAAATAGTATTTTCAATGTACGTTAATTAATAACGTCGCCTGTCACGCTACAAACATAATTAACATCGCAATACATTGCGGCTTCAAATAAACTTTAAAGTGTACTAACAACCAAAACATAAGTTATTTTTAAATGTCGCTGACCAAATGTTGTTCAGTCTGTGGAGTACAACCTTAGTTTTAATTATTTATTCCCAGTACAGGCAACACGTTGTATAGGTACAACTTCACCGCAAAGCAATTATGGTTAGTATATAAATTATATCGAATTATTCCGTGGTGTAAAATTGCCCGACGAGTCCCAGCCGGTCTGAGAACCTTGTAATGGGGTGACTATTTGCGGAGCTTAAATTACTCGAGACCCCGTTACAAACATAGTTCGATGCCTGCTCCTAGCGTTGGAACTCGTTTTATACTCAAGTTGCAGCTCTAGGCTGCAACTGGCCATACTGGATACACTAGTGTCTTATTTAAAACCTCATAGAAAAAGAAACAAAAAAAAATATCTCATATTCAGATTGAAGGGAAAAGGAAAAGAGGAAGACCTAGTAGAGTACATTAGGATAGAACTGTGACCCAAGATAAATGAGAACTTTTAAAAAAACTTTTAAAATTAGTCTTATGCGTTTAGCGATTTATGCATTTACTTAGTATGGTTAAAGTGTTGTATGAGCAACCTATTTATGCCTTTAGCATTTTATGCATTTACTTAGTATGGTTAAAGTGTTGTATGAGCAACCCATGTATGCCCATTATAAAGTATGCTTGAATAAATGTATGCATATCAACTATATGCCCATTACACAGTATGTCCATAAACATTAGGATTAAAATCGTTATGCGCATAAATGTATGACTATTTATAGTTATGCGTAATGATGAGTATGACGAATCCTCGTATGCGTATCAAAAATATGACCTTAAACTTTATGCAACCCGACCCCTGCCCGTAGGTAGGCACTCCATTCACCAGTCTTAAAACTCCAGATGTACGGCCACCTGTCTCCATTGTACTGATATGAACTACTAATTAAATAAATTGCATAATTGCATATCCGTACCCGCGAACTAGGAGGCTAGAGTAGACGGCATACAACTGCATTTAGAGTGTTAAGTATTTATAGTTAAATCTTACTCCATTAGTGAACATAAGTACTACTGGCAACGAGCACCATTAAACTGATATAACAGGCTAAACTAATTACACCAACATGCTTGTTTCCAGACGTCCTTCATGATATGAGTATTTAACTAATATAACTCACTCATCATCATAATTATTTTACCTCCATCGACGTACGACGGCCTTAACGGTCGTCAAACCATCTTGTGCGGGTCGACCAACACTGCATTTTCCGGTTATTGGTCTTTATTCGAGAAACTTTACGCCATCGGCTTTTCTGGCTACGTATATGCCCGTAATGAAAATTTTATATGGCAGTACCGGGAATTCCCGGTTCTCATACGGAAAAATCCTGTTCTGCCCTACTTCAACTCCATTAAACTGATATAACACACTAATTAAATTAATTACATAACCATGCCTGAGGTCTCCAGACGTCCTTCACGGTGTGAGTGCCTGCACGGTAGACATGATGCGTCGAGAGTGAATCGACGCGGTCCGCCGCTCAAGCGGGCCATACCGCACACTACACCCTGAGTTACGTAAACAAACATAACGGAGACGGCTATACTTTGCTGGATTCCGAGACTTTCATTTTGAATTGGAAACAAGTGACTGAAGCTATCAGCTCTGTGTCTCTGGAAGATGCGAGGAGAAACTGAAAGGTAACATTTGCTCGTTGTCGAAACACTTTACGTCATGTTAGGAAATGCTGTAAGTTCAATGCGCGCCGGCTTGTATTTATGTCGCACAACAATGCTCTTGATATATTGACCGTAAACTTATACCATATAAAGTATTTATTAATATTTAATATTATTATCGAATCGAAGTTCGCTTAATAATAGAACAGAAGGGTGTCCGTCAAGATAGCGTACACCGTAAAGATATTCAGAATCTGATGCAGCCAATAAATAGTACCCAAATAGTACCGACGAAATACCTAGGTGAAAAAAATAGTACCCTTAAACTTTTCGAAATATAAGGCCTGTTCACGGTGTACGCTACCGAGCGTCAAGCTGGCGTACACCGTTTGTATCTCTGGAACGGCTTTGTTTTTGAAAACGCTTTATATCTCAAAAAATAGTACCCAAATAGTACCCTAGGGCCCTACAATTTTATTTCTCTAGCTATCGTAGAAGCCGAACGCTGTACGCTATCTTGACGGACACACAGAAGGTGCCCTCTAGAGCAATGCAATAAATTACTAAATCTATGTATTTGGTCTGGTAAACCCATTTAAAGTTCGCCATTAACTTTACTGCCCAACCGAATTGGGTACGAGTTTAATGTAGTTAAATACAGTCACGACATTTCAAACAGCAGCAACCACAACCACTTGTAATTTTTTTTGTATCTAGTCAAACAAATATGTATACACAACGACTAATTGATTTCTAGGTATTATTTACTCCGCAGACACTCCATATGTAACTTCATTATAAATTAAAAGTGTATTCGTTAGCAACAATAAGTTGTGTGTTGAACTTGAGACTTGAGATAGAACTTCCCACTCCATAAAAAATTGTTCATATTTTTTGTTAATATCTGTCAATTTGTGGTTTTAGCCACAGGTCGTGACTGTTGTGGATTAGTTCAATAAATACGCTTTATTGTGATCGCTGCAATCGATGGAGAACAAGTGAACTTTAAATGTGGCCTGAATCCAACCTATACTGGACAGGACATTAATTTATAGTAAACTTCGAATTAATTTTTGAATATTATTCTAGAGTAGATACTACTATTGTCGAACATAACCTAATTTTATGAATCTCTAGACCGATTAGTCGCTTTCAGTAGATTAATGTACCTGTAAAGAGCAGTCGCGTGGCGTCCAAAGAAGTCGATTCCTACCGGCTTGCTTGCTCGTAAGAAATTTACGCCATGTCACTGATAAAGAGAGACCACTGATCAAGACTTCTATTTAGGCGAGATCTTCTCAACTATAGTGCTCACTGGTATCAATCAATAGGTACTTCACTTCTGATAAAGTAACTGCTACTTAATTTGATGTTAACTTTAAAAAATGCTGTATGCAAAAATAGCAAAGATAAAGAAGATCTGCCTTATGTCAAGAGCTAATGTGTAACTTCTTTATATTTCCCGATATAATTTAGTATGGAACTTCTCACAGCGATTTATCCCAACGCTTACGCGTGAGAAAATCGCAATTCATATTCCTTTCGAAATAGCACAAAACGCTTAAAACATCATAAACCAACTATATTTTACGTCGAAGTTTTCTTACTACGGAGCGTGGCGAATCGGGCCGTTAAATTCAAAAGCATATTCCCACAAATAGCTTCCCTGGGCAATTAGTGAATTAGGACCGACCGGATTTCCTTCAAGATTTATTCGTAGCGTCCGTATAAAAAAGTCGCCTTTCACATTTAATTAATTCTTCGGGTTAATCGGAACTAGGATTGCGTCGGGATAAATAATCGCCAAATCATTGTATGTCTTAAATAAGTCGTGAGTTATATAATATTATATTACCTTCCTTTCCCATTTTTAAACATCTTTTTTAACAGAATAATATTATTGAAAAAGATAATTAAAGAAAACTCATTTCACTTCGGCTTCGTTCGTTAAACTAATTGTAGCTATCTTTCAATGATCAAATGACACGGGTCCGTATCCTTTACGTAATTATAATTAGATATTTTCCGTTTCAAATGTAAAAGTATTATGTGAAGACTTTATATACGGCTATATTTATAATTACAACTGTTGTATCTGCTGGCGGTGTAACTAATGTCACAACAAGCCGTTTAAAAGTCTCTATGGAACATATTTGTTATGTTACCTGTCCAAGGACTACATGGACTAAGCAATGAGGGGGAGGACTAAGTCTAGAAAATTGATTACCTAACCTAATTGATGTGTCAACACGCGTTGTACGCAAGTGCAATATGGACATTAGTCCAAAGAGATAGAGAAAGATTGAATGCGTTTGAAATGTGGTGCTGGCGAAGGATAGAAGGTATAAGCTGTACGAAAAAAAAAACAAATGATGATGTGTTCTATTGTATCTAATAGACGGAAAGAGTTTATGGATCAAGCTAAAGGGAATATCAATGTGACGTCGTATCAGGAGCTCAAAATGTTAGCAGAAAAGAGAACAAAATGGCGATTACTCCACCGACAGGAGCAAGTCTCTTTAATTTAAGATGATGAGTCAACAGTCTCAGCGTCAGCGTGGTTAATGATGATACGGTAAAACTCAGAAATGTTGCAAAGTACAATAAAAATCTTTTTCTACTCCTGTACTGTTATCTGTCTTTTACTTGGTCACGAACACTAATATAAGAACATATATAATATGAGTTCAGAGAAGTCTATACTCTATTCCCCATAACAGCACTAGTGTCGTTATAGCCACTTTACGTTATTGCTAGCAACCACAGACTTCTAAATCTAGGTTAAACTGAGGTCAAGGATTAAGCGCTCAATTTTAACTTTACGGTAAAAATGCACAACTACCAACTTAACAAACAATTAAAATCCTACGGCTTTTAAGAAAAACAAAACTTTCTGAACTAAATTCATTGATGCCAACATAAAAACAAAAGTATTTTTAATATATTCACTGCGTGTCAACTTCATTTAAAAAATAAAAAGTTTACCATAGACACATACTGACAGTCATACGTCATATTTGCCTTCTTTGCAGGTTATGCCTTGTTTGTATTTTATAATTTTAAAACCTGTCGTAGAAAAAGTATTGTATGCAACGTTGTATAATTAAGTCAAAAAACGCTCATTGCGTCTCTATTTGCGATACTCGCCGCATTCGCGGCTCGTATCGCAACTCACGCAATTCGCATTTTTTGAACCTTCTTATACAACTGTTGCATAAAATACTATTGTATCCTATCCTAGCGAATGTTATCAGCCACTATTTTTATAGGCCACGAAAATCAAAGGGGACCATTCATTATTACGTAAGACGATTTAGGGGGGAGTGGGGTCAACCATGTCTTATTTTTTCTTACAGGGGGGTGGTATTGATCGTTCTTAGGTAAGATCATAAAAATGCGCAAAATAATCTTAACTTTTGAAAAAGCGCGCAAATCCGCGCGAGAGCGTAGGCGCGTGCTCGGTTGCGTACGGTACTTTACTAAAAAATTAAAAACTGCAAATAAACGTCCCTAAAAATTGATTCTTTGAAAAATAAAAATTAAAACAGCCCAAACGTAAAATCAGTAAAATCTTTAGATTCTTACGTAATAATATAGGGGGGAGGGGTCAGCTGATTCTTATTTTTTATTACATAAGGGGGGGAGGGGGTCAAAAACTGGCAAAAATCGTCTTACGTAATAAATGAATGGCCCCAAGAATATTGCAAAAATATGATATTACAGAAAACATTACTCGCCGTTTTCGAGGAATCCTTATTTACCAAAAGCCAAAATACTGCAGCACTTAACCTCAAGTGAACTGTTACCCAAAATACAGTTATCCATAGGACGGTACAGTGGATGAAACACTCTCAAAATAACCCTAATTAACTTAATCATAGGGATTCCCTTAATCCCCGAGCTCCCGATCACTCCGCCATTTTCCGATCCATCGCCCCGTTGCTTTCGGTAAGAAAATCAACACGTCTTCAATTAGACACTTAGGCTTTACGTGAAAGCCGATCCCTGTAACTGATATGTGATTAATCCGGCCGGCCGGATAACCGGCTGAGCGTCCGGCAGATAATCCGTATAGAGACGACGCTAATGTGATGGGACGTTCGCTAAGATATCGGATTGCTTTGTTAGGCTGCAGTTAGGGGTAGTTTCAAAAGAAGAAGTTTTGAAGGAAGATTACTTGATACTAAACATCATTATGTATCCGCTTCGCACGGTTGTAGTTGTATGGCTTGGGGGGCTCGACTTTTTATATTTCTTTCAGGGAAGATATTTATCTAGACTTGCTTAAAAAGCACAACTGCATCTAGGAAAATACCAAACTTTAACGGTTCTCAAAATCAACCGCAAATTATGTTGTAATTTACTGTTAGTTTTTAGGGTTCCGTACCAAAATGGTAAAAAAGGAACCCTTATGGTGCGACTCTGTCTGTCTGTCTGTCTGTCTGTCTGTCTGTCCGTCTGTCCGTCTGTCACAGCCAGATATTTCAGGAACTACTGCTGCTATCGATTTGAAATTTGGAATAGTGTTAAAAGTAGCTAACCCGAGCTTATTGGACATAAAAAAAATCTTATACCTTTTTTACTTTTTTTTTAAAGTGCTCCGTAATGGGATTTTGAAAATTGAAAGTAGGGCTAATATATCAAGTGGGGTATCAAATAAAAGGGCTTGATTTGTAGATTAAAACAATATTTTTGTATTTTTTTTAAATAAGTAGTTTTTGATTTATGGCGTAAAATGTTAAAAAAAATACCATTCCCCCCCTATTATCTTCGAAGTTACTGAACAGAAAAATCTATAATAATTACCAATTAATAATGTTGTCCTAAATATTATAGGAAATATATAACGGTTTTCCTAACTTGCACGCTTTTTGAGAAATTTGCAAAAATCATAACACATACTTATTTGCTCCTACTAAACTAATCGCCATACAGTTTTTCTTGAACTATTCATGTATCTATTAGGATTATTATTATTATTAGGAAGACCGTTATATTTTCTCTTCCTAACTTGAATATTTTTTTAGAAATTTACAAATTTCTTAAAATATTATTATTTTACTTCTACCCTCCCTACTAAAGCCATCTAGCGGAGAGTAGCAAAACTAAGCGATGGCCTATTTTTTCAGATTACATAAAAAATGTCTATTAAATACAATGATCATTCATCAGGAATCGGGAAAAAACATAAAGTACCATATAAATAAAATACCACTAGCGCCATCTAGGGACACAAATCTAAAATAAGGTAGTTTGAGCAAGCAATATTAATTTAATACACAAAAGTTTGCTTCAAAACATGATTCCTTCATGAAAAATGATACATGAGAACTAAATTAGTTGACAAACAATTATTGTTTGTTATTGGCTGATTGAAATAATAAAACGTTTAAATTACAACTAAAATTTACGCGCTATTTAGTATCAATAGATGTCGCTGTAACATACGCTGCATCGCGCTGTTAAGATTTTTCCTGGTTTAATAGGACTAAGGTGGGTTTAAGGCAGGGTTGCGTTGCTGTTTGTCGTATGGTTGGTCTACATACGAGTTTTTACGGAACCCTCGGTGCGCGAGTCCGACTCGCACTTGACCGGTTTTTTTTTTTATAAAACTGTGCGCTAAACAAAACAGAAACCAAAGGTGAAGCATGATTGGTACATGCATATCTGTGTTCAGTGCATTCATGTATTCGTCCCTATCGACAAGGAATTTCTTCTTTGAATATTTTTAAATAAAAACCTTTATTTATAACCTGTATTTATGGTAGCAATACTTCGGCCATTGCAGCCCACGGATCGAAACGTAAAGCCAGAGCTACGTAAATTCGTTTTCTACGCTTAGACAGGCAGACAATAGAATTATGAGTTACCTGCATTGTTGGCCAAGATTACTGTCGAATTTATGTACACCGTATATCTTGTCACTTTACTAGACAATGCGAACATTCAAACCCCATTTCGCTGTAGTTTTAAGTTGAATGGCCGTTTCCATGGCTGTTACCATGGGACATTCCGCTGGGACACCGCACTATCATAACTTTATCGTAACGATCAAGTTTGTCGCTGATCATTTGCATAAATCCTTTTTTGATTTCAACCGTATTATGTCGATACTCTACTTTACTAACTTTCGCACGAAAATGTTGTGTGCGTTTCGACATTAAACTCTCTCTGCAAGGAGAACGGTTGTTTTTTTTATAAACACAATTGTGTTTCATACGAGCATTTGAAAGTTACTGTAGAAGAATCTTGGCAGTCGGCACAATACTGTTGCGCCGGTGGTATAGGTCAAAACTTTAAACGTGATTTTCCGTGCTTTAGAAGCGTTTTCAGCAGGCTGAAAAGTGATTTCAGGCCGTTTCAGAGGTGGCTCTTTCACATACTAGAAGATTGAAAATTCACCCTAGTTGCCGTTGTTTTCAGGCGCCTGAAACATGTTTTCAGTCCGTTTCAGGGCACCCTCTATCAGATGGCGCAATAACCTGAAAACCCGTTTTCAGGCGTTTTCAGGACCCCTTATGGGCCTTTGAAGTACACTTCAGTATATGGCGAAATTTCACAAAGGAGTGAAAGAGATAGCACTATTAGAGAGAGACAGCTATATTGAGAAGGTTCGAGAAGTGTGTGAAAGAGACAGAACTAGAAAGGGATAGCAATAGTCGGGAATGTTCCAGCCGAATCGAACATCGAACAATCTAGATTGCCTAGAACACTCGCGGTGCGTCATTGACCGAGGGGTCGCCGACCGGCCTTGGACTTTGGACCGTACATTCGAGGTAGGATTTCTCCGGAAAATTCGAGAGCAAGGGTCTCCGGATATATAAGCCGCGCGTCACCGACGCCACGGGCAGTTTTGGACTAACGGCGATACAGTGCGAATCTCGAAGCGAACCTAAGCGAAAAGTTAATAAGTGCGTTATAGTGAAGTGATTTAGTACAGTGATTTTATAAGTAAGTAAGACTTGTTAATTAGTAATTCTGTAATAAAGTTTGCATTTTTAATTAGTGGTTAATTAGTGTATTTTCTATCACGTTACCCACCCCACGGACGTAACATTTGGTGTCAGAAGTGAAGATAGAAAATGCCGTTTACACCACGTGAGAACGAGCCGAAGGGAGTGCAGACCCGGAGCCAGGCCGCGGCAGGTGAGGACCCTGCGCCGGAGGCTGGTTCATCAGACTCACCGGCCCCATGTAAGCAGGAGATGGACGTCAATGCCATCTTAGTTCTCTTGAAAGAGCAAGCTCGTCAACAACAAGAGCAAGCTCGTCAACAACAAGAACAAGCCCGAATAATCCGGGATGAGTTACGTGTTCAGTCTGCTAAGCAAGAGGAACAATCGCGGATTCTCCAGGAGGAGCTGCGAGGACAGTCCAGGAAACATGAAGAACGAATCGAGGAACAGTCTCGGATGCTTCGAGAAGTTCATGAGACCACGACTGAATGGAAGCGAGAGATGTGTGAAGTCCAAGAAAAACTAACGGACTTGGACATTAAATTTGAGACTCGACTTCATGACGTTAAGGAGGAAGTCGACACCTACAAGAACCGCCTCCAGAAGCTCGAAATCAAAGTGGCCAGTGGTACAAGTACCTGTGCAGTCGAGGTACCTGCGTCGGGAGGTGGAAGATTCAAGGCACCTCCCTTCGATGGTACATCGTCGTGGACAGCCTATAAGCGACAATTCGAGTCAGTCTCCAAGGCTAATGGCTGGAGTAAAGAACAGGCCAGGACAGCCCTAACCCTAGCGCTACGTGACGAGGCACTCACCATATTGGAAGCCCTAGGAGAAGAGGAAACTTACGACCGGCTTCTAGAGGCGTTGGAGGCCCGTTACGGTGACAAGCACCTGGAGCACGTGTACCGAGCTCAGTTAAAGGACAGGACGCAGGGGCGTAGTGAGACCTTGCAGCAGTGGGCCCTAGAAATTGAGAAGTTGGTCAGGAAGGCATACCAACGTACATCCGCCTCTTTTGTGGACACCACGTTGGTACAGGCCTTCGTTGACGGAATACGGGATTTGGAGGTACGGGCTGCAGTGCGACTAGGGCACCATGGGACCCTGAAGGATGCAGTAGCTCACGCCCTAGAGGTAGAAGCTGTGCGCCAGGACCCGTCAAGGCCTTATAGGGTACGTGAAGTGTCTGTTAGGGAGCCAATTGCTCCCCGTCGTGAGTTTGGGCCACGATGTTACCATTGCGGAGAACGTGGCCACATCCAGACTAGTTGCCCGAAAAGGAGCAGGAGAGAACGGGATCTGACTCCAGTAGCAAGGGCAACAGGCTCTGCCGTGTCAGAGCCGCAGCAGGGAAACGAGTAAAAGCCAGGACTAAGGGACGAGTGCTGGCTGGTGGTCGAAATGTCCCAGTTATGATCTCGCAGGCTAATGACGGGAATAGTCTGGTCGTCAAAGGAGAAATTGGTGGAGTACCATGTCACCTTACCATCGACACCGGAGCTTCTCGGACGGTGATCAGTTCTCGGCTACTGAAGCACTGGACCAGAGATCATCTAGTCCGACCTACGCATCTCCAGCTGCAAACCGCTACCGGCCAGTACATTCCCATACAGGGGGAGCGAGCGGTGGCTTTAAAAATTGGTGATAAGAGCTACTGGCATAAAGTGATCGTCGCTAACATCATCGACGACTGCATCATTGGGCTGGATTTTATGAGAGCCCAGTGCTGTAAAATTGACTTGAAGGTTGGAGTACTGAAATTTGGGCCTGATGAGGTGCCTATGGAGGGTGGAGTAAATGGGAATGTTTACTGTACTAGAAGAACTATCCTCCAACCAAGGGCACAAGTACTAGTTCCAGTGCGATTGCCGTACAGCACAAGACAAGGATGTCATCGTTGTGTTGTTGTGGAAAAGGTCAATGATGGTAAACAATGGATGACAGCCCGCACGGTGGTAACAACATCGTCTACAGCTTTCGTGAGAGTTCTTAATTTAAGTGACACCGAGTGCGTCCTTAGTAAAGGAGCTCTGGTTGGATCATGTGAGGAAATATCTTGGATACGAAGCTGTCAAGGTTCTGCGGAGAGCGAGAAACCTGGGTGTTCTGTGCCTCCAATGGACATTGAAAGGTTATTGGATGGCTCCAGAAACGATCTCACCAGGGAAGAGCTCTTTAAAGCACGTAAATTGCTGTCGCGATATAGCAATGTCTTCTCTGCGCACGACAGTGACATCGGAAGAACTGGAGTAGTACAGCATGAGATAGACACTGGTGAAGTCATGCCTATCCGACAGCGACCTCGGCGAGTTCCGGTAGCTCGGGAGAAGGAAGTAGAAGACATGATTGAGGAAATGAAGAAGGGTGGCGTTATCGAACCTTCAACAAGCCCGTGGTGTTCCCCCGTAGTTTTAGTGAAGAAGAAGGACGGGACCATGAGATTCTGCGTCGATTACCGCCGACTGAATGATGCCACTAAGAAAGACAGCTATCCATTGCCTCGGATCGACGACACCTTAGACACTTTGAATGGAATGAAATGGTTTTCTACGTTGGACTTAAAAAGTGGCTATTGGCAAGTTGAAATTAAGGATAAAGATAAGGAGAAAACGGCTTTCTCAACCGGAAAGGGGCTCTGGCAGTTTAATGTTATGCCGTTTGGATTATGCAATGCACCAGCGACATTTGAAAGATTGATGGAACAAATACTAGCTGGATTGCTGGGAGATACTTGCTTGGTCTATTTGGATGACATTATCATCGTTGGTAGAGACTTCGATGATCACCTCAGCAAATTGGAGCAAGTATTGTCTAAGTTACGAGAGGCAAACCTTAAACTGAGTCCAAAGAAATGTTCGCTTTTCAAACGAAAAGTCAATTACTTGGGACATGTGATTTCGAAGGATGGTATTCAGACAGATCCTGAGAAGATAAGTGCCGTGAAGGATTGGCCGATACCGAGGGACAAAACTGCAGTACGTGCATTCTTAGGACTTTGCTCATACTACAGGCGGTTTGTGAAGAACTTTTCGGATATAGCAAAGCCATTGCACGAGCTGACGGAAGAAATGCGACAGTTTGATTGGACCGATGGGTGTACGGCAAGTTTCAACGACCTCAAGCGAAGACTCTGTGAAACACCAATACTGGGGTATCCAGATCCCGAAGTAGATTTTATTGTTGACACGGACGCCAGTAATACTGGTATTGGAGGAGTCTTGTCACAGAAGAAGGGAGACAACGAAGTTGTAATCGCCTACTTTAGCAAGTCGTTGTCAAAGCCAGAACGAAATTACTGCGTCACTCGAAGGGAACTGCTGGCAGTTGTCAAGACGTTACAGCATTTCAGTAAATACCTGCTTGGGCGGAAGTTCCGTATCAGGACTGATCATGCTGCTCTGAAGTGGTTGTTGGAGTTTAAAAATCCCGAGGGCCAGGTGGCACGCTGGATTGAACAACTTCAGGAGTATGATTTTGTCATCGAACACCGTAGTGGGAAATCACATGGAAACGCAGACGCCCTTTCTCGAAGACCTTGTCCGGACGACTGTAAGCATTGTTTTAGACAAGAGGGCAAGGAGTGTTTGAGGCTGCTGAGAACTGACACAGTCAGTGAAGAGTGGAGTGATGAAGTCATGCGGCTAGCTCAGCAAGAGGATCCTGACGTGAAGCCCATTTTTGACTGGATTAATGAAGGAGTACCCAAACCAAGGTGGTGTGAAGTAGCTCCGATGAGTACAGTAACGAAAAGCTACTGGGCACAGTGGGACAGCTTGGTTATGCATAATGGCGTACTATGCAGGAAATGGGAGTCAGCGAATGGAAAGGATGCTCATTTACAAGTCGTCGTTCCAAGGCAAAGGGTGAAAGATGTCTTAGAAAGTTTCCACGACGGTACTTCTGGTGGACACCTTGGAGTGAAAAGGACCTTAATGAAAATCCGACAACGATTTTATTGGATCCACTGCCGTGAGGATGTCGAAAACTGGTGCAAGAAGTGCGTTAACTGTTCAGCAGTTAAAGGACCGCACACCCGTAGTAGAGGAGCGCTCAAACTGTACAATGTTGGAGCACCTTGGGAAAGAATTGCGCTAGACGTCGCAGGCCCGTTCCCGACATCTGACTCCGGAAACAAGTACATTCTTGTCGTGATGGATTACTTTACCAAATGGCCTGAAGCATTTGCCATACCTAATCAGGAAGCGGTCACTATAGCGGACAAGTTAGTGAATGAAGTTTGCTGTCGATTTGGAGTGCCTCTGGAAATTCACAGTGATCAAGGCCGGAACTTTGAATCTGCGGTTTTTCAAGAGACTTGTCGAATCATGGGGATGCATAAGACGAGGACTACGGCATATCACCCACAATCAGATGGAATGGTCGAGAGGTTCAATCAGACTCTGGAGAGACATCTGGCCAAGGTTGTTGAGAGTCATCAAAAGGATTGGGATCGGCATATTCCTCTCTTTTTGATGTCATATAGGTCAGCAACCCATGAAAGTACGGCGGTTACTCCAGCGTATGCTAATTTTGGAAGAGAGCTTCGTTTACCAGCAGATCTTCTAACTGGACGTCCTCCTGATACTCCGAGGTCCATCACAGAGTATGCGAGTGATTTAAGGGATCGGATTGATGACGTTCACAGTCTTGTTCGTGAACACGGGCTTCAAGCTAGCACGAGAATGAAGACCCGATACGACAGGAAGGCTAACCAAATTGGGTTCGAGGAAGGATCGTGGGTGTGGCTACATAACCCGATGCGAAAGAAAGGAAAATCCCCAAAACTGTCCCCAAACTGGGAAGGGCCATATAGGGTAGTCACGAAGATCAACGACGTCACGTATCGGATACAGCGAAACCCTCGTAGTCCATCGAAGATTGTTCACGTTGACCGACTGGCGAGGTACCACGGAAATAATGATGCTCGGGACGAGCATGTCTTAGGAGGGGGTAGTGTTGCGCCGGTGGTATAGGTCAAAACTTTAAACGTGATTTTCCGTGCTTTAGAAGCGTTTTCAGCAGGCTGAAAAGTGATTTCAGGCCGTTTCAGAGGTGGCTCTTTCACATACTAGAAGATTGAAAATTCACCCTAGTTGCCGTTGTTTTCAGGCGCCTGAAACATGTTTTCAGTCCGTTTCAGGGCACCCTCTATCAGATGGCGCAATAACCTGAAAACCCGTTTTCAGGCGTTTTCAGGACCCCTTATGGGCCTTTGAAGTACACTTCAGTATATGGCGAAATTTCACAAAGGAGTGAAAGAGATAGCACTATTAGAGAGAGACAGCTATATTGAGAAGGTTCGAGAAGTGTGTGAAAGAGACAGAACTAGAAAGGGATAGCAATAGTCGGGAATGTTCCAGCCGAATCGAACATCGAACAATCTAGATTGCCTAGAACACTCGCGGTGCGTCATTGACCGAGGGGTCGCCGACCGGCCTTGGACTTTGGACCGTACATTCGAGGTAGGATTTCTCCGGAAAATTCGAGAGCAAGGGTCTCCGGATATATAAGCCGCGCGTCACCGACGCCACGGGCAGTTTTGGACTAACGGCGATACAGTGCGAATCTCGAAGCGAACCTAAGCGAAAAGTTAATAAGTGCGTTATAGTGAAGTGATTTAGTACAGTGATTTTATAAGTAAGTAAGACTTGTTAATTAGTAATTCTGTAATAAAGTTTGCATTTTTAATTAGTGGTTAATTAGTGTATTTTCTATCACGTTACCCACCCCACGGACGTAACAATACGATGCGATACCGTTCAGAACAGGTTCCAGAGAAGAATTTAATAAAGTCTTCGCATTTTTACGATTTCAATCGTAAAAAATATTGTGACGTTCTCGACATAAAATGTTTTGCAATTTATGAGAACTCGGTCGAGGTATGCAGACTTGTTTTTGGATAAAACAGAAGATAACAGTAGATAAGATATAATTTATTAGGGATAGACTAAATTTTAAGGGCTGTTTTAACTCATAAAAATAGATTTAAAAACTTCTGTCTCTGTCAAATTAGAATATAGATCCTGTTTATTAAAAAGAAAAAATATTTTTTCGTCATTTTACTTTAAACGCGATTATCTCGGAAACCAGAACCGACAATAAGGTCCCTTTTCCCAGATAACGCCACATATCTCTCCGTAATATCTTTATACCATTCAATGTTCGATTACATTGCAACACGGGGGCGTTTAAAATATTCACGACTCAATGTACTTACACTCATCGAAAGCGAAACTGAAATGTATCCAATACCGTGTTCCTAGGGGGGGGCGTAAACTTGAATTTTATATATCGGGGGCCGTCTGGCCCGGCATAATTCAAATTAAGCACATGACAGAAGGGTCGTACTTCTGGCCACGCGGGGACGTGCCACGTGCTGTCGAAATTGTTCGGATGTGGCAAATGTGGCTAGATACTAATAAACTAAGTAATTTGTGGAACCAACAGAGGGCAGCTGCTAGTTGGCGTGCAATATTTATTAGCAGTTTCATGTGTCTATTTGATTAAAACTATTTTGGACGTGGCAGTGCAGTGTTGCTTGGTAATTTTAAATATAATTGACTTAATATTGAAGTATTGGTGAAAAATAATGGCAATTGAACGCACATTTTTACCTTTCAGCTCAAGGTCTGTTACAATAGTTATTTGTTAAACATTAGACATAATAGAATTAGAAAAATAATATTGGATAATTGGATTTTATTCCTATACTAAATTTCTATTAGGTACTCTTCAGAAAATACTTTAGAAAAAGATTTAGTCATTTATAACCTAATAAAAGCATGAAAAATCCTGAAAGAACGAAAGATTAAAGTCTAATAAAAGCAATTGCACGTACAAGCTGACTCGCACATGTCCCGATACAATATTTCGGAAATATAATAAGAAAATGTCACGAATTTACCGCGTCGGAAACAAAACGTTTCAATATTCCCAGTCTGTTTCAGACACTCGTTCAAATGCGTGTCCTGTGTCCCTCTAATGGAATTTAGATTATAAATTTTCGGTACATAATTGTGATTACATAGTGGACGTGATTCTCATATACAATAACGTGTGTGGCACTAATTCACTGATAAGTAATGGATTGAGCTCCGCGCGCTAACTTCTGATCACTGATTAAAACGAATATGCTACGTGACTCGAACTTTTAGCTAACAAAAAGTAATATCCTATTTTCCTACCTCTGATTAAAGAACTTTTATTGATCACATAGTATCGCGATAAAAAGTAGGGACTTTCCTAATGCGCCATTCATATCGAATTGGTTTACCCTATTTTTATGACTCTACTATTGAACCGATCCAAGTATGCAAGGTGGCCGTTTGCAACCCTTACTCTAAGACATTGATCGTTCCGCCCGGGATATGAAGTGAACTCGATACGGGAAATAACTAGTTTTTCGATTTTATTTACCTGCCGCACAGTGGCAGCGGCCTATAGAAACGGCGTGACATGCGTTTTGGCGCTTAGTATTTTTGCTATAATTTCAAAACTACAAGCCGTATGGCTTTGATATTTTTAACGGATATTTAAAAAAACATTGTCCTTGTGATTTATTGCTTAAAATATAAACGGTAACACATTTTCTGCATACAAAAAAAAATATAAATAAAAAATTCGTTAAATCAATGATATCGAAATTACGCAATGTTTATGAGGTGTTGGACAAAATAAACTAATTATTGTTAAAAAATATATGGATACATCGTGATTTTTATCTACACCAAATGTAACGCCTGAAGCAATGTTACTTTTAAGTTGTACATTGATTGCTATTTTATTTGTGTTGGCGCACTCAAACATCACGGCGGCCATTAAACAAACAAATAAAATAAATAAACAATGCGTTGTCAATTTTCATATGCTGTAAAATTAATAAAAAAATATTGCACTTGTCTTTTAATATTTAATCGGTTTAAAAAACTTCAACATTTTCCATCTCATCAATCAATATTTTCGCATCAACGTTTAAAGATTTTTTTGTTTTTCTTACAATATTGGTTGATATTACGGGATCTGATAACAAAATCATCGTATTTGACGCAACTCGACTGCATTTACGGGTATGGTGTAGTCTACCGTTACGAAAAATTTTGTGGCTCGCTTCCTGTGCATCTTCTGACAGGTGACCAATTCGTAAAATAAAATTATGACTAATTATGCCCATTAAAATTTTATGCACTGTAACGGGTATGTAGTACCACCTATATAATGTTACGTACAAGTAACCTGTTTCTTGGGTGTATTTTCTACGTATGTACGACTGTACGTACGATTTTAGTACCTATTAATAACCGTAAAAGAAACATTTTTTAAATGGATGATACATACGAGTAGCGTCCTTTCCTAATCCTATTACATTATTTAAATAAGACATTTGCTGAAATCTTCTATGGCTTTCCGAGGTGGATAGATTTAAGTATTCGACAAAGTCTTTGCTCGATGCTTTTTCACCAAAACAGTCATTACAATCCATTGACATTGTTTTTTTTAACATGTCCAAAAAATATAGTTTAAGTTATATATGTGTTACCATATTTACTTACAGTTTTTTCTCAGAATTGTATCTACAAATTACTCGTGGTGCGATTTATTGCTTTGAAATTATTTCCAGGCGTATCGGTTTTATGTCAAAAAAATCATTTTATTCGAAAGAGCTCGGTTAGGCTAAGCCAATATTTTGCAAAACATTTTGTTTTATCCGCGAACTTAATAATTATTCCGGTGCCGACTTAAAGCCAGCTCTAGAACTTAATCAAAACTCAAAGTATAGTCATTTCAATACATGCGTTTAAAAAGAGATGAGTATAAGACTTAGGAATTGATTAATTACATTCAAAACTATGAAAACTAATTCTCTAGTATACCTTCTTTAAGAAAAAATAAATACAATGGCTTGATACTGAGCCATTCATCTGTGATAATGACTATAACAGACACACGATTTTTACCCAGTTGTGAATCGAGCAAGTTTAAAGGTCTCTTACATCGCAGTGAGTCCAAATTTTGAAAAAATATCGCTTGATTCCAGTGAACCAATTATTGAACTTTCATATTATGTAACTTTTAACCCCTAAATCATACTTTGATTATGACTCAAATGTCCGGACTCTTGTATAGGCCGCTGCCACAGTGTGCCGTACAATGTTATTGCATTTACTGTTCAATAGGCGTCAAATTGAGTCTTCTTCGATCTTCGACATTGCAGAATCTCATTACGTAACACAATTCCAAGGAACGTATCTTGTTGTATCTTTCTAGCGGTACTTTTATTGGCATTAGCTCGCTGTTCCTTTGCAAATTGTTTGACTAAGAGACAACAATACGAACTAAATAACGTTCCATACAAATGTCGTACCTCATTGCTCGGGACTGAACCGGTCTAGGTGAAGTGTAGTTGAGTTTATCGCGAAAAATAAATCCGTCATGCAAGCCATGAATAATTCAGCGGCGGGTGTTGATGAGCACTAGCAGACGTGTTATCTGGGGCGCAACCCTTCCGCGCCGAGTTTTTTCCGCTCTAATCGACATCAAAATATGTAAGTTTCTTTGTAATTGCTTCAAGCCGTCTGGGTCTGAAGTGGATCTTTGAACAACGTTTACGCTTATTTCAGGACTTTATTTTTTTTAGTATTTCATCTCGTTTACAAAATAGACTTGATATAGGGATGTAACGATACCGATATAGCGGTATCGCCGATTCTATACAACCGATATTTGAAGCGCGAAAAGAATTTGTTGTATGAAAAAAAATCTGCAAAAAGTAATTTCAATTACTGACTTAATTTATATATTGGTCTATTACCTTGTGCAATAATAATTACTATGTTAATTATATATTTGGTTCATAATAAAAAAAAAATGTGATGACAATTTATTTATTTTTACTTTACACATTCAAGGTTGACTCTCTGTTAAATATAGCGAAGTTTTAGGTATAATAAGGACATATAATAATAAATCTGAAGTTCATACTTCATTAGTTAGCTAAGATAGCGGTATCGGTATCGCCGATAATTTACTACAAATATCGGTATCGTATTGGCAAAATTATGTATCGTTACATCCCTACTTGATACCTTTAGCAGAGAATAAATATTAGTACTACGTATAGAAGCTTCTCTCTAATAAAACTGTCGTTCGGGTCCGACGACCGGACGGAGCTCACCCGCATCCGACCGTATCGCATAACGCGTACTAACGCGTGCTTGGGAGCCCTTCGCATGGTCTAAAATTGAATGGGCTAAGTTTTTTTGGTCAAAAATGTCGGTATAATATTCAATGACATACTTAATTTTTTTACTTTTACATTTTTGGCCTAAAATTTTATAGGTGAAAATTTTAATAGCTAAAAGTTTAAATGAATATTGTGTTTTCCAGCCTTTAATGTTCTAATATTAAAATACCCAAAAGCAGGTTAGGTTTGTTATTCAGCTTGTGTCCCTCAGAGCAGAAATAGAAGCCACGCGCAGCGGAGGTTCGTCGACCTGCTGACGGGTCATAGTTGTTTAGAAAGAAAACCTTAACTTCACAGTTGCCCTACTAAACGAACGGCCTAAGCATTGGCCAGCCATATCGTTAATTGATAGATAGATCATTTATTTCACGACGAAATAACAGTAAATAAATTTGTACAGACAAAATTATAAGTATTCACGCCATGATCGTCAAAAACGAAATAAAAGATGAGGATAAATGTAACAATGTCAAAAGATTTAAAAAATAAAAGTAACAATTAATAATCAAATCATGTCTTCCATTGTTTTGTTATACATTGACGCATTGACTAAATTTCATCCAGGCAGTTAACTAAATGGCGCCGTGTAGTGAAAAGGCTAGGCAGCTAACCAAATGGCAAATAATCGAAGAAATTATTTTCGACATCAAAAAAGTATGCCTAAACAATATTCAACAAAAAAACGTTATACCTACTACTACTAATGTTATTCTTAAAATATTTTCGACAATATTATACCAAAAAATCGGTGGCGAAATTTAATAATAATATCCACGCAACGAAATCGCGGAGTAAATCAGTCCTGCTTTTATAAAAATGTTCATTTATAAAGATGTAAGTACATGTACATGGCAACTTAATTTATTTTCATCGGTAGAAGAATTTCAGCTTATTGCTGCCTGACGGCAAAATTGAATTGAAACCCAAGACCAACCCTTTCTTACGCAATTCTTAATAGAATGGGACTGGCTTGAGCCAGTAAACCATAAGTAGGTCCTCGGGGACTAAGTCCAAAAATACCTTATAGGCTGAAACACAAATATTACAAAGTCTTTCATTGACGTATACAAATGACAGGGCTAAGCGAGCGCGCAGACGATTCCAACGCTTTGGCGGTAAATATACCGCCAAATCAGTACCAGCCGGCAGTGCACTGCGCAGCTGGTCTTTATATAGCTGCATTTTTGTTACGGGGAATATAGTTCCGAACTGTTCGGATGGGCCTGTACTTACTTTTGAAATCATTGATGTCTTTATATTTCGAACGCGATTGTAATGTAACGATAAAATCGGCACCCTAATATAACACGTAAAATATGTACATCCAATTGTATTCAGAGTCTGCATTTGCTTAGCTATTGTGCCCCAAATTAATTGAAGAATTCCTTATAGCATTTCATGACACTAACATTCGTAACTCTCCTTTTCACCAAGTCGAAACATCCCTTTTACACAAAAGGCTGCCTACACTACAATTATAGTTATGCAGTTTTGCAACATGTTCCTATATATCAATCCCAGGGACATGCGATCCCTACAACCACCTTAGAAGCTAGTAGTCGTATCTTTTGTTAAGATGTATGGCGCATCCGCCCGTCTAGTTTTAAGTCTTCAGGCCCTGATTAACGAGTCTGACGGACCCTTTTCTGCGAAGACAGCTTGTCCTTCTGGCATGTAACATACCCCTTTATGCTACGGTTATCGATGGCACGCGAATGTTGGATTGAGCGGCCTAATGGGGAAGATATCCACGCCGTGTAAGGAGGATCTTTTATTTTTCTACGCATTTTAATCATAACATTTCCAGAACGGTTATTACGACTTTTACCGAATACATGAAAACACTTATTATTATGAAATTTAATACCTTAAGGCATGCTCTACTACATAACCATTCTGTAACGTGTAACGTGTTGAGGTGCTTTTTATGTTCCTATTTGAATACGATTCTTAAGAATCTAAAGCATATTTCCATATCTTTCTGTGTATTACTATAATTAAATTAAATGAAATGAACGTTTATATTAATCGTAAAAACTATAACAGCGCTTACGACTTAAATGTAATAATACAACTCTTTTATGTCCTAATTCTAGGACCCGACAGGGTAATAACAGCTCTGGCCATAAAAAAATCAGGGTTGACGCAGGCTGATTTGCCCAGTCCCTAGATTTACAGGCATCTTGGGAGAACCCGTTTTGTCTAAGTATTCAGCGCTTATTCTCGGCAGTCGAGAAACTTTTATAAAGGTCGGCGTCCAACAGCCGTCGACTTTAACTTTGTCTCGAAATGGTTCTTCTCATAGTCGTCATTTATTTATAAGAAAGTATCGTTTTAGAAAGAAAATGTCTTTTGCAAAATTTTAGGTTTCTTTGCCAATATTTTAGCATATTTATGTTATATACAACATTTCTTTTACATCATTCTTCGGGGACACAATTCTTGATTGCGCAAATTTTCATGAATACCTCTTTTTTTTCTATCTAAAATCCCGAATTATACACTTATTTACTTAATGTATTCTGATTTTATATACACGATTAGTTATGGTTCCCCACGTTTGCAGTGACGTTCAAACTTCTTGTTAAACATTTCGTTCTTTCAGTGTCAAAACTAATAAATACATAAAAAGAAAAAACACTTTACTTACTAACTTTACTTATAAATTTAAATCACATTTTCGGTATTTTTTCATTAATATTAGACGCTATTTTAATTCTATTTTAAAATGTGTTTTTAAGTTTAAGTGAATAAGGCACTCGAAATCCATCCCTGCGCAAGTGGAGCGTTCGCTGCAGCAACCGGTCCCTGCGGTCTGCGCAAGATTGCCGTCTTTAGCAAATAATACCGGCGAGTTTAAATTATTGTATCTACTGCGGCCCAAGTTTATAGCCGCCATTATCTATTGTTTCCTGTTCCATTTCGATTAGATGCCATTCAACCTCTACTACTTAGATGCTAAATTACAATGTCCCAACTAAAGCATATAAAACTAAATTCTACGTGCGCAAGAACTAGCGATACTATAAATCTTTTTATGCTAGACGAAATCTGGTATGGAGATAGATGGAGACCCTGGGAGGGACACAGAGTGGTTCTTATTCTGAAAATCATCCATCAAGGTGAAAAGGGGAGTAGAAGTGTTTCTGTGGAATCTATTATTTCTCAAGTAAGGGATTCAAAACTCATCATAAAAATTGGCTACTCGAAGTACTAATTGTACGCAGAAGTACACAAAGTTGCGGACAAAACTAAACGTTTTCCTTTTGAAAAACCTTGCGATATCGATTGACAACAGTTATAGTGAGATGTGAAAATCTTACTGTCTTCCGAAGAACCTTAATTTTCGTAGAATACTCGTAAGCTGCAAGTTTAAACTGCATAACTAACAAGCCCGTTGAAGGTTAATTGTTGCTGTGCGGTATAATCCGTCTACCGCGATGCGAATGTGTTCGCTCTATTGTTCACTTGATACTTGTAACTCCTGGGGTAAGACGATTAGTGTCTGCAAATTATATGTTCAACGCAGGTGCAGACGTCACGTTGATGAAAATACAGTAAATGATATCCAATCTGGAATGTATTTCATTCAATTTCGTTTCATATTATATGGATACAATGTACCTAGTTACTTATTTTCTTTTTTTTTACCAGTTTGGTACGGAACCCTAAAAATAATCTAGCTAAAGAGTGGGTATTTTCGATCAGGGCAACATCTGTTTTCATCCGTTTATCGAAATAAATTGAGCAACACTAAATACCTGGGGCTTAAACCTTTCCATAGAAATGGAATAGAGCAATCTCCATATCTCACGAACAGCAATAACACGGTCCCACTGTCCACTGGGGACCTTACCGATGTAAAGATATTGTTCTACCTTTTCGGGCCCTATTGATTCGCCCTACGGATAACTTACTGTCAAGTACAAATTGGATACTACTGGAATTTTATTCAAATATTCTTTCGCTGTTTTTTGACGTATGTCAACCCTGCTTATCGAACTTTTTATAAAGCTTTTATTTTATCTATTTAATGGTGTTGATTGTTATTATTTTGCTTAGTGTATTTCGTCATCTATATATAAAAACTTTGATGTCCCTCCTTACATCAAACAATAGATTTATTTTAACAAGCTTATATAGGTACCGCTATCGCTTTAGATTCAAAATTAAAAGCGAAATTTGTTATGCTAATTGTCTTATTTAATTTTAAACCACATTTATCTTTTCCGTGACCGACTTATTGCAACAAAGATTCTGACATCTACGGTAAGAGAGGAAAAGAAAAAACAATCTCTATAAAAGGGCAACGTTGTTCCAATTTATCTTTGTACTAAGACCCAATGAACTTGTAACGAAAAGGAGATATTCAAATCCAGGAAATGATCTTGGCCGTAAAGCCTAATGCCGCTTTGCGTTGACTTTCGAGTTATGATTTATTTAAATTCATCAGCTTATCTATTTGGCACATTTATAAGTGAAACAAATAAGATTTTAATTTAGTTTATAATTGCTATTTGAGATTTCAGAAAATATAATAAATACCCATTGACCATGTATGATTAAGGATTTATAAATTATGGTATAAAAATATAGGTAGTAAAGTTATTAAAAGGCTGCAATCTTGTTGTAAAATATTCACGTTGTGAAGATAGCTTTATAAATAATAAAAAACTGGCCAAGAGCATGTCGGACCATGCTCAGTGTAGGGTTCCATAGCCGTAACTATAAGATAAAAAAACGATTTAAAAAAAGTACAACAACAAAAGAGCGTATCTTCATAGCAATTACTACGTCCTTTTGTTGAGAAGCGCAGTTTATCGGCAATAACTCAAAAACGGTTAATCCGATCTTATTGAAAATGATTTTCGTTGAAAGTATTAATTAAGCGTTATCTTTGTAATTTTTCTATATTTTTTGGACACACGGTTTAGAAGATAGAGGGGGGGGGGGACACAATTTTCACAACTTTCGGAGCGATTATTTCCAAAGGTATTAACTTAATCAAAAACATTACTCAAGAACCTTAAAATATTTTTGAAAGAGCTGTCGAACTATGTACCACACGTTTATATTTTCTGAAAAAAAAATTTTTTAGCTTCTGTAACATGCATGGAGTGCCCCCCCTAAAAATATTTATTTTAATTATTTAACTACTAAACTAAGTAGCGGCTCATACAAGACACCTATATTCCAAATTTCATCAATATCCATCATGTAGTTTTTGAGTAAAATGCCTGTGACATACGGACAGACGGACAGACGGACGGACGGACATGACGAAACTATAAGGGTTCCATTTTTGCCATTTTGGCTACGGAACCCTAAAAATGTGCTTTGTTAGTATGCTACGTAATTGCTTTCCTTGTTCCTAAAGAAAAGAATTATTCAGTATAATGTGGTCTTTTACGCTATTTTAAACAGTTCTGAATATTACTTCTAACCATAATTAAGATAAGAATTTAGGTACCTACTTATCAAAATACTTAATGATGCAGCGAAATTCAACTACACGCAAAGTCGTCCCGTTGCTGACACTGCATTTGCTCAGCTGTCTAGATTCCAAAACGATGAACGGGCGTTTATATGCAAAGCCGGTGCTAACGCGGTGGGCTGAGCTGCGACATATTCGGGCCACAACGCGTTAGGCGGGCGGCCAAAATGTCTTCGTCTGGCCAGACGACATTACTTGCACTTTACTGGATTCCGGTATGGCAGTGTATTGTCCGTTCAACGCTTTAGATGCCGTTGCATGCTGTTGTAGCACGTCTAGCTAATAGTTTTAGTTTCTGCTTTTGATATTGGAATATGTATGGTGTATGTAAACAGTAGATATTGAGTATATCAGAATATATTATATATATATCTTATGCTTACGCATTTACTTACACCTCAATTACTTTACATGTTATTGTTATGTCTACGTCTATATTCGAGACAATAATATTATCATATCTTCTCTATCTATGTAATATTTCAGTTTTATTTTTCACAGATGCTATCTCAATTTTTGCTTATCAGAATATAACTTTGTAGACTTGAAATTTAATTTCTTAGAATAATCTCAATTAATTTATCATTTACGTACTCTATTGAGGCCGATTTTCAGAAATGATACTGTATATTAAATTTCTCGAGCGATAGCTACCTTAAGATATTTCAAAGACCTACGATATAATGAAATGTTTCAATTTTTAGACTTTATTAGCAGCTTAAATTGTCTCAATGGGATTATTTACTTTCATATCATCTTATAATTTTAAAATATATGCTTTGCTTAATTTATAATAAGTATCATTGACGACATTAACAACCTAAATCCTCCAAAAGAGATATATCATCGGAGTATACCTGATGTTGTTTTCGCTTTCACTTGAGCGATAAATTGACAAGTTTTAGCGACACATGCATAAAACGTTTAGGTTAATGACTTGCGAGGACGCGATGGCAAACTTACAACTACCTGAACCCCAAGTCGACTCGTTACCAAGTTACCAACTTCACAACTCTGTATCACTCGCATTAGTTTCCTTACTTTTAATTACCGGATTGTGTTCGGCTAAAGAACTTTAATTAACACGTCGGACTGTGGAACAAAGATACGACTCGTATTTCAGTTGGAACGTAGATATAAACTCACTAAGATATTAAGTTTAGTGAATAGTTCTACAATTATTCATGTCGCAAAATTTTCTGTTAATCTTACTAGAGGCATTTATTATTTGCCTGCTCTTACGTTACGTTCTGAGACGAATCTATGATAAAATTATCATGATTATTGCTGTCTGTACTTATTACTTATTCTATTAGCTGTTCACCTCAACGACCTTTATTTTATTTAAAGAAATACTTACTTTTAATGTACTTAATAGAACGTGTTGTTTCTTGTTAATCGATAGTGTCTAGACTCAAGTAATATAACTGTAATAGTTAAAACCAGCAACTAAAACGAGCAACTCGTAAATTACATATCGTGGGATACCTGGAAAATTACGATCGATATCTTTGACGCAATATAGCTTTTATGAATATGAAGCCACGTTTTGCTGCTACTATTGTCATCGGTTGATTAATGAAATTGTTAAGGTACTATCTACACTTTAGTGTATAGTATCTAATGAAAGTTTTTTGCGCAAATGTATTGCGGCCGGTAATGAAACCACAATAATTAATTACTAATTAAAACGTTAAACACTTGCATTACGAGTTAACATGTTCTAATAAAAATAAAACCGAGGTACCAATTTAATTCGGTACACTTTCATTTCCCGTTTTACTGCCGGGAAAGGCAAGATTACAGTCGTAAAGTCGGTGAAAAAAGGCAAATGCATTTTGCAATAAAATTTGTATTCAGACTGCATGCGAGCCCTCGGAGATGGATCGATTGCGCCGGCGGTGACGAGAATGACACTAGTCCGACTTTATGTTACGTTTATTAGGTTAATTAAGGGACCTTCCTGGGTAAACGACTAGTTATATAGTTTCACGCAATCTTGTCCAGGCCCAAATACATTCACAAGTCAGTTACAACTTTACAAGATCAAGTCCGAAGGCCGCGAGTAATTTATGTTAATTCGAGATAACTTTTCGCTCATTAAGCTGGATTTTTTTTACCGACAAATAAATATATCTGCAAGTAACTGTGAAGCTGTTTCCTTTCTTAACCGACTTCAAAACACAGAGGTTATTTACCATGTTAAAGAAAAAGACAAAGCTAAGATTAACTGTCAGATAATTGATGAAAGAATTGAAAATCAGATCTAAGTAAACTGAATCCTGTACGTCTAGCGTAACTGGCCGCTACTACCTGTCACTGTCACACTATATCGAGTGGAGAGAGATAGGTAGCATTAGTCGCGCGATAAAGAGTCGCGTGTCACAGTTGTGCTAGACTTCCTGTTCCAAGGACACTATTTTCAATTAATCAGTTTTGCCACTTTATAGAACATGAATTGTAAGAAATTCATGCGTTGAAGTGGTTTCCCTTCATTTCTCTAACTAGGGCAGGCGAGGGAACTGATTGTTGTCAGTGTTTTGTAACGGCCAAACTGCTATATAGCGTGATAAATCTATACTGTAGTTCTATAAGGATAAGTAAAATGTTTACATGTCTGTTTACACGTTGGGTTTACAATTTAGCCTCGTATTCATACTTCCGCGCAAAAAAGCAATGCATGAGATTGCTATAGGTATTCCAATATGAAGTAAAGGGTAAAAAGGCCATTGTACATGTACATGTAGTCCTCGGGGTGACAACGGTAAACCAAAATGTTGCAGATGCGTATCAAAGGGGTAGCGGTTTGTTAAATAAACTATACAGAAGCATTTTTTCATACCTTTTTTTCATTTGCGTTTTATTCATTTGTTGATCGCAAATTTAATTATTCTTCTCTTTTCATGTAGAGGTTTTCCATGAAGCATTTTATGATGTTCGCGTTTTTTGTTTTCGCTTATTTTACCAGTAGCTTATTTTATTACTCGCAAATGTTTTTTGTATAATATAGTGCGGTTTGTTAACTATTTTACTCGAAATCATTATTCTAACAAATCGTCACTTCCTTTAGTGTAGGTACACATTATTACATGTTATGTTATAGGTAGGTTAGGTTCTTTAGGTATCTACAAACAACCCAGAAATAGGAGCTCGTCGACAACGACATAAGGCGTGGATTGCCTAGTGCTGCTGAAAATATATACGACTGGTAAAATAATCTACTGGTAATATAAGATATAATAAAAATAATAATCGCGAACATTATAAAACACTTAATGAACAATTGCTACATGAAGAAATGCGGATAATTAAATATGCGATAATGAAAAAACGCGATGAGAAAATTCCCTACTATGAAAAAATGCGTTTGTGAAAATTATCGAATAAATCATCCGATGGACATGTAGTTCTGTGGAAGCCGCGCAGCTTCATTTTACTAATGCGTAATAAATATGCTTAAATACTGTAAGTGTAATTTCCTTGCGTTAAATAAGGCAAGGCGCACGTGTTCACATAAGCTTCGGAAGCAACGGCCCGACCTTCATTACGCGCGGGTACCTACATTCGAGGATGAAATATCGTTCGAGGGGACTGCACGGTATCTGCACGGCTTTGATAACACCGATACACACGGACGGGTAAGAATCTCTTTCAGAAATATGTCCTAAATACAAGAAATGATACCTACCAAATTAATAAAATGTAATAGTACATTGTGTATCAAGGGCGGTAAGTAAGGAATTACAAACGAGTGTTTGTTACAAGGCCGAGGCGAAGCCGAGGGCTTTAATAACACGAGTTTGTAATTCCTTTACCGCCCGTGGCACACACAATGTTTTTCATCACACTTGTGAGGAAATCTGATTAAAATAACCTTACTTAACTAAATTAAATTGTAAAACTGACAGTGACATTAGTGACATATCCATAGACAATGCGAATTCTCAAGTCACGTTCGGAAACCATAACGGTAAAGACTTAAAATGGTTGATTTTATATTTTCAAAATACTGAAATACACTATTTAAACATTTAATTAATGTTACAGAAATATGTGTTTACATGTATTTGCAATAACAGTTCTCTTTAAATAAATATTTCAGTAATAAAAGTTAAAAAAGTAAGTTGGCGTTTCCTTTGAACATGACAAATAAGAGTAAAACAGAACCAGCGTTTCAAATTTAAAAAGAAAACCATTACGCCCTAGGGCGTAATAGGTCATTTACGGCCCGCAAAACCTAAGTGTAATGACACCATTTTCGAGCAAGTGTGATGAAATAGTACATTGTGTATCAAGGGCGGTAGGTAAGGAATTACAAACAAGTGTTTGTTACAAGGCCGAGGCGAAGCCGAGGGCTTTAATAACACGAGTTTGTAATTCCTTTACCGCCCGTGGCACACACAATGTTTTTCATCACACTTGTGAGGAAATCTAATTAAAATTAACCTTACTTAACCTAAATAAAATTGTAAAACTGACAGTGACATTAGTGACATATCCATAGACAATGCGCAACGTTCGGAAACCATAGCGGTACAGACCTAAAACGGTTGATTTTATAATTGCAAAATACTGAAATACACTATTGAAACATTTAATTAATGTTACAGAAATATGTGTTTACATGTATTTGCAATACCAGTTCTCTTTAAATAAATATTTCAGTGATAAAAGTTAAAAAAGTAAGTTGGCGTTTCCGTTGAACATGACAAATAAGAGTAAAACAGAACCAGCGTTTCAAATTTAAAAAGAAAACCATTACGCCCTAGGGCGTAACAGCTCATTTACGACCTACGTGTAATGCACCATTTTCGAGCAAGTGTGATGAAATAGTACATTGTGTATCAAGGGCGGTAAGTAAAGAATTACAAACGAGTGTTTGTTACAAGACCGAGGCGAAGCCGAGGGCTTTAATAACACGAGTTTGTAATTCCTTTACCGCCCGTGGCACACACAATGTTTTTCATCACACTTGTGAGGAAATCTGATTAAAATAACCTTACTTAACCTAAATCAAATTGTAAAACTGACAGTGACATTAGTGACATATTCCATAGACAATGCGAACGTCAATTCAGGTTCGGAAACCATAGCGGTAAAGACTAAAAATGGTTTATTTTATATTTGCAAAATACTGAAATACTATATTTAAACATTTAATTATTGTTACAGAAATATGTGTTTACATGTATTTGCAATAACAGTTCTCTTTAAATAAATATTTCAGTAATAAAAGTTAAAAAAGTAAGTTGGCGTTTCCTTTGAAAATGACAAATAAGAGTAAAACAGAACCAGCGTTTCAAATTTAAAAAGAAAACCATTACGCCCTAGGGCGTAATAGGTCATTTACGGCCCGCAAAACCTACGTGTAATGACACCATTTTCGAGCAAGTGTGATGAAAAATATATTAATCACTCCGCACATGCTCCGCAGCGAAATGAAATGCGCTTTATAGTACTGGTCTCACCGCCGGCGAGTAAGCGAATAAAGTTGGGCGAGTAGCATTGCATTGCGGATCTGAAACGGTCGATTGATCACACTGCGCCTGGTCAGCCCGCACTGAACTGTTACTCGCCCAACTTTACTCGCTTACTCGCCGGCGGTTTGACCAGTGCCTAATGCCCACCGTCTTCGGTCAACGAGAGGTAGGTTATCTAAGGATTATTATCCTATTAACTGGCCTATGCTCGTAAATTCCAGAGCACTTTCGTGTTTTCATCATGAAAATAAAAGTTTACCATAGCCTACAATATGAAATACGCGGGATGAGAGCTTGTTTTAAACTTGGACTCGGCTACCACGTGGATCGATCGATTCCCGTACTTTTTTCTCGGTTTTCGATAACTAGAGCTTTTCAGAGATGTGGTCAAGCCCGCATCGAGTCACGTAGCTCTCACCCGCCTCACAAGCGAGTCCCAACAGCACGTTCGTCTTGCGGTTAGCGCTTACGCCCCTATCTATACCAGAAAGTATACCGCAGTCCGCAGGTGATTCTACGATTTTACATGATCATTTAAGGTGCTTGTACTGGTTCGTTTTTTCATCATGTTTCATTTTTTTGTATCTGATATTGGCAGGTATTATTGTTTCGAAAAGGCTACTTGGCTACGAATTAATAGGTAAATCCTAGCTGTTAGTTATGTTTATACCTGTTTAATCTTCGTAGTTGTTCAATTTAAAACAATTCAAGTAAATGAACTTTTACTTTCTTGCATCAAAAAATATTTTGAAACGTTTAGATTTGAATATTTGAAGAACCGTGTGTCCGCTATACACCTAGAAACGACGCGACGCGGTGATTATGACCCGAAATACTAGATAAAGTCATTAAAATGTGCAAGTTACTGGATCCCAGACTTGTACCAGCACAGCTAATTACCGGCAAATTCAGTCTCGAGACTCCTTATTAATTAACAGCGAGACTTATGCCGTCCTTCGCGGTGGCACTTCGTTCAATTTTGTTTTGAATACTGCAAATAAATTACCAAAGAGAGTGAATTGTGGACAGGAAATGCAGGACAAAGACAAAGCACCATAAAAGGGGAAACGTGTCCGTGGAAGTAACAAAATTTTTACGAGACAAATAGTCGAGTTGCGAGGCTATATTTTACAGAGACGTTTCATGATACGTAAAGATGTTGTTCCGTTACACAAAGTAATGTGAAATATGAACGAGTGTTAACGTAGCTCGTATACCTACCGATGTCTGCGTTTAAAACGTAGAATTTAAAGAGCTATAAAAATGTTCTTAACTGACTTGAGAAAACAACGTACTTTACAACTGTGTAATGTACGCTGTTTTCTCAAGTCAGTTAAGTGAATGATGATTGGTGATCTTTTTGCTACATGTTTTACTGCATGACCATACATAATTGGTTATTCAGTATCCGTAGTCGCCCACCGAGGGTTTCGTACAAACTTGTAGTACCTATGTATGTAAATAGTTCAAAATAAACTGTATTGAGAAACAAACTTAACTTTGCTGGTGGAAATTCTGGGAAACTGTTGTCCGGATACATCGACATCGCAGTTAGTTTAGTAACTGACAAAATATGTCTGTGTTACGATTTTTGTGAATTTCTGAAAAACCGACGAAAGTTACGAAAACCGTTATAATTTTCGTGTAATGGATGATATTAATAATCGGTAATTATGAAATATCGGTAAATTTTTCTGTTCAGTAATTTCAGAGATAATAAGGGGAAAGGTATTTTTGTGACGTTCTTCGTCTTAAATTTGATACCCTATTTAATTTAATAGCATTACTTTTTACGTTCGACATCCCTTTTCGGCTCCCTTTATAAAAATGGAAAAATGGTATAAGATTTTTTTTTATGTCTAATAGGCTCGGGTTAGCGATTTTTAACACTATTCCAAATTTCAAATCGATAGCAGCAGTAGTTCCTGCGATATCTGGCTGTGACAGACTTACAGACAGAAAAACACACAGACAGAGTCGTACCATAAGGGTTCCTTTTTACTATTTTGGTACGGAACCCTAAAAAGAAAGATGAGGGATAACATTAACTGACAGATATCTGACGATCGAAAACAAACCAACCCAGTAGAAACCTTTGAAATCAAATGAAAATCAATCACCCTGATTACAAAATCTTTGTTCAGCGATCACTTATGGCGTAATGACGGGGACAGTGACAAACGACGGCCGGGCCCCATCTGCACGCGGATGCTTCGCTAATTGCTCCACTGAATGCATTTGAATTTATAATAACAGTAGGTCCCGTTTTCTCACTTTGGAATTAATCTTTGCTGACTATGAGTCGTAACGAAGACTTGTCAAAATTCAGTCGTACCTTATTTCACTATGAAATGAAGCGTAAGCAATCAGACGCTAATATTTTTTTTTTTTTTTTGTTTGATTTGGTGTTTCGCCGGGTGAGAATACGTTTGTGCCATATCCAGCCATTTCCATACAAATCGACTGGATATGGCACAAACGTATTCTCACCCAGCGGTTTATATTTGTTTTGCATACAATCAAATGTTCCGTTACGCCATCTGGTCATGTAATTTTTTTTAAAAGCTTTATTAGAAGCTTGGTCCATCTACGATTCGGAAACTTATATCACAGTACGAACTAAAAGGCGGCAAATAATATGTGAATGTGAACTGATACCAGGTGGATTTCACTCCCATATAACCATTGTGTCAAATCTTCCCCACTTTTGGTCGCCGCGACGGAACCGCGACCATATTGTGACAACTTTGTTACAATTTGGTCGCAGTTCCTTCGCAGCGACCAAAAGTGTGGAAGATTTGACACAAATGGTTATAATATGGGCTTGGTTTTTTGCCGCGCGTGTGGTAGTGGTAGGCGTTGCCAATTCGAACTCCGGAGTTCTAAACGCCAGAGACCTCCATATGAAAGCGCAGCTTAGGCGCACGCGTCGAATGATTTTATTGATTTTTGTATGAAAACGCGTGAACATTACGAACGAGTGAAAATTACCTTTTTAATTTTATATTGTGCTTATGAAAAGTGTAATTTGCTTACATCAGAACAGGATTGAATTTTCATATACATATAATTAAATAAATAAATATCGGGGGACAATCCCAAAACTAAGCAATGCTTGTACTATGGGTACCTACTAGGACGACGATATACATACTTATATAGATAAATACATACTTAAATAGAAAGAAAACATTACTTACCAGGATTTGAACCCGGGACCTCTAGCTTCGTAGGCGGTGGCACTCCCACTGAGCTAAACGTGTCGTCAGTTATACTCAAAATACCAGCGTTCAATAGCAACCCGTCAAATCGCCCTTCTGCCCTTAAAGCCTCCAATTATAACCTGATCCCGGACATTAATTAAGAAATTAACCAGTCTACATTCTCCTTAAGACATGACCTAGGGAGAATGTAAATGTGGATATTATTTAAATATAACGATCTTTCGTAGTCTTCAATCGCCACACTTTTGTAGGAGTTGGAATATAGTACATTACACAACTAGGGTGGTAAAACAAAGAAAGGCCGAGATCGCAGATGTTTGCGGCTCGAGCTGCAAGCGAGGGACGTAAATATGCGATCGAGGGCTTTCTTTATTACCTCCCGTGTTGTGTACATCATTTTATGTCTACACTTAGCCAGAAAGCGGCTTTTTCGGTACGCATGGCGTACGGAAAAAGCCACTTTATGGCCAGGTGTGGCATAAAGTTATAAAATGCGGCTTAAAGTTCATTTAATTAAAGTACTTCAGCATTTTGATTCCCGTGCACGTAAAAATTTGTTCGTTATTATGTACGATATGGGTTCAAATTCTAAAGATTCGCTAAGCTTTTAAATATAGAACCCGATGGGAATACAAGGCTTCCAAACTTGTGATTATTTGTATCCCGGGATCCCGAAATTGGTAGCCCTAGAATACATACTTACACATGCGAACATTAGAAACCTAGGAATCTCTAACAGGGTCGGGTGCTGCGCGTATACGAAGTTTGGATCCCAAGCTACAGGGTATAAGTCTAATCCTTGTTAGGGCCGCAGCATTTGTGTATTGTATTCTGATGCTATCATTTGCTTATATAACCCGCCTTATTATAAATTGTTTCTGAACTGTACAATTAGCTTAATACAAAACAGTATTTGTTTAGGATCCATTCGATGCCACATATTAGAAGAATGTACGTATAAAAAGCTTTTAATATTTAATTTGTAATCCCTGGAGGTCACTGGAGGGTCGGCTCTTTAATGAATCCTTAATTCCTTATCCTGCAGGATTCCCATCCCTTTTATTGTATCCTTTGCGTTTTTATTAAAAAGTCTGTTTTTTGTTGCAGATTCTTGTAGCGGTATTTAGTGTTCTATGGACAATGTAAGTTTCTTAATTAAAATTATATGCTAAGTCTTGAATATTAACTACCCTCGTAGACAGCTCGTCATATTTGTAGTCTTTTCTAGGTATTTTTGAGTCATACAAATTTCAGAATACAAGTGTATTTCCTCTGCAGTTGGACAATGTAATAGTTAGTTAACGGCTTGGATTCGTAGTAAGTACTATGATTTATCATACAGGTTTTAAGTAATAGAGGGTTTGTACATGTCTATAAGAATCCAGCAAGTAAGGCTTTAAGGTGATTTTAAACAAACAAACCAAAAGAGGGTCTTTGTTTGCTTCTACGGCATCAATTATGTTTGAAATGTGTTTTATTTTATAGCTTGATACATTTTGTGTCTGCGAAATGACATGAGAACTCGCAAAAAAGCTAAAAAAATATACATTTTAAGCAAAAAAAGTTCGATTTCAAGTGATGAAAATAGATGGCACTGACTCTAAACTGCAGATTGCACGATAATTCGGGTTTTTTTAGACTTTTCGTGCCATTTCGTACAAACAAAATGTATCAAGCTATAAAATGAAACACTTCAACCACGATTGACGTCGTGGAAGCAAATGATGACCCTCTTTGTCTTTGTATGGAGAATCACCTTAAAGCTCTTAACTCTGAGATGTCCACAGGAAAGATACACAATGCTAACTCATAACTTAAAATCCGTTTTTTTTAGCTCAGAAACACACACGCCATACGGCGCACTTTGGCCTACCTGACTTTGTAGATAAGAATGCTGGCTTACTTATTTCCAACGCTAAACCTAGTTTTTACCCTTCACAAGCTACAGCAGGGCACAGTTCTGACTTAGTGCTACATTATTCATGACACCGGACAACAGCTTTGTGAGACGGCATTCGACGTGTGAAAAAACAATAGCTTTCATAATGTCGACATTCATTATTTATATTGAGAACAACAAGCCAGTAAGACTTATAAGCAGGGAGCGTACTTTCGGTGCAGATGACAGGCAAATGATGTTACCCTACATGCAAGCTGATTTTAAGTTTTACATTGATTTACCTTTACCATAAATTACCGGTATCGTTTAAGTTTATATCACTATTTTCATTGATTAGTGTCAATGATAGAAGACATTTTAATTTTATAAGTAAAACGATATCAGTAATATCCGGTAACAATACAACAATGTAGAAAGAACCCAAAATGAATGATGCCGTATGTAGTTCGACGTCACTTCTACGTCATCGGCACCAAAATTACGCTCCCTGGTTATATTATAAGCACAACGTAGGAGACTAATAGTGTGCGGGCTCGCACCTATGCACTGGTTAGGTATTTGATTGAAGTCGAAATAAAAACACCGATGACGTTGGTACGCTGGATTCGTAGGTTCGGGAGCGGCAGCGGTAGGCAGGCGATTTCTTCTAGTACTGCAGCAGAGATTTCCCTACTACTTCGAGCTAAGCTCTCTTGCTGTTTCTTGAAGACTGCTTCTTTCTTCTTATTTTCTTCGGGTACTGGATCGGACGGAACTGGCTTCCTACGGGTTTCTATGCCTATTTTATAACGCTCCGGTATCCCCTCTACTTTGCCTTTCGCCATACATTCCCACCACTGCCATTCCTTTCCCGGAATCCATTATCTTTATTTCTCAGAATTCGGTTTGTTTACATTTTGACATTATTATGAAATCATATCGATACCTTTGGGTTCAATTGGCGTAAAGGACATTTTGGCGAAAATGAGTTATATATACAGTTTTGTTCAGAATTTCAAGCTCTACCGTTCTGTGTAGTTAAAATTTCGATATCTTTAAAAAAAGTGCCTTTACGACCCAGTTTTTATTCATCGTTTTCGCAAAACTAGCTCAGGTTAAGGGACGTAAGTGTCAAGTTATAAAATACGAATTAAAAGGTGTATCGTAAAGTACGCCGGTAAATATGAATACTGTCGTATATGACCTATTTTTTTCTTGTTGTCCTTTAAGCCCTTCATTTCTCATGATTACTTTCCATAAGCGCATAGTCGAGGTGGGCGTTAAGGACATGTTTTCTTTTACTTGTCCTTTACGACCTGCTTTTAAATTATAATACCGTAATTTGATAAACCGAATAAGGTTGTAAAGGGCAGGTATTATTTTACTTGTCCTTTACGACCTGCTTAAAAATGATTACACCATTATTTGATAGAATTAAGGAGGCTGTAAAGGGCATGTATTCTATTACACGTCCTTTACGACCTGCCTTCAAATTATTATACTTGTTTACATACCGTAATTTGATAAATCGAACAGGGCTGTAAAGGGCAAGTAGTCTTTTATTTGTCCTTTAAGACCTGCCTTAAATCTAATTATAGCACATTTTTTAAGGATGAGCAGGATTGTATGGGGATTAGCCTTTATTTTTGGCATTTACTGCCACAAATGTGTGTCCAAATTCTGAAATAAAAGCAATTTACGTAATCGTAAAGGTCTAAACTATCGATACCTTTAATTGGGTTCAATTGGCGTAAAGGACAAAACGCTGGTTTTGAGGAGAAGCAAAAAACAGTTTTATTTTACAAAAAATGGATACAGTATTTTGGTTTCTGGACCTATACTTTCGACATGTATATGAAAAATATTTGAAATGCCCGTATCTTTAACCTGTGATGGCAGTTCTAGCTGTAAACAATGTATTATGGAAGTTAGATGTCCTTTACAACTGGTAAAAATGCTATCAATGTCATTTACACCCGTGACTTTTTTAGACATTTGGAAATGATGGGGTTGTAAATGACGGTCTCAGATGACTTTGGTCCAATTTCGGGGCGTAAAGTTAACAGCTATGTAATAAAAATTGACAGTGTTCAACTTAGTTTACCTTAAAGAGACTTGAAAAATGTAGAAAAAGATGATGAATTCATTATTATTTTTCATACTATTATACTTATTGTTTACATTAACAGTGTTTTACTCACTACGTACTCGTCCTAATGATGACATCCTAATGTCGATAATCATTAGCCACTACGTCACTTCCATTATTATGATTAAGTGCTATTGGAATAGAGTAAAACACTAGTAGGACATTATTAAGTTGTTAAGTTTATTTTGTAATGTGATATGTATGTTAGTTTGTAAGGTATTTATCTATGGGCCTTTGATGCCTGAAATAAATAAATTATTATTTGTATGTCTTTCCCGTACACGAGACAATGGTGTCCCGGCCCTTTGGGAGGCGTGCGCGGAGCCGAAGCCAACGCGTAGAGGCCTTTTCAACAATTTAATGAAAGGCAAAGTGTACACCCAGCGGATGCTGTGCCTGCCCGTGTCATGGGACGCACGCAGAGACAGCCCCCGCCAGATGCAAGGACTATTGTTGATTGATGGAATCTAACTCTACTGGGCTATGGCGGTGGAAATATGGACTAAATACTGGGTTATGGATTGAGACATGACGGCGCCTGTCAGGAAAAGTGTCTCGTGGCTTTCGTGGCACTGACAGACCGTGACTTGCCCTCCGCTGATGGGCCCCTGTTAAATAAATAGCGACATTATGAGCAATGGCCTAGCTAGGGGCAACACCGGTGCCGAGGGCTGCAGGGTGTCGAGAGGTGTGCTGCGCTTTCTCCGAGGGTACTCGCGGCGTTATGCCCTTTAACACTTCCACGCCTGGAGCATATAGCTCTCGCGACTCCACTCTGGACGGCCGGTTAAGGCAAGCCAGAGGCGGAGGTCCTTACACTCTTACCCATGAACCCTCCCTAAGGACCCCCCGGAGCACTCGGGTACGTGGGGTCGCTACTCCCCAACAGCTCGCCACAAGCTGCCCTGCGTTAAAATGTCAATTCACTACCCAAATGATCCCACCACCCTCGACAACTGTACTCTGTAGTAGCGTCACTTACTGACCGCGCATACAATTTATGTGACGAGGATCATTTGGGTAGTGAATTGACACATTTAAAGAACGTTCTACAGAGAAATGGTTATAATGGGCGGATTATACCACCTAGACGCACCGTTTTGCCTAAGCACTTGGACTATAAAGTTGAACGACAACCGGCGTACCTACCATAAATGTAAAGGGAGTGACAGATAAAGTTGCCAATATTTTAAAGAAGTTCTTGGTGAAGACTGTCTTCACTCCCCACAGAAAACTGGCACAATATCTACGTACGCCAAAGGACCGTTTTCCGCTTGAATGCCCAGGTATTTACAAAATTGACTGCAGCTGTGGTAGCTCTTACATAGGTCAGAATAAGCGCACTATCTCATGCCGTATAAAGGAGCACATCCGAATGTTTAAAAACAACGAACCTCGGAAATCGGCAATCGCTGAACATCTTCTGAACGCGGAAACGAATCATTGGATTGAGTTGCACAACCCATAGATCCTCTCGCTCGACAGAAAAACACTATATACCCAGAATGGTTAAGGAAGCTATTAAAATCCTCAAGTATAAAAATTTCAACCGGGAAGACGGGTTTCAACTGTCGAGCATCTAGTATCCAGTGATCCGTAAGTTCTCCAAAGGAAAAAAGACATGTTCAGGAGTAAATACGCGAAGTGATACTGAAAGTGTTATGTGTCATGAACGTGATCGAGTTCCAAGTGAGAATGCGGACGGTAGTAGTATGAATAACGCGCGGACGAAGCGAACCCGAAAGAGGGTAGATCGCTATGGTGTGTGGGTAGACTACAACTAAAAACTCGCTGCATGTCAGTTACTCCGTGATAATGGCGCTTGCAACAGTGCCGAAATATCGGGAACTCACAAAAACAAACATACATGGTAAATATCCCGTCGTTAATAGTAGTTATTATGCCTAGCTGAATTCATCATCTTTTTATACATTTTTCAAGTCTCTTTAAGGTAAACTAAGTAGAAAACTGTAAATTTTTATTACATGGCTGTTAACTTTACGCCCCGAAATTGGAACAAAGTCATCTGAGATTGTCATTTACAACCCCATCATTTCCAAATGCCCAAAAAAGTCACGGGTGTAAAGGACATTGATAGCATTTTTACCAGTTGTAAAGGACATCTAACTTCCATAATACATTGTTTACAGCTAGAACTGCCATCACAGGTTAAAGATACGGGCATTTCAAATATTTTTCATATACATGTCGAAAATATAGGTCGAGAAACAAAAAAACTATAGCCATTTTTTGTAAAATAAAATGGTTTTTTGCTTCTCCTCAAAACTAGCGTTTTGTCCTTTACGCCAATTGAACCCAAAGGTATCGATATATTTTTACACAATAACTTGTTACAAATAGGTTACTTATCATATATATATATATATATGACGAAGCGTGAATTTAATTTGTAGTCAAAATCCAATTTAAAATGGTAATCAATAATGGAATAGTAGATTGTATCACAAGGGAGCAAAATGATATATTTACGGCGAGGGCGTACATTGAATCCTGAACGAAGCGAAGGATTCTACAATTGAATCCCGAGCGTAGCGAGGGATTCTAGAGTAGAATCTGGAGCGTAGTGAGGGATTCAAGTGTTAACGCCCGTGGTGAAAATAATTTTGCTACCTTGTGACACATACTGCTTTTCACACCGACTATGAGGAAAATTCAAATACAAACGCTACCTACCAAAATAACGAAATATATAGTTAATCAAAGAGCGTCACACAATTTTAATAAAATGAAATTTTAAATTGTCAAATTTATAGTCTCTTATTATTTTATAAAACGTTTATTATGTTTTTACGGACGGGACGAATTTACCACTTCCATATTATATTTATGGCTCTCGCCTGTGGCTCGGACCGCAAACGCCTGTGATCTGGGCCATTCCTTATTATACCGCCCTCTGTGTGTAATATACTAAAAAAAACTGTCTATGGTATGGCATATTCTAAGTAGGTTCAAACTAAAAATACCCTGTTGTCCTTGAACAGAAAAGTATCACTTTGATCCCTCTTATGAGGGAGCAAAATACTTTTTTCTGAATAGGAGGTGTGAAAACATGTTTTAATCATTTGAGAGCGGGTAATTCAGTAGCCCGAATGGAGTTTTTCGTTGAACATTTGACAGTCGTTTGACAGCTAGAGAAACGCGCGGGTTCTTGACGCGATATGTGGGGATTTGAGGCTGTGGTGTTCGCGAACTAAACCATTGGCTCTTAAACTTGTAAAAATCACAGTAATTAGTGGCAAGAGTGTTCACATGAACCCAAGTGATTAGTTGAGGTAACGAAGTGTGTCCATTTCCGAGTGTTTCCTTGACATACGCGCCCAAATAGTAACAATGATTGAGACCGATCGGCTAATCTATTTATTCACTTCGACATCAGAAATGGGATTACCCAAGGAATCTCGGAAGTCACATACAGATCAGAGTGAACATATTTCACATAAGTATGAGTGCAAACGATGGGAATCTGCTTTTGGTATGCAACAAGGAAAGTGGACTTGATTCAACCGATACACTACAAGATTCACACGCTGCTGATCCAGAAATAGCATAACCCAAGTGGTATCTTGATAATCATCTGGCTGTCGACTACAGTAGAGGTTGGGAAATCGAGTCACTAAGAAATCTTCTGTCGGTAAGGTTGTGGAATTATCATATTTGATGATTGAGCACTTGGATAACAGTAAGTAATTAACTTCTCTCTCTCTCTCTGATAAATCTTAATAGAAATGGTTAGTAGGTACATAATCATTGCCCGTGAGTGTGCCCATCAGCCCCGGGCTTGGTGCGGGCTAGTTCTCGGATGTTAGTGAGCAGGCTGTGGTCCCCGTACTGGCACTATGCAGTGGTACATAATTATTGGCATACTCTGTGTCAAGTACATTATGTGTTCATCATCAGCTTAGGAGGTCTTATAAATTAAATTAAAACAGAAGTACTTAATACAAGGATGCAAGACTGGTAAGCATAGCATGTTTAGATGTAATGTGCTCTCCTCTTTTGTATGTCTGTGATCATGATTAAATCTAATTTGATTATTTATTACTCAAATTGAAATTGCAGTATAAGTTGCATATCATGTTCTGAAAATTGAGATAATTTAATGGAATATGTGATTAATACACGGAGGACTTTGGACACTTCTTTTAATCAACTATCACTCTATTTTAATCACAATATTGATTATAAACAAATCTCTATACAAATGACATTTATCTTGCTATCCTGAAGGCTGGGACTGGAGTGAATTGACATGTCATTCAAAGAACAACATCAACATTCTTACATTCAAATTGAATATGAATCATTCGATTCTAAGCGGCCAGAGTTGATTGTAACAAAACCTTATTACAATAACAGTATAGGTGAAGTAAACTTTTACAAGTTAATATCTAAATTTCCTAGCTTTGATATTTCACACATGCTATAAAGAAATGGTATTCTAAAAAAACAATGATTATGGGTCAATAAATTCACAGGGTTAGGATACACATGTGTCAGAGTAATCGGAGTGCATAGGGTATAACGGTCATGTTAGTTAATAATAAGGAATTTGTCATGTTCGTTACGTAGATGACTATGACAAGACTGTGTGACAGATACTAGCCTGTGTGGCACATACTAGCCTGTGTGGCACATACTAGCCTGTGTGGCACATACTAGCCTGTGTGGCATATAATGGCCTGTGTGGCACATACTGGCCTGTGTGGCATACACTGATCTGTGTGACACATACTGGCCTGTGTGGCATACATTGGCCTTTGTGGCGCACTCTAGCCTATGTGGCACGCATTAGCCTATGTGGCACGCATTAGCCTGTGTGGCACGCATTAGCCTGTGTGGCGCTGACGAGCCTGTGTGGCGCTGACGAGCCTGTGTGGCGCTGACTAGCCTGTGTGGCACTGACGTTAGGTGGAATTAAATTTCCTATGTGGTAGGGTAGGTATAGCAGTCATCATTTTGAAATAATCTTGTGAGCTAAGTAGTATTTGCAAATTAAAGGAATGAACATTCTTTCTGAATAATCAATCTAGCTGGGGGTGCAAATGAGTGTTAGGAATAGAGTCATGCAACATAAGGTTAGTCAGGGTGACCGAGTGGCGTATGGTATAAACCATTGTCTATTATTCAGTCATAAATGCTAAGTGTACGGGAAATAGATTTACACACGAGGACGTGTGACTATGCAGGGTGGCCGTGACGAAGCGTGAATTTAATTTGTAGTCAAAATCCAATTTAAAATGGTAATCAATAATGGAAACATGTTTTAATCATTTGAGAGCGGGTAATTCAGTAGCCCGAATGGAGTTTTTCGTTGAACATTTGACAGTCGTTTGACAGCTAGAGAAACGCGCGGGTTCTTGACGCGATATGTGGGGATTTGAGGCTGTGGTGTTCGCGAACTAAACCATTGGCTCTTAAACTTGTAAAAATCACAGTAATTAGTGGCAAGAGTGTTCACATGAACCCAAGTGATTAGTTGAGGTAACGAAGTGTGTCCATTTCCGAGTGTTTCCTTGACATACGCGCCCAAATAGTAACAATGATTGAGACCGATCGGCTAATCTATTTATTCACTTCGACATATATATATATATATATATATATTTTTTTTTTTTTTTTTTAGAAACTGACAAACTCGCAGCCCCTCCTGGGCGTAGCGATTGTCGGACCGGGTGGTTGGCCGTGGCGTTCCCTGGGGTCGAACCAGGTCGCTAGCCAGACCACCCTGAGTTGGTCGTCGGACTGGATAATGGTCGTCGGACTGGAGCGAAGCGCGCGGCGCGCCAAGTAGTTTTGTTTACCTCAGCCCCCCCAACCTGGGAGTATAAATATCCCCGCTCTCGCCCGTCCGCGCCTCAGTGTTGTATGAGGCGGCGCGCTGTTAGGATCTAAATAGGAATTCTAGTTTACCTAACTTCTTTATTTCTTATTTAGATCCTAATGGGTAAGTAAAACAAACGAAATTAAATCTTTTATTTGTAAAACTTATGTCTGAGGGAAACAGAGAATAAGTAAACACAAAACATAACTCTTCTTATGAGATCGAACTAAATTAAATAACACCTTTTTTACCACGATATAAACACTTAACTAATGCGGTCCATTTGTCCGTTAATCACATCACATATACACTTAATTGTTGGCCGTCTCGAACAAATAGTGCCAGTACAGTAACAAAAATTGGCATGTTTGGAAGATGACATTAATTTTACTTAAGGTTCAACACACATTTTTGTTTTTAATATTATATTCAATAGTTACTTCAAAACACTTCTGTAAATTTTATCATCATCATTTGCCTTTGCGTCTGTTTCAGACGGTTCTAGCATTGCTATTCATACATCGTTTCTGATGACTATAAAGAACGATGTAAGAACGGCACGGTCTTCCACACTTCTGGCAGAATACATTCATGGCAGAAGAAATATCCGTTTGTTTGCGAGAACTTCTATCAGCTAATGTCTGAAACCAGGCTTGATTACAGACTTTAAATTGTATAGTACACCATAAATCTATGCATGGCCGCAAGGTATGTTTGAAGGCCTGTATCCAATTTGGTATCTCCCATTACTGTTCGAAAGTCCTGATAGCATCAAAACTATAATTACTGTTTCGTACCTACGTCGTTTTTAACTAAAAAACTAAAATTACAACTTTGGGTGGTCCGAATGTACTGACAATGCCTAATGGGCAATACAAAAAGCTACTGCTTTTACAGTTCATTCCGGATAACGTTAGACTTTAAAGCAGCGGTCGGCATGCGGCCCGTGAACCTCTCACTTGCGGCCCGCGAGCCTCCCTGGCTATTTTGTATGTAAAGGTCGATATATTCAGAATTGTATAAAATCACCAATTATTAACATAGTGCGGCCCGCGTCAATTTCGTAAGCTACTATGTGGCCCTTGGCTGCTAAAAGGTTGCCGACCGCTGCTTTAAAGGGACATAGAAGCAGGGATGCTAAACATTCTCGGTGAATTCTTAAACCGAACAGTTTTTTGAATACTACACAATTATATCAGGAGCTCGGTGCCTAATCAAATTTATGAAAACTTTGAATGCAAAGTCGAGAAACAAGAAGAGTTAAACTGAAAGAATCCAGACTGCATTGAAACCCTTATAAGATTTCAGCGCCCGCCAAAGACCGTACGTTTTGTGGGAAAATGAATTCCTCCTTCATTACGAATGAGAACTATTTTTTGTAAAATAAAACAGCATACTTCAGACGTTCATTTGAGTGTTACTTCTCCGTTTTAAACCGCTTTAAATACAATGAATTCGCCTTGATACTATTTGAGCCGAGACGCGACGCAAACTGAACGACTTTTTAAAGCAGCTAGTTACTAGTTCTACAATGCGTTGTAGAATACAGCGAATATCTGAAGTTACAATTTAATTTTATCTCAAAAATATCTTGAGTCTAAGCCAGAACGTGCACTCAATTTCCCGACTCGCCAAAATTACGGCAGTTTAAGGAGCACCGCCGAACAAAATGAATTTATCCAAACTGGAATGAATGGCACCGCTCTCCAATTACATGCAAATTAGCCCCCATCAGAACTTGGTCGGGTACGACATATCGACTGCTCGCTCCTTCAATATCATATCTCGTTCACAAAGATATGAAAATTGGACTTTATTTCGCAGACCCAAGTTACTTTTATAATTTCATAAACGATAAAATACTAGCTTTGAAAAGTACATGTACACATGGGAACTACTCGTAATGATATTAAGGACATGACCATAACTTGCCTTATGAAAGAGGATGATAAATGAGAAATACTTATCCGTTTAGCTTCGCCCGGGTACGTACCTTAATAAAATGCTTATAAAAACGAGAATATTTCCGTAATACTTATATAGTACATACTACTTTTTAGGGTTCCGTACCCAAATGGTGCTAACGGAACCCTAAAAAGTAGTATGTACCTATACAAGAAACGTGTAATTTTGGGGTCTATTCTATTTGCTTGATTTTAATAATGAGGTAGCAGTGCCGTGGCCTCCATAAAACTTGATTCCCATCGGCTTGCTTGATATTAGGTAGTTCAGCACTCAATTCAAGTGCTCTAAAAGAAAATTATAGCCAAAGGCTGCCTTCGGCTTGCCCAAGGATTTCTTCAACGCCACGCCATCGCCACTGATAGGTTGATACTTGATATGTTCACAGAATGTGAACTTCTATTGCCGCTATAACAACCAATAATAATAAATAAATAAAGTTAGAAATAAAAAGGGGTCTCAAAACAATAAACGTGTTTTTTGGCGTCTTTTTGCTCGACAGTGGTAAGGAGCCCTTCGTGTGCGAATCCGACTTGCACTCGGCTGATTTTTTACTTAATACCTAACTTACGATTTACTTTACCTGTATTACTGACAAAAAACTGTGATTGATCGAACTTTCCACCTAGTCTAACATAAGTAATACATGCAGCTGAAAAGAAATAAAATAAGTAGTACTTATCGTTTCATGAAGTATGACAGTCAGCTGAACGAAAATGAGCTACTTGAGTTATGTAGTCATCAGACACAGTCGCAACACCGGAGCGCAGCAGCCGCCGCCGCGCCGCTCTCCTAACATTCCTAAGTTCCCGCCGTCACTTGTCGTAAGTAGGTACTGTTTTAAAATAGTTATTTCGTCCTGCACCTCTATAGTACAAAAATGTAAACTTATTTTCACTGGGTGGATAAAACTTAGAAATAGCTACATACTACTCTAGGTAAACTCTATGCCAATATATGCTTGCATAAACTTCCAGTAATCGGTCTGCGGAACTTCCGCGTATATTTTTTCGATATTTCCGTTCGCATTCAAGCGATCGGCTTCGTTTTGCTCCCACCCGTATTGCGGTCAATTCACTTTACATATTAGCTACGCGTTTGTGTGGGCTCCGAACAGTATTCCTTTTTGATAGTTTTATAAAAGTGTATGCTTTTTAGGGTTCCTTACCTCAAAAGGAAAAAACGGAACCCTTATAGGATCACTCGTGTGTCTGTCTGTCTGTCTGTCACAGCCAATTTGCTCCGAAAGTACTGGACCGATTGAGTTGAAATTTGGTACATATATTAAGGTTAATAACCCAAACACGGACAAGTCACGGAAATATATGAATTTTAATCATAGGGGCCACTTTTGGGGGGTCAACTAGAAAATTTAAAAAAAAAGTTGGCAAACTATATCGTGCGACATATCAAATGTAAGGGCTCACTGCGAGAATTTCAAATATATTTTTTTTATAATTTTTGTATTAATAGTTTTGAAGTTATTTAAGAAAAAAGGCAAAAATTGACCATCCCCCCCTCTTATCTCCGAAACTATTGGACCTAGAATTTCGAAAAAAATATGGGAAATAGCCCAACACCTATAAATTACAGGAACACCTATAAGAAGTCTACGCAATAAAGTATAATTGTTTTATATTGTTTTGAACGTACGGAACCCTCTCCACGCGAGTCTAACTCGCACTTGTCCGGTCTTTTAAAGCTGCGAATATTGGTAACAAATATACCGTAGAGTTTTTGATATATTATACTTTTACGTAGCTAACGCGAATGGTATTTTTAGTAGGAGTGTTCATAATCTAGACCTGATACAGATGTAGTGCAAAATGATTTTCCATCGTACTTTGTCGGAAAAGTTCGTATTTATCGTGCGCTCTCAATCAGCTTTAGTACCCATCTTACAGCCGCCATTTTTCACTTTGTCATTTGACACTAAACAATAAACTTCCATATTAATGGATATGAAAACGTCACTCATTTAATACAATCATTGATTGACAGTTCGGGTGCCATCGTATTCCGATTGAGATCCGAGTTTTCCCGATGGAAAATCATTTTGCACTACATCTGTAATAAATAGATAAGAGGAATAATAAAGGGAAAGGCCTATTGTAGTAATAGAAGAAGTTGACATACTGCGCTGAATTTATGTAAATCTGTTAGCAACAGATACCAAACGCAGGTTCTGCTCTGATTTACAATTATTAAGTGACGTATACGTTTAATGCCAAGCCTGTATTAGGAGAATCTCTTTAGAACAATGAATAGTTCCTCATAAGTGAGGCATGATTTTATTGTTCAAGTGGGCATCACGTCAACAACCTTTATCTAATATTAGAGCTGCGGGCGCATAAAGTGCCGGATATGCTAATAATTGGCTAAAGACTCTAAAATTGGCTAATTTGTTGCTATAGTGCTCTCAAGTTTCAAACTCTAGACCAATTTATCATACTGCTGTCAGTCTGAATGATGATCGCGCCAGAGTAAACATAGACGAGTGAGATAAAACGCATCAGTCAATTTAATGACTGTATTTTACCGTATAGTTCAACTTACAGTTATAAGAACGGACCTGCACAAAGATGGGGTGTCTCTTACCAGGTAGGACTGATGCCTGGGGACTAAACTCCGATTGGTTTTGGATGGAACTTGCATATGTGCTTCCAAATTAACTTAGATAACTTCGTATGAGCGATTTGGTACTGTGTTAGGGTGGTTCGTCACCTATTGCCCTTTGGGAGAAATTACAGGAGATAATCGTAGTACCTATACTGGCCCACTACTGTCTGTCCCTGTGTAAGTAAGTACTCAATCAACTTAGAGAAATAATTACTTTTTATCACACTAAAGAGCCTTAGTCCTCGTCGGTCTCATTGATCCTTGATAACAATGGAATGGCGGATTTTCCCGCTGACTGTATACAGCTACCGGGACCGTAGCAACTATGACGTAATGTTCCTTTTAATTTAAACTTTCTGATTTGTTCAAAAGAAAATTATAATCTGTTCGATGCACTCCATCAGTACGGCTACAATAAGTATCGCTCACCCTTCCTCTTGCAAATATTCGTAAAAGGTAGCTAATACTTCGGTTTGTGTGTTCGGAAAAGGGGCCATGAAAATTGAGTTTCCTTCACATCTAGGTTATGTTATGTGGTGTGTGTTACTGGACGCAAGTAACCTAGCAAGCCGCGTCGCATTCCTCTGCGCTCTAAGTCGTTGAGAAGTAACCGAGAATTCCTCGCGCAGCATTAGCCCGGATTTGCGGAGACTTTTATTAGCTTTCCTGTCCTACATGGGTCTTATTTTCAGTCCTTTGTCAGCAGAAATTAAATTTGGCCCGGTTGTAACTTGTAGCTATGTATGTAGGTATTGCAATAGCTTAACAATAGGTACTTATATTTCTTACAAACCCTGGTGTACCTATTACCTGTGAAGGTATGTACTTACTATGAAGGATATTTTAGGGGCTGTCGGATATTGTGACTATACGATTATCTATTAATACAAAATGTTAAAGTTATTATAAAAAGTATCGTCATAGGCATGCCTATAATATTTAAAGAGTTCCCTTAATTTCTCCGAGCTCCTATCATCAGATCTTGATCTGTTTTCGAGTAATGGGGGAACAGGGAAATAGGCTTTAGATTGACATACCAAATTTCAAACACTTCGGCGTTTTTGATACATTTTGACGCATAATATTTATTTATTTATTTATTTATTTATTTATTAATACATGTTAACATGACATTACAGTAAAAAAACCAATGCGTCATGAAACGTAGAAATAAAATAACTATTTAGGCGACGAAACGGCGTGGCCCCGTTGCATCGTCGTCTCTGGTGTAGGATTCGGCAGGTTGCCCCGAAACCGTCGAAACACGACACCCTTCGGCCAGAAGTCAGCACTTGCGATGGTTTCCTGCAGCGGCCGCGGCACGCGCACCACAAACGAGCTGAAGTGCACATAGTGGGGCGAACGCAGCCATCTATATATGATTTGATCTATATATCATGTATGATTTTAGTATCTTTACTCCCGCATCTGACGGCGGCAGGGCACTGTCTCACAGTTATTTAAACAACCTTCTACGTGTACCCCATCTGGTATAGTGAGTATCTAAGAGGATATACTAGTAGTAGTGTATTGTAATTTAGTCCCGACAAGCCTGGCTGCGTCGGCAAGAAATATTCAGCGTCGTTCGTAGTAAATCGTGCAGGTAGCATTGGGATGCAGTAAACTGTCAACTACGTGTGCTATGTGTGTGCTAGGGTTGCCGCAAACATATACCAATGTACCTCTATTAAATAATGGACATATATATACAACACGCTAATTTCGTTTAAGTAACGCTTTTCCATTTATATTATTTATATGGTATATTTGCAGCCGTCCAGCGTCCCGAATTGTTGTTTATATCGTAGTACTCTAATTTCACACGATTCTGCGAGATATACTATGATGCCATCGTAGTACCTACCGTTACAAAGGTTTTTGAAATGTTCCCATAAACTGGCTATATCAAAACTTAGTAAAAATTCACTAATAAATGGTGAGACGGTTTAAATGAAAAGTTGAATAGGGAATAAAAGAATAATAAAACAAATGTGCATATTGTAAAAAAATTAAGGATAAAATAACCGATCCGATAACCCTACAAGTCGGCGATTCTCAAGATCAGCGATATCCCTATTGACGCTTGCGAATAACGCGGAGCCCATTCCAAACCCCGCTGCTTGAAGCGATATATTTCAAAATTAAAAATTCCACCAACGTCATCCGATAGAATTTCACCTGCTCTGGTCCACGAGATTTTACCGGTTATCGAAAAAATAAAATCCGTAAAGAATTCAGAGAATTTTCATGTGTTTAGTTTAGGAAACTAGTGCATAATATAATTTCGGTTGTTAATTACAAATATTTCCCTTAAAATACATTAAGGTCCTTAAATAAATGTACTAATAGTACATTACATAACTAGGGTGGTAATACAAAGAAAGGCCGAGATTGCAGAAGTTTGCGGCCCGAGCTGCAAGCGAGGGACGTTAATATGCGATCGAGGGCTTTCTTTATTACCTCCCGTGTTGTGTACATAATTTTATGTCTTCACTTGGCCAAAAAACGGCTTTTTTCCGTACGCGCAGCGTGCGGAAAAAGTCACTTTATGGCCAGATGTGGCATAAAATAATCTGAGAAATAAAATTACTGTATAATGGAAGACTTATTTTCCTGACAATTCTTAACCAGATTCGTAGTAGTTACTGGAAAAATGAGTCATGAACCTATCCCATCCTAATTTCTATACTTCTAATCCTACTAATATTATAAACTAGCATTTTACCCGCGGCTTCGCTCGCGTTGTTCCTGTTACTGTCCCAAGGGAGCTATTTATCGGGATATAAAAGTAGCTTATGTTTCAATCCAGGTCTTGGTTTACTTGCATGCCAAATTTCAGCGCAATCCATCCAGTCGTTACACCGTTATTTAGTAACAAACAAACATCCAAATATCCAAACATCTTCACAAACTCTCGCATTTAGGATTAAAAATAGGTTGAGGGAATTTATAAAGATTTTTTGGAGGTTTGGATGTTTGTTACCAAATAACGCGGTAACAATAGGGATGATGACTGGGTAAAAAATATGTAATTCTATTTAGTCCGTCAGTTAGATTATGGAAAAATATGGGACACGTATTTTTTGGTTTATCAAAATATTAAAAATCGACAAAGTTATAGATCATCAAACTTCTGGAGTGGGGGCTTGTGACGTCACTCTTGAGTACAATTTGTACTCAAGAGTGACGTCACTCGAAACTTCTAAGCACTCTATCCTCGTCAGTTTTTGTTTGTCAAACAAAACAAAAAATACGTGTACAATATTTTTTCATAATGTAACAGACGGACTAAACAGTTTTTTTTAGTCATCTAGCCTATTGAATGGATTGAGATGGACTTTTGGCATACAAGCCGGAAGACATCCCTTACAGGGATAAGCTCGCCTTTGTACATAACCATTGATTTTTGTACTGCTTCTGTGTGATTTTATGTGCAATAAAGTGTTAACATACATACATACACAAGTAAACCACGTCCTGTAAAGTTAAAGTTCCCTTGGAAAATAGTCACGCGGGCGTAGCCGCGGGTAAATGCTAGTGAGCAAATATTTCATGATTGAAGTAATAACAGATCATTTATCCACGCTGTATAAGAATCCTGGAGTGGCTCGTATTTTTGTGGATTTGCACTGAAATGTGATAATTTGTCACCCTGCTACTGACCACTAAATCACACCGGGTAACAAAGCTTTCACGAAGCGCCCACTCTCGTCAAACATATTGTGCTCAGACATCATAATTTATCTACTATCCTGCCGCTTTGTAAGATAAAATCAAACTACTATCACGACATCCAGATCACACAAACAAGCTCGCATCTTGATGACGGTGTAACGGAAAACTCAATCGCAACTCATAGACCTTAAGTTCAAATTGGAATAAAGGGAAAGCTCATACTTGTTGGTCAATATTTTTAACTTTCTTGACACGACTGAATCGCTTGTGACAACCCCTTTCTAGCATATACAGTGAGCATTAACATGGAATATTTATTTATTTATTTATTTAAACTTTATTGCACAAAAGAAAACTTATCGTACAAAAGGCGAACTTAATGCCAATTAATATTGTTAGCAGTGTAGTATTTATTATCTTAGTATGCTCTAATTCTTTCCACAATTATTAACATATTGGGCTATAAACTCTTAAAAAAGTCAATCGCAGTTGAGACACCATAATAACAATCGATTTCGAGACTGGTCAAATACCAGACGAACCGTTCATGTATGGGTTATATATACTTCCTCTTTAGGTATGCTTTGGCACGTTTTTGAGGGATCTTTTGGATGAAAGACTACACAGAAACCGTTGGTAGAAAGTAAAAGTCCTAGTCGCTCCACTCAAGGTGGTCCGGCCAGCGACCTTGTTCGACCCCAGGGAACGCCACAGCCCCCACCTGGTCCGATTATTGCCACAGCTAATAAGGTTTGCAAGTTAGTCAGGCTTAAAAAAAAGGAAAGTCAAGTTCTGCAAGTTTAGTAATTTCCACCATCCTCAATCATAAGGGAACGTCGAGGAAGGCATATTTGTACACCCCGTTGACAAATACGTACAATGCTGACTGTACAATGCGTGTGTTGAAGCCGTTACCGACACGCGGCACTGGCCAGTGACAAAGTCAAACTATTCGCACGTACGTGTTAAGGAAAAAAAATAGAGTCGCGTACCTATAAAAGAAAGCTGAATTTTACCCATCACTTTTTAGGGTTCCGTACGAAAAGTGTGCCAATGGAACCCAACCCTACTACTAGGACTTCGTTGTCCGTCTGTCCATCTGTATGGACTACATACAATCACAGGGCTGTATCTTTTGAACTGTAATAGACACAGAGATTTTGGCATTTTTTGCTCGACGACAGTACGGAACCCTTCCTGGGCGAAACCGACTTTTGGCCGGTTTTTATTATTTTATATTCACTCTGCTCGAATGATACAACTCGCTTAAAAGTTTTAACTGCCTGTTTTCTTACAACGTAAATCAATTAAGAAAATTATGCTGGTCTGCTAAAAGCCTTAATATCTGACCTGTAAATAATTACCTGGGTTATTTTGAAAGTTCAGTTATAATTGGAAATGCATACAACATTTTTCACAAATTGGCACCTGTATTAATGAAAACAGGCTATATTTAACTACTATAAACTATTAAGGGCTCCCGTCCCGTGCTACGCAAGCCACTGTAATTGTAGCTCGCGCACTCATATAAACTAGTAAGAAACTATCGTACCATCAAACACTAAGTGGTGGCCATTAGGCAGTCAACGGGCGATTTACTCTTAGGATACGTGAATGAGCCAAGTTTCTATACCGAAAGCATCGAAGAACTATTTGCTAAGTATTGCTTTTAAGTAGGCTGTCAGTCAACGTCAATATCCACATGCATTAGTTGCCACTTTAACAGCGTTTATATGAGTCAGCATTATCGGTATCCTACTATTCTTACAGAACTTGTACATAAAGTAAATCCGAACGCTTATTAGTCGATTTTACTCTTAAGGTTTCTGAAAATCTGTGGAAAATTATAAACCAAATGGCAGCACTTTCAAAACAAAAGTCTATTAAGTATTGAAAAGTAAAACTTTGGTGACTGGTATGAAATTAAACAGGTCGCCATCAGGAGACATAGAGGATCCTAAAAAATCTTCGTTGAAGGCACTAAATGCTATGGAGCTAGTTCGATTTGTGTAAGATTGTCCCCTAATATTTATTTATTTATTTAAATGCTCAACTGATTGATCTAGTTGACGTCTGAATTCAGTAAAGATGTTCCTCAGTCTAGAAAGTTTCTACAATAAAACAAACTATTGTTTTGTAATCTTTCAGTTAACCAGTACTGTATCGTTTCTATTAGCCAGGATATTGTTGTTGTAACTCTTCAGGCAGCCAGCACAGCATTCTCATTCAGCTATCGTGCATATAAGGCAGACCCTAGTTAATAAGGGTCTTTAACTAGCTCCACCGGTCCACAAAGTGCTGCAGAGAAAACGCAACACAACACAAGTGCGAGCCGAGCTTAAGCACTCTTGTAATCGACTTAGTAAAACTGCTCGTTTAGCTACTTACCGCCATTTAGCAAACTATGCACCCCGCCCCCGCTCTGCATTCGCTCATAAATTGTTGCAACAATGTGTAGGAAAGAAGCAATTCAGTAGTGTGCTTTAATGGGGACGTGTTTCCATTATTTTTAATTATACAATTATGGAAATACTATGTTCATTATGATTTTATTTTTGTAGCCCGCATGCAAAGTTTTTTGTTTTTTAAATAATAACTAGGTACTTACCCAGTTAAACTACCGAATCAAGCTAAAATTGCATTCTGATTGGTTTTTCTATCCATTGGCTACAGCGTTGCACTTTCTTAACTCCAACAGGACGGTAACAGTTTTACCTGAATCTTTTTGTTTTTCCTTAAACCTGAGTTCCTTATCTTGATCTCGTCCTATACAAACGTGCATAATTGAATCTAAATCCCACACAAGCGTAAAGCCAGGGATCAGCGGGAGACGTTAACACGTCTGGTTCCATGCCGACAGGCTTACGCACAGCATTTGTTTGTATAAACACGGGGTTACAAGCACCGTGGGCCGTCAACAACCTAGGGAGCGAGCTTCATATATCGCTGCTTGTTATGTAGCGAATGGATACATCAGCATCACAGAAATATATCGATAGAAGGAAAGAGGGTATGTACCTCGCGTGCTGAAAAGAAGGGCCAGGGACCTTCTTTTCTCGCCGTCAATTACAGTCGCATTTTTATTATCAGATTTGAAAAAAATTAACTGAGTAAATACCACCAAATGAAATGGAAAATTTATATTTTGCATCCAAAAATTAGGTACACTCTAGACGTCAAACGTCTACCGCAAAATCTTACACGCTTGGTTCCTCTAGAAATCGATGAACGAATCGATCCTTCTATCTCGATATATTTCTGTGATCAGCATCACATGATTTTTGATTTGGGTTAACTTTCTCATACTAACCGGTTGAGCTAAGTTTGCACCTCGTTTCCTTAGCATCACATACCAACCAGGTGCAAATTAAACTTAAATTTTTAATTAATCATATTCTGGACTGAATTTTTTTAGGCAACCCACTTGCAATATATTTATTAACATATTTAATTTCATATAAAATACTTTTCATCCATTAACCAGTTCGGTGAAGGTCGTTCTATACTCGGATCTTAGACTACAATGGAAAATCATTTTGCACTACATCTGTACTGCTTTGTATTGGCATTATGAGAAATCAAGATATAACTGTCAGCTGGATCATAAAAAATGTTAACATTCTTACCTCAGATTCTTCTTACTTCAGATTGAGCAATTGGTTTTTGTTCATTTGTGTTTGCTTTTATGTGCATTATTGCACAGTGTTTAACGTAGGTACATATGGTATATACATTATATAGTATCATACGGTTCTGCTTCCGTGTGTTACGTGAATGCATCTTCAGAAAGCATCAGAACAAAAGCAATGCTTCAAGCTCAACTCTGCCCCGGGTTTGCTAAGAGCCAAGCTGTAATGAGATTTAGTTCACGTCTTATTATGGTACCTACTTCCTTCGCTCGTACACTTTAAAGTTATTTTAGTAGGTATACCAAGTGAATTATCTTTATTTACCAAAACGGGAACACGTGATGAGATTGGCCGTATCCATTACCCTTATGACCGAGGCCATAAATGCATAATGTTACAGTTATTGCATCCGAAAACATTGATAAAGACATAAACTCCCTAAAGCTTCATAAATGTGCTTTAACCGGTGGAACAGGTTCAATCGTTTGAACAAAACTGAACATTATTACATTAACCGGCAAATCCGATCAGTACATACCTACCTATATCAATATAAAAACATTCAGTTTGCGATTTGATAAAATCAAACTATATTTATTCTTAAATCGCATCCGATATAACGCTTTATGTTTTCCACGGAGCTCTTTAAAAACGCATTTGCAAATTAGTTAACTCTGTAGGCTTATGATGCTACGCTTTGTCCCGCGATAAATAAATGATAAATCATTTGTCACGTTCCGACAATAGTGTGTGAGAGTGACGGATGCTTTCTCATTTATTTATCGCGTGACAAAGCGTAGCATCATAAGCTTACTGATTACATTTTCTTTTTATAAAAACTCCGTGGTTATTATTTTTGCTTTAATAATCGTCCGTTATTCAGAAAAAAAAACTGTAAGAACGAATGCTTTTCCAGCGTAAGGGAGTTTTTATGTCACTTTAAATTTCCTGGAAAACTTCAAGGAAAACTTCACTTATCTACTTGCACTTGAATTTTTTTTAGTCTACAATGTTCGATTATATTATCTGTTCTAGTTTATTTTAATGAACAGTAAATCTTAATGCGAGTGTCGATTTGCTTTATTTACACCAAATAAATATTTATTTACTTCTATAAGCTTTTGAACTGATTACATGTTTTATGCCACACCTGGCCTTAAAGTGGCATTTACCGCACGGAAAAAGCCGTTTTCTGGCCAAGTGTAGACATAAAACGATGTACACAACACGGGAGGTAATAAGAACTTTGTTTTACCACCCTAGTTGTGTAATGTACTATGATAAACCTTAGAAACTTCGCATTTTATCTGTGCCATTCACAATGCGACACCTTTAATTTGTAATTCGATAAATCCTCGCTCAACATCTATCCGCTTTAGAGTCGTCAGTACAATCACACGCACGGTCGCCCTGCGTGCAAAGCCTCGCAGACGACTGCAGCTGAATACGGCCCAAATGCGACACGCCACCTTCTAGACGCACTGAGCCTTAAAACGATTTCACGCTCTTCAAGCCAAAGAGAAACTTTAATTCTCAATTAGTATCCGAACAGGATCTCGGTTGATTCAATAATAATTGTTACCACACAGACCGAGACGATTTATTACTTAATAGTTCTATCGCCGATCGTTTATAAATGAAAAGTAATTAACTGGTTATTGTTATTTCAAAGTAATTTTTTGATATCTATAAAATTACAATAACCATTTATTATTCACTGTCGGTGACTCTTTTACAACTGTAGAATACAAACAATTTTGTGATTCATTTCAAAGAGAACAAAATACAGAACTGAAAGAAGCACGCTAAATGCTTGCAACACGGTGGAACATTTAAACATTGTCCGATCGTCTGTCGCATTTAAGCCCGCAAAGCCCGTGTCGAGCCCACGTTTGCTTTGCAAAGCTACTTAATTATAGAGGCAATTTGTGGATGAAGCTCTCAGACCAATTCCGACATATCTGCCTACCGCGCCATGTCGCCAATCTATCCTGGTCTTCCGAACAGCCCATTTTGATGCATTTTGGAACTATGATCTAGCCAAAGAGCTATCTCTCGGGGTCTTGTCGCTGGCCACGCAACCTTTTAGTGTTTTAGTGATTCTTGAAATGTTCTGTATTGCAGCAGCATGGATGAGAGCTGTCTGAATCGTAAAGCGTGTTATTTATTCAATCGTTTGGACGGCTGGGATTAGGACTGCCCGTGCGGATATGTGTTCTTCGGACGATTTGTACAACCAAATAGTAGAGGCCAAAAACAAGCAATCATATTAAAAGTACTACTTAAACGAAATCTGGTAGGGTCTTGAAATGAAAATTAATTCAATCGGTGTATATCTTATGTATATAGATTATCGATGCTTGAAAGGCGAAATTGCCTAAGCGTCAATGGAAATATAAATACTTAGTGCTTCCTATTATTCTGCGCTATTATTTGCAGCCGTGTTCTTATACGGAGCGTGTAACAGTGCAGTTTGTTGCCGACGGCCTTTGACTCGAAACTGTGTTTTATACCCGCAATACATAATATGTTACGCTAAATGTACTGGAAACCAGTTACATTTTCCATTTCTTACTTAGGGTCCCATCTGACTCAGTTAAACATTGAAAAACTGTTCTTGCTCCGTGCTGAATAAAAGTCTCGTTTCATTGGAACACAAATCACCAATACGAGGTTTAGAAAGTAAACACAAGTTTTTCGATGCTTTAATACTAACATTCATTTAATGTACTGTATTGCGAATATGGAACGGAAATTCGAACGAAATGCTTTTGGTATGGTGCAGGAACGCTAAATTATGGCTGGGCGGTATTTTGAATATTTTGGGGCTATGAAAATTAGCTGTGGTTTTATTCAGTACTCACGCAACTGAATAGCTCAAAAGGAATATTACTCATATACATCACATAGCCCATTTACTTTAGCCGTGTTTGATGGTCTGTTTCAAAGGACGTTAGAGTGGAATTATTGAACATGTCCAGTCCTCGGCTGCATTTGTTGTTGATTAAACAGTATGGCAATAGACGTATGTATTTATTTATACAGGGTGGCCCAAACCTTGAAGTCATAAAATTTTTTTTAGATTTCTCACGTCGTGGGCTATCAGAATATACCCCATGTATGTTAGCCGATTTTTTGTAGTTTTCGAGTTATTCATTTTTTAAGGTTTTTTTTCAATATTTTTTCGGGTGTGCACTTCAAGTTATGTAACTTTTTTTTGGTAGGTTATTTTTGCGTGTTTTTTTTGTGATATTATCCTTATTAATTGTACTTTCTTCCATAAAATATTCAGCTTCCTAACTTTTAGTTAAGTTACACAAAACAACATCAAAAGTGAAAGTTTTGTGTTCAAGTAAGTCGCAGTTAAATTTTAGTTTTGAAATTTTCGCACTAGATTTAAAATTTAAAAAACGGGTTTCAATGAATTTAATATTATTGAATGAGTTTTTAAAATTACATAAATTCATTGAAACCCGTTTTTTAAATTTTAAATCTAGTGCGAAAATTTCAAAACTTTCACTTTTGATGTTGTTTTGTGTAACTTAACTAAAAGTTAGGAAGCTGAATATTTTATGGGAGAAAGTACAATGAATAAGGATAATATCACAAAAAAAAAACACGCTAAAATAACCTACCAAAAAAAAGTTACATGACTTGAAGTGCACACCCGAAGAATGATTGAAAAAAAAAACCTTAAAAAATTAATAACTCGAAAACTACAAAAAATCGGCTAACATACATGGGGTATATTCTGATAGCCCACGACGCACAGTGGCCGAAACGGCCATTTCCATTTCAAAAATCTGTAACTTTTTTGTTTATTGAGATTTATAACTGAAATTTGGTATACGTAATCCTGAATAGATACGCAATCATATAATCAAAACGCGTTTAATATAAAACTTATATTTATTGAGCAATATCGGGTTGAAAATAAAATTTGATGGTTTATCATACAAAATTTTATTGTAATATTTTTTATTTAATTTTTTCTTCATATAACTAAGTATTAAATAATAAGTATTAACTATTAATGATAATAAAGTGGTTTTAAGTAGGTTTTAGGATAGGTATATTTGAAGGCATTGTTATCAAAATTGTGGTAAAATCCAAAATTACTCATGGGAAAACATCTTATCAAATATGAAAAAACAACGTCTGATTACACTAATATATCGAACATAACAATACACATATAGAAATAGTTCCATGAATAGGTATATGTAAAAATAATGGTTAGTTTAGGAAATATACTTTTTCCCTCGGCTGTAATTTTTGTTTGTAGCTCGAAATGGCGCAATAATGACGCAGGTTTTTTTTGTTTCCTTGGATTATTGAATAGTTAAGGATTCCAAAAATGATAATAACTCGACATCGGCAGCTTTCGGCAACAAAGAAACCTCCATTTGAAATTAAAATATATAGATTTTTTTCATAGGAACACTTGAAAATTAATAAAAAAATACTCATATTTTTTTTCTGTAAAACTATACTGTTGTAGCAAACTAGAGATCCTATTCAATCTAAAACTGTATAATACTTATATATTTCCTTAGAAAACTTAGAAAATATCAGAAGGTAAACTTCACGAAGCAATAGTCCGGTAACTATGACATTATCGACGTTCAATGTTTCATTGCAATTTATGGTCAGTAAAACTTAATAATATTATTTTCCGCTATAATATGAGGTAGGCCTGTTATCATAGAATGTAGAACTATCAAAATTATATCAAAACCACGACTTTCGTCCAAACCATTTAAAAGATGGAAATGGCCGTTTCGGGCCACTGTGCGACGTGAGAAATCTAAAAAAAATTTTATGACTTCAAGGTTTGGGCCACCCTGTATGTATTATACGCAAACATTTTCGATATTGAAATTACTTTGGTCTTAACGATTACCTATTATTAAACATTGTAAAACTATGTTTCGTTTATTAGAATACCAAATTGTATTATCATTACGAATTTTTATTTCATCTTGGCGGGAAACAGCGCTTCATCAGCTCAAATGTCAGGAAACCCGACCATTTTGAAAATAAACCGTACAAAAGCAAGGGCGGAAGGAGATTATAAAATTTAATATTTTAATTATATAAAAGTATTCCTCTGTTCCGTAACAAAGTACGATCAGCGGCATCTTAACAGCTGCGTCGAGAGATTACTCGCTTGTTTAATAAGGAAATGTTTATTTTGTTGCAATATCCCGAGAGACAGCCCGGCCCGATACGTTGGAAGCAGATTTTGAAGAATAAACACAGACTTTCAGACATTTTATAAAGCTGAAACGCTGAGAATCTTTTGAGAGTCATTCGCAAAAAAGTAGCATGTATGTAACGTAATTAAAACTATTATTCGTATAAAATATTCCTATAACTGTACCTTTTGCTTGGTGCTTGCACTTACTTCTTATAGTAGAGCGTCAGTAATTTGAACTTCAATGAAAAGGTAGAAATTTGGAGAGTTTTCGAGTTATAGAAGACTTCGGCGTAGGAAGTTCTCAACAATTAGGTAATTTCAACATAAAGAGGGCTGTGCCAGATTAGGCACATACTCCCTGCATGGTTCACTGCCTGGTAAAAGGCGCGTGTTACAAAGTATAAAGACGAACAAGTAGTCCAACTTCGGCCGTTTAGGAGCGCGCGACACGTATTCACACAGACGCGCGATAGATATGTGTGAGTGCGATCCATTCTGCATTCTTGCGCATTCTTATTTCTTTGCTTGTAGTACGTTCGTACACGGCGCGCACACATTCAAGCGCACGATGTACCTTTTGTAGGAAGCAAAATTACTGATATTTTACTGTGTGTGTTATGTGTTATCTTATTACATCAGGGATGTAATAGTTGAGATGATGGAGTAAATACTCAATAAAGCACATGAAAATTGAATAAAATATAAAAGATTGAATAAGGTCAAATTATAGCTCTATATAGTATTGCGTTTGTTCCAGGCTGTAAAGTAAAATGCAATAATAAACGCACGTAACGTAACTTAAGAGGAAACAGTAAGGTCGAGAGAATTGAAAATTAGGTATTTGTAAAATGTGTCGCTCGCTATCCCGCACTGCCCGCCTCTCACCCGCAGAGCGCGATAGAGACAACTGCAGCTTGGACCGAAAATACCTTTTAAAATTTCATGAAAACAACGTTTCGTAGTCCCCTGATTTCTTCCCCAAAACTTAACCTATTTAACTAATTTTTTTCATTAAACATTAAAGAAAGGCTTTGGCCGTGTTCCTATGTTTTCCTTTTTTTTAATAATCTAGTCAAATTTGTTTTCTGGATGTGTGAACACAGCGGAAAATCTGGCAATTTTTTTAGGTTTTTGAAGGTCAATATCTCTTTTGAGAATCAATTCATCGTAAAAAGGAAAACATAGTAACATATCAATAGTAGCCATAGATTTTTGGACAAAAAATGATTGCTCTACTGGCATTATCCAGGGAGGAAACAGGGGACTACGTTTGTATGGAAAAACTGCCCTCCTGTTTCCTCTTAAATCAGAAACTTTTCACTGGAGCATCTGTAACCCAAGTAGCACACAAGCTGTTTAAGAACTTATATAGCAATTGCCATTATAGCTCCCCATGTGCTACTGCTGTGTGCTGTGAGCTTGAACTGGAGAGTTTAAGTTCATTTTATACAGCCTGTTTCTCAAACGCACAGCTGCAGAGAAAAGTAACCCCCTTGCCATATTACGAATATATGACCGGGGTTTCCTTTTCTATGCACCTGACTTATAAGGATTGGGTCAAATGAAATGAAGGATAAAAGGTTTTATACCTAGTAATATAGTTATCCATCGGCATCCCGTGGCAGGAAGAGGCGGACAGTGACGCATTTCCGGCCAAACCCGTTCGTCGTAATGTGGTTATAGCAGAGCGTTTGATTAACTCCAGGGTATAAATGCCGTCGCGGGCTCCGGGTGCTAATGACTCGCGTACCCACGATCAATTCATAGGAGTATGTCAGTTGAATGGAGTTTTTGTTTTTTTTTTTTAATACAAAACTTTCAATGAGTTAAAAACATTGAAAGTGTAAATACCGTAATAAGAAAATAAAGTTCATACTAATTTCTCAATTTTAAAAGAACTTGTAGTAATGCAATAGTATCAGGGAACGCAGACCTCTGTAGGCTCTTTTCCTGGACCTTTTGATAACACCCGGATGGCAAAATATCAACAAATTACAGATAGTTACAAGACAAGCATTAGATGCATTCAATATCAAATTACGTTGTTAGTAGGTACCCATCTAATCTACCTATTGGGATAGCTACACAAAAAAACCGGTCAAGTGCGAGTCGGACTCGCGCACCGAGGGTACCGTATAAACTCTAAGTTAGTTCTCATGTATCATTTTTCATGAAGGAATCATGTTTTGAAGCAAACTTTTGTGTATTAAATTAATAGTATCAGGGAACGCAGATCTCTGTAGGCTCTTTTCCTGGACCTTTTGATAACACCCGGATGGCAAAATATCAACAAATTACAGATAGTTAAAAGACAAGCATTAGATGCATTCAATATCAAATTACGTTGTTAGTAGGTACCCATCTAATCTACCTATTGGGATAGCTACACAAAAAAACCGGTCAAGTGCGAGTCGGACTCGCGCACCGAGGGTACCGTATAAACTCTAAGTTAGTTCTCATGTATCATTTTTCATGAAGGAATCATGTTTTGAAGCAAACTTTTGTGTATTAAATTAATATTGCTGCCACAAGCTACCTTATTTTAGATTTGTGTCCCTAGATGGCGCTAGTGGTATTTTATTTTTATGGTATTTACTAGTGTCAAATTTCCTAACATACTCCTATTATAGAGTTTTTAATAATTATTGTTACTTTATGTTTTTTTTCCCGATTTCTGATGAGTGATCATTGTATTTAATAGATTTTTTTTATGTAATCTGAAATAAACCATCGCTTAGTTTTGCTACTCTCCGCTAGATGGCTCTCGTAGGGAGGGTAGAAGTAATATAATATTTTAAGATTTTTGTAATTTTTTTAAAAAATATTCAAGTTAGGAAGAGTAAATATAACGGTCTTCCTAATAATAATAATAAAAAAAAAAAAAAAAAATAAAAAAAAATTACCGCTGACAACGACAGACGTCTTTTTTACAATTTTTTTCCGAAAAATGTTTTTATATGTTTTTAGTAGTTTAAACCGATGTTTATCACTTCATGAAAATCAAAAATGCCATGGAAAAACCGCACCGCTCCCTACGGAAAACGGAAATGGACTAAATACGATTTACATTTCATGTGAACAGTGACAGCCGGTCATGACAGCGCAACGCTTTAAATAAACACTAAAACGAGTAAAAAAATATGATAACAAGACGTCGAAACAGAGCGGAAACTGCAGCACGCCCACCATCCCCGCATTGTTCCGATAGTCGTTTCGGCGAACGGGCTTATAGCGAAGAGTCTCGATCACCATCTCAAGAGACTCTCGCTAGATGGTTGGATCAAGGGTCAGATACAGAAAGCGGTACTTCTGGACACGGCGCGCATCGTCAGGAGGTTCCTCTCTCTGCGGCCCTAACCACCGGTAGCTTGGGCCCCGCCCCGCTGCCGGCGGCACTCTAGGTTAGGTTTTTTATAATGTGTTTATGTTTTGTAATTTCATTTTGTATTTTACTTTTTATATATATATATTGTAAAAAACCTAACTTAAGCAAATAAAGATATACGGAGAATAATAATCCTAATAAGTAGATACATGAATAGTTCAAAAAAACTGTATGGCGATTAGTTTAGTAGGAGCAAATAAGTATGTGTACATCAGCGGTCGGCAACCTGCGGCCCGCGGGCCGCAGGCGGTCCGTGAACCGCTCACTTGCGGCCCGCGAGCTTCCCTGGCTATTTTGTATGTAAAGGTCGCTATATTCAGAATTGTATAAAATCACAAATTATTAACAACGTGCGGCCCGCGTCAATTTCCTTTGCTACTATGTGGCCCTTGGCTGCTAAAAGGTTGCCGACCGCTGGTGTACATTATGATTTTTGCAAATTTCTCAAAAACGGTGCAAGTGAGGAAAACCGTTATATTTTTCCTGTAATATTTAGGAGCATTAATAATTGGTAATTATGACACATTTTTCTGATCAGTAACTTCGGAGATAATAGCCCCCCCCCCCCCTATTTTTATGGTATTTTTTTAAACTTTTTTCGCCATAAATCAAAAACTATTTATTTAAGAAAAAAAATAAAAACGGTATTTTAATCTACAAATTAAGCTCTTTCATTTGATACCCCACTCGATATATTAGCCCTACTTTCAATTTTCAAAATCCCATTACGGAGCCCTTTAAATAAAAAGTAAAAAAGGTACAAGATTTTTTTTATGTCCAATAAGCTCGGGTTAGCTACTTTTAACACTATTCCAAATTTCAAATCGACAGCAGCAGTAGTTCCTGAGATATCTGGCTGTGACAGACGGATAGACAGACAGACAGAGTTTGACATTTTGGTACGGGTCTCTAAAAACGAAATCATTACATACCATCTCATTATATTATAATACGTGCCCCGATATCACCGAAGAACTTAATAAGTATTATATGTGACGGTTTTTAGTAAAACGTCCCACTTTGTCGATTCTAGTTACGGAGTTACGGGCAGTTTAGTGAAATATGGCAAAACTTACCGAAAATCAACTTTCGATGAAAACTGATAGAACATACTGTAATAAACCTATGATTTTGATGACGACGCATAAATCTCCATTTTAAGCACCTTTTTAGGGCCTCAAAGTTTAGTGCCCAGCGACCCACTTTGTCGCATACAGAAAAAATCGTCGATATCATATTTGTACCTGTTATTAGAGAACAATTTCTACTTTGCCGATATGGTGTTATGAGTAATTTGTAATATGTGGTCATCCAAAATGAAAGGGACCTTCTGGCCGCAGACACACGCAATTTCATTCGATTTCTGCATTAAAGATAAGGCATTAACTTCGTAAGCATCTGCCGAAGCTGCAGAAGGTTCCTTTCGTTTTGGATTACCACATATAACACAGTCTCTTAGAGCTATAGTTAGTTCCTTTGATGTCGCCGACGAGGCGGCGCGGCGACATATATAAACGTTGCGATGAGTTCGATCCGTTTGCTACATCTCATAGGTTCAATACGTACACCATTTTTGGTTTGTAATTATACTGTTTTTGGTTCAGCAAATTACACCTATGTTTATAAATTATGATTTTTATACTTGTAATAATTTTTAGCGTATAATCCACCAAACCGTCAAAGTGGGTCACTAAACTTGAGTCGAAAAGAAATTTCGTTCAATTACGTTAAAAAAGTTTAAACAAACGACGTTAGTATCAAAGACTCTTAGATTAACAATAACAAACCATTATCTCGTACATAAAACTGAAAAATATACCAAACACAAACACTTTCAATGAAGAAGCACTAAAGTTTAGTAAACCGACCAAGTGGGACGCTCCCTATATAAAATCACTAAACTTTATACACACAAAAAGTACTTATAATTTGATATTTTACATACTTTCTATGCTTGATAAGTATGTTTTTTAAGTTATCTCATGTTATATATTAAGAGACACATGTATTTTAATTTTTATGCATGGCACTCTTCAAATCATTTGTTATTAACTTTTTGACATAAAAACTAAATAAAAGGATCCACAGAATTATTTCTGTCTTTTTTAGCATGGGAAACCATTTATAAATACAACTTTAATGATAAATCTGCGTGCCGTATAATAGAATATAGAAATAAACCCATATTCAGGATTTACATATTTTCGTCCTGTTTTTATGTTCAAGCCTCCATAACATTCAAAATACTAAGGTTACATACATGATTTTAACTAATTTAAAATCCCTAAAGTATGCCCGTTCATTTAATATCAACCACTCCATAACTTCAAAGTAGAAGTGTGTTTTCTGCCATTCCAAACTTTAACCAACGTTTTCTCAATTGTCGCTTTTTCACTTCTGCAACTTTCCAGAATTTTTAAAAAATAACTATAGCACCTAGAGACATGAATCTTTCACCAAAAGATAGCGTATGATCTGTAGTATTAGGAACTACTCTTAACTCCATATCGACGAAGTGGGACGTTTTCCCAAAAACCGTCACATATGAGTTTACTAAATCCTATCATTATCGGCAATTTAGTCAATAAAGAAATCCAATTTTCTAAGTATGCCATCAGCATACTATTTTATAGTTCACGCATATAAACAAAAATACTACTTACTGGACGCTACTTATTTTGCCTTTGTTGTTCAATTTCGGGAACGCTAACCTATCAAACTTCGATAAAACCACGAACCACAACCCACACTTGCTCCTAAAAAGAAACGCTTATAATGTCATAATGTGACTATAATAATAATAATAGTGGTTCCATGCTGTCATATAAAAACTCATCTTTTTAACTCGTAATTTGAGGTAAAACGATATCATTGACTAGAAATTGCTTAAGACTTAAGAGACCTTAGAAATTTGAAACGTTTGCAATCGAGACTAAAGTTTGTGTTACGATTTTTATGAATTTCAAAAAAACTATGTTTGTTAGGAAACCATTAAATTTTACCTGTGATATTATATAGGTTGATATTAATAATCAGTAATTATTACACATTTTTCTGTTCAGTAACTTCGGAGATAATAGGCGGGAAATGGTATTTTTTGTCATTTTTCGTCATAAATCAAAAACTCCATGAAGAAAATTTTTTTTTTTTTGAAATCTTCAAATTAAGCCCTTTCATTTGATACCCCCCTTGATATAATAGCCCCACTTTTAATTTTCGAAAACCCATTTCAGCCCCTTTTAAAAAAAAAGTAAAAATTGTATAAGATTTTTATGTCCAATAGGTGACAGACGGACAGACAGACAGACGGACGGATAGACAGAGTCGCACCATAAGGGTTCCTTTTTTACCATTTTGGTACGGAACCCTAAAAACGTGAATTTAACACATTTCTTAATGAAAAATAAATAAAATACATGTCAACTGTATGGTATTAAACCACAACAGTCCTGAATTCAACGTTAATCTCGAAAAAACATCAAGAATCGCCTTGGATCATCGAGATAATAGTCTAGGTATATTGATGAACGATTTACACGTCTGAGGCTTCTTATGAAGCTTGATGGCAGGAATGGTGGCCACAGATTTCACCCATAGCTTTCTAGGCAATACGTGCTGTGGCTTCGCGTGAAATGAATGCCAGTAGCACGACTAATTCTCATAATTCGTTGAACAAACTCATTATCGACTGATACAAACGTAACGCTTTTTTACCAAACACAATTGTTTTCTTTCCTCCCTTTCACACTCATTGTCATACTTTACTGAATACTCTTCCTTGAGGCAAAAACTCCCAACTTTTTCTCCAGATATCTACTTAACCTTAGCAAAAACAAAAAATAGTAAAAGTAGGTGCGTGCAGGTAAACGCGGGCACAACCGGTCCCCCGTCTTGTATTAACGCAGATTGCCCAACAAATTACCCCTTTTTAACCCCTGCAAGCTAAAAAGGACCCTAAACCAAAGTGACACGAGGCATATTTCGGTAGGACGGTGTTCTCGAATACAATTTAATGGAGTTTAGCGTGCATCTTATAAAGTGGCATAATATTATCCCCAGGGAATCCTCTCTCCTCTTTACATATTTTTAAAATTTTCAGCATAAATTTATATGCTGCGTTTCAAACGCGATAATTCATTGCTGCAAGTACTAGTATAGGAATGCCTGTTGTTTAGCAATAAATCTAGCAAAAATAAGATTTATTTTCGTTATTTGTAGTTACAGTATTTCACCTATTAAAAGGCAAAACTCTGTAACTATAACTACTTATGAAATTCATAGAGAATTCATGTTATAATAAAAGTATTGTTGAGGAGAGAGTTCACATAACGTTATCTTTTAGGTTAACGTTTTCTCTGATAGGTTTATAGGTCACTAGAACTACGTGTGGGATGGAAGATGGAAGATGGAATACATAGGCAACAAACGAAGATTCGCTCCCGTTGACGTTATTAGGACGGGTTATCTGAATTTCCTGAAGGGTTCAGTTAATTTCCTGCCGTCCCGCGTCGTGGCAGGCTACTGGTCCATGATACAAGCGGATATATGTTCATAACTTATTTATACTCCTCGCGCCAAATCATGATCCCTATGACAGTTCATTTTCTCCACTTGTATTCATACACTTAAATCCGAAAATCAAGAGCAACACTTATTCCGTTGTATTATTATTACTTTAATGCAATATTTCGTCATAAATTTACTTGCTACACTTTCAAACAATGACTACAAATATTCAAAAGTGACAGCGTCGCCATTACAAGAGTATGGAGAAAGAACTGTCATAGGGATCATGAGTCGGCGCAAGGAGTATAGGCAGATTTTGTATGCCAGTCAAGAGGTCTTCTAGACAATAATAGCTACAGAAATCCTTTAAATTGATAACTTTTGACGTTTCTGTATATACTTTTATACTTTTATAGTCAATCTTAATGTTAATCAAACGGTCATTTATTCCAATAAACAATATACAATTTGGGTCAAATTAAATAAACTAAAAACAAAATAATTACACTAGATTAAAACACTTACAATAAAATTAAATCACAATACATTAACATAAATCGAGTGAGTACAATATACAAAAAAAAAAACAATCACAATTTAATAAAAACCTTAAACTAAACTAACCACACCAGACCAGAAACCCCGTCCAACCTTTGCATCAGGAACGACCCGGAGCGAGGATCGAGACCAGCCTCTCCTAAACGCCGCCCAAGTTCCGACAAAAATGTTAATTGTGTTTTAGAAATGATTCTGCGGTAGTTTGTACAAAATAACGTAAATGAACTTTTTCTACTCCTGTACTGTTATCTGTCTTTTACTTGGTCACGAACACTAATATAAGAACATACATAATATGAGTTCAGAGAAGTCTATACTCTATTCCCCATAACAGCACTAGTGTCGTTATAGCCACTTTACGTTATTGCTAGCAACCACAGACTTCTAAATCTAGGTTAAACTTAGGTCAAGGATTAAGCGCTCAATTTTAACTTTACGGTAAAAATGCACAACTACCAACTTAACAAACAATTAAAATCCTACGGCTTTTAAGAAAAACGAAACTTTCTGAACTAAATTCATTGATGCCAACATAAAAACAAAAGTATTTTTAATATATTCACTGCGTGTCAACTTCATTTAAAAAATAAAAAGTTTACCATAGACACATACTGACAGTCATACGTCATATTTGCCTTCTTTGCAGGTTATGCCTTGTTTGTATTTTATATTTTAAAACCTGTCGTAGAAAAAGTATTGTATGCAACGTTGTATAATTAAGTCAAAAAACGCTCATTGCGTCTCTATTTGCGATACTCGCCGCAACTACATACAACTGTTGCATAAAATACTATTTCTTCTTCTTTGAAATACATAGCACGTATTATCTAAATGAATTGGGTCTAAAGCTCGCCCGCAGTCTCGAGTGGCCTATTTTGCATTATAAAGAGCCCTGTCAGACCAGTTAGCAGTCTAAACTCGTGTGGCGTCCTATTTCAGCCTCTCATTGTGTGTGATACTGTACGCTGTTCTGGACCCTGGGCCGGTTAGAGTATACCATACTTGTACAAAGATACCGACACTTTGCTTTTAGCCTACATCATGTTGTAATACGAATCACTTCATTACTATAGCTTGGCAACTTCGTTGGTGACACTCACCTGTGTGCTTTTTGTTATGTGCAGCAGCAAGTTACCGCCAACATGAACGGCGACCGACAGAGGCAGCCTCCGTCGGTCGCCGATCATGTTGGCGGTAAGTTGTGTAAGTAGTTACGGCTGCACATAACAAAAAGCACACAGGTGAGTGTCACCAACGAAGTTGCCAAGCTATAGCAAAGTGAGATCACGAGCAATCCCACTATCCACAATCAATTCTGCATTTATTATAATAATCCTTACAACCAGTAGGTAGGTACAGTACAGAAATGCAATGGCGCGACTGCGCGACACAGACTCAAGATAAAATATCTGTTTCACATTTTACGGATTTCTTCGTTTGAGAGGCATGAAAATAATTCAAGTTATGACGAAATGAAGAAGGAACTTCAGTTTATTAACTTGGCGTAATAAACGAACCGTTACATGATTTTCGGCGCAACGTTTATGTAAGCGTCAGTAACATACGTATATAGATACTACTATTTTTAGGGTTCCGTACCCAAAGAGTGCCAACGGAACCCTATTATTAAGCCTCTGCTGTCTGTCTGTCCGTTTGTCTATCTTGGGGCGCCTTTTTGCTCGTCGGCGGTACGAAACCCTTCGAGTGCGAATCCGACTTGCACTTGTCCGGTTTGTAACATACTTTCGTGAACGATTTTTATTGAATACGCGTGTGACAGAAGATTTTGATGAAGATGGTGCAAGGCAGAATGGTAATTTGTCATGGCAACAATTCGACACAAAATTCTTCTTGTGAAAACTCGAATTGTTACCACATCAGTGTACTCGTATCTTATAAAAGGTCGCCAAATTTTCAAGTTATTTTAAGTTAACGTCATCATATATGTCGCGCCATGGTGTCGGTATCCTGCAAACAAATTCGTGTAACTTTGTCACAAGCCACCAATGCCATTCCTGTGCTAGCAATTAAAAAATCTCGCATGCGTGAACACAATGTAGGCGTTTCAGCCCTTTGAAAGCGTAAGGACTCTCTTCGCTATTTTAATACTGAAAACGAAAAGAGAGCAAGCTTGGAATATACCGAGTGTAAACACGAAAAACTCGCGGTGTGATTTTTCGCCATTCTAAGTATTCTAGTATTACTCAATTCTGGCTCTTAGTAGCTATTTTAAGTAACGACTTAAAATTGCTTTAGACTGATACTAGTCAGTTTAAGCATGGAGGTCAGAATTATAGTTTTTAACGTTTCCACTGCCACAGTAGGTATTGATTAGTAATAATAGTCAGCTATTATGTTTCTGAGGTAATTTCGCAAGGATCTTAAAGGCTGTAGACGAAATTCTAAATTGCAACGAAATTTTATCATAAAGGCAAAAAACAGAAAAAGTAATCGATTCAGTTTTAACTCTACAGCCGTGCCAAGGTATTTTTATATCCACATATTGAATGAAGAATCTCGGTAACTGTAAGTCTGCGTAAGCCTCAATCCGTCTGATATAATTCCGCGACCGAACTTGTATCTAATAGAGAGGTGGGGATTATCGCCGGTCCGATTTATCAAGCTTCCGTGGACAGGCGCAATTCGCAACGAATGTAATATGTGACTAACTCTAATTTGATGAAAAACAGTTAAGTGAAGTATGGAGGTGAATCTGGGAATGAGATATATGTTCAATGATTTCAAAAGTAAGGATAGGCCCACCCGAATAGTTTGGAACTATTTTCCCCGTAACAAAAAATGCAGCTATAAAGACCAGCTGCGCAGTGCACGCGCCGCGTGGTACTGATTTGGCGGTATTTTTACCGCCAAAGCGTTGGAACCGTCTGCGCGCTCGCTTAGCCCCGTTCTTTGTATACGTCAATGGATATGTTGGAATCAGTCAACCTGCAAACGAAATGATGTTTTACGAATTAATTTTACTTTTTTTTTATGTAACGAAAATATTACTTAGATACCTATTTTAATTGGTGGGCCATAAGCAATTTCATACCAATTTTTACCTTTTATTTAACTCCCTTATGGGACGATTTTCCAATACTAAAGCCATTCTTAAATGGAGCTTTAACAACAAATTTGTTTATAGACCCTCGGACAAAGTTGTGCATCTTATATCTCTGCAAGTTTTTGTTAAGTAAATACAGTAATTTATCTGATTCTAAAAAACTTCGTCGTACTAGAAACCATTGCCATTGTCAATACAACAAGAAAAAGGCTTTCTTGAATAAACAAAAAGCATTATTAACCTAACCTAACCATATTACGTCATGTCCTCGTAGTAGGGAATGCAATAACCGGCCATATTTTATAACCGGTTATTAACCGAACTGATCCCAAAATAACCGGTTAACCGGTTAAAAACCGGTTAATTTATTTTCGTCCATTTTTGTTGATTTTGTGAGTGTATGATAATAAAAACTACTTCAAAATATTGCTTAGTCGATTATTAAACAAAATCAACTTAAAAACAAACAATAATAATAGAAACATTACTGACAGTAAATCGTAATAATTTGGCCAAACGTAAAATAAAAGCTAAGGCCTGTTTTGCAAGGGATTCACTACCTAGATTTACTATATAAAATGAACATGATGTTTCTTTATTAGTTTTTTAGTGCGGGTAAATTACACTTTACACCACATTTTTGTGTTTTGTCCAGACCAGGAATCGAACCTAGTGCCTTTGTATTTCCGGCCCAGCGTCTTTACCCTTCGACCACCGGATCACCCAGCAAGTGCCTTCAATTTTGCCATCTACTTTGGTTTTTACTAACGTTTTTCTCGTTTAATAGGTTTTTTAACCTAACACCATCTATTTTCGATCAATCGTCAAAGCTGTAAAGTATTTGCATCGAGGTGAGTAGAGTTCTCATAGATGGCGACTCCATTGGCCACGGAACTCAATACCGTTCAATATGTCAATACTGTTAGACTTCGTTGGATCAAGTCTTTAAGCTCAATTTTCACTCGCTCTTTATCATCGTGGCTCAACCCCAACTACGGTCAAAATAATGCTGAGAAATCATGTTATTTAACTGAAACTATGAGCACTGTGAACATTTATTGTTATCTTTTACCCGCAGCTTCACCTGCGTTATTCTCGTTATTATATTAAGGGAAATCCTTATCAGGATATAAAGTATCCTTATCAGGATATAAAGTATCCTTATAGTCTACTTGCATGCCAAATTCAGCTCAATCTATTCACTTGATACTGCGTTATTAAGTAAGAAACATCCAAACATCTAAACCTCCAAACATTTTCACACACTTCTACATTCCCATGATTTTATAGCGAAAGTGAAGAAATTTTCTTTCAAGAAAGGTATAAGTAATATTGGTTACCAGGTTGCGTTGGGAATCAGTTTGACGCAGGTTTCGCCACAAAGTATTAAAAGTTTTTGACATCGATTTGGATTTTCGGTGTTAGCTTTAATTCATTTTTACGATTATCAGAAAAATTGTTGAAAATAATTGTCTTAGGTATAACACTTTTGTGCACATTCCAACCATTGAACTTTTTGTCACGTTGACTACCCACTCCCGGAATGATTCCTATGGTGGTGTTTATAAATAAAATACGTTAAGACCTAATAGGGACACAAGGAAAAGATGTAGACTGTTAACTTGATTGAATCAGGCTGATTTGACTGTTGACTATAGAAAACTCCATTTACTAATAAAAAAAAACTACAGACAATAAGAAAAAATCATAAAGAAAGAAAGTGAGATGATGAGTTTGTTAATTAATAAAAGTACTATTATTAGTGTGTAATGTTCAAATCGCTTCCATCTGCAGAAAAACTTAAAGGAACATAGTTAAAGTACCAATGTGATAGATTTTTAAAGGTTTATGAACTCGCAGAGTAAAACAAATCAACAATCGCAAAGGAATAAGGTAAAATTACAGGTTTTTAGTCAATTTACTATAGTTTTTTACATTTCGGTTAAAAACCGGTTTCTGGACTCGATAACCGGTTATTAACCGTTGCCAAATACAGGCGGTTAACCGGTTTTTCGGTTAACCGGTTAACCGGTTTGCATTCCCTATCCTCGTAAATGTTTTGATATGAAACCCACCTTTATGTAGGTAAGCCGCTTGTTCTCATGTTACTGGTGACCATAAGAAACCTTACTCGGAACACCATAAAGCTTCGCTAAGACGGATTTGGACAAAAACCTCTTGACCGACTTCCTGTACAAGTATTAAATATCTCTATTTCCTTGACAAACTTTAGTAACGCAATAAAGTACCTAATGCATTTCTTTAGTAACATTATTATCAGTGAATTCGTTGAATCCGTTTTGTGGGGCTTATATCTTAATAGGGCGAATATCGGTGGTCAAGGTGGTTGGAATGTTTGTACAAAAATACGTTGACAATTGTTGCCTTCTATTTATATCATGAAGCATCTGAATTTCCCGCACTGGCACATTTGTCGGAAATATACGGATTATTTATAACCGCGTCCATTATAATCCTCTGGGTAAAATTTTCAAACTACCACGATTCATCCCGTTTTCAAGCAAAATTTCGTTGAACTATATATATTCAGTATAGGTAGGTACCATACTAATCATCAATCTAGTTGAAATCAAAAATAACAGTCGGTAATATTGGTAATACTGTCTGACAATATTTGCCAATATCGCCTACCTAATTATTATGAACATACCTTCGATACACTTTACCATCTGCAACATTATATCACGTGTGGCCTCCCCTTGGAGCATGAACCCGCTCTCGACTCCGCAAGGGCCCTCGAAGCGAATTTACCCTTCGAAGAATACCTCCTCGACCGAAGAGTATCTCCGGTATTTTACCGATTTATTGTATTTTTTTAGGAGTTTGACATATTTTGGTGATGTTTCTATTTCCTTTACGTAAAGAGCAATGTGTGCACAACTTCCTTTTTAAGGTTCCGTACCAAAATGGTAAAAAAGGAACCCTTACGGTGCGACTGTCCGTCTGTCCGTCTGTCACAGCAAGATATCTCAGGATCTACTGATGCTATCGACTTGAAATTTGGAATAGTGTTAAAAACCGCTAAACCAAGGCTATTGGACGGAAAAAAAATCTTATGCCTTTTTTACTTTTTTTTTAAAGGGGTCCGTAATGGGACTGAAATTTGAAAGTAGGGCTATTATATTGAGTGGGATATCAAATGAAATGGCTTGATTTGTAGCTTAAAATGCCGTTTTTTTTCTTAAAAGTAGTTTTTGATTTATGACGAAAAACGTCAAAAAAAAATACCATTCCCCTTATTATCTTCGAAGTTACTGAACAGAAAAATCTGTAATAATTACCAATTATTGTCATCCTAAATATTACAGGAAAAATATAAGGGTTTTCCTAACTTGCACCGTTTTTGAGAAATTTGCAATAATCGTAATACATACTTATTTGCTCCTACTAAACTAATCGCCATAGAGTTTTTCTTGAACTATTAATGTATCTACTTATGAGTTTGTACGGAACCCTCGGTGCGCGAGTTCGACTGGCACTTGACCCGTTTTATTTATTATGTGCATATACTTTACAGATAGTCTGAGTTAATCTTTTACTTTAAACATACATTTTTCCCTCAGTACATCGGCGCGGAATACTACCTATAGAGGTATTTATTTTATTTTATTGAGTGTTATTGTCACTTTGCACTTTTGATTTTGACACATATTTTGATCAAAAATAGGGCTTTTTTATCGTAAGCTTGGATTCTATAAACGTTTTACTTATACTTTTTATTCTTCGTTACTTTGATCAAAAATATAAGGTTTATTTTTAAAGTGCAAACAGTTCCAATTTTGAGAAATTTCTTGCTCTGTTTGTACAGTAATAACAAACATCAACATTGAAGATGCTTGCCTACTTTTATAATAAACAGATAATGAATAAGGACGTTGCTTTGATAAACGAAAAAGTGTTTACAGAAGCTAATAAGTTTCGTAAATTATTTGTATAAAAGCTAACAATTTATTTTTATCGGACGAACAGGCGCCTCTTCTGATCATTAAATTTCTACCTCGAATTTTATATTTGTAAATTATCTTTAAATCTTATTCACTAAAAACAATAGTACCAAGTCCGAAGTGATACTCTTAATAGGGTGAGAGATGCGTTTAAATGATGGCTTTAGAGCGTTTGTAGATATTCTAATTCACCAGTAGCAAAGCAATTAGCAATACATACTTATTATATTATTAGATTGTTTTCTTAGCGGAATAAACAAATTTGTCATAAACAATTTTTGAAAGTTGAATTGCAGAAGCAATTAGATTAGACTAAAAATTAAGTATATACACATTTAATGACTGCCTCTTATTCACTACTTACTGTAGGTATACTTACTCATTTAAAACGGTAAAATAGGGTAATCGGTATAAAATGAAGACGTATTTCATGTCAATTGTCACTTATGGGTAATGGGTACTCGTATAGCAATAAACAACAACCATGAGGGTGTGGATGGACCATAGGCCACTCTAGTAATTTTCAATCAACAAATGCTCCCATAAAAATCACCATTACCTTCCCATAACCAAGATATATCTGGGCACGCAGCGTCATCTAATGACCGCTTATTACAAAGAACGGAAACGTAATCTGCAGTAAAGATTCTCCCTTATAAATCTTCACACCTCTATATCCACGATCATTGAGCAAATTACACGTTCATAACACCGACCAATCTGTCATGACCCGCGGGCGACTTCGGCGACCCCCACTCACGTCTAAATAGAGTTATTGTCAGGGAGGCAAGGCAGGTCAGGTTAACTGGAAGCAGTATTGCATGCTTCTATTCTAGCGGACAATACATTGAATGGAACTTCTCGCACAATGGCCCAAGCCGGGATCCGTTTAAAGCACATTGATTGGGTCTCCGATGAAGGTTTTTTTGGGCCATAGATACAAAAGCGCCGATAGATCTGTAAGTTTTTATTTCAACTAAGGTCAAAGGTTTCATCGAAACACAATAGAAGAATACAAAATAGAAGAGACAGCTAAAAATATTTTTGAACATTAAAATGTTTTGAAGTTCTTCTTTTGTAACTATAAACAAACGTTTTTTTTTGTTTTTCCCGAATATACTCCCTTTCTTGCAAAAAAATCAACTTAATATTTATTATAGTTTTAAACAGATTTTTCAATTAATAAATGTAATCCTTATCAGTCAGTTATTATAAAAAAGCTTTTAATTTCGAGGTCTGAATGAAAAAATCTAAAGTACCTACCTTACCAAGATGAAAGACCCCAGATTATCTTCCCTCAAGTAAATCAATATTATTGGACGTCGGCGTAAATATAACCTGTCTATTGAATTCTCTCCCTTCATCGCGGTTTAGGGCTCTGAAAAGTAACTAAGGTGTATGTATGGGATCACCAATCCCTCGGCCTTTTCAGAGCATCCCCTTTCACGAGAATTTCGCACGAAATGGCTTAACACAAAAGGAGTAGGTACTAGTAGGGATATGTCGCATCGTTCATCGATAGATTCATCGAAAAAGTCGTTATTAAAAAAGAAAAACTTATTCCTTAATTGGCACTGAAACAAAAGGTATCATCTTGTGTAAAGCGTCGTCTAACAAGAGTCGCAAGTCATTGTTCAGCGCTCGTAGTTCACTGCGGAAACAGTAAAGCAGCACGACAGGTATCGCTGAACTAAAAATCCAACTGTCATAAAACCCCTCGCAATTTTCCAGGTGGAATTACAAAAGCAATCCTTGAACAATAACAGGCTCTCAAAATAACCAGTGCAGGATACCTAGGCATTGTGCAACGCCGACGCTTCAGACCACTCAAAGTTCCTCTTAATTAAGGGGGGGCAATACTCAAATGCTCCTCGCCCGCACCGAATAGCCCCATTCAGACGTGTGCCGTGCCGTCTGCGATGAGATAACGAAGCTCTCTCGGTTATTACACTTCTGTTTCTTTCCGTACACGACAATTTGTGTGTGATTCCGCCGTGTAGGATGACAAATTCGCTTGATTAAATTATTCGAGAGAGCTTGCACCATTGCCTCCGCGGAATGAGTATGAAAAAAGATGATTGCGCTGGGATAATGGAGCCGTTTTTTCCTTGGATAACGGTTGCCGAGGCGAGGCTTTTTTCATCTTGCCTTACATATACGCCTTTGCCTGCAATTATATTACTTATGGTTAAAACAAAATCGAATTGTAAACTTGACGAAAGCTATTAAGGATGATTGCAATTTGTTATTTATCAAGATCCATAAATTTCAATAAATTTGGCTTTGCATCTTTTCCCACGTGTAAATTGATAACCTTAGCACGACTTCTTAAAACAATACCTTCACATAGAATAATCAACAGTTAAATTATATTTTTTTAATTCTATATAAACAGAGAGGCTTCAGCTGAATTAGAAATTGTCGACGGTATTAATTGAACGTTTAACTATGTTTTATGGCTCTGTCCTGGCCAGGATCTTGTTATCAAGCCAAGGTCTATGGCTGGTTCCTAGTACCGTTACGTACTCGCCGTACTAGGACTCGCCGAACGAGATCGTTAAACATGGCAATAGGAATAAATGCCGTCAATTGATCAATTCTCCTATAATGTTTCTAGCCGTTCCAAGAATTATCTGCCGAGAAAAGTAGTTAAAGATAATCATCATTGCAGCTTTACAGTTAACACTCCATCTGAACATCATACAAGGCACGTAATTCGACAATCGTGTATCGTTTTAATAACAATAGATTATTTAAAAATTGACTAAACTTATATTTAAGAATTATTAGTAACACGGTTTTATGAATCATACGAAATAGTCATTGAAATTTAGGTACTTATTTGACTAAGGCTTGACAATGATTACCTACACAATTATCTATGGCTCAGAATATATACCAATACCGTATTGATTCACAGTAGAAATAAACATAGGGCTCTTGATGTTTGTTTATTCGTGGGAAGAGAACGCGTCTCGCAAACAACAATTGTTTTTCTTGCCCGCAGTGTTTTGATTGAAGCTATTTGCTCCTTCTATTGACAAAGGAGGTGTATTTAATTGGTCGGGGATAAAATGATCTACTCCATGTGCATTAGCTGTAAATATATATGCATGTCGACGTCAGGGGGGTCGTCAGGATATCCATCAGATTGCCAATAATCCGCAGTCGAGTGTAGGTTTCCATCGGTTGGAGCTCGATACTATCACTAACTAGTCATAATAAACGAAGAAATGCACTAAGGCTGGGTGCGGGATGTGTCCCTTCGCCCCAAAGGCTCAGACCAACCATCACTGACTCCAATTCCTTGTCCAGCACAATTCACCATTTTTCCGACATGCAAAACAATAACAGAACTAAGTCAATTTTGAATGAACGTCATTGTATCACAACCAAACATACTCAAGCATAGACAAATTTGACATTCCTTCGTGGGGAAAACTCCGACACTGCGACATGTAATATAAAATGTTAAATGAAGTCGCTGCATTATTGCGAAATTTTGTTTAGCCTAAACTGTTCCTTAGTTAACAATTTCCCTTTGAGGTACGGCGGACCCTAAAAAGGCACTTCGACAGTTCAGAAAGATCAATTTATAAAGTAAATTTCACAAAAGACATTGAGAGTGGTGATTAAAGATTGAAGCAAACTGGCTCACAATAATCTTGGTCAGACAAACGAAATATATTCTATACTTAGTTATAGTAGTCCTCGTTTTCTCTTCACCTTCAATAAGAATCGGACGACACTGCAACACTGATTCTTGCTTGACAGCATGAGCCTGGACCAAGCCTTATTTGTACCGGGCTTAGTTTTTTCACTTTCAAGCCATTCTTCTCGCTAGACGGAGAGTCATCGACCCTGCGCGCGCGCCGTAGTATTTACCTTGATCGTGTGTTGTGACGTAACGTACTAACGGCGATACAAGGTTGGATTTATTTGGCTTTTTTTGCCATTTAATATAATCAAGTTGCATTTAATGCTTTATGAATGGTTGTAGTGTACGTTTGTGTACGTGTGTGTGTTTATCATACAAGTGTCTGTCAATATAAAACTGGGTATACCTACTTAGAACGGGATTTTTAGAGAAAGGTAGTGGTAGTTGTCTTGGTGGTGACCTAAGACCAGAGCTATCTCGTGTTTTTCGTCGACATTGTCAGTTCTCTTCATTGTCCTGATCATTATACCAAAAAACGCAATTTGTGCTCATCTTGCGCCACACCCACCCCTCGAAGGTTATGGGTACCTAGTCTCTTCAATAGTATTTGTACTAGTGACCACTGTAAAGAAATACCTAATTAAATGTAAAATAATCCTTACAGTCGACGCTACGGTAGGTATCTAGGTATTCTGTTTAGGTCGTAGAACACTCATTAATTCGTGTAAACCTACTCGCCCACATAATACCGAATATACTTAATCGCGCTTTAATTCTAGATTAGGATCACTGACCTCTGCTAACGAGGCGAAGAAAAGCGGGGAGCTGTGACTCCTAGGTGGAATTGTCTTGTTAAAGAAATCTAAAACTAAACCGCTTTCCTGACAATAAGGTATAGGCACCTTAATCATCCCCTAATCAGGCTACTATTTTATCGCCAAAAATTTAATAATCGTAACAGAAACAGAATAAAGGGAGGGACCATGGCAAAAAAAGATTGCTTCTAAGTCACATCATGCCATGCATCCCTGGCGTGCGAGTGTTTTTTTGGCAAACTCCAAAATTGATGTGACGCCATATCATAATTATCACCATATCATACCCTCGCCACGACTATACTGAAGACATTTTTTTTGTTTTTTTATTGTTCTGTAGCAATAGAAAATTGAGATTTTTTTCCAAAATCGCAGAATAATAATCCATCCTCTACTTAAAATCGCCTTCCTATATATTTCATATTAATAGCCATAAGTAAAGTCATAGAATCACAAGTAAAATAAATTGCAAGTTTCATAAGAAACTTGGCAACTCGGGCAGCCAGCAGGCATTTAACGTATTCTAATGGGGTAAATTTAAAATTCTTGCAAGTGCTGACTTAGCTAGTGCGTCATGCTGCAATCATAGGGCGGCGACCCCGGTCGATAATGCTTTCATTATATATTTTGCTTTTTATCGACCAGTGGTCGTTTTAGATTAATTTGAGGTTCCTTTTTTCGATCGCTAGAGGTTTTTGTGAGAGAAGAGGCTGTATTTACGTATTATGCTATGCTTTGAAATATTTTGTCAAAGTGTAGTATTCTTGTATATTGATTATATTAATATATGTTATTAGAAGTGTTAAAATTTAAATGACATCAAATAAACATATTGCGCACTAGCGCCACCTGTTGTGAGAATATAGATAAGTAAGACTTAATTATGCTATCTGTGGTTTTGTACCTTTTTTAAAAAATAAACTTCTTCCTTTGTCAGCATTCAAACTGAAACGTTGTTTTATTAGGTTATGGCCCAGTTATGCCTTTTAGTTAAAGTTAAAAGTAGTAAAAGTCAGTGTTTTTTACTAATTAGCTTAGGCTGTGCTGTTCAGTTTGTGACTGTTTAATGGTTGAGACAAATCAACAGAAATGGCGTCAAATTCCTTTCTAACTAATGTCCCTAAGTTGAAAGGGCGGGAAAATTACCCAGAATGGGCTTTTGCGGTGGAGAACCTGCTAGTTTTAGAAGGCATGGAGAATTGCATCAAGCAGGAAACAATGGCCACAGCAGATACGGCCGCGGCGGCGGCGTACGACGCGAAAGCCAAAGCCAAGTTGATTCTAACCATTGATCCATCATTATATGTTCACATTAAAGAGGCTACATCGACTAAGGATTTGTGGCAGAAATTAAAAACCATGTTCGACGATTCCGGCTACTCGAGAAGAATAACATTGTTGAGAAATTTAATTTCAATACGACTCGACAATTGCGACTCCATGACGAGCTATGTTACTCAGATTATCGAGACAGCGCAAAAATTAGCAGGAACGGGTTTCGCGGTGAACGATGAGTGGATTGGAAGTTTATTATTGGCAGGATTACCGGAAAAATATTTGCCGATGATCATGGCCATAGAACATTCCGGAATCGCCATTACAGCTGACGTTGTAAAATCGAAGCTCATTGATTTGGCAGGTAACGATTGTGAATCCGGAAGTGCGTTTATCGGCAAAGGACAGAATTGGCGACAAAATCAGGCTGGCCACACTAAGTATGACGGCGCTAAACAATATGGCGTCGGATCTCATAATAGTGTCAAATCTGTCACTGTCAATAACAAAACGAAAATAAAGTGCTACCGGTGTAAAGAATTTGGACATTACAAAAACCAGTGTAAATTAAACAATCAACAGCCCGATAAAATCAAGAAAACAAACGCGTTTTCCGCAGTTTTTCTCAACGGTAACTTTAGTAAACAAGATTATTTTCTGGATAGTGGAGCAAGTTTTCACATGACAATGGATGAAAATATGATCCAGAATGCATCACATACGCCGATTGCTAAGGAGATAATAGCAGCTAATAATTGTGCTATGCCAGTGTCATGCTCGGGTGATGTGGACATTATTACGGTAACTCCTGAATGCAAGTACGAAGTCACGATGAAAAATGTTGTTTGTGTTCCTAACCTCTCCACGAACTTAATATCTGTTAGTCAACTGATAAAAAACAATAACAGAGTGGAATTCAAGAAGGATTGTTGCCATATCTACAACAGACAGAATGAGTTGGTGGCTGTGGCTAATTTGGTTGATGGCGTCTATAAATTAGTCATTGAGCAGAAACAGTGTTTGTTTACACCCTCATCAGCAAGCAGCGAATTGTGGCACAGAAGGTTAGGCCACTTAAATATGAACGACATGAACAAGATGAAGAATGGTGCAGTGACAGGGGTGTCTTACAGTGACAAGACAGTGATTGACAAGAATACATGTACAGTGTGCTGCGAGGGCAAGCAGTCGCGTTTGCCATTTGGCCATGCAGGAACCAGGAGCACTGAAGCGCTGCAAGTTGTCCATGGCGATGTTTGTGGACCGATGGAGGTGACGTCTATTGGAAAAGCAAGGTACCTACTTTCTTATTCTTGTCGATGATTTCACTCGAATGGCCTTTGTTTACTTTCTCAAAGCAAAAAGTGAGGTCTTTAAGTACTTTAAAGAATTTAAGGCTATGGCTGAGAACCAACAGAATAAAAGGATCAAAACATTTCGAACAGATAATGGCTTAGAGTTTTGCAGTGGCGAATTTGAAAGCTACTTGAAAGAGGCTGGTATAGTTCATCAAAGGACCAACGCCTACACACCAGAACAAAATGGTTTGAGCGAGCGTTTCAATCGAACAGTTGTGGAAAGGGCTCGTTGTATGTTGTTCGATGCAGGTTTAGGCAAGTCTTTTTGGGCGGAAGCTACCAATTATTCAGTGTACCTTAGAAATAGGTCTGTTGCATCAGGTCTACAGAACAAAACGCCGTTTGAACTATGGACAAATAGGAAACCAGATCTCAGTCATGTTCGGGTATTTGGCAGTCGAGTGATGGCCCATGTGCCAAAAGAAAAAAGGCTTAAGTGGGATACTAAGTCGCGGCAGCATATTCTTGTTGGCTATTCCGATACAGTCAAGGGCTACAGAATATATGATCCCACCAGGAGATGCGTGATCATGAGTAGAGATGTAATTATTCATGAAAGCGCACCACGAGTAGACACCACGGTATCAGTTCCAGTGGGGGATCATTGTTTGGCGGATAACCCATGCAGCGATGTAGAGGAAGTAGATGTAGAGGTGAAGAGCGAGCCTATGGAATTGAATGTGAATACTTCAACTGACTCAGATTATGAAATTGCTCAAACTGATATGGATGTATCTTTACAGCAAACAGAAGAGTCTGAAAGGAACTTGGCCGTTGAACCAGTAGCTGAGGCCGTCGTCGAGCCAGTTACTGAAACAGTTGCCGAGTCAGTCACTGATCCAGTACAGCCACCTCCACAGCCAGTAACAAACCAGAAACGAATCAGGAAGCCGCCTCAAAGGTATGGTTTTTCTAATCTCTGTGAAGCATCACCTACATCTTATCCTGAAAACCTGAAAGATCCGTCTAGCGTCCGTGAAGCTCTGGATAGTCCAGATAAAGAAAAATGGATTGAAGCAATGCAGGACGAGTTGCAAGCGTTTGAGGACAATAATGCTTGGTCCCCGGTGGATCAATTGCCCTCAGATAAAACATTAGTGCAGTGTAAGTGGGTTTTCAAAAGAAAAGTGAATAGTGATGGTAGTGTACGTCATAGAGCGCGTTTGGTTGCCAAAGGCTACACGCAACGGCCTGGTATAGACTTTGATGAGACTTTCTCGCCGGTTGTCAGATTTTCAACGCTTAGAATGTTATTTGCATTGTCAGTGCAATTAAACTTAGATGTAACTCATTTAGACGTTAAGACGGCCTTCTTAAACGGTCTCTTGAAAGAGGATATTTACATGATTCAGCCAAATATTTCAGATGTAAAGACAAAAACAATTGTTAAGCTGAATAAAGCCATTTATGGCCTAAAACAGTCCTCTAGGTCGTGGTATGAGCGTGTAGAGCAATGTTTGTGTGATTTGGGGTTCAAAAAGAGTCGTATAGAGCCATGTATATTCACAAAAATGAATGATAATGTAAAAATCATTATAGCTCTATATGTAGATGATTTCTTTGTTTATTCAAACAATGCATCAGAAACTGAGAAAATCATTTCTGTGTTGAGTTCTAAATTTAAAATCAAAAATTTAGGACAGGTTCAGCAATGTTTGGGTATGCGTGTTAAAATTGATAAAAAATGTAACACTGTAACTCTAGATCAAGAACAGTATGTAGAGCAATTATTGGATAGATTCAATATGTCTAATTGTAAAGTTGCTAGTACTCCAATGGAATGTAAATTGGAAATAAGTAATAGTGAGACTTCAAACACTGAGATTCCTTACCAACAGTTGATTGGGAGCCTTATGTACTTGTCAGTACTTACAAGGCCAGATATAGCATTTAGTGTTAGTTTTCTGAGCCAGTTTAATAAATGTCACAATAATGAGCATTGGAATTATGCAAAAAGGATTCTCAGATATTTGAAGAGTACCAAAAATTACTGTCTAAAATATGTAAAACAAGAACCTGAGTTAATGGGATATGTAGATGCTGATTGGGGCAGCAATTATGTTGATCGAAAATCCTACACAGGTTATTGTTATTTAATGTCTGGTTCGGCTATATCCTGGGAGAGTAAGAAACAGCGAACTGTAGCATTGTCAAGTATGGAAGCCGAATATATGGCGATATCTGAGGCATGTAAAGATGCCATATATTTAAGGGCATTGCGGTTTGAACTAACTGGTAATTTATGTTCTGTGACTTTGTACAATGATAGTCAAAGCGCACAAAAGTTAGTGGCAAATCATGTATGTCATAGAAAAAGTAAGCATATTGATATCAGATATCATTTTGTGAAAGATGCAGTTAATGATAAGATTATCGACATTCAATATTTGCCAACTGCTTCTATGTCAGCCGATGTTTTGACAAAAGCCCTAAGTCCTATGAAACATAATAATTGCATTATGGGTTTAGGAATTAGTCTAGTTAACAGTTAAAATAAAATTGTTGTTGATAGGAGTCATGTATGTTTATTTGTTGTAGTGGGGGTGTTAAAATTTAAATGACATCAAATAAACATATTGCGCACTAGCGCCACCTGTTGTGAGAATATAGATAAGTAAGACTTAATTATGCTATCTGTGGTTTTGTACCTTTTTTAAAAAATAAACTTCTTCCTTTGTCAGCATTCAAACTGAAACGTTGTTTTATTAAGAAGTATCATGTGCTTATTTATAATTAAATTGGTAGGACGAGATATCTCGAGGTTGGCCCATTTAGTGGCATTGAATGGCAGCATTTCCATAGATAATAATATGCAATTTGTTTCACGACAGTGCATCAACTATTCATTGGGTAAAGCCGCATAATTCCGGCCATTTTGACATTATTTTTATCTTTACCTTCAGTAAAATTATACATTGAAAACTAATATACGTAAAATATATAGTCTCCATCGCGGTTTTAGTCAAAGGAGCCTTTATTTACGTAAAATAACATACCAATACAAACCATAGTGTGCGTGTGGATTGAGTGAGCACCATTCTGAAATAAAAAAAAAACATCCTGTTCATTTAGTAAAAGTTCTAAAACAATTGTAAAACTAAATCTCTGTATTTGTAAAAAGATAAATCAAAAGATATAACCTTTAACGTGTGCTCACTCAGTTCTCACAAACTACCAACGAAATCAGGGAATGTATTCATTTAACATATAATATTTATATACGAATCTTTAGTAAAACCTATGCTAAACTTACCTTTATAATTTGTAGATCACCTAGTAACGTATTTAAGATTTTACAAATAATTTCTTATGCTCACTCAATCCGCACACTTTCGAAAACCCGATTTCTGATGAAAAAACTGAAGATTTAAACTGCTATATATGTGTATAGTTTAGTAAAACTAATCTGGGAATTTGTAAAATACAAAACGAACCACTAACGTGGCAGGTTTTTGGATAATAAATGTTTGTGAATGCTCACTCAGTCCACACGTTTCAAGTAAGTTAAAAATGTAAATATCTCAATATTTGTAGTATTACATAAACTATAAATTACTTCAACTTTTAGTAAAAATGTTTACTAAATATCCACCATCTAATATTTTATATTCGTTGTCTGTTTTTAAAGATATTCAATTGCAATTTTTCTAATGTAAGTAGATCGATTAGATTGACCACACTTCATTATATTATGGTCATATCCAAAATACAGTTCATTTAAAAAATATATGAGATCAAAAAGGTTACTACCCCTGGTACGTCACTTTGACATTGAAAGATGTTTTTTTTTATTTTTTGATCTCGGATTAAATCTTTTACAGTAAATGAAAGGTAATAATTACGGATCAGGTAACTCTTAATTGTAATAAGTATGTACTAACCTAATCAAAACAATTGTTTACTTTAAAATTTAATTCATGGATATGACCATAATATAATAAAGTGTGGTCAACCTAATCGATCTACTTACATTAGAATAATTGCAATTGAATATCTTTAAAAACAGACAACGAATATAAAATATTAGATGGTGGATATTTAGTAAAATTTTTTACTAAAAGTTGAAGTAATTTATAGTTTATGTAATACTACAAATATTGAGATATTTACATTTTTAACTTACTTGTAACGTGTGGACTGAGTGAGCATTAACAAACATTTATTATCCAAAAACCTGCCACGTTAGTGGTTCGTTTTGTATTTTACAAATTCCCAGATTAGTTTTACTAAACTATACACATATATAGCAGTTTAAATCTTCAGTTTTTTCATCAGAAATCGGGTTTTCGAAAGTGTGCGGATTGAGTGAGCATAAGAAATTATTTGTAAAATCTTAAATACGTTACGAGGTGATCTACAAATTATAAAGGTAAGTTAGCATAGGTTTTACTAAAGATTCGTATATAAATATTATATGTTAAATGAATACATTCCCTGATTTCGTTGGTAGTTTGTGAGAACTGAGTGAGCACACGTTAAAGGTTATATCTTTTGATTTATCTTTTTACAAATACAGAGATTTAGTTTTACAATTGTTTTAGAACTTTTACTAAATGTACAGGATGTTTTTTTTTATTTCAGAAGGGTGCTCACTCAATCCACACGCACACCAAACCATATTATATCCGTAAGTTCCACAACGTAGAGTTCTTCAAAATTCACAGCAATTTTAGTACTTACCTAACATAGAAAGCCAAGAGACAACTTTGTGGTATTTGAACATAGTTAAAAAATAAATGATATGAGTTAATACATATAAGAAGCAAGATAGATTCTGCAAAGCTTGATTTAACAATTATGTTTCAATAACATTGAAAGCAAGTACACGGGAAGGTACAGCCGAAACGTCTTCTGCCTCATAACTGTATCGCGTACGTGCTCGAGAGTGCCCAGAGATTCTTCGCCGGCTTGATGGTTAATTCCTCCGGACTAGAGCACAGCGCTTTTATAATACAGATTTTTGTAATGATACAATTTACTATACTTAGAACAACAAGTTGTATTCTCACGAGCTGTAGCAATTAGTTTCAGTTACTTTATCAGGAACTGGCTGGCGACTACATTAAACGTCTGCAGATACTTATTCAAATAAAATTGCAATGAATATTCATTGTTACTGAAATGCTGAAATATGAACGACTACTATTTAATTGCCTACTTCTATATTCGTTTTAATCTTTATACGGTCAAAATTATTTACTACTAATACTAGTCCACACACCTTTTAAATCTCAGCTTTAAGTAATGCTATGCTATGCTACTAAGAGTTATACAGAAAAAAATATAAAACAAATCTATCTGGTCTGGTTTGTGAAATATTTATTTACTATTTTTCTGATGAATTGAAGGTATACGTTATTTCCTGATGACTACTGGATTATAAATATTATTATTATCCTTCACAGAACATTTGAGACCAGTTTTTATCCTGGTTCACAAAAGAAAGCTCAATATTAATGAAAATACGTACATCTAACTACTCTACAATCATGGGTCTTCCCTTGTTTGAAATAACACACACGTAGTAAAAACGATCATTCACGATTGTTTACTCTTATTTTGATTCAACTTGGAACAAGATATTTGTTATTTGAATCGAATAAAACTACTTACGTAGAGTTTGAAGAAAATGCTTTGACTGTGGAAAGAAAATGTGACGTGATAGAATATTTCTGTTAACACTTTAAGGTATAAAGAAGATGGTATAACATATTTATTTATATTTCATCACACTTGCTGATAAAGGGTGTTATAACACGCGCGCTTCTAGACCAGCTCGAGCCGATTTACCTCCCGTGGGTTATAAAAATCTATAACTCCCACGGGTGGAAAAACTGTATGAAAATCTATAACTCCCGTGGGAGTTATGAGTTTAGTTTTAAAATATAGAACTTACCCGTACGTCATTTCAAACTAAGGAGGTTTCAAAACCTAATTACACATTTTATTTTGAAAATCAGAACAATCTGGCGCTATTGCCTGTCAAGTTTGATAACTAAACGCAGTTCTTAGCATTACCTGTAGAAGACTATATTGAAAAAGTTGACAGTAAATAATTTGATTTTTGTCTTATTTTTTTTCCTCGCAAATGTAATGAAAAACATTGTGTGTACCACGGGCAGTAAGGGGATTACAAACTCGAGTCATTAAAAGCCCTCCGCCTACGGCGTCGGGCTCCTAATAGACTCTCGTTAGTAATTCCCTTCTTACTACCCTCGGTGCACAATGTACTGTTTATTTCTTATTATACCTATAAACAAATATTTTTTTGACCTGTGTAATTACTTCATGATTGATATTTGGAGTTTCGGGTAGTGTAAATTAAGCTTCATCGCTCTTTGTTTACTATAAAGGCAGTAAAGATTTTCTAATGAGCAGTCTCCGTATTGTAAACTAAAGCTAACGGGTCATAAACATAAATCGAGCGTTTAAACTTCTGTGGACACATTTTTGTCGAAACCCTGCTGATTTTAATGGGATATCAGACTATTTATTAGAAGTCTGGGATCACTAACAAATAAGTAGATTAAAACCCCACAATGCAGAGATCTCGACAAAAATGTGCCCACGGAAGTGAGGTGATTTAAAAACATTAGATTTTTGACCCTTACATATCGTCGACCGTAGGCTGAATTACGGTAAGGGACAGGCAAAACAATGTCCCTTACCGTAATTCAGCCTACGGTCGACGATATTATACCGAAAATACATTATTTTGACATGTGTATCCCGAAACATTTTTGTTATTTTTATTCAAATATTTCAATATACCTCAGTTACTAAAAGCAATATCAATATTTTTATGCTCCGACAAAACCAACATTGTTTTATTTTACGTTACAAAATACACTGGGCTATAAAATGGCGCTGCTAAATTAAGACGTAAACCCCAACGAGCTGTTCAGGATTATCGAGGTTTTGCTCTTAGCTCGAATTCGTTTTTAATCTGACTTAGCGGTTGCTGTGATTAAATGTTAGTAGGGATATTTCAGAAAAAAGGAAACCCTTATTTACGGGGTCCTTTTCTTTTTGAGCATAGAGCTACTCAATTAATACGTAACATTTAAGTAATGAAGCTTTTGACAATAGGTTTCTCTTCATATTCTTTTGACGACCACATAATGCCTTCGCATTTATTCTACTAACCATTTTAATATTTTTAATAAAATTCCAGAGTAATTATTTTTCCTTCAACTTTTTTCATTGGGTGGGATCTAGGACTTCCAAGTCGCGATTGGGTGTCATGTCAAGTCAAGTTTGTGTAAATTATATAAGTTAAGTCCTCTCCTGGATTGCTTTCAATGTGCAGATACAGTTATTTAAAGTAAGATCATATATCAGCAGGGTTGTATATTTAACGGGTTTTAGAAAATATGTTTTAAATGTATCTGATTCTTATACTCGTATTATTATTACTCTAGATTTATATACGGGATTGAATGAAACGAGGGACTTTTCTCATAATAGAAAATATAGTATCATATATTTGATGTAGAATCGAGTCGATCAGCAATAGTTAATTAAATGCTTGTAATAATGAAGAAAAACAAAACTATCAAAATAATATTTTTTAACATTTGGACTGTGGCGGCATAGTTTATTTGGAGAAAATAGTGTACTCAGGTTAAACAATGCCAAATTTGCAGGAAAGTCCCTCGTTCCGTTCCACCCTGTATATCTCTAGCCCTTCTAAAAAACTTGCCCATGCAGACAACATGCATTTGCGTTGAAATTAAAACAGGTTAAATGAGGTAAAATGCTGTTGTCATTTTACTGAATGTTAAAGCACTTCAGATCGGTATTCTCATGTTCTAAAAGCTTATTGAAACTGCACCTTATAAAGGTTAGGTATAGTAACAGCATACTTAAACAAGAGAAGTGAGAAAAGAATATCAACGTGAACGTGAAATGTTTACGGCGACACCGCATGATTTCTGTCAATAAGCGAAGTAGATCGACTCCGGAGACAAACGAGCCGGATCCGCCATCGCGCCCGGGTCTCCTCCCTATTCGTCAGGCCTAAGCTCGCCCTCCACGCGTCGTACGTCACACGCGTGAGCTGATTTACAACTAAATCGTAAAATCGGAGCGTTTTGGGGTTACGTAAAGTTTTAGGACCCCTTAAAATACCGAGTCTAAGCCTGAGCTGAATTTTGGTATTATAAAGCAACTTTTTCTAATAAAATTGTTATGTTTATCGAGATTTTTATCAGCTTACAATTCATTCAGATAGTAGTAGTGAGATCCTGACTTAGGTTATTGCTTTATTTTTTTTTATAGGTACAGAACCTGAAACCAAATTGGCAGAGCAGCTGCGCCCTGTGCTTTCGTTCGAAAGAAATTCACTGCCAAATGAAATCGTTTATCTTCAAACGGAATAACGCATGATGTCTGCTATTCGGAATGCAGATTAGTTTTTTTCGGTAAATTTCTCCCTTCCTTTGTGGAAAAATGGAGATATCGATGTTAGTTAAACGCCGACGAATATTAAAAGCTATTCCAGTACCGAGTGTTTTCGGCATTCTCTGTCAATGTACGTCTATAAATTTGGCTCTTATTTTAACTTTGAAAGTACTCGCATAAATATTAAATTAGAGGCTTTAATCTCAAGGGTCTTACGGAGTGGTTTCTGACAGACTCTTATATCTATAACTGCTACAGTTATTTTACACTTATCACTATAACATGTTTTGCACGTTCTATGTAAAACCTTGAAGGCGCGAGGTGATTTTAACACACTTAAAAGCAAAAATAACTGGATAGTATAATACTAGGGTTGCATAACAAGTCCGGTATCATTTCCTAGCGGTGTACAACAGCCCTCGAGGCGCTCTCAAAGCGAGTGCCACTCGTATCGCGGACACGGACACCCCGGAGCTCCTAACCAGTCACGCCCTCCTTCTAAAGCTTTTACAATAGACCGGTCTCTATAGTTCCTTGTATCCTAGTAACTCGCATGCAAATTCATAATTATGCTAACAGATATGGTTAAGTAGTAAAAAATCCTGAATCTTTAAAGTTTTTAATCATGTTTTCACCTGTCTTCGGTATTTTACATACCTAATGGAAAGAAAACCCTTTTAAGGTTTCAGTGAATATTGTGTAGAGACAAAGCGACCATTAATCTGCATTCATACGCGCACGCTCGTCTCGCCGCCGGGACGGGCTCATTTGTCAAAATCACTGGCTTTTTGTCCGTTTTGCGCTCATTTTCCTCCTCATTAACTCTTAAAATGAAACAGTTAACTACAGAACCTATGAATTTGTCAGTAAAATATTTATGTTTTGTTACAGATGACGATAAAATGAAGTGAAATCTTCCCACGTCAATATCGTAAAAGGTAAGGTGATAAAACTGTACGGTATCAAACTGTCGCTTCACATGTATCTTCTTCGCTACGCGTCTCAAAAACTATATTTTATGTCGCTTTTAATTCGGAAGGAATATTTAATATACACATCCAATTTTGAAAAATCCAGTAGCTTCTTAAAATTACAATATGGAGATTGAATAACTGGATTGGTATCGTTTCATGTTAGTCGAGGGTCGTAAACTGGAAAGTTATTGGTGATTTCGTGATATAATTCCCGTTTTATTGAGCGGGTACGATGTAAGTTAAAACGTATCTTGAATTATTGATATTATTCAATTAAAAAATAACATTAGTTACTAACTTTAATTGCAATTGCTTTGTATATGTAACCATTTGGGTTAGTTAGATTAGGAAACGATATGAAAGTAAGTATTCCATAAACCGCGGCTTGATTGGTTATGTCGTTTATCATGGGTTTCTGCACGTAGATTAGAGTAATACTTACGTTATTCTGAAGAGTTTTATACCAAAAAAAACGAATACCTCTGTGCGATTTCCGATTGCCCATAATGGAAATTTGGCTGACCAAACGGGATACAAATTAAATTATGCGAGGAATCAAACAACAAGGCCAAATTACCAAACTATATCAGAAACCATATGACAATGTTATAGTTAATTAACCATTTTATGGAATGCTGAAGTTATCCAAGCCGTAGTTATAATATACCATTTAGCAAATAAAGATGCGCGAATGAGACTCAAATTAATTGGTGTTGTGATTTACATTTTCCCATTTACAAATGGAACCAACTGGAGGAAATTATACTGGATGCCAATCGTAGCTGATAATTGGAATCGGGTTGAATCAAAAATATTAATCACCAGTTGTTTCTGACAATGTTTAAAAAGGCTATTATTTTACAGTCAGCAAATTTAAGAAGTCTTGGTCAATTTTTTAACCGGACAATCTAATAATACGAAATCATGACTTAAATACGTTATTGAGCTCTACGTAAAACGCATAAAATTATTCAAAATATTGGACTATTTAGGGGTTTTTGCAAAATATCGGTTACGAGCCCTGGTTTTTTGTTGCCATTTATCTTTCTCCTGAAAACTATAAGTGAGTCGGTGAAGCTATTACCGCTCCAAGGGACATAACGTATTTTTCCATACGGGAGGCGGAGACCTATCGGGGAGCTTAAATCCCCGCTTCGCGGGGCTCCTACTCGTATTTCCGCTGTTAGGGATTCAAGCTGACTAAGGAACCTACTTATGTTCTTACTTCTCAACTCATTGTCTTATATATGACGAGGTGAACAAGTCTTGGCCATTGTCAGTGTTTGGGCGCGAAGATGACGGAATACTCGGAAACTAACACTCCTCGTCGACGTTCAACTAATCACTTAGGTTTATTTGAAGAAACTTGCAACTGAATTACTGTGATTGAAAACAAGTTTAAGAGCCAATGGTTTAGTTCGTGAACACCATAGCATCCATCCAAATATTACCGCGCTATTCATCTTGCTGTCAACTGTCAAACGTTTCCAGCTGTCACTGCGTCTAGTGCTCTGAAATACTCCATTCGGGATACTGAATTTCCCGCTTTTTAGGGTTCCGTACCAAAATGGTAAAAAAGGAACCCTTATGGTGCGACTCTGTCTGTCTGTCTGTCTGTCTGTCTGTCTGTCTGTCTGTCTGTCTGTCTGTCTGTCTGTCTGTCCGTCTGTCACAGCAAGATATCTCAGGATCTACTGATGCTATCGACTTGAAACTTGGAATAGTGTTAAAAGTCGCTGACTCGAGCCTATTGGATAGAAAAAAAATCTTATACCTTTTTTACTTTTTTTTTAAAGGGGTCCGAAATGGGATGTGGAAAAAGAAAAGTAGAGCTATTATATCGAGGGTTTACGATGGAAAAACGCGAAATCGTTGATTTGCCATGATTTTGCGCATAGTTTTCGTGGTAACGTTAACAGTTTCCACCAAAAATATCACACCAACATAATAGGCAACTCATTAGTTTTGGGGTCAATTGACTAAATTTTGTATATTCTTATGTTTTATTACGATTGTGGGCACTTCTTTCATGCACGTTTTCAAAATTTGCCAAAACATGCTGTCATTTTCGGCATTTAAAGCCTAAACTGTCTGAAGTTATGAAACATGATGTACATTTTTAGAAACGTAATAAAATGTTCTATTTCCTCAGTTGACCAAATTTGCGATTTTTTATGTTTTCTTCAACTAATTTGATTGATGAAAACTACTTACTTTTCGTTAACTTTATGGCACGTTTTGGCTAACTAATTGCTAAACAAAAGGTCTGTTTATACATGAATATGACAAAACAACTTATCCTGTATCATAATCAATCAAAAAAAGTAACAATAAATTTAATAAAATATGTATTTAGATTCATTCAAAACTACCTATAAAACGTGACGCGTGCGCCTCGGCTCGTCATTCCGAGCCGCGGCTCTTTAGAGAACGGACGTATCGCCGATTTTAAAAAAATATTTACGTCGTGTCGAGCTTGAAGGTCGAAGAACTACAGAAAACTTTAAACTCAAAAGTCGTAAATGCCATTGTAGCCACTGGCATTTACGCCCGATTAGTCTACAGGTTTCGATATAGTATCTAAAGTTTTGGTGTATGAACGACTGTGATACTTGGTTACTGGTAATTATGAAATTATTCATTCAAGTAGATATGCTCAAGTAGATAGATGTTCGTAGGAATCGTAGGCATGTATTTGTTAGTGTAGCTAGATTATCAAGGCCTGACGCTGCACTTGGAAGGTAGTGACAGAAACCAAGTAACGGCTTACAGTAGATCCCCGTGTTTGGGCTCAAACGTATTGTCTAGTCGAGCCCTCTTTGTCTAGCTGATGGTCATGACCTGATGCTGCATTTGGAAGGTAGTGACAGGAACCAAGTAACGGCTTACTGTAGATCCCCGTGTTTGGGCTCAAACGTATTGTCTAGTCGAGCCCTCTTTGTCTAGCTGATGGTCATGACCTGATGCTGCATTTGGAAGGTAGTGACAGGAACCAAGTAACGGCTTACTGTAGATCCCCCGTGTTTGGGCTCAAACGTATTGTCTAGTCGAGCCCTCTTTGTCAGCCGATGGTCATGACCTGATGCTGCATTTGGAAGGTAGTGACAAGAACCAAGTAACGGCTTGCAGTAGATCCCTCGCGTTTGGGTAGAAAGTAATGTTTATGATTTTTTTATACTTCATTAAGAAACGTTTTACGGTTCAGCTATATAATTGTTTTAGATCAAGTAAAATGGGTAATAAAAAAGAATCATCACGATCAAAAAGAAAAAGAGATCATAAGGGCAATATGGAAAAAGCCAGAGAAGCTAAGAGGTAAAAAGTCTAAATGGTTTTGAAATTTGTCGCCATTTAATTTTTTGTGGTTTTGTGAGATTTTAATTTTTAAGTTTTATGCGAATAGTTATTGAATATGTCCACGTGCGTATTCATTGAATAAGTCCACGTGCGTGCCAGTTCATTTATTAATTTGGTATTTGTGCCATTCAAAAAAGGTATTTAATATTTATTTATAAAATTGTGAGACCATTGTTGTAGATTAAAACCAATTCAAACATTAGACACTTGTGGCAGTGTCGCAAATTTAGATGATACAGAAATCATTGTTCAAGATCAAATACAACAGGTAAGCATAGCAGTTTTTTTAGAGGTTATTTTTCTTTATAAGTACAAAGATTAAGAAAACATTTTGTTTTATTTTTTATGTGCTTTTAGGGAATTTTAACACCATCAAAGTCAAACACTGACCAAGATTTGATATCTAGCACAGACACTACTAACACGGAAACTACCACAATTGATGTATCTAGTACACAAACATCATGCGCCATAGATGAGCATACCTCTAACACTAATATCTTGGAACTGGATACGGAAACGACAGAACTTGTAAATATATATTTTTTCTCTTATATGGTATGTTCAGCACTTGGATGACCACGAATGGTTCTTAGAATTTTTTTATCAAAATCGATTCACCCTTTTTTGAGATATTCGAATTGAAATAAAAATGGCGGGAATTTTTCGTCTTTTCAAGTTGTTACATTATCTGTTTTTATGGAATATATCCAAAATTTAGCGCATTTTATTTTATCGTATATTATAGTACCTTTGGTTGAATTAAAATAATCTTATATTTATTTACGTGATTGCCTTGCAGACTATTGAAATGGAATCTACGCCCCCAGTTGCTTTTTCTTTGAAAGGGCGTCGGATACTGGACTTACAGTATTTTTTCGAACAGTTAAAAACGGTTAGTCAGCATAATCCTGCTTTTGGTTGCACCATAAGTAATGTTGATATTATAAAAGAAATTAAAGCCGGATTACAGTCAAATTTTATTCTCAAATGCAATATGTGTAATTCAACGTTCACTATCTGTAATACTGATAATAGTATTGACGACATGAAACTCAATAACGGAGCCGTTATGGGAGCTTTGATGATTGGCGGTGGATGGTCTAATATGAACGAGTTTCTTGCTTCAATGGACTTGCCTACTTTATCGCATAAAACATATATAACGTGCCATGACGAACAAGCAAAATGGTGGCAAGCCGCTGCAGAAGATAGCATGATGGAAGCTGCGAAAGAAGAAGCGGCAGAGGCTATTAAATGTGGCCACGTCAAAGATGGGATTCCAGTAATAACGGTTGTAGCCGATTGCTGTTGGTCAAAAAGGTCTTACAAAACAAACTACTCAGCATCCTCAGGAGTTGCAGCAATCATTGGGTACAAAACAGGCAAAGTTCTTTATATGGATGTTAAAAATAAATATTGCGTTGTTTGTGCCAAAGCAGCAGTTAAAAGCCGGCCACCTGTACCTCATGACTGCCAAAAAAACCATAGTGGCTCGTCCACTAGCATGGAGCAAGCCGTAATAGTGGAGGGGTTTAAAACTTCCATTCAAAACCGTAACCTCATTTATGGAACGTTGATTGCTGACGGCGATGCGAGCACTTATAAAAAAATACTGGAGAGCCGACCGTATTCAAGTGTACAAGTGGAGAAAATCGAATGCTCCAATCATCTCCTGAGAAATTATTGCGGAAAACTACTAGCTTTAATTAAAAACACCGCAATACCGCTATCGGAAAGGAGATTGTTGACAGCTGATCGCATACAAAGACTCCGCACTGCAATAAAATCAGCGGCTCGCTTTAGAAAAGCACAGTGCGTTACAATCACAGAACAAATCATCAGTTTGAAAAAGGACATACTTAATAGCCCAAAGCACGTGTTTGGCGACCACGCGGATTGTGAAACGTATTACTGTTCTGAAAGCAGAAAAGAAGAACCTAATGAGGTACCTAAGCTAAAGGCCTTATTCAACAAAATAATGGAGAACACAAGGCATATTGCTTTGCACTCCAAAAGTTTGTTGCACAATGTGAACAACAATAGGGCTGAGCAGTTCAATAGCATAGTTGCGAAATTAGTGGGAGGCAAACGAGTCAACTTTTCGCTGAAAAATTCATATACTGTTCGATGTCGTGCCGCAGTGGTATCATTTAATACTGCACGCCCACAGTATATGATTTATAAATCCAGATTTTCAAAAAGTCCAGGTAAATTAGTAGCAAGGATAACAAACTCGAAAGTTAGTACTTATGCGTGTTTTATAATATATCTTAAATGTGATATACATAATATTGATTTTCTTTACAGGAAAATCATTAAAACGCCTGGAAATGGCACGCTTTAATAAAAAGCAAAAACTAAAGCCACGCCGCTTATTCAAAAAGAAGATTGGCTTTGATAATGATAAAGGTAATAGGTTTCGTATACGCCTATGATAATTACGTTGTGTTCAGCGAAGTCTGTCTGAAGGATAAGTATTGTTATTTTACTAATTTTTAAGTCTTGTTTGGTATTTTTAAAGGTCATTACGGTGAGGAATGCCAGAAGCCTGACATGTCCGAAGAGGATTACGAAGCGTCGAAAAGTATATTCTTAAACAACCTCAAAGAACAGGTGCGCATTATTTTCAAATAGCTCTACACCATATCACCCACCGTGTTGACAAGGTCTTGCCCGACGAACAGTAGATTTACGATTAAGCATGTTAATCTAAAATATGTCGAAAGAGAGTTCCTATCAGTATGGCGTTGAGAAAAAAGATCACATAAACTATACGTATGTTGACAAAATACAATTCTATTCCAGGTCAATAATCGACATGAAATTGAGCGAGATACAGTGCTGCAAGCAGAGAGTGCGCTATGGCTGGAACTTAGAAGATGTCTGTTAACAGCATCATCTTTCAGTAAAGTGTGCAAAAGGCGCCCAAATACCAACTCAGCACCGTTGGTTAAATCAATGTTGTATTCATATTCTCTTCAGAACGTTGCTAGTATCCAACATGGGAAGACGCACGAGAAAACCGCCCTTCAACAATTGGCAACGCAAGAACAAATAATTATAGAAAAATGCGGATTATTTGTTGATGAGACGTATTTTTTTCTCGGAGCTTCGCCTGACGGTGTGTATGAAGGGGGCATTGTAGAAATAAAATGCCCCAGTTCAGCTTATGGCATGGACCCAGAAGACGCCATCAAACGAAAGTTAATTAAGTTCTGGAAGCCTGATGGAAATGTGAACCAGAGGCACGACTGGTTCTACCAGATCCAGGGGCAATTACACATTTCAAAGAGCAATGTGTGCTTGTTTGCAGTCTGGACGGGGGAAACACTTCCGCTAAAAGTGGAAAGAATTTATAAAGATGATTCATTTTGGAATCAGCAAATGGAGCCAAAATTAATCCGTTTTTATAATGACTGTCTACTAAAGGAAATTATAGACCCCCGTAAAGCCAGATCTATGGAAATCCGAGACACACGGTGTTAGTTTTTTAGAAATAAAAACTGGCCAAGAGCATGTCGGACCATGCTCAGTGTAGGGTTCCATAGCCGTAACTATAAGGTAAAAAATACGATGTAAAAAAAGTACAACAACAAATGAGCGTATCTCCATAGCAGTTACGTCCTTTTGTTGAGAAGCGTAGTTTATTGGCAATAACTTAAAAACGGTTAATTCGATCTTGTTGAAAATAATTTTCGTTGAAAGTATTAATTAAGCGTAATTTTTTTGCGTAAGCCATGATTTTTTTCATATTTTTCGGACACACGGTTTAGAAGATGGAGGGGGGGGGGGGGACAATTTACACAACTTTCGGAGCGATTATTTCCAAATATATTCACTTAATCAAAAACCTTTGTTTTTTTTTTACGAATTTAGGCACTAATTTTGTCAGTCCGGGGCGTCCTTTTTTTTAAGTGAGATTAACACGACATTTTGGAAGAATTACAGGGAATAAAAATGCAATAGGGGTATTTTCTAGATCGTTACGTCGGGAACTATCGAAAAAATATATAAATTGCACACTTTTGAAAATCTTGACTTACCGAATTCGTCTACGGTATACCCGGAGGGAACGAGTAACCCGACAAACTTTAACTATAGATTCTAACGACTATTGAAAGTAAAAAACGTTATATATAGTCAAAAAACGCGTACTTTCCAAGATACATATTTATATGTCTTTCCCGTACACGGGACAATGGTGTCCCGGCCCTTTGGGAGGCGTGCGCGGAGCCGAAGCCAACGCGTAGAGGCCCCTTTCGACAATTTAATGAAAGGCGACGTGTACACCCAGCGGATGTTGTCCCTGCCCGTGTCATGGGACGCACGCAGAGACAGCCCTCGCCAGATGCAGGGACTATTGTTGATTGATGGAATCTAACTCTACTGGGCTATGGTGGTGGAATTATGGACTAGATACTGGGCTATGGATTGAGACATGACGGCGTCTGTCAGGAAAAGTGTCTCATGGCTTTCGCGGCACTGACAGACCGTGACTTGCCCTCCGCTGATGGGCCCCTGTTAATTAGCGACATTATGAGCAATGGCCCAGGGGCAACACCGCTGCCGAGGGCTGCAGGGTGTCGAGAGGTGTGCTGCGCTTTCTCCGAGGGTACTCGCGGCGTTATGCCCTTTAACACTTCCACGCCTGGAGCATATAGCGCTTATTATTATTAGAATGAAAAATTCGAAATATGTAAAAAGCCCTAATAAATGCGACTACGATACGTTTACTTATTTTTTATTTCCTTAATTAAACAAAAAATAACCTTCGTAGCATTTGATGGTAAGCGACTCCGAGCCCAAAAAATTTACCGTTTGGTTACATTGAACTTTTTTCTTTCTTCCTCCAGTAAGGACTATTACAAGTAAATAATATTTTATCAACATAGGACGAATTATTTAATTTTACATTACTATTTTTTGTGAAACAGAACATATAAAAAAATCAGCAACATCCTGCAAACGTGTCATTGCCATAGTTAGCACATCAAAAATGCAAAAAAAAACTGATTTACCATCAAGAGGTAAGCTTTTTAAACAAAAATAAGTTTCTGTCAATAAATGTTTTGTTGAGACAAGCTTGTATTGCCGACTGTACTTTTTTGTATAATCGCAAACTGCACGTCACAACTAATCAAATGAACTCAAACATGGTGAATAAACACGGTAGATGATCCTATGGCTCCATCATCAGATCACCTTCATCTTATAATAATATTGCATTGTCATCTAATTTACATATTCTTGCAAAATTTCAGCTGAATCGGTTGAAAATACCTATCTGCTTTAAAACTGAGTTGCAGTATTCCAGCCGAACAAACAGTTACATAAATACATTGCAAAATAAATAAAAGCGTTTAAGAAAATGATTTTCCGTCTTCGAGTAATTGTAAATGCATACTTGCATATAAAAAAATCCCGTTGAATTGAGAACTTCTTTTTTTGAAGTCGGCTAAAATCGTACCAAAGGCTTGAAGTCACGCGAAACTTCGACACTGTAGGTATCATTGAATTTTTTTTATTCGTTAAATTAATGAACAAATACGTATTAAATATTTGTTAATAACGTAACTGGAACATTTAAATGAAAGAGTTTTTAGTGACTACAAGTCAATCAACATACAGCAATAACATTTTAGCCGCTTTACCGCTGCACTTTATTTGATTCAAGTATCAAAATGTCATAATCGCGCTATACTCCCGGGCGGCTACGCAACTTACGCACACATAGACTGCGCGCGCTTGTGTGACGCTATTGCTGACGGCTATCGCCGATCTAGTGGCCGATATTGAGTTACGCGCTGCATCGTAAACGCTCTTTTGTAGATTCCAAAACCATTTTTGGTTTTTTTCTTAATTTTGTACTTTTTGATTTATGACCAAAAACGTTCAAAAAAATACCATTCCCCCCCTATTATCTTCGAAGTAACTGAACAGAAAAATCTGTAATAATTACCAATTATTAATATCATCCTAAATATTACAGGAAAAATAAAACGGTTTTGCTAAATTGCATCGTTTTTTAGAAATGTTCAAAAATCGTACACATACTTATTTGCTCCTACTAAGCTAACGGCCATACAGTTTTTGTTGAACTATTCACGTATCTACTTACGAGTTTGTACGGAACCCTCGGTGAGCGAGTCCGACTCGCACTTGACCGGTTTTATATTATTAAAACCGCTCTTATATGTTTCCATGATTGTTTACCATTTTAAATTGGATTTAACTGCCACGCTCCGATATATATGTTATCGGCCAAACCCAATTTCAGGACAAACTAGTTTGGCCTGAAATCGGGTTTGGCCAGTAATTTAATGAACCCTTAAAACATTTCAAGATTAGATATTAGTAATGAACGATTTCATTTGTTTTTTATCATGTTAATGAATGTTATTTCGTAAACTTACGCCTGACATCGTAAAAAAACATATACCTGCTACTTCGTATCGACTTACTCGTATCTGAACCGTAAATTTATTTCCTTCTTAGTGTTAGATATGTTTAAACTTTTTCCATAACACGTCCTTTATCTATTGAAAATTTAAACAAAGTATGTAGTTGCAAGTATAATATGGCTGTGGTTTGCACGGACTTCATTAAGTATACCTAAAAGACGGGTTTTTTGATAATTTTGAATTTCATAGACATATAGTAAGAGTCGTATGGATGAACAATGAGTATTCATCACTAGCGGTTTTTCCCGTGTCTTTCGGCGTACGCTTATTAACTCCAGATTTCTTGACCATTACGTTGGAACAACTGCCATCCGGCCTCTGCAATCCCTGTGACAGAGAAACACATAAAGTTACCTGAAGGTTTCTTCACAATGTTTTCCCACACACCGTAATGTTACTAAGACTGAATGTTTATTTTCTGAAATACGACGGTGTTACTATTTTCTGGCGCAACGCGACTGATTGGGTCGTCATCACCAAACGAACCAATACGAACACATCAATTAAGGAGACGATTAAACATGCAATTTCCTTGTGTGTACAATGGCATAAGGGCATAACTCATTTAACCTTGCAGTAAGTCTTATATAAATCCAGAATAAAATGTTGAAATCTTGTTAGAATTGTTTAAGAGCAGTGAATTGAAACACGTTATAATTAATGGGAGGGATTGAAACAACAGTAGAATCGAAAACTAAAGCTGCAGCGCGGCAGCACGCCTAACTAGCGTAATAGGACTAATAGGCTTAAACTGCAGCGAGATTTAGCCACCGACCAGCAACGCACCTTACGGTGCACTTGCGCTATGGGATTTTTTGACCCTTAGAATGAATGAATGAATTAATGAACTTTATTTACGCAAATATGGTACACGAATACGAGATGTTCAGTACAATTCAGTATCACATATTTAGCCACTGCGACATGTAAATATTAAAATTACAAGGCAATTGACATTAGTTCTACTAGTTTAACAATCTACGTATTACTGTAATCAGCTCACTATGGTGGAATATAATATGTAAGGTGTTTTTGTATAAATAACCGACTTCAAACTAGTATATGTATTCAATTAACAAACGCTAGTTACCTACTATATAAAGATACCAAAATCGCTATGGGTGTGCTTATAATATTTGAGGACGTCCCTTGATTTCCGCAAGATCCCATCATAGGACCACCTAGATGGAAGGTATAAAAAATATTTCATACACAAAAATAATTGTTCAAATCAGTTCAGCCGCGTTCAAGTAATCGGGGAACAATGAACATACATAGAAAAATATTCCAAAAAATTGAGAACCTCTTTCTTTTTTAAATTAGTTAAAAAAAACTTGCTTTCAAATTGGGTTGCAGGTGAACAATTTCAATTATTATAATACGTTTTCTGAAAATTGGAAATGCTCAATTAGACAAGTTTCGTACGCGGTATGCGTGCCAATTCTAGACACATTTTAATAATTCCTTTTCACAGCACCTCTTGGCGTATTTTTTTGCCAGAATTTTGAAGTATTTTTTCATACATACAATGTAGTATGCAGTGACAGCTATTGGAGCTGATTTTCTCTCTTAGCAAATTATGATTTGATTAAAACTTTCACAATTTTCACTCGTAGGTACATAACTCCAACGTTACAATGCGTCCCAAACATCGAGGTAAATAGATCATGTTTTAACGCGATCGGGTCCCCTTGAATAAATAATTACGCTGGTGTTAAGAAATTGCCCCTGGTACCAAAACGCATTGCAGTAACATCTCAAATCGATGCAAGATTACTCGAAAACAAATAAATTGAATACGGGTCTCCGTTGAATTTATGACCGGGTATAAATGGCGAATAGTAGACGGAATGTAATGACCGGGAGGGATCGGACCGATTCCTGGATTTAATTGATAGCGCCATTAACGTGGTGTCTGCGCTTTGAGACCTGCCCTGTTTTACCGGCGTACCACAGTATGGTGTTTATCAGATGCTCACCACAACAGTGACAACCAGCTAAGTAACTCGTCTATACATATAATAAAATCGTAGCAATACTGTATTTGTGCGCGCATCACGCAAAAACTACCGGACCGATTTCATGAAATTTAGTACACAGGTAGATTATGAACCTGATTAAGAGGAAACAGGAGGGCAGTTTTTCCATACAAACGTAGTCCCCTGTTTCCTCCCTGGATAATGCCAGTAGAGCAATATTTTTTTGTCCAAAAATCTATGGCTACTATTGATATGTTCCTATGTTTTCCTTTTTACGATAAATTGATTCTCAGAAGAGATATTAACCTTCAAAAACCTAAAAAAAATGCCAGATTTTCCGCTGTGTTCACACATCCAGATAACAAATTTGCCTAGATTATTAAAAAAAAAGAAAACATAGGGCCAAAGCCTTTCTTTAATGTTTAATGAAAAAAATTGTTAAATAGGTTAAGTTTTGGGGAAGAAATCAGGGGACTACGAAACGTTGTTTTCATGAAATTTTAAAAGGTATTTTCGGTCCAAGCTGCAGTTGTCTCTATCGCGCTCTGCGCGGGAGAGGAGGGCAGTGTGGGACAGCGATACATTTTACAAATACCTAATTTTCAATTATCTCCACCTTACTGTTTCCTCTTAACACATAGGATACTGTTTATCCGACTACGGCGAAGCAAAATATTATTTCACCTCCGCAAACAAAGCTAGGGGATGCTCTAGCTAGTTCTGCCATCCTATGTCTAAAACTAGACTAGCCTCTATAGTCCAGTTTTAGATATCGGACGGTAGAGTTTAGAATAATACTACAGGCAGAGTGTATGTGTATACAGGATATGACTAAGATAAGACGGGGAAAGACGATCATATTGTCGACCGTAGGTTCAATTGAGGTAAAGAGAATTGCTTTGCCTTGCTTTTACCTCAATTGCATCATCTACTGTCAGCGAGACGGGTGATACTGCTATTTACAACTTATATCATAATTTCACTAACACGTCAAGCATGTTTTTACTTAGCCTCGGGAATCTGACACCAATTGAGTGCGGGATACTTTTTGCCCTTTACATGTCTTCTTCTTTTCATGTGTTTTGTGTCATGCCATGGCTTCAACTATCCCTAATACGGATGTTGTATTTTATAGGGATTCCCTACAACATCCTCAATCGTTGCGTTTTTACGACATAAAAAAAATATTAAAAATATTGTTAGGAAAATAAAAATGTACTCTTTAGCGTAATAAAATCGTATCTATTATAGAGTAGGGCTCGCGCTCGTGTCCGGGTTTCGTGTAAACGTTTCTATTACCCGTTTCTGAGTAACACGGACACGGTTTTCTGGCCCGTTCCGCACGGGTAATTAGGAAACGTGTAATTAAGATCCGTTTCCACGGGTACACGGGTACCCGTAGAAACGGATCTTATTTACCCGTGTCTCCGGATCCGTCCTTAACGAGTAGCGTAAGGTACGAATCGTGGTACGAGCTAAAAATTAATAGACACAATATTTATAAGTTTCGAGCATATCTTATTCCGTGGTGTAAGTATATATGTAAAGCCGAAAGTCAATAAACAATTTATTGGGCTAAGGGTTCGGCCTTTTAAGAGCAGGTAGTTTTTGCATAGAATACGAGTAGGTAGACATTTTTATATAAGACTTCAAAGTTCAAATACTAGCACTTTTTAAGGTAAAAACGAGACCCTATTATAATTTAATTTTATACTAAGAGTACACTGTCTGTCTGTCTGTCTGTCCCTAGGCTGTATCTCCTGAACCGTGATAGCTAGACAGTTAAAATTTTAACAGACGATGTATTTCTATTGCCGCTATAACAACAAAAACTGAAATGGTACGGAACCCTTTGTGCGCGCGTTCGACTCGCACTTGACTGAGTTTTTGTTAATTATGTTACTTGTTATGTAAAAGGCTTTAATCAATCCTAACACAATTTAAAATCAAAAAATAAATGTTAATATGTGATTAACAAGTGACATCAACAAATGTCCTTAAAATGTGAAATAATCAATAACAGTTGCCAGAGTTAGTGCGTAGCGGCTCCAAATAAATAGAGAACATTTACTTATATTATTTATTTGTTGCAATTTTTTGTGCATACGTTTTAACCTTATTGCTACGACATAAAACTTATAATTGGTAGTCATACTTGTGATGATGGTTTGGGCACCTATTTCTTTGTTACGCGCGAACAAAAGGGCGTTTGGCGTTCACTTTTATTACCTGAACGCTATTGTGAAAGCCACTCAAGTAAACTTGAATGATTAGCAATGTTAGGATCTTTGTTAAAGAAATTAGCAATGTTATCGCAAGTAAGGTAACATGGACTTTTGTGGTTCTCGGGTGAAATCCAGTTGTGAACGATCACTTGATAATGACGCTTACGTTTATCTTTTTGCGCCATTGGCAGATGTTTGTTGTTTTTGCGAAGTAATTCATAATTATATTCTAAACTGTTATTTTTAATTGATATTTTAGTAAATCTGCAAACCATATTCGTCACATATCTGATATATCATTATAAATAAAATGTTGTTTTTAATTAATAGACTTAGGATAGGCAATAGTTTTTAATTTTATAAAATCAAAACTAGAACATCAGAATAAAGTTTCTAAACTAGGTACGAGCAGATTTAGAATAAAAAACAGCAGACAATGTAGAATAGCGATTCATAATTATAAAAAACATATTTTGAGTAGTTGGCTAAATATGATTTTCCAACACAGTTACAAACTACATACATATTATTGAACATTCGTACGCCAAAAGAGTTCATCTGAACTTGAAGTCAGCATTAAATAGTAGATCATGGTGCCTTGAGTCCAACTGTTTCGGTTCGTACCCGTTCGGGCCGGTTTTAAATATACGTGTACCCGTCGGACACAGACAACCCGTGAACACGAAGAAACGTTTCTGAGAAACGTTTCCGGTACCCGGCGGGTTCGTGTAATCCGGGTTCTTAGTACCGCCGGTCTTAAGAACACGGATATCCGTTTCGACGTGTAACACGGATAGCGGGAGCCCTATTATAGAGGCCCTATTTAACTCTTTCAAAAGTTAACAAAGTCAAGTATGATACCTATTTCTTAGAGAATTAAGAGTCTCATCACAGGAAAGTTAAGAGTAAGAAACTTGGTCACCCTATGCCAAAGTTTTCCTCCCTGGGGCAGGGGACCAGTTGCTTCTCCACCGGTTAATTCCGCGGCCCATTGTTTGACCTTATTGTTTTTGCCCGTCTCATATCGCTAGCCCATTGGTATGCAGGGCCGACCCTTGCGATTTGCTAGGTATAGTTGGTACATCAGTGCGGCCCAACACAGGTAGCTCTTATTTATAGATAACAGATAAGGTAAAAGGTAGCACACATGATTTTACTGTATAGTCATCAGCAGCCGTTATAATTAAAATAACTGGTCAAGAGCATGTCGGACCATGCTCAGTGTAGGGTTCCATAGCCGTATCTATAAGGAAATGCTACAGGTTGAAATAAAACTAAAAATAAACAACTGGCAAAAAGTCTTAAATGCCGTGTAAATCAATGGCACATAAAACCTTTTGGTTAAGAAGTTTTTCGGCAATAACTTCAAAACGATTTATTCGTTACTATTCAAAATAATTTTCGTTGAATGTATTTATTAAGCGTTACTTTCCTGATTTTTTTCATATTTTTTGGATTTACGGTTTAAAAGTTAAAGGGGAGGGGGGGGGACACAATTTATGCAACTTTCGAAGCGATTATTTCCGAAAGTATTTACTTAATAAAAAAAAAGTACATAAAAGCCTTATAATGTTTTTAAAAGACATATCGAATTATGTACCTTACGTTGATGTTTGCTGAAAAAAAAATTTTTTAGCTTCTGTTACATGTATGGAGTGCCCCCCTAGATTTTTTATTTTTATTATTTAACTACCAAACTTAGTAGCGGCATCTACAAGACATCTATATTCCAAATTTCATCAGTATACGTCTTATAGTTTTTGAGTAAAATGCCTGTGACATACGGACGGACGGACGGACGGACATGACGAAACTATAAGGGTTCCTTTTTAGCCATTTTGGCTACGGAACCCTAAAAAGAACGACACGAAAATACCTCTGTATCTCATAAACGGTTCAATTCCTCAAAATCGGTTGATTTTGGTGAATTCTAGCTAAGAACACTGGAGCTAACTTATAGCTTACAAACAAAAATAACGCATTCATATCGGTTCAATAGTTTTCCAGGGAAATGGTAACAGACATTGGTACATACGCACCACCGCCGTTCCGTTCTGTCCATTGTGGGTAAAAAGTGTATGCATATGTTGTTACAAGATCATTGTTAATTAACAGAATATGGCTGACTCTGACTGTCTGTGCTCTGTGCCCACAGTACGATGGCTTTTGGTGTTTTTGGCTCAAGGGTTCTTTCTGGTTGATAGTGTTTCACCATGACATCAATCAATCAAATATATTATTTGCAATCTTGCTGTATTTAGGGAAAGGAACGAGAAGCAATAAGAAATAATAGATGATGTGATGGGGCTTCTATCGCATGTCATTATTATGTTTGTACCATGTGTTTAGTTGTAGCGTACGTTACTTTTACTTCAAATATAACAAGAAAGAGCCGTTCACAAAGGGGCTGGGTGGGTAAGATCTATATACAGTCAAGGTTACGCTCACGCACATACGCTCTTATCTTTGCCAGACATGCTGAGGTATTTTTGTAATCATCTGTGCTCTATGTAGCTAGAATAGTTCATCTCCCACCTTATCAGCATATCTTTAATCGACGCTTTTCTATTCTTTAGTCGTATTATCTGTGTAGATTTATACATTACATTACATTACAGTACATTATTTTAGAAAACATAATAAAAAACATTTAGTCTTCCAAGATGACAGATATTTAATACAAAAGAAAATGTTTGTGTGGCGTTATAAATCTTACTCAACAATAAAATGAGGTAACTGTACAATATTGCCGACGGTCTAACTCTCCGTTATAAAGGTAAGGTCCTTAAGGGAAAGTCCTTAATAAGCATTTGGGTTATTTATGTCTTCTTTCAACAACAGTTATTTTTGGGAAAGACTTCTTAACAGTACGGATACAAAAAAGATATTTTAGCACATTTTAATATAATGCACTCAAGAATAACGTTCAAAATCAGGTAGATAATTACCAGGACTTAATCGTATACTTCTCAAAGTCGGTTAAATTTTAACATAATCCCATAGCATTTAATCAGACTGCTAATTAATTATGCACTGTCAACTTTGTTTAATACGGCAGGTGTGAAACGGTCCGCGACCCGGGCTTCCGGAAAACCGGAAAAGTGGGGAAACCGGTAAATTGGGAAAACTGGTAAATTTGAGCGCGCTGTAACACGGGCCATTAATCTCCCAACAATAGTTATTCCCACTTTTTTCACATTTTGTGAAATCGTTCGGAATTTGATAGCTAAATCTTAGTTGAGCTTGGTTTTAGAATTAATTCTATCTAGTGGACCAGCCCGCAACTTCGTTCGCGGAGATGAATTAATTCGAATAAAAAGTATCCTATACCTGTGGGATCATAATCTACCTATATACCAAATTTCATGGAAATCGGTTCGGTAGTTTTTTAGTGTTGCGCGAACAATCATGACATTTCTACGATTTTATTATTATATGTATATAAATTAGGGCTGCCATCCGTCCGGGTTTCCCCGGATTTGTAATAGTTTGGAGAGCGTCCGGGGAACGTCCGGGGAACGTTTCATTTGTAGTCCGGGTTTGCTACTCTAGCTCGTGAGAGCTAATGCACGCAGAACTGATAGCCGATAGTCAGGTCACCCGCAACCAGCCACCACGACGAGATGTAGAAATCGTACGCCCGTTTGTTATAGAAGTAGGTATTTAGGAAAGACCAAACCAATTTGTAAAAGAAAGGGATGCTGCTGTGTTGAAATTATTAAGAACTCAAGCTGTAAAAACTCACGTTTGCAATAGCTATCAATCGATGAGCGAGAACGAGGCAAAACCAAGCACATAACCTCTAGGAATAGCTTGAATCTATTCAACTTAATCACAGGCTGAAGAGTAGTGTGATCGACACTCACGGACAGTGAATTCGGGTCATTTTCTACACTCGCGGACAATGAATTCGGGTCATTTTCTATACAGCGTGGGAGGGACTATACCGACAAACTTTAACTATAGATTCTAACAACTATTACGAGTAAAAAATGTTATGTGATGTATAGTCGAAAAACGCTTACTTTCTGAGATATTCATTATTTTGTAAATGAAAAATCCCAAGTGTGTAACAAGCCCTAATAAATGTGACTAAGATACCTTTACTATTTTTTTAAAATCCTTTAACTAAACAGGAATTAACCTTCGCAGTATTTGATGGTAAGCGACTACGAGGCCAAAAAATGTATCTTTCGTTTCCATTTTAGCTTTTTTTTTCTATTTGATAACTTTTCCTCCAGTAAGGACATGTTTATAAGGAGGGGCTGAATTTACTGATTTATTTTGTTCCATAAGACTATTAATGTAAAATGACAATATTCGACCCATGTTGATATAACATTTTTTACTCGTCACACCACCAGGAATTCATGGCTAAAGTATGTCGGTATAATCCCTCCCACCCTGTATAATTGTTCATAGAAAATAACCCGAATTGATTGTCCATTAGTGTAGTTGATTCGTCCGTAATAGATCAACCTACAGTTATTCGGAGATCGCAAATCACCCTCGAAACGACTCATATTCCGCTTACTAAAAATGATTAAATCTGGTTTTATTATGTTTATTTACTTAATCACAAACGATCCTCGATACTCCTTCGGCTAAAGCAATAATTTAAATTACATACCGCGGGCGTTAAAATTTGGTTCAAACGTTAAATCCAGCTTTAGTTTGCTTGTTTAGGATGGTCGGTTATTAGAAGGCTCTCTGTTATGTTTCACGCTGTTATGTTTGCTATTATCCGTTTATGGAACGTTTTGTAAAGCCAAACGACCGTAACAGTTGAGGCTTGTTTGATAACATCAACATCATCCCATTTGGAAGCCGAGCTCTGAATTATAAATTTCATTTAATATTACTGTAAGCAAATACGCATATTACATCAATCATAATTTCAACCCGGAGAAGTCCACTGTTGAACTTAGGTCTCCCCTAAAGACTTCCACAACGAACACACTCTAATTACAAGTTGTTAATTTGACAGTTAAAGAACATCAATCAGTCAATCATATTCGACAATGGCCTTCCAGTCTAAAATTTCCTGCTATTTTTAAGCAGTTTTATTCTTTAATATAGACTCTTATTAAGCATTTATCAAGATCTTTTCTTAAAATGTACCCCTTTACAGACGTTACGTTATACGAGTAAATGTTAGTGGTACTGTGTCGTTATTATACCTACATTTATCTTTTACTTATCAACGCTGCCCGGAACGATGCCTAAATTTTCCATTTCCCATTAATGTGTCGAAGTTTAAAGTCTACACCGTAAATATTTTCTGCAGACTGTAGGGTACGGTATGAACGAAATAATTACCCGTACCGAGCACCACCTGATCTCAACGATACAACCCGTTGGAAACAAAAACAAAAGTGTTTTACTTTACCGAACTCCGTCCTATCCAGTGTTGCCAACTATAGAACTCACCTTTAATGCTAAAAATAAGTAACAAAAAATGCAAATTAAAACTAATTAAAAAGAGGCGCCACAATAGGTTTATTTATTATATTTAGAAAATACCTTAATCTGCTAAAAAATCCTATTTAATTTTACACTTACTTAAAAGGCGCTGCTGCAGTAGGACACGTTAGAAGGGAAATTACAGTTCCAATATATAAAATACCTTATTGTTTTTAACTTGTTTTGTTATCCGTAATACAATAAATGTTATTTTAATAAGATTCTTTAGACGCTACGCCACTGATACGAGTATATATATATATATCTATATATTAACAGACAACAGCTTGAACGTAGATAGCAGGATAAAATTTGAAAATCAAATTTGTAGAGGGTTTGTATAGGGTAGGGTGCAGGTGCACTAAGACAGGATTTTTAGTTCACTCGGACGAAGGGCGGCATATGGTGTATTGGGTATAAAATAGGGTTCTGTAATATTGTATGACTAAATTGGTCGAAAATCTGCTAAATTTAACCGCAAAAGTATTAAGTTGGCAACACTGAATTCGGTCCTCCCAGTCGGCAGCCGTTACGATATTTCTAAGCGATTTAGCTGACGCCTTCGACTCGACGTCTGCTTATTATGCACCATAACTCGCGCCTCCCGGCGTTGTTTTGATACTATGATATTACATTGTTTTCGTATTTACCAACCATTACGGTACTGATACTTGTAAAATGTACATTATATTCCTTATATAAGAGTTGCAGTGGTATAATATAATGGTTGAAAAAATGTATTAGAATCTTATCATATATCATCTTATACCTTAGAATATATCACGAGAAAAAGAGATATTTTTAGGCCCCAATAAGAGCTATGGGATGAACAACGGTTGCAACAGCACCAATTACAGAACGTTCACATTGTGATCAGTAGCAACAAAAACACTCACAATTTTTTGTGGGAGGCGTTTTTTTGCAAGAGAGAGGACCATCGGCTATCTATCTATCAGCCACGGACGTCCACTGCATGACATAGGCCACCCCCATGGATCGCCACAAAGCGCGGTTCTGAGCAGACAGCATCCACCGGCTCCCCGGTACCTTCACGAGGTCATCTTTCCACTGAGTCTGGGGCTGTCCTACGCTGCGCTTACCTATGCGTGGTCGCCACTCCGGGACAGTTCTCCGGGCTATATGACCTGCCCACAGCCACTTCAATTGCGCAATCCTGCGAGCTACCACGCTGTTTTAAGTTAAAAAGAAAACATTTAGATGTCTAGTAGACATTGTCTACGTCTCAGTTACTAAATTGTTATTGTTTGATAAATACTGTTTCGGAATACTTACTCTACCTAACTGAAAAGACTCTATTTGCATAATATTCCGTTCAATGTTTTTTGCCCGCTGTGATATGGAACGTAATAAATTAACGTTACGACTGTCAACGGTTATGTTGAATATGAAGTGGAACTACTTTATTGCTCCATGAAACAGTAATAACGTCAGCGATTCACATTGTTATGAATTTAGAACTGCGAATATATGAGCTAGATCGTACTAAAATTGAATAGAGTTGTATTTTACGTTACCTCTCTGTTACACAAATATAAATCGCAGTGAACGGAGATAAGACAATAAATCGGTATTCAATCGAATACGAGCTTTGTGCTTTGTTTCATTTCATGTCATGCCAATTTTGGGTTCATTTATGATAACAGAGCATTGTAGGTATTGTATGTGATATGGGGTCGGTATTATGCTAAGTATAGACACGCCCCTTTTGTATTACGTTATGAGAACTGTTAGGTAGCACGTAGTAAAATAATACATAAACGATTCTACTCCTTATCAGGTCACACCTGGTCTAATGTAACCTAAGCATTTTGGGTACTTGTACCTATGTACCAGTTCAAACTTTCAATTCCTAATGACATTTTTTTTGTTCCAGGATGGAGAGCGAAAGCGGTAGTTGGGTGCGGCGGCGGTGTTGCAGGTGAGCGGTGCCAAGATGGCAGACTGGCGGACATTGGTCGCGCTGGTCGCGGCGCTGGCCACCGCGCGCGCCTACCTCGTGCTAGTGCCCGACTCCGCGCCTCCCGGCCACGCGGTACTCGACGCCGCCGTCTACAAGCTCGGCTCCGAGCGCGTCTACACCATCGACGTCCACCGCACCGCCAACTTCGTCCACCACGTCCTCCGCGTCAACCGGACCACCGGCCTCGTCACGCTCCGCAAGAGGCTGCGGTGCGATGGCGTCCTCTACCCCAATCTCTTCACTTTCTACGTTGACTCTACCTCGGAACGGATCCGCGACATCGACTACTACAGCTTACCGATCAGAATCCTAGTCACGGGTGAGGACTGTAGTCGGCGGCACGCAGAGTTGTACGACATCGATTTCGATCGTGTCTATGATCAAAGTGACTCCGCATTGCAGTACGAAGATGAGCCGGTCACGAGGGATAAAAGGGCAGCAGTTTATCCGGATATCACAGACTGGAGGTTGTTAGAAGAAGAGGAGTTGGTATCTAGTCAGTTTAGCGTCCTGTCCACGGCGTATCCGTGGTCGAGCGCGATGTTCGAGGACTATGCTAGTAAAAATAAAAGTAGAAAGAAAAGATCTCATTCTGTAGTTCCCTTTGACATGGCCATAGATGTAAAAATTGCTGAAGCCAAACAGTGGATATCGGAAACGTATGCCAGCTTCGCTATACCGACTACAGACCGATGGCAAGGAATATGCCTTAAAAGGTCGCAATTCATAAATTCGCTAACGGCATTCCTACCACGGACGGTGCAAAAAATGTGCAAAGTTCAGTTCTTGGATGTGAGTGACCCTCGGTTTGTGATCGAAAATAGTCAGGGTGATCTGGTGGCGCGTAACGACGAGTGTATAATGGAGCCTATGTGGAAGGTGTCCGTGTTGTTTACGTTCAACTGTGATAGGACTAACATCATGGATTCGGACCACAGGCTGAAGATAGTGTACCACCATCAGGAGTTGAACGACACTGATATAGCCAGGCGAGTGAAGAGGGAGCTCAGGAACCAGTCGCCTTACTTCGAGCAGGCGCTGTACGTAGCGTCGGTGGCTGAGGAGCAGCCGACGGGGGTCGTCGTCACCACTGTGAGGGCAAGGTGAGTCTCGCTCTCAATTCCTTTCACTCCAAATAACTCCGATCACTGACTGAAATCTCTAAATCTCTTAGTTATAAAGATAGTATGTATAGAGATCAGGTCATAATCTTCACAATCGATTATCCTTAACTGTGAATACTAAGATCTTTGTCAAGAATCATTAAAGGCATCTTATTAATTTATGATTGAAGGAGAACGCTAAATAAGTCGTTTGCTAATAATCTATAAAACTACGACGAAAAACTCGTCGCGGCTTTTATGTATTATATTTCATAACATCATTCTTTCATTGTTACACGCTTTTCCACTCTTCATAAAATATAGGTTGGACCAGTTTTATAATCACAGAGAGTTGCGAGTCGGTGACCCTTATCTCGACCCACATACTATATAGTAGTAAGTGGCTTCAGGGTAACTTTTGTTGCAAAATTCACGGAACATATTCAGCCTAACGATGCCAAGAGTGCTGAAAGCCATTCACGAAATTTTGAACTAAAAATGTATCCCAGCAGAACAATTTTGTAAGCCGGAATTACTCCCCCGCCTTGGTTACGGTTTTTGTGGCTTACCATTTCAACAACTTTCATTCAACAAAATTTGAAGTCAACAAAATTTAAAGGTACCTGGGCTTATGTATATGTAGAGGTCGTAAGGTGTGCTTTCTTCGCAACCACATCAAAGATAACTTTTGCAAACAGACCCTTTATTTCCGGGTAGAAACAAAACCCATAATTGTCACTCCCCTTTTACTTTAACCTGTAAATTAATAATTTATTTTCATATTTTAGTGCCGTATTAACTAACATCCACTCATCTGACTGTCTTGTCTGAATATATTAAGCCAGTCTCATTTGTCTAACTATAAACAGAAACGTCAAATATAATCCGTTTATTTTTAACATGAAAGCCGCGAATTAGCAATACTAATTAGAAGATACTAAGAGTTTACTCGAGCTTTATTTCAACTACCTTCATCTGAGTCGCGAAGCCTTTTGCATATTCAAGGTTTAGAGATATAAGCGAGACGCTTTAAATAAGCAAATCAACATTACAGAGAAGGTAATTACTTATTTAACAAAGTGTTATCTCAAGTGTAAGCACTATGTCTTTAATGTCACATCGATCATTATTAACTAGCGTTACTGTAATGTTTATTCTTAAATTTAATTCTAGTAACTCTGTCTGTTTGTCGGGCTTTCACGGTTAAACCCATTCTAATAAAACTTAACAAGAAGGAAGCTTAAAACTTGGAGGAGGACATAGGCTACTTAATTTGTGGAAACGTGTGTGGGTTGTCCACTCTAATAGGGTTAAAAAAATAAGCGGCAAGCGCCTACATTTATGTATAGAACGAACCATTCTTGGAAATGCACATTTTTAGCCCCAACGGAAAACGACGAGGTGTTATAAGTTTGACGTGTATATCTATGTGTCTGTCTATGGCATCGTAGCGCTCAAACGGGTAAATCAATTTTGAGTTAGTTTTAATCGCGAGTGTTATTAGCTACACGTATCATTACAATCGGTATAGCCGTTGATGAGATATTCTAATTTGAAATCAAAAAGTCGGAGAATTTTATTCAATAATATTGTATCAATAAAATTAACATTTAAAAATCATTAAATAAAAATTAAAAAACCCCGACTAGAAAAACCTCTAAAAAGTAAATAACATTGTAAGTGCCTACCTATCTATCGACCCTTTATGTTTTTAATATAAGTTGTAATATAAGTTTAGTTTGCTGTCGGGGGACCTATTACATACATACAATACTAAAACAGAAGGTCCCCCGTACAACTTATCGGGCCAACATAAAGGGTCAATATATAGTTTTTTTTATTTTATTATATAGTTTTTTTTAGTCGGGGGGTTTTTTGTATAGTAGTATGTATATCCGCGCCGCAGCTGTATGAGTACTTTTTCTGCAACAAAAGTACTGCAGATGATTCATGAGTAACTTGATAATCAACCAAAGCCCTATAAAGCCGAAGAATCTCATCATAAACCATCTGTCTTAATTGAGCGAGGGTTCGTTGGGCTTTTGTGAACTCGCATGTTTTACGCCGGTATCAGTCGTGGCCCGGGACAGACAATAGCTCAATGACTACGATAACGTTAACGCAATTTATACAGATGACGACGTGGTTTTTCACGTCGTTCCAACGCATAATGATACTGTTAGCCTGTGGGATGCATTCTTCTTGCTCGTTGATAACTTTCTGATATTGTGCGGAGATAATGCGAGTATTATGTTAATATGTACATTGTTACGTGAGAAAACTATCGCTAGTCAGCCGGAAGTATTGGAACTATCTTATAGGAGTATGAGTATAATGAGGTGAAAATTCACTGGTACGAAATAGAGGAGCACTTAGGTAAAACTTAAGTTTAGTGTTAATCCCTATACAAACAGACCCTTAACAAAACGTACGTAGGTAGTTAGTTACTTAAAAAAGTCGCTGTTTTGTGAAAAGGCACAAACGTACAAACCCTCACAACTATAACATGAATAAGCAGTATGTTAGTAAAAAAATAAGACAAATGAGGACTGTTCAGTAGTAGGGTGATAAGCAAATAAGCATTCCTTCCCCTATATTTATAGGGGAAGGAAATAAGGAGGAGGAACATACTGAATTCACTGTCGCTTCTTCATTCAAATCTCCTCACTTTTTCTCCAAAATCTATTAGTTTAATGTAATCCCAATACCAACGTTACCCGCGAGTAAGCGTCACGGCAAAAGTGACAGATCCTCTATTTTGTATCGCAGCCCTCCTTCAAGATAGATGCCTTTCACGTCAATTGACTCCGTCACTGTCACGTCGGTCCCTTCCCATCAGATTCCTTCACTCCCCATGCATGAAAATACACTACAATCACATAAATTATTCCCGCACCATAATCTTTATAAGTGACATTATTGCTCTGGAGTGAGTACAGAAGGGGGATGGAATTGCGAACTATTATGGTAGGCAGAGTGATAATGAAGACGCAGTGCAGTTTTGTGTATGTATCATTGTTATCCTTTAGTGTATATATTTGAGTGCGACGCGTTTTATTTTTTGGGGTTCGCCGTCTCGAATTAATGGTTTGTCTTCAAGGTTATTTGGCTATTGGTGCTTCTGACTTTATTTTCATTCCCTCTTTCATTACTTGGTAGGTAGCAAAATAATTATCTAATGTTAAAAGCTTTGAAACTGCCTAAAAATGCAAAGGTTATGGACTCAGCCTCGCGTCATTATGGTGTTAAAACCCAAGTCACCTTAGCACATACATAGGTAAAACTGATTCACTGATCAACCCGACGACTATCTGTTATCGGCGCTAGTAGGTACTCGTTTCCGTTGAAGAACATGGAACGGTCATTTTCAAAAAAAGATGTCCCTAGTTAGGGCTTAATTTAACAAAATGTTAATCTTTTTCCTTTGTGTTGCAAAACGAAGGTTAACCATATAATTGTATGGTAACTTTCGTTACACGAACGAACCAGATTGACATTTTGTTAATGCATCCACAGGACATGGAATTTTTTTTAAACGGCCCTGAACAGCTACTCAATTTAACCTAACTATTTTTTAGTTTAAGTTAATGCAGATAACTCGTACACAGCACTCTACGTAATATTATTTATGCCACACCTAGTGGCTTTTTCAACACACTTGCTCATAAAGTCGCTCTTATTTCGTGGTTCTTATGCGCGGAACGCAGCTTATTACATACAAGTGCTTTTAAATTTACATTACCGCACAAGTGCTGTAATTACCACCAATTGACCAATGAGAGCACGCCGCGTCGTGGGACTTGGCGCGCGGATATTATACCTACCCGCGCAGCCCCGACACCATATAGGTATACGGTAGGGGTCACCAAAGGCCGACCGCGGTCCGCATTCGGACCGCCGACCCATTTTGTGCGGACCGCGAGAACACAGCAACTTGCACTACAGAGGACGTAATGTAATAAAAATGTACCCCTGCATTATGTTTGTTGACGTCAATTCAAAAACGGCCAGGCGAAGTAACGAGCTAACAAGCGAGAAAGAGTTCGCGGATTGACATGTAAATAAAATACCTTTTCTCAAACATGGCATGAAATGTTGACATAACGTGCCTAAAAATAGGCCGCAAAGTACCTCGTTTCCGGTGCGGCTTGACATTCGGCACTTAATGGAATTTCATTGTAATTTTTTTTAAATTTCCATTCTGCATTTATTTCGGCCACAGCATCACCGCATTCAGCCATTAAAAAAACAAAAAACGATTTTTGCTATATTTTGCAGTTTTATTTATTTAAAATTAACATGAACATAACAAATAACACATTATAAACAATTTCCACTTATTATAAATTGCAAACTAAACCACAAGAATACGCATTTAAAATATTTCATCTAAATATTCGCGGTAAAAATGTAAACTGAAACAGCTTTTGGTTGTATATGGTTTCCGAACGTGACATGACATTTGCATTGTCTATGGATATAATATGTCACTAACGTCACTTGCTGATAGAAAGTTTCTGTTATAAAATAATATTTAGGGTAAGTAGTAAGGATATTAGTAAGTTTATTTATTTAATTACATATTTGAGAAAAGCACTATACATACCTCGGCGGGAAATGGGTTGCCGGCCTCGTAACTATCTGGCCTCGCTTCGCTCGGCCAGCTATATGTACTCGGGCGGCAACTGCTTAGGGCCGATACAGACGGACTGCAACCCAACTGCAACTCCCTACGATTTGTATGGGAACTGCATCACAACTGCACACCGACGCCGTTGTAGTTGGGTTGCAGTTCGTCTGTATCGGCCCTTACTTCCCGGCCTCTGCAGTAATGTACTAGTGTTATTTCCGTAATTACATTTGTTTAAGGCGAGGTGAGACCAGAATCGGGCACGGAAGCCTAGTTTCCAAATCATTTTTAGAGCACTTATTTGACTCTTACGTCACTGTAAAACATATACAGGGTGATTGGAAATTCGACCTATTCCTTGAAAGGGGTTATTCTAGAGCTTATTTGCAATGATTTAAGTCCAATCAACCGGGGGTCAAAACTCAATGGTTATCAAGTTATTTGACTTTTAACTTATTTTTTTTAAAACCCGCCTTTCGATCTAAAACTGCTAATTGTGAAAAAACTACTAAAATTAGGAATGAAAAAGAGCCATCATCTAATAGCCAATAAATGGTTGATTACGAAAAATTCAAAAAACATGCCAAAACCTTTGAAAATGTTACCAATAAAAGAATTTAAAGTCAAAAGTTTTTGGATTTTGTTCAAAATTCTGTAATTCTTTGAGGCATTACTTAAAAAAAAATCATGACACTTCGCGTAAAAATTACTGAAATTAGTTCCTCAGTTCATAAGCTTTCTAAAAAGGTAGAATTGTTGAAATTTTTTGCATAACTTTTTAAAATAACATTAATAATAAGAGAAGTGGTAGGGAATTTCACCTAGCGTACCGGGCCCTTAATCAGTTTGTTTGTGTCACTTTAGTTTCTCCGTGGGCTTTGTTTGTCTTCGGTTTCTTATTTTATCTCATCTTCTTAGGATTGGAATCATTAAAAGTTGCCTTCGGTGATATTTCAATAAGTAATTTATCAATCAGTTCCCGGTTGCGTTAAGTATGCACCTAATTTGTAAGTTACACCAAGGAAACCAGGTGCAAACTTAAGGCAACCGGGAACTTACAGATAAATTACTTATCGAAATATCACGGAAGGTTACTTTTCGTGACTTCTATCCTAAGAAGATGAGATAAAATAAGAAACCGAAGACAAACAAAGCCCACGGAGAAACTAAAGTGACACAAACAAACTGATTAAGGGTCCGGTACGCTAGGTGAAATTCCCTACCACTTCTCTTATTATTAATGTTATTTTAAAAAGTTATGCAAAAAATTTCAACAATTCTATCTTTTTAGAAAGCTTATGAACTGAGGAACTAATTTCAGTAATTTTTACGCGAAGTGTCATGATTTTTTTTTAAGTAATGCCTCAAAGAATTACAGAATTTTGAACAAAATCCAAAAACTTTTGACTTTAAATTCTTTTATTGGTAACATTTTCAAAGGTTTTGGCATGTTTTTTGGATTTTTCGTAATCAACCATTTATTGGCTATTAGATGATGGCTCTTTTTCATTCCTAATTTTAGTAGTTTTTTCACAATTAGCAGTTTTAGATCGAAAGGCGGGTTTTAAAAAAAATAAGTTAAAAGTCAAATAACCTGATAACCATTGAGTTTTGACCCCCGGTTGATTGGACTTAAATCATTGCAAATAAGCTCTAGAATAACCCCTTTCAAGGAATAGGTCGAATTTCCAATCACCCTGTATAATAATATTCAGAACTGTATCTAGGGCTTCCTCTCACTTAGAACACGATAGCGAACACTTCGCTCGATAGAAAAGTAGCGCGAAAACACTATAAAATAAAGTATTTTTTTCATTTTTTTTTCATTTTGTTCATCACCAGTTACCTTTTCTGACAAAATTAATACCTGACAATCATGATTTCACAGTCATGCAGGGCATCCTCTCATGTTTGGGTTGATAACGTATACTTTTATGTTAGAAATCGAAGATAATCTGCAATATCTGCATTCCGCCCGACCCTAGTTTGTATGTGAAATGCGAGCCAGGTCCTACCGCGCCTTAATAAATATTATTTACCACCCCAGTTGTGTAATGTACTATATACTTACGTTATAAACGTTAATCCTTGAATTTTTCTTACTAAATACATAGTTACCAATATCTACATATACGTACACGTCTATACATAAACATATATACCTACAATACCTACATATATGAGATTGGTAGATGAATTAATACCTACCTACTCATCTTCAATACAAATAGCCATAGCTAATCTGATTATCTTGATATCTCATAGCCCCAGACTACTACGGAGGCCGCAACAAATGGGCCATCATGAAAACTTATTACGACGATTTATCACATCAAATAAACATTCCCAGAATCACTTGTAAAAGCAGATTAATTTTGTTTAACCGCATTATATTTATGCTCGTGGAACTATGATAGTCACGCTTATCGTTATAGGTAATGCACCGATCCCTCACCTCATTCGTCAGAAAGGGACGGACGACATAGCTGCTATCAAAAAGGATTTTGCAAAATAATAATGCTTGGTCGCATTTTATAATTGCATAATTAATTAAATTATTACCAGCGTACCGGGTTCGATAATAATTTGCATTGTGAAACTGAATATTAAGGTATTCCAAAATAAATTCGTTAAATACCACTATAATTCGTATTGACAGTGGTGTATTGAACCAAGCTTTATTCAGAAGACAAATATTGGTTCCGACTCTTTAGAGCCTAGTACTTGCGTTCATCGGATGTTGTTTGTTCAACCCACAAACTTCAGTTGTTAAGGTCCAGTCTTCCAGCGATATTAATAAACATGCGTTACAAACGTGAAATATGACATCGGAGTGTCAAATTAACACAAACTTTCAGCCACATGGTGACGTACAACAGGTTCGGTGTCAATATTAACGTATGTACTAAAAGCATAAGTTACACATAATACTTAAACGCCTGCCGACTAGATTGACTTCGATACAATGGTCATAGATGTTCCAACTTCTATTAAATCCCACTTATTCATATTCTCTCACGCTTCCCTATCCAATTGACTCGTTTAGTTCTAGTTAAGTACTCGTAATAGTATTGTAAATAGATGGTAGAAGTAGAACCCGTTGCCACGAATTAACAGTTTTCAAGACGCCGCCGCCTTTTGGTTTTGTCACTTAAGTTATCAAATTCCTTTAGAGGTCGCCCGCGACCTGACGAAGATTTGAAGTAGGGCTCCCGCTATCCGTGTTACACGTCGAAACGGATATCCGTGTTCTTAAGACCGGCGGTACTAAGAACCCGGATTACACGAACCCGCCGGGTACCGGAAACGTTTCTCAGAAACGTTTCTTCGTGTTCACGGGTTGTCCGTGTCCGACGGGTACACGTGTATTTAAAACCGGCCCGAACGGGTACGAACCGAAACAGTTGGACTCAAGGCACCATGATCTACTATTTAATTCTGACTTCAAGTTCAGATGAACTCTTTTGGCGTACGAATGTTTAATAATATGTAGTTTGTAACTGTGTTGGAAAATCATATTTAGCCAACTACTCAAAATATGTTTTTTATAATTATGAATCGAAGTAGGCATCGCTATTCTACATTGTCTGCTGTTTTTTATTCTAAATCTGCTCGTACCTAGTTTAGAAACTTTATTCTGATGTTCTAGTTTTGAATTTATAAAATTAAAAACTATTGCCTACCCTAAGTCTATTAATTAAAAACAACATTTTATTTAAAATGATATATCAGATATGTGACGAATATGGTTTGCAGATATACTAAAATATCAATTAAAAATAACAGTTTAGAATATAATTATGAATTACTTCGCAAAAACAACAAACATCTGCCAATGGCGCAAAAAGATAAACGTAAGCGTCATTATCAAGTGATCGTTCACAACTGGATTTCACCCGAGAACCACAAAAGTCCATGTTACCTTACTTAACTTGGGATAACATTGCTAATTTCTTTAACAAAGATCCTAAAATTGCTATACATTCAAGTTTACTTGAGTGGCTTTCACAATAGCGTTCAGGTAATAAAAGTGAACGCCAAACGCCCTTTTGTTCGCGCGTAACAAAGAAATAGTTGCCCAAACCATCATCACAAGTATGACTACCAATTATAAGCTTTATGTCGTAGCAATAAGGTTAAAACGTATGCACCAAAAATTACAACACATAAAGAATATAAGTAAATGTTCTCTATTTATTTGGAACCGCTACGCACTAACTCTGGCAACTGTTATTGATTATTTCACATTTTAAGGACATTTATTGATGTCACTTGTTAATCACATATTAACATTTATTTTTTGATTTTAAATTGTGTTAGGATTGATTAAAGCCTTTTACATAACAAGTAACATAATAAACAAAAACCCGGTCAAGTGCGAGTCGAACGCGCGCACAAAGGGTTCCGTACCATTTCAGTTTTTGTTGTTATAGCGCCAATAGAAATACATCGTCTGTTAAAATTTTAACTGTCTAGCTATCACGGTTCAGGAGATACAGCCTAGGGACAGACAGACAGACAGACAGTGTACTCTTAGTATAAAATTAAATTATAATAGGGTCTCGTTTTTACCCTAAAAAGTGCTAGTATTTGAGCTTTGAAGTCTTATATAAAAATGTCTACCTACTCGTATTCTATGCAAAAACTACCTGCTCTTAAAAGGCCGAACCCTTAGCCCAATAAATTGTTTATTGACTTTCGGCTTTACATATATACTTACACCACGGAATAAGATATGCTCGAAACTTATAAATATTGTGTCTATTAATTTTTAGCTCGTACCACGATTCGTACCTTCGCTACTCGTTAAGGACGGATCCGGAGACACGGGTAAATAAGATCCGTTTCTACGGGTACCCGTGTACCCGTGGAAACGGATCTTAATTACACGTTTCCTAATTACCCGTGCGGAACGGGCCAGAAAACCGTGTCCGTGTTACTCAGAAACGGGTAATAGAAACGTTTACACGAAACCCGGACACGAGCGCGAGCCCTAATTTGAAGTTGAAGGCTGGGATTGAGATAGAGACACAGTAAACTGTAAATCCCCAGACATCCACTCAGAAAACCTACGCAGAAAGTATTCACGAACCCTTCCAGATTCATTCCATTTTGTTCCCAGTGTCGATGATAATCTGCTTATAACCTTCTTGATTTCCTTCAGGGATACCTCAGTAACACCCAACAGATCCAATTTACCGTCACAAACTTCAACAGCATGCTATTTTAGTTTTCTTTTGCATGTATAAGCCACTCTTCAAACAACTCCATTTTTGAAACGCAGTATGTGTACTCTGAAAAAAAAGAAAAAAAATAGTTTTGCAAAATTTTGCAAAAAAAAAACGATTACTTACTTTAATTCAGAGTTACAGCTATAACATATTTAAACTTCAGACCTGGGACCTGTCGGGCAATGTTATTTCTAGTCTAAAGAACTTTGAAAATTAGCAAAAAACTTACAATCTTTAAGTTTGCGGTCAAATTTTAAAATTTCTAGAAAACTTATATAAACAATTACAATAAAATAATAAAATACTGACCTTTAACTTCTAAATTCATGACTTCAATATCAAATATCAATGGTAATAAATCAGGGATCACGCATCGCAACAAAAGCAGAAACGCAAATAATTTCAAACGTATTTACCCTCTTCCTTATATACTGACCTAAATTACTCATAATCAGTTAATTATCCTGCAAAATTATTTGTATAATCTTAGTGGCCAAGGGGTTGTTTATCAAGTTTAGAAAGTCATTCCGATAAATACGGTAATGATTATTGTCCAGCTACGATGTTCTACGTGGAACACTGTGCGTTGGAGTGAAATTCTGACTGCATGTTAGTTGATCTTCGATACATTTAGCAAACATTTGACGGCCAGATTATATTAATTCGTGTTATAAGTTAATAATAAGCGTCTATTTTTTTTCCTAGGGATCCAGAAAATAGTCCAGTAACGTACTCGATGTCCAGTCTACTGGACTCGCGGTCGGCGGGCATGTTCACTGTGGACGCGCGCACGGGGGTGGTGACGACGCAAGCCAAGCTGGATCGCGAGAGGTTGGACGTGCACTACTTCAGAGTCGTGGCTCAAGATGACACGTTCCCACCGCGTAGTGGGACTACAACTCTTCAGGTATGTATCTGGCCATTTTCTGTTGCTTTTAGACGCCCTCTATCCATCTAAATTGTTAGTTTGGTTACGCACTGTGATGTATTCACCCGCGCGCTACCCTAAATAACACATTGGCGAATAGCGAGTGACGCCTCACACCCCACACTCAGTTGCAGATTTAAAACTCCATTATTAGTATTGCGTTACCTCATATATGAATGAAAGACTCAATCATCAGTCGCCATTACTTTTGCCTAAAACAGAGAAGAGAGGAATGACACAAGTTTGGCTAAATGCTCCATAAAAAGGAAGCTGTCTGGTCTTTATGGCTGTAAAAATTAACGATGCTGTAATGTCGGGCTTCCTGGGCCATAAGTCTGAGCACTCAAAGTTACGAGTCACGTTAATAACTTATGTCCTGTCTAATTTGAGGTCAAATGACATCCGTATAAATTCTATTATATTTATAATTGGAGATGTTCTTGTGGAAATTTTACCATTAGCTTTTTTTTAGCAAATTAGGAAATAATAGATCCAATAAAAAATAATTTCGTTATTAATGTTGACTGTACGTAGAATATGTTTCTACATATGTGTCGTTCACAAGCAAAAGGTACCACATGCCTAGTTGTTGTGTTATGTTGTTATGAAGAATCAATTACAAAAATCGTGTTTGCTAACAAATGAATAGGACACATATATTTTATCGCTCCCCTTAAATATAACTAAAGAACCCGTTTATGTTTAGATCAATGTCCTGGACTGCAACGATCACTCGCCCGTCTTCGAGATGCAGCAATATGAGGCTTCGGTCAGGGAGGGAGCCAGTCCGGGCACCACCGTGCTAACGCTGAAGGCTGCTGATCAGGATATCGGGAAGAATGCTGAGGTATGTAACTACGTCGTCAAAAAGAAAACAACAATGGCTCTAAAACTTAAAAATAAAATACTACCTACTTTTTTGTTTTAGGTGGAATATTCAATAGAGTCAGTGTCAGCCGATCAGTCAGACGACTCAAACGATTCTATAGACCGTGAGAACGCGGAGCAAGACGTGTTCAGGGTGGACGGACGAAGTGGCGCGCTGCTGACCAGGGCACCCCTGGACCGGGAGAAGGTGGCGCGGTACACCGTCATCGTGCGGGCTACAGACCAGGCCAGCCCGGTGTCTGACAGGCTATCCAGCACGTAAGTATTTACATGACTAGAGTCGCTGTCAGCCAACCACCACAATACCATAGACAGTGAGAGTCGGAGCAAGACGTGTGGACGGGTGCAAGGCGCCCCTGGACCAGGAAAAGGTGGTGCGGGTACACCGTCATTGTGCGGGCCACGGACCAAGCCAGCCGGGTGTCTGACAGGCTGCCCACCACGTAAGTATTTACATGACTAGAATCCGTGCCTAGGGCGTGCAGAACCGGCAAATTTATTTACGGGCAACACCTATCAGCCTATCACTGTCATCGTGCACGGATTTTGGGCTTTTTGATAATTCATGTGTTTCCTGCAGACAAAATATATCCAGTTTTAACCTAAGTCCTAACCTCTACAGGGTGATTGGAAATTCGACCTATTCCTTGAAAGGGGTTATTCTAGAGCTTATTTGCAATGATTTAAGGCCTATCAACCGGGGGTCAAAACTCAATGGTTATCAAGTTATTTGACTTTTAACTTATTTTTTTTAAAACCCGCCTTTCGATCTAAAACTGCTTATTGTGAAAAAACTACTTAAATTAGGAACAAAAAAGAGCCATCATCTAATAGCCAATAAATGGTTGATTACGAAAAATCTAAAAAACATGCCAAAACCTTTGAAAATGTTACCAATAAAAGAATTTGAAGTCAAAAGTTTTTGGATTTTGTTCAAAATTTTGTAATTCTTTGAGGCATTACTTAAAAAAAAATTACAACACTTCGCGTAAAAATTACTAAAATTAGTTCCTCAGTTCATAAGCTTTCTAAAAAGGTAGAATTGTTGACATTTTTTGCATAACTTTTTAAAATAACATTAATAATAAGAGAGGGGGTAGGGAATATCACCTAGCGTACCGGACCCTTAATCAGTTTGTTTGTGTCACTTTAGTTTATCCGTGGGTTTTGTTTGTCTTCGGTTTTTTATTTTATTTCATCTTCTTAGGATTGGAATCACTAAAAGTTGCCTTCGGTGATATTTCAATAAGTAATTTATCAATCAGTTCCCGGTTGCGTTAAGTTTGCACCTAATTTGTAAGTTACACCAAGGAAACCAGGTGCAAACTTAAGGCAACCGGGAACTTACAGATAAATTACTAACCGAAATATCACGGAAGGTTACTTTTAGTGACTTCTAACCTAAGAAGATGAGATAAAATAAGAAATCGAAGACAAACAAAGCCCACGGAGAAACTAAAGTGACACAAACAAACTGATTAAGGGTCCGGTACGCTAGGCGAAATTCTCTACCACCTTTCTTATTATTAATGTTATTTTAAAAAGTTATGCAAAAAATGTCAACAATTCTACCTTTTTAGAAAGCTTATGAACTGAGGAACTAATTTTAGTAATTTTTACGCGAAGTGTTGTAATTTTTTTTTAAGTAATGCCTCAAAGAATTACAAAATTTTGAACAAAATCCAAAAACTTTTGACTTTAAATTCTTTTATTGGTAACATTTTGAAAGGTTTTGGCATGTTTTTTGGATTTTTCGTAATCAACCATTTATTGGCTGTTAGATGACGGTTCTTTTTTATTACAAATTTAAGTAGTTTTTTCACAATAAGCAGTTTTAGATCGAAAGGCGGGTTTTAAAAAAAATAAGTTAAAAGTCAAATAACTTGATAACCATTGAGTTTTGACCCCCGGTTGATTGGACTTAAATCATTGCAAATAAGCTCTAGAATAACCCCTTTCAAGGGATAGGTCGAATTTCCAATCACCCTGTATATTTGTATGGACAACCGAGCGAGTCGATTCACTTAAGGTGATCCGATAATTTTATACTTCCTTAGTAGGTATGGCAAACTACTCGAGCCCTTGCTCATTCTTATTTACATACATGGATTCTATCAAGACAAGATATTCATAATGGCTGCGACACTCGTACGTCTAAGCCATAGTACGGCCTACTTTCTCTTACTACCTTTCATCCAACCCCTATGGTATTTTTATATTTGCCCCTGTCAACAATGATCACATAGGCGTTAATTATAAGTGCAAATTGAATATTGCGTTTTAGGATATAACAACTAAAGGTAGGTAACCTACATAATTATTTTAATGTTTATCTTTTTTTGCGTCTTCTTTGGCCGTTGTATTCAAGAGTATTTATACCTTATATTTCTAATTCTACGTGCTTGTTTCCAGTGCAACAGTGCACGTGAACATTTTGGACGACAACGACAACTACCCACAGTTCAGCGAGAAGACGTACACCGTGACTGTAGACGAGGACATCAATGTCAGCGACAATCCTGTCATCGCAAGGATTAAGTGAGTTAAAGTGACTGCTTTTGCAATTTTTATTTTTTTATTTTAACTTACTACGCTGGTTCAGCGCCTCGAAGTGGATCTTGGCCCGACACTAAGACTCGCCACCGTTCTCTGTCCTGGGCAGCTTGTCGCCAACCGTAGTTGGCTGTTTGAAGCTGGCAGAGGTCTTTTTGAATTTCGTCTATCAAGCCATTCCTGGGTCGGCCGACCGGACGTCGGCCATTTATACGCCCCAAGTATATCTTTTGACGGCTCGATCCTCTCCCATTCTCTCTACGTGGCCGAGCCAGCGCAGTCGAGCAGACTTGCTCTTTCCAATGATATTGGACTCGGCAACCAGTTGTTCCACTTTTACATTCTTCCTCACCCTCCAACTTCCATCTTCTCGCTTTACAAGTCCCAGAATCTTCCTAAGGATCTTTCTTTCTGCCACTAAGAGCTTGTTCTCCTCCTTCAATATTAAATATATCGTCGTCTAGTATCCATAACACAAGCCTTATTGAGCTTACTATGGGGCTAGTTCGATTTGTGTAAGATTGTCCCCTAATATTTATTTATTTATTTATTTATTTATTTATTCAATGTCAGTGTCCAAGCCTCGCATCCATAAATCAGAATTGGTCTTATCACCGTCTTGTAGACTCTGATCTTTGTTCTTCTACTGATAATTAATGATCTTCTGTTGATGATTTTTACTTAAAATACTTTAATCGGTTTACTTACACATTTCTTTCATTGACTGTCGTGTGTTGTGTAGTAAAAATGTGCAGAAAATAAGCGCTCTTAGAGTTTTTCGGTTCTTAAAGGTTCTTATTACGTCGATTTCGAGTTGGATTGATCGCTGTGCATAACCGCTCTTAAAAAGCTTGCCAAGTCTAGTAGCGCAACTCATATTCAGTGTAACGAGAGACATGTCTGGTAACCAGCAAATTGGCCAGTTGTGTTAGTCGTTTTGTAACGCTCTATCAAAAAACATAGCTTTTTTTGTTCTGTTTGATTGTACAATTTCAAATTTTGGACTTCGAGTTCGAAAATGTTATTAGTTTGTTGTAAATATTTAGTAAGCCCAAAAGTATTTTATGTTTGAAACAGCTCAAGGCCGACATTATGGAAGTTGAAATATTTATTAACGGACCTATTTGAGCTACACGTAGTACACGTACTAGCAATCAGTTCAATTACTATTTAAGTAACTTAATGTCATTTAATCAAGTAGTTTAATTTGACTTAGTTACTAAAAGTCAGTGAATCATAATCATACTAATTATGTGTCATGTCATAGTCGTAATAAAATTACTGGTTTATTTTATGAGATACTCGTAAAGCCCAATTGAGTCGAAGTTTATTACACTTGCCTACCCCATTTAACCTAAGTATTACTTGCATAAAAAAAATCTTTGTCTTAAAATTCTTGAGGTACTCAACTCTCAAGATTTGTTTCATTATATTATTACTAGAACTGTGTGCTAAAAAGCTATGCAACTCTTGAAACACTTTTATTACATTTTAACCGACCTCAAAAACGGGTTCTCAGTTTGACTATGTCTAATTGTGAATTTTTGATTCCTATAAAAACGGACCATTCACGTTGATCAAAGCGGAGTAAGTTCTGCGCGAAATGTTTCGGCCAATCTGACCTGGACCTTAATCATAATCCGTTTCATATTAAACATGTTCGTGACCCACGGCAGTTTCCATATTATAAGAACTGAGAGCTAAAACGTTAAATACTCGTAATATAAGTTAAACTAAATTGTTTCGCTCTACACAATGCACTGCGTGTAAACTTTTGCTCTAAACAATTTGGTTCGTGCTTATAAATCTAAAACTATTTTATAATAAAATAACGTTTACCTGTATAACAATTATAACTTCACACTATGTTTTAGTATAACGCCTTTGTATCGCACGTGGAGTTGAGACCGCCTACCGAGCGGCGCGCAATTTAGAGTTTCATGCTTGTAAATTGTTATTTACTCGGGGATTGTTTTATTTGCGGCGCCCATTATCCCCGTATGATTAGAATCTATGAGCGGTACATTTATTGGATGTTTGCTTATTACAGATGCGTAACTATAACTAATTATTATGAAATGGAGTATGGGATGCATATTAGCGATAAAAGCACCTGTCGTTTTCCATTAAATTTGGTTTTGGTGCATAGGGACTTATTGAGCGACCATTAGTCATTAGGCCTAATGACTAATGGTCTCTCGCATTGTAAAGAATAGAAAGACATTTATAATATTATGTTCAGGTCAACGGTATCCTATCTGGGCCAACAATTCGCTAACCATTCTCGTAATTAAACCCACGATGTTTTACAGGGCAACGGACGCCGACGCCGGGGCGAACGCAGCGATCCGCTACGCCATCATCGGAGGCAACACGCAGATGCAGTTCTCCATAGACAGTCTAAGCGGAGACGTGTCGTTGGTCAAACCGCTGGACTACGAGCAGCTGAGGAACTACCGTCTGGTCATCAGGGCTCAAGGTACGTGGACCACTAGGCGATCATCACGCTGCTGTGCCGTGACAAAACATTGTATCTAATATAAAAAAAATATATATATTTTATACATAGTATAGTTACAGTGTGTATTATCTTTCACAGTCGCACAGCTGAAAGCAGTTCTGCTCTGCTGGTGTTTAGATTGATGCAAAGACGCATTTTATAAATCAAACAAAACATTGAACTCTTACTTAAAAGTGTACAAAATTTATTTCATGGATTCCATCTTACTATTTCTTAAAGTATAAGAAACACATCGATCAAAAAGCAGGATCTAATAATAACTATTATTATTTTTAATAAGAAGAATAAAGTAAGCAAAGGCAAAGTGGTACCAGGAATACATGGCAGATTGTAGGTGAGGACGGCTGTACCATCTAGTTGGTAGAGCCGTCCTCACCAACCGTTTCTACCGTCTGGCTCTCCGTGTGGCTCTAAAATGAAAATCACAACACGTATAAGCCTAGTGAACAAGAACAAGTCACAGATAAACTAGAAACAAAAGGTCACAACTCTGTAGAACCTGAGCTCCTTTGCATTTAGCTTATATGTGACTTTGTACTCCTTTTCACTAGACCCACAGAATTTTGGACTGACTGTAGAACATTTCCCAGACGGCGGTAGCCCCTCCCGCTCGAACACGACGCAGCTCCTCGTTAACGTTAAAGATGTGAACGACAACTCACCGCGTTTCTACACGTCGCTGTTCCAGGAGTCGGTCAGCGAGAACGTTCCTTCGGGCTACAGCATCGTTAGAGTAAGTCAAGTTTTCGTAAACTTGTACGGAACTGTTACTAGGTGTGCTAGTTCTGAGACAGCTGCTAAAAGTTCCAAGGAAGTATCTTTCTACTGACGTGATTGAGGGTTTAATACATCCAGTTTATTAGAAATCTTGTTTTCTAATTTGTACCCTACCATAACCAAACTTATTCCATTCCATTAATGTAAAAGTAAAAGATATATTTTTATTTTTATCGCGTATGAAAACGTTTAAAAAAACAGTCAAAGAATTTGTTTATTTCGTGGATTAAAAATAAAACTAGGTTCATTAATCACAAACCTTTTTGCTAGACCTATTCACATGGTTGCACATTACAACTGGCCGTCACAATTAATGAACGCCATGAACGGGAGTTCAACCGCCAATACTTGTTTGTTTACAATAAATACGAAAACAAAAGAGAACCGCATTTAAATGGCGGCAAATTAATAACACAATTTGAAATTAAAAAAATTCACTGTAACCATTTATTGAATAATTTATCTGCAACTTTTAAAATAATTTTATGTATAAATGTCTTGTTTGTGTTCCTATGACTTGGGTGAACTAATTCGATTATACTAAAAAAAAATTAATTACACTAATTTTTTTAGGCGGTCGTGTAAAAATATAGGAATAGCTTGTTAGCAAATATTGTTATTTCATTTATTTTCTATATAAACTATTTAATTTTGGGCAAATACTTAGCGTTATTCAATGTCTCTATAGAAAACCCGGCATAAACGGCAAAATTTGAATACACGTGGCTTCAGAAAGCAGGAGATAATCGTCCTAATTCGTATGTATACTTACCTATCTCTTGTTTTTTTTCTTTTCAGTACATTAGTACAAATAAGGATAATTATAAATATTTTAATTATACAATTTACTGCTTAAATTACAGGTGCAAGCGTACGATGCGGACGAAGGAGTGAACTCCGAGCTGACATACTCGTTGATCGACAAGGAGTTTGGCCGCACCGAGTTGCCCATCACCATAGACCCGCGGTCCGGCTGGGTCTACACCAACGGACTGTTGGATAGAGAAGTGCAATCCAAGTATCAATTGCAAGTAAGTGACGCAACTTAACGAACCCTTTACTAAGAGATTTGGGAAATCAATATCAATATCTTATTTTCAACTTACCCTTTAAAATCGACAATTGACGTATTTTTACCCGACTGCGGCGAAGCCCAAAGGAGGGGTATGTGTTTGACCTGTATGTATGTATGTCCGTTCCTGTGTCCGCTTGTAACTACTCAACGGCACATCCGATTTTGATAAATGATACATCATTAGATTCGTCTTGATGGTGCGAGTGTTACTAGCTATGAAGTTTGTTAAAATAAACAAAATGGCGGATTTTATGCAGTTTCAAAGTGCACCGCGGTCGGGTATTTTTTTAAATAAAAATGTAGTTCATTAAATAGATTATACATTCCTCAAATTAATCCTAATCATCAACTGAAAGACGTTTATTTTCTAGACATGACCTCCTCCAATCCACCTTAACCTCAAGTTAATATGGGATCAAAGTACTCAATGTTTTTCGCAGGATTTATGAAATCGGTTGCTATATTTTATGAACTATAAAATTTTGACATCACTTTTGGTTATCGATTGGTAAAAAATACCAGCGGTTTCAAAAGCGGCAACGTGGTGCCTTTTACATGCTGTTACTTGAGAATCTTGAGATTGACGAGGATGTCAACAGTGTTTTGACTAAATCACAAAATCTATGTGCGCTGTGTAATGTTCAAGACTGCGCAATATAACACCTAATATCTCTAATGCTTCAAATGTATCTATTTGTTAAGGTAACAGCTACCGACGGCGGCACCCCCTCCCGCTCTGCCACCGCGTCAGTGGTGGTAGTGGTCCAAGATGTAAACGACAACGACCCAGTGTTCGCGCCTGCGCAGTACGATGTCCAGTTGGCGGAGGACGAGCCCCCTGGGACGCCGGTGGTCACCGTCACCGCCACTGACGCTGATGAAGACAACAGGTAATGATAGTCCAGGTTACTTTATCATGCAATATGATTAACGCGCTAAGTGCAATGAACACCAAATGCAACGTGCAAGTGGCAAAAAAAATCTGGGCTTCTAGATTTTTTGTCACTAGGGCGGCGCCACTAAAAGCAAGTTCATAGATAATTAATTAAAAAACCCATTGATAGTTCTGACAGATATTTTCGAGATATATTTAATTAATAAGTTTATTAGGTACTTATTAGACAAGATAGGCAGTCCATAAGCGACATCTTAATTTTGGTAGCCCTCATTCGCTAACTATGGACCACCGGTATGCTAGATAGCGGCACTTACTGCCCCTAGCACAATGGGGACGACGACTGGGTTAAAACTATATAATTCTATTTAGTCTGTCAGTTAGATTATGAAAAAATATGGGACACGTATTTTTTGGTTTATCAATATATTAAAAATCGACAAAGTTATAGATCATCAAACTTCTGGAGTGGGGGCTTGTAACGTCACTCCTAGGTGAAAATTGTACCTAGGAGTGACATCACTCGAAACTTCTAAGCACTCTATCCTCGTCATTTTATGTTTGTCAAACAAAAGAAAAAATACGTGTAAAATATTTTTTAATAATCTAACTGACGGACTAAACAGTTTTTTTTTTGTCGTCTAGCCCATTGACGGTGAACGACGGCGGTAGTCAATCAATACTTAGTAATGTAATGACATTACGCTGTTTAAAACTGCTGCGCCACAAATAGACGGCGTGATAGATTTGCATGCTCTATGGAAATATTTAGACGCCCATGTCTTAAAACCGGTTCATATCACCTTATAATGTATGTAAACTCGAAAATAACGCCATTGTAATTCACAGGCTGCACTACGAAATCACCGGCGGCAATACTCGCGGCCGATTTTCCATAACCTCTCAAAATGGCCGAGGCCTCATCACCGTGGCCCAACCGCTGGACTTCAAACAAGAGCGACGCTACGTACTCACAGTGACCGCCACCGACAACGGCGGCCGCTCCGACACCGCCATGGTCCATATCAACATCACTGATGCTAACAACTATGCGCCTGTGTTTGAAAATGCACCGTACACTGCGTCGGTAAGTACCTAAAAAATTTCTATAACCTCTCGAAATGGCCGAGGCCTCATCACCGCCGCCCAATCGTTAGACTTCATACAAAAGCAACGCTTCGTACTCACAGTGGTCGGTAGGGCCATTGGTCCCCTTCAACATCACTGATACCAAAAACTTGATGACTTTTGATGAGTATTTGAAAATGCTCCTTATACTGCAAAGATAAGTGCAAATTTCCTTCCTTCTTATTTTCGATTAATGGGTTTAGCCTTTGTTCCATTTAGTAAAATTGCACTAGTTCTCTGATACTTACGAGGAATGTACACTTCGAATTCGTACAAGGGCACATAACATTTTTGTTTACAGCTTGACCAGGATTCTCTGTACTATTGAAATTTAACAAAAAAATTCCCACTACGTCTAAAACTATTTTGAAAACATAATTTCCTAACTTGGTCCGTCTTGGACCTACTAAGATATCCCGGAACCCGACATGCGAGAAGGGCCATCCATACTATAACTTTATAACGTTCTATTTTTCCAAAGGTGTTCGAAGACGCGCCCATCGGCACCACAGTCCTCGTGGTATCGGCGACCGACAGCGACGTGGGCATGAACGCACAAGTGTCCTACAGCCTGAGCTCCGAAATATCTAACGAGGCGATGACTCACCACGAGCAAGAGTTCGTCATCAACCCGCAGACCGGCGCCATCACCACCAACAAGCTGCTGGACCGAGAAACTATGAGTGGTCAGTTACTTATTAGGTTCACTACTCTACAGGGCGTGGCGTCCAAAGAACTCGATTCCTACCGGCTTACCTAATATCAGGCATTTGAGCACCTTATTCTACAGCTCTTAAAAAAAAATTACGCCAAATCTGCAACGGCTTGCCCAAGGATATCTTTTACGCCACGCCACTGCTACTCTATGCTTCACCAAATAAGAGCCTCCCCACATCTACTGTCGCAGAATGGGCTAAAAGGTCAAATAACTGGTCAAGAGCATGTCGGGTCATGCTCAGTGTAGGGTTCCATAGCCGTATCTATAAGGAAATGTGCTACAGATAAAAATAAAGCTAAAAAAAAATAACAGGTTAAAAAGTATAAATATCTGTATATGTATACCGGGTGTGGCCTGTAATACGAGCAAAAAATTAAACCGTAGATTCTATTCCTCAAATAATAAAACTTTTGTTCAACCACTTTTTAAAAATATGTCGTCCTTAGATTGTCTCTTTTTCATACAAAGTAATTAGTATTTTCAATGTACATCAAAATTCGTCTACTTGACATTGCTTGTCAATCTTGTCACCCTACAGACGTAATCAATTTCGCAATACATTGCGTGTTCGGATAAACTTTAAAGTGTGCTAAAAATCAAACCACAAGTTATTTTTAAAAGTCGCTGAATAAAAGTTGTCTAGTTTGAGGAGTAGAGCCTACGGTTTAATTTTTTGCTCGTATTACAGGCCACACCCGGTATATGAATCGTTGATTATCCATTTCTTTGGGGTAGTTAACATATTATTTTTTGGTTTTTAGTTTAGGTTTTTGGAAGTCGGTTTTTATTTTTTGTTTTAAAAATTTACTTTATTTTTAAATTTTTAGTGGCGCTGGAAAAATATTATTTTAACCAAATAGACTTAAGTCTATTAAGTTAAAAGAAAAAAATCCAAATCGGTCTAGACGTTTTCAAGTAACCGAGGAACAAACCTACATAAAAATTGCTCTTTGTTTTGAAGTCGGATAAGACTGGGAACTTATTTCTGATAAGAAATGCACGAGAAAGTAAGAAAAATACCGAAATCGCATATGTGTGCCTATGATATTTGAAGAGTTCCCTCGATTTCTCCAAGATCCCATCATCAGATCCTGATTTGGTTGCAATGGGTCCACCTTGGAGGTATACCCTTTTAAACAAAAAAAGAATTTTCCAAATAGGTTCAGCCGTCTTCAAGTAATCGGGGAAGAAACCTAGATACAAATTTACTCTTTGTTTTGAAATCGGTTAACACTAAAAACTTGTTGCTAATAAGAGATGGACGAGAAATTACGAAAAATACCGAAATCGCTATATGTGTGCCTATAATATTTGAAGAGTTCCCTCGATTTCTCCAAGATTCCATCATCAGATCCTGACTTGGTTGCAATGGGACCACCTCGAAAGTCTACCCTTTCAAACAAAAAAGGAATTTTCCAAATCGGTCCAGCCGTCTTCAAGTAATCGGTGAACAAACACACAAAAAAAAAATAAAAAAAAAAATAAAAAACATACAGACGAATTGAGAACCGTCCTTCTTTTGGAAGTCGGTTAATAAACAACTGTCAAAAAGTCTTAAATGCCGTGTAAATCAGTGGCACTTAAAACCTTTTGGTTGAGAAGTTTTTCAGCAATAACTTCAAAATGGTTTATTCCTTACTATTCAAAATAATTTTCGTTGAATGTATTTATTAAGCGTTACCTTCCTGATTTTTACGGTTTAAAAGTTAAAGGGGGGGGGGGGGGGGGGGGCACAATTTATGCAACTTTCGGAGCGATTATTTCCGAAAGTATTCACTTAATCAAAAAAAAGTACATAAAAGCCTTATAATGTTTTTAAAAGAACTATCGAATTATGTACCTCACGTTGATAATTGCTGAAAAAAAAATTTTTTAGCTTCTGTTACATGTATGGAGTGCCCCCCCCCAAGATTTCTTTATTTTTATTATTTAACTACCAAACTTAGTAGCAGTAAGACATCTATATTCCAAATTTCATCAGTATACGTCTTGTAGTTTTTGAGTAAAATGCCTGTGACATACGGACGGACGGACGGACGGACGGACGGACATGACGAAACTATAAGGGTTCCTTTTTAGCCATTTTGGCTACGGAACCCTAAAAAAACTTTTTCTCACCAACTTTAGCCGATTCTGCGGCGGTAGATGTGGAGACTCCAACACTTACTGTAACTTCTTATTCTAGACAAACGAAGCTATTGATGTCTGTTCCGTAGTCAAGTGACTGACTTTCTAATGAAAAAACCGCCTCCGAAATGAACCACTCTTTTTTTGTCGATAAGATCCAAAAATAGCAAGTACGAGTACCTACTGTACTGTACCTATTAGCTTCCCCGCATCACAATCATATCGCATCCCTCGGAAGGTAGCTTGCCAAACTTATTTTGAAATTTTCCAAGTAAAAGAAAAGGGTAAACAGGGGAAGACGAAGTTTATTTTTAAATAAAACGAAGTTAAGTGTTTAGAACAGTTAAGCTAAGAAGAGTTTTCACACTTAAATTTCACCAGCTTTATTGTATGACCTCTCGTTTTCTTTCAGGATATCTACTGACAGTGACGGCGCGCGACGGCGGCGTGCCGTCTCTCTCGGACACGACGGACGTGGAAATATCGGTCGTGGACGTCAACGACAATGAGCCCGTATTCAAGCAACAGTTGTATACTGCGAGTATCATGGAAGATGCTTTAGTTGGTATGTATTTTTTTTTTCAATCATAACACCAAAGGACTATTGGCAACTTTGTATGGGAAGTGGACCCAAAACCAACAGAGCTGAGAGTTATGTCATTAAAAAGGTATTTACATGTACTTCATTTCATTCTATGGGCACCAAGTTCAATTCCATTGCAAAACTGAGATATTCATATTTTAGTTTCTAGTACAGTAGTACATGTAAAGACTTAATGACACAACTCTCAGCTCTGTTGGTTTTGGGTCCCTTTTGACGCATGGCCCTTTAAGTTATGAATAGTTCTTGACGTTTTTGTTGGTGGACACATTTTTATGCACTAAAATTCTACTCGGTTTTTTCTATTAGTTTCATAAATTAGAGATATTTATTTTATTTAGATATATATATATATATATATATTATCTCATTTAACTGTTCGAACATGCGGTTTTATAGCAAATCAAATTCCAAATTGTAATTTATTACAAAACTGCTTGGGATTTCCAAACGGGTTCCCGATTGCCTGGGTTATATTTCACTACGTTGAAAGTACCTTTAACTCGAGTGTAAAGCAATTCAGCGCTAAATGGCATTGTATGATATTTACTTCCGGATTTGCGCTAGAATACGTTATTAGTCCCCTGCCATCTGATGACTATTCGCGATATGCCTACTTAATTCACTGAATTCTTATTTCAGGTACTTCAGTCACCCAAGTGGCCGCTACAGACGCGGATGTCGGGCTAAACGGGCGCGTGCATTACGAACTGGACCCTAAAGATAGGGAGGAAGGCTCATTTGTGGTTGACCCGGCGTCTGGGGTCATACGAACCAACAAGGCTCTGGACAGAGAATCGGTGGCCACGTACGATTTGAAAGCACTGGCAATCGACGGGGGGACTCCACCGCAAAGTTCAACGGTATGTCATTTTGCATTATATTTGAATGCGACACGTTTTCATTAATACTAGAAGATGTCCGCAACTTCCTCAGCCGAAGGTGTAAAAAGATTTAAACCCGCTTTTCGGTTCGATGTCGCACGCGGATAAAACCGATGGAGATCCAGCTTTCCCAAAATGCTTAAACACGTACGCTCTTTTGAATATCGATTTAGTTTGTACCACTTCTCCTTATTTAATCAGACCCTTGTCTTTTTTATTGTAAATAACAAATATAAGATTTAAAAAAAAAACACATTATTTACAACTTAATAGCTACCTTAACCCAACTTATCCTATTGGGACCTAGATTATATGTACAAATGTCCCCTATGTCGCCTTGTCTTGTTTTGTGTTCTTAAGATGAAGATGAAATCGTTTATTCAAAGATTTTCTAAATCTAACCGAACACTTTATAAATAGTTTATGTTGTGTGTAGGTAATCGTCCACATAAAAGTGGAGGACATCAACGACTCACCGCCAGTGTTCGAGAGCGACTGCCTGACGTTCTACGTGGCCGAGAACAGCCCCATCGGTACCACCGTGGGGGAAATATACGCGCACGACCCCGATGAAGGGCCCAACGCCGTTGTACATTATTCCATCAAAGGTAACTGAAGACCAATCGTTGCTTTGTCTATTATAGCTAGAGCACAAATCTCGCCTTTCTTACATCATAACCGAGGTAAGACTACAACTACATAAGAAAGAAGAGTGAAGAGCAAAAGACTCGCCCCCGATGTTCGACAGTGACTGCCTGATTTGAGTACTGTCTGTGGATGACAGATTCAGTTGACACTAAAGTCACATCTTATTATTATCAAGTTGCTCAAGGACGTAGCATAGACTGGATAGATTTGTTAGTGAGGGTACAGATTCATAAACAATTTGAAATAAGTTCGGGCCTTACTTAGGTACTTAAGTTAGGTTTGGAAAATTATAAACACCAAAACTTTTCCGAGAAGATGAGCAGTACCCTCCTTTTATCGCCTCCTATTGGCAGCAGATCTGCTGTGTCCCCAAATACTTGCTACTATCCGAGTAGAGAACGGTTCTTTTAACAACGATTTTTGTCCAGGTGGTGACGATTCCAGCAGCTTCTCCCTCGAAACACGCCAAGGCTCCGACAAAGCCGAACTGGTGACAATGGTAGATTTGGACTACGAAAGTCCTCGGAAGAAATACGAGCTAATCATCCGAGCTGCCAGCCCTCCGTTGTGGAACGACGTCAGGGTCGAAATCATGGTGACAGATGTGAATGACAACGCTCCCGTCATGAAGGAGTTCCAGATTATCTTCAATAACTACAAGGATTGCTTCCCTGTGGGACCGTTCGGGAGAGTGCCTGCTTATGACGCTGATGTTACTGATAGAGTAAGTGACATTTATTAACCGACTTCATTTGTAGTATTTCAATCAATCATAAGACTTAATATTTGTAGCGGACTCAAACAGGTACTTTTTTGCGCACTAAGTATACCTATATACCTGTACCGTGGTCAGTATATTAGTTCTCCTTATTAATGTGAGAGAGAACACTGTTGGAGCCTAAATTAAATGCTTAGTATTATTAGTATGAATTTATAACCGTATGCCTTTTTTGTTACCTTGTGTGATGCTAGTGACATACGTGATACAAAGTGATCAATCTTGTTATGTTATCTGTCTGATAGAGATAAAATCAAATGAGTCTTTAAACCCAGAACTACAGGAGTAAACTATAGAGTTAAAAGAAAACATAATGAAATATTTGTTCCCAGCTCCAATACCGGATACTGTCGGGCAACAACGCAAACCTGGTACTGCTGAATGAGACCACCGGCTCCATGACGTTGTCGCCACAACTCAACACCAACGTACCCAAACTGGCTACTATGGAAATATCGGTCACAGGTAAGTTAGCTAATACTTACATTAACACTGACTCGCAAAATTCAGACCAATTGAGGAACTATTACAACATCCATCTTATTGTACCTAACAAGCGGCGACGTGACGTCCATAAAACTCAATTCCCAGTAACTTGCCTAATACTAGGTATTTCAGCACCTTATTTAACTGCTCGGAAAATGCAAGTCTGTTCCAGCTTGTCTCATGATATCTATGACGTCATGACCACCTAAATGGTAAATAACTAGTATGTTACCGGGCAAGAAAACGAATAATTTGTGATTCGATAAAGGAGATAAAGAAAACCAAATTCGATATTGTCCTTTTATGGATGAATCTTCACAATCATTTGTGTTTTTCAGCTTGCTAATCTAATATTCTATTTATCTTCACAGACGGTGTAAACGAAATAAAAGCAATGATGCAACTCTCGGTTCGGCTGGTGACCGAAGAGATGTTGTTCAACTCGATCACAGTGCGCCTCAACGACATGACAGCCGAGCGGTTCCTATCACCATTACTGGGCTTCTTCATCGACGGACTCGCAGCCATCATTCCCTGCCCCAAGGAGAACATCTACGTATTCAGTATACAGGTGAGATACAAGGACGAACTTGATTACACGAGACGGATAAAGTAGTACAACCAGATAGAATAACTCTCGAGGTGTTCTCATTCTAAAACAGGAATACCCAAGCTATGTCAAAGTCTAAGTCTTAGTTCGAAATTATTACAGCACTTCGTACCTTGCAAACAAAAATAAAGGTTAAACAACATCCATAATATTCGATGGGCGCGCTGCGGCAATGTAAAAGAAACATTACATATTCAGTATACTGCCTCCCTCGACGACCATGTCAAAAGATGAATTTGCGCTCTGATTTATTTTCATGGCAATGGTCTGGGCATAGAGCTCGAAAAACCAATTGCCAATGGGGAATAAATGTTCTCGAATGGAAACCAGGAATCGGACGACGCAGCGTGGGTCGGCCCCTCACGAGATGATTAAACAGTGCCGGATTAAGCCAGCGCGGGGCCTGTAGCATTTCTTCAAAGAGGCCCTTGGTTGGTCTTAGATATGCTTAAATACGGACTGACCGTTAATTACATACGTGACGAAATGACATAACGAGGGGGGGGTCCCCTTTTGCGAGTGGGCGGGGCCCCCTAATGCGCGGGGCCCGTAGCATTTGCTACTCTTGCTATATGGCTAATCCGCCACTGGATGGTTTGAGTCTGACGACCTGGTTAAGGTCGCCGGAAGTCTATGGAGGCAATAAGTATGCGAGCGTTTATTGTGGAAGTCTTCAGGGGAGACCTATGTTCAGCAGTTGATGTTTCAAGCTTGACGTGGTGCGCATTTTTTGCAGGATGACACAGACGTGCACGGCAATATACTGAACGTGTCGTTCTCGGCGCGGAGGCCGCAGGCCGAGCTCGGCGTGGGCGGGGACACGGCGCCGCACTACTCGCCGACGCACCTGCGGGAGCGGGTGTACCTGCACCGCGCCACGCTCGCCAGGCTGGCCACTGTGCAGGTTAGTGCTTGCAACACCCTAACACTACTTAATTTGTTGGCGGATGAGCTCCTGACACGACGGCCGCACGCACATGGGTGTGGAGTGACGCTGCCCCACTGTGAACCAATATTCAGCGTCTTTAGAACGATTTATTTACGTCATTGTGGCACAGATTAGAGAATATAAACAGATGTTTCACTGTCGCGCATTTCCATACAAAAATCAAGAATTCCCACAGCCACAGCACGGAAACTTCGCACAGTACAATACGTTCTCGCATAGTTTTCGGTGGCGGCGTTCGGCCGGCATCAACGGCGTTTGCGTACTGTCACGATAATTATATTGGGCCACAGTGACGATTCGGTTGCCGGCGACCGGATCAGCTACGCCCACGGCGCGGGAGGCCAAAATCGAGTGAAGTGCACCTGATTGTGGTCTCGGTAAATATTGTTCAAAAGGTCGATGCCTAGATTAACTCTTTACGGACGGGCTGCCTGATAGAAAGCAGTCAACGTCGCCCATGGAAGTTCAAATTAGTCGCGATTTATCTTTCCGTTGTAGTAAATAATCGCGAGGCAACTTTGACTTTTGAACCGCGCAGTCAAAACGCTAGGGGAATCGCCGTAGTGTTTACAGTACAACATAGAACCCAAATGTATTTAAAAAATATTATTTTACGTGAATGGGTTGCACTCAGCGCGGCGGGCGCACATGCATCATGTATTTCATCACTGTTTTATTATGATAAGTGATAACCAATATGTATGTATCTATTATATAAATTACCGAAACAGCTTGTATAAGCTTGTATCTATACCGACCATACCTTGCCCAGGTGCTGCCGTTCGACGACAACGTGTGCGTCCACGAGCCCTGCCTGAACTACGAGGAGTGCCTGACGGTCCTCAAGTTTGGCAACGCGTCCGGCTTCATTGCCAGCGACTCCGTGCTTTTCCGGCCCATCTACCCCGTCACCACCTTCACCTGCCAATGTCCTCAGGGATTCACAGGTATCCAATAACAGAACTTTCCAGCGATTCAAGTGTGGCCGTCAGACGCAACGTGTGCGTCCTCGTGCTATTCCTAAACTATGAAACCCTGGTATTACCGCTCTTGAACACTAAAGGGTTTTCACGGACATGGTTACCACAACCAACCAGGACGGAGCCTGACTAGAACAAGCCAGATACGCTAGGCGGCACACCAGCATTGATTTGTGAGGACTGACACGGTCTGGGATAGGAAAGACTACCCGCAAACACCCACTAATTCTGCCTGAACAATGGACCTGCCTGGACCTGGACTCTGGCTGCAACCAGAAACCCGAACAGCACAAGCCTAAACTACTGATACAAATGTTTTGTTACAGGGTCACGAGAGCATTACATGTGCGATACGGAAGTGGACCTCTGCTACTCGTCGCCTTGCATCAACAACGGAACTTGCATTCGGCGCGAGGGGGGATACACTTGCGTGTGTGCGCCCGGATTCACTGGTAAGTCATGTTTACAGTTGCACAAACTTTCCTTGGCACTAATGTGTCATTAGAACACTTGTTATCTCTTTCTGTGCGCCTATCGAATGGTATTGAGAAGACATTGAATTACTGCATTTCCATATTTATTATTACATCTGTCTGTCTGCTAGGCTAGCTAGCTAGGTAGTAGGGTTAGCAAGAGTCGCTCGATATCAATCAACTAATCATGCAAAATCACATCACATCATCACACTATGTTTAGACGTTTAGATGTTTGGATGTTTGTTACTAAATAACGGGGTAACAGCTGTATGGATTGAGCTGTTTGGCATGCAAGTAGACCAAGTCCTGGATTGAAACATAGGATACTTTATATCCCGGTAAATAGTTCCCTTGGGACAATAACGGGAACAACGCGGGCGAAGCCGCGGGTAAATGCTAGTATTTCATATTGAAAGACAGAAAAATAACAGACCAAGGTTCAACCTTCACATCTCAACCACATAAGTACTTTAATTAAATTTCTTCCACTAGGCGTGAACTGCGAGACAATCCTAACTAAAGCCTCCTGCGACTTGAACGGTGACGGCACAGTCTGCCGCGGCGGTTCCCAATGTGTGCCAAAACGGGAAGGCGGCATCCTCTGCCAAGGCTGTTCCATTGATATTGCCTACACGACCGACATGTGCGAACTGCGAGCTCGAAGCTTCCCGCAGTCCTCGTTTCTGACCTTTCCTGGGTTGAAACGGCGGCATCGAGTGCATTTGAAGCTCAAGTAAGTGGACAATTAGACTAAACAGGGTTACTCGAAGTAGCTCCCTGTACCCGATCGGAAAGGTGGCACTTTCTGTCAGGGCTGCACGATCCTCAGCGCCAAATCAATCAAGGCAAGACTTTTACATCTACAACCAAATCAATTTGAAAAATTTGTTTGAAAACTGGGTTCGTTCAGTTACATTCGGAATTATAACTTGAGAATACAACAATAGGATCGTAATAATCATGATATTATATCGTCCAAAATATTCATTAAAGTTACATATATAGATACAAGAAATCAAAGTACCAGTAGCGTGGCGTCCAAAGAACTCGATTCCGATCGGCTTGCCTAATATCAGGCATTTGTGTATCTTATTCTACAGCTTTTAAGGAAAATGTACGCCAAATCTGCACCGGCTTGCCCAAGGGTATCTTTTACGCCACGCCACTGCAAAGTACATAGAAAAATTAAATGGCACTCACCTGTGTCCAGACCGGGAATCGACCCCGGTACCTCTGGATTTCCGGTCCAACGACTCAACCACTCGTCCACCGGAGCACTCAGCAAGAGCCCTCAATTTTACCATCTACTTTGACTTCTGTATCATTCTGGTTTAATAGGATTTAAGCTAAACATAAAAATGTGGTGTAATTTACCTGCATTAAAAACTAACAAAGGAACATCATGTTTCTTTCATATAAAGTATTCATCAAAGTGTTTTTTATAAGATTTGCAACACAAGGCGCATCCGGGCTGCTGCTCTACAACGGTCGGTACAACGAGCGACACGACTTCATCGCACTAGAGCTCATCGGTAGCGGCGCGGGGCGCGCGGGCGGGCCGGGGGTGCGCTTCACGTTCGCGCTCGGCGGAGGGAAGGCCGAAGTGACGGTGGCCGGGGGTGTGGCTGACGGCATGTGGCACACTGTCGAGGTCGATTACTTCAACAGGGTAAGTAGTTCCACACTCCACACTTGATTATATGTATAGTACGTACAAACTTTAAGATCAAATGCTGTCAAACGAACGCAAGCCAAAAGCTACCTTATAATTAGAGCATAAGGTAGTTTTTGGCTTGCGTTCGTTTGACAGCATTTGGTCTTAAGAGTTTGTACGGACTATACAGTTATTTACGTCTAATATTACGTATAACTTTCTAATGTTGTCCCTTTCTTCTGTTTCCTTCCAGCTTGCTTGCTTATTGCGTTCGTTCTCAGGCAAAAAGTACCACTTACCTAGTTGTCAATTAGGTCCCTGCAATACACACACACACACACTACAGGCACAATTAAAAGATACAATTAAAAGTCCTTATTGACAAGCAGCAAAGTGTTACCTTTTGACTGAGAACGTCACATGTAATGTCCTGCTTCCTCAAAATCTAGAATGAAACATTAAGCCCGAGAATAGGCCCCTGGATTTATTATTAATGTAATTGTTAAATTTCGATACTAGTATAATCATACTCATTTATTCATAAAATATTTTTCAATGTTACATGTCAAGAAAAATTACAAAGAAAAGATTACACGACGATTCATTAAATTAAATTACGAATAATAAAACGATAATAATTATGTGTAATCTTTTATAATAATACGGTTTGAAGACTATCGTTTTAAAATTATATAACTGGACGATTACTAAAATCGTGTAATGCTTTCACATTTCTTACAGACGGCAACAATGATACTAGATGACTGTGACAAGGACCTATCGCTCGCCGGAGCAGCGGATTTCGGCATCAAGTACGCATGCGCGAACCAAACCAGGAAAACGCTTCCGGCCCGCTGCGACATACCTACGGAAACTTGTCATAGGTATGCAAAGTACGGGTTCCTCTCATCTCATCTAACATCTTTCGTCAATACTTCATTCATATTTCACAGCCGCTAACATAATGAGAGCTGGCAATTCTCAAGCACTCCAGGGCCCCGTTTCACGAAGCTACAATTTACAATTTTACAAGTCTAAACTAGCAACATTGGCCAAATCAACCCATGGCGTTGCTGTATTTGACCAATATTGCAAGTGTAGACTTGTAAAATTGTAACTTGTAGCTTCGTGAAACGAGTCCCAGATGTGGCCTTTGTTGATAATACTCGGGATCTATATTGTCTATGTTTTATAGATTATTACTTAATATATTACAAATAATTTGTCAAAAACACTTTTTTTCTAAAAACATTCACACTATTTATGAACCCAATGGCGTTGCCCCGGTAGCAGAAGTATTCAGCTTTCCTTCATTCATGCATGGATATAACGCAGCCTATGAAAGGTTAACGGTATCAATAAAACTGATAAAGAAATACAGTTGCGATGTTACATATTTTTCTATCTTTATTTCAAATTGAAAACTGTAATCCATCCTCGTATGCCTGCTAAATAGGATCGATTCTATATTACGTTGAAGTACACACCAACCCCATAATATTATCTGTATATTTTGTTTAGATTTCTGGATTTGACTGGACCACTCCAAGTTGGCGGATTGCCGAACATTCCGAGCAGTTTCCAAGTGAAGAACAAGGACTTTGTCGGATGCATATCAGACTTCCATGTCGACCACCGATTTATTGATTTGAATAGGTAAGGCAACATCTTTTTAGTTTGTGCCTGGCCTTAGAAGATACTTATTTTAATATGGTATGACTATCTTCAAACATTAGTCTCAGGGTTTAGGTGAAGCTTGAAGCAGTTGAAATCCTGTAAGTTGACTATCTACTACACTAAAAGTGAGTATCCATAATATGGGCTTTTGAAATACCTATCTCTCATAAAACGAAAAACAGCTAAGCATGGCCAAGCCATGCTTACTCTCCCTTAATATCGTATATTGCCGCCATAACGCAAAAGGGCACAACTAACATTTTTTTTCGACACTGAGTTATGTACATGTTCGGAATCAGCGAAATTTACTGATTCCGAATATGTGAACATCTTGGTGTCGAAAAAAAATGTTAGATGTGCCCTTTTCCGTTATAGCGGCAGTATAAGTATATATAGATGCCCACGTATCTTAAAATCCGTAAGGTAATTCAATGTAAATCGTGTCCTATAAAACCTAAGAAAGAAATAAAGAAACAAAAAAAAAACACGTTAGACCTTGCATTAGAGAAGCATCGGCCAGGGACAACTGGCGTATTACGTTTGTCGTGTTACGCTGCCAAAATTACTCTGTTAAGAGTATCCCAGTATAATATTGTAGTATTTGGAGTATCCGACAAACAAGGGCATAGGCTTATTGGAAGGCTTGTTTCAGCTTCGTGGCAGACAACGGCACGATCGCCGGGTGCTCGCAGAAGCGGTCGCAGTGCGGCTCCGCGCCGTGCTACAACGGTGCCGAGTGCCGCGAGCTCTGGGACACGTACCTCTGCGAGTGCAGCGAGGGACACACTGGGAAAGACTGCGCTGAGAGTAAGAACTTCTTCTCCCTATAGTCTGTCTTTTCCCTATAAAGTGCTAAGGCTGAATAGGACGCGCTCATTGGTTCATTCCAATTAAGTACGTTAAGGCGGCTTTCATGGCGTGGAAGATATTATGTGAAAGCCTACTTGTAACCAATAAGAAGGGAGATCGTCATCCTATTACTTTGATAGTTAAAAAAAATTTACTATAGGGAACGTGCACGACGATGCTTCTGCCAACTGGTGCCGCCTATCTAAGTCTTATACCCTCTCATGCTGGGGCCACATTGACGGAAACGCCGTTAGTTTATCGCGATGAAGGACGATTAATGTCAGTGTAGCTTCGACTTACTATATTTGACATTAACACTTGAAGAGATAATTTGAATTGACAGCTTGATTTGACAGGCATGATAGTTTCCTTTATTGTCCGCCCGTGTCTCTTTTGTCGTTTAGTGCTGCCACCTATAGTTCGTGCACGTTCCCTATAGTTGATTAAGGTTCATAAACGTCACCGAACGGAATTTTTAGCTCACCAGCGGCCCGTTTCACGCAGCTACGAGTTACAATTTTTCAAGACTAAACTAGCAACATCGCTCAAAAACAACACACTATTGATTGGTCCGATCGATGTTGCTAGTTTATACTTGTAATCTATCGTATATACTTCGAGGGCTTCATGCTAAAGAGGCGTATAAGCAAGCGTTTTGCTTTGCGTATACGCCCCTTTGGCCTGAAACCCTCGACTTGTATCATAATGAATCGGGGGTCACTGGAATTCTACCTATTATCTATAATATTCTTAGGAATTTACGCATGGATCTATCTCCTCTAAAAATATACCAAAAATATTTAAATATCCTGTAATAACACATATAGTAATATATTTAGATATTTATTGATCATTCACTTTATACTGCAACATGTCTGTAGGTATAATTTAGTAATTTTTACTACTTTTCTACAGCAACCGCACCGCCCTGGCGCTTTAGCGGCGACGGCATGTTGTCGTTCAACCCGCTGCTGCGGCCCATACAGCTGCCATGGCTCAACGCGCTGTCCCTGCGTACGCGGCAACAGGACGCTTTTCTCATGTCCATCCAAGTGGGCCAGAACAGCACCATCTTCATCAGCGTAAGTTTCCTTTCCAGCCGTTTCTTTAGTGAGTGAACCGTGGTGGTTTTACTGTTTTACTACCACGCGTGCAGCTCATGCAGACAACTGCCGTAGCTCAACGCTCCATCCCTGCGCGACAGCAGGACGTCATGTCCATTCGAGTAGGTCAAACTATCACCACCTTCATCAGGGGAGTGACAGTCTCTCACCATAGAGCACTTTAACTGAATTTCACTCTATCCTAAAGATAATTTTTCGACAATCTTCTAAAATCTAAATTCATCAAGTAGGCCTAAATAGGTAAAGAATAATCCATACCTTTTTATTTGATGAATGGGTAAATAAAGATATATAATGTACATCAACCTTTTTAACCAACATTTTTTACCCACAGTTAAAATCCGGTCTCCTCCACTACTCTTACAACGGCGAAACAATGTTCCTGCCAACAACGACCCTAGCCGACGGTAACTGGCACCGCATTGAGATCAAATGGCTCGGCACCGACATATCCGTGACTATAGACTACGGGCTGAGGACCGCTCTATTGCCGATGCTGGCTAACAAGGTCCAGGGACAGTATATTGGGAAGATCCTGATTGGCGGACCGGATACCACTGCTGGGTTGTTGGCTTCGGATGTTGGATTCTTCGAAGGCTGTATACAGGTAACTTCTATTTCTTATATTTACAAAAAGCTTAAAAGTCAAGAACTTTCTGTGCCTAATTTTGAGCGCCATATTCGCATAATAATCATTGTTCATATTTCAGGATGTAAGAGTGGGCACAAATCAAAACCTACTCAATCGGCCTACAACAATAGAGAATGTGAAAGATGGATGTCAATCTAGAGCTGATTGTATGCTGTCCATCTGTCCGCCTTATGTAAGTATTGATAACCTTTTTTTTCTGTCACAGATTGAGCTGTACTGAAAAGCGTAACAAAATACAATTAAAAGTTTTATCGCTGCTACTAACTAGGTACTCAAAATGGTTGAGTGTTTGTTTTCACACCTAGTTTTTTTTAATTGACTATCAATGTCTAACCTACCTTCTTCAGAGCAAATGCGAATCGTCCTGGGACACGACGTCATGCGAGTGCTCCCTCGGTCGCTACGGGCCGCAGTGCGTGGCCGCGTGCGACCTGAACCCTTGCGGGGAGCACGCGCGCTGCCTCCCCAGCGACGACGACAAGGGTTACCGCTGTGTGTGCGACGACGGGTACCTGCTTACTGGTAAGCGTTTTCAGAACAAATGCGAACCGTCCTGGGACACGACGTCATGCGAGTGCTCCCTCGGTCGCTACGGGCCGCAGTGCGTGGCCGCGTGCGACCTGAACCCTTGCGGGGAGCACGCGCGCTGCCTCCCCAGCGACGACGACAAGGGTTACCGCTGTGTGTGCGACGACGGGTACCTGCTTACTGGTAAGCGTTTTCAGAACAAATGCGAACCGTCCTGGGACACGACGACATGCGAGTGCTCCCTCGGTCGCTACGGGCCGCAGTGCGTGGCCGCGTGCGACCTGAACCCTTGCGGGGAGCACGCGCGCTGCCTCCCCAGCGACGACGACAAGGGTTACCGCTGTGTGTGCGACGACGGGTACCTGCTTACTGGTAAGCGTTTTCAGAACAAATGCGAACCGTCCTGGGACACGACGACATGCGAGTGCTCCCTCGGTCGCTACGGGCCGCAGTGCGTGGCCGCGTGCGACCTGAACCCTTGCGGGGAGCACGCGCGCTGCCTCCCCAGCGACGACGACAAGGGTTACCGCTGTGTGTGCGACGACGGGTACCTGCTTACTGGTAAGCGTTTTCAGAACAAATGCGAACCGTCCTGGGACACGACGACAAGCGAGTGCTCCCTCGGTCGCTACGGGCCGCAGTGCGTGGCCGCGTGCGACCTGAACCCTTGCGGGGAGCACGCGCGCTGCCTCCCCAGCGACGACGACAAGGGTTACCGCTGTGTGTGCGACGACGGGTACCTGCTTACTGGTAAGCGTTTTCAGAACAAATGCGAACCGTCCTGGGACACGACGACATGCGAGTGCTCCCTCGGTCGCTACGGGCCGCAGTGCGTGGCCGCGTGCGACCTGAACCCTTGCGGGGAGCACGCGCGCTGCCTCCCCAGCGACGACGACAAGGGTTACCGCTGTGTGTGCGACGACGGGTACCTGCTTACTGGTAAGCGTTTTCAGAACAAATGCGAACCGTCCTGGGACACGACGACATGCGAGTGCTCCCTCGGTCGCTACGGGCCGCAGTGCGTGGCCGCGTGCGACCTGAACCCTTGCGGGGAGCACGCGCGCTGCCTCCCCAGCGACGACGACAAGGGTTACCGCTGTGTGTGCGACGACGGGTACCTGCTTACTGGTAAGCGTTTTCAGAACAAATGCGAACCGTCCTGGGACACGACGACATGCGAGTGCTCCCTCGGTCGCTACGGGCCGCAGTGCGTGGCCGCGTGCGACCTGAACCCTTGCGGGGAGCACGCGCGCTGCCTCCCCAGCGACGACGACAAGGGTTACCGCTGTGTGTGCGACGACGGGTACCTGCTTACTGGTAAGCGTTTTCAGAACAAATGCGAACCGTCCTGGGACACGACGACATGCGAGTGCTCCCTCGGTCGCTACGGGCCGCAGTGCGTGGCCGCGTGCGACCTGAACCCTTGCGGGGAGCACGCGCGCTGCCTCCCCAGCGACGACGACAAGGGTTACCGCTGTGTGTGCGACGACGGGTACCTGCTTACTGGTAAGCGTTTTCAGAACAAATGCGAACCGTCCTGGGACACGACGACATGCGAGTGCTCCCTCGGTCGCTACGGGCCGCAGTGCGTGGCCGCGTGCGACCTGAACCCTTGCGGGGAGCACGCGCGCTGCCTCCCCAGCGACGACGACAAGGGTTACCGCTGTGTGTGCGACGACGGGTACCTGCTTACTGGTAAGCGTTTTCAGAACAAATGCGAACCGTCCTGGGACACGACGACATGCGAGTGCTCCCTCGGTCGCTACGGGCCGCAGTGCGTGGCCGCGTGCGACCTGAACCCTTGCGGGGAGCACGCGCGCTGCCTCCCCAGCGACGACGACAAGGGTTACCGCTGTGTGTGCGACGACGGGTACCTGCTTACTGGTAAGCGTTTTCAGAACAAATGCGAACCGTCCTGGGACACGACGACATGCGAGTGCTCCCTCGGTCGCTACGGGCCGCAGTGCGTGGCCGCGTGCGACCTGAACCCTTGCGGGGAGCACGCGCGCTGCCTCCCCAGCGACGACGACAAGGGTTACCGCTGTGTGTGCGACGACGGGTACCTGCTTACTGGTAAGCGTTTTCAGAACAAATGCGAACCGTCCTGGGACACGACGACATGCGAGTGCTCCCTCGGTCGCTACGGGCCGCAGTGCGTGGCCGCGTGCGACCTGAACCCTTGCGGGGAGCACGCGCGCTGCCTCCCCAGCGACGACGACAAGGGTTACCGCTGTGTGTGCGACGACGGGTACCTGCTTACTGGTAAGCGTTTTCAGAACAAATGCGAACCGTCCTGGGACACGACGACATGCGAGTGCTCCCTCGGTCGCTACGGGCCGCAGTGCGTGGCCGCGTGCGACCTGAACCCTTGCGGGGAGCACGCGCGCTGCCTCCCCAGCGACGACGACAAGGGTTACCGCTGTGTGTGCGACGACGGGTACCTGCTTACTGGTAAGCGTTTTCAGAACAAATGCGAACCGTCCTGGGACACGACGACATGCGAGTGCTCCCTCGGTCGCTACGGGCCGCAGTGCGTGGCCGCGTGCGACCTGAACCCTTGCGGGGAGCACGCGCGCTGCCTCCCCAGCGACGACGACAAGGGTTACCGCTGTGTGTGCGACGACGGGTACCTGCTTACTGGTAAGCGTTTTCAGAACAAATGCGAACCGTCCTGGGACACGACGACATGCGAGTGCTCCCTCGGTCGCTACGGGCCGCAGTGCGTGGCCGCGTGCGACCTGAACCCTTGCGGGGAGCACGCGCGCTGCCTCCCCAGCGACGACGACAAGGGTTACCGCTGTGTGTGCGACGACGGGTACCTGCTTACTGGTAAGCGTTTTCAGAACAAATGCGAACCGTCCTGGGACACGACGACATGCGAGTGCTCCCTCGGTCGCTACGGGCCGCAGTGCGTGGCCGCGTGCGACCTGAACCCTTGCGGGGAGCACGCGCGCTGCCTCCCCAACGACGACGACAAGGGTTACCGCTGTGTGTGCGACGACGGGTACCTGCTTACTGGTAAGCGTTTTCAGAACAAATGCGAACCGTCCTGGGACACGACGTCATGCGAGTACTCCCTCGGTCGCTACGGGCCGCAGTGCGTGGCCGCGTGCGACCTGAACCCTTGCGGGGAGCACGCGCGCTGCCTCCCCAGCGACGACGACAAGGGTTACCGCTGTGTGTGCGACGACGGGTACCTGCTTACTGGTAAGCGTTTTCAGAACAAATGCGAACCGTCCTGGGACACGACGACATGCGAGTGCTCCCTCGGTCGCTACGGGCCGCAGTGCGTGGCCGCGTGCGACCTGAACCCTTGCGGGGAGCACGCGCGCTGCCTCCCCAGCGACGACGACAAGGGTTACCGCTGTGTGTGCGACGACGGGTACCTGCTTACTGGTAAGCGTTTTCAGAACAAATGCGAACCGTCCTGGGACACGACGACATGCGAGTGCTCCCTCGGTCGCTACGGGCCGCAGTGCGTGGCCGCGTGCGACCTGAACCCTTGCGGGGAGCACGCGCGCTGCCTCCCCAACGACGACGACAAGGGTTACCGCTGTGTGTGCGACGACGGGTACCTGCTTACTGGTAAGCGTTTTCAGAACAAATGCGAACCGTCCTGGGACACGACGACATGCGAGTGCTCCCTCGGTCGCTACGGGCCGCAGTGCGTGGCCGCGTGCGACCTGAACCCTTGCGGGGAGCACGCGCGCTGCCTCCCCAGCGACGACGACAAGGGTTACCGCTGTGTGTGCGACGACGGGTACCTGCTTACTGGTAAGCGTTTTCAGAACAAATGCGAACCGTCCTGGGACACGACGACATGCGAGTGCTCCCTCGGTCGCTACGGGCCGCAGTGCGTGGCCGCGTGCGACCTGAACCCTTGCGGGGAGCACGCGCGCTGCCTCCCCAGCGACGACGACAAGGGTTACCGCTGTGTGTGCGACGACGGGTACCTGCTTACTGGTAAGCGTTTTCAGAACAAATGCGAACCGTCCTGGGACACGACGACATGCGAGTGCTCCCTCGGTCGCTACGGGCCGCAGTGCGTGGCCGCGTGCGACCTGAACCCTTGCGGGGAGCACGCGCGCTGCCTCCCCAGCGACGACGACAAGGGTTACCGCTGTGTGTGCGACGACGGGTACCTGCTTACTGGTAAGCGTTTTCAGAACAAATGCGAACCGTCCTGGGACACGACGACATGCGAGTGCTCCCTCGGTCGCTACGGGCCGCAGTGCGTGGCCGCGTGCGACCTGAACCCTTGCGGGGAGCACGCGCGCTGCCTCCCCAGCGACGACGACAAGGGTTACCGCTGTGTGTGCGACGACGGGTACCTGCTTACTGGTAAGCGTTTTCAGAACAAATGCGAACCGTCCTGGGACACGACGACATGCGAGTGCTCCCTCGGTCGCTACGGGCCGCAGTGCGTGGCCGCGTGCGACCTGAACCCTTGCGGGGAGCACGCGCGCTGCCTCCCCAGCGACGACGACAAGGGTTACCGCTGTGTGTGCGACGACGGGTACCTGCTTACTGGTAAGCGTTTTCAGAACAAATGCGAACCGTCCTGGGACACGACGACATGCGAGTGCTCCCTCGGTCGCTACGGGCCGCAGTGCGTGGCCGCGTGCGACCTGAACCCTTGCGGGGAGCACGCGCGCTGCCTCCCCAGCGACGACGACAAGGGTTACCGCTGTGTGTGCGACGACGGGTACCTGCTTACTGGTAAGCGTTTTCAGAACAAATGCGAACCGTCCTGGGACACGACGACATGCGAGTGCTCCCTCGGTCGCTACGGGCCGCAGTGCGTGGCCGCGTGCGACCTGAACCCTTGCGGGGAGCACGCGCGCTGCCTCCCCAGCGACGACGACAAGGGTTACCGCTGTGTGTGCGACGACGGGTACCTGCTTAATGGTAAGTGTTTTCAGAACAAGTGTGAGAATAGTACGTTACACAACTAGGGTGGTAAAACAAAGAAAGGCCGAGATCGCAGATGTTTGCGGTCCGAGCTGCAAGCGAGGGTCGTAAATTTGCGATCGAGGGAAAAGCTACTTTATGGCCAGGTATGGCATAATAGTATATTGCAGGTGTGGCATAAAGACGCATTTTGTTAAGAATTATGTTTGAGTTCGTGTTGGAAGTCGTGGATGAGGGAAGTGTCTGCTGATTTGATTTATTGAATACCATTTTTTTATGAAAACGTGTGTGTTTGGTTTGTACCTGCCTGTAGTTGTTAGAATTTTGGACATATACCATTTTTATAACACTAGAATACTTTTTTGGTTACCTACATCGTTACATCAAGTTTGGAGAGGGTGTCGTACCATCGTTATAACTGTGCGACATTTTTGTTTCCTCATGTAGCTTCTGGGTGCGTGGAAGAAGGCGTAGAGGAGTGCCCGGGCGGGTGGTGGGGCGTGACCGCGTGCGGGCCCTGCGCCTGCGACCTCGCCGCCGGCTACCACCCGCACTGCGACCGCGACTCCGGACACTGCCACTGCAAGGTTAGTACTCTCTAGACAATGTTTGCGACTTCGTTAGCGAAGGTACATTATCATAACCCACTTTTCGGACCGGCGTCGGATATAAAGTTACCATAGTTATGCAGAAAGCGAGAAGAGGCAAGTTTCGTATACTTGGATTATATACTTTCTGCTTAACAGCGTAATAGTACATTACACAACTAGGGTGGTAATACACAGAAAGCCCGAGATCGCAGATGTTTGCGGCCCGAGCTGCAAGCGAGGGACGTAAATATGCGATCGACGGCTTTCTTTATAACATCCCGTGTTGTGTACATAATTTTATGTCTACACTTGGCCAGAAAGCGGCTTTTTCCGTACGCGCAGCGTGCGGTAAAAGCCACTTTATGGCCAGGTGTGGCATAAAGTATATAATCCAAGTATACGAAACTTTCCTCTGGTCGCTTTCTGCATTAGTATGGTCAAGTATTGCCGAATATTAATCATCCTAATGAGTGTGATGTTTTGCAACTACAACGAGCGTGTGAAGTTAAATACTGCAGCAGCAGCATTCAAATCGACTCTGAGCATGCTCTTTGAGCCTTTTGAATTGAACTATATTTTGATGTCTTCACTTAGGTAAAGGCGGTTGTTTTTACCTTTTAAAAGTATACGACTCTCTACGAAGATTGCATGCAAACATTTAAGTAAATATTTTTAATTCACTGCACCCTAAAGTGTGTCTACGGTTATTTCCACTAATTTTTATCCAGGGTCCATATTGGCTCATATAAAATTGGTATTTCGATTTTTTATACAAATAACGATTTGTGACTATACTCATCATTTCTCCGAAAAATTTTGCTCATAATTTTTTTTAATATTTATTAGTACTACTACTTACATTGCCTATAATAATAAAAAAATCGAATTTTTGTACACATAATGTTATTATTTAGATGTTATCTGTACCTATAATGTTATTAGCAAGAATTACTTAATTAATAAAGTTATTACATATAATTATTTTGCTCATAATGATTATAAGTTATATAATTTGAAATCAACGTGTATCGTAACGCATAATATGCAATCATAATTCAACTTATTTCATAGAATCATTTTGCTCATAATGTTTAGAAGTTATATTATTTATTCACAACGTGTATCGTTTCGTTTTTAGGGTCATAAAAAAAATAACCCTAACCTACATATTTTTTGGGAGCCGTTTCGTTTTTAGGGTCATCAAAAAAAAAAAACCCTAACCTACCTATTTTTGGGAGCCGTTTCATTTTTAGGGTCATCAAAAAAATAACACTATCCTACCTAGTTTTGGGAGCCGTTTCGTTTTTAGGGCCATTAAAAAAATAACCCTAACCTACCTATTTTTGGGAGCCGTTTCGTTTTTAGGATCATCAAAAAAAATAACCCTAACCTACCTATTTTTAGGAGCCGTTTCGTTTTTAGGGCCATTAAAAAAAATAACCCTAACCTACCTATTTTTAGGAGCCGTTTCGTTTTTAGGGCCATTAAAAAAAATAACCCTAACCTACCTATTTTTGGGAGCCGTTTCGTTTTTAGGGTCATAAAAAAAAAATAACCCTAACCTACCTATTTTGGGAGCTGTTTCGTTTTTAGGGTCATTTATAAATAGCAGTATAATTTGAAAAATATATTAAACAAAAGCTTATTGCTTAAAAATGTGAACTTGGAAAAAATATATACGAATAGATTATGACTAAGCAGCGATATATTTTGAAATATATATTACACCAAATATTATTACTTGAAAACGTTATATTGAAATATTATATATACATAAATTATAGTAACAAAGTTATTTATGTTGAACAACATTATGATTATAATACATTCGGAGTTCCAATGACTATGACTAAAAATAAATATGTACAATGATCATTAGGTTGTAAAATTTTATGAGATACATTTTCGGAGTTCCAATAATCGAATTTGCAATTTTATATGAACTTTGGCGCACCCTTTTATCCAACCGTAGGAAAACCACTACAAACTCCCCGGCTCGAGCGAATGCCTGCCCTGCCAGTGCTACGCGGCCGGCTCCCTCAACAGCTCGTGCGAAGCTAGCACCGGGCAGTGCTACTGCCGCGGCGGCGTCATCGGCCGCGCCTGCGACTCCTGCGCGAACCTCTACGCCGAAGTGAAGCCGAATGCGGGCTGCGAAGGTAATGGTGAAGTCGAATGCGGACTGGAAAGTAGGAACGGGCACGGGGTAAAATCGTGTTAGGCGATTATGAAATGTACCTATCAACATCAACGCATATCGATATAAGTAAGTTTGCTTTTGTTGGAAGACAGGTCAACTGGGGACCAAAGTCCAATCAGATTTGGTCGGAAATTGTATTTATGCAACCGACTTAGAAAACTTTGATAGTGCGGTGTAGAACATGTCGGAACTGACTGAAGACACAAGTGTGGTCACACTATGTATTTTTGAACAGATCTTGATAAATTAACCTGTCGGTAGTTGACCAATAGACTATTTGATGATAGATTATCGGCTTCTCTTTATGCACTGTCTAAACGCTCAGATAGCAGTAGTTTTTTCGGCAGTATCAAAAACAAAATCTTGTGACGTCACTGCTCAACATGGTCAAATTGGTGCTCTATTTTTAGTTTTTGTAATTTTTTAAATCCTTAACCGCACAAAAATTAGTGTATAGTAAGAATTATCTAAGTTGTCCGAATGTTTGTTCATTCTCTTTACGAAAATTCGGACATACATTCTTACTATAGCTGGATTATTTTGATTCAACATAACAACATTTTGAAACATAATTTGATAGTTTACATTAATTTTGATTATTGGAAAATACCCTATTTCCAGTGGTATACGACGGATGCCCGCGCTCATTCTCTCACGGCGTGTGGTGGCCGCGCACCAAGTTCGGCATCGAGGCGTACGCCGACTGCCCGCCGGGCACCAGCGGCAAGGCCACGCGCATGTGCGACGAGACCCAGGTCGTGCCGTGGCAGGGGCCCGACATGTTCAACTGCACAACGTCCACGTTTTACCAACTAAGGAAACAGGTAATTTGTTGACTGTACTGCTCTTAAGGCTTATGCTGTAAATGAAAAAAGTCGCTTTTGAGTTATACTATCCTGTAGTTTAGGAAATTCTCCATCAAATTACCTAAAGAAATTTATCATAACTAAGCCAAAATATAACACAATATCCATAGTAGGTAATAATTCCGCCACCACCTAATGAATACTCCTGAGTACCTATTTATTCTAATAAATACTCCTGGGTTGTAGGAAACAATTTGTACATTTCCTCAATTTATTCCAAACTAGCATTTTCCCGCGGCTTCGCCCGCGTTGTTCCCGTTATTGTCCCAAAGGAACTCTTTACCGGGATATAAAGTATCCTATGTTTCAATCCAGGACTTGGTCTACTTGCATGCCAAATTTCAGCTTCATTTTTTCAGTTGTTGCCCGGTAATTAGGTAAAAAACATCCAAACATCTTCACAAACTTTCACTATTATAATATTAGACGGTTGTCTAGAAATGTGATACCGCCTTATATGATTTAAAAGACATAGAATCTATGGATTGCAAATGTGTTGCGAATCTTGAGGACTTCTATGAAATTAATAATATCACAAATTTACTTTGCAAAATGAGCTGAAAAAATGTTAAATTTACTAATTCAATGTATGTAATGACGTTCTTAAAGCGCCGCTTTGGTGGGGGAAAAAACTCATATTAGGTTCCTCGCGTAGCTTTTCGCTGATATAGACTTCGTTTTCAGCTAAGCAAGATCGAATCCGGTGAGTTACTGGTAAACACGTTCGTGGGCGTGCGCCTGGCGGACGACCTGGCCGCCGCCTGCGCGAACACCGCCGTGCTCTACGGGGCCGACGTGTTGGTCGCCGAGGGCATACTGCTGGAGCTGCTGCGGTATGAGCTCCGCCAAGCGGGATTGAACCTTACGCACAGCCAGGATAAGGACTATGTTCGAGTGAGTACTTTAGCCAATGATTTCAAAAGTAAGGATAGGCCCATCCGAACAGTTCGGAACTATTTTCCCCGTAACAAAAAATGCAGCTATTAAAGACCAGCTGCGCAGTGCACGCGCCGCGTGTCGCACTGCCGACTGGCACTGGCACTGATTTGGCGGTATTTTAACCGCGAAAGCGTTGGAACCGTCTGCGCGCTCGCTTAGCCCTGTCCGTTGTATACGTCAATGACATCAGCATTTAATAAACTGCGTTCTAATGTTCTATTTGTAAATAATCTGTAATAAAGACAAAGTCGTTAGTTAAAAACACCTAGGGATATTGCGTTGCAATCATTTGGTATTCCGGTGCTGATGGCTAAAGTAATCGAAGTTACAGAGTTTGATTTATAATTAGGCCGCTATCGATCACAATTAAATGTATTATCAACAATTCAACAGTAATACAAAAAGACGTCCGCTGCTAGATTTATAATCCAAATTCTTTCATCAACCGCTTGGTTTAGTGCATAGGTTCCCAAACTTTTTTGACTTGCTTTTATCATCCCAAGTGGGCCTTAGGGATGATAAAAACATTCAGCGCCCCCCACGACAAAAAAACAACCATACTGTTGTGCAATCGGGCTGACGCAACCTAGAGAAACGGTACGGACCACTTTGGGAACCTATGATTTAGTGACTAAATTGACCAGACTTGGTAGACTGGCTAGACTAAACTTTAGTCTAAAATACCGTGAAACACCGACCAACCGATAATTTTTAACATTCAAAACCACGGCATTGTCATTTGTATCAATCTGTCACTGATTGACAATTTCAGAACATAATAAAATCGGCGAACACGATCCTGAACGCCGGCTACTTGCGCGAGTGGCGGCGGATCCGGCAGCTCACGGGCCGCGGCGTGGAGCTGCTGCTGCACAAGTTCGACAAGTACATCGCCGTGCTCGGCGAGAGCCAGCACGACACCTACACCAGCCCCTTCGAGATCGTTACCAGCGATTTAGGTAAGGTTTTATTTGGACAACATCGAAACTTCAAAAGTAGAACCCCTAGTGCCTAAATGGTATCAAAGTGATATTTATGTGATTTTTCTTGCAATACTATCTGGTTCTTATCGGCATGTAATGTTAACTGAGTAAAAAAGTTCCAAATAATAAACAATCTCCTGTTAACAGTTACATCAAAAAGCTTCACCACTATTGATATTTTCTGTAAGAGTACTTGGTATTCGCTAGGTGCAAAGTACTAGGTGGGGGTAACATAATCTATCGCAGCGCGCGTCGTGGCCAAAAAAGGAACTTTCAGCAGACCAGCTGTCACTTTTTACTAGCGAAATTTACGTTTTTAGTTGGCAAAGTGCCTTGCAGCAAAAGCCACAAAACGCAAAAAAAAAGTCCGCGGTATTTGTAACCGCTAGTGTCCGAATGGACAAATAAAAAAAAAATGTAACCGCTAGTTGGCGCTGTCATCGCGCACCCAGCGAAAAAGATATCTGTTTGAACTACTAATACTTGCGTCACAAAATCTTTACTTCAATAAGCTAACCGATGTAGGTATCATTCGTTTTGACAGGTTCGATAAGTTCAGATATAAATGTGACTCGGTTTCTTGGTTCTTTGGTGTTCTTTTTCACAGCTGGCCAAAATTCATGATTGTCCAATCAAAAGAAAAACGTTTTGAAACATAGTTTTTCTCAAATTAACTTATTTCACAGTTATCGGCGTAGACATCGTTACATCCGAATCCATATACGGCTTCGAACCAACGCAACTGACCCGCTATAACATAGAGTCCTACACTACCGAGCGAGTTGTTCTACCCGACACGTCGGCCTTCGTGCACTCGCCCATACAACCCGCGTACTACGGCAAGAAGGGCAAGAAACCCTCCAGCCCCACCGTCTCCTTCCCGAAGTACAATAACTACGTCAAGACTAAGAGCAAGTTCGATAAGTTCACGAGGATCTTGCTGCCGCTGGATTTGCTTGGGATCACAAACGGCAACGGACATGGTGAGTACAAACACAGATGCAATCTTTTATTGGAAGAAAATTACATGAAAGGCAAGTTTTGATTTTCTGCGTAAGAAACAACGGAGTTAAATTAGTTTAATAGATAATTTATAATAGCTTAGTTTGTTAGTTTGGCCACCTTGAAAGATTGCTTGACTTTTAGGCCGACCCAGTGGCCATATTGTTGAACTCAATTAACTATAGGAACTGTAAAAATGCGATCAAGCGGATCGGTGTAAACTGCAGGGTAGTGAAACCTGCCGTGTAACTGAAATACCAAACAATGTGGTGTACCTACTCTTAAATTAATTCGTTGAACCAGCTAACTTTAAAGACATTAGACTTTTCGCAAATTTTAAATGAATTTGTAAATTTTTTGTTTTAGAAAACCCAGAACCCGAATCGCGAGCCGTTTTCTCCTACCTCCAATACTCGAGGAACACATCTCAACTCATGCCACTGCGGACCGACGACTCAGTAGGGCGGCGGTGGGGAGTCAACATCACTATCGGCTCCCCCATACTACAGGTGGCTCTGTTTGTACCCGAATACGTATGGTATAGGGAGTCTAAGGATGGAGATGATGTTGTTGACATCAATGTGGAGGAAGAAGGTGAGTTAGACCTAAAATATAATAAAATTATGCTTTATTGGCTTATTCCACGCCAAAAAAACATTAGGTACAATTCAAACTTATATAAAGACAATGGCAATGGTAACACATCACGAAAAATTTCAAATTAAGCTTTTGATAACATCTTTGAAAATAATTATCAAGTACAACTTTTTATTTTGTTTTCTTAGGTATAACATACACCAACAAAGGCCACCACCACGTGACCCAAACCACTCACAATGACCCGAAATGGCATTCCAACGAGCCCGAAATACAACACCAAGAGAACCACGGTCCCGTACTGATTCAACCAGCTGTCAAGAAACAGGAGAAGCCCCTATTCTCAGACAATTTGCAAGACAACGAGTCGACGTACGTCGCTGAGAAGGATCAGGACGGCCCGAAGGTTTTAGCGTTGACTATGGATCCGGAATTCAAAGATGAGAACATGACGCGAATGGGGAAGAAGTTGGTGTATAAGAGTATGAGCGGGATAAGGCTAAAGAAGCCGATTCGGCTGCAAATGTGGTTGGACATCAGTAGAGAGACGTTCGGCTCGAGGACTAATCCGCAGTGCGTGCATTGGTCTACTTTGAGAGGGTAAGTCGTTCTACTGTTGTTATTTTGCTTGTTTGTTTCATGTAAATAAAAAAAAGTAAAATAAAAAAATTAAGCTTATAAGGAAGTTACCTATAAGTTTTCTGCGATGCTAAAACCTAGTTCATCATACAAATCACAAAACTAAAATTCAAAAACTGGCCGAAATATAAAATCCGTCGGAATATGAACTTTTTAGCGAAGTTTTAGTACCTGTCATATGTCTATTTTGAATATCAGGTTGTCCACAATTAACGGGTATTAATGTTAATCCATTATTTCCGTAGGACTGGAGAGTGGTCCCGCGTCGGTTGTCACACTGAGATCGACTACGACTGGTCTCCGTACTCTAACGATCCACTGCTCATCAACTGCACTTGCAACCATCTCTCCACTTTTGCTGTACTAGTCGACGAAGTTGATATTGAGGTAAACCGCCATACTATACTGAACCTTATCGTCATACCAGTAAAGTCCTTTTTTATTAACCATGGGTTTCTTTTACAGTTCATACCAGAGCCATCGTTGCTTGAATCAGTAACGTCATACACGGCATTCAGTATATCCCTCCCGCTCTTGCTCGCGACGTGGGCAGCGCTCTGTCTCATGCGGGGCGGCGCGGCGACCGTATCCAACTCTATCCATAAACACCTCATATTCTGCGTGTTTATGGCGGAGTTGCTGTATCTGATTGCGTTGAAGGCGAGAAGTTCGTTAGTACAGAATGAGGTAAGTGATGCATTTTGACATTCCAGATCAAGTCGACCACGGTTTTCTTTTAGAATAAAAGATTTGTTGATTATTGCGATAACTTTTTTCTTTACCAATCCAAAACTGGTCAGCGATTTACTCCAATAACGCTGGGTGGTAAACATATAAGATGTGGCTCAACAGTTTAGTAACATCAATCAACCCAGCAATTCAAGTGAATAGGCGCGGTTGTTGACCAATTTGTTATGTTGAACGCACAGTATTCATAGTACGATTCCTTTTATGAAACTTACCTCTCTCTTTAGCGAGTTTATGGATGCGAGGTTGAGAAATGTGGTGGCGCTGATTCATAAATCACATAAATTTTCTGATTTCTAGATATGTAAACTCGCGCTTTTCCCTTTTCTGCCTCTGAGTGTAGAGTTAAGGTGACGAAGGGGGAGCGAGGGTCTAGAAGTCTGACCAATCGGGTGCTTAGCTATAAAATAAGATTAAAGAGGGTACGTTGTCCCAGTTCGCGTGCAAGATAATCGCGATGTCGCTGCACTACTGGTGGGTGGCGGCGCTGGGCTGGACGGCGTGCGACGCGTGGCAGCTGCGGCGGCTGCTGCGCGAGCTGCGCGACGTCAACCACGGCGGGCTGGCCGCGCACCTCGCCGCCGCCTACGCCGCGCCCGCCGTCGTGCTCGCGCTCTCCGCCTCGCACCACCAGCACCAGTACGGACACGCGCTCTTGTGAGTATGTGGCGACACTGCCACCTAGCGACGCTCGTTCGAAAAACACGGTGACAGCAATTCAACAACAGATGGCGCTTACATCAACGCCCATACAAGCTACACCTTTCCCATATTGTCCTGCGTCGCACTATAGAAGCGTTTATAACGCTAACACTACATATACCACTTCCAACCGACTTCCTTCGGAGTTCAATTCCCAGGCACAGCACCCGCCTGGAGAGAGATCTCGCTATTGTCCTCTCTTCCACAAGTACAACAACGTGTACCTTAATTTAGGTAGAGTTAGTGCAATTCCCGGGAATATTTCCCAACATACCCCATAAAACACTTCCCGGTTTCTGATTGAGCTGAAATTTTGCTAGAATATGTACCTAAATCAGATGACATTGCAATATTATTATGACGTGGAGCTGATCTAATGATGGAGCCGCATGATAGCCATAGGATCATCTAAATTACGTAAGACAAATCCACCGTGTTTGAACTCATTTCATTAGTTTTGACGTGTAGTTTGCGATGATACAAAAAAGTACAGTCGGCAATAAAAGCTTTTTCTTTTCAAAAAAACATTTCTTTTTCGTTCTAATTTATGCTATGATAAGTTATGAATAATGTAAGCTCATATATAATCGATTGATTTATAATCGTACGCGGAAGTTTCACTCCAACCGTACCAAACATTTTTATGAAATAGATGGCTGACATTGACACTTTACATGACAGGACAGAAAAATGGTACTTAAATGCGTAAATAACACAATTATTTATTTATTTCGAACGTGTCGTAAAATTTAAATCATGGTTTTATGTCATGTATGTAACTTAAATTTGTCCGTATAGCTGCTGGGTGAGCTGCCACGAGCCCGTGGTGTGGTGGGTGGTGGTGCCGGCGGCCGTGTACGCGGGCGCGGCCATGGCGTGCCTGGCGGGCGCCACGCGCGCCGCCTTCACCGTGCGCGACCACGTCACCGGCTTCGGCAACCTGAGGTGTGTAGCGATACATTGTCACTCCCTACAGCTGCTAGGTGAGCTGCAATGAGCCCGTGGTGTGGTTGGTGTTCAGTGGCTTCCTTTGTGGGACCTTGGCTTCCTACCAGTGGCGTGGCGTAAAAGATATCCTTGGGCAAGCCGGTGCAGATTTGGCGTACATTATGTTTAAGAGCTGTAGAATAAGGTGCTTTAAATGCCTGACTTTAAACAAGCCGGTAGGAATCGAGTTTTTTGGACGGCACGCTACTGCTTCCTGCAGTTGTTGCAGCGTCTGGCGATCTCCTTTCGGCTAGTAAACTTTACCTTTTCCTAGATATCTTCTTCCACTCAGTCTCTTCGAAGTTTCTTAAACCTGCCTGTTGTCCTTTCTGTGGCGACCTTGTCATCACGTTTGCTCATCTCGAATCGGGTGGTAGTGTCTACAGTTATAATAATGAGCCAGTCTATTCAAACTATACATTGTCCCACAGAATGTTACTGGCCGTGAGCGTGGTATGCCTGCCGCTACTCTGCCTAGCGTGGGCGAGCGGCCTGATCCTCGGCAGCGAGGCGGGTGACCGACGCAACCTGCTCAGCTCGGTGCTGGCCGGCGCCGTCATCCTGCACGCCGCCGCCGCTTCGCTCGGCTACATCGCTTTCAACGTGCGCGTCAGAGACAACCTCAGGAGGTGAGACTAACGGACGACATGTTGGTGATCATTAAGATCAGGAAGCTTGTATTCGCTGCAATTCGCCTGTTGACTCGATTTTTTTTCTATCGTAAATCGATTCTACTATTTGTAAGGAACAAATATCTATATGACACCTAATACATTTGTATAAGTATAACAGCCACAAATTGTAATCAAAAGTAGCAAATCGCACTGAGCATTGAAAACACTCTATACAAAACGGGTCCTCCCTATGACGTCATCGCTTCTATCGCTGTACTAAGTTGTATGAAAAAAATAGCATTTTGCCATTTTGAGCACGAAAAAGTGCGTTTAAGCACATAGTTGTCATACATTTATTTTTTCAGTGTTATTTAATTTTTCTTTAAGACGATAAAAATAATATCGTTTTTTTTTTAAACTTTGTAATCTCATAACTTTATATTTTTTATACATTTTTTGTTTATTTCTTTTGTGTTTTGATAATTTAGTATTTTCCAATCCATGACTATATTATGTTGTAAAATTCAACATTAGTCAACATCCGAATTAGTAGTCAAAATGTATGTCATCGAGATTAAGTCATCATATCATTGTGATAGAAACAGAAAATAACTCCAAGAGTCACATGTAAGATTACCGCAGTTCATTAAATTCCTGGTTCATAACAACAAATTTAGAGATTTCGTTTTATTTCAGAACAATGCTTCGTTGCATGGGCAAGAAAGTACCATTGGCTGACACTTCAGTAACAGTCAGCAGCAGTGCTCAAAATTTGTCAGCTAACAGGTTAGTTACCGTTTTACCGTTTTTAAATGTTACAATGCTTATCTGATCATTCTTAACGTTGTTAATTTGAACATCAGGTCAGCGTTAGCCTACCACAGTGGAACCGAACCGGGCCGCCAGTTGCGAAACATTGGCATATCGGCTTCTTCAACAACATCCAGATCAACTACTAAAACTAGCTCCAGTCCTTACAGGTAAATGTCATTTGGTTTGGTCCCATGTTGGGCGCCAAATAAATCACTTAACTTGGCGACAGTGTTGAATAATTTTAACAAATAATATGTTATAGCTGTGTTGATATTTATTTTCTATAGATTTTTAAACAATCACAGCTTGTAACTTATCAGGCAATATAAAAAATCCTAAATGTTGGGGTTATTTGTGACTAATCATACTAAATATTCTAGCCGAAGTGACGGCCAACTTCGTCACACAAGCACATCGACGTCCAACTACAATACCAGCGCTAGTGATATGCCTGCTTACCTTAGAGGATTCGATTCTTCTTTACACACTCGACGAGATGGTAAGTTTTGTATTAGTACCCAAATATGATAGCATTTTCTCAAATAATTATAAAATGTCCTGTTCATCTCTCCGATTTTCTGTTCTTTTTTGTTATGTGGCCAAGCGGCCACATTGTAATTTTATAAATTACACCCTGCCAATTCCGCCTAGCCTTACCCGTGACCGTCGTCCAGCACGCCAGTGGTATGCATCCAAGGGGATGCATACGGCAGACATGATTAGCCTAAATCGACTTCAGTAATGTCTGAAACTATAACTTATGTATGTCGTCGCCAACGAGCTTAATTAGCTATTTATTTGGTTAGCTGCCTAGCCTTTTCATTAAACACACTCCTTATTTTAGGTTAGGTTTGTTAGTCAGCTCGTGTCCCTCAGAGTAGAAATAGAAGCCCCGCGCAGTGGGGCTTCGTCGGCCTGCTGGCGGGTCATAATTTAGGCAGTTAACCTAATGGCTAATTAAACCAGTTGGCTGCGACATACATAAAATGGATATTAGATGAAAGCCGTCGGCGGCGACGGAAGGCGCCGGCGGCCGGCGCCGGCGAGCCGGCCGAGGGCACGGACAGCGACAGCGACGGCAGCGCGCGCAGCCTCGACCTCGCCTCCAGCCACTCCTCCGACGACGACGAGACCAGCACGCGCCGCTCCAGCGCGCAGCAACCGCCCTCCAACCCCAGTCAGTACCTACAATATGGCACTAGTCCCACCAGCGGCGACCAACGAACAGAGCGAGTGAATAGGGATGACGACTGGGTTAAAACTATATAATTCTAGATTCTTTCGTCACTGAGATTATGGAAAAATATGGGACACGTATTGTTTGGTTTATTAAAATATTAAAAATCGACAAAGTTATAGATCATCAAACTTCTGGAGTGGGGGCTTGTGACGTCATTCCTAGGTGAAAATTGTACCAAGGAGAGACTCGAAACTTCTAAGCACTCTATCCTCGTCATTTTTGTTGTTAAACAAAAGAAAAAATAGGTACGTGTACGATATTTTTTAACCATTTCAGTGCGGAATGACGCCACACACCAACCTTCATGACACGCCTGTCGTGCCATCCGCAACGAATCGGTTAATAATCTAACTGACGGACTAAACAGTTTTTTTAGTCGTCTAGCCCATTCTCTTAGAAAATTTACTCGCCGGGAGTGTGAACAGCCAGCGATGAACTTTTAATATATGTGTCTCTTTTACTAACACAGGATCCTTATCTGTTGTTCGTTTCTTGGGCGAGAAAATTACTCGGGATTATCAATCCAGCTTATAAAATACATACCTGAAGTGAAAAGTGTTAATGTGTTGCCAGAGAAGTCTGCTAGACGATGATATTTTGCATTTGCTGTCGTTTTTTAATACCAGATATGGCTGGCCAAACTCTACCTCCTTTCTGTAACCATTGAACGTTATGATATTATTAAGTCAGTTGCTAAATACCCCTTGACATAAATTTTAGTTGGATCTGTTCCGGTATCTTTCACCACCTAACGTTACACTTTGCTTATGCTTACGTTTTGTTCAGGAGAACGCGCTCCAAGCACTAATGGAGGGAGCTACTTACCAAATATCACAGAAGGCGCACCGTTGGGCATCCCGCCGAGGTGGCCTTCACACATTCGAGAAGGTCAGTGTTAACTTTTCAGCTCGTCATGACGTCCGAGTCCAGTTGTCACTAATTATCTCCAACAACCATTTTCTTACCACAGAGCCAAATCGTCCAGAGATGGGCCGCTGGTCGCAGGAAACGGGGTCAGACACGGAGGGTCTTCCGGCTCTGGCCTCGCCATCGCCCAACCCGCTGCCCGTGCCCGACCTGACCTCCGACGTGTACCAGTTGAGCCGCCGCCGCGTCAAGCCTTCCATACTGGAGAACGTGCATGACACCTACGTCGCCAGCGTAGACGCTTCCAGGCTACCACTTGACAACAGGTGACTATGTAGCAGTAGCATAGCAAACGTTTAGCTCCTTCGTCGCGCCTTCACGGAGAGTCACTACATGTTCCTACAACGATATCGGAATGTCGCAAGAGTATCAGACACGGAGAGTTTTCCAGCGCATAAAACTGATCTATGAGATTATTTATGAAATTTACCCCTCAAATACGTCAAAACTGTCAAAGTATCTTTTTATTTTTTTTTCCTCTTACAAATATCTGTGATAACTCCTAGTTCTAGTTGTGCCGCCCTAGTGGCAAATTTCAGAAAACGGCACTCAGTTTATTTCCTTTACTTTCATCACTTCGCGCTGGTCTCGTTGGAAATTTGGAGGTACTTAAATAAAATAATGATCCCTTTCAGATATGGAGTCATGGAAGATGAGTTAATGTACGGCGTATTACCAAACGACACGGAAAAACAAGTTCCCTACGATCCAAACTACCCGATATCACCCACCATGTACAGACTGCCCGGCAATCCGTACGGGTCCAAAACCTACCTGTCTTCGAGAACGTCCGATTACGGCTACAGTCCCACCAAATACTTAAACACAGACACGAATATCTACGGCTCGAGAGATTTTAGAGACTCCGGGGTGACTACTAGAGAGCATGACGGATACCCCCCTAGAGATTTCAGGGATTCCGGAATAGCCACCATGCTAAAAAATGACTATCAGAGGAAAATGGAATACGGAGAGTACAATGATAGGATGTCGGAAGGATCCGATAAACATCATCCACACGATAAATACCTGTTCCCTTACACAGGTAGGTGCGATTAGATAAGGTATCGCGTGTTATTATAGTGATTGCAGTTTCATGTGATGATTTTGTTTTCAATGTCAGATGGTTCTTGTATAAGGATTTTGATCTTAAATTCCATTTGCTCGAAGAGTAGACAGGAAAGATAGGAAACGGGCATATTTAATATAACTCTATTCCTATAACAATTAGGTTGTGTCACATACCTACTTTTGCGGGTTATCATAATATGAAGATTGTTTTAACGATGGCCACCCATATCTACAGCACTCTGAACAGAGTACAAATTGGAGATGACTAAAGAAATTAAACTTATTTCTCAACTGGCTTAATTTTCAATTTGCATTAATCCTCGCGCCACTGTCAGAACCAACCAATCAATGCTAATGAATGATGTACAAGAACCATCTAATGAATATCTTGTTTGAAACCTTTGGTTTGATTATTTCGTTTTCAAATCCCTAATTGCTTAATTTCGTCAGCCACAAGCTTGAGCAATAAATACGATGTATCTAGCTTCTGACCCGTTGTTTTGCTTTGCTCAGCGGAGGAAGACCACGCTAGCTTGCGCGGCGCCGCACCGCCCCCGCCGGTCCATAGTAGCGAACTAGCGCACACAGGTAACATCTAGTCAACGCTCTACACTGCAAAACAGATTTTTAAGATTTCGTTTCAAGCAACAAACACCTACCTGCATATAACCTTTTCTAAGTAGTATATATTTTAAGAGCACCACAGATTAGGAATCAGTCGGCGGAAAATGATGCAGCTATCTTTGAAAAGACATAGTTAGGTGTCGCATTTCTGAAGATTCCTGCGTCTCTCATGCGTTATGAAATTATTAGAGAATGTCATGCTTGAAAGGCACAATCTAACTATTCAAAGTGATCCCACCACTTGCGGTTGCCGCTTTGGAGCCGACGACTGACATAATCCAATCCAAGTACCTAAGACTACCTATGTTGTGACATTCTACTTTTTGCAGTGTAGAGAGCTCTTCACTTTTATTTGCCGTAGTTGTACATTTCGTTAATTTAAGCATCACCCACATCTGCTATTATTGAAGTTAATTATTTAGTTACGATTGAGTAAGTGTGATCCTACTGAACAATATTCCTATATTACTTAGTTCTAAGTTTTTATTTTTTTATTCAGGAGATGGTCAACAGCAAATGGGAGCACCCTTAGCGAGCATGGGAGAAACGAGCGAGTGAGTTATAATGATATACAATAAGAATTTAGCATGAACCTCAATTTCAAATGTTGCATGTGACTTTAAGAACTTTCATATCCTAAATGTTCCATTCAATTCAATTTTGGCACCCTCACTTCTTAAAACAAGAAGATACACTCTAGTTTATTTCTTTTAGTAGCTGTCCAATTAAAACTAATTATGTCTTTTTTTCGTAAATTAAATATCAATAACAAGGAGAAGTAAAGGTGTTACTAAGCACGCATCTGGTTCTATATTGGTAATTACTTTATGGGCTATGTTATTCTACCAACATTTCGATTTTTTTTATCGAGAGTACCCATACCTGGCCCAGCAATTAAGTCATAATATAAATGAATTGTTACTAGATGGTGGCGGTTGTATGAGAAACACTCATTGTAAATCATCTTTTGCTTTACTAACGGTGGCGTTGCCGCGCGCGCAATCATCCATCATAGGGAGGAGGTAAACAATTTTTATAGTAAGCATGCATTTATTGCTACATCACTAGAATGAAACCGTATAGCATTATTACCACCTACTTATTTGTTTATATATGGTCAATAAAATCAGTGTGGTCAGCCAATATTTAGGAAAATTCTAAAATCGCCCTCAATAAATTAAAATTGTGCTCGTGAAACGAGTGCTAGGCCTGCGACTTGACTGCTACTTGCGATTTCATTCTAGAGAGCGTCACAATCCGCATCAGTGTAAATATTCTGGATATAGGTACCTATATGTGCGTGTGGATATAGGTACCTATATTCCTACTATAAAACTGTTTAAATGGTGCCATCTTACAACCTTAAAGTCCAATACAAATAATTTCAATCTGGATGCTTCATGATTTTCAATTATTTTTATATTCAGTAACATTGTTATTGCAGAAGATATATAGGTATATTGAAGTTTTCTGTCCCACGTGTTCGCTGCTGTTTTGTTTCCGTGACATTTTTAACAGGACCATCTTCATGTACTTACCTGAATTTATAAATATTATCCGTAGGTACATAATTTAATTAAGAATCACTACCTACCCAGTATCTATTAGACAGCGGAACTGTGTGTACAGTACTGTTATTATTGCTTCACCCAATTTTTTAAATTTGTCTTTATGAGTGTTCCACCGCTGGGCGATGGCCCCTCCCCTAGATTCCCCCATCTCCCTATCAATTGCCTCTTCTAGCCTGTTATTAAGAAAAACGTCCATGATAACCGTCTGGGTCTTACAATATATTTGGAGATCCTATTTGAGTATTACGAACACTTGTACTTAATTACATAAATTTTTAATTATTTATCAACGTAAGATAAGTAGGTACTAGGTACCTACTCACCCTTCACCCTACACCTCAAATTGCCGGTGTCTATCATGTAGTAACTTGTCCAATAATTAATTTTTCAGGAAATCTACTACTGAAGATGACGCCGAAACTAGAGTTTAATGACAACTTTACTATAGTACAAGATTTCCAATGAATCTCAATTAGTTTATAATTTAATTTATCATTATAATCTTATATAGGTATGCAGTTAGTTTTAATTTCTGTAAAGACTGTCGTAAATTATCAATAGGTACCACTGCCATAGTGTAGACTAACGGCTATTTATTTGAATGTTCACACGTACTTTAAGTAATGATAATAACAAATACTCAAGATCCTTATATAGAATACTCAAGCTGGAAACGTGCCCATATGTTGGGAAATAATGACTGTTTGGAAGGTTATGCGCAGATGATTCTCGACTTTGATGAGTTGGTATAAATTGCTTTGTAGTATAAATGTCTCACAAAATGTGTGACTGGACGGGACTTGTGCAAAATATAAGATCATTAGGAGCTCATATACTTAAGTGTGAGTGATTGTGTGGTAATGCGAGACGTTGTTGTGTATTCTGGTAAAACCTTAGGTAATTGTGTATGGAATGAAAGTAAAATCCAAATTGAATTATGTAAATAGTTTGTTCTAGTAACCCTAGTACTCAACTTAGGAACGTTATTGCCCTGACCTCACAAGTTTCGTTATAAGAAAATTAAATAAATGTTACTCTAGTGTCGAGGACAGAGGCGGCCTCAGGGCAAAGTTATTAAATTCACGGGTTATAAAAGTGTCTAGAGTTAAACTATTATAAGTATATAAAAAATAAAAACATAATAATGTATTTTTATATAAGAAACCAAAAGTATATGTACACTAGGTTATCACCATCATATAATAATTCAATTGCGGTAAAGTAATTAGACAAAAAATCTTGAGCAGTAGATGTCAAATTTAGCATGTTTTTAAAAGATCTAGGTAGAGTGATAGGGAATGGATACGTGAATTTGATGTAAATATAGAGTTGTGTGCATTTGGAACGTTTTAACGAAGAGTCCACCTATTTTGTAAATAATAAATAGATTTTTACACTTTGTAGCATTTTATTAGTTAATAGTGAAATGTTGAGAAAAGCTTTATTTAGGTATTTTCTAATGTATTATTGCCATAAATATAATAATAAGTTTGTAGTGCACAGTGTTTCATGTAGTCCGGAATTGATTAGTAAGATGTTTGGTATGTGTCACATAACATATGCGTGTATCATTTAAAGATATTAAATTGTATTTCCATTTGAGTCTTAAAAAGTAAAAATATTCAGAATGTTGAATTTCGTAATTTTCCTATACCTATGTATCAAGTATCTGTCCAATTGCAGAATCAAAACAATAATTATGTAATAAACAATTCATATCATACCATCCGTAATAGGTACAATCTCAAGTGGATATTTCAAATGTTTTCCTTGTGACAATTAGTGCTTTACGTGGTAGGAGATAAGTTTCGAAATTAGATTCAAGATCTTTTCATCACACTTGCTCGAAAATGGTGTTGTTACACGTAGGTTCTGCGGGCCGTAAATGACCTATTACGCCCTACGGCGTAATGGTTTTTTCTTTATCTGAATACGCTGGTTCTGTTTTACTCCTATTTGTCATGTTCAAAGGAAACGCCAACTTAGTTTTTTACTATTTATTTAAAGAGAATTTCAAATACATGTAAACACATATTTCGGCAAAATTAATTAAATGTTTAAATAGTGTATTTCAGTATTTTGCAAATGGCCATTTTAGGTCTTTACAGCTATGGTTTCCGAACGTGACTTGACATTCGCATTATCTATGGATGTATGTCACATTCTACTTTTATCCTACTGGGTGGATTAGCAAGGTTATTTATTTAGATTTCCTTACAAGTGTGATGATTGAAAAAACATTGTGTGTGCCACGGGCGGTAAAGGAATTACAAACGAGTGTTATTAAAGCCTTTGGCTTCCCCTTGGGCTTCTAATAAACACTCGTTTGTAATTCCTTCGTTATCGCCCTAGATACACAATGTACTATTTTGTAACATAGGTAGACAACTTTACAACTTTTTTAGCTCGTTTTGACATTATACATTCCAGTTTTGTGATATCTATATTGCATGCACCTAATGTATAACACAACAATTATATTATAAAAAGGTACAAACATCGCATCCGAATAAAATTGTTTTATATGAAAATAAAATATTTTATTGCTAAACCTATGTCAGCTTATTTTCCCTTACCTATATTATCCTAGCTTCAAATCGTACATGCTTACTTGGTAAGGCCTATATAGCTGGATGCATATAATGTAGTAAACCTAGCTGTAGCGCCCTCCCGCGGAGTCAAATCTATCTTTGAGCGGGCTTGTGAACCTACCATCACCCTGTTTAAAGTGTCAGCATCGAATCTCGAAATTTAACGTTTGAAAAAAGTTTTTATGCCACACTTGGCTAAAAGTAGCTTTATCCGCACGCTACGCGTACGGAAAAAGCCGCTTTCTGGCCAACTGTAGACATAAAATGATGGACACAACACGGGAGGTAATAAAGAAAGCCCTCAATCGCATATTTACGTCCCTCGCTTGCAGCTCGGGCCGCAAATCTCGGCCTCTCTTTGTTTTATCACCCTAGTTGTGTAATGTACTAAGTATTAAAACGCCCAGTTGATTTTCGGGCACATCCTGATAACGACACAAGTTGATGACGATGAAACAATGATAAAAGCTAGAGAGGGAGCGCCACTATGAAGTCCCTCTCCCCCGGTTAAGAAATAACGAGATACGGGGCTGTTTAAGAGTATGACAAATTATAAGACCAATAACGAATTATCAAAGTTTACGCGCAAACAGCATAGGTGGGTATTATAGGTACCAACACTTACACAATTAAAATATGGCTCTAAGGACAGTTTTCTATAAAGCTTCCTATTATTTGATATTTGCGTTCAATTCGCGCATGTATTAGGTAGGTTGCCTATCACAAGATTGAAAAGAAAAGGGAAAGTGCCGCCAAGGAGGGATTTCGATTGCGGACCCACGATACCACCGCCCATAGGTACCCCCTGTCGGTCGGCCGGGTCCCAACTATAGGTAAGGTACCCCCCCACCATCAAGTAAGCACCTCTTGGAATTTCTTAGCTGGTTTATTCACAGGTTTTTCGTTTACCGCTAATGGTAAATTAACAATGCGGCGCATCGCATGCCCTAACCACACGGATACCAAAACATTTGTTACAAGAGCAATAGAATGACATGCATCACATCACACCGATAAGAATCTAGTTCAATGAACGCCTGTACTTTTAGTAATACAATGGTGCATATAAGACACCCCGGTAATTTTCAGCATATTCTTAGATACGCCTTCATCTGGTTGCGTTATGACGCGTCCCTCAATTGGGCATTTCTCTAGAAATATGTCTGCGACTCATTCATCTGTCTCCATACATTTAGTATGAAAAAGGACCAGATGAATGAGGTGACCGCAGACATATTTCTAGAGAAATGCCCAGACTTCCCAGATCTACGTGCTTGATTGTCTTGTCAGAACAATCAAAGCACTTTTCTAAGAATTATCTAAGGACAGTCCCTTCCTCAATAGCGTCGCCGTGGTGCCAAAAAAAGAAGCCGGAACCCCTGCAACAAGTGCTGTAAGAAGTTTCTATCGATGCAAGATATATTTAGTCGGTTTTCAAACTACATAGTTTACAATATTGTTGCGCCGGTGGTATAGGTCAAAACTTTAAACGTGATTTTCCGTGCTTTAGAAGCGTTTTCAGCAGGCTGAAAAGTGATTTCAGGCCGTTTCAGAGGTGGCTCTTTCACATACTAGAAGATTGAAAATTCACCCTAGTTGCCGTTGTTTTCAGGCGCCTGAAACATGTTTTCAGTCCGTTTCAGGGCACCCTCTATCAGATGGCGCAATAACCTGAAAACCCGTTTTCAGGCGTTTTCAGGACCCCTTATGGGCCTTTGAAGTACACTTCAGTATATGGCGAAATTTCACAAAGGAGTGAAAGAGATAGCACTATTAGAGAGAGACAGCTATATTGAGAAGGTTCGAGAAGTGTGTGAAAGAGACAGAACTAGAAAGGGATAGCAATAGTCGGGAATGTTCCAGCCGAATCGAACATCGAACAATCTAGATTGCCTAGAACACTCGCGGTGCGTCATTGACCGAGGGGTCGCCGACCGGCCTTGGACTTTGGACCGTACATTCGAGGTAGGATTTCTCCGGAAAATTCGAGAGCAAGGGTCTCCGGATATATAAGCCGCGCGTCACCGACGCCACAGTCAGTTTTGAACTAACGGCGATACAGTGCGAGTCTCGAAGCGAACCTAAGCGAAAAGTTAATAAGTGCGTTATAGTGAAGTGATTAGTACAGTGATTTATTAAGTAAGTAAGCCTTGTTAATTAGTAATTTTGCAATAAAGTTTGCCTTTTTAATTAGTGGTTAATTAGTGCATTTTTCTATCACGTTACCTACCCCACGGACGTAACATTTGGTGTCAGAAGTGAAGATAGAAAATGCCGTTTACACCACGTGAGAACGAGCCGAAGGGAGTGCAGACGCGGAGCCAAGCTGCAGCAGGTGAGGACCCTGCGCCGGACGCTGGCTCATCAGACTCACCGAGCCCATGTAAGCAAGAGATGGACGTCAATGCCATCTTAGTTCTCTTAAAAGAGCAAGCTCGCCAACAACAAGAGCAAGCGCGTCAACATCAGGAACAGGCCCGAAAAATCGAAGAGGGGCTTCGCAAACAGCAAGAACAAGCCCGACAAATCCAGGAGGAACTACTTGGACAGTCCCAGAAGCAAGAAGAACAATCGAGAATGCTTCGGGACGTACACGAGACCGCGGCTGAATGGAAGCGAGAGATGTGCGAGGTCCATGAGAAGCTGGCGGACATGGACATTAAATTTGACACTCGACTTCATGACGTAAAGGCGAAAGTCGAGACCGTCAAGGAGGAAGTCGACACCTACAAGAACCGCCTCCAGAAGCTGGAAATAAAAGTGGCCAGCGGTACGAGTACCTGTGCAGCTGAGGTACCTGTGTCGGGAGGAGGACGATTCAAGGTACCTCCCTTTGATGGTACATCGTCGTGGACAGCTTATAAGCTACAGTTCGAGTCTGTTTCCCAGGCTAACGGCTGGAGCAAGGAGCAGGCCAGGACAGCCCTAACCCTAGCGCTACGTGACGAGGCGCTCACCATACTAGAAGCCCTAGGAGAAGAGAGAAGTTACGACCGGCTTCTAGAAGCGTTGGAAGCCCGTTATGGTGACAGACACCTGGAGCACGTTTACCGAGCTCAGTTGAAGGACAGGACGCAGGGGCGTAATGAGACCTTGCAGCAGTGGGCCCTAGAAATCGAGAAGTTGGTCAGGAAGGCGTACCAACGTACATCCGCCTCCTTTGTGGACACCACGTTGGTGCAGGCCTTCGTTGACGGAATACGGGATTTGGAGGTACGGGCTGCAGTGCGATTAGGGCACCATGGGAGCCTGAAGGATGCGGTGGCTCATGCCCTGGAGGTGGAAGCTGTGCGCCAGGACCCGTCAAGGCCTTATAGGGTACGTGAAGTATCTGTCAGGGAGCCGATTGCTCCCCGTCGTGAGTTTGGGCCACGATGTTACCATTGTGGAGAACGTGGCCACATACAGACTAGTTGCCCGAAAAGGAGCAGGAGAGAACGGGATCTCACACCAGTGGCAAGGGCACCAGGCGCTGTGGCATCCGGGCCGCAGCAGGGAAACGAGTAAAAGCCAGGACTAAGGGACGAGTGCTGGCTGGTGGTCGAAATGTCCCAGTTATGATCTCACAGGCTAATGACGGGAATAGTCTGGTCGTCAAAGGAGAAATTGGTGGAGTACCATTACACCTTACCATCGACACCGGAGCTTCTCGGACGGTGATCAGTTCTCGGCTTCTGAAGCACCAGACTGGAGATCATCTAGTCCGACCTACGCATCTCCAGCTGCAAACCGCTACCGGCCAGTACATTCCCATACAGGGGGAGCGAGAGGTGGCTTTAAAAATTGGTGATAAGAGCTACTGGCATAAAGTGATCGTCGCTAACATCATCGACGACTGCATCATTGGGCTGGATTTTATGAGAGCCCATGGCTGTAAAATTGACTTGAAGGTTGGAGTACTGAAATTTGGGCCTGATGAGGTGCCTATGGAGGGTGGAGTAAATGGGAATGTTTACTGTACTCGAAGAACTATCCTCCAACCAAGGGCACAGGTTCTTGTTCCAGTGCGATTGCCGTACAGCACAAGACAAGGATGTCATCGTTGTGTTGTTGTGGAAAAGGTCAATGATGGTAAACCATGGATGACAGCCCGCACGGTGGTAACAACATCGTCAACAGCCTTCGTGAGAGTTCTTAATTTAAGTGATACCGAGTGCGTCCTTAGTAAAGGAGCTCTGGTTGGATCATGTGAGGAAATCTCTTGGATACGAAGCTGTCAAGATTCTGCGGAGAGCGAGAAACCTGGGTGTTCTGCACCTCCAATGGACATTGAAAGGTTATTAGATGGGTCCAGAAACGATCTTACCAGGGAAGAGCTCATTAAGGCACGTAAATTGCTGTCGCGATACAGCAATGTCTTCTCTGCGCACGACAGTGACATCGGAAGAACTGGAGTAGTACAGCATGAGATAGACACTGGTGAAGTCGTGCCTATCCGACAGCGACCTCGGCGAGTTCCGGTAGCTCGGGAGAAGGAGGTAGAAGACATGATCGAGGAAATGAAGAAGGGTGGCGTTATTGAACCTTCAACAAGCCCGTGGTGTTCCCCCGTAGTTTTGGTAAAGAAGAAGGACGGGACCATGAGATTCTGCGTCGACTACCGCCGACTGAATGATGCCACTAAGAAAGACAGCTATCCATTGCCTCGAATCGACGACACCTTAGACACTTTGAATGGAATGAAATGGTTTTCTACGTTGGATTTGAAAAGTGGCTATTGGCAAGTAGAAATCAAGGATAGAGATAAGGAGAAAACGGCTTTCTCAACCGGAAAGGGGCTCTGGCAGTTTAATGTTATGCCGTTTGGATTATGCAATGCACCAGCGACATTTGAGAGATTGATGGAACAAATACTAGCTGGATTGCTGGGAGATACTTGCTTGGTCTATTTGGATGACATTATCATCGTTGGTAGAGACTTCGATGATCACCTCAACAAATTAGAGCAAGTATTGTCTAAGTTACGAGAGGCAAACCTTAAACTGAGTCCAAAGAAATGTTCGCTCTTCAAGCGAAAGGTCAATTACTTGGGACATGTGATATCGAAGGATGGTATCCAGACAGATCCTGAGAAGATAAGTGCCGTGAAAGATTGGCCGATCCCGAAGGACAAAACTGCAGTACGTGCCTTCTTAGGACTTTGCTCATACTACAGGCGGTTTGTGAAGAACTTCTCGGATATAGCAAAGCCATTGCACGAGCTGACGGAAGAAAAGCGACAGTTTGATTGGACCAATCGGTGTACGACGAGTTTCAACGACCTCAAGCAAAGACTCTGTGAAACACCAATACTGGGGTATCCAGACCCAGCAGTAGATTTCATTGTTGACACGGACGCCAGTAATACTGGTATTGGAGGAGTCTTGTCACAAAAGAAGGGAGACAACGAAGTTGTAATCGCCTACTTTAGCAAGTCGTTGTCGAAGCCAGAACGAAATTACTGCGTCACTCGAAGGGAACTGCTGGCAGTTGTCAAGACGTTACAGCATTTTAGTAAATACCTGCTCGGGCGGAAGTTCCGTATCAGGACGGATCATGCTGCTCTGAAGTGGTTGTTGGAGTTTAAAAATCCCGAGGGCCAGGTGGCACGCTGGATTGAACAACTCCAGGAATATGACTTCGTCATCGAACACCGTAGTGGGAAATCACATGGAAACGCGGACGCCCTTTCTCGAAGACCTTGTCCGGACGACTGCAAACATTGTCTTAGACAAGAGGGCAAGGAATGTTTGAGGATGCTGAGAACTGACACAGTTAGTGAAGAGTGGAGCGATGAAGTCATGCAACTAGCTCAGCAAGAGGATCCTGACGTGAAGCCCATTTTTGACTGGATTAATGAGGGTGTACCCAAACCAAGGTGGTGTGAAGTAGCTCCGATGAGTACGGTAACGAAAAGCTACTGGGCACAGTGGGACAGCTTGGTTATGCATAATGGCGTACTATGCAGGAAATGGGAGTCAGCGAATGGAAAGGATGCTCATTTACAAGTCGTCGTTCCAAGGAAAAGGGTGAAAGATGTCTTAGAAAGTTTCCACGACGGTACTTCTGGTGGACACCTTGGAGTGAAAAGGACTTTAATGAAAATCCGACAACGGTTTTATTGGATTCACTGCCGTGAAGATGTCGAAAACTGGTGCAAGAAGTGCGTTAACTGTTCAGCAGTTAAAGGACCGCACACCCGTAGTAGAGGAGCGCTTAAACTGTACAATGTTGGAGCACCTTGGGAAAGAATTGCGCTAGACGTCGCAGGCCCGTTCCCGACATCTGACTCCGGAAACAAGTACATTCTTGTCGTGATGGATTACTTCACCAAATGGCCTGAAGCGTTTGCCGTCCCTAATCAGGAAGCAGTTACTATAGCGGAGAAGTTAGTGAATGAAGTTTGCTGTCGATTTGGAGTGCCTCTGGAGATTCACAGTGATCAAGGCCGGAACTTTGAATCTGCGGTTTTTCAAGAGACGTGTCGCATCATGGGGATGCATAAGACGAGGACTACGGCATATCACCCACAATCAGATGGAATGGTCGAGAGGTTCAATCAGACTCTGGAGAGACATCTGGCCAAGGTTGTTGAGAGTCATCAAAAGGATTGGGATCGGCATATTCCTCTCTTTTTGATGTCATATAGGTCAGCAACCCATGAAAGTACGGCGGTTACTCCAGCGTATGCTAATTTTGGAAGAGAGCTTCGTTTACCAGCAGATCTTCTAACTGGACGTCCTCCTGATACTCCGAGGTCCATCACAGAGTATGCGAGTGATTTAAGGGATCGGATTGATGACGTTCACAGTCTTGTTCGTGAACACGGGCTTCAAGCTAGCACGAGAATGAAGACCCGATACGACAGGAAGGCTAACCAAATTGGGTTCGAGGAAGGATCGTGGGTGTGGCTACATAACCCGATGCGGAAGAAAGGAAAATCCCCAAAACTGTCCCCAAACTGGGAAGGGCCATATAGGGTAGTCACGAAGATCAACGACGTCACGTATCGGATACAGCGAAACCCTCGTAGTCCATCGAAGATTGTTCACGTTGACCGACTGGCGAGGTACCACGGAAATAATGATGCTCGGGACGAGCATGTCTTAGGAGGGGGTAGTGTTGCGCCGGTGGTATAGGTCAAAACTTTAAACGTGATTTTCCGTGCTTTAGAAGCGTTTTCAGCAGGCTGAAAAGTGATTTCAGGCCGTTTCAGAGGTGGCTCTTTCACATACTAGAAGATTGAAAATTCACCCTAGTTGCCGTTGTTTTCAGGCGCCTGAAACATGTTTTCAGTCCGTTTCAGGGCACCCTCTATCAGATGGCGCAATAACCTGAAAACCCGTTTTCAGGCGTTTTCAGGACCCCTTATGGGCCTTTGAAGTACACTTCAGTATATGGCGAAATTTCACAAAGGAGTGAAAGAGATAGCACTATTAGAGAGAGACAGCTATATTGAGAAGGTTCGAGAAGTGTGTGAAAGAGACAGAACTAGAAAGGGATAGCAATAGTCGGGAATGTTCCAGCCGAATCGAACATCGAACAATCTAGATTGCCTAGAACACTCGCGGTGCGTCATTGACCGAGGGGTCGCCGACCGGCCTTGGACTTTGGACCGTACATTCGAGGTAGGATTTCTCCGGAAAATTCGAGAGCAAGGGTCTCCGGATATATAAGCCGCGCGTCACCGACGCCACAGTCAGTTTTGAACTAACGGCGATACAGTGCGAGTCTCGAAGCGAACCTAAGCGAAAAGTTAATAAGTGCGTTATAGTGAAGTGATTAGTACAGTGATTTATTAAGTAAGTAAGCCTTGTTAATTAGTAATTTTGCAATAAAGTTTGCCTTTTTAATTAGTGGTTAATTAGTGCATTTTTCTATCACGTTACCTACCCCACGGACGTAACAATATGATGCAAGGTTATGTCGATTTTAAATCGATAATTACCTATACGAGTAACTATTCTATTGGTAAACGTTGGTGACGAATGGCTCGGACAAAGTATAAAGACAAGACAACCAAGTAGTACGACTTCGGCCGTTTAGGAGCGCGCCACGTGGTGCACTTAGGGTTGCCAGATGGAATTGCCGTATTATCGGGAGCAGGACACAATATGTCGGGATTTTGAGACTTTGGCCGGGAAATGCCCCGCGCGATTGACGCGCGAGCTTTTCTTTAGCCTGAAACAGCAGAAATCTTTGCTGGCCGGACCACCTTCAGTGGATCGGACTAACTTTAAAAATGAAGTCGTTTGTCGGGAGATTTTCTTCTTTGTCGGGAGTCAGGAGAACATACAAAAAAATCGGGAGAATCCCGCCAATTCCTGACCATCTGGCAACCCTATGTGCACTCCATACTGTGGCAGGGGCGCGCAGGGGCAAATGCTTGCCTGTGGTGCGTTTTTAGATTGTACTACTAGATGGCGATAAAAACTAAACATTTAACGATGTTATAATTGAACAAAGAAACATAGTACAGTAACAATTAGTTCGTAAACAGCTAATAATAAATAAATTCTAACATTTACATACTGTGTCACGCTTGCAAAGTTGACTAATTGTAAATAATATAATTCTTATACCAAGCTAATACATAGAGGGCGTTGTAATATCGGGGAACAGCTTTTTGTATGGAGAATGACAATCCTCTTGTTTTAATGGTCCTTGCTAGTAGTTTTCTAGTTTATCCTTGACAATCTGAGGCAGCCTGGGGGATTTTCTTACTAGGGAACGTGCACAATCTTGTACCTACTCTATCATGTTGAGGCCACATTAACGAGAAACGCCTCTACTATCGCGATTAAAGTTAGTGTAGCCACGACTTACTATACTTACTTAACAATGACATTTATAACCAGTATGACATTTCTTCAAGTATAAGTTTCCTCTCCTGGCTCTACTGTCCGCATACTATGTCTTTTGTCGAAGTGCTGCCAACTATAGTTCCTACACGTTCCATAATAGGTATGTCTAAAAAATAAATGGCAGTACCACGGAGTCTATCTTTTCCGAGGTCAAGCCGAAATACATAATATATGATTATGATATACTTCAAGAGCCGTTTTATTACCTGAACGTAGGCAAAGCGGTAGAAATCGGGTTCTATGGACACCACACCATGCTACTATCAGGTCGTGGTTGCATCCGCGATGCAAACATCATAGTAGAGTAGAGAGTTCCATTCGTAACTAACGACAGAAAATGAATGAATGACATATCTGTGTAAATGTACCTCTTCTATGACGTCACAAATCACGCTGTTCTGTACTACAAATTGTAGTGAGTCATGTTGGGTTGTCGGGAATGTCTCACATCTGTATTTCTATACTGCATACAACTGAACTGAAACTAACTAACTTCAAACAATTACAATCAGTTCAGATAAAAACAATGTACAACAACTTTTATCTATTTATTCATCAACATACATAATATCTACATTTGCACAAATAAAATATTAACTTAGAATTACATCAGTATTTTACTTAGGACTGACATAATACTTTTGAATTATTTAATTCCGAAACTGTGTACGCGACATTGTGCCTTAAGTTATCAATAAAAATTGAATTACAATACTCATACACAATCTATGGCATTAAGTTCAACACCTATAGTAAGTTTAAAGGGATACAAATTTACAAGTAGATATAATAAATTAGCATGTTCACAAGAAACAAGAAAGCAAAAATATTTACAATTGAAGTTTTATTTAGATTGCATAAATTAATATTGAATCCCATTGAAAAAAAAACTAGTTCTCATATTAAGGTTCTTTTCCACTTTGTGACTTGTAAAAAAAAACGGAAGTTCTAATGTCTAGGCCAAAAGGTTACTTATACCTATACAAAAGGATACATGATACAACAATATATTCTGATGATATTTTGCATAGAGGAAGGTATATAGATATATGAAACCTAAGGCTAACATCTTCTGATATATCTAATTTGATAACCTCGTACAATATATTGAAAATACATTTAATATATTTTAACAAAGTGTTTGGAAAACAACCTTAACTTTAGTATGATACATATGCTTCAATTAGTTTATGTACAATTGTATCGGCTGGGGTGCTCGGAGGCTAATAGACGCTTCTTGAGTTTCATGGAATGTTTAAGCCTTCAACTAAGTGACAAGATACAACATTGAACTATTCATCAGAAACCATGTTATTAAATGGTAAAACTGTAACTCAAGTTACATAGTTATATGTAACATAATTTCATTTATGCTTTCACATAAGTAGGCCTAATTTTTTTATTCAATGTGAATCCAGTCACTCTGACTCCTCAAAAGAGTCAGATTTAAAAATCTACTGTTAAGATGTCAAAAAACACTCCAAACTAAATCCTAATTCTATCCACAAACAAAATGGTATGGCAGATACCTGAGTCCTTAGCATGAAATGCAACAACAGATGAGGTTTTATTTAAGATAAGGTTCTTCAAATTAAATTTTGTTTTGGGGTGGATTGCCAAGGTCAGATATCTATTACAAAAATGAAATTAACTATTTAAAAAGTTTAAACATCACATAACACATCAAACCAAAATAGTTAGGACATAGTAATATAATTAACACTGCGGTAGTACTGAATTCAAGCTATACTGAATAATTTTACCATGATTGAATACTTTTCTCAGCACTGTTTCAATGTCACAGGTAATCCAGTGCCGTTGCAAACTGAAAATAAAATAAAACTAATAATAATCATAGGAATAAAATATAAGTGTACCTATTTATTATCTAAATTACATACAAGGAGAGCTTTGTGAGCTTCTAGTTATATGGTGCTGAAAACCAGTTTCACACTATAATGACAGAAAACATTACAGTACACATTTAACAAGTAAAGATTAAAAAAGTTACAACAAGTATATTAGTACTCACACTTAATTTCAAGTTCTGTCTTCTTATGCAGCACCCATTTTGACTTTCGATGTCATGTAAATACCAACAATGAGACCAAATAGACCAATGGCTGATCCAAAGATTTCAACAATGAGAATCTTGACAAAAAGCGCTGCATTGGCTGCATCAGAGAGGGCAGCTCCGGACCCAACTATTCCCACAGCAATACCACAGAATAAGTTCACAAGGCCGACGGCCAATCCAGCTCCGAACATTACATATCCAGCCATGTAGTTTTGGCTCTTGATGTTATAATCGGTCAGGGGTTCAGGGTACTTCTCCAGCATACCAGACAACACGATGGCAGTGATCAGTCCGTAGATAGCGACGGCCTCGCAGAAGATGACTGAGATCAAGTTCTTGGTCTTGATTCTGGGCGCTTTGACACCTCCACCGACTATGCTCACGCCGACGGTATGGATGCCCATAGCTGCTCCGACAACGGACAGAGACACGGCGAAGGCTATGCCCAATGTCGCCCACATGTAGGGCGACGTATTCTCCAGGAACCATCCGAAGCTGATTTGCTCACCCTTCCCGTTCAATAAATAGTACATGGAGAAAATCGGAATCACGAGGATTATTATGATCCCGGCCAAATAAGTTAAGAAGTACCTCATCTTGATGTTGTGTTTCACTAAATTGGAGCAATTTTACACACGAATCCCTGCAGGGACGGCTTTTTCTCGCCCAATTTTTGCCTTGACAGAAAACTAGAGGAAAGAAGTCTTGTGATCACAAGATGTCAGAGACAACCAGAAGAGTGTTGCTACATGTTAATTAAATTCTTGTGATTCAGTTTGGCGATATGAGTCACGAGCTTACGTCCAACCGAACGTGCAAAAACAGCTTAAGCTATGTCAATGGTTTGTTGTCCTGACATTTGTATAATCTGTGGAACAGTAAATCTTTTTTTTTGTCCGTATGGTTTGATTGAACGCTTTGCTTGTGTGCTATTTGCGCGAATTTATGTTGTGTTGAATTGGATTTTCATCTCTATCTGGGACTGGGACTGTGTTGTTGCTGATTGATTGTGATTAGTGTGATGTGATTGTTGAAAGTAGCATCTTTCATCCCGTCTATTCAAGTATTTGTTTGGGTTTTGCCAATCAAGATGTGATCTCATCTGTTGTGTAAACTGTGTCCATCAGCTTCAGTTTATTGGTCATGTGTTGCACTAACGTTAGGAAATGGAGTAGGAAAAAAACTATGAATCCTGAAATGACATCGCGATGTGGTCCGCTTACGCCAGATCTATTGTTCGCCACTCCTACCTGTTTCTATTTTTAAGTAGTGTGTTTTCTACTATCCTCACGGTAATCCCGTTACTATGCCACAAACTGCCAACATTTTCCGACCCTCTGACGGGGTTCGAGACACGCGGTACAACATTAGCTCATCGCTTCATCGCGTGGGAAAACCTTAACGACGAAACGCGGCCATCTAGGAGGCTTGCCGTGAACCCCCAAGAAATTGAAGACCAAATACGCATGAATTTCACCTATCATAACAGAACAAGGCAAAATAATCACAAACAAAATGGACAACCGTCTAAGAAAAAACTCAGGAAAAAGAAGGATAAAGACATTTATAATAACACAGGCACCAAGAAAATGTGGTATAATTCACCAGAAACCAATTCCTCTACTGACCATGTTCACTGGGGATATGGAAAAAATGTAAGTTATGAAGGAGAAAATGATGTGTTTATAAGGGAGCATATAAGAAAACAATGGGTATCCCTAAAGGAGATGCAACGTGAGCCTGATACACCGATCCACCATAATTATGCATTTGGAACCTGCGGAGCACCTTTATCTGACTATGCACATGTTGTCATAACAAACGCAGGTAATACATCCCTACTCACATATGAAAATGTAAAAAAAATGTGCAAATGGCAATTGGAACTTGTGGAACTAGGAGCTGCAGAGTATTACAAATTGTGCCAAAGGCCCATGAATGCAGAACATCTCTGCTGTCCAGTGTGGAGTGTTCCAAACTATATAGCTTTAATGTCTGGAAAAAAGTCTTGTGAGAATTTAACTAAAGATGATGTCAACAAGACTATTGTGATTTTAGAGAAATGTGCAGGATATTTTCATAACTTCACATTGATGGCTTCATGCGAGTTAGACAGATGTAAGGTACCTAAATATTGTTCCCAGTATGATGCAGTATATAATATGTTATTCTACTTGATAGATTCTAATGCATTTGCTCCGCCAAATTTTTCTGAAAGACATGTTAAAAATGTAATGATGTTCTTCCCACTGCCTAGTAGTAGTACTGTATTGCCATATTATAAAAAATTACAAAGTTCAAACTTATCTTATGAGAATCTTCTTATACCGGCTATGGATTTTGGACTCAAAAATACACTTTTTGACATATGGATAATTCAAGACACTTGGCTAGTTGGCTTAGGTGCTGTGTTTGTGTTTTTATGTGTATGGGTTTATACAAAATCTATCATGTTGACATTCATGTTGTTTACAGCCATAACATATTCTCTTGGAATATCATACTTCTTGTATATCTATGTGTTCAATTTAGAGTTTTTCCCATTTATGAATTTATTAGTGATAGTTGTTGTGATAGGTATTGGAGCTGATGATGCATTTCTTTATGTAAAGGTGTGGAAAATGATCAGTAAACAACTCATCCGGGATAACGTAGCTAACCATGATAGTGGACTAGGGGATATAAAGAATGTCTCTAGTGCAGGTGAAACTATACTTGTGCAAATACTTGAAGAAACTCTGAAACATTCTGTTGTGACAATGTTTATAACTACCTTGACTACTGCTGTAGCATTTTACGCCTCCTATGTAAGTTACATTCCAGCTATTAACTGTTTCAGCATATTTGCTGGCACAGCTGTTCTAGTCAACTTTTGTCTAATGATAAGCTGGTTACCTATATCAGTGTTTATATTAGATGTTAAATTGTGCCAAAGCAAATTTTTTTTCTTCAAAGTAATGCAAAACTCTATTAATGAAATTTGGGAAGACACAAGAGTAGTGTTGAATAGATTTATTATTACTTGTGTCACAAAATTACACATAGTGTTTGTAATGGGATTAGGTGCGATAGGGATTTATAGCATTGTTGTTGTGTTCTATACTCCAGGCCTTCAACTGCCAGATTCTAAACAGTTCCAATTATTCCAAACCTCACATCCATTTGAACAGTATGATATGAGTTACAGTGACAAGTTTCTGTTTGAAAGATTTGGTAAGGACATAGGAACTGGAAGTAAAATGCCTCTCAGGTGGATATGGGGCGTAAAGGCTATAGATAATGGGAACCACATGAATCCCAACTCTAGAGGAAATTTAATTTTTGATGATAAGTTTTCTATATCAGATCCAAAATCTCAAATTTGGTTATTAGAATTTTGTACAAAAATCAAAGCTCAGCCGTTCTACCAACAAATGCGAGGTCCACTACTTCCGAATTGCTTTATTGAAAACTTTAAGAGCTACTTTATGAGTAGAAGATGTATTGATAATATTGATAAAATAGATAGGAAACCTTGTTGTGATGAAACACGTTTTCCTTACAAGAAAAGAGTGTTTGAATATTGCATTATAAAAGCTATGGAATCTTTATATCAAACTCCTCGGGAATTGTTCATGCCAGGTGTAGCAGGACCTAAATTTCTTAGAAGTGCCAGGCCTCCAAAAGTAGCGTCCGTTGTTGTTGAATTTGAAAGTGTAGTGCCATATTCTATGTCTTTTGTGGCAATGAACAATTTTTTTATCCATGTTGAGAACTGGACTGAAAATGAGTTTAAATCTGCTCCAAATGGTATGAAAGGTGGTTGGTTTTTGTCGGATTTTCAATTTTATGACCTCCAGCGCACTCTAGCTAGTGGAACAGTGATGGCACTGTTAATATCAGCTGGTTTAGGGTTCGTGGTCCTCATTCCAGCAACCTTGAGTTTTGTTGTAAGTATTTGCGCACTGACAGCAATGGTATTCTCTTCTACTGTTACCATAGCAATTTTAGTACTGAGTGGGTGGAAATTGAATATTTTGGAAAGTGTTGCCATATCGACCTCGGCAGGACTCGCTGTTGACTTCAGTCTTCACTATGCCCTCAGTTACACTAACGCGAATGGTGTCAACGCTTCAAGAGTGAAGACCGCTTTGTCCACTTCAGCTGGACCTACTGCCGCCGCCGCCCTTACGACGGGATTCGCTGGAATATTTTTGCTTAGATCTAATTTGCTTCCTTACTCTCAAATCGGATGTTTCTTAGCATTAATAATGTCAGTTAGTTGGATATACGCAACGTTCTTCCTCTGTTCCTTATTCTGTATAGTTGGCCGTAATTCGTCCAAGGAGTTTCCTTCTGAAGATAGGAAGACGGTTTCTCGTGTCAGTTCTATATGTTCAGGGATTCCGAATTTGGAAAGTCATGAACTGGAGCATTTAGCAGATAGTAATCGTACAAATCTCACGCATTCACACAGTCCTTCCAGTATCAGCGCCACCACGGTCGTATTACACGACGACGGTGAAACTGCTCATCATAAAAACGACAAAAAAATTAGTATTACGACTAATTTAGCTTGCGACAATGACTGAATGTACTAGTCTAACAAATAGTTATTTAATTAAGTACTTACTAGCAACTTTTGAGAGTATTTTTGCAAAAAGTTACAGTATGCGAAGTATATAAACGCCTAGTTTAAATTATATATATTTGGCTCTTATTTATTATTGGTATTATATACTACATACCTCTATGTAAATAATTTATTCTGACGAAATTCAAGTAGGAATGATTATTGTGACAATAATTATCACATAAATAATTCATATATACGACAATATGAAGTGAAAACGAGCTTAGCTTGATAATTAAAAACATGTGTTGCTTAGTAAATTTGTTTTACGTTTATATATGACGATTTCATAGTTATCGAGTTGTTGTTATTAGATGACATTCATTATGAATAGCCGAGATGTATTATGTATTGGATTAATGAAATGATGGTACCTTGGTATTATTTTGAAGTACTTGGTGTTTATATTTGGCCCGCTTTTAAGTAGAGGTTTACCTACTTGCGCGATCGTCAACGATTTTCCACAGAGGAGAGTGAACACTTTGATTACAGTCAAACCCTCCAACTTTGCCCACCGCCCAATCTTTGCCCAGGAACAAAATAGTATATTTTCTTCCTGGGCAAAGATTGGACGGTGGGCAAAGTTGGAGGGGTACCCACATAAATGGGCATTTCTCCATTTAGACTGTAACATAGTCTGATCAAAGGGTATTTTCAAGGGACGAGAGAGATGATGGATTTTTTGGGTATTTTATATAGAGTACATACAGTACAAGTCAAAAGATAACACGGAAAAATTACAGAATTGCTAGTTTGTCTAGTCTATCCATGTTAGACTATTAATCCTCAGAAACGCTAGTTTAAATTAAAATTAAATGCCTACCTAACGTCAAGTACGTATAAAACTCAAGACGAAAAGATATGAAGTACTTAATTTCATCACGTAACCATAATTTTGATTTCTTTACATAGGTAGAAAGAAGGAGATATGCCCGAACTGCGAAATTAGTCCGTCCGGTACCGCTGTCGCCACTTTTAATGATGCTTTTGAAGATGTGTGCGTTTTCACTACCTACTTGTGCAATATTCTAAATATTAGGTTCACGCACACGTCCATCGAGTTGTCTACTAGAGCGTTGTAATCCTCTTTGTTAGTAACTTAGTACTCGTAGGCTTATGATGCTACGCTTTGTCACGCGATAAATAAATGATAAAGCATCCGTCACTCTCACACACTATTTGCCAGAGCGTGACGGATGCTTTATCATTTATTTATCGCGTGACAAAGCGTAGCATCATAACCCTACAGGTATGAGCGCAGTGGCGCACTCTGTGCAAAAGAATCGCCCGATTCATATGGACCTAGAGTCTGTCTAACGAAAGCTGAACCTGAAAAAAAGCGGTAAATTAAAAAAACCTTAATAGTAGTTTATTACATACGAGCCTTAGTAGTGTGAAAATACGCATTTCCTCTCCCTTAGTACCACCAAAATAAACAAAGTAAGAATCGTTTCTTCCTTTTATCGGTAATACCATATAAATGAAGGTTGTTTTTAGGGTTCCGTACCAAAATGGTAAAAAAGGATCCCTTATGGTGCGACTCTGTCTGTCACAGCAAGATATCTCAGGATCTACTGATGCTATCGACTTAAAATTTGGAATAGTGTTGTTAATCGCTAACCCAAGCCTATTGGACAGAAATAAAATCTTATACCTTTTTAACTTTTTTTTTAAAGGGGACCGAAATGGGATGTCGAAAATCAAACGTAGAGCTATTATATAGAATGGGATATCAAATGAAAGGGCTTAATTTATAGATTCCAAAATCGTTTTTATTTTTTTCTTAGACGTAGTTTTTGATATAAGACAAAAAACGTTGAAAAAAATACCATTCTCCAAATACCCCTTCTATATTCTCCGAAGTTACTGAACAGAAAAATCTGTCATACTTAATTACCGATTATTAATATCATCATTATCATCCTAAATATTAAATACAGGAAAAATAAAACGGTTTTCCTAACTTGTAGCGTTTTGTAGGAATTCGCATAAAATGTAAAGGTGGGTTTAGACCAAACGAATTCTAACACACAGTGTGTACACAAAGAATTTGGTAGAGTGGGGTTAGAATGTGTTAGAATTCGTTTGGTCTAAACCCACCTTAAGACAAACTTATTTGCTCCTACTAAACTAACCGCGACATAATGTCGATGTATGGGGACAACAGTTTTTCAGGGGCAAAGTTAAGTTTGTCCTACCATGCAGTTTATCTTGAATTATCCACGTATCTACTGACGAGTTTGTACGGAACCCTCGGTGCGCGAGTCAGACTCGCACTTGACCGGTTTTTTTAATTTGGCGCCTTTTTTAAGGTTCATCTTTCATTAGACAGACTCTAGCGTACTCTTATTTATATGATTTTTGCTCGCTTACCCTATATTTTTGTAAGTTCCTCGGTGCTTTTCAAAAAATTCTCACTTATCCTGGTCCCAGTTATCCAGGTTTCACTTTAACTAATTTTTAATAATTATGTGAAATCTCGATCTCGAAAGCACGAAATTCGAGTCAGTCGAGATCTCGAAATACCCAATATTCGAATTAGATTTTTCGCACGAGATTTACAATAGCCAATCTTGGTTCGAGATTACATTCTCTATTAAGTAGTCAACATGTATACTTTTTTGAATTTCACGTTAGTTGCTAATTTAAATAAAAATGTAACTAAACTGTCCTTAAGGACAGGAGGTGGAGCAACGGTCGCCGCCGGGCAAATGAGTCAGCGCTAAGAGCGGTGCCCGCTTCTGTGATCAATTTGATCATGTCGAGATGACACGCACCACATCCCCTTATTATATTCTCTTCTTTCTATGATCTGAGCTTTTCGCATATTTTAATTAATATACAGCGGAATATAAAAATATGTAGGTACTTATTTTTAGTGTTGTGGTGGACGAGAAAAAATGAGAAAGGAGTGAAATTAGGAAAGAACCTTCGTATGTAAAAAGTTTATCCAACATTTTCATGCAACTCCCCAATTCCCCATACACGAAATGGCGGGAAATATCTATTTTTTCAATAAACTTAACTTACTGACAATTAATACGTTCGCGCAGGCGGGTGTTTTGTTTTCTGTGCCAATTTCTTCATAAAATAATGTAATATGTGTCAATTTGTATTTGAAAAAAAAACTTGTTGTAAGTACTTTGCAGTATTTGTCTGAAAAATATTTTCTAGACTTAACAGTTTTCTTAGAAAATTGATGTTAGATATTAAATTTATTAGATAGGTAGTTATGTACTTATGTAAAATGTTAGTATTTATGAAAACTACTATATCTATGATATCATGTCACAAAGTATGTACTTAATTTAGGTTTAGATAGAGTGCCATACGAATATATTTTAAAACAACGTATTTTCTACTTAAGAGAAAAGATCCTGTTCTATTTTAATTTTGCACAAAATGCATTTATTATGTGTCCGTCAAGATAGCGTACACCGTAAAGATATTCAGAATCTGATGCAGCCAATAAATAGTACCCAAATAGTACCGACGAAATACCTAGGTGAAAAAAATAGTACCCTTAAACTTTTCGAAATATAAGGCCTGTTCACGGTGTACGCTACCGGCGTCAAGCTGGCGTACACCGTTTGTATCTCTGGAACGGCTTTGTTTTTGGAAACGCTTTATATCTCAAAAAATAGTACCCAAATAGTACCCTAGGGCCCTAAAATTTTATTTCTCTAGCTATCGTAGAAGCCGAGATATAGTGAGCTCTTTCTATAAGGAATTCCCGGGTACGCCAGCTTGACGGTGTGAAATTTTGTACACCGTTAAGTTATGGAATATCTCGGCTTCTACGATAGCTAGAGAAATAAAATTTTAGGGCCCTAGGGTACTATTTGGGTACTATTTTTTGAGATATAAATCGTTTCCAAAAACAAAGCCGTTCCAGAGATACAAACGGTGTACGCCAGCTTGACGCCCGGTAGCGTACACCGTGAACAGGCCTTATATTTCGAAAAGTTTAAGGGTACTATTTTTTTCACCTAGGTATTTCGTCGGTACTATTTGGGTACTATTTATTGGCTGCATCAGATTCTGAATATCTTTACGGTGTACGCTATCTTGACGGACACATTTATTATTATTTATTAGCTTAGATAGAGAAATACATTCCTGTGTTAAATATTACACCGCCGATTTTTTGTCTAAATATCATGCTCAAGTAGGTACTCACTAAAATATGAATTTCATCTCAATATGGTAATTATTTTATGTGTATTCAATATCCTACTCTAATTCAAATTACATTTGTGCAGATACTATATCATTATTTTTATGGCTTTTTGTTATTTTATTAATCATGATCTGATAAATAGTAAATAGGGTTTATTTTAGATGGTACTTGTAAATCAAGCACCCTAACAAACTTATTAATGCACATTTTATAATATTAACTACAACAGTATTCAAATTATCCCTCAGTTTAAGTACTGAGATCCACAGAATGTTGTTCATCAGATTTGCTTGTGAATCCTACTAATCTGAGTGCCATATTAAGTTCAGAAAAAGTAAGAAATTAAATTGAATCTATGACTAATAAATGAACTGCAGCACAGTATTAAGTACTTAGTTATTATAAGATTATAATTTTGAACTCAATGTATAGTGTGATAAGAAACAGTAAGTGTAAGACATTGAATAAAGTGTTAATTTTTGTATGATGTCATGTGTATTTATTTCCACTAAGGTATTAAAAACAGGTGAATAACAGTCTTTCTTTGCAAACATTGCTTGCATTCGTTTTCCTTGATGTTATATGGGTACGCACGCACAGCCAGTGTCAGGCAGGCTGTCAACCACGAAGCGTGTTCATTCAGCCCAATTGGTTGTCCTTTCCTTACCACAGTTTGAAATTTTTTGCAATTTATCTGTAAGATTTTGTGAAGGAAGATAAATCTTTAGGGTCAGATTTTTTCCGTCCAATCCAAATATTATTGATTGGTGTTACTTGGTTTGTAGTGTACACTTGAGTATCTGAGAATTTGAATATTCTCTGTTTAACACTTTCACAACCAGACCAAAAATTGAACAATGCCTAAGAAACTGACAGAGCCCACTAGGTGAGTTTGAGAGTACAATAATGTGCAATGCAAGACTGGCCAGCATCTGAGCAAAAGTTACGAGCACTTACTAGGTGGGTTGTTGATCGTGAAAGTGTTATGATATCAAATTGGAAAAGCTGGGTTTCACTTACTTATTACAAAAACATAACTCATTCAGATTTGGTAAAAACATCAATATAATATTAATAAAATAGGCAAATATTTCTATCTATTTTTTTCTCCTGGTCCTCACCACAGTCCAACCAGGTTCTACATCTTCATCCATTGGTTCAGGCCCATTGTGGTTTGGTCCTGATGATGGTACTTGACCATTTGTCTGTTCTTCGTCTTCACCACTACTGCTGGCTGTATCATCTTGAATATGCTGCTGAATAACTTTTTGACTCAGTGACTTTTGACAAACTGGCATTGCTGCAACTCTTGTCTGAAGTTCTTCTTGTTTACCCTCCTTGACTAATATGAGATATTGCAATAATATTGTTGCCACTTCTTTAGGTGAATTGTCTTCGCAAACTGTATCAAACTCTTCGTCCATCAAGTCTTCTAACACTTCAGTAAGGTTATCAACATCTTCTATATTTTCAACACAGTACCTGGCTATGTAATCGGACATCAATTGTCCGGTTTTTTCTCCACTGGAGCCCATTCCATGTTCTATTGCCAACTGCAAAGCCGTCCAATTGTTCAATACCAGATCAACTAGTGGTTTGAAATCGTCGTACAACATAGTTAAAATAGTACACTAAATTATATTATGCACACGAAATTAGTCAAGCAGTACATTCAAACATTTAATACATTATTGTGATTACTTGGCTTTCCTTTACCGAATTAAATTCACTCTAAACCACGTGGTGGTTCTCCAAAAACTAAATACATAATACAGTGAAGTGAATTAATTCAATGACATTGACGTATGTCAAAACATAGGCATGTTGTGCTGTTTGAGTTAAGATTAAATCAGTTAAGTTTTGAGGTGGCTTAAAGCTACTGACACATTAAATTTGCTCATTACTAGCACGACAGCATGCCACTAAAGGTACTGACATATTTGCTTTTAATCATAAAATCAGTATGGTCTGTAGCTGCCCAGATTTGCCAGAAATAAGCATGCTACTTTTGAGCATGCTTCCAAATAAGCATGCTCAAAGCAAACGACTGACTTACGACTGAACACACTTGCTAATAAGCACATGTTTTCGGCCAAGATGGACTGGTTTTCTGTAGTATTACAGCACCAGTTTTATACGAAAATAACTCAAAAACATAATCAAATACCCCCTTTATATAACCACCATGAAATTTAAACTATTTAGATAAAATGGATAAAATTCAAAATTCTTCGCCCTTTCATTTAAAATTCCCGCCAAAGAATGGTTAGGGCGCATGCACATTCTAACCCCACTCTACCAAATGTGCATTCGCTCGTTTGGTCTAACTAAACCCACTTTCAAGAGAGCGAAAGAAATGTCACGATATTAACTTCGAACGAAGACATTCGGAGTAAAGGTCCTGAATATGACAGCTGACTTGACAATTTTGACGTTTTCTCAGCTAATCAGCTTTAGCTTTGTCTGACAGGTGTCTGACAGTGACAGCTGTGATTCATCTTGAACAGAACAAACAAGATCTGCGTTACTCATCGATAATATTTGTAGTTTTCGTGTTGAAGGGCTCAAAAGTGCTAACACAAACATGTTTTCCACAAATCCTAACTACACTAAGCTAAAAACTCACCTGAGGCTTTCTATAAACCGTCTGAAACTGTTGGAAAAGAAGAAAACTGAGTTGGCGCAGAAAGCTCGCAGGGAAATAGCTGAATATATTGCTGCGGGGAAGAGTGAACGAGCTAAGATCCGCGTGGAACACATTATAAGGTAAATAATAGTTAATATATTTACGAGGTATTGATTACTACAACATAAAATTACTGCCTTATTTTTGAATATTCGTAATGTCTGACAACTGTCTTAAGTTTCCTCACGGCCATCTGCCTCAGTCTTGGGTAAGTAAATTAATGACGCAAATAAAACGTATCCTGAGCAATACGTAGTTTTTAAAATCTGTTTTGTGGTCTAAAGACTTGATTCAGCCAGGGAATGATGTAAAATTTTGTACATACCTATCACAGATAATGACAGAGAGCATCTAATGCCTATATATTTAGCTCGCATACATCGCGTTATACTTGAGCTCAGGATTTTATTCTATAATAGATTCTACATTATGCCTTTTTTATGTCTAGAGAGGATTACATGGTTGAAGCCATGGAAATTGTGGAAATGTACTGTGATCTCATCCTGGCTCGGTTTGGGCTGGTGACGCAGATGAAAGAGCTTGATGAGGGCCTTGCTGAGGCCATCTCCACCCTCATCTGGGTTGCACCAAGGATGCATACTGATGTGCAGGTAAGGTTGATACAAAAGTACACTAACTTTTTAGAGATAAGACTGCCTGTTGTTTACCTTTACAATGAATATTTATCTAATCTTTATTATTATTTATGCTTACTTCTTTTGCTAATACATGTCTTGTGGGAGTCAAAATAAACAAAAGAACCAGGTCTACAAAGATCTTTGGCATTGCTCAATCCTTTTATGCATTAATTTTACTATGTAAACTCAACCCCTTAACTATGAATTATTATTAACCACTTAGGAAGTCCTCACCCAATGATAGTTAAGAAACTTATATCCATAAATTTGACCATTGCTAAGTTTTGATATGGGCCAGCCAAATACATGAAAAACCTTATTAAAAAGTGAATGTCTCAATTACTCTAAATTATAATTATGTAAATTACAAGACAATTATACATAGTAATTAACTTGATGCATAAATTGTGTTGTTTTAGGAACTGAAGGTTATATCAGACTTGTTGACTGCTAAGTATGGCAAGATATATGCAGATGCATGCAGAAATGAGAGTGTGAACACAATCAGTGACAAACTGAAACACAAACTGTCAGTCCAGAGTCCACCCAAGATACTGGTGGAAAAGTACCTCATAGAGATAGCTAAGAATTACAATGTGGAGTACACACCGGACGAACAAGTTATGAGGGAAGAAGAAGGTAGGTGCTATCAATAAAATTAAACAGCATGTCGTCGGGGATAGTGCAATACCGCGTAAATAGCATATGAAGATAAGATTCAGTTTCAAGCAAATTTATTAGAAATTGAAACCTTATCTACATGTGCTACTTACGCGGTATTGCACTATCCCCGACTATGTTAAAATCAATTACATAATGAATGAAACAACTGTTGAGTATTTATGAAAAATATGATAAGTAGCATTGTTTAGGACCCTGACACAGATTTTTTTTTATTATAAGAACTTAAGTTGGTCAATTTAATTTACTGTTTTTTTTTATTTAGAATCAAAGCTTAATTCTTCATTTTATTCATTAAATGAATTGACATAATCTACTGTAATACTATCATTACACGGTGATTCCGCGCCCATACAAAGGCGGCCATAATTACCTCAACTCCAAAATAAGTTTTTTTATATTTTAAAGTCTTGGATACTAATCTAGGAATACGAAATATACAATAAATTTTATTTTTACATCGGTATAATACAGGAATATGTCAATTTTTTAAAATAAAAATGTCTCCAATTAATGTTGTTTTAGACATACAATCTAAAACATTTTATTCTGCGATTTTCAATAAACTATATTCAATAACATTCATAACACCTAGTGGAAAAAACGTTACTGAGAGCATTACACACTTTACCATCGACCATAGTTAGTTGCAAGTTATGTGTAACAGTATATTCGCGATCATTGTTCTTAAAGACAGTAGGTTGCAAGTTACTTATTTTTTACTTAAAATAAGTCATCGTTCATTGTTCATTGTTTTTGAGACTCGAATATCCGAGTGGCAGTATGATCGAGTAAACTTTGAAGTTCAACTTCAGCGGACGATTCAGTAACGGTGACCTCTGAGGGATAACACTCTTCTTTAGCTTTTACAATTCTTTGGTACGATGGTAAAATGTCTTTGGATATCTTGTCTATTAAATTCTTAACTAACAAATATTGATGTCGAGTTAGCTTAGCTTCTGCATTAAGCGACAAAACATCGTCTACGTCGATTTTCGCGGTATTTAAGCTAGAATCTGAAGCATCGAGCAACGTTTTTACAGCAGAACTGTCTACATTAGAGAGCTCAGCTAATCTTCTTCTTTTTGTACGATCACTAACTTCATTAAAATCATTCAGGCAGCCAGGGCCTCGTGAAGTGGACGTAGAGGGATTGACAACGTCGTCCTGCTGTTGCAAAATGGGTTGCTCGATACTTCGTTTTACATCAACGTAGTCTATTTCACTAAGCCAGTCTGAATATTTTTCTAATAATTTTGACTTTGAACGATACACTTTTGCCCAGTAATGTGAAATAAGTTTACATATATTGCGTATTCTAGTACTTAATGTCTCTAGTTCGATATTTTCGATTTGATCTGAAAGTCGTGAAGTTTCAGTCAAAGTACTAAGTACTTGTTGAAACTTTTCACTTTCTCTTCCCTTCTTAGAATGCCAAATATCGAAAATACTAAGCCTCGTAATGGAACACCTAAAAAAAGTACCTAAAAACAAAAAAGGTTTTTTTTTACTAAAAACACTTAATTTGACTTATATACTTCGATAGCTCTGTAATCAGAGAAGAAGCAAACTGACGCAGATGAAATTCATAGGAGTAATTAAGGACATTTCAGACTTTAATATGGTATATATGTGATGCATTGCATAGCATTGCAATTTTTTGTAAGTCTAAGTAAAGTCATACTTCTGAAAAAATAGACGAGACAAAAGACCTCTCGAAAAAAAAATCATGAATAATATAAACAAACATTGTATATATATAAAACATGTCAATAAATAAAGTACATACCATGGTCTTCCACGTCCACGGTAACAATACGTGGATACACGCGGTTAATAATAATAACACCCAATAACAAAGTGATTAAGTTGCGGCAACGAAAATGCACTGATAAATAGGGTCGTGATGCGTTCACTTTCGTTGCACAAAAGTAAATGATAATTAATTAGAAATACTTGGGTATTTATTGAATTTAGTAGCTTGTCTAATAGTAAATCATTTTACATACCTTTCAGACCGAGATGCGATCACGATATTTCTGGAAATATGGCCTAGGCAGGAATCACAGTGCATTAATTGTTTAAGTTTTGTTAGTAAATGCAAACACATATGGACTCAAGGTCTGAAATAAATTTATTCATTCATTCAAAGCTACTACCAAGTACCAACATTGCATATTGAATATGACATATCCTCGGCTGTAGGTTCAATTTGCGCAAGGGAGATTGATTTACCTGTCCCTTACGCCAATGGAACCTATGCTATGGTCGATGATCAATGAAATCTTAATACCATCGACCATCTACCACAGGGATATAGGTATTTCTTCCCGTTGGCCTTATCCAAGGGGGACAAATACCTATATGAGAGACAAGTACTTTCGTTTGATAATGAAGAATGCAAGTATATTCTTTATTTCCTCATAACTGTGACCACATGAGATCATTGCTTTATGCACCAAAGCTCTTCACTCCACATCATCAACTTTCCAGATTGTCTACCCAGACAGGCTTTCTTCATGAAGGTATTAATGCTTTGCATGCAGTGTCCCAGACTCGTACCTATAGCATGCCAACAGATACAAGCTTGCGAGCCTCTCTGGCAAACTACAGGTATAGGTAGAGATATGGGACATATGACGGCTACCCGTGTGCGAGCCGCTTCGGCATACGAAAGGTGTTTAGCATGGCCGATGAATTTGCAGGTCGAGATGCGATGCTGATCGACATTAACGGTCCGCCGATGCCGCCCGGGTTCATCGGCTTCTCGCAGCCGCCGCAGATGCCTCAGATGCCTCAGATGCCACAGATGCCCAATCTACCCCCGCCTACGGTCACGCCGTTTAGCTACCCTTCTGTAAGTAGGATACAGCACATTATTTATTTGTAAATGCAAGGAGGCCCATGGTATAGACCATGGGCCTCTATTGTTATGTTTATAAAGATAATAAATGAAATATTTAACAGACAGCCAGAGAGTGCACAGTATCGTTGGGGTGTGCATCTTCCATTCCACTAGATCTTGTCTCTATTTGCTAAAGCATAAACTATGTAGAAACTGTCCATTGGGTAGATGCAACCAAGATGCAATGGCACAAACATTTCACTGGATGAAAAGTAAACAACAATTAGAAGTATTTAGGCTACATAATATTATAATGTGATTTTTAAGTGGCTACATAAAATTTGAAGAGTTGTCTTTATTGCGAATAAATAACGTCTATTTCGTCTTTGATGACTAATTGTCCATTGATGTTTCAGCAGTACAGTTATTGTATTTATATCGCGTTCCCTGTCCCCCATAATTCCGGCTGCCGAGTTCTGCGGAACTGGCGACCACATGCGAACTTTGTACCTTAACAATAAGGTTGAATTTCTTCTTCATTTGCGTTTCATTACGGCCGGCTAATATGGAATATCTTGTATCGCAGGGTCCATCGGGGGGAAAGGCGGGCGGCTTCATCGCTACGCCGCCCGGCGCGAGCCACGCGCCCATGGGCTACAACCTGCCTCCTGGCGTCGACTCCAAGGACCTCAGTAACAGCTTCCTACAGGTTCGTAAATATACCGAACGAATCACAGAGAAAGTCGACTGTATTACTGTTCTACATGGTTGATTTGCTTTTGAGATTTCTTTTTGATTAATGAGCTTTAGTTTTCATATGTTGAAAAACGCAGATCGTAATGTTATTTTCAATGTGTACAAAATATGTAGCTTTCGTCTGTGAGTAACCGTTTGCTTTATGTAACCAAGCTCGAATTTAAAAATTACGTTCGGTAATATGTTTTTGAGCTATTCTTCAGAAATATATCTGCGACTCATTCATCTGTCTCCATACATTTAGTATGAAAAAGGGCCACATGAATGAGGTTTTTTAGCATGCTGCAATTTGATGTTAATGTGCTTTCTTAAATCTTAATTTTCGAATGCATCGTAAATAGATAACTTGCATGTTGTTAATTTAATCTCTAAGCTAGAGTAAATGACAATCGCGAAATATAAATACACTTTCCCTAAGTCTGTTCTTAAAACACCTTTGTATGCTATTCAACCCTTCAATCGTGAACTTGTCCACATGTTTCCTTGATGGAGTACGCTAGCCTCGACTTTTCTTGCAGGAAGAGATGCACAACCTGCCTCCTGCTTACGACAGCATTAATCATGATTTGGTAATTATTTTATTTTGTTAAATGCATGTTTATATGATGCACGTCCGCTTAAATGAAACGATAACATGAGCTTATTCCTGATTATTGTAAAAAATATATTAACTGTGTCTGATCTTACGAGTGAAGTCGTAAATTTTTATACCTTTGAATTAAATGTAATGGCGAAACTTCAACTTTTAAAAACTATTTAGATTAATTTTACGTCTTCTTAGGCCGTAAGTGGCATTAACCGCCCGCTGTGCGGGGGAAATTCCAATTTATCGCCAGGGGAAGCATTAAGACGTAAAATTGTGTACAGCTAATTGCAGAGAAAAGGAACCCATCGGTCATACATTCGTAGTGTGGCAAAGGGGTTAGTTTTCTGTGCTGCTGGCCGTACATACACACCCCGATTGGTACTAAAGAAAGCCCCAAATCGCGCCAGATCTATGGCATTCGCCTGCAGCTCGGTGCACAAATACCTGCGAGTTCAGCCATTGTTTATTATACCGCGCTGAGTGCGTAATACTATTTTTGTCACACCTGGCCATAAAGTGGCTCTTACCAGTGCCGGATTAGCCATATAGCAAGAGTAGCAAATGCTACTCTTGCTATATGGCTCTATGGCTGGATGCACTCGCAAAAATATATCGAGGTATAAGGGAATAGTGCTTTATGGCCAGGTGTAGACATAAAATGATGTACACAACACGGGGGGTAATAAAGAAAGCCCTCTATCGCATATTTACGTCCCTCGCTTGCAGCTCGAACCGTAAACATCTGCGATCTCGGCCTTTCTTTGTTTTGCCACCCTAGTAGTGGAATGTACTATTTCTGCGCCCAGCCCAGTCACGTGCCGACGCCGCCCCACGTGCCGACCCCGCAGCCCCGGGCCCGCGTGCCGCCCCCCGCCAACCCGTTCCCAGAGCTGCCGGAGCTGCCGTCGGTGCCGTCCGACATCCTGCCCGCCGACCGCCCCAGCGACCACAACGTTAGCGTTCCTGATGAGATAGACTTTGAAGACTTGAATAGACGCTTTGAGGAGTTGAAGAAGAAAAAGTAAGGCGATTTGAGATAGTAACGCGAGGGCTGCGAGACTTTTCTGCCGGAATGGGACTGTCACTATGGAAACTTTTTTTGGAAAAAACTATGACATCTTTTTGCAAAGCACATTTCATAGACAATAATAGATTTTCAGCTCCTTCAAAAGTGATAAATGGAGAGCACAGACCACTAAACCTAAAGACGTCGCTTCGTAGGATTGTTTCATTGAAACCGATTCTGCCAAAACTAAAGGGGCGCGGGAGACGCGACGAGCGCTTACCGCACTGTGATTTGCCGATTGAAGGACAAGTGGGCGTGTAAACGTGGTGTAAACAAAATGTCTGGCGGCCGCTAGTGATGTGACGATGATCGATGATTAGAGTATTAGCTAAATTAATAAAACAACCCCGACTTTCAAAGTGTTGTTTATCAAAATACGACTAACTAAATACAATAAAATTATCATTCATTCAAACATAACCCCCCCCCCCCCCCCCGACTTACATACCCACTCTATTAGACTTCACTGTTTTAAAACTATTGCTTGCATTGCATTTGTGCTGCTGTATAATAAGTTTGGGCATCGTAGTCACGGCAATAAATTAGCTAATTTATTGTTTGTTATGTGAGTACTTGAGGCCAGACTAGGCGAGCACTTGAGGCAACAATTGTTCTTGTAAGTCTGAGTGTCAACGAAATACTATAACGGTAAACATTGCCTTTACACAACTCAGCTGATAACGAAGAATCAATATACTCATCACAGTTGGTAAGTGAAGCGTAGGAATGGCATTAGGACTTAAAAGTCGCCTGTTCCCAGATTTTGTCTATCTAAAATATTCTGATTTAAAATGGCGAGAACATACGATACTCTGTTTTGTAGCATCAATCCACATTTCCTTTATGTTAGGACACTTCGTAAACCTTAAAGAAATCAAACACATTTTAGTTGACAAGCTTTGAATGATTTATAATGTAACACTGCAGTCTTAAAAGACAACTTACCACTTTAAATATATAAATAATAATTAGACGCGGCTGCGCGCAAATACTTTGCCCATATATGTACATATGATGGATAATATTTCGATACTTTTAAATTACTTGCGATGTATTGCATATTTCATGTTATCAGTTATCGAAAGTAAACCAACACATACTATGGACATCACTAGTTCGCACTTAATAATGTCACTTAATGGTAGACAAGGAAGGTGCGATTATTCGCATAGCGTGATAGAAAGAGACTTTGTTAAAAGACATCAACGAGTGACTACGGCAGTCTAGAGAACTTTATTTGATAATACGCATATTTAATTAGTAATTTTATTGAAATCTGCTTACCTGTAAAATGAAATTCCATCCTTTTACACGCCAGATGTTTTAGTGTTTTTGCCACACAATTTCACGCAACAATAATGAATTTTTAATCATGTTACTTACGCAACGTCCGAGAACAGACTGATGTTAGTAACGGGGGCGTGTCTCAATCTTGTAGTAAATTTACCGTATGTGTGGCAGCGGGGGTCGCCTGACTATGCGACGTCTTTAGGTTTAGTGGTCTGTGATGGAGAGTTTTAAAATTATTTATGCCACACCTGGCCATAAAGTGCCTTTTTCCGCACGCTGCGCGTACGGATAAAGCCGCTTTCTGGCAAAGTGTAGACATAAAATTATGTACACAACATGGGAGGTAATAAAGAAAGCCCTCGATCGCATATTTACGTCCCTCGCTTGCAGCTCGGGCCGCAAACTTCTGCGATCTCGGCCTTTCTTTGTATTACCACCCTAGTTGTGTAATGTACTATAGCCCTCGTGTCGTAGGGATCGTTGTAGTGTTGTGTTAGCGTTGTTGAGCGCGGACGAATGACATTTGAGATTTAATTAAAAGCATAACACTTACCGCTGAGGCCTTTTAGTAATCGACCATGTGAGACATGTACACATATTTTGCAATGAGTGAGTGAGACAGATGTTCGAATGTTTGTGACTGATAAGGGTAAAAAATGACGGTTGTTAGCCCAACAAGAATTAAATTGATCGACAGGTAGTAATGACGTTACCTCTCTTGTAGAGAAAAAAAAATACTAAATTGTAATCAGCACCATTATAATAAGAAATGTGCAAGAGCACAAAGCGGCGTGACACTTCTAATTTCCATACGAAAATTTCACAGTGTTGCGCCGCACTGCTTAATGCGTTTGCACCTTAAGGATACCTGGCCCGTGGAGAGCTAAACAATGCTAACATGACATACATAGTTTATTGAATGTTTCTGGTGGACTGAATGGTCTAATCAATTCGGAGGGAGTAATCGTTATGTATAGCTTTGTACATTCTCAAAATAAGATAATAGTCATTGCGCTGCCTAAGTTTAAATTTGAAATGTTTTATGGTTTATTTTTAAATACAAATTGTATGTCGCAAAACAGGATGTTACACATCATTTTTATATTTTTCTATACTTCATCAGAGGTATAAATACCGCTGGAAATGCTGGTGACAGTTGTAAAATAAAAGTATTTTTATATTAAAATTATTTAATTTTTGCTATTGAACATAAACACCGCGATTAACGATACGTAGCAACTGTAAATTATGTATTATAATTATTACATTCTTAAGTTATTCCATTTATTGAATAAAATCCAACTTTTGTAAAAAAGAAGTGTTTTCTTTGAAAACTGGCCACATGATAGTTATAAGTATGATATAGTACATTACACAACTAGGGTGGTAATACAAAGAAAGGCCGAGATCGCAGAAGTTTGCGGCCCGAGCTGCAAGCGAGGGACGTAAATATGCGATCGAGGGCTTTCTTTATTACCTCCCGTGTTGTGTTCATCTTTTTATGTCTACACTTGGCCATAAAGCGGCTTTTTCCGTACGCGCAGCGTGCGGAAAAAGTCACTTTATGGCCAGGTGTGGCATAAAAGTTATTGCTGTTGCATTGTGACCCACTAAATAATAATGAATTATTCAAGTGTCATTGCTATTAACTGCAGTCTTGTCTAAAACCCCGCTAACGTCTAACTCTTTATAGGAGTTAGCAGAGTTTTAGTCAGCATGGCAGTAAGAAAATCAACACTCAAATTATAAACAACCGGTGAAAAGCATTTTCTAACATTTAACAGCCTTATATCTTGCACCGAAAATAGTACATAAAACCTGAACCGAATGTTAATTTTCAAAATTACGTTAACCCTTTGAACATGGTTAGTATTCTTTAAAGAGAATAATCACAGTCTGGCAGTAGTGTTTCCGTACAGTAATAAACAAACAGTAAACATCTCACTCTTTCAGTTGTCATAATTTATGAGTACCTTTTTACAGTTTACCTTTAACACATTAGTAAATAATCGAACGGGACTTTAGACAACCAGTGGTATTCATTAAAAAACCCGATACTATAGAAGTTATTGTGTTCTAATATTGCAAAGATTGTTTAGTAATAAATATGTAATTTTGACAGACCATTCACGGGTCGATTTCAGAGCGTTTCGTCTGCGGTGGTTTTTTCATTTGTGTTCCAACCAATATAGCGGCAAGCGGTGGTGATCACAGTTGACAGTTATTTTTTATTTAATCAAAAGTTGCCGTCACTTGATAGTCCTTAGCGGTAAAAATCGAGACACAAATGGAATAAAAAAAAAGCTGGAAATACGCCTGAAATCGAACCTCAACCTGTCGCTGTTACCTGTTCCAAAGATGCTTCTTTAGGTAAATATAAATTGCAGACTGACGTGGCGTAAAAGATATCCTTGGGCAAGCCGGTGCAGATTTGGCCTACATTTTTCTTAAGAGCTGTAGAATAAGGTACTCAAATGCCTGATATTAGGCAAACCGGTAGGAATCGAGTTATTTGGACGCCACGCCACTGCTGACTACAAAAGGTCATATTTACCAAAGGATAAAAAGCACTGACCATTGGTAAGTCCGCAGTATTTACTAATGTGGTATATTAAATGTGCCCACTGGGAACGCCCGATCCGAACCAGAGATCTACGAAACCATAAGCCGCGCTTGCGCTGCACCGCTTCTATGATTGGTTTTTCGAATGAAAAAAAACCTGGAACCAAGGTATACATCATTTGTTTGAAATTAGAATTTTATCGAGCGTTTTCGACCATGTGTTTTTCAGTGGGGCAATATGGTAGTAATAGGTTATTTGACAACAATCAAAATAAATTCATTAACTCTAACCAGCAAATTACGCTTCCAAAATGCCCGGATAAACTCATTCAAACTGATTTTCGTGCCACCAACGATTTTACAATGACTAAAAATAAGGCACCATGTTGAGCATGACGTCACAAGTTAGTATTTCATACTAAACTGCATACTTTCTGAGCGTTTTGACACTTCATAAAAAGAACATGATTTGAACTGTCATCAAGTAGCCTATTACACTTATTTCATAACTTATTACATTTTAAAGATAACACGGCGCATGTTCTTTCCCTCTCGCGTTTTCGTTGAAATCGCACGGAGGATAACGCGTGATTTTTCCAATATGAAAAAAAAAACGAAGTACAGGTACTATTGGAGATGAATAGGGGTCATCCATATAGTACGCCAAATGTGACAGCCTATACTAACAAGGTCAAAGCGTGTGACGTACTTTGTGGATGACCCCATATCTGAAATTATTTTAAATCTGACTCGAATCGGGCGTAGTGCTGTAGTGTCCCCATTACTCATTATAACAGGCTGAGGATCTGTTGGGAGCAGACGGCGATCTTGCGCAGCGCTGCGTCGCTAGGCGCGGCGCCACTGTCGCGTTTGAGGCGGTTGTGAACCATCGAGTTCGATACGATCTTTGTTTGGATCACGAGTCGGTTCGGCGCCTCCGCCAGGAGCGTTCCGAGACCAACTAACCCTCTGAAAAAAAAAAATGCTCATTTGTTGTTTCATGCAGTTATGACGGAGGTATCAAGTATCAAGAATATTGAAGGGCATCTAAACTAATATTATAATTGCGAAAGTATGTCTGTGCATCTGTTACCTTTTCAGACTTAAGTCACTGTACCGATTTAGATGAAAGGAGATTGCCGACTTTTGGTACCAATATCGTCATTAAATTGTGTCACAACCAAAACGATACCAAAAACTTAGTTTTATTTTTTTAACCATTGGGATTTTTTTATTACTGAATTTAAAATGGGAAATCTGAGATCAATTAAAAAAGAATGTGTTGTACGATTTCCGCCGCCACCATGAAAAATGTATGATTTCCTTAAAACTGTATTTGACAGACAAAATCGGTCAAAATCTAAAAGGCCTATGACAGTGGCACCACCGTCTACACAAATGTATACAAAAATTTTAATTCCATAAAACTCCGCGGTTCTTTCTCATACGAACTGCATCCAGCTGTCCTATACCCAGGAAAGTAACATGTTTGTCTCGTTCTTTCTTAAGACTACTTCTCACATGAGTGTAAAAGACAAAGCTAACGTCATAGATACGTCTTAATACAATTAATTATGTATGTAGTTTTCTTGATCTTAGCACTAAAATTGACAGCTTGACATTCTGTCTTATTCTAAGTTTAAATATAAGGTACTTTATAAGACACGTCTTTTCACAATTTTGCGTCGAAGGTCGTAAATCATTTTAAATTCTTTATTTGGTACAAATAACTAGTGATATTTCGCTGATACTTCACTATACGAGACATTGAGCGTAAATGTAATGTTACAATATTTTTTACCTCACGATGTATCAAAATAGTTTCAAATAACTTTTTTTATAATAATATTTTAACAATCTGAATAGGCACAATAAAATACCTAAAACAGGTATCCAAAATGGCATGTCATACGACTAAGTTAAGTGAAGTCTCGTCAACGTCAGGAATTAAAGTTATTAGGTGATTTTGTATTTGGCCGGTTGACAAATACTTTGACGATTTGCTACGCAAAAACTCACTTCGAAATCTGGAAATCAATCTCAATTTCCTATGGATCCCCGAATACGATTTTAATGGGATTTAGTGATTAGGAAAGGCAGTTTCTTGTTCTTTAAGATACAGTCGGTTTCGTGTTGACACAATGACTTTTGATTTGGTACGAGGCCCCATAGACGCGTCGGCAATCTCCTTTGGTATGGAGATAGTTTGAGAGCCTGTGAAGGATTTAGGATAGTTTTTATCTCAAAAATTATCCCTCAAGTATGGGCAATCAATCATTTCTCAAGTAAAGGATATAAAGCTCTAATTTTACGCAGGAGACGCGGACAAAAGCTGTTTTTAAAGATACGATTTTTGTTATTTTACTTCCTGTCCAAAGGAACTAGTAACAATTTCGCACAACGAATGTAACCCCTCTTTTTGATAAACTGGAAGCAAATTGATGTTTTATTTAATTATTAATATTCACTGTCAATAATAATATTTATTTGTAAATGTCGACCATTCTAGTCACTTACGAGTATATTGTTTTCGTAAACATATCTTCAATATTTAATATCTGTACCTGAAGTAGGCTTCGTTGTCGGTGATCTTGCTAAGTAGGTTGAGGAGGCATTCTGCCAGGTCTGCAGAGTCGGTCTGTTGCGCCAGTGCCACCGACAAGTTCAATAGGAGAGACGCCGCAGCTATCTGCAAAAGGCAAAATACTCTAATAAATACTTCAATAGCTAATCGGCGTAAGAGAAACGTATTACACACGACGTATTTCGTGACAAGTTTCCCTTGAGTAGGGGCACATATCGGCATAAATTTGACGGCACATTGGGCCACTTTGATGCTATTTTAGAACGAGATTGATAACCAGTACGCTACGCGTACGGAAAAAGCCGCCTTCTGGCCAAGTGTAGACATAAAATGATGTACACAACACGTGAGATAATAAAGAAAGTCCTCGATCGCATAATTACTTCCCTCGCTTGCAGCTCGGGCCGCAAACATCTGCGATCTCGGCCTTTCTTTGTTTTATCACCCTAGTTGTGTAATGTACTATTATCCAATGGCTAAACAAAAATAACAACAATAAATTATTTTAAACTGTTTCTATAGCTCCGTGAATGAGCCTGACCCCGTGGGGTCCATGAGCTGCCCAGCTCGTAGTCGTCGACACCCTGCGCCCGGTGTCGACGCAAATTAAACAGTAGTCCTTGAACAGAAAAGTACCACTTTGATCCCTCTTATTTTTTCTGAATAGGAGGTGTGAAAAGGTATATTCGTCCTTGTCTGACCTGCGCGTTGGCGCTGAGCTGCGTGAGACAGATGATGCAGTGCGCGGCGCTCTCGCGCGCCGCCAGCACCAGCATCTCGCCGGGCAGGTCGCTGAACGCGTTCACCAGCACGCGCATCGCCAGCATTTGGTTCGCGGGGAGATTGTCTGATACACCACATTGGAAAACATTCCACATTCAATAAGCTCACAGAGATTGGAAGTCACACGAGCAATTGGGGGTCATCCATATGGTACGTCACACCCATGGGGGGGGGGGGGTCTAGCCAAATGTGACAGCCTATACTAACAAGTTCAAATGTTAGGAAAAAGTGTGACAGGGGGGGGGGGGTCTAAAAGTCTGAAAAATCCTGTGAAATACTTTGTGGATGACCCCTTGGGTTATTTTCAAAAAAGTATACATTTGTTTTTTTTCTTATTTTATCGACTTTTTGGGCATTGCTTACTCAGAATAGTTTGTACTTTCGAACCTATACAAGAAAAATTCCAGATCATCACGTTTTTGTAAGGAAGATTTCTTTATTTCTATGTAGTGACGCAATGGAAACATAATTTTCCATACAAAAATTAGGGCCCCAATTTTTCGTATATTAAGTTCGAAGGGAACTACCTTAAATCCTTTAGTTAGCTCATTTTACTGAAAGAAAACATTCCTTTGTTTTTGAAATTCAACAAATTTGCATTTAAAGATTTTCTAAAATTCACTTGTCTCACCCGGAAACCGAAACCAGCTAAAAATTCAAAAAATAAGCAATCACTATTTTATTCTACTAATGGGACTAATAGTCAGGATAAATTCTCTCAAATAAACATTTGGTCTTACAAGTAAAAAAGATCGAGAAATCTATTCATTAATTTTATTTTACCATAAAGTCCAATACAAAATTCAAGAAAATAAAAAAAAAAACTATGAATGCAGTTTTGCGAATTTAAAAAATAAAGGAATGTTTCCTTTCAGTAAAATGAGCTAACTAAAGGATTTAGGGTAGTTCCCCTCCAGGGTCCATCAAAACTTTCCACCCTGTATTTATACCCAGTTAGTATTTTTTTTCAAATTAGTAATAATCACATTTATGAATATACCTGGGGCTAACAATGACAGTAGGTATTTGACGAAATTCGGTCCATACGTCGTGTCGAATATTTGTCCATTGATATCTTTGTTCCTAACGGCTAGCCTCGTCACGTCCAGCACAGGGAAGAGGATTTCTGAAAGAGAACACCTGATATTTATGATTTGCTTTTTCTTTGTATGACGAAGTAATAAACTGTGTACTACCTTTTGGCCATTCTAACGTTCTCTTCAATAAACCTATCGTTTCTGGATTATAAGTATTATTCTGAAACAAAAAAAGTAGTTTGTATAATACTGGTATATCATTTATTTTATAATATCGATAATGGTTGTTAGATCACTTTGTTCACATATTTATATTTCCAGGTTTGATTAGACAGCGGACTTCCTACAGACAGGAGTGGCTCACTCTGCGATTTCGCCGCGCGGCTTATCCATACAAATAAAACCTGTATTGCATGCCCTAGCTACTAGTTCCAAATTTTGCCTTAGCCACGCCAGAAACTCAGACCAGCAGACACACCAGAAAGAGCACGCGTTATGCGATAGGAAACGGTCGGATCCAACAACAGTTTTCATATCAATAGAGAGGCCAGACGTTGCCCTCAGCTAAACAACCGTTAAACAACTTTTTTGTTACGTAGGTAGTACTAATACTTACATATATAAATACAGGAAATCAAAGTACACAGAAAAATTAAATGGCACTCGCCTGTGTACAGACCGAGAATCGAACCCGGTACCTCTGGATTTCCGGCCCAGTGACTCAACCATTCGTCCACCGTACACTCAGAAAATGCCCTCAATTCTGCTATCTACCTTGACTTCCGTATCTTTTCTGTTTTAATAGGAATTAACCTAAACGCCATCTATGAGACCATCTATGGTGAGGAACCTGTATAGGTTTCCTGTATCTATATATGTAACATAAAAATGTGGTGTAAAATTTCCCGCATTAAAACCAATGAAGAGACAAAAAATGTTTCTTTTATGTAAAGTACTCTCTCTCTTTTATGTAATACTTATTCTGTGGCCAGACGTTGCCCTCAGCTAAACAACCGTTATACAACTTTTTTTTATATTGGGTAAATGTGCTATATGACTCCATTCCCTGTGGCTCTGGTGACAGTATACTCACCAGTTCACCTAATTTAACAATATCGGCTAGTTGTTGTTCAGTCAGAGCGCTCAGACCGTCGCCCACCTTGCTGTTAAACTCTTTTAGTTTATCGTGGATCGCCTTCAGGTTCGCCTGGTCGAATCTGAAACGTGAAATAGTGTTAATATAATTATAGTAAACTTCTGTTCATGTTCAAATTTAAAGATTCTGCTGCCCTCAACTGTTCTATTAAACTGGAAGGAAGAAAGATGGAAGCCGGGAAGTGGCTTTTCGGGGCGAGCTTCTTTCCTAGTATCCTCTCTAAGATGTAGAGTTTGAATGAACTTTCTCCATTTCTTTCGGTCTTGGGCAGTTTTTGCTACATTACTCTCATGTCATCCCCATGGTACGCATCTCTTGCCTTATTGAGTATCGTCGTTTAGGAGCGCGCGACACGCGCGAGTGCGATCCATACTGGAGCAGTCTTACGTATTCTTAAAACTTTGCTTGTAGTGCGTTCGTACACGGCGCGCACACATGCGCGCGCGCGTGATGTACCTTCTGAAGGGAGAAAAATTACTGCCATTATACTGTGGTTCTGGGGCGATCTCTTTTTCTTTTACCGGACCGGGCGAAATACTATAGTTTGACAACTTCGTTGGTGACACTCACATGTGTGCTTTTTGAACGGCGACCGACGGAGGCTGGCGGTCACCTTTCATGTTGGCGGTAACTTGTGTAAGTAGTTACGGCTGCACATAACAAAAAGCACACATGTGAGTGTCACCAACGAAGTTGCCAAGCTATAGTCTATTTATTTTAACTAAAAGTACTAAGGCGGATTACGACACGTTCATTGGTTGATTGAAATTAAGCACACTAAGGAGGCTTTTATGGCGTGGAAAGCATTACACAAAGAAAATCACCGGCATATTTTTTAGTATAATCAGTGATCGGCGAAGCATTTTTTGTCACTTTAACGTCAAACATAATGATTTATATATATTAAAAATGTATGCAGTTTTATTTCTATCAATACAGTCTGTGTTGATAGAAAACTAAGGACTGTATAGTAATAAAATAGATTATAGTAAGTAAATGAGCAGTGTTCGAATTTTGGGTGCAATTTGGGGTAATCCATTCCCGGAATTCTGAGGAACATTCATGTCTCTGTATAAAACGTTTGAAGTCATATTAATTAATTGTTTTGTTCTCTTTTAATAAGTTGTATACACTAACACTTAATATTAAGGTATTACTAACATATTTGTATGGATGGCATTGTTTGGTCTGAAATAAATGTTTATTATTATCATTTATGTTTTCGTTTTTTTCTCTTTCTCCAAATGGAGGTATCTTTACTATACCGTACTCGCGGGCTTTTGACCAAACAAGTATGGCATTTTCAGAATAGGGTTTCTTGATCTAGGGCAGTGGTTCTTAAACTTTTACTGACGAGGGACCATTTGACAAAATCTGTGTCTGCCACGGACCACCAACTGGTTGGAGTAGGGTTTTTGTGGTCCTCCCCCCAGCCCCGCGCGGTTTTATTTTTTAGCCTGAAAGAGCAAAAATTTTCGCTGGCCGGACCACCTTGAGTGGATTTGGAGGACATACAATTTCGCAGACGCAGAGGCTTCGCGGACCACTTCGGGTCCACCGGTTAAGAACAACTAATCTAGGGTTTAGTATCCGACCGAAACTAGTTTTCACGGCCGAAACCAAAGCCGAAACCGAAACTTCCATATAAGGTCATGTTTTCGTGGGAAGATAACAAAAATGACAATCATAATGAGTCACGTCTTCATTTTTAAATAACATATTAAATTATTGTGTCTCTGATATTTAAAGTAATCATTAATATAACATATTATAACTTCTTATCTCAAATGGTTTATCTGTGCTTTTTGAAAAAAAGACTGTCCCATCGCAGTTCGAAAGCAATCAAATTCAGTTTCGGTATCGGCCGGATTGCAGCCGAAACCGAAACTATGCCGAAACCCGTTTTTAGGGTTCCGTAGCCAAAATGGCAAAAACGGAACCCTTATTTTATTTTTTTATTTTATTTATTTAATTGAGTAACCATGACATTACAGACGATCCAATGCGTCATGATACTTATAACTAGCAAATAACAATACTTAAATATTACAATGGCACAGTTGATTCCTTGGCATCCATCGCCTCACAGAATCTCAGACATTCCGTACACACAGCCGCCCATCGCCACGCAAAAAGGTCGCACTCGGGTGCCGATGCCATGAGCGCATTAAGTTGGGAGAGAGCGCGAAGCAGCGGCGAATTTCTGCGGAACACAGTACGGGCCTCTGGCACCGCTAATAACTCGCGTTGTCGCGTCCTGAGAGTTATCCTGGGCACATCCGGAACAGAGAGTCGCACAAGTCGACCCACTAGTTCCGGACAGTCCGACTCTCCGCGCAGGGCCCGGCACGCAGTGACCAACAAACTATAATTGCGCCTGACCTCCAGGGAGTTGTAACCTAGAGTACCATTATAGTTTCGTCATGTCCGTCCGCCTGTATGTCTGTCTGTCCTTATGTCACAGGCATTTTACTCAAAAACTACATGATGGATATTGATGAAATTTGGAATATAGGTGTCTTTTATGAGCCGCTACTTAGTTTGGTATATAAATAATTAAAAAATATATTTTTAGGGGGGGCACTCCATACATGTTAAAGACAGTAAATTTTTTTTTCAGCAAATATCAACGTGTGGTACATAGTTCGACAGCTTTTTAAAAAACACTATAAGGTTCCTAAGTAATATTTTTGATTAAGTAAATGTATTAGTTCAGTTCAGTTCATTTATTAATAAAATAAAATTTTACACGTCAATAATTACAATATTAGGTACATAATAACATTATTCAAATTTAAACATTAATTAATTTAAAATTCTAATAATTAGGCATTTTATTCTACTTAAGATATTGCAGCAATCATCGTGCGCATAATTACTATTACATTGTCATACCCAGACTAACTAACTTATTCACTCAGAGAAGAACTCTTGCAACGAGTAATAGGCAACATTGGCTAGATAGGCTTTTAGTTTCGTAAGAAATGATTTAACTGAAGTAGCAGTTTTTATTACTTCTGGCAGTTTGTTATAGATTTTCGGACCTATTGTATGTAGGCACTTTTTTGATTTTACCAATCTCGTGATGGGTGGACGAAGCTCATGCAGTCGCCTCTAATTAAAATCCGGAAATAATCGCTCCGAAAGTTGTGTAAATTGTGTCCCCCCCCCCCCCCCTCTATTTTCTAAACCGTGCTAGCCGTGCTATTTTCTAAAATATGAAAAAAATCACGAAGGTAACGCTTAATTAATACTTTCAACGAAAATTATTTTCAACAAGATCGAATGTACCATTTTTGAGTTATTGCCGATAAACTGCGCTTCTCAACAAAAGGACGTAATTGCTATGAAGATACGCTCTTTTGTTGTTGTACTTTTTTACATCGTATTTTTTACCTTATAGTTACGGCTATGGAACCCTATACTGAGCATGGTCCGACATGCTCTTGGCCAGTTATTTAACCGAAACCGAAATTTCGGTCGGACTCAACTAGGGTTACCTGATGTAGGCGTCGTGCGGGATGAGCGGCTTTTCGGTATTCTGGGCGGCTTGCGGCCGGGTGGTGTAGGCGCCGGCGCCGGTGAAGGGGTCGGCGGCCGAGGGCGCCGCCAGCCCCGTCGCGCGCGCCTCCGAGCCCGGCACGTAGCGCGACTCGCCCGTCAACGGGTCCAAGTATCTGCAGCACATGACAAGTGTTTTCACATTTTATTTTTTACTAGCATTTTCCCGCGGCTTCGCCCGCGTTGTTCCCGTTATTGTCCCAAAGGAACTCTTTACCGGGATATAATGTATCCTATGTTTCAATCCAGGACTTGGTCTACTTGCATGCCAAATTTCAGCTTGATCCATCCAGTTGTTACCCCGTTATAAGGTAACAAACATCCAAATATCCAAACATCTTCACAATCTTTCGCATTTATAATATTAGTGGGATTACAAGCAAAAAATCTGATCGGGGGCCTATTGCGATGCTGCTAGTTTAGACTTGTAAAATTGTAACTTGTAGCGTCGGGAAACAGGCCACTGGTGTGCATTTAATTGACTACTACTAAAATGGTGATCTTTAGGGGTATTATTTTTGGGAACTTTAATAATGGTAATAATTAGTAGTATTTAGGCCCCAATTTTACGCATATCATACTAGACCAGGGTTTCTTAAACTGTGGTCCGTGGACCCCTTAGGGGTCCGTGCTACGAGAGCCGGGGGTCCGTGGCTATGCATACAACACAAACTTTCATGTGCCCTTGATTTTCTTTTTCTCTGATTGTATTCGGAGGGGGTCCGTAAGGTTTTCGAAATAACGTAGGGGGTCCGTGACAAAAAAAAGTTTAAGAACCTCTGTACTAGACGAAGCCCGCAACTTCGTTCACAGAAGTCGCTACAGTCTGATAAAAAGTGTCCTATATGTTAACCGGTTACATAGTCTTACTACGATTTTATTATATGTATAGACAGATAGATCAGAATGTAATTGATTTGTATGATGATAACTTGATAAGTATAACTCACCCATTACTTGAAGCGGGCAATGTATCCAATTTGGCATTCGTAATGATGAAGTTTGCGACTTGCTCCAAGTACACTTGAGGTAAATCGTGCCTGAAATATGAAACTCGTAATTATTTTCCTAATCGACTAAGTCGATTTTTTTAGATATTCGGTGTCAACGAACATTTGAACATACCTATATCTTTATAGAATACACAACGCAAGATGATTCATTCCGAGCGTTTGATAAATAATCACAACTATATAAGTTTGAAAACTGCGTCTCAGCTTAGCCCCAAGATAGTCTGATGACTTAATTAAAGTCGCCAGAAACAGTTGGACAACATGCAACCTATGTTTATCAAAGTTTAAGGGGTGATCATTGATCAATGTCCAACAGTGGACGACTGAATAATAAAACCTCAGTCACCACGAAACAATATTAGAATAGACAAATATTTAAATTATGCTGACGTGTGGATGAAGGCTTGCGCTGCGGTCCAGGGGTCTTCCGTCTTGTTGAAGGGCAGCTTAAGCGGTGGCGCGCCGTCCTTTATGTCTACACTGAACACGAAGTCATATTCCTGAAAGTAGTCATTGTATTGGTAAGAATGTATGTTTTACAGTCCTTGTCTTCATTAAAACTTATGGTAAGTGACTCCGACTTGCTGGTACAGTATGAGTCTAATTTTAGACAGTGTGATTAGGCATGAAAAGAAGGTAATTCTACTGAAGAACCGGTTTCATGCTGGAACACGACCATACCGCTTGGATGCAAAATTTTGAGTAGCGGTTAGTGGTATAAAGTAAAGATTGAGTGGACTTAGCAGTATTCTACAAAAGAGATATGACCACCCTGTTGTGTAATTGTTTTTATGCCATACTTGGCCATAAAGTGCCTTTTTCCGCACACTACGCGCACGGAAAAACCCGCTTTCTGGCCAAATGTAGACATAAAATGCTGTACACAGCACTAGGTAAGTAATAAAGTCGAACTCAATCGCATATTTACGTCCTTCGACTACGGCTCGGGCCGCAAACATCTGCGAGCTCGGCCTTTCTTTGTATTACCACCCTAGTTGTGTAATATACTATTATGTTCTGTATTCCGTGGTGTACAAAATAAAGGGTATTTATATAATGTTTTGTATATCATACCTTCCCTTGATGCATGGTCTTGCCCTCGGAGGGCGGGTTGGCGCCCATGACGTCACCGATCTCGTTCCACGTACAGTCGGCGGCGCTCCACGAGTAACACTTGACGTTGGTGCCGCGCCGCACCAACTTCGTCTGTCCGTCGGATTTACCCGGCTCTAGCAACACTTCGGGGCCAGGCAATCTGAAAATCATTCATGACATGATACAGGAATATGTTTCATTAGCACAAATTTTACATGGCCTAGGGGTGGCAAACTCCATTTGATCTAAGATCTACTGGTCACTGACCAAAGCATTTGCGATCTACCAATTAGACGGTTTGTTTTAAATATTATTAATTAATAGTAGGGATGTAACGATTCCGATACCGATTAGGGATGTAACGAATATCGGTTTTCTTAAAATCTTATTTTCATTTTATTTCGGTACTTATCTAACAGAGTTTTTAATTACTCATTGATAGTTTCGAAATCCGATTCGGATTTGGCCGTATTTTTTTCTTTTCCATGAATTTTAGGATCTAAAATGCACCAAAAATATTCGTAATATATTCGCATAGATTTTTGCGAATACGAATATTGAAAATCTTGCGAATATTCGCGAAGACGTATACGAATATTCGTTACATCACTAATACCGATATATCGGTATCGCCGATTATATACAACCGATATTTGAAGAGCGCGAAAAGAATTTGCTATATGAAAACAAAATCTGCAAAAAGTAATTTCAATTACTGACTTAATTTATGTATTGGTCTATTACCTTGTGCAACATTGTAGTAAATACTAATATCGGACCAGACTAATAAAACGAAACTAGGCCAAAAAGCTAAGAACTGACAATTAAAACTTACTCAGACAGCTTGAACCCTCCAATCTCCTGTTGCGAGGCCGCTGCCAGCTTTTCGACCTCCTCTTCAAACTGCTTCAGTGTAGCTTCGTCGGCGTACCGGTCGGGGTCTTTCGTGAACACGCGGACCAAGCCATCACTTGAACCTGCAAATTACAGGTCTATTCATCATCATTATTTCAACTATGAGACGTCCACTGCTGAATACAGGTTTACCCCGAAGCCTGAAATTTCGGTTTCGACCTAGTTTCGACAAAAAAACGAGTTTCGGTTTCGGCTGCCATCCGGCCGAAACCGAAACTGAATTTGAGGGGTTTCCCCGTGCAATCGGACAGTATTTATTTCAAAAACACAGATAATTCATTTGAAATAATAAGTTATAATATGTTATAATTAATCATTACTCTAAATATCGATGACTAAATGATTCACTTTTTATTCAAAAAGGAAGACTGCCTGATTATGACTGTAATTTTTTTCTTCCCACGAAAACATGCTCTTATAAGGAAGTTTTCGGCCCTGAAAACTAGTTTCGGTTGGACACTAAAGTCTTCCACACCGAACGGTCGCACGCTTTTTGCCTCTATTCGAGAGCCTTTACGCCCCATCTGCCATCGGTTCTATAAGGTGTTAATTTATTAGTTGCAGATATTTTAACACATGATAATTTACTTTAAGACAATTAACTTTTTTTAACAAATTAAGGCGCGGTAGGACCTGGCTCGCATTTCACATACAAACTAGGGTCGGGCGGAATGCAGATTATTGCAGATTATCTTCGATTTCTAACATAAAAGTATACGTTATCAACCCAAACATAAGAGGATGCCCTGCATGACTGTGAAATCATGATTGTCAGGTATTAATTTTGTCAGAAAAGGTAACTGGTGATGAACAAAATGAAAAAAAATGAAAAAAATACTTTATTTTATAGTGTTTTCGCGCTACTTTTCTATCGAGCGAAGTGTTCGCTATCGTGTTCTAAGTGAGAGGAAGCCCTAGATACAGTTCTGAATATTATTATATATGTTTTACAGTGACCTAAGAGTCAAATAAGTGCTCTAAAAATGATTTGGAAACTAGGCTTCCGTGCCCGATTCTGGTCTCACCTCGCCTTAAGAAATCTTTTCATATATCTATATTAATAATTTAGCCGGGGCCTACGGTAACCGTGAACGAAAAGCGTCTCAAAAAATAGAGCGTAAAAAAATAACACTTTCGAGTCGACAACTTATATCCGCAAAATTCGTATGATGGAGAAATTAGCGTATAAAGATATAAAATAATTCGAATAATGCCAAAAACAGTCGGCCATGTTTGTTTGCGTCAATTCGAGTTCGTTCGGAAATTGTCACAGTTTAGTGCAGGAGTCCGTAGCATGCGACTATAACTGCCGGCGCGGCTGTACATACTTGGCATGGGTAAGAAAACCGTTTTTTATTTTAATTAGAAAAATCATACGTTTCCTTAATTTTATTTCAAAGAAAACAATCTTTAAACGGGATAATATTAATAAGTTACTGACATAACTGAAAAATAATATATTAATATTGTACAATATTATTGACACATAACCCAAGAAAAAGTAACAAACGTGGGCGAAGGTATCAAATAAATTTCTAAACGAAAAAAAAGGAATGGGCACATTTGTTTTTAATCCCTCTGAAGGTGAGAGGAAGTGGTAAGTTACGGCGAAACTCTGTAGGTAGCTTTTTAAGTTTTCTTAAATTTATTTGACTAAAAAACAAATTAAATTATACCCGTTTTTGGTACAAAGATAGAAATGTGAAAATAAATGTTTATCATTTAGGTAAAAACAAAAAATTAACCAGGCATTTGAAATATTCGACCATAATAAAGATATCTTCGAAGTTACTGAACAGAAGAATCTGTAATAATTGTCAATATTAATATCATCCTAAATATTATTAAAAAAAACGGTTTTCCTAACTTGCACAGTTTTTTTGATTAAATTTGGAAAAATCGTAACACTTATTTATTTGCTCCTACTAAACTAACCGCCATACAGTTTTTCTTAAACTATTCACGCATCTAGAGTCTATGCGGAAAGAGAATAGGCGTGGCGAAAAATGGAACTAACCTAACCAGTATAGCCACAGAACAGAAAATACGGTAGAAAAGCATTACAGCGCCCCCAAAATTAATCCTATTCTCTTTCCGCACAGACTCTACTTACGAGTTTTTCATGTTTGAGGTAGGAATAAGAACGTTCAAATATGGTTTACGAAAACTTATTTTCTACCTACGGGGAGCAACAATGCCTGTTAATTTTACCTCCATAAGATGATTCCGTAGTTTTTGAAAAACATGGTAAAATTAATAAGACAAAATTTAAGGTTTGTCAAATCACGCACGCAGCAATCAAATCCAATCAGGAACGTAGTAAGCTGGGAGTGAAAAAAAACTGACAGAGTTCGGAGCGCCACGCTGCGCACCACAATCTGCATTGATGATTTAGATCAGGGGTCGCGTACAGAAGCCTCCTGCCTGCACAGTAAAGTACCTACAGATGTGAGACACAGAGCCCCCCCCCTCCCCCCAGGATGAAAAAGATTATACTTAACTCCAAGTCGACCATGTAATGTGGCCCGCGCGACATTTTCAAAGGTGCTGTATGCCCTCTGGGAAAAAAGTTTGGAGACCCCTGATGTAGATGCTTACCCCTTAGGTTGAAGTAAGACTAGGCCGGCCACGTCTGTAGTATGTATCCACATAGGGGGGCTAAACTGGCTTCGAAGTGAATGTGACATGTTGAATGGACAGGACCGGACTGGGCTCCCTGACACCCCACGAATCCGGGGCCCAATAACAACAAAGCCGGGGGCCAGGCCCGTGCGGGCCCCGCGGCGGCTAGGAAAACTGGAAACACCACCTTAACTATATGGCCACTCCGACGATGCTAGAACAGGCCGCAGCGAAGATGGTGGGACGACCTGAATGTATTTCTTAACGGCTGTCCAAAGTAAGCTCGGGAGCGGGACGGCTGCCATATTTTGTAATTCAAGGACGAGGGCTTAAATTTAAAAATTAGACCATGTTGGGGTGGGGTGAGACCGAGGTACAGGCTGGGTGGCGAGGACGTAGCATGCCACGGTGAAAATGGCAGGACAACCTAGACGTATTTTTTAACGGCTGGTCCTTTAGACCAGAACCATTGTAAGCGGGATAGATTTGACCTTCAGTGGACACTAATAATTAGACTTAAAAAATGGGATTTTGCTCCAAAAGAGGTTAAATTATGAATAGGAATCTGTTATCTCAGATATTTGAAAGTAAAACTTAGTATGTAAATTACCTACCTAATACATTAAATGTTCGTGCAGTTCCCTTAATTTCAACAAAGCATAACTACATAGAGAACCCACTTTATTTAGATGTCGGTTAAAAATAAAAGGCTTCGAAAGCTAAATATCAAAATGTACCTAATTGAAGAGATTCTTGGTAATGCTATTTCTAAAGAGGTGAAAGGGTTAAATGGGGTTTGTAATTTTTTTACATTTTACCCGGGCGAAGCCGGGTTTTCAGCTAGTCTATATTAATAATTTAGCCGGGCCCTACGGTAGACCTGAACGAAAAGCATCTCAAAAATTAAAGCGTAAAAAAATAACACTTTCGAATCGACAACTTATATCCGCAAAATTCGTATAACGGAGAAATAAGCGTATAAAGATGTAAAATAATACGAATAACGCCAAAAACAGTCGGCCATGTTTTTTTGCTGCGTTCGGAAACTGATATAGTTTAAGGAAGCGCGCGTAACGTGTGACTTTGACCGCGACGTAAGTTTACGGTGTTTTTTAATTAGAAAAATCGTGCGATATCCTTACGAATATTATTTCAAAGAAAACGATCTTTTAACAGGAAAATATTATGCATCTTGCTTTATTTTTTAAAACGTACCTAATAAATTACTGACATAAGTGAAAATTGCTCAATATTATTGTCTCATTGATCAATGAAAACGAACCAACGTCAGGCGAAAATGATAGTTAAAATTCTAAGCTTAAAAAACAAGGAATAGGCAGTTTTGATGCACTTTTGTATTTAATCCTTCTGAAGTGGTGACTTGAGCGAAACTCGGTATTGTAGCTTTTTAAGTTTAATTTTTTAACTTTTATCTCACCTGTTGGTAAGACATGGACTATGATGTTATAGTACGTTTTTTGATTTTTTGAATCTTTTATGGTATCTTGGTTATTTTTATACTTATTCGAAAAATACTTTTTGCCTCCTGTTTCTTATATGAAAGAGCTTTCGTTAAAGTAAACAAGAAATATTATGCATATTCCCTAATGTTTTTTTATTTTGTCTTGGAGGTGGGAATGTTCAAATATATACTAATTCTTTCGAAAATTCCTTTTCTATTGAGGGCAAAATAGTGGATGGAAGTTAATTTTACCCCCATAATATAGAGGATAGAGGTAAGGATAACTATCTTATACGGGGAATCAGTTAAGTATGTAGGTCACATGTTTTTTTATTAAATTAACAATTTTCACTAATGAATTAACAAAAGTCAAATAATTTTTGGAGCTTTGCTGCAACATTTACCCACCTGTGATAGTAGCGCCATCTTAATTTTTACCTCTCGCGGGCACTTCTACATACACAGGAACCGTTCCATAAAATAAACTAAACATAAACTCCATAAGATGATTCTATACTTTTTGAAGAAGGTCTAAATTGAAAGAGGAGTGACACGAACTGACCGGGTCTGGAACACCACACTGCGCATACAAAACCGCGTTGCTGATGCAGGGTCCAAACAGGGTTGAAGATGGACTGTGCCCGGGCTAGCCACATCTGCCACACACATAGGTTGACTAAACTGACGCTAAGTGGCTGCCACAAATTGGATGACGAGGATGGGGCCGGCCGCGGCGAAGATAGTGGGATGATTTAGATGTATTTCTTCCGCCGGGTCCCGGCCAGAGTTTGCCCGGGACCGGGACAGTGGCGCAGCAAGACCTAAATTTGCTGTGGACAAAAGATATTTCGCGAGGCCCTTTGCTGTTCCATGAAGACGGTTAATGGTATTATTAACTGGTGACGAAGCTCTTTTTGCTGTGCTGCCGTCGAGGCGCGAGGGCCCTTGGACCGCGTGGCGTTGGCGGTGGCCCACGTCGCCTACGTCTAACGCCGCCTCTGGACCGGGGCGATTCTAATTTAAAGGGGAGAGCTGTGCTCACTAACGGGAAATATAGTGTAACAACAATAATTTAATTTGGATAATTTAAACCAAAAACGACTTCAACATTATTTTAATGTTTGGAACTCAGCCATCAGTTCAACATCCTCCTTTTTGTAATGTCTGTTAAAAATAAGAAAATATTTCTAAGGAAGTAAAACGGGGGTTTGTGATTTTTTACATTTTTCCCGGGCGAAGCCGGGTTCACAGCTAGTATTACTATATAACTGACAAGACGTTCAACACTATCTGTGAAATGACACTTCCACACGTGTATCAAACGTCATTTTTTAATACATTTACGAAAAAATGTCGATGAATCAAAAACATGGCACCGGCCGTCATTCAGCCTAATCAAAAGAAATTATTTTGTAAAGAAACATACAGATTTTTATTAAATTTAAACAAGAAATATATTTATTATTACTTTATTCTTTACTTATTTGAAAATAAATGTTTTATTTAGTGTTCAAAAATTAGCTGGAAAGTACAAAGCACTAGTGCGCAAAATACAACTTTGCGCACGATTTACAGCTACGAAAAGTACCACTTTTGAGAAACTGTATTAAAAAGTACTATACCAGTGACAATGTCCCCGTTGTCCATGCACGTGACGCTCCACACGGAGTGCACGGGCAGCCGGATCTCGCGCACGCAGTCGCCGCCCGCCCACAGCCGCACGGACCCGTCCTCGCCGCACGTCGCCCAGCCGTTGAGCCCCGGGTTCAGGCTTATACTGAAATGGAACATCATTTGTTAATCATAGCATGTCACTACATTTTTCAAACTGAACAACATTTAACACTTTCCAAACTGGGCAAAATTTTTAACCCCAGAAACCGACAAAACTCGCCAAGCGGGCTACGATGTGCAACGCAATTTTAAATTTTCGAATTTCCATTTTGGCCCCCTTTTAAAAATCGGGTTAGCGATTTTTAAAATAATTCTAAATTTCAAATCAATAGCAGCAGTAGTTCTTGAGATGTATTAAAGAAATCTAATGTATTAATGTCATATTGTTGTAATACTTCATATCGTCGACTGTAGGCTGAATTACGGTAAGGGACAGGCAAAACAATGTCCCTACACTAATTCAGCCTACGGTCGACGATATATTTCAAAAGAGAAACTGGTGTATTTCTTCCAGTGCTTCTTCTCACCAGAAGGTCATTGCTCGATGTGCCAAAAGAAAAGAATAGAATCAGAGATGTAAAAGAGCCCTTGAGGGCCTATTTGCAGAAATAAACTATTTTGATTTTTCATTTGGCTGTGACAGACGGACAGACAGACTCACACCATAAGGTTCCTTTTTTACCATTTTAATACGGAACCCTAAAAATTACCTTTATTAATCAAACTGAACAATAGCTTATTCTGTTAATAATCAAAAAAATAAGTAGCTTGAAGTCATTGTGTCTACTTGTATCAACCTGCTATGGTATAAATATGTTTTCTAAATTTGTCTGAATGAAATGCTATAAGGACGACCAAAGTATTGTACTAACATCAAAATTGCGTAATTTCTAATATGAATTGGTTATTCAAATATAACAAGTATCAGCTTTGCAAAAATTTTCATGAACAGACTTTAACATAATGTTAACTTTATCTTACCTATAAATATAGTTAGAATGTCCATAGAAAGTGTTAAGGCACTCTCCTTTATTAGCCCACAGTTTGATGGAGGCATCATTGGAGCAACTCAAAAAGGAGTCCGGGCCTGCTACAGCCAGCCCTCTCACACAGTCAGTATGACCTGAAGAGTACAGTAATAAAGGATATTATCTTAAATTATTTACATTTTTGTGTTTAGAAAATATAAATATATAAATAACAAATAAACTACAACTATAAGTAAAACAATCCAACAACTAATCAACCACCCAACTGTAAGTTGAAATGCTGAGAAAATAGAGTATTAAATGAGTAATTTGAATTGTAAGTCTAAATTCAGCAAATGGTGTTCCAAATGAATAAATTACATAATAAAATAGGGAAAAGTGAAATGTAATTGGCATCACGGGGTAATAAAACAATCTAAATTACCTGTCAGAGTACTAATTAGAGAGCCATCCTTTTTCCATAGTTTTATGGTTTTATCAGCTGAGGCTGTAGCATAAGTGCCATTGCCCAGCTCCACTACTGCCCACACTGCTGCTTGGTGCCCCTTCAGCGTCAAGGGAGTGGCATGGGGATTGTTAACATTCCATGCTTTTGCTGTGCTGTCCCAGCTTGAGCTAGAATACCAATAGTACATTACACAACTAGGGTGGTAATACAAAGAAAGGCCGAGATCGCAGAAGTTTGCGGCCTGAGCTGCAAGCGAGGGACGTAAATATGCGATTGAGGGCTTTCTTTATTACCTCCCATGTTGTGTACATCATTTTATGTCTACACTTGGCCAGAAAGCGGCTTTTTCGGTACGCGCAGCGTGCGGAAAAAGCCACTTTATGGTCAGGTGTGGCATAAAATATATTTTCAAGCTGACAAGAGTTGAAATTTTAGTGTATTTTTTTGCTATGACACTGGGATTGTTTTATTTTACTCTGTTTATTACTTGTTTGACCTGGAATGTAATGTAGAGAATAGATATAGAAATTGTTGAGTCTCATAATAAAATTTCAACTCCAACTGTCCTGTGCATAACAACAAGTCAGTCCCTTGTGAAACCTGATTAAATATGAAGGCGGAAAACAAACCTTAATAAGATGCCTGAATCAGAACCAGGTGTAATACTACACACTGCATTCTCGTGACCTTCCAGCGTCAACATGATATTACCATCTTGCAAGTTATAGCCTAAAATTGTATTGTCGTTGCTGCCTGTTACTACGATGCCATCAGGGAAAGCCTCGCAAGGCGGTAGCCAACAAATACATGAAACGAAGTTTTTGTGCCCTTTGTAAGTGACTGCGTTGACGTAATCCTTGAATCTGGCAGAAAATAGAAGAACAAACGATTGAGTTCAAGAATTCTTTTCATTTTTACACATATTGTAAACAAAATCGAAAGATGATTCGTCGAAAACACTAACCCTTCAGGATGCCATAGTTTAGCGGTACGGTCGCGAGAAGCAGATAATATACAGCATTCTTTGGTTTTCGCCACGCAACGCACGTCTAAAGAATGGCCGCATAAAACTGCACTAAGCTTATAATCGGGTATAGCCATTGCTTTTCACAGAAAATATTTTCAACGGTACCGTACGTGACAATCGAAACAATCGCGGCGAGAAATGTCATGTCATGTCATTCATTTTTGGTGTCAACTATTTCAGTCGCTGTTCTAAACGCGTAAAAGCTTTATAAAAATATAATACGAATTAATATTACGTGTACAAACTGCTTAAATTTATTGGCAAATAAACTTGACTTTGTCTATGGTTTACGTGAACGCAGTCGTAATTTACAAAAATACCAACCAAGCAGAAAAAAGGCGGGATATGCAAATAAAAATCTTTTGCCTAGGTTGACCGATAAAAAAACATGCAGTTTGTATTGATATGTGCAATTTGGTGATGCAGAATTGCCGTGAAATAATGTATTAAAGAGCTAAGAAATGATAAGTACCTTGATTATTGGTGAAACTATTGCAGTTATTAAAATTTCGAACTTACTTCGCGACCAGATTCGAATCCCAATTGCAAGGGATAATTCCAAGTATTCCTCTTATAATTGTTAATATTCCATAATTATACCAATTTATGAACCATTTAATATGGTGTAACTATTTTTTTTAGTTCAATATTTATTAATTACAATAATACCAAGTTGTTTCGGCGCCTAGAATTCGGTGCGAGCGATTACACATACCTAGTACTTATACATACGTAGTGCAAAGATGGCGTCGACGGTGTGTGTTTCTAGGTGCCGACTTTTAGCAAAATTAGAAATAAATCGTGGTTTGTGTTTGTCGCCGATATTTAGGGATTTGTCAAATAACAGGGTAAGTTAATGCTGTCAATATGCGGTTTTCAAATTTTAAATGTATGCCGTACATACAGTTTCTGAAAGTATTCCTTTGAAAGACTGTTTCATTATGCACGTGTAGTAAATTTAGATATAATATATGTACATAAATATAGTGCAGTATGCGTTAGATTTCAAAAACAGCTGTGAAACGTCAATAAGTTAATTATCGCGTTTTATTTTTTTACCATTATAAAGTTTCTGTCAAAAACCTAGGAGTGACTACTTTAAAAAATAGTTCTTTAAATAACATTTTTGGTAATATATAATATTATATTAAAAATAGTTAAGGGTAATAAAACAAATATTGCTTTAGGTACTATGTTCAGAAAACTTACTAATGACAGTGGTACTTATGATATAAACAGAAGTATGTAATGAATGGTAATTAACATTTGTAAAAGTTGAGACAAGCAACATATGAGATGATTTCCCTAAGTAGTGTATGTTATCTCTGAAGGTCTTTATGATAGTCATAGGTAGTAACATTTTTTATTATAAAAAACTACCTAATACATAATATTTGTCAGTAAACAAAAAAGGTGTATATTACAGCAAATTATTTTTCCAGCCATATTAGTCATAATCCAGGAATACTTAATACTGTCACTAAATAATATCCTTGTTAACATTTTAGTAGGATATTAATAATTTTACATTTGTATCACTGGTGGATACATAGCGTACGTTCAGTCAGCTGCAGAGACTGGGCTTCTTATCTCTGCAGCTGACTGTAAATGCGGTGGCAAAAGTAGAACAAAGACGAAAATGGAGTCATTATTATCTACAAACTTTTTACAATTGAATGAATAAATTCAAATTTTATATGTCACTTATAAAATCAAATTCTATGTCGGAAATGTTACTCATTCCTTTTACAATTCTCACAATTAATCGATATACTTCCTAATGACTAAATAATTCACTTTACAACATGGGCACCAATTTAAATGAAAACAAATGAGGATAATGATGATGACAACTTTAGCCCAGCTGTCATTCATATCAACGGTATTAAATAACTGATATCTCTATTTCTATAGATAGTAGATAGTTAAGTTAAAATTTAAGAATCAGTTTCTTTCTTAAAGGAATTTTATTTGACTTTGTTGAATTATAAATCTCTATTTTCAGTTAAAATCTTGCAAGCCTAAGTTTATATCTGGTGCCAGTGGTCCGACATCAGAAGCAACTTTTTACCAGATTCTATTTAGTTTTAATTTTCACAAAATGTTTAATGAAATGATCAACTAACTTAAGTTTTTATAATCACGGTCAAGACTGAGTGGCTCAATAGTATGCAAATAAGATTGTATTGGTTGAACCAGTCCACATATCCACCAACCAGATAAGAAGTTCATTCATCCCAAACCTGATATTCTGCCATGTTATGGCTATTTCATTTATGAGGCAGTCAACCATATCTAGCTACAAATGGGTAGTCTGTATTTTATTTCCTGTACTACATATCATTTTGTGCTTGTTAACAAGTCAACAAAAGCGTCACATAGCGTTATAGTGCCCCGAGTTACGGAAAAAAAGTTCACATCCGGATACCAGCACCAAATTTTAGTATGTTGTTAGGCATGGTCTCTGGACCCCAAAATTGCCGGGAGACAGTCTCTGAAAGGTCAAGGTCACCGAATATGACGTCATTCATCTAGCCGCTCCCGCGTTCTTAAGAATGTTTAATTGTGACAAAACTACACATCTCACATCCACATAAGTGATATCAAATGAAAGGTAATTAAATATGCTATAAATGACTTTTACATTTGAATTTAATAAATGTTATACTTTAGGAATTATTCACACAATAATTTTAATATCGTAAAAAGCAATACGGAAATTCAAGTTTTACAGCAAAACTAAAAACATTTAAGCTATGCAAATGTACTACAAAAACAAAAGCAATTTATTAAGCTTCATAACCCAGTTTAAATCTTGAAAATCTGTCAATAAATATAGAAGCTATAGCTCAAAAACCTTGAGCGCGCGAAAAATCTCCCGTAGTGCGCCGAGTTATGGAAAAAAAAATTACTTCCGGATACCAGCACCAAATTTTAGTATGTTATTAGGCATGGTCTCTGGACCCCAAAACTGCCGGGAGACAGTCTCTGAAAGGTCAAGGTCACCGAATATGACGTCATTCATCTAGCCGCTCCCGTGTTTAATTGTGACAAAACTACACATCTCACATTCACTTAAGAGATATCAAATGAAAGGAAATTAGATGTACTATAAATGACCTTTACATTTGATTTTATTAAATGTTATACTTTAGGAATTATTCACACAATCATTTCAATGTCAAAAGAAAAATACGGAAATTCAGGTTTTACTGCAAAACTAAAAACATTAAGTTATGCAAATGTACTACAAAAATATAAACAATTTACTAGGCTTCATAACATAGTTTAAATCTTGAAAATCTGTCAATAAATATGGAAGCTATAGCTCAAAAACCTTGAGCGTGCGAAATACTCCCGTAGTGCCCCGAGTAATGGAAAAAAAAATACTTCCGGATACCAGCACCAAATTTTAGTATGTTATTAGGCATGGTCTCTGGACCCCAAAACTGCCAGGAGACAGTCTCTGAAAGGTCAAGGTCACCGAATATGAAGTCATTCATCTAGCCGCTCCCGCGTTCTTAAGAATGTTTAATTGTGACAAAACTACACATCTCACATCCACATAAGTGATATCAAATTAAAAGTAATTAAATGTGCTATAAATGACTTTCACTTTTAATTTCACTTTCAATTTTAGTTTGTTTAGTTTTTATTGTAGTTGCTTTTAAATTTAATAAATGTTATACTTCAGAAATTATTCACACAATAATTTCAATGTCAAAAAAAATACGGAAATTAAGGTTTTACAGCAAAACTAAAAACACTAAGTTATGAAAATGTACTACACAAAACAAAAGCAATTATAGTACATTTAATTACCTTTCATTTGATATCTCTTATGTGGATGTGAGATGTGTAGTTTTGTCACAGTTAAACATTCTTAAGAACGCGGGAGCGGCTAGATGAATGACTTCATATTCGGTGACCTTGACCTTTCAGAGACTGTCTCCCGGCAGTTTTGGAGTCCAGAGTATATGTCTAATATCATACTAAAATTTGGTGCTGGTATCCGGAAGTAATTTTTTTTTCCATAACTCGGGGCACTACGGGAGTATTTCGCGCGCTCAAGGTTTTTGAGCTATAGCTTCTATATTTATTGACAAATTTTCAAGATTTAAACTATGTTATGAAGCCTAGTAAATTGTTTATATTTTTGTAGTACATTTGCATAACTTAATGTTTTTAGTTTTGCAGTAAAACCTGAATTTCCGTATTTTTCTTTTGACATTGAAATGATTGTGTGAATAATTCCTAAAGTATGACATTTATTAAAATCAAATGTAAAAGTCATTTATAGTACATCTAATTACCTTTCATTTGATATCTCTTAAGTGAATGTGAGATGTGTAGTTTTGTCACAATTAAACACAGGAGCGGCTAGATGAATGACGTCATATTCGGTGACCTTGACCTTTCAGAGACTGTCTCCCGGCAGTTTTGGGGTCCAGAGACCATGCCTAATAACATACTAAAATTTGGTGCTGGTATCCGGAAGTAATTTTTTTTTCCATAACTCGGCGCACTACGGGAGATTTTTCGCGCGCTCAAGGTTTTTGAGCTATAGCTTCTATATTTATTGACAGATTTTCAAGATTTAAACTGTGTTATGAAGCTTAATAAATTGTTTTTGTTTTTGTAGTACATTTGCATAACTTAAATGTTTTTAGTTTTGCTGTAAAACTTGAATTTCCGTATTGCTTTTTACGATATTAAAATTATTGTGTGAATAATTCCCAAAGTATAACATTTATTAAATTCAAAAGTAAAAGTCATTTATAGCATATTTAATTACCTTTCATTTGATATCACTTATGTGGATGTGAGATGTGTAGTTTTGTCACAATTAAACATTCTTAAGAACGCGGGAGCGGCTAGATGAATGACGTCATATTCGGTGACCTTGACCTTTCAGAGACTGTCTCCCGGCAGTTTTGGGGTCCAGAGACCATGCCTAACAACATACTAAAATTTGGTGCTGGTATCCGGATGTGAACTTTTCCCATAGAAGCATGTCCGTAACTCGGCGCACTATTAGCAAATAATTTTTTTTAAACCTATCATTTACCAATGTAGCTAACAGTGCAGTCTGGATTGCGTTTTAGTATGATAAAAATTGTATTACTTAAAACATAAATAATGATAATTCTTGGCTACTACTTTGAAAAAGTTCCTTTAGTTCTAGTTACCTTTGCACCTGCCAAACAATGCTATTACCTGCATTGTATTATCGTCGCACCTATTATGCTTCTTTTACGGAAGCTCTCTGTGGGTTAACTAACTATGCAGATAATAGCATTGTTGGTAACTAGACTCGGCGTAGAATAATGATTCCCACAATACAGTACCACTTACCACCACCACCACCACCAGTATTTACCAGTATTCACTTCTAAAACAATATAATTACAAAATTCATATTAGCATACTTCACAGTCTACAAAGCGATTCTAAGGTCAATGACTGCTTAATTGGCTCCAAAATCGACCTTAGAGTTTGGTTGTTGCATTATGAATATTTAGGTATTTGGCCAGTGCCAGTGTCTCCTGACTACCCAAGGTGATTCAGGGTCGTTTTTGTAATGCTTGTTGTTTAAATCAGTGTTTTTCATGGTACAACCCCCTTTGTGTGTGAAAATATTTCGCAATCCCCTACCCTCTACTCAATAAACTCTACTGTTTCTAACCTTAATAAGAACTTGTTCTTTTTGTATTTTTTTTTCTTTTTGCGTGAGGCATTGCGATCCTGGCCACCTCCTTCTAGAAGCTCTGCGATCCCCCAGGGCAGGGGTCTCCAACTTTTCTCCCAGAGGGGGGCCATACAGCACCTTTAAAAATATCGCGCGGGCCACATGCCTATCTGTAGGTACTTGTGTGCTATTCTTATTCTGTGCCGCGGGCCGGATTGGAACGGCTCGCGGGCCGTAATTTGGAGACCCCTGCCCCAGGGGGTCGTGACACAAACGTTGAAAAACACTGGTTTCAATACCTGTCTGTCTGTCCGTCTGGCACAGCCAGATATCTCAGGAACTACTGCTGAGCTGGGCTATTCTTCAGAAATATGTCTTTGGTCACCTTATTCATCTGGCCCTTTTTCATACTAAACGATGGAGACAGATGAATGAGTCGCAGACATATTTCTGAAGAATAGCCCTGCTATCGATTTGAAATTTGGAATAGTGTTAAGGTGGGTTTAGACTAAACGAACGAATGCACATTCTAACCCCACTCTACCAAATTCTTTGTGTGTACACAAAGAATTTGGTAGAGTGGGGTAAAAGTAGCTAACCTGAGCCTATTATTTAATATTAAGATTCAGTTATAAATTCTAAATGAAGTAGTAAATTGGTCATTTGACTAAGATACAATTTAATTCAAGTATTATAAAAACTGCATAGCACTTAATTGCAGGAAACGTCCTTAAACATGTGTAAGCTAATAATAAGTTAGGTAGAGATACATGCCTTATCAGTGGGTAAACAAAGGAGGTTGGTACCTACTAATATCAATCAACACAGGTACTGGTAAAGTTAATACAGGACAATCTAATTTTATTATGCTATCAGTTATGTGTGTATGTATTGTGTAATATTTATTGTCTCTATTTTATTATGGAAACATATATTATTTACTTTAACCATTCGCCTGTGTACGATGAAGATCCTAACTGTAACCGCCGTATGTGTTCGTTAGCGTATCATGTGCGAAACTGTTAGGTATAAATAATTATGCAAAAAAAATCATCATCAATCATGCATCGGCCGGGAATCGAACCCGGGCCGCCCGCGTGGCAGGCGAGCATTCTACCACACCACACACGTCCGGTTGTCACTTTCGCAACGCTCCCAAAGACGACAGATTAAATCAATATGTTCGGTTACAGTAGATTTTTTATATGTACATCATAGAATGAACTGATTCGGGCCACTTTTGCTTTATGTCTCTTGGCATTCTACTGCAGTGTTTATTTACTTTTTCACACCCCCTATTCAGAAAAATGTATTTTGCTCCCTCATAAGAGGGATCAAAGTGATACTTTTCTGTTCAAGGACAACAGGGTATTTTTAGTTTGAACCTATACTTAGAATATGCCATACCATAGACAGCTTTATTAGTATATTAAACACAGAGGGCGGTATAATAAGGAATGGTCCAGATCACAGGTGTTTGCGGTCCGAGTCGCGAGGCGAGGGCCATAAATATAATATGGAAGTGGTAAATTCGTCCCGTCCGTAAAAAATAATAAACGTTTAATAAAATAATAAGAGACTATAAATTTAACAATTTAACATTTCATTTTATTATAAATGTGTGATGCTCTTTGATTAACTATATATTTCGTTATTTTGGTACGTAGCGTTTGTATTTAAATTTTCCTCATAGTCGGTGTGAAAAGCAGTATGTGTCACAAGGTAGCAAAATTATTTTCACCACGGGCGTTAACACTTGAATCCCTCACTACGCTCCGGATTCTACTTTAGAATCCCTCGCTACGCTCGGGATTCAATTGCAGAATCCTTCGCTTCGTTCAGGATTTAATGTACGCCCTCGCCGTAAATATATCATTTTGCTCCCTTGTGACACAATCTACTATTAGGGCATTTCTCCAGAGATATGTCTGCGACTCATTCATCTGTCTCCATACATTTAGTATGAAAAAGGGCCAGATGAATGAGGTGACCGCAGACATATTTCTGGAGAAATGCCCATTACGATGTCAGATGCATTGGGGTAATTTCGAACGTGGGGTAATTCTGAAAATTAAGAATCTCTATTAAACCATGCAAGTTTTTTGAGGTTTACAACTCGTAGAAGCAAGATTGGGGTGTCTAGTATAGTGTTAGCCTGTTATAGTAATTTTTTTGTAATGAATTACGAGAAATTCTTAATTTTCGGAATTATCTCATGTTCGAATTTACCCCAAAACACCTTCGTATTTCGGTTTGCACATTGCTCAAGGTAGTTTCGTTCCATGCAAGAGAATGGCACAATCATAGATAAATAGTAGGTTTTTTTAAAAAACTAATTTAATATTCTCTCCCTGGCAGATTCATTATATACATTTTTATTTGAAATAGTTACAGTCGAGTTCATTAACATGTACACATATAAAAGAACAAACATATCTAAACACGCTTTTATGCTCCTGACAATAGGGTCGTGTTCAGATATTTTTGTTCCTGTAAGTGTGTAGATGTAAATGAACTCGACTGTACCTACCTACTAAAGGGTTCAATGTACCATATGTCTTAAAAGAGTCAAAGCCTCGTACCCCTGCACCTTCCGGAAAATGAATGACTGACTGAGAATGAAAGACTGTGTAACTTCGTTAAATGAGAATTTTTGTTTTTGGACAGGAGTCATGGTGCCGGCGGTGGCGACCGGCTCGACGCTCGTTTTTCACAAGTGTATGTGTCCACGGATCCAAAACGCCATCAAAAGTCGACCACGAGAAATCTGACGGTAAGGTTTTAGGAACAAGGACGAAAATGATCAAGAAAATGCATTGAAACTACTCAAATTATATTTTAATACAAAGAAACCATCACCAAGACTACGGTATTCTTCAATTCGAAATATTACAATGGACACATCTACATATTAGGATATATAAACTAATTTAAATACACATTAAACAAGTTATTTATAATGTATTAAATGTACAAGCAATAATTTAATAGCATTAATTGAAAACAGATCACAATTTATGTAAGCAAAAGCTTAAACAAGTAAAAGTTAATCATTTCAATGATTTATTACTATTTAAACTATCGTAACAGGATTCTAAAACTTCGAACTCTTCAAATACCATTTCTCCGAATTTTCCTGGTGTTATTTTGCTCTGTTCTAAATTTTCATTCACGTAATAATACTTTTTTTCAAAACTATGTGGATCCGTTTGCTTAGGTTCAATTTGAGTTACGTTTCTACTTTCAGTAATTTCAGGTTCTTGATCTCTTTTAACCGGGATCGATTGAATGGCTTGTTGTGGAAGCATTACGCTGTTTTTCAATATACCTTCATTCAGTTTATTTACTGAAGGCGTGTGCTTTATTTTCTTGTCTTCGTTGTCTTTCTTTTCAAATGGAGTTTTAACAATACCTTTATTGTAGCTCTCTAAACGGCAGATTTTGTTCTTTACAGAGTTTTCGTCATCATTCATAAGGGGAGGATCCTCAGCTTTTCTTTGTTTGCTTGGTGATCTGTATTTCATACGGGGGTTTTTATTGTCATCGGTCCCTGTCAGTTCGAGTCTACTGCTGCAACTGTTCGATTTCACTAGTTTAAACTTAAATCCGGGGAAACTTTCTGAGCGTTTGTTTTTATCAGGATCTGGGTTGCCGGAGTCTGATGATGCATTAGAACTTTGTTTGTCTGGAATTATCTGTTTGTGTTTATCGGCTATCAGACACGAACACTTGTCTCCGCGGCATTTTGTCTGACAGGAATAACAGTCTCGGCTGCAATTTTTCTGCAATCCCTTTATTTCTTCCATTATTGCTTTAGTCATAGGACTTACTGTCGAACCAGGTTTTGAATTTAATACCTTTCCTCCGTAGTAAGTCACCGAAGTACCACATTCTCGTATTTTTTTCATAATGTCCGGGCTAACGTATTGACTTTCGCAACAAAAGTCATGGCTTACAGAATCACAAAGATATTCGTCACTGGAACTGTATACATTATCTTTGAGATTCTTATTTTGGTACGGGCTCAAGCCATCATTTTCGTAGTCATTGTTAGAACTTAGATCTCCACTAGATACCCCACTTGAAAGACTAGCATTATCCCATTTCTTGTTTCCAAAGTTGGTATCGATAGTTAACTGTCTTATAACCTTCTTTCTACCTCCAATTTTGTTGCCTTTAGATTCTTCATTAAGGTTTCTGTAAGAAGTTGCCCGTCTTGTTAAACCTACAGTCTCGTCAACCAAAGGCGGGTCTTGCGTCATAGTCATCGGGCTTTTCATTTTAAGAGTATCTTCAAACAAGTTACGCACTTTTTTGACGGTGTCTGGGTTTGGTAATTCTTCCTCTATTATTTCTTTGTTGACTCTAATCGGGTGATAGAAAAAATGTCGACGAATTGCATTTTTAGACCTGTCGACATGACTGCAAGAGTTATCGCTTTTCTTCAATAATGTCGGCGGTATTTTCCGAGTATCCGAATTGTTATGGTTTCGAGGCATTGGCTCAATTTTGGTTCTCACAGGTTCAATAATAACTATATTATTATTCACCAACAATTCTTGGAAGCTGTAATCTTGTAAGTATTGTAACAAGCCGTCAAATTGGGCCTCTTTTCGGTAGTTGGCAATCATGCTATTTTTGAACAGTTCTGATTTCATTACTTTGTATCGGACGTGATCGAATTCATCACAACTTTTATCAAAACCTTTTGCTTTTATAAGCGTTGCTTGAGTTTTTTGGTTCAAATTATCATCACTACTCAGCTCTACTATTTCGATTTCTGGGGTGTCTCGACACAGGTCTAACTCAGTCTTTTTGTTGTTTATTATTGGTTTTTCATAAACATTATTCTCACAATCCTTTACTATCTTCTTGACCGCAGTCTCTTCAATTTCCGAGTCACTTTTAACTTTTTCAGATTCATCTTTCCATAATTGTAATTTTGTTTGACTCATTTTACGTATGCTGTCCACGATTTTGACGCTTTCCAAGGACTTTATAATATTACCTACTGATACTTCCGTTGAACAATCAGGGCCATCATCATCAAGCACAATTTTCTCAGGTCCAATAAAAGTTTCACTTGTTTCTTGTACATTTTCATTCGTTTTTAGTTTACATTCTGTTCTGCCATTGTCTTTAGTTTCCGGTGATTTGTCTATAAGTCTTGACCAATAATTCTTGACTGAATGCAATTTTTCTTGATATTCAATATCAGTTTTAATAGCATTGCTTAACTTTTCTTTAACGCTATTATCGGCTTTTATTTCCTTTATTTCTTCCTTTAAATCTGTACTTAATTCAGTCTTTGTAGGATTTGTAATTTCTGTAACATCTGTCATCGCTCTTTTCTTAATTTCTTGTTTCATAGATTCGCTTAGTTTTTTATTTTTGGAGTCGGTCACTTGTAAAACCTGTGGTCGAGTCATATTAGAATTTTGCTTCACAAACTGAATGTTTTCTTTGTCTGCTATTTGCTTGTTGTCTTTTATTATCAGTCTAGGCGGTGGTTTTTCAAATTTATACTGAACACCAGCAATTTTCTCACAGTTGTCTTTTTTCAGCTTCGGGATTGTTGTTTTTACAACTTTGTTTAATTTGATTGTTATAAAAGGATCTTTGGGAATCCAGTAACTTGAGTTGTCTACCTGCCCACTTTTGTTTTTATTTTCTTTTTTTACACTTTCATGAGACACTTTAATCGACTCTGTTTTTGATAGGGTTTCTTTATTTGCAGGGTATGTGTTTATTTTTGTCTCTGATTTATGAATTGATTTTATGCTAGTGTCTTTCAAATCTTGAGTGAGAGGCGGGTCGATCACAATGGTTTGATGGCCACTCAAAGGCACGATTGCAATATTTGATTCAGCTGATGTTTTAAAAGACTGCACTCGAGATAACAACGGAGTACTGTTACCTCCCCCAACGCTTGCTGTATTTTTAATTGTAAGGTCACAAGGTTGACTTAAATGTCTATCTACAGTACTTGGGCTTGGTAAACGGTGAATATCATCGTCAGTGGGATCGCGCTGTCGCAGTGAATAATGCTTGCGGCTTCCTTGGCGACTCTTTTTTTCATGGGCAGATTTATTGATGTTATCGTGTGAAAACGATTTTGCTATATTAATTTCTGGTCTGTATATAGAATTGGAAGTTATTTTTAAACTTTCTGATTTAGTGATGATCTTATTGTTTCGAATTGTTCCTTCAATCTCATTTATCTCCCTTTCGTTTTGATGAGAGTCAGATCGAAAGAAATTTGTATCTTTGTCATCGGCGTTAGAACTATCTATAGTGATTATAGATTTTAAGTCGTCTTCAAGTTTAGTAAAACTTTGTATTATTTGTGGCTCTTTGCAGTCTGGTAGGTATACATTGGTTTTATTTGGAAGTTTATGATCATTAACGACATGAGTTTTATTCAACTGTCCGTAATTTTCAGTGCCTTTCGTTGACAATATTTCTCTGAAGTGCGTTTGTGCTATTTCATATGTATTTTCGCAAGGTATATCTTCTTGGTCTTCTTCCCGCAGTTGAGCGTCTATTCTTTCAGATTTTCTTAAACATTTACTGATATTTATGTCAGGTAATGAATAGTACTGATTTTCTATTAATGTTGTTACGAATGGCTCTGTGGTTATATTTTTAGACGAAGTACAGTTGCTTTTAGATGAATAGTTGTCGTTTTCGATGTATGTGTTAGTTACGAATACTTCGTTGTTTGTTTTCTTCGGTATTTCATTGAATATATTGCTCTTGTTGCTCAGGAAAGAGTCTCGTCGGATATCAGCAAAAGTTTTCTTTTTATTAACTTTTGTATAGATAGGGTCACTTTCAGTGTTATTGTTTTCTGAATTTATAGTATGTGATGCTACTGATGCGCTTTCTTTAAATTGTGATTCACAGTATTCATCGATCTTTTCCGCTAATGAATTAGCCAAGTATTCAAGTTTATGTGATTTATCCGTGGATGATGCTATTGAAATTGATATGTAGGAAGTGATACTATCTGGCGGGCTTGATATAGTTCCGTCGTTTTCTGATACCACCGATTGTGTTTCTACGTCTTTTCGTGTATCTCTGATTTGAAAGTTTATATCTTCAGGTTCAAAGTTTTTAGGAACTTCACTTCTTTTACTTTTGATTGAAATCTCGTCGTAGGAATCTGTGTTGTTTACCTGCTCAGGTTCGGCCAATTCCTTCTTATCTTTATCGCTTTGGGTGATTGATAGGCTGTCGTTGGTAAAGGATTTTGGAGTATTATTTTTAGATCGGTCTCGATCTTCTTGGTCCGTGTCGTGATCTGTTATGTAAAGTGTTTTGTTGCGATCTGGAGTTACTACTGATCGCTCAGTCTCTGGAGAACTGTCCTTGTAATTTTTAAGATGAGCTTCGAAGTTATAATGTTTCCTTACGTAATTAGAATCTAAGCTATCTATCTCGCTAGGATTACGAGAATGTCCAATGCTATCTTCTGAGAGATTAGTTGGTTTCAAGTCGTCATTTAAATTTGGCCAGCTACCACTAATAGATCTTGAGTGGTGACTCTCGTTTCGTGATACAGCGTCTTCTTTTTCAGATTTGCGGTCTGAGTTTTCAACTTGATTTTCGTTTTCTCTTTGACCGTTTATAGCTCCAAAACAAGACGCGGTGCTGTCGATATAAATGCCTTCTAATACTTCTTCTTTGGTTTGGTATTTAGCACGTCCTGGTAACCTGGAATAAGAAAGAAAAGATTACAAATATGTTTATTTGGTTATTTATGCCACACCTGGCCATAATGTGGCTTTTTCCGCACGCTGCGCGTACGGAAAAAGCCGCTTTCTGGACAAGTGTAGACATAAAATGATGTACACAACACGGGAGGTAATAAAGAAAGCCCTCGATCGCATATTTACATCCCTCGCTTGCAGCTCGGGCCGCAAACTTCTGCGATCTCGGCCTTTCTTTGTATTACCACCCTAGTTGTGTAATGTACTATTTCTGTTCTGCTCTTCAAATTACTTTAGATGAAACGGCCTGTTATTTACGATATGTTTTTTGAGATAGTATTTAATTTAGTGCAAATAAAATGAGTTAGAGTGCATAAATAATATAATACCTGTCTTTGAAGCAAGGTTTGTCGAATAAGCGAGCTCGAGGAATGAGCTGAGATCGCTTGCTCTTAGCGTGGTTCTGAATCTGTAAATCAGTGAACGTTTCCTCTCTGATAACTGCTAAGCTTCGGCTGCGACGTAAATTGGAACCTTCTGGTTCTTTGTGTTTACACAATCGGCCGTAACTTCCGTTAAATTCGTTATCAGAATTTGAAAACCTTTTCTGAAGCAATTCCTCCGCTGCTTTCGACCGTGTCAGATGTTGGTAAAACTCGTCTTGTGGCAATTGCACAGGAAGCTTATAATATTCAGCTAATTTACTTTGATATTTTTCGTGCTTTTTGTTCTTGTTTTCGCAAGTATCTTTATCCTTTTCCTTAGATTTAGCTAGTTTCCTTTTTTTAGGACGTTCATCTTGGCTTTTTTTGGATTCGAGTGAATTTCTCCGTCTGTCGAACTCTAATGTCTCCGTAGGATTTTCAAAGTATTGGATATCACCAACGGTGTTTGCTGCGGTTTTGTGCTCTTCTTGGTTCGATTTCCTTTCGACAAGTTCTCGAAGGCGGCTTCTTGTGGAGCTGGTATTGGACGTGACGCTTTCCGGCCTTTTGTGGGGATACTCCAAATTGGATGAAGAGCGCCTGAAGAGGCTTGTCTTAATCGATCCGAAGTCGCCTTCGTCTTGACAAGAAGCCGCTGAGAAGTTCTGTGTCCTTATGCGGTCAACGTGATTCTGGCTAGAATACGACGCGACCGAGTCCACTGAATGCCTGAAACGTAAAACACAAATAGATTAGATTATGGTCGTCTTCTTGGGTGTAAAGCTCAGATAACAATGTTTGCTTAAGATATTGGCGTGGTTTGTTTGAGTCATTGTGGTTTAAGATGACGCAAAGTTAAATGTTTAGTTTGGTTACTCTTATGTACCGAGTATTTTATTTTTTGTGCCACGGACTTATCAAGGACTTAAGTATTAACTTAGGATTCTGGGATAGTAACGCCCAGTGACGGTATATTATGGCTGGGAATTAGTTGGCGATCTGCCAGAGTCGTGCACGGGACGCCAACAATAGTCTTGTCAAATATATCTAACACTGCTCGATTATTGAAACAAAAGATAGTAATTTCTAATCTACTGTACAGTCAGTAGCAATAGTAGGTGAGCCAGTGAAAGGATCATAAAGATTTGCACACGCTCATAACAATTTAATCATGATCGCTTCGTTTTCTTAGCTACTATTGTTAGTATTGTATTGTAAATATGAACCAAATTAAGTAGATTAATCGATACACGATTTTTTTTGCTAGTTATGAAACATATATGATGTACCTACCAATACAGAACATTATAATAGATCTACTATTACCTGTCAAACAGTGTGATATTACTCAATAAAACTTTCACCACACAAAATTTCATTTTATTTATAACTGATTAATCTATTTTTTTTCCTGTCGCCGTCCTAACGGATCAAATCAAATTATTTTTATGAAGTGTCAAAACGCTCAACTTAGTAAGCAAATTCATAGAAAATACGAACAAATGACGTCATTGGTTTTTGTGGTCTCCTTGTTTATTATTTGGCATTTTAACATCGTTAAAGGGAAGAAAATAAGCGTAGAAGGATTTATTTGGGATAAGTTTTAGAAATTGAATTTAAATCGTGTTTTAGGCACTTGTCCCACCAAGAGCGAGGAAGCGATTAGCTATCGGCGATTTTCTCGCCCAAGAAACGAACAAAAGATAAGGATCCTGTGTTAGTAAAAGAGACGCATACATTAATAGTTCATCGCTGGCTGTTCACACTGCCGGCGAGTAAATTTTCTAAGAGAATTCACTCGCCCGCGAAGAAAAAACTCGCCAATCGCTACTCGCTGCTCGTTGGTCGCCGCTGGTGGGACTAGTGCCTAATTAGTCTTTAATAATTCGTGTTTACTACAGGAAACAACCATATTTCGAGGATGAAGATTGATAATGATAAATGAGGGAACCTATGAATTAGTAATATGAGGGAACCTATGAAACCCACTAATATTATAAATGTGAAAGTTTGTGAAGATGTTTGGATGTTTGTTACTTAATAACGGACGGGGTAACAATTGGATGGATCAAGCTGAGGCATGTAAGTACTTAGACCAAGTCCTGGATTGAAATAGGATACTTTATATCCCGGTAAGACCATAACGAGTCCTTTGGGACAATAACGGGAACAACGCGAGCGAAGCCGCGGGAAAATGCTAATTTACTAACTAGCATTTTGCAATAAGAATAGATTCGTTTATATTCGTGCTTATTCTTCGGTAACTGTGCATTTTTCTTGGATTAAAAGTAAGGCTATGTCACACTGCGGCCCATATTATATCTCTATTCGAGGAATCACGCCACAACGTTGTTTCACAGTTGTGTGTAAGAAATACGAATCAACAAATACACTTTCATATTTGTAATATATACACCTTTACACATATTACACATAGATGTTTGCACGCGGCATGTAATCTGCTAAAACCGGGCTTTTGATTAGCGTATTGAAATGTGTTATTTAATTAGAGAAGTGTCATAGTATGGCGCGTCGCTTCAGGTGTACCTGAATTTACGATAGGCTTATGTTAAATATTTTATTTGACGGGTAAGCTTGTATCTATTGGGTTTCTTTAGATTGAGGTTTAGTATCTAGAACATAACATCTGCAGAGACTATTTGAAATCATGCCAAAACAGGCTTGCCTTAAAGACCCGGCGCCTACTATTCTGGGACGGAATTTAATAGGAAGACATTTGGGCAGACGTCGCCACAGTTTTTGTCCACCTCCGTCCTACTTTTAAATTGGCCGTGATTTCACAGAAATCATCTTTTTTAACAAGAATAAACGGTAAGAATGTTGTTTTCTTTATTTCCATATTTATGAATTTATTTATAAATATAACATGACAAAGTCAAATCTAGTTGTAAATTAAGACTATTTTACCGTACGTTTTCCCTGAGATAAAAAAATGCAAAGGAAAAATACGGGTGTGCAAATTGTCGTGTATAATTAAATTTAAATCACTTTTCAGTGGATGTAGTCTTTGTTTCGTGTTAATAACTTATGAATGTTGAAGTTATGGTCAGTTTGAGGCTGCTTTCAAATACTTATTATTAGGTTCCTTATTACAACACAGTTTTCCTAACAAAGCAAATGAAGAAGGATACCTCAGAGTTGTACATTATAATTGCTTCAATATAGAAAATATTTTTTTGGTAATGAACCGTAATGAAAATGAACACTTTCAGATTTGTACGCTCAATTTAGTAAGCAACTTCATAGAAAATACGAACGTCGACTTCATTGGGTTTTGTGTCTCCTTATTTAAAAATTTTGGCATTTTAAAATAGTTAAAGGGAAGAATATTATTCCTTCAATATAGAAAATAATTTCTTTGGTCACCCACCGTAATGAAAATGAACACTTTCAGGTTTGTACGCTACGATCGTCGTCTATAAATATTCACGGTCCAGAGGGGTCTCGCGACGTGTAGGGGAAGAGGGGGGACAGTGGATCAGTTTTTGTTTTGAGGCACATAGCCCAGCAGATACACACTTTATGTCCGTTTTCTTTTGCTCATATTATAAAGGGGTTATTAAGGCATAAATAAAATGCACTACAGAAGGCACACAAGTGGAACTTTAGGCCACAGAGTGACTTTTTAAAAAAATGGGAATTGGTCCACTGTTCCCCATGCTCGGGGAACCTTGAATCAGGGCATTGGGAACTATGGACCATACGGGGAAAAAGGGATCATATGTGTTAAGTTACATAAAATACCGTCATAAATCAACAAAAATTATGTTTTATTATAGAAAATATAAATTCAAAAAAGAATACTTAAAGACAATATACTTTATGTCATCAAAAAAAAACTTAACGTTAATTTTAACATTACTTATTACAATCTGTAATATAGGCACTAATTTCTTCCTACAACATAAAATCACAGCAATCAGACAGTTTTATAGGCAGTTTTTAGTTTCACTAGTTTACAAATAATCATACAAATATAATATAATCAGTCTAGGCGAGGTAGCCAGTTTACTAGGTTTACATAATCAGTCTAGGCTAAGTAGCCAGTCACCTAGGGTAACAAATCAACTATTAAAAATTATTACAAACGACTTTACCAATCTGAAAGTGGAATCTCTCAAAGTGGAATGCGGTGCCACTGTCAACACTGTAACGCCGTTATCTTTAGCTAAATTTAAAGCTTGTAGACTTATATGGGCTTCATAGTTGTCCATTATCAAAAGGCTGGAGCTGTCTTTGCTACTTTGAGTTATGGCGATGAAATGTTTCATTGTAGCTATGAACAATTCCGTATTCATCCACCCAGACTGATTAGCTAAGCGTAGAGTTCCAGCTGGGGCACCGGTTATCATGTGGCCCTTAAAATGAACTCGTGGAAATATCATAACCGGTGGCAACGCATGTCCGGTGGCATTGATAAAGCAAAAAGTTGTTACCTGTGTTCCTTTTTAAGCGCTCGTTACTTTGCTGACTTGCTTTTGACCTTTCGGGGCTAGCACCCTTGCAGACTTTTGTACAGTGACAGTATTGGTTTCATCTAAGTTATACACCCTTATCCCGTTGCCAAAGTTCGCATTTCTAGACATTGCCTCTCTTAAGTTGTCGAAGAAGATGTTGACATTTTGACGATTAAAGGCAGTTGCCCGACTAAGGCTACACCCTTCTGGTGTTCTCAGGCTTAGCACCGTATGCCTTTTACGGAAACCATTGAACCAATCAATACCAGCAGCTTGAGCTTTGTGCCAATTTTGTGGTATTTTTAGATTATTTATACAAGCTAGTTCATACGCTAGCATGCGAACATCATTTGGGGTTAAACCGTAGAACATTTGAATACATTTAATAAGGTATTCCACTAACGTCAGTTCCTGTTCGGCTGAAAATACTTTATTCACAGCATAATTGGGAGTGAATCTCATCCTTTCTTTAGGCACCTCAGTAGCTTTTTTAAAATACATGTACGGTTGAGTATGGTATGCCAGTTAATCTGGCCACGTTCCTCTTTTTGTTGCCTTGGTTGATTAGGTTTATAGCATTCTGTGTGCTCTTCAGTGTGGAGACCTATGCCTGTCTTTCTCACGTGTGTTCTGGGCATGATGATACCTAAAAACAAGTTTATAATTTAGTTTCCGAATAATAAATTGTCAAGGGGAACATTGGACACTCAAGGGGAACAGTGGACCAATATCCACTGCTCCCCACAAGGAGATGGCCCATTGTACCCCAAAAACCGTTAGAGTAAGAATAATTCACCAAAAAAATTAAATATATATTAATACACTCAAAACACCAATCAACACAATTCGCAATCACAAAATAACAGGATAGAACAAAAACACATTCAATAACACGCGTGAATTTGCCTACAAACATTTTCAATAAATATGTAAAATAAATTTTACGTACTGTGTTGTTCGACCGGCAGCGATAACGCACCCTCCTTGTGCCTGAGCTCGCGGGCGACTGGCGCAGTGCGGGGCCTGTCGAGACGAGTTTACAAACACGCGTCGGCGTTTGAATGTGTGTGTAAACGATGGCGCTAGATAGTTTTATTCACTGTTCCCCGTGATCCACTGTCCCCCCTCTTCCCCTACCTTTTCGGGCCCGCCGTGAATTTTGTCGCTCGAGAGTGCCTTAGAACTTTGGATATGTTTATATCATTTACACCTTGTAGCTGACAGTAACATATGACTATCCGAACTTTTTTAATCTTGAACAAACTTGTTGAATTACAAATTGATTCTGCGTAAAATATATGTATTTTAAGGTAGTTGAGATTTGATTTGTATATTCATTCATTGAGATTTGATTTGGATATTTATTACGTCCTTATAATAACAATAATCGACTAGCGCCCGTTTTCATTTTGTACGAATTTGGAAGACTAAGCTACTGTCGCCAAATTCAATATATCTTTCTAGTAGGTATATCGATTGATTTTGCTAACCGTGCTTGTTTCCTGAATAAAAACCGTACTATCTCTGTACAATAAGTCACTTCGAGCTATTGTTCGGTCACTGCGTAAAAGACAAACGTAAAAAAACATAGGTACTTCGCACTTGTAATTAAGAATTAATTCAATGTAAGCTATCAGTCAGTCAAATTGAGTAGGTTACGCTCTCGCCACTCGTGTAGGAGCACTTGGCGGTCTACCAAAGAGACAGTTGTCTGTCAACAATAAAAATCGATATGTCTGTTAGAGAAATCGTGGTCTCGAATAGTTCTCCTGTAATTAGGGCTATATTCTATGGTACCTGAGAAGAAACTTACGAGTATTTGCTTTAATTTATACTGACATGCACGTTCATCGTTGTGCAAAAACGTGCCTTAGTTATGCTAACTTGGTTTTAGATATGTATTTTATTGCTCGTTTCATTTAATATCGTATAGTAATACGGAACCAAAATCGTAAAAAACATTCGAAGGAAGCAACCATTATTTTTGAGACACGGTGTCGGAATCCAATCTCTATCTTGTTTTCTAAATGTTGTGTTAGACACATAGTTAAACTTCATAGGCGGGATTTGCACAAAGGAAAGCAGTTGAATTAGTTCAAAGAGATAGGTAAGCTTCGTATTCGGTCTAAATTAAACTAAGAAGGCCAATTACCAGTGTGGTGCGATCTTGAGGCACCTGACAACAATTACAGGACGGTCCCAATTTCTCGACACATCCGGCGTGTGTGTAAAACAATAGCGCACCTATTTAAAATGGAGGATGTGTCGGTTTTCCGCACTGCATGCTTGTTCGCTCTTTCCGGTTACACAATTATACTCAGGTAAATCGAGCAGGTGGAGGAAATTGCTTATATCTGTGTATTATATGTCGACTAAAGGCTAATTTAATAAAGCTGCCCGTGTAGATTTCTGATTGAATGAATTTTTTTGTCTTAAAAACTACGCTTTGTAGCGAGTTAGCCAACTAGAGTTACCCATAGAGAGTCGCGTAAGTATAAAGCAAGCATCACTTTAAATCGTTCGTCCTTTCAACCGCAACAGCAAAGTCCAGATCCAGATCAACTCGCTTATTTTCTAAACAGTATTATTTGTAGGAAATACTAGACAGTGTGACTTCTACATTCCACGAATTCATGTAAACTTTTGACTGAAAGCTTCATACATTAAACTATAAATATCCCTCTGTAAAATTATATTCAATATTAATTTAGCATTTACTACATTAAACTAATGTATTGATTCATATATCTACTCATTTAAAGTTAGGTAAAGAGAATATTCAGTTAGGTAAATAGCTATTACCGTATTATCAAATTTCAATATGTACAGTCGCCATCAGATACATCTATACAATACAGGGTGATCATAAATATCTGAACATGCACTCTTAACTAGGGCTCCCGCTACCCGTGTTACACGTCGAAACGGATATCCGTGTTCTTAAGACCGGCGGTACTAAGAACCCGGATTACACGAACCCGCCGGGTACCGGAAACGTTTCTCAGAAACGTTTCTTCGTGTTCACGGGTTGTCCGTGTCCGACGGGTACACGTGTATTTAAAACCGGCCCGAACGGGTACGACGTACGAACCGAAACAGTTGGACTCAAGGCACCATGATCTACTATTTAATGCTGACTTCAAGTTCAGATGAACTCTTTTGGCGTACGAATGTTTAATAATATGTAGTTTGTAACTGTGTTGGAAAATCATATTTAGCCAACTACTCAAAATATGTTTTTTATAATTATGAATCGAAGTAGGCATCGCTATTCTACATTGTCTGCTGTTTTTTTATTCTAAATCTGCTCGTACCTAGTTTAGAAATTTTATTCTGATGTTCTAGTTTTGATTTTATAAAATTGAAACCTATTGCCTATCCTAAGTCTATTAATTAAAAACAACATTTTATTTATATTGATATATCAGATATGTGACGAATATGGTTTGCAGATATACTAAAATATCAATTAAAAATAACAGTTTAGAATATAATTATGAATTACTTCGCAAAAACAACGAACATCTGCCAATGGCGCAAAAAGATAAACGTAAAGTAAGCGTCATTATCAAGTGATCGTTCACAACTGGATTTCACCCGAGAAGTACAAAAGTCCATGTTACCTTATTTAACTTGCGATAACATTGCTAATTTCTTTAACATAGATCCTAAAATTGCTAATCATTCAAGTTTACTTGAGTGGCTTTCACAATAGCGTTCAGGTAATAAACGTGAACGCCAAACGCCCTTTTGTTAATAGACACAAACGAAATAGATGCCCAAACCATCATCACAAGTATGACTACCAATTATAAGCTTTATGTCGTAGCAATAAGGTTAAAACGTATGCACAAATTGCAACAAAATGCACCGGCAATATCTTAGAAGATTAAATAAGTAAATGTTCTCTATTTATTTGGAGCCACTACGCACTAACTCTGGCAACTGTTATTGATTATTTCACATTTTAAGGACATTTGTTGATGTCACTTGTTAATCACATATTAACATTTATTTTTTGATTTTAAATTGTGTTAGGATTGATTAAAGCCTTTTACATAACAAGTAACATAATAAACAAAAACCCGGTCAAGTGCGAGTCGAACGCGCGCACAAAGGGTTCCGTACCATTTCAGTTTTTGTTGTTATAGCGGCAGAGATGGGCATTAATCGATTAATTTTTTAGTTAACTAATCAATCGATTAAAAATATCAATCGTCATTTTTTAATCGCGATTAATTTAGTTGCGATTGAATTAGTTGTGAGAATGCTCGACTAACAATTAAATTTGTTGTAGTTTCAATCGACTAAATTTCACGATTAAATCTATATTAAAACTACGTAGTCGCTCGTTTTGCATTTTTTATTTAACTTGTAATATAGATAATTTGCAATACGTAACTACGAGTACATTGTAGGTACTCGTATGTTGTAACTATGTTGGTTTGGGTGGAATCTTGCAACTAATTTTGACAGATATCTTCAACCGATTGAGCTAAAATTATGTATACACGTTTAATTTGAAACGCTTGAATGACAATGCAATATTATGGGTATGACCCATAACGATAAATAACGAAAAACTGCAATGTTTACAAGTCGCAAACAATATATGTAGTAGGTTGGTGCTGTATTAATATTTTGATACTTTAATACTCGTTCTAACTTTAAGTTCTAAACGATACTGAGTAAATCTTAGACATAAATATATTATCAATATTTTGCTGTCTGTCATTAGTTAAACTCTTTTTAGTGTCACGCGGCGACAAAACAATGGGATAATCCTACTTAGGTACCTGGAAGTTGTTTGTTGCATTTTGGTGCAGGTGCCGACCGACGAATCTTCTAAAAATAACACGTTCTATTGAATGAAACATCTGCATGTTGTTTATTATCTATACGGTCGATTTTGTTTTCAACGTGTGCTTATTTAAAATATTTATGCCACAGCTGGCCATAAAGTGACTTTTTCCGCAAGCTGCGCGTACACAACACGGGAGGTAATAAAGAAAGCCGTTGATCGCCTATTTACGTCCCTCGCTTCATCTCTCGCTCTCGCCCCATCCAAACTAAACGTATAATACACAATTTAAGATCATTCAGTTGGTATTATCAAAGAGAATAATAGTTAGCACAGAGATCTCACTCCATAGAAATGGACAAAATATCGTAAGTAATACATGAATATTTTATTTTTATACATCCGTTAAGATGTCCTATTCAATCTGCCATCATAGCCATACCGAGGTTTTCCGTTCAATTTGCTTCTAACATTAGTCGCGGAAAAATAGTCTAACTAATTAGTCGATTAAAAATTTTAGTTGTCCGAAATCAATCGGCAACTAATTTAGTTGCAACTAAATTAGTTGCACTCTATGCAACTAAGATTGATCAGTCGTCGTTTTCAATCGTCGGTCGCAATTAATTCTGTTAGTTTCAATCGTTAATCGTTAGTCGATTACATTTTGCCCATCTCTGTATAGCGGCAACAGAAATACATCGTCTGTTAAAATTTTAACTGTCTAGCTATCACGGTTCAGGAGATACAGCCTAGGGACAGACAGACAGACAGACAGTGTACTCTAAGTATAAAATTAAATTATAATAAGGTCTAGTTTTTACCCTAAAAAGTGCTAGTATTTGAACTTTGAAGTCTTATATAAAAATGTCTACCTATTCGTATTCTATGCAAAAACTACCTGCTCTTAAAAGGCCGAACCCTTAGCCCAATAAATTGTTTATTGACTTTCGGCTTTACATATATACTTACACCACGGAATAAGATATGCTCGAAAGTTATAAATATTGTGTCTATTAATTTTTAGCTCGTACCACGATTCGTACCTTCGCTACTCGTTAAGGACGGATCCGGAGACACGGGTAAATAAGATCCGTTTCTACGGGTACCCGTGTACCCGTGGAAACGGATCTTAATTACACGTTTCCTAATTACCCGTGCGGAACGGGCCAGAAAACCGTGTCCGTGTTACTCAGAAACGGGTAATAGAAACGTTTACACGAAACCCGGACACGAGCGCGAGCCCTACTCTTAACGCCTTGACAATAGAGTCGTGTTCAGATGTTTGTGAGCGCCTTGTTTGCTCAGATGTATCTGATGGCGACTGTACACGTAACAGTCAATCATGTTCAGTTGAGATAATGTAAATTCGTTTCAGCAAAAAAAGTAGGTATCTGGCTTACAATATCTAATTAAAATTAATGAGCATTTTCATGCCGTCCATTCTAAAGATTACGTCATCAACCAATCAATATGACCATAATTTACGAGGTCCACATTTGTTGGTAGGTTATATAAGTTATATTGTAAATTGTGAATCTAACGAAAATAACTTGTTCGTCTTTGCAAAACGTATTGTGTAGAATGATAGAGCCTCAAGTCAGACAGATAAAAGACAAAGATATACTTAGTTTCTTCGCGGTCAAGTGAATTCGATCGTTGCGTTTGGATGATACATATAAGTCAGGTTAAAAAAACATATTGCCGATATGTTTTCATATATGTATGTATGTATTGTATGCTCGTACATTTAAGTGATGGTTAACATGAGTGGAGAATCTTTAACTGATTTTTTTTGAGGTTCGCCCAAATTTCGTGTGATTTAGAAAGAACCATATAATACATATGCCAGCCGAACTGCTTTTTATCAAGAGCGTCGCGGCGACATCGTTAACAATTTCTAAAAGCGTTGTATCACACATCCATCGCATTCGTCGTCAACCGCACCAGTTTTTTTTTCTAAAGCTTGGAAATAGAACAGTGTCTGTGATTCAGTGTTAGATATTTTTAGGTTACCGAAGGAAGACGTAAACGTCCACGTCGTATAAACATTTCACGAAAATTTCGCCAACATCTGAATGTAAATAAAAACTGGTTTTCATTATCGAGGTTGATATTCGACATTGACCCGTAATTGCACGTTAACAATTCGTTACAGCGTGTACGTGGAATATATAGGGGACATAGTATGAGTTGGCACATTATTAACTTTTTATCCACATCCGCAGTAGCCGCTTTCTTCCGTCCGTGACACCCCAGTTGCGATCTGTGTTCATTCATGTTTTTATTGACATCGCAACTGTGCTTTAAATAAACTAATACGTAATATCGCAAAAATAACGAAAACGTTATAATAATGCTAATGTTTTGGTTAAAATGAAGAGAGGAACCAGAAAATCCTTATAAAATTATTTTCAAATAGACAAGTTGTTACGAAGGCCGCGACCGTAAAGGGGACATAAAAGATTGCAAATTGGGGCTGCGGCAACCACTCCATTATGAAATGTTACCCACTCTTGCCATTTCATTATATTCTTTCCCTACATTTCATTGTTGATTCGCCAAATTAGTAAAATTACTTTGTTGTATTTTAAGAGTAAGTACATCATGAGGTACTTCGACGAAGAACAGCTATTTTAAGAGTGCTCTAAGGACTACTTTTAAGAATAACTGTGATATATAAAAATATAACGTAATTAACAGCGCCATTATCGCAGTTAATTTACATAACTAAAGCTAAGTCACCAGCGGCATAATATTTACTAACAAACTCAAATCCATGCTCATAGACCTAGCTTATTTATTACAGTGTGGACGAGTTTCTTGAACGTGCTCTTTGACCTATAGGTAATACCTAATTGTAATGAAAAATATAATCATTAACATTGTATAATATAATAATAATAATTTAATAGTAATTGTAATTTATATTTGATGATAATTAATGTAAAATGACCTGTAAAATACCATAATTATTTTATCAATAAATTATCTGAATCTGAATCTGAATCTGCTAAACGAAGAAAATGTCACGAATTAAATAAATTTATTATTTATTCATGCTGATAGTTGGATTATTAATACAATTCTTTATTAAAGACGCATAGATAAATATTATGTAATCTGTCTGTAAGCAATGAGAAGTTGGGCTTGAAACTTTATCATCAACTGTGATGGCTCAGTTTCTCCAGCGTTTCCTGATCTATAGGCAGCTAACGCTATAGAGGGTCGCCATTAAACAAACTTCCCAGCGGATTAGTTCGCTAAAGTTCGTCGTGAATCACTTCGATTCACTCAAGATAACTTATTGAACGCTCATTTATAGCATGAACAGTTGACGAAAGTAATTTAGGTTGAATCTGTTTAGGTCCAATTTTAGGTCAGATTTTATATTTTATTACTTAACATGGACATGGCATACCTCTTTAACCTATATAACGATTATTGTAAAGCATAAAATACATGCTAACCAACCAAAGTAATGGAATCATTCTGAAATTCAAATTGCCTAGAAAATTGTTTCGGCGGTGTCAGCGCCATTTTATTGGCGTCCATTCAAATTAACTAGGTACATGAAAAAGCATTTCGCAATTTATATTTCTAAGAACTATATATAGCTTAGTCAAAAATAACCTAAGATGACACGATGATCGAACATTGTTGACTAAATTAGAGTCTCTATTTGTTGCTTAACATATCGAGGCCTTCATGCTAAAGGGGCGTATAAGCAAGCGTTTTGCTTTGCGTATACGCCCCTTTGGCCTGAAACGTTCGATATGTTAATTTTTCTGCGTAGGATTTAGTGTATTTTCCCGTACCCTTATTTATAAAGGCGAGAAAGTGACTATTATATAATATGTCTTAGCAGTACCTACAGTTGAGACTCTAACATCCATGATTTAATATGAATATTAAACCATCTATCAGAAATTCGTTAAAGCTATAACTGGACAAAATATAACGTGTTAAAGACTGTTCTAAAGATTACAAACAATTTTCTGTATGTGACTTATATTTATTTGCGTTCAAAACCTTGTCTAGTACGTCTTAATCATCTTAGACATAATGTAATTGTCGTTTCAATTGACGGTACATTACGCGAGTGAAATGATACTATTACATAATAACGTAGGTATGTACGAGTATTGCTGTTTGCAACATATACATTAGAACAGGCTTACATATCATTTACGCAATGCTAGATGTGGATATATCTACATTTCTCAGTTGTAAGGCAAGTAATGGTCTGATTATTTAATTAAAGGTTAATTAATCAATTGAAAAGTTATGCAAATATAACAATATGGTGGATGTAAATAGTATAAACAAAATGTTATTTCAGGATTAATCTAAGAATATAAGGTTTCTAAATTTTGTATGAAGTGCTTAAGAAGTTATGCTACCTACCTCTTAAAACTTTCACGACTTAATAGTTAACTTTTAATTAACAGTAACCTTCAAGGCAGTTGATCAAAATACCACTTAAAGTTCACTAAACCGACAAATGTCACGTGTGAGTGGCAAGTTCCATAAACCTTATTACTTTAAATTAAACTATTTCTTAACTGGATAAGTAGGCTAACCAGTATTTCAACTACTACGACAAGATAATCTACTTAATAATAGTTAATAGCTCTGAAAATGAACTAGCCTTAATTATATGGGATATTCAGATTACGGACTCTAACAAAACCAATATTGCATTAGGATTAGGGTTTATTAAATCAGGAAGGCAGATTTGATTTCGTTCTGGTTGAGATTTGGTATGGGAGATATGGACATAATAATGTTGTAGGTTTGTTGTCCTATTGAACGAATTTATTAAATAAATTAACAATAGGTACCTATCAGTGGCGTGGCGTAATAGTACATTACACAACTAGGGTGGTAATACAAAGAAAGGCCGAGATCGCACAAGCTTGCGGCCCGAGCTGCAAGCGAGGGACGTAAATATGCGATCGAGGGCTTTCTTTATTACCTCCCGTGTTGTGTACATCATTTTATGTCTACACTTGGCCAGAAAGCGGGTTTTTCCGTACGCGCAGCGTGCGGAAAAATCCACTTTATAGCCAGGTGTGGCATAAAATATATGCTTAGGCAAGCCGGTGCAGATTTGGCGTACATTTTTCTTAAGAGCTGTAGAATAAGGTGGTCAAATGCCTGATTAGGCAAGCCGGTAGGAATCGAGTTCTTTGGACGCCACATCACTGGTACCTATAAAATGCACGATACGTATGAATATACGGTACCTAAGGTAATTTACCGTAGACATTAGGTACAGATAGGATCGATACGATGAATAATTGAAGAAGAGACTACCACATTATGAATGATAACACCTACATACTTTATTAAAGTAACGTATGCAGTTGATAATTCAATCCGACTTCTCTGTTTGAGCACATATATTAGTATATATTGTTTGATGTGCCAAGAATTATAATTCTGTCCAGGTCGATTTAGCTCTTCTGGTCATTAATTATATGAAATGTTTATTTTCAATTTGATGGTAATGCAATGTAATTTAAATGTTAACGTCATTGAAGAGTCAGCCCGTGAAATGATCTTAATGCCTTCAGCAAATTCGATTGCCCGCATCAGTGGTTTAAACGTTGTCGCGGCAGCTTAACTTCATATCGATGTTAAGGTCAACTCTGCTTGCGCAAGTTTTATTTACGTTTTTTGCTGATTAAATAAAACTTACTGATGTTCCCGTTAAAATTGCCCGATTAACAAAACAATTGTTATTTTTAAGCACTTCCGTGAAGTAAAACGTGGGCATTAGCAAAAACTTTTGGGTAGAGGTGTTGAATCCATAAAAGCATCAACGTAATAAATTCATGCTTAGAGCCTTATCACACTTGCGATTTCCGAGCGAGCTGCGGACGAGTTGGACGTAGTTTAGCGAAAAGGATCCAATCCACGAGACAGATTTATAGGAATTGCATACAAAACTGTGTTGTGGATTGGATCCTTTTCGCTAAACTACGTCCAGTTAGAAGCGAAGTTCCATACAAATGGCGTTCGCGTCTGGTTTTGTATGGAATCTCGCCCGCAGCTTGCTCACAAATCGCAAGTGTGATAAGGCCCTTACAGGTAGCCTCTAAAAATACTGGTAATGTTTGCGTTCAAGACCTTGAAGACTTGTTATTTCTTTATATTCTGATATACTCACTAATTAGCATAAATGCACTGAAAGCTATATCTAGAACATGTCGTAAATTTGCATATCGTTTAGCGAAAGCGTGATTTTTGCAAGGCTGTTAACATGTACAAGTAGTCACGCCAAATTATGTCAATAAATATGTCGTGGCCGGGTAAGTATGAGTAGATCAAACATGTGGAACTTCAGGCGCACGCTTTTACTCTTTGAACAGCGTTATCATGTAGAAATCATGAATTCAACAAAAATGCTTTTTCTGCTCCTGTACTTTTATGTCTTTTACTTGGTCACAAACACTAATATAAGAACATACATAATATGAGTTCAGAGAAGTCTATACTCTATTCCCCATAACAGCACTAGTGTCGTTATAGTCGCAAAACGATACTGCTAGCAGCCACATACTTCTAAAGCTAGGTTAAACTTAGGTCAAGGATCGACGGCCAACTTAACAAACAATTAAATTCCTACGGTTTTTAAGAAAAACAAAACTTTCCTAACTAAATTCATTGATGCCAACATAAAAAAAGTATTTTTAATATCGTCACTGCGCTGCGTATCACTAGCGAGTAAACTTTAAATTAAAAATGTTTACCATAGACACATACTGTCAGTCATATGGCATATTTGCCTTGTTTAATTTAATTTTGTATTTTATATTTCAAAACCTAGTCGTAGAAAAAGTATTGTATGCAACGTTGTATAATTAAGTCAAAAAACGCTCATAGCGTCTCTATTTGCTATACTCGCCGCTGCGGCGGCTCGTATCGCAACTCGCGCCATTCGCATTTTTTGAGCCTTCTTATACAACTGTAGCATAAAATACTATTAAGGTAACAGTAAATTATACAGCGTTCCTATCTATAAAATTTCGTCGGAGGCGCACCCTTTATGTTGTGCTTAAATTACAATTTACAATATGCGATTGACAAAAATTACTAAAAATCTTGACTTCTCTAAATTCATCAATCCGAAACCAGATTTCGAATACCTACGGAAACCTCAAAGAATTTAACTCCACATTTTTCAAATTCCAGTATTCGTCGCTTCAATGAGCCGTAACTAACACTATGGAGGAATAAATAGGTAGTAGGTATGTATTGCTAATACAATGACCTGAAAGCCCAAAAAAAAACAATAGCTGTAGTTAAGTTTAGATTTGATGTAGGGTTTTTCGCAACTTATTATAGGTATCCTATTATTATTTATCCATATTATAGTTTTAAGGTACACAAATATCATAGTTTATTGGTTAGGTAACATTGCAGAATATTAAACACAATACCTAGTTGCGAGAACAGGCTTTAATAAATACCGTTTCTTATTTCAGGTGCCAAGTAGATTTTTTTTAAATAAGTATTTTAATTGACTCTTCTGAATAGCTTGGCCATCGTTTTGCGTTTATAATAGACTTATGGAGTGAGGGCGACGTTTTCGAAGTCAAGTTTCGCTGAAGGGTTTACATCAAGATTTGAAAAATACTCATCTCAGATACCATAGTAAGATACATCACGTTACCCCGCGCCCACACTGTTCCTTCCTACATTATGGGTGGTGATAAGGCCTATGGACTGTTTATAACACTGATTCACCCACTCGAATTGCGATAACAGAGAAAGTGCTATCACTATCTCTAACACGTAATATTATGCAATATTATAGCTGCGGTCTGAGAGAATTACTCTTGCCAATAAACTGCACTTATGACCATTCCTTTGCCCTATTCCAAGATATTTTGTATGTTTTTAACATAATCCCTTTGAAGCCTACTCCTATTTTCTACTCTACTCTCATTTTCTTCTAAAACCGGCTTCTGATAAGATACGGTATCCATGTCGTAGGGCTTATTCGTATTTCGTAACCACTAACCAGCCAAGAGAAAATGTTTTATCGCGAAAATCAGTTTGTCTAATCAGATTACCGTAGATGTAGGGATGTAGGAGGCAAGGCAGTTTAAACAGTACAGGTACAGGGTTTTTATTTTTGTGATTAAATTGTAGTTTTTTGTGTGCTTACATGTTCGAGTTAAACTATACTTTCACGTTATGTTAATTAGTCACATATACGTACAATATGAAATAATTATAGAAAAATGATGATAGGTAACAATAAATCTCGACTAAGGTTTGGTACTGCAAGAGTGGTAAAAGATGAATGCTAATAAAAACTAAATCGACTTTAAAATCCCCGGCTATAAAAAGTGACTTTCTATCGTCCGCAGGCCGCAGCGTACGCTGCCAATCCTATAAGCTCTCACTGAGGCATTTAAGTCGCTAAAATAAATCTGAATGCTTGAATTTGGAATGCTTTTTCACAGATTCACATTTCCTATACATTATTATTAACTGTAGTGAAACGGTTGGTTGTTAGGATTTATTTTATAATCGTATATTCAATTAAATTGATTCTATCTTTGTTGTTTAATAGAGACTATTTGACAATATTGTCTTCGACTTATTTAAATTTAAAATTGCTGCATTGGCCAGTCAAAAAACTTTTTACCTAAAGTGTAGTAAATTATGGTACACGTTTTTATATCATATCTTCTACAGACAAAACTAGCAGTGTCTTATCTATGGATTATATAATTTGTCATAATACTTATTACCTACTAACTAGGCAGAGGCCCTACTTTACCGCTGCTTGAACGAATGAATCATTAAATATCTCTATTTCCCGGTAATGTTTTGTAATTCTAATCTCATCATAGAAGACAGTAGAGTACGTTATTCTCGTCAATGTAATGATGCGAGACGGCTGGAAACGCTCGGTAAAACACCATCTTCTGGTCTATATAACTATAGTCTGTGACATCGAAGGTTATTAGCTTATTATGGAATCTTTGATGTACATTTTTTTTTCTCGAGTTCAGAAGCAAAAAATTGACTCGATATTTTAAAGACTATTGAAAGTGTTCGTACCTATCTGAAATTATAATACATAAAATGAATGGCGACTTTTGTCAAGCAACTATATTTAAAGCGCAAGATATATTTTAGCTTCGGTTATAATTGTATCAACTTTCATTAGTATTTCACTTTTCTTTAGTAAAAAAATGCAATGCAAATGCAACTTAAACTTGTTAAAATTATAGTTTTCATCTCAGAACTCCATATTTGTATTCACAAGGGATGTCAGTGGTTTGAGACACCCGCTTTCGTCTAGCTAGAGTATGACACTGTCGCTGCAGCGCGTGCCAAGCTGCATATGAATATTATTATAAGGCGACTACTAGAAACTCGTAAAATGCAGAGAGGCCAATTAATATGTCGGCACAGTTGTCTCACGTAAGTCACGTAAAATAATAAACACTTAACGTTAAGCGATATGGTAGCAAGTATCTAGTGGATAAATAAACTTCTAATATTGTTTACATATTCTGTAGATATTTAGATAGCCACTTTGGCTTTAAATATCAAATATTTGAAATTATAAAAATTAATTGTTCTTTACTTTTTACATGTGAAGATACAAAACTATTATGAACCTTAAAAACGCAGGAATTAAAACGCTTAAAAATGTTCTTAAAAACTTAGCCTATATTAAAGTCATTGAACTACTTTTAACTCTAAATAAATAAAAAATGATTTGGGTCCTTGTTTTCGTATCACGTTAAAACGGCTGAATAGGACCACCAGGACCCAGGATAATTGTTACCAGATTGAGGGAATCTAACAGGAGAGAAATTATTATTAGCCCATCTTGAAACGGGATAATTCTATGAAATAAGTCTGTACAGCCCAGCGAAACAATTAGTATCATATCTAGCCATCTCGAGACACGTTGCATATGCTTGGTGCTGCAATGATGCAGGTTGCACAGGTGTTGGTCCACTTTCGTGCTTAATAGTTAGCTTCGGTCCGTCGCAGAGTTAACGAATCGTAATTTGAGTCACTAATGTGATTGATGATGGCTCTGTTTGTGATATATGAAGTTGAAATTTAAAACAAGTAATAAAATTGAGGTTTTGTAGTTTTACCCGTTCATGGGGCTATGGTGTCGCGGACCATTGGGAGGCGTGCGCGGAGCCGAAGCCAACGCGTAGAGGCCCTTTCGACAATTGAATGAAAGGCAAAGTGTACACCCAGCAGATGCTATCTCTGTCTGTGGGCTTTTTATTTAAAGTGCGTTCTTAACTGACAGTTAGCAGGTCGTCACAGAACTGACGATTAGTGTCAAACACCATACATTTCGTCACGGACTGACAGGTTAGACGGTATTTGACCATAGCTTAGGTTTCGCCTAGCCGTAGATTTTAAAATAAAAATGCCCCTGTATCATCAGACAGAGACAGCCCCGGCTAGATGCAAAGACTATTGTGCAGCATTGATGGGATCTAAATGTACTGGGCCATGGTGGTGGAAATATGGACAGGCAACTGGGCTATTAATTGAGACATGACAGCGTCTGTCAGGAAAAAGTGTCTCAAGGTTACATGTAGGTAATACATGTTACATGGTTGTAGTATAGGCTAGACGACTAAAAAACTGTTTAGTCCGTCAGTTACATTATTAAAAGATATTGTACACGTATTTTTTTTTTCTTTTGGCAAACAAAAATGACGAGGATACAGTGCTTAGAAGTTTCGAGTGACGTCACTCTTTGGTACAATTTTAAACCAAAAAAATACGTGTCCCATATTTTTCCATATTTTAACTGACGGACTAAATAGAATGATATATTTTTAACCCAGTTGTCATCCCTATTATTAATCCCACTAATATTATAAACGTGAAGGTTTGTAATGATGTTTGGATTTTTAGATGTTTAGAGGTTTGGATGTTTGTTACTAAAAAAACCGCGTTGTATGGATTAATTTGCATACAAGTAGACCAAATCCTGGATTGAAATGAAACGTAGGAATTTTTATCTCGGTAAGGTTATAGGGATAGTGGCGAGAATAACGCAGGCGAAGGCCCTTGGCATAGTAACGAGAACAACTTAGACGAAGCCGCGGGTAAATGCTAGTTTCATATATTGCACGTTAATATCAAGCATTATAATTGATAGAAATCTTTTTGATGAAAATTAACTAAATAACGAATAAATTAAACTGTGTAACAATCAACTTCACACAAACCTGACCGAATTAACTTTTATTTGACGTGGAAACAGAAAAGATAACTAATTCGGCATATGACCCAGAGATAATACAAATTAACTGATGTTCATCTAATTAATGTCGTAAGGGCAAGGGAGTCACTTTATTTGACTGATAAGCAGATGACGTCAGAATTCCCGGCCGCAAATTTATTAAACAAGTAATTACTAACGAACTTTTTCTCCCAGTGCAAAGGAAAATAAACCTTTCCACTAAGTTTAAAGAGTCCAGTTGACTAGACGTTCTATCATTATCCCCAGCCCGCAAAGCGTAGTTCCTGCCGCATTGTCTCTGGACAAAACCCCGTGTGCTCGATTATGTGTTGTGATAACGGTTGTTTTGGTGTCGAAATTATATCATGTCAATCTTTCACCGAATCGTGTTTGTTTTGCTGACATAATTTGCACATTTTAAAATTTTCTATCAGCTTTAATTGTTTTTCCATCAGCAAACGTAGTTTTTGAACCTTCGGAAACTACTTAAATTAATCAATTCGTCCTTGTGACTGGTACCTATATAGAAACGTTCATCCGTTTGTAGTCCATCAAATTTCAATAATACCTTATAATATAATAGTAATACCGTGGCTAATGAAGCATACAGTAACAGTTGGCTTTAAATTGCTTGAAATTACTCAATCAATCTATTTGTATAATTCATATGAAATCCGTGGAGAACAATTTTTTCTCGCTCTTAACCGGTAAATGTAAGATTATTGGTTTATTAGTTTAGTAGATAATCTTCAGGAAAGGTGCCTAGCCCTAGGTCACTTAAAAACAGATGGTTAACACAGACGTTACCAAACTTGACCTTGGCTGATGAGATCATGAGGAAAGGATAGTGCAGCTAGTCAAACGTGATATGGCAATTGATGGTAATGAATAAACAACGATCTAACACAAAAAATAATTCACATAAACTTCAGGGCAAAGGATTATATAATGAGATAAACTTAAAATTCAAGTAAGTAACAAAAAGCAACAGAAGCTAATTTAACTTTCTAAATGAATCAGTACTCTAAATAAACCTCACGTACTAATTACACAACTTAGTTCGTAAAAGGGCATTAAGTGCCTAAGTACAGGAAGGTTCACGTACGAAATGGGCTGGTTGGTAATCGAGAACCGAAACACGTCACTTGACTCCGCAATATAACTTCTACAAAGAAAAGAGTACGAGAAAGTGGAAAACATCGCGTCATTGATACCGCCCTTGAGATAAAGTACGCTATTTACGAAGTAGGGCTTTATGAATACATCTTTGATATAATATTAGCGATTTCACGTGAGTTTGCTAACTTAATTATCATTGTCATGGTCTTGAAAAGTTGAAATGACTTGTTGTAGCAATAACAACGCCAACAGAATTGTTTCGTAATCTTTCTAACCGTTTTACGAGACATTGATATCTAACTTTTGTCATTTTGATTTTTATGTCACGCGGGTCTATTAAGATTGCATTGTCGACTTTATTAGATAATATTACGGAGCGAAGAAATCGTGCAAAAATAGAACGAAACTTGACTGTTCAATTCATAGTGCATGAATAGACTTATTTAAGCATCGACGATATCGCTTCCCGCAGAGATAGTGCATCTCAATTTTATCAGTCAAAGATAACCGCGCCGATGTGAAACTCCGTGACGGTTAGTCAATAATATTTTGTATACCATCTAAAAATCTATTGCGCATAACTTTTTTTTTATAAATAATACTAATTTTCTTTGAATTCGCGTCTTACGGTTACAATGATCATTGAATTAAACTTTATTTGCTTTGCTATTGAATCCGTAGAATACCCCTATCCTCTTGGTTGCTGAGACAAAGACACATGGAAACAATGATCCGTTCCCTATTGTTACCACATGAACACGGCAATCAATTAGAGAATAATATCTACGTTGCCAATACCTAACACAATAATAAAGAAATACCAGCTATTTGTAAAGTCTTGTATAAGAGTTGCATAATTTGCAAATTTATTAATGCATTGAAATCTTAGTTTATTGTTAATTGAAAATTTGAGTTTCAAAAAAGCAGTTTTCGATAAATAATGTATTTACGTACTTTGTAAGAAATGCATTGTTTATTTTCTGTAATAGCCTTAAAAAGGAATTCATATCATAATTGTAAGAAATAAAATTGAAAAAGAACAACGGATATTACAAGAGGATCATTAGACTAAATTTATGGATATAAAAACTGAGCCAACCCGATATTTACATAAAATAAACCTCTCAGATTACTCCTTAAAAAAATAAGTGACAGTTTCCTATATTTCATTTAATAAATAATTACCCCATTAATATAAAAATTAAATTATTCCAAATTCGATAATGTTTAGGTACAGATAAAATCGTTATTATGTGCAATAGTTATTAATCATTCTAACGATTATAACAATTATCTATCTAGTACCTAATCGAGTCAAAAGAACATAACTTTAAGCAATGTTTACACAACATACCTTAAAGAACATCGTATAACGCTAAATGTCCGGAACGAAAATCACAGAAAATATTAAAATAAATGTACCATTCACTTTTTGTCACTCGCGTTAAGTACTGATAAGTGTGGAGGCAACGTCAGTTATGCGGGAGGCTGTCGCGCGGCGGCGGCGCGTCTGTTTGGCTGCGTGCGCGCATACATCACGTGCATCCATGACGGTGGCGCCGCGATGCCGGTTTGCTGCGGCAAAGTGTGGAACTAACGGGGCTTTCCACGGTCCAATGGTTATGTATAGTGATGTGCCGCCAGGAAATTTCACGTTCTCGGGAATTCTTACCGCCGTAAATTACCGGTACTTTTCCGTAATTCTCGAGAATATTACGCGTGACATATTTTTATGAAGACTTAAAGTTGCATTTTTAAGACATTAGATTATTTTTGTATTTAGTTTTCGTCGCTGATGTAGTTTGTAACGTGGTAATTTCTTATCAATGTCATTTGAAGAGGTACGTTTTACGAGTATCAGGTAAAATAACCCAAGATTTCCATGTCTCACAGTTTCCTGCAGGTGTACAGGTAAACAGCAAGCACATGTTATTGAATTAGCTAATCCTATGCCGTGTTTTATTAGCCGAGGCTTTCTAATTGTTACTCGCCTTTTGTATGGTACGGGGTTGAAGTGGGGAGAGCAGTAACTAATAGTCATAGTTTTATCCCATCAAAAACATTCTGTAAAAAACTAGCCAAGTCTCGATGGAGCTGCTTGTTTATCTCTAAAAAGTAATGAAATCTAGACAAAATCGTGCCAAAGTCAGTACCGGGGGGTATCAACAGAACTCGATTTCCACCGACTTGCCTATTATTTAACCATGGAGGAACACATTTTATAGATCTAATAATAGGCAAGTCGGTGGAAATCGAGTTCTGTTGATACCCCCCCGGTACTGACTTTGGCACGACTTTGTCTAGATTTCATTACTTTTTAGAGATAAAGAAGCAGCTCCATCGAGACTTGGCTAGTTTTTACAGAATGTTTTTGATGGGATCTCATTTCTTTTTGTAAGTGATCTTCCTATATTTATTACATTCCAATCAATTCTATTTCTAATTTGAACTAAACTAACTTTGTAATCGCATGTATTTGTATAGGATTACCAACTTATGTGTGCAGTTGTGACTGAAATTGCAATATTTGGAGGTTTTTTAGGACTTGATAGGCTAAAAACTATGTTTTAAAATTTCAGCTCTCTAAGGTTATGGGAAGTACTAGTTCTATTCTGATGATCATGAGTGAGTGAGTGAGTGAGTCAGTATCTGTCATAAATGCGAAACTTTGCTTTCGCTTAACTTCGGAACTAAATTACCTACAGACTTGCAATTTTGGATTTTAAGTATGTGATTATAGCTTACTAGATGACGAAAATTTCTGCGTTCTGGTCTTATCCAGAGGTTCTCAAATAGGGGCCTGAAAATGCGGCGAAATGGTCCCAGTAAAGGATGGTACGGCAGTGTTTGCTTCGCGCTCGACTTGGCGGGGGCACTGCCGTGCCCCCAGATCTGAGACTGCTCAACTGTGAACTGCATAATGTGTTGTAAATACGAGTAGTTTTAATCAAAACGATGAAGCCCAATACCAAAATTTTGCAATATTTTAGCGAATCGACCGAAAATGAACGAACCAAATATACTTGTTTATATTGTGATACTCGGTTTGCTATTAGATCTATAAAATGTGTTCCGCCACGGTTAAATAATAGGCAAGTCGGTGGAAATCGAGTTCTGTTGATAAAACAATATTATGGGAGGCTGAAAATGGCCTGAATGGCGTTGAGAAAAGGAGGGTACGGCCATGCCTTTGTTTTGCTCGACTTGGCGGGGGCACTGCCGTGCCCCCATATTTTTATCCATGTCCTTACTGTGTTGTGAATTAAAATAGAAACTATTAAACTGATATACCAAGTTAATTACATATTGTTTATCACTAAATCATATCGATGTATCTTAAATTTCAATGAATCAGATTACTTTTAAATATATCACTTCGATATACTAAATATTGTGGTTTACTTAAATAACTAAATCATAAGTTGTTTACATCAAAAAAGTAAAAAATATTCCAACAAAAATTTACCTGACAACTTTCTCGGTAATTTCCACCGGTAATTTACGGTAAATTTACGGGAAAGTTGGAAAAGTACGCGACGCTTTCATTTTTTCTTTATGAAAACTGTAGTGTAGTTTATTATGGTCATTTAAAAGAACCTTGTATAAAAAAAAGTAAAAAATACATAAAACTTTAACTACTTTCTCGATAATTACCGTTACGGAGAATATTACCGAGAACTTTACCCGAACTTTCTCGCTGTTCTCGTAATTTACGGTAACGGCACATCACTAGTTATGTATAGTGTTGAATGGTTACAATCTGACGAAATCGTAAATGCGACTTGAATACTGGCGCCGCACTGCATTTAAAAAAGCATATGGAATTAAGTCGAAATCAGTTTGTTTAGTTATGTTAACTTTTTAACAGAATTTATTCATTTGGTATGCATTCGTTTGGTATTTGGTTTGGTTTATTCGTTTGGTTTGGTTGGTGGTGGTGTGGTGTGGTGTTGTATCAGTGGCATAGCGTCAAACTTATGCGTGGCTAAATTGGACCAATAGGCTTGAGTCGATCAGGAATTAAAAACTAAAATGAATTAATTCCCGTCACGGACCAAAAGGAACTAGTTCCTCATAATAGTACATTACACAACTAGGGTGGTAATACAAAGAAAGGCCGAGATCGCAGATGTTTGCGGCCCGAGCTGCAAGCGAGGGACGTAATTATGCGATCGAGGACTTTCTTTATTATCTCCCGTGTTGTGTACATCATTTTATGTCTACACTTGGCCAGAAAGCGGCTTTTTCCACGGAAAAAGCCTTAGCTTAAAAAGAAGTGTAGCTCGCTTGCAGCTTGGGCCGCAAACTTCTGCGATCTCGGCCTTTCTTTGTCTTATCTATCACCCTAGTTGTGTAATGTACTAATTTGATGTTCGGTTCTTTTGTTTAAGTAGTAGTAGTAATCGGTGACCATATGAGCAAAATGGAGCAAACAAGTAGAGAGCGAGCGATTGATGCAGTACTACGCTGCCGTGGGACGCCATAAGTTGTAATAAACCTTTCTCAAACATGCAATGAATTGTTGACATTACGTGCCTTATAATAGGCCGGAAAGTACCTCGTTTTCGGTGCGGCTTGACACTTGGCATATAATGGAATTTCATACAACATTGCCGGCCTAGGCCTTTTTATTTTTTTTTCAATTTCCATTCCACATTTATTTGGGACGCGGCATCACGGCGTACAGCCATTAAAAAAACAATAAACGATGTTGCTCTATTTTGCACTTTTATTTATATAAAATCGACATGCACAAAACAAATAACACATACCTACATAAATTATTTCCAATAATTTTAAATTGCAAACTTAACTACAAGAATACACATTTAAAAAATCTCATCTAAATATTCGCGGTAAAAACGTGTATACTGAAACAGTTTTTGGAAAGGCTATTGAAAATTTTTCATTCTGTAATTCTATTTTTTGTCTACTTTACTTTTAGTGTGTCTCGAAAATAAAGGTTGATTTTTTGGAGTGTTTTTAATTTATTTCACTGCATATTTGAGAAAAGCACTAAACATACCTCGGCGTGAAATGGGGTTGCCGGCTGAGTACATATAGATGGCCGAGCGAACGCGAGGCCAGATAGTTACGAGGCTCACTTCCCGGCCTCTGCAGCAATGTACTAGTGCAAGAGCCTCAAAGTGTCATAGTACGAACGAAATATCAATTCCATACTATATTTTAATAGATCCCTTCAAAATGTAAAGGTAAATAAAAAATACTGATTAGAAATTGTAATATTGAGTAAGATTTATTTTCCTGCTTGATGTATTAGTACATTGTGTATCAAGGGCGGTAAGTAAGGAATTACAAACGAGTGTTTGTTACAAGGCCGAGGCGAAGCCGAGGGCTTTAATAACACGAGTTTGTAATTCCTACACCGCCCGTGGCACACACAATGTTTTTCATCACACTTGTGAGGAAATCTGATTAAAATAACCTTACTTAACCTAAATAAAATTGTTAAACTGACAGTGACATTAGTGACATATATCAAGACGACAAGTCACGTTCGGAAACCATAGCGGTAAAGACTTAAAATGGTTGATTTTATATTTGCAAAATATTGAAATGCACTATTTAAACATTTAATTAATGTTACAGAAATATGTGTTTACATGTATTTGCAATAACAGTTCTCTTTAAATAAATATTTCAGTAATAAAAGTTAAAAAAGTAAGTTGGCGTTTCCTTTGATCATGACAAATAAGAGTAAAACAGAACCAGCGTTTCAAATTTAAAAAGAAAACCATTACGCCCTAGGGCGTAATAGGTCATTTACGGCCCGCAAAACCTACGTGTAATGACACCATTTTCGAGCAAGTGTGATGAAATAGTACATTGTGTATCAAGGGCGGTAAGTAAAGAATTACAAACGAGTGTTTGTTACAAGGCCGAGGCGAAGCCGAGGGCTTTAATAACACGAGTTTGTAATTCCTTTACCGCCCGTGGCACACACAATGTTTTTCATCACACTTGTGAGGAAATCTGATTAAAATAACCTTACTTAACCTAAATAAAATTGTAAAACTGACAGTGACATTAGTGACATATTCCATAGACAATGCAAACGTCAAGTCACGTTCGGAAACCATAGCGGTAAAGACTAAAAATGGTTTATTTTATATTTGCAAAATACTGAAATACTATATTTAGACATTTAATTAATGTTACAAAAATATGTTTTTACATGTATTTGCAATAACAGTTCTCTTTAAATAAATATTTCAGTAATAAAAGTTAAAAAAGTAAGTTGGCGTTTCCTTTGAAAATGACAAATAAGAGTAAACCAGAACTAGCGTTTCAAATTTAAAAAGAAAACCATTACGCCCTAGGGCGTAATAGTTCATTTACGGCCCGCAAAACCTACGTGTAATTACACCATTTTCGAGCAAGTGTGATGAAAAATAATTTGTAAACTCTAGACATGTCTAGGTCTAGTCCCTTAGTTTAGACGGAAGGTTCAAACTTGGTCAAAATACAAATTTTACTTAAGTTTCGTAAAATACAACAACATTGTTTCCGTTTCACTACACGGTACGGTACCTACTAGAGCAAAGATGACACTTTGTTACACGCTGCACATGTAGCAATGTTTTCGGGCTGAAACAGTGATTAAAGAGAGGCAAACAAAATCCCTAGTCACACAAAACTACTCCATGCACTTTCCAGTCAGGCTGTGTCAATAGGAAGAAGTAAACAGGCTAGTACCTGTCCCTGTTTCCCTAGTGCATTTACGTATAACGAACGAGCGAACATCTGCTCTTTGAATAGGTACTCGTGTAACTCGTGTTCGAATCCGGAACTTTTTGGCGGCGGCAATTTGGTTACACCATCGAATATTTATTTTAGTAAAAGCTTTCACGTGATTTTCATTAAAGACCAATGTTTGAGTTACAGCAGGCACATATTAGACAATAGTAGTGGGTACTAGAGTAGGATAAATATCTCATCATCATTTCGAAGTTGCGTCTCTGAATTATCGGTTTTCGTTTTTTTTAAAGAGGTGTTCTCAGTGCGTCATATTAGTTTTTAGGGTTCCGTACCAAAATGGTAAAAAAGGAACCCTTATGGTGCGACTCTGTCTGTCTGTCTGTCTGTCTGTCTGTCTGTCTGTCTGTCTGTCTGTCTGTCTGTCTGTCCGTCTGTCACAGCCAGATATCTCAGGAACTACTGCTGCTATCGGTTTGAAATTTGGAATAGTGTTAAAAGTAGCTAACCCGAGCTTATTGGACATAAAAAAAATCTTGTACCTTTTATACTTTTTTTTTAAAGGGCTCCGTAATGGGATTTTCAAAATTGAAAGAAGGGCTTATATATCGAGTGGGGTATCAAATGAAAGAGCTTAATTTGTAGATTAAAATACCATTTTTATTTTTTTTCTTTAATAAATAGTTTTTGATTTATGGCGAAAAAAGTTTAAGAAAATACCATTCCCCCCCTATTATCTCCGAAGTTACTGATCAGAAAAATGTGTCATAATTACCAATTATTAATGTCGTCCTAAATATTACAGGAAAAATATAACGGTTTTCCTCACTTGCACCGTTTTTGAGAAATTTGCAAAAATCATAACACATACTTATTTGCTCCTACTAAACTAATCACCATACAGTTTTTCTTGAACTATTCATGTATCTACTTATTAGGATTATTATTATTATTAGGAAGACCGTTATATTTTCTCTTCCTAACTTGAATACTTTTTAAAAATTTACAAAAATCTTAACATATTAGTTCTACCCTCCCTACGAGAGCCATCTAGCGGAGAGTAGCAAAACTAAGCGATGATTTATTTCAGATTATATAAAAAATGTCTATTAAATACAATGATCACTCATCAGGCATCGGGAAAAAAACATAAAGTAACAATAATTATTAAAAACTCTATAATAGGAGTATGTTAGGAAATTTGACACTAGTAAATACCATAAAAATGAAATACCACTAGCGCCATTTAGGGACACAAATCTAAAATAAGGTAGCTTGTGGCTAAAAATGATACATGAGAACTAAGTTAGTTGACAAACAATTATTTCAATCAGCCAATAACAAAAAGTAACGTTTAAATTTAAATTACAAGTAAAATTTACGCGCTATTTAGTATCAACAGATGTCGCTGTAGCATACGCTGCATCGCGCTGTTAAGATTTTTCCTGGTTGAATAGAGCTAAAGCGGGTTTAAGGCAGGGTTGCTGTTAGTCGTAAGGTTGGTCTACTTATTAGTTTATACGGAACCCTCGGTGCGCGAGTCCGACTCGCACTTGACCGGTTTTATGTATATGTCCCTCGATTACTCGTAGTCGGCTGGACCGATTTGATTTTTTTCTTCCAGTTAGTATCATCGCAAACAGGTCAGAATCTGATGATGGGATCTTGGAGAAATCAAGGGAACTCTTCAAATATTACAGGCAGCGATTTTTGTATTTCTATAGTAACCCTTGCATAAGGTCAGTCGGGGCAACTGCGCCGAAGGGGGTAAGCGCGCCTATCATAAAATCATCTAAAAGTACAGATATTATACTACAAACGACATCCACTCGGTTTTAGTTAGTTGCGTGGTTGTAAAATGTTGTTTGTAGTATAATATCTGTACTTTTCGATATTTTAATGGTAGGCGTGCTTACCCCATCTTGACCTTATGTTAATTTAATACGCTAGTTTTTTTTAGTTGCCTGTGTCCCGTTTGGTCAATAAATGACCACTTTGGGCAGTCGACAGGGAGAGGCACAGTACTGAATACGCTAGTTTGAAGTAATTTCTTTAAAAATAAAATATGTAGTATTCATTTTAGTATCCTTAGGAAGCAAAAATGAGGGTTATATGTCTTTTTCACCTTGCAAACGAAGTCGCAAGCATCTTTCAGTAATGCATACAAATCTTAGTGACATTGGCACAGAGGGATACAGTTGATTTGTCTCATTGCCTTCGAATAAATATATCCGCCTAGTCAAATGGACCGTAAACAAAGCAATTGCGTTCAATCTTCAGAATACCTATATAATAAGTCGAAGATAATGTCCTATTCAGGGTTGCGTCACGTTTTCTGTTTATTTGTTCGAGTCACGTGTCCGGAGCAAAGAAAACCTAGTTGAGGTAATGATCATTCATGAAACCGTTTTACTTGGCACCATACTTTTGTGATATAACTGGTCAGAACATTATGTCTGATTACCGTCACGATAATTAAATATATAATTACGTTAGTTGTCAACAGCCTAAACAACATTATATAAATAGTTCCACTAGAACTTTAATGAGCCTATATTAGTGGATTGTCTACCAGTGGCGTGGCGTTGAAAGAACTCGATTCCTACCGGCTTGCCTAATGTGAGGCATTTGAGCACCTTTTTACAGCTCTTAAGGAAAATATACGCTAAATCTGCATCGGCTTGCCCAATGATATCTTTTACGCCGCGCCACTGCTGTCTACAGCACTAAAATCGATGAAATAACAAATCGATGAACTACAAGACGGCTCTTTGGTATATGCGAGTAGGTACTAAAGAGCTAAACAACCATTTAGTTTTAGAGTTCCTAAAAATATAGTGATTCGGTCACTGTAGAGTAATTTCATTGTTCATCCCAATTCTTATTTTTACCAATACTATGATAGACGTTACTTTTTTAAATACAGTTACAAAAAAATATGATCTACAATCACCAAACGCGAAACTATTTTAGATTTTTGCATTCTCGGTTGTAGTTTGTTTTGGCTTTTATTCCTATCCAAGTTGAGTACCTATTAAAATCGAAAACGTGTGACACATATTGGATGCCATGTAATTGTGTACCTTGAAGGTTGTTGGTATCCGACACACACACACATTATCCGATAGCGTAAATCTAGGGTTTAGACGTTTTAATAAGTATTCATGAAGCAGTCAGGGTCGGTCAATGAACATGCGTGGCTAGGTATGTTATTTCTTGACAATACGTCTGGGTAATATGGGTTATTGTAATCTACGTTCGTGTCCATAATGTCTTATCTTGTCAGGCAAAATAAAAATCACCTATTTATTCGCTTATACATATTATGGCGCGGCATTAAAAGTAGTTCATTATGCATTATTTTTAACCTTTTCGACGCTGTGTTTAGCACAAACTTTTCTTCACAAGTCAGCTTTGGTATCAGTACACTAAGAGTGCGTTTAATAGGCTCAGAGTCCAACATGATAACGCTTTTCGTGCGATGCTAAGTCTACGGTGGCGGTGTAGTGCGAGTGCGTCTGGCATGTTCGTCTTGAACACAATTGATGACTTCGTCATTATATGTAAAAGACATTGGTCATTTGTCAGAACGGTGAGCGAATCGTCTAACAATATAATAACTGCCTGTTCAACATGCTATTTTATGAGTGAGGTCTCGGTTATGAAGTGGTAACCACACACTGCAATATATTTAAATGTAATTTGATTTTATTTTAATTAATTTTAATTGTATTCGGTCTTTATTTATTGAATTTTATTTGCCTGTAAAGTAATTTTGTGCCAATCCAGGGTTCATTTCATACCTGAATAAATAATCATTTTAGTTTATTTATTTATCTGTACGTATGTTATTTTATTTATCTTTGTTAGCTATTTAGTAGGTACTTAATTTTAATAAACGTAAACGACGTTCTAAAATTCGCAATAATTCTTCACTGTCCACGTCGGACTCCAACACTAAAAACTACGACGTCCTAAGCGGGCGGATTTATAAGTCAATAGCGTAGGAATGAGGTATTTTCCTTATGTTTCTTTATTTAATTTTCAATTTGAATACAGAAAAAAGGTTACTGTAAGAAAGTTACAACCTTTTAGCAGCCAAGGGCCACATAGTAACTAACGAAATTGACGCGGGCCGCACCTTATTAATAATTTGTGATTTTATACCATTCTGAATTTAGTGACCTTTACATATGAGAGGTTCGCGGGCCATAAGTGAGCGCTTCACGGGCCGCAGGTTGCCGACCGCTGGTCTAAAGAAATGTTGATTTTGTATTTAAATAGATATTTAATTTAAAAAAAAAAGGATGGTAGTAGGGTGATTAGGATGACGTAGGGTGATTCGTCTTATATTTATTTTTATATTAGTAGTAGTATTATTTTGATATTTTTCTGTCAAAGTAGATAAAATCTAAGTTTAAAACAGTGCTATGTAAGTTTTGACTTAAATTTTAGTTCAGCTTTATAAAACAAAGATAGGAAGAAAATAATTACAATACACTAGGTCTACTGTATTTATGAGTTGAGTTGGTGAAATCGAGTTTTAGAATCGGCACGCAATTTATTTCTACCTATGGGCATGAAATATCGATACCTTTAGACTCAAAGGGCGTAAGCGCCATTAAAACCTACGGCGTTTACGTCCTTTGAGTCTAAAGGTATCGATATAATGTATGGAACGTTAACACCGAACAAAAATGACGTTGAAATTTGCCCCATGACGTCCACTTTTTAAAATCAATACGTCTTATGTATCAGTGGGGTGGGGCTGATAACCAATTTAATGTTTAGGTACTACGTTTCAGTCTAAAGTAATTTATGACAAATATTAATATTAAGTTTGAGAAGACGCAATTTCAAAAAGGTTGCATATCGTTTAAAAAACTAAAATTGTGATTGGTTACAAACCTACTGACGTGAGAAATTCATTTGATGCTATCGTTTTTTCTTCAAGACCAAGTACTAGCTCCGCCCCTTTGGTTCGTAAAAATTGTACGGCTGCAAATAGTAGTACTTATCAAAGTTATCAAGAGTGTTCGTTTAAGGATACGTAGGTACCCCTTTTTACCGGTCTGATCGAATGATCTCTCTATTGTACGAGTAGGCATTGAAATATGATCAGTTATGTGTTTTTGAAGGTACAAATATCTACTCGCTTTAATCCGAAAGGTTCGTGTTGGAACTTTTTTCGATTTTTTCCGTTATATTTAACTATCAGTTTCAAGTAGATACCTACCAGCAAAAAGTAAATAAATAATAGGAAGAGTCGATTGTCTTGGAAAAGAGATTGTAGGCAATTACTGTTCGTTCACTCAAGGCCGTAAACGATGCGAACTATAAGCCAAAACAATGACTAATAAATTACCGAGTTACAAACGACAAAAATAGACGCGGAAATTGATTTGTTAAGGTAGTATAAAATTATATTTGTTATTTTATTAATTACCAATTATTAATATCATCCTAAATATTACAGGAAAATTATGAAGGTTTTCCCAACGTGCATAGTTTTTTAGAAATTTACAAAAATCATAACACAAACCTATTTGCTGTTGCCAAACTAACCGCGACCTACCTATGTCAATGTAAGGGAACAACAATTTTTCAACAGCAAAGTTTAGTTTTTCCCACCATACAGCTTATCTTGAACTATTCACATATCTAATTACAATTTTGTACGGAACCCTTGGTGCTAGCCCCTCGTGCCCAAAATACCGCATGCGCAGAATACCAGATTTTTCAAAATATCAGATTCTCGATTTATCAGATTCCCCGTATACCAGATTTCCAAAATAATACATTCTAGAAAATCATTTAGTTTCTTGAGTAACCTATGTTAGGTGCTCTTTACTTTACCTATAATGTTTTAACTTTCAATTATTATCGTATCGTTTAAGCATGTTTTAAGTTTAAAAAATTACTCGTAGTCTATGATTTGTCTCTGCAATATTTAATATTTATTATGACAACACTGTATTGATGTGATTGGTAGAAATTATGGCGGGTAAACGAGAACGCTCGGCGATTGGATCGCGTCACTGTCATGGCGCAATGATGGCGCAATGGCGCGAGCCAATCGGAGGGCTGGTCGTTCCCGCCAGAATGTTGGGTCTCTTGCCCGGGAGCTGGTCTCCTGGCGGGCATTCTTGCTTCGATCACGAACAACGGCAATAGTCACTAAGCAACCCATAGTTGTAAATTACTTTTAATAGTTAATTGTGGAATAAATACATTTGTATCAAGTGTTCGAGTTTTCTTCAAAGCAGCCTTCTAGTCCATTTCTTATAATTCAGAAGTGACAAGAACAATTAAAACGTAAGTACACGCCCATATTCTACGTTTTTGGTATTACGTGAACTTTATTTAAAATTGAACCTCCAGTTATATTTTCGGTAACGTTATAATATTTCTTTATATTTCATAATACGGTCGTCATCCATAGCGTTGCCATAACGTTTGTAGTTTTGAATTTACAATTAGTTTTATTGAAATTTAATTTTATGCTTTGAGGGTAGATTTACTTTATCATCCAAACGCGTTAAGCTAGTAAATTTCTAATTCTACACCATTATACTATGTTGTTAATATCAGTGGCTTAACATTTATCTTTAGAAAAGTAAAAATTAAACGGGTTCGAATCCCGGGCAATAGTTGAACAAGTTTATTTCAGTGTCAAAGTATATAGGTGTGGTAGACGCCACTACCCGCTTACATTAGCAGGGTTACCGAGAATCTTTGCAAATGCAACAGTTAACTAACTATGCAAGTAAGTGTTATAATTATTACAATATCCTTCTAGGTGTATTATTCCTTTGTAGCCATTTATTTCTTTAGTTTTTGGTAACATTTTCTACCATTCATTTTATAAAACGGCCCATGCCACAATGTTTTGATGAAATATCGAAACCCGTTGCTAGAAGATACTGACGAGTGGTGTCATAGTCAAATGGCCTGCGTTCCTGTTAAATTGAAAATCATTTTAAATAAATAAACGTTTTGTTTTTCCTTTTATTATCGATACATAGAAGTAGAAAAATAAAAACTTTTCAGAAACAAATTTAGTAAAGGTCCTTTTATCAAAGTTATCTTGTTTCGTGTGGGCCATTGAGGTCACTGAAGTTTTACATTCCACTTTCTTTTCACGCTTTGTGCAGCTAGCCCTTTATAACCTTAAAAAATAGTACTACTTTTAGGTTCTAAATTCTTTGGACGTGAGATTTCAGACTATGTCGGAGCCACCGGGACGACGAAGGCTTACGACCCCAAGACGGCGAGGTGCACACACAACCACGCGGAGCCGTAGTCGCGTGCGAAGTTCAAGCACGAGACGCCACCCACCAGAGCCGGACATCGAGCGGGGACGAGAGCGACTACGAAACACCACGCGGAGCCGTAGCCGCATGCGAAGTCGAAGCACAGGACGCCAACCACCAGAATTGGACATCGAGCGGGGACGTGCGCGACTACGACTGCTGGAGGAAGAAGTACGGCGTGAACGTGATCGCGTGCGCGCCGCGGAACACTGGCGCGACTCGGCGCGACGCACCGGCGAGTCTCGCGGTGGCAGCGGTCGACGCAGCGTCTCCGAGGCATCACGGCGCCGGGATGATGCTGAGCTGCATGCAGAGCGACGGGACGAGCGCGAATCGAGACAGCGTGACAGCAGCGCCCGGATTGAAAGGTCACGTAGCCCTTCTTTATCAAAAAAAGATTTCTTAAATTTGTTTAAAAATTTGAGAGATGGTCTGGCGTTACCACCCGTGAACCAAGCCGCACAACAGCCATTACAGAAAATTGATCATAAAAATATATTGCCAAACTTTGATCCTTCTTCCAAAAACCAGCGAATGGACGTATGGTTGAAGAAAGTTAACGAGTGCGCTTCGGTATACGGGTGGGATGAGAAGACCACCACTCACTTTGCAATGCAAAAGTTGCAAGGTCTGGCCAAGACATGGTACGAAAGTTTGAACACTATTTTGTTCACATGGCCGGAATGGCAAACTAAATTATTAAGTGCTTTTCCATGTGAACAGAACTATGGCCAGACCTTGGAAGATATGATTAGGAGGAGGAGTAAGTACAGCGAATCTATAGAAGTGTATTATTATGAGAAGTTAAGCCTAGTGAACCGATGCGAGATAGTAGGCGCCCGCGCAGCAGAGTGTATAATACACGGCATAACTGATAAGACTCTCAAATCGGGGGCTTTGGCGCTTCGTTGCACCCATCCCGATCAGCTGCTGCAGTACTTGATTAGCAATAGAGATTACAATCAATCTAATCACGACCGTCCGTATTTTAAGACTAGAAATGTTGATAGTTCAGTCGGTCCCAATACAGCAAATCCTAAACCTGGCGTCAGATCAAACCCGATTACCGGGTGCTATAATTGTAAGGAAAGGGGCCATAGTTTCTTGCACTGCCCTAAGCCGTTGCTCAAATGCACACGTTGCAACAAGGTTGGTCACGTAGCGGAGAAGTGTTTTGTCAAGTCAGATGACAAAGGATCGGCGAACACTAAAGGTGCAGTGCAGAAAACTATGAAGATTGACTTTATAGACAACAAAGACGCATTTACTTGTAGCAACCCGGGCTCTAAATTTTTGAAAGACATTAAAGTTAATAACACCGAGTTGAAAGCCTTTATTGACTTCGGGAGCGACGTTACGCTCATTAAGCAATCCTCAGCGAAAGAGTTAGGTCTGTTACACGATAACGTTCCCACACTTATGAAAGGGTTCGGTAATAGTTTAGTTCAGTCTCTCGGGAATGTAACTCTTGATATGAGTGTCGACGGGGTGGAAGCGAAGGTAGCTTGCAAAGTTGTTGGTGACCATTTGCTCGAGGTTCCCGTACTGATGGGACAAACATTCACAGAGCAGTCGCATATATCAGTTTACAAGGATAAAAATAATTTGCAATTCTTCAATATAGGGAACGAGTTGCCCAGTTCCGAAGTAACGGAAGCCAGTGACTGCCCGTTGATGTTTTCGCCAATCAGTACAATTAAAATCTTTGGTGCTGCCTCTATTAGAGTAAAAACTCAACCTGCCTTGGATGGAAATGTACTTGTAAATAGTAGTGTAGCAGGAAAGCCGAACGAGCAGTACTACATCAGCGGAGGACTTTATCGTTCCACAAACGGACAGATTAATGTATTGGTCGTACCCTGTTCGGAGTCTTGCTGTATCTCGTCGAAACTAGTCTTCTGCCGAGCTGAGATAGTCGACGTTGTGAGTCGGGTAGTCGATAAAACTGTCCTAGAGTCTAAAATTAGTCACACACTCGATGAAAGCCAGGTGCGCGTAGGTGAAGGAGTACCAGATGACGTAAGGCGCAGCCTGCTGGATTTGTTAGGCAAATATCAACATTGTTTTGCCTCCTCCTTGAAAGACCTAGGTTGTACGAGTGTCGCCGAGATGAATATAGAACTTAATAGTCAGCGCCCAGTAGTTTATCGTCCATATAGGTTGTCGCATCACGAACGAGAGAAGGTGCGGGCTATGGTTGGAGACATGCTGGACGCTGGTATTATAAGAGAATCTGTCTCTGAATACGCCAGCCCTATTATTCTTGTGCGGAAAAAAGATGGTTCATCAAGGTTGTGCGTCGATTACCGTATGCTAAATTCAGTGACGGTTAAAGAGAGATATCCAATGCCCATCATCGAGGATGAATTAGCACGACTCTCTGGTCAATCATGCTTCATAATCCTCGACCTTGCGTCTGGCTACTATCAGGTGCCTATCACTGAACAAAGCAAACACCTAACCTCCTTTGTTACACCGGACGGCCAATACGAGTTCAATCGCATGCCGTTCGGTCTAGCAAATGCACCGGCTGTGTTTCAGCGTATGGTTAATACGATCTTAGGTTCAGCACGGTTTAACAAGGCGACCGCGTACATTGACGACGTACTCATCTTTGGACAGGACTTTTCGCAGTGTCTTGAGCGCCTGGAAGAGGTGTTGCAGATGTTGGAGAAGGCGAACCTAACCCTAAATCTGTCTAAATGCGAGTTTTTGCGTGACAAAGTCGACTATCTAGGTTACGAGATCAGCGCTAGTGGTATCAGGCCTGGTGAAAAGAAGATTTGTAGTGTTGTCAATTTTCCTCGTCCTCAGAACGTGCACAACGTTAGACAATTCCTGGGCCTTGCCAGTTACTTCAGAAAATTCATTGAAAATTTCGCACAAATATCGTCTCCTCTTAGCCAACTTTTGAAAAAAGATGCCGCGTGGCAATGGAGCAATGATCAGGAGCAGGCGTTCGAGAAATTAAAGTCTATTCTCGTTAATCGGCCTGTCTTAGCTATATACGATCCATCGGCTGAATTGGAATTGCACACGGACGCGAGTAGATTGGGAGTCGGGGGGATTCTTCTGCAGCGAGCGCGAGGCAGCGAGAACCTTCACCCTGTGGCATTTTACAGTCGGCAAACCTCTCCGGAGGAGAAGAACTTCCACTCTTACGAACTAGAAACCCTAGCGGTGGTTTGTTCACTTCGAAAGTTTAGGGTGTACTTGTTAGGGAAGGAATTTAAAATCATAACAGATTGTAGTGCATTGCGTTCCACGTTTTCGAAACGTGACTTGATACCACGAATCGCTCGATGGTGGCTTACATTACAAGAATTCAACTGTAGCGTCGAGTATAGGGCTGGGGTTAAAATGAGCCACGTGGATGCGTTGTCTCGAAATCCGGTTGAACCGCCAGAATCTCTCGAGGATCAATTTCCGGTAGTTATGTCTATTAGCAGCGAGGATTGGCTTCACACACTTCAGTTAGGCGACTCTGAGCTTTGTAGGATAGTTGATGTTTTGAAGAGTGATTTGAACGAAAAGGGACTAAAATATATTAAAGAAAATTATGTCATTAAAAACAATAGACTGTTCCGCTGTTTGGAAGGAGATGAGACAAAAATCAGATGGGTAGTACCAAAGGGTGCAAGGTGGCAGGTTTGTAAACTCAATCACGACGACATTGGACATTTTGGGGTTGAGAAAACTCTTGAACGTATCAAAAGTAACTATTGGTTCCCAAAAATGTCCAGGTTCGTCAAGAAGTATGTGGGCGCCTGTATTGAATGTGCCTTCGCAAAAAACAATTCAAGTGCCCGCGAAGGGTTATTGCACCCTATCACAAAAACAGAGAGTCCATTTCATACTCTTCATTTAGACCACCTTGGGCCCTTTGTGAGATCCGTTAGGGGCTATACTCACCTGTTAGTGATTGTTGACGGTTTTACTAAATTTTGCTTCCTCAAGCCTGTCAGAAACACGAACACCCAAAATGTAATAAGAGCTCTCGAAGATATTTTCAGTATATTTCGAAACCCTGATCGGCTTATAAGTGACCGTGGTAGCTGTTTTACCTCTCATAAGTTTAAACGCTTCTGCCTCGATAAGGGAGTAAAACATGTGTTGAATGCGGTTGCCAGTCCTAGATCAAATGGGCAGGTTGAACGATACAACCGCACAATTCTCGACTCTTTAAAGGCGCTAAGCGTAAAACACGGTGAAAAGAGCTGGGATAGTCATTTAGGGCGTGTTCAATGGGGTTTGAACAACACCGTTCAGAAAAACATAGGCAGGACACCATCGGAGGTGATGTTCGGAACCCCAATGAACAGCGAATTCAACCCCATGCTTAATGACGTTACAGCAGGCACCCGTGAAGATCAAAGCGTCTCTGACATACGTCATAATGTCAAGGCTAGAATAGAACTAGAGCAAGTAAAGCAAAAAGATAGGTATGACGTAGGTAGGAAACCCTCCCGAATTTACAGTGAAGGAGATCTCGTTAAAGTAACAAAGACCTGTTTTAGTAACAACGGACAAAGTAAAAAATTGATGCCCTCTTTCATAGGGCCATATCGCGTTAGCAAGGTTTTGGGCAACGACCGTTATACTGTAGCGCCAATACCAGGGTTAGTCGATACTGAAAATAGACGGTCAACAACCATTGCCGCAGACCGCATGAAACCGTGGATTCATGTTACGGCTCTGGAAGTCGAGGAGAATGATTGCGATAAGAATTTTGAGTCTGACAACGATAATGATGGCAATGATTTATATTAGAAATGTGTGATTTTATTTTATTTTTGTAGCTATATCGAATTGAGTCACAAATACTACAGAATGCTATTCGTTGTTACAGAGCAAGTACGCGAGAATCGATCGGTTCGCGGCTTGGTGCAACGAGTGTCAAAGCTAGTCGTTCGGCTGCCACTACGAGCATTAATCGATCGGCTCGGACGGGCGTCGATAGGTACCCTGATTAATCGATCGTTCAGGGGAATAAGGTATTCTGATTAATCGATGGTTCAGAATACTCTTTCGATTCGAATAATTTCTGTCACGGTATAATCGATCGGCCGTGACATTATGTTCATGTTCATTGACTCAATATATCGATCGTTTGAGTTCACTGGACTTAAATTCAGCAAATCGATTGCTGTTAAATTGATTTTGTTATAGTTTTCGTCATAGTCGTAAGATTATTATTGACCTACAAAGAATGTATTTTTTTTAGTACAAAATTGTCTCCAGGTAACTAAATTGTTTTCAAAGGAAAAATCCGTATTATTAAGTTTATCAATTTTAAATTACTAATGTTAGCAAAGTAAGTATGATTGAAATTATTTAGAGTAGATGATTTTAAAAGGTTTAAAGGGACAAGAATACATTTCAAGCATACTTATAATTATTTGATACATAGGTTTAATTTAAGTAGACTATACTGGTTAATATGCCCGATTGTTAGGTTACCACCTGTTGTCGTGTGCAGGGGACGCACACGATGTCAGGACGGACGATTGTTAGGTGCTCTTTACTTTACCTATAATGTTTTAACTTTCAATTATTATCGTATCGTTTAAGCATGTTTTAAGTTTAAAAAATTACTCGTAGTCTATGATTTGTCTCTGCAATATTTAATATTTATTATGACAACACTGTATTGATGTGATTGGTAGAAATTATGGCGGGTAAACGAGAACGCTCGGCGATTGGATCGCGTCACTGTCATGGCGCAATGATGGCGCAATGGCGCGAGCCAATCGGAGGGCTGGTCGTTCCCGCCAGAATGTTGGGTCTCTTGCCCGGGAGCTGGTCTCCTGGCGGGCATTCTTGCTTCGATCACGAACAACGGCAATAGTCACTAAGCAACCCATAGTTGTAAATTACTTTTAATAGTTAATTGTGGAATAAATACATTTGTATCAAGTGTTCGAGTTTTCTTCAAAGCAGCCTTCTAGTCCATTTCTTATACCTATGATTTTATAATGTTCGGATTGAGTGAGCACCTTTCTGAAATAAAAAAAAAACATCCTGTTCATTTAGTAAAAGTTCTAAAACAATTGTAAAACTAAAGCTCTGTATTTGTAAAAAGATAAATCAAAAGATTATAACCTTTAACGTGTGCTCACTCAGTTCTCACAAACTACCAACGAAATCAGGGAATGTATTCATTTAACATATAATATTTATATACGAATTTTTAGTAAAACCTGTGCTAACTTACCTTTATAATTTGTAGATCACCTAGTAACGTATTTAAGATTTTACAAATAATTTCTTATGCTCACTCAATCCGCACACTTTCGGAAACCCGATTTCTGATGAAAAAACTGAAGATTTAAACTGCTCTATATGTGTATAGTTTAGTTTAGTGACCATAATATAATAAAGTGTGGTCAATGTGATTTATCTTTTTACAAATACAGATATTTAGTTGTACAATTGTTTTAGAACTTTTACTAAATGAACAGGATGTTTTTTTTTATTTCAGAAGGGTGCTCACTCAATCCACACGCACACAGACGAATCTGATAAATCGAAGAATCTGGTATTTAAAAAAATTGTTTATTTTTGGAATGCGATATTTTAGGAGTCCGACTCGCTCTTGACCTGTTCTTTTAATTATTGTAATGCGATATTCTCGTTAATTTTGACAAATAATGTAGGTATGTAAGGTTCCAAAAGGATTTTGTTTCTATTCTTTCAGGCTAATATGTTTTAGTAAAAAACTTTTAATTTTAAACGAGTTTATAACGAAGTGGCAGATATCGATTATCTGTTTCCCGAATAACTAATTATACTCCATAAGTGGGGCGACAGTTCGCAATACGTCGAGCTCGATTCAAATTAGATCTGTCCAATTTAAGAGACTACGTCGATTTATCTCGGATTTGTCGTTTATTTCGGGCCTTAAAACTTCAATGGCTGGTTAACGTTATTATTTAACAAGAATGAATGTTAATATTAGATTTGGTTATGTTGTGGGTTAAAACCCGAATCTATAAATTGAAATAATAAGTTTCATTAGGACGTTAGCAAGAATGGCTCACTTCGCGGATTCACCGCGCGGCTACTAGTACCAAATTTTCCCCTCCGGAGGGGTTTAGCCAGCGACCAGAGCACGCGTTATACGATAGAGAGAGACAATCGGATTCGGTGCGTTCCGTCCGGTGGTCAGACCCGAACGTCAATTTGGTTAGAAAGAGGAACTTCTGTTCGCAGTACTATTACTTATTCTGTGGCGTTAGTTCAAAAGAAATGCTGCCTTGGTATGATATTCTAGTTGTATAGTTCATTGCAGTGGCGTAGTGACAGTTTGCTTGTTTTTTAGAATTTGAGAACTTACTGTTCTTAAAAAATTGCAGCCAAATGTGATCCAGCTTTATTCAATACATGTTTGACACCACGCTACTGGGGTACCAGTGCTATTCTTATCCGAGGGTATTACGAAGATGAATACCTTGATTCTTGGATTCAATTTTAATCGTGCATACTTATTAAGATCTCGGAAATTTATGCCAGTTACATTCAACTCTATCATGAATAATTGTTTTCTATTAGAGAGAAATGTGTGAAAATACTTCGAGAAATGTTGGTGAAATGTATTTGGCCCTGAAAGAACCCCTGCGAACGCTTATTGATACAAAAATTTACATTAGTAAAGTGTATGCGAGAAACTGTACCGACTTGCACGTAAAAAAATTGCATTAACGACTAAATAAACCTAAAGTAGTTTTACATAAATTTGCAGACGTTAGTTTTAGTTTACTGGCTTTTAAATTAAATTTGTCTTTTCTTTCTTTTTCAGGTAAATACGTTAACGATACGGCTACCGGCTACGGCATGTTCAAAATGGTAACTTTGAATTTTAAGTAGAATAAACAACGAGGGTTGCTTACTAAACGTTGTGTAGGTGTAGGTAAATTTCGTTCGAAACTTCTTCGTACTTGTAGGTATATGCATATCAGTGGCGTGGCGTAAAAGATGTCCTTGGGCAAGCCGGTGCAGATTTGGCGTACATTTTCCTTAAGAACTGTAGAATAAGGTGCTCAAATGCCTGATATTAGGCAAGCCGGTAGGAATCGAGTTCTATGGACGCCACGCCACTGATGCATATAATAATATGTATTATTTAGATAAGTAAAACATTAATTTTATCCATGGTATGATATGTATATGAAACCGCGTACGCATAAAGAATGTCAGCTGGTTATCCTTTCCTTCCTTCCTTGCCGTAAAAGATTTACCGATATTTATTTTTCTTATCATTGGGATACTTTTATGAAACTAAATATTTGAGACAAAGAACCTGGCCAAAATGAACTTTGACGAAAATTTTAGTTTTCACATATTTATGATAGAAACAATACAACAAAACGGAAAGTTTCAGACTGCACAGAGCTCTAATATAGAGCGTTTGTCACGTCTTTCTTTTATGACAGTATTGTGTCTCGTATCTATATATTCTCTTCGCCAAGGTCAGATGGGGGTCAATATTAGATAAAATTCTTATGCTTAAAATTCTAACGAAATTTCCTTCATACGTTCTTTATAAAACAAATCGACCAAATAAATAAGAAGTAGTTTTTTATGTCTCGTAAACCACCGAGCACTGTTTGTCAAATACACACGAGAGCTTGAATCCCATCCAATCGTATTGTGGAAATTGTCTATTCTATAAATTGGAGTTACAGTGTCGGGACTAGCGTTTTCAATATTGTCTTTGGGTGCTAGTTCCTTTCGAGCCGCTCCATCGCGAGTTTTACAGTTCAAACCGGGAATGGCAGACCATAAACGACTCAGCAGAAATTTGGTAACGTAATCACGACCTCAGCAATTTAAGGGGCACGAGTACTCTTCAGTTTCTTCTTTAATACATTAGGAAATTTATTTTGCTTCAGGGACTAAATGAAAATGTTAATACTTGTTCCTCCTGTCTTCTGTAGATGCTAAGAAGACGTTTCAAAGCCTCGAGGTGCTTTTCAGCATTAATTTACGACTTCACTTTAACCCGTAAGGGGTCCGCAATCTCTTCCTTTTATCTTAATCCGGAACAATTTAATCCCGTTAAAATTTGAATAAGTTCATTCGTTTCTTAATCTATCTATGAGGCAATATTAGAAAAGGTATAAGTCGTATAACACCAAGTAACATAAACCTGTGGCTGTAAGTAGCCCTGTATAATATAAGTCTTGGCAAAAAGCTAAGAGTTTCTACCAATTAGAATTAATTGCAAAAAGGCAGTTTTATACAACCAACAAACTATATTGTCTTCCGTTTCTGCGATTATCACTCATTATAATAAAACAACTTAAGGGTGAATCAACTGTTAGACCCACACTTTTGACGTCTCTGGCGTTACCGAAAATGTCTCTGGAGTTACCAAGAAATAGAACTTCTAATAGGATATTTTTCAATTTATTAGCTTTAGTATTCAATGTTCTAACATACACCATAAATTTAAACATAGACAAACCATAATTTAAAAGCCTTATTTTACAACGAAAAATAAAAGTTGCGGAGAGTGTCGTGTGGGTAAAAAAGTTGATTGACCCTTAAACGGATTCAGTTGCGTATATTACTTCATTTTTACGCCCTTACGATGCGTAATCCTTTTCAGCGTTCGTGGTCGCGGGTAGTCTACCCGCGACCCGCGATTTAATCCGTTTAAGTTGTTTTATTACAACAAACTCCTGCTAAACATCATTAAGAAAGCATCTCGCGGATTACCCCAAGCGCCAGTAAGTTTAGACGAGTAGCTTGCATTCGTTGTCAAGCAAATAATCACCTTGGTGTTTCATAACAAGCTCTATTTTAGTGTGTACACCATATCAAATGCAATCCGTCTAGGTTCTAGTCATTAATTTAGTACCTTTATGACGTGAACTTGTTAAATAATTATGGAAGGATTACAGTTTTATAAATATAAATCATTCTGGCTAAACATCAATCTTCTAAAGTAAATTAATGTAAATCTATTAAGTACGTATTTGTAATGCAATAAATTAAGCTCATCTCTGGGACGAGACCTTAATTAATTTCTGTAACTCAATATACTGTCCGTCTCATTAATAATTTCAGCACATGCGCCACTAGGGATCCTTTCATCTTGTCTAAATACTAGTATACAACAAGACATCATCGGAACCTGTGCTGCCTTGAACGTTCACGGTTCATGTCTTTCTGTAACTAACTACATAGGTTGACGTAATGCTTTCCGGTCACGAACCATCTACATGAGATGTAGCTTATTATTTGTAATATGTCATAGGCCCCTTGTGCCACATTACCGGATTTAACCTTTAGTAAAGTATATAAGTGAACCATAGTACGTTACTTATCTAGGGCGGTAAAACAAAGAATGTCTCGGATCGCAGGTATTTGACGCCCGAGCCGAAGGCACTGTTTGTGTAAAATACAAGTACAATATTATACTAGTACATCATTAATTTTAATGATCGGTATTCGGTACAGCCAGCCACGTTATCTTTGCCTCAGACATGGCACAGGCATTTTATCAGATGCACAAAGAATTGATATCGTTTGAAAATCTCATGGTTAAGTACGAGTGAATAAGTATGTCCCTTTGTAAGATAATGGTGAAGCGACTAAAATAAAAAAAGAAATATTCCATTATCATGCTCCAAAATTTCGGGTTTCAAAATGTCCCTGCGTAACAATGGAAAATGGACTTAACATCACCGTCTTATAGCACCTTTAAAGTTTTCAGGATCTCCCGATCCCTTATCGTAAACATGTATACCGCAGGCCACAAACTGAATAAACTGCCCGTTTTCTTTTTATTATTTTAGTGAATGCGAGGAACGGAATTATTTGCATGTTTTTAACCATTAACTCCGGATTATCGTCCATTAGAGTCTGTGCGGAAAGAGAATAGGATTAATTTTGGGGGGCGCTGTAATGCTTTTCTACCGTATGTGCCGTATTTTCTGTTCTGTGGCCATACTGGTTAGGTTAGTTCCGTTTTTCGCCACGCCTATTCTCTTTCCGCACAGACTCTACTAGAGTAATCGCTTCTGTAAGTGTTTATTTTTTCTATATTTCATTACGAAAATCTATTTATTTAACAGACACTACGAGTACGAGTTATAAAAGCGAACTGGCCGGCAAAATTATAGTCACTCATTCGTTCATTAATTAATTACCTTTTTTGCAATATATTCAGGAAAATATCAGGCCTCTTTGTGCAATATACCCAGAGTTCCTATTACATTCGCGCCTAAGTAAAGCACCTATTAATGTAAACGATATAACGATGAAATTGATGACAAAATGTGTCCTTCTTACGTTAAATACTATATTAAAAAGTCATAAGTAGTGCGGAACACTTTCTTCTACATTAACGCGTTGTGTTGAATTTGTAGGCCTCTAAGATCGAGATAAAAATTTACGGTTTATTCAATAAAAGCTACTAATGGTTCGGGTTTACAGCGGCCATTCTGCTGTAATGGCTTATTTTATGCTTTGCTCACCTTTATACCTGGGTGGTGCTGTAGAGGGTCTTTGTAATGCACGCATTTAGATCATGTCGATTCAGGTTTCAATAATCTCTATTTCCTATAAGAAGCATAAATTTCGTTTGCATTATAGATGCTCACTTGTTTGCAGTCTCGACGCACCGCAACGTTTTACTGTAACGCAACTGACAGACTGTTTGAGAACGGGGTCTTTTGGAGGAACATCTCGTTTTGCAAGATGATTCCTAGAGCTAAGCCGTGCCAGTGCAATCCTTATGTACAAGTTTGTGGAAATTAGAGCAGTTAGCCGTTCCAAATATTCAAATTTAGAAAATTTCGCAGTCAATGATGTTTTCTAAAACACTTACTTACGAAATTAAGAAGAGAACCATATTGATTGAAGTAACATGCCTAGCTAATACTAATTATTTGTTTTGTGGTAGTGGCTGTATAGTAATGCTAATAGAGCCAAACACTATTTCTGTATTCAGTGTTTTTTCTGGTTTATTTATTGGTCAGTTCATCATTAAATTCATTAATCATTACTTGACCCAAATTTTAGGAATAAAATTTTACCTATTAATGGCATTATTTTTTCTCAACGAACCAAAATGAAACTCACACACATAAGTGTCGATTGCGTGCCACAGGCCGCTTTCTACAGCGACGGCCAAAAATAAATCGGCTTTATAATGACATTTTATTTACAATTCGCTTTATTTATATTTGGGATATTTGGGGTTTTCATTCAGGTTCACGACAGCAATTATTCATTTTTTTATTATTTTTACAATAAAACGGCCTTTCATCGTGTAAGGAGTAAAAATCGTGAAAGTTTAAATCTATATAATATTAATTTGAGTTTATTAGATCAGGAGGTTGCTCTAAATTATATAACCCTCGCTTAAATCGCTATCTTTTGGTTCTTAAAACGGAGGGCGGTGCCCTGAACACAAATCTGTCACTAACTCTGAGTTAACCTGCTGCGGTCCGATGATATAGCCTTATCAGTGCGCCTTATCATTCCTAAAAAGTAATGACAAGAAAATTACAATTTTTGTGCCATTCGATAATGGTCACTGTACAAATGTGCAGTAGGGCAGAAAATATAATGAGATTTATTGAAAGAGTCAGAACAGAGTTAACGTGCACCGTAGTATAGGTATAAGGAATTTATAACATTAAAAAAAAAACCCGTCAAGTGCGAGTCGGACTCGCGCACCGAGGGTTCCGTACAAACTCGTAAGTAGATACGTGAATAGTTCAAGAAAAACTGTATGGCGGTTAGCTTAGTAGAAGCAAATAAGTATGTGTACGATTTTTGAAAATCTCTAAAAAACGATGCAATTTAGGAAAACCGTTTTATTTTTCCTGTAATATTTAGGATGACATTAATAAGTGGTAATTATTACAGATTTTTCTGTTCAGTAACTTCGGAGATAATAGGGGGGGAATGGTATTTTTTTGAACGTTTTTGGTCATAAATCAAAAAGCACAAAATAAAAAAAAATAAAAAAAATGGTTTTGGAATCTACAAATCAAGCCCTTTCATTTGATATCCCACTCGATATAATAGCTCTACTTTTGTTTTTCCACATCCCATTTCGGACCCCTTTAAAAAAAAAGTAAAAAAGGTATAAGATTTTTTTTCTATCCAGTAGGCTCGAGTTAGTGATTTTTAATACTATTCCAAATTTCAAGTCGATAGGATCAGTAGATCCTGAGATATCTTGCTGTGAGAGACGAACAGACAGACAGACAGACAGACAGACAGACAGACAGACAGACATAGTCGCACCATAAGGGTTCCTTTTTTACCATTTTGGTACGGAACCCTAAAACTGAAATAAATAATGGGAAAGGACGTTAACACCGCCAGGTGACTTTGATCTGACTCTTACAACTTGCTGAAAACGCACCAGTGAATCCCTTTTTGTATATTGCGCATAAGTATAATAAGTACTACTGAATGAATACTACAATAGTTAGTCCATTTTATTATCCTTACTTTTTGGGAACGATAAGGTGTACCTACTGATAAGGCCATAGCAACGGAGCACGACGGGTTAGTTTCAAGTTAGTGACAGATTTGTGTTCAGGGGACCGTCCTGCGTCGCATGGACCAGAAGTTAGTCACTTTTGCCATGGTTATCTTATATGCTGCGACCAACAGTTCTCATATAGAAATTGGGTTGTGGGTAACGAAAGCTGATGATATTGCTCTATTCCCTACCTTTTTATCCCGTTTCATATGGTGGTATTACCATGTTTTCCTTTGTGATATAATGCCAATATTTGTTAATTTCTCGTCGCAAACAGAGCTACGAGTACAATTCTTGTAAATTTAATGATACACATGAATTCCTACTCCGAGCATAAACCCGCCTAATGCCGCACAAAGTACTTCAGACTGGATACATAAAGAGGCATCTCAAGGAAATCCTCGTAGATTGTTTCGTGTAGTCGGCAGTGCTACACAAAAGAAGTAAGTATTGTTTTATTATTTGGTGTCTCCAAGTTGGTCCTGACATAAATACTGCCGTCCTATGACTAAAACTAGACTAACCGCTATGTAGATGTATAGAGGTTAGTCTAGTTTTAGATATCGGACGGCAGAATAATACTCAGGAAATCAGACGCCTACAACGCCGGGAGCCTTTCCATATTTGGAAATCTTCTCGCAGACTTGGCGTAATGAAACATTTTGACTCTTATTGTGAATCTGACGAAATTAGCCATATTGTTTTCCAAATGAACTGCCTTTACCAGCTTGCTGAAACAATACTCTAATTAAATATACGCGAAAATAATTTTGGATAAAACATTTCCATCGTGAATCAAAGTTTTTATAAATGTTGACATCAAATCAAACCACTGTTTGTTGGCCGTGTTTTATTTCAACATTTACGTTCAACTTGGCCCAAATATAGCACATGAAAATTATTTTTCCCTGCATACGATGTTGATGCCCGTTATTCAATTCTAAAGAACCGAGTATCAAAGCGTATATTGTAAACATTGCATTTTGTAGGATTATTGGTAAGCCAAGCTGAAAGTCTTGACGTATTAGTTTTCTAGAAGTCTTGTTATATAGACTATTGTATTCTGTGACAAATGGAGCGAAGATGAGACATTCTTCTAACAAACCACGCCAGCACTAAAAGTGACGTCTCATAAATATTTATGGTGTATTCAAGCAAGCAACATTGTCAGCGTGGTTGCGACGATATTTACATAAAAATATATTTCAGTATCTACCTATATTAAGTAAATAATGATACCAATTATAATAACAAACAAGGTATTTCAGTACCGGTAAACATCTTAGGTTAATTTAAGCAGTTTACCATTTGAAATGTACCAGACCCAGAGTGATCAAATCCCGCTAATTTTATAATATAAATAGGTATATGAAAGCGAACCTTAGCAGCATTACTTGACTAGCAGGCCTTCAATATTTAGTATTCATTACGGCCCTTTGCGTAGGTACTTAAGTGTTTTGGTACCTAATCCCGTGAAGAATAATTTTGTGACGAAAATAGCTCCGGGGACACCCAATGCGGGTAGACCAAGTGGTCCTATTCAGAGCTCTGTCATTTATCTGGATAAGTACTCAACCTAAATTATGTGCTAGCTACTTACGGGCTGATAATGTTGCTACTTGATTTAGGTAGGTCGACCGTCATATGAGTATTGTACTAGGGTCGTTTTAAAAAAATATGGCTGTAGTTAAGACTTAATTTAACAACTGTTAATCTTGTTCATTTGTGTAATGAAAGTTAACCATATAAATTGTATGGTTACTTTCGGTACACAAAAAAACAAGTTTACATTTTGTTAAAATAATTCCTTAACAACGGACATTTTTTGAAGACGACCCACTATGTGATATTTTTTTAGTATTTATCTCATGGAACAAAATGTAATTGAAATACGGGTAAGCTACAGTTTATCCTTTTAAAACGAAGTGACAGTCGCGTGCTGGCCCTCGTACGTGCTTTGCTTGAAAAAAGTGTAATGAAATGTTTTGTAACTTTTGAAAGAGATTGTTACTGAAACGAGCTAACGATTGAATTCACATTTTTATAATTTTGTTATAGCTGATTTCAACTCGTCCGTCGTGTTCGAATCTAGTATTGAAATGGTTTGTTGAGTACAGATTTGCATGTTTAGAAATTGTATACGACTCAGATAATGTTGACTTTTCTTGTAATGCTAGCACATAGAAGTGAATAGAATACGAGAAGAATAAACACTTATTTCTGCATAAATAAAAACGACTTATTAAACATTTAGTACGTGTAACACAAAGGTAATTCGAGTCGGTCAGTTTTCCGTACAAACATACAGAGGGTCATTGTTTTGTTTGTATCCACGGCATCAGTTATGTTTAAATTGTGTTTTATTTTCTAGCTTGATTAATTTTATTTGCCCGAGTTGACATGAAAACTCATAAAGCCAAATATATACATATAATTTTAGTAAAAAAACTTTTAGTTTCAAATTATGCTAAGAGATGGCGCTGACAGTTAAAGCGCCAATTGTACACAAAATGTAAAATAATACACATTTATAAACATAGGTAATTGATGCCTTGGAAGGAAACGATGTTTGTATGGAAATCCGACCGACTCGAATCACCTTAAATGATCTGAATATTAAACTAAAAAAAAACTGGCAAATACTTATGGTGTGACTCGAGTGCACGCGGTACTTTTATTGGACTATACGGCTTACAGTTAAATGTTGTTTATAGTTTTCACATTAAATGTTATTTACTAGCTTCACATCACTTTGCTAATGCGGATTAGCAAAGTGATGTGAAGCTAGTAAACGCTGAAAAAAAGCGATGTTTTTAGCGGTAAAAACATAGTTTTTTTCAGCGCAGCAAAGTAACATTTAGCTAACTTAGTAGGTATCTTAATATGGATTTCTGCAAAGTAACATTTGAAGCAATTAATTACTTAAATATTACATTTCTAATGGAATAAGGTTGAAGTAGGATATGCAGATAGAAATAAATGTAGCTAAATAGTAATAATATTAATACTTCAGAAAATACTCGCATATTAGTGTATAGTCGCACTACGTTAAGTTTGCAGAGGTCGAAAAAAGCTTTTATTAAAACATATAAGTATATACATGGCAACATGGAGAAACTACAGCAAGAGGATTATTTAATATTGGTATTTGGCAATAATTCTTCCCTTTATTACATAACTAGCGACCCGCCCCGGCTTCGCACGGTGTTTCTCTATTATATTATGCATGTATTATACATATAAACCTTCCTCTTCAATCACTCTATCTATTAAAAAAAACCTCATCAAAATCCGTTGTGTAGTTTTAAAGATTTAAATAAATAAATAAATAAATTCATTTTTATTTCAAGTAACCACAGACTCATAAAATTTTGTTAGTAATAAATTAACCTTAAAAATAAAGATGTTAGTTGTAGTTCTTACATTATACATTGTTGTCTCGACAAGTGCATTTAAGCATACATAGGGACAGGGAAAGCGACTTTGTTATGTAGTGATGTACATACCTACTGAAATAAATATCTGGGTCAGTCTTGCACGCATCGATCTAGTTCCAACGAAACTAAGCGATTTGTTCAAGGGTCTTGGATAATTTCTATGTATTTATACTAAATAGATCGATTTGCGCAAGACTGTCCTGAATGTTTATTTCAGTGGGTATAATTATACTATAATTATACTTATTAAACGGAAAGATATTTGCTCTAGTTACCCGCTTACTAAACATATGACATAAAAATGTACCACCAACATTTTTTCAAATATATTTCATACTCTATCATTATCTTAATGAATGAATTATGTTATTTACAAAGATACGTAGGAAGTATGTCATGCGTAAAATAAAAACGGACTCTAATGGAGCTTGCATTTCAGTCCTATATTTTCCCCAACAGCTAGCCAGCGACGTATTTTAAATTCTACGGAGGAAACTCGCTCTTTCGCCAGTGGAATTACGATTAGTAGATAAGTTCGTCGCCGGCAAAGCGTTCTTGGCAGTGGTGCAGGTATTTTTATTTTAGTGCGAGATATCACACAGAACAGATGTGAGGAAATTATTTACTAATTTTGTCAACGTGAATTTGGTAGGTAACATATTTCTGATCCTATACGATTCTAAACCGCGAAAGCTGTTCTGCCGTCCTAGTCTAAAAGGCGACTTTTTGCTATGGAAGTTTATAGTAAAAAGTCGCCTTTTAGACTAGGACGGTATCTGTACAACTGCGGCGTTTGACTACATGTTTGCTCTACTATATCTCGAGAGCTTAGATGACTCAGGATGGGAAGAAATGACATTATGAGACATTTCATTTATTTCTCTACATCTGCACTTCATGACATCTGTAGGCCTCGCTAACGAGAATAAGCGCCTCGCCTGCCGAGGCCGCGTCCGCGGCTCGCGTGTGTTTTGTTGCGTGTTCTAAAACAACAGGTGCTACTATATTGTTTTCAGCTGGAATAGCTTGAATTTGAAACGTGTTCACGACAGATTTGTTATGGCTTTGTATATGTGTTTGGTGTGTATTTTTAGTCTGCCAAAGCAAAACAATTACGGGTGTCAAATTTTTATTTTTGTATAAGAATACTATTGAATGCATCGAAATATAATGTATAGAACGATAACGCCGAACAAAATTGACGTGGAAACTTGCCCCATAACGCCCACTTTTTAAAATCCCTATCCTATGTACCCGTCCTATGTACCTACCAAGGGGACTTGATAATCAACGTCGTAATTACTATGTTTGAGTCTAAAGTCATTTGGTTGGATTGGTTACAAACGTACTGACGTGAGAAATTCATTTGACGCTGTAGTTTTTCTTAAGACTTACTTAAATCTGGTCAAATATTTTTAATCTTGACGTGAATGATGTAATACAAGAGCGATACAGTCATTGACAATTTATTAAATTCATATATATTTTTGTATAATTCTGAATAATATTCCTTTTGACATTAATTTGATCATCTTATTTTATACTGTTATAAGGTTGAAGAAACGACATGGGTTTCCATAAAAGATCATAAAAACTAAGCGATACAGTCATTGACAATTTATTAAATTCATATATATTTTTGTATAATTCTGAATAATATTCCTTTTGACATTAATTTGATCATCTTATTTTATACTGTTATAAGGTTGAAGAAACGACATGGGTTTCCATAAAAGATCATAAAAACTATGAAATATACCGCCTGGATCTTGAGGGCTGAAATTTCATGTTTTTCTATATTTACTGCCATCTGGGCCAATTTAATCCATGTTTGGTACAAGTTGAGCCGGATATTCAACCATAGTCAGGTATCTAGGTTATGTAGGTACGTATTTTTTACTTGACTACGGCAAAGCAAGCGACCTAAAAGTGAAATTAGAACCACGTCTGATTAGATAGATACCGATTAGATAGATAGATAAATTAGATAGATAACGTACCGTACAATTTGGGACTGCAGTGAGTTTTAGGATGTGTCTTCCAGTTTTGAAAATAACATAATCTTTGTCTTTAAAATGGGTGCTGCAAATTCTACTATATTGTCGCGCTTTTCTTGACGCACAGCAGCAATCCAAGCAGCACGACGTTCTTCATTACGAGGAAAGCTTCAAAATATATACAGCTCTAATTTAATTTATACTAATACAAAGATTAAGCTAACGGCTACGAGGGTAATATCGTTTAAAAATTAGTGAAAAAAAAATCTTTTTTTTGTCCACAATTTATATTGCATAACGTCGGCCATGACATTTTAGTATGGGAACATTTAAATCACATTAACTTACTAATGAAAATAAAGCCTCGTTTCACACCCGAGTGGCTCCTACACCAATACACAGTACAACTCGGTATTGTTGCAGCTGCATCACACTTTGGCAAACAATAAATATTTATTATTAACATAACTTAACCGTTTGACATAATGTCCGAATGTTGACTGCTAGCCGGTTTTGTACCAAGTATTAGTCCGCCCCCTTTGTACTAAATTGCGTGGGGCTGATTTTTAGCGTCAGTTACGTTTCCATACTTACTTATTATATTTCGATGATTGAATGTTGACGAAAAATGATGTTTCGCTTTGTATTTATTAAGTTTTACTTACTATATATCAGCAAAGCAAAATATAAATAAATCCTTAAAATGTAAATGGCATCAATATTTCTCCCCGTCCCTGAAAGTAAGTTGTCACCGTTTCACTCGACGGGCCGCTTCGTGAATACTAACAACAGCATACAGCCAACTACGGTTCGCTCGTACCTACTGTATTTTTTTCTTATAACAGACATTAGCTGGAAGATCTTCACCTTTTTGTACGTGACTGGCCCAAGAGGATATAAACACAAATAAAACTACATTTTACGATTCTCCGAATCGAATAAAGTTTAGTGTGGTTTAGTAAAGCGGCATTTTTGGTTGATAACTTGCTACATTGAGTAGGTAAAACTGGGCTTATCCCCGGCCTATAAATTCTAAAGGAAATTTAAAATCGAATGCCATTTTATGAAGTTATAACATACAGAACGTAACTGTTAAATATGATATGATAAATTATTTTTCCTGGAAGAAAGTAATTAAAAGTGTTATAATTTAAAACGTTGAATGACCATTAAACCGTATAAAAGAACATTCGACGGTATTATAAATAATGATATCAACAGGAAAGAACATTAAACGTCTATAAACAGCACGGAATTTCATTATGTTCATAATTAAGATGAGATTATGCTGCGGATAGAAAAAAAAACCGTCAAGTGCGAATCGGACTCGCGCACCTAGGGTTTCGTACAAACTCGTAGGTAAGTAGATACGTGAATAGTTCAAGAAAAACTGTTCGGCGATTAGTTTAGTAGGAGCAAATAAGTATGTGTTACTATTTTTGTAAATTTTATTATATTTTCTAGTTGACTCCCAAAAGGTAGCCCCCATGATTAAAATTCATATATTTTCGTGACATGTACGTGTTTGGGTCATTAACCTTCAGTGGCGTGGCGTAAAAGATATCCTCGGGCAGGCAATATCATATTATTAATATCATCCTGAATATTAAAGGAAATTTGCATCATTTTTTAGAAATTCACATAAATCGTAATACAAACATTTAATTAATAATAAATAAGATCATTTAAATTCTGCTAATTTAGATTTAACAAATTTGTACGCCATTAGGCAAAACACAGAGCTCTGTATTTTTAACATAAGACCTGTATTTGTATTACCTGTGATTTACAAATAATAAATTCTATTCTATTCTATTCTAAACTAATTTTGTCCGTTATAACTAAACTAACCGCGACCTATGTCGATGTAAGGGGATAACAGTTTTACAAGAGCAAAGTTATGTTTGTCTCTCAATGCAGTTTATCTTGAAGTATTTAATATATTTTTTGATTAGTGCAGGTAACAAAGTGTAAACTAATAATTACAAAGACATGAAATGCGTGATAAATACAAACTATAAGTTTGTACGGAACCCTCGGTGGGCGAGTCGGACTCGCACTTGACCGGCTTTTTTTTTCTTCTGATGTACGGATCGCTTAAAAATTAAGAAATGTATCTGTTAAGTAAATTAATCACGTGATATTTTATTCAGATTATACACGAATTACACGATCGTTCGCGAAGTTGGTATTCTGAAACTTTCCAAAAACTTACCTACACTTCATAATTAGTTAATGCACATATAGTATGTACACTTTAGCGCTGCGCTCTTCAAGTTTAATTACAACCCTTTTGCTGAAATTTCATAGAGCTTCATCCATCTGTCTGTCATTTCAACCGTTTCCTCTTTTCACTCACTAATTGCATTGAAACTTGTCCCAGTGTACTTGGCAAAGTTTTTAACAACGCGAATTCGTCTATCCCTATCCGACTAATGGTGTTTTGTCGAGTGTGAGAGAGAGGTCGCTACTTTGTAAAACTCCAAATGCGGTTTAAAAGCCGTCCGGTTTCATTGTTCGTGTTACGTTTTGTTGCCTTGCTTTTAAAATAATCAGGTTTCGCGTTTGTTGAAATGAAAGCAATAAAACTATTATGTTTATTGTACAGTCACCGACAAAAACATATGATGAAGTCTAGCAAGCATAAGGTACCTGACACGACCTTATTGCTTAACAAATAGAGTAGTGTTACATATTTTTGCATGGCCCGTTTCATCAATAATATAAATGCTTTGACTGATCGCAGTCAAAGCATTTATATTTTATGACCACGAAGTTTTTTTAAAAGAGTTGAAATACTGATTGGTTTTGATTGGTCTGAACACTTAACCTTATTCATAATAAAGTCCTGCACCAACTAAAGTCTCTGCTTTACCCAATGGTTGACTGGTAGCGAGTGCGTTTAAAGGCATTAAGTCCGCCTATTGTATTTTTTATTAAGTTTAAATAAATATGTCGTGTCTTCCCCTGCGGAATCACCATCTTCTTGGCCAGGCATGGCCTGCGCGACGAAATAACACTCGATAACACAAGCTCAGGTATTTATTTTCACAAATCAGAAATAATAACAACAAAAACTTTGATGATTAATCGGATACAAATCGATTAGTTTGGAAACGCGGTGTGTTCGTCGCAGAACTAGCTCAACGTGCGTCTTCGCCAAGCGCTCAACCCAGAATGTCCACGTGACGTTCCGTTTCCATTCGTCTCTCGTGATTCGGTTGGCCAACCTGACACTTCCGCTTGTCAGGTTCGCCAACCTAACCGTTGCTAGTTCTGCGTCGACCGCACCCAAGCTTACTGCTTGACGTTTCCAAGAACGCCAATAGATGGCGTGGTAATCTAACAGGAATGATTTGATCGACACTCAAAATAGATGGCGCTGTATCAGCGGGCAATGATTAACATCGTGTTTCTTAAATTTACTACTTGGCGCCACTATAGGCACTCAGCGACACGGCCATCTTGACATCTCACACGTCCTCGTGTGACGAACCTGGAAGAGGAAAATAAATTTGCAACAATAATTGTTTACAATCTCGGCCAACCTGACCAGTTATATAGAGTGTTATTTTAGGTGACCAATGTGAAGTTGGTCGTGTTCTGAATGCCATATTTAATTTATCTCATTTGCATTATTTATAGTCACTGTAAAGTCCCTACTTTAGCAAGGTAAAAGTAGCGACGGTCTCAAATTTTACACAGTGAAAATCACACAGATAAATGGTATCTAGTGTCTCATGGACAATCCTCAAGGGCGACCGATGTACACCTTTACTAAGTGACCCCTGGAGAGCCCCTAAGGACGACCGACATTCGCCTCCATCCGGCTTTTCCTGGACAACCCTCGGAAGCAACCGATAGTCACTATGACAAGCGACTCCATGGACACCTCTTCCAAGGGTGACCCCGACAATTACATACCATTTACTCTTGGACAGCTACATATTAGCCTCCGATATCATATTAACTTATCGTTATTAACTAAAACTGTAATAATCAATACACTTAAAAAAAAAAAAAATCTTAAGGAGAAGTCAACTCTGAGATGAAGCGTCTGGTTGTGTCAGAATTGTCAGATTCTTCGATATCGTCGAGTGTGAGGCTACTGTCAGGCATTTTTCGTAGTCTGTCATGAGCGTACTTGTACGTTCGATTGGAGTTAAGGGATTTTAGGACGTAGCGATTACCTTCTAAAATTTCAGTGACTCTGAAGGGGCCCTTGTATTTGGGGTCGAGCTTTGTTTGGTTCCGTTCCTCATTTTGAAGTAGTACAAACTCTCCTACAGAAAACGGATTCAATTTGGCCTTTGTTTTGTCAAATCGTGTCTTATCATATTTAGCCCCCTTCTCTATGTTTTCCATCGCTTCAGTTCTAATTTGGTCGACGTCAACTTCGCGTTCTTCGTTATCTACGGACATAAGGGACAAAGGCCTGGCGACTTTTCCTATAAGTAGTTCTAATGGACTGTATTTTGTAACCCGATTGTGGGTGCAATTCATTGCAAGTTGTACGTCAAGTAGAGCATCTTGCCAGGAGCGATTAGAGGTTTCCGCTGCCGTCAGCATATTTTTAAGGGTACTCATCACGCGTTCTACTTGGCCGTTTGCTCTAGCGCTACCCGTTGCAATTAGATGCAATTTGATATTATTGGTGTTGCAGTACTCTTTGAATTCTTTACTAGCGAAGCAACGACCTTGATCGGCGATCACTCGCTGTGGCGCTCCAAATAGTGAAACACTATATTTGAGTGCTCTTATGCTGCTCGTCGTGTCGATGTGCAGGGAATGGTGAAGCAACACGTACTTAGTAAACGCGTCAATGAGAACAAATACGTACTCTTTTTTGTCGTTTTTGCCGCTTAGCTTCCCTGTCGCGTCAATATGTACCGTGTGCCAAGGTATTCCTATTTTTGGGATCGGGTGCATTTCTGCTTGTACTCGACCCGAGTGAGACTTGGAAACCTTGCAGGTTATACAATTTTCAACGAACCTTTTCACGTACTTGGACATGTTTTCGAACCAGTATAATTCGAAAACCTTTTCCAGTGTCTTTTGCCATCCTAAATGCATTAGACTTTCATGTACATTGTTTATGATCGACCAGCGAAGCGAGCGAGGTATAATGGGCAAAGAACGGGTCTTACCTTGTCGTTGTATTTTACGATGCAGGATGCGGGATTTCAGTTCGTATGTATTTGCGATTTCTCTAGAAAGCCTATTTTCTTGCAATTCTGTTACCAACTTACTCAGTTCAGCATCCTGCTGTTGTTCTGCGAGGAGCCAGTTGTCTGACAAGTCAGTGAAGTCTATTCGTTTTGGCTCTATCTTGTCCACCTCAATGGAGGGTTCGTCGGGCAGGGGATTTCTAGAGAAGAAGTCTGCATGAGACATGCGTTTACCGTCGACGTGAATAATATCAAAGTCAAAACTTTGGAGAAACGCCCACCACCTGTGGACTCTCGGAGTTAAGTCGACCTTCTTTCGTGTAGCTCGAAGAGAGCTGCAATCGGTGACCACCAAGAATTTGCGACCGTGTAAATAATGCCTGAAATGCTTTACTGCGTTGACTACTGCCAGAGTTTCCAACTCGTAAGAGTGGTATTTCGACTCTGCAGGAGTCGTGCGCTTGCTAAAATAGGCAATGGCATGTAATTTACCGGTTTTCCTCTGCATAAGAACAGCACCATATCCAATTGCACTTGCGTCTGTATGCAACTCTACCTCCAGATCTGGGTCGAAGATCATAAGCGCTTGCTCGTTTGTCAGGCTCGTTATAATTTTCTGCCTTATTGCTTCATGATCCGACTGCCAGTTTAGCTTACCATTACCAGCTGTTAGGGCGTATAATGGTGCCATAATTTGGGAGAACTGCGGTACAAACTGCCGAAAATAAGAGGCCAAGCCAATAAATTGTCGCAGCTGTCTTACAGTTTCCGGGGGCGGTAGAGCAGTCAATGCCTCAATCTTGCGTGGATTTGGGCGTACCTCACCCTGACTGACCTCAAACCCTAAGTACTCTACCTTTTGTTTTAAGAATGCACACTTTTTGATGTTCAAGGAAAACCCTTTCTCAGCGAGCACTCTAAGTACTATCTTCAACCGGTCGAGTGCCTGATCCACAGTATCAGCCACAATTAAGACATCATCCATGTAAACGACAACGAAGGTGTTTACAAGATCACCCAGGGCCTTTACGATAGCGCGCTGGAACACGGAGGGTGAATTGCGGAGGCCAAAAGGCATTGCAAGGTATTCGAATTGGCCTTCAGGAGTGACGAACGCTGTACGCTCAATGGATTCGGGTGCAATAGGGATTTGGTGAAATCCTGAAGCCATGTCTAAAATGGTAAAGAAGTGTCCGCCGTGCAGTTTTGCAATTTGATCTGATATCAGAGGCAACGGGAACCTATCCGGTATTGTATTATCGTTCAACTCACGATAGTCCACACACATTCTATCGGAGCCATCTTTCTTTTTAACGAGGAGAATGGGGCTCGCGAATGGTGAGGAACTGGGCCTGATGATGTTGGCTTTGAGTAACTCATCGATTTTATTGCGGACGATCTGTCTCTCTTCAGGGCTTAATCGGTAGGGACGACGGTTCACGGTTTTGTGAGGGTCTTTGAGACGAATTTGCATCGGTTCAGTATCTGCGCGAGTAGTAGGCACTCCAGCAGTGAATGAACCCTCGAAAGATTGCAATGTCTCGATCAGTAGCTGTCTTTTCTCCAGAGGGATGTCAGTGTTTATTGACTCGAAATCGATTGCGTTATTCGCAGGGATAGAGCAGGACTCCACTACTTTTTGTTTCGCAAAGTGAAGTTTGTCGGATGTCATGTGGATAGCTAGGCCTTGGGCTAAAACTTCCCGGCCGATCATTATATCATGGCGCAAATAGGGATCTGGCAGGACATGAAAAAGAATCTCTACGAAAATGTCGTCAATTGCTACAACAGTCAGTATTTGCGTGGTGGAGTTTACGGAAGTCTGTCCAATACCAGTCATGGTCACAACATTAGAAAGTCGTTTTCCTTTAAATTTACAAGCAACGGATTCCTTAATTAATGAGCACTCCGCTCCCGAATCATAATAGAATGGTAAACGCTCACCAGAGTGTTGCAGATGTCCCGTAGGGTAGTCCACGATGCACAGGTCAACTCGCTTCTTCTTGGGGGCAGTGGCTTCACTACTGCTTCCCTCCTGGCTTCTCTTCTTCGGACAGTTACTGGCGAAGTGACCCTGTCCTCGACAGGTGAAGCAGACGACCGGCTTATCTCCAGGTGGGTCCTTAGCGTCAGCGTCGGTCTTCAGTTGTTTGTCTTTCTGGGTCATTTGTCTCTTCAGGAAGCAATCAAAAGACTTGTGGCCGAATTTGTGACAGTAGTAGCACTTGACGATAGTGGCTGAACTCGCTGTGCTGGTCCGGGTTTTCTTATTTTCAGGTTCATCGTTATCGTTGTTTGATGGGGCTTTCCTTTTTAAGAACGATACTGCCTTAAGCTCCTTTTGCAATTGACTTCGCTCTTTAATATCGGTCGTAAATGACAGTCGTTGAACACGTGGCTCGAAGCGGGAAACGTGAGCTAACACTGTAGCGATGGCTATTTGTTCGGTAGTCAATCCATTCCATCTTGACATAATAGATGACATCAAACTAGACGCGTACGCAGCAAGGCATTCTTTATCGTCAGGTTTTCTGTTGTTAAGATTGATTAAAAAGGAAGCAGTTGTTTCCGAATAATCGTACCTTGCGATAAAGAGCTCTTTGAAGTCACTCCAATTCATTCCGGGATAGGCGACCGTTGAAAGCCACGTTGAAGCATGCTTCTTTAATGCACGGCTTAAAGCCATCATCAAAGCCGTTCCATGACATTGTGGGTCATCGATGCACATATCCGCCGTAGATATCCAGGCTCTCGCATCGACATCTTGCTTGTCTGGATCAAAATCAGGAAGTCGAATATCTCTCAACGTAGATGGCTGCGCCTTGTTTAATGTTTGCAATAAAGCCATGAAATTTCGATTCTGTTGTTCCATCAGCAATCGCCATTTTTGATCACTTCTGCGTCTGGCCGGCAAACGTGGAGAATGGTGTCCTGTCCCCATTTCTGATGTCGTGTCTTCCCCTGCGGAATCACCATCTTCTTGGCCAGGCATGGCCTGCGCGACGAAATAACACTCGATAACACAAGCTCAGGTATTTATTTTCACAAATCAGAAATAATAACAACAAAAACTTTGATGATTAATCGGATACAAATCGATTAGTTTGGAAACGCGGTGTGTTCGTCGCAGAACTAGCTCAACGTGCGTCTTCGCCAAGCGCTCAACCCAGAATGTCCACGTGACGTTCCGTTTCCATTCGTCTCTCGTGATTCGGTTGGCCAACCTGACACTTCCGCTTGTCAGGTTCGCCAACCTAACCGTTGCTAGTTCTGCGTCGACCGCACCCAAGCTTACTGCTTGACGTTTCCAAGAACGCCAATAGATGGCGTGGTAATCTAACAGGAATGATTTGATCGACACTCAAAATAGATGGCGCTGTATCAGCGGGCAATGATTAACATCGTGTTTCTTAAATTTACTACTTGGCGCCACTATAGGCACTCAGCGACAAATAAATCATGTAAAAAATTCTAGCTAGGGAATTACATACTTCTTGTTGTTATTTGGAATTACTCTACTTACTTGGTTACTTGGGTAACCGTTCAAAGTTTATTAGGTATATCTCGAAGTTTGAATCAATTGAAAACTTTTCGTCCTTTGGGAACAATATTATTTCTACAACTTATCAATCTTCGGGAAGTTAAAGGGATAAACTAAATTTCGTCAGGAAGTTTGGTACTGGTATCGTAAGTAGGTCTGTTAGGCATGTCTCCACTTTATCAACTTTACGAGACGCCGCGGTTTGAATACCTAATGATTCTGCTACAGTAAGATCTCTTGATCATTCAGCATTCGCGAAATCGCTTACTTGCAAATTATGTTAGATCCGCCCTGACATGGATGGTGCGTCGGCGTAAAAATGCTACCAAAGTGAAGCGGTTTTAGGTTTTCACGACATTTTTCAGACATCAGTCTGCCTTTCGTTTTATATTCCAAAGAACTTTGTATCGATCTTTAAAAATAAATCAATAATGAAACTACTGACTTCCTACAACTAGGGTTATTTTTATTTAACCATGTTTGAGGTATATTCGTTTAATTTACATGAATTATGGACTTCATTACCTTTTGAAGTTGTTTGAAATTGCGGTTGTCGACAAATTTTGTCGATAAATGTAATGTTTACAGTTTAGTAAGGCCCATATTCCTTGACATGTCATCCTTGGCATCAATTATCAGGCACATTAATTGTACTTAAGCCACAAACTTCTGCCCCTGGGAAAATGTTTCATTGGCTCTTGCTGGAATTACTTAGCGAGTTTCGGAATATCATTAAACAGATGAGACTGGATCGTTATCACCAATTTCATTTCAGCCAATCCGAAAACCAAAACAAAATAAGCATGACTAATAATACTGTATCCAATACACCTTAAAGCCGCATAATAAATAGACTAACTGTTATCATTAGCTGGTGACTTTTTCATCTAGCGTAGCGTACTTATTTGAAGCTATCCAACATGTCCCAACGTAAAAAGTGATCCTTTTATGGAAACTAACGTACACAATAGGCTATTTTACTGTACCCGAAATTTAAAATTATACAAGATACCGACTGTTAAAATAAGTAAAATAAGGAAATATGTTGAAATTTTCAGTTCGATACCTAAAGTGTAACTTGTTTTATGAGCTTTCAAAGTTGGGTGAAAAAGTCCATGTTAAAAGTATGGAAATATTAAAAACTATATTAGACCATACCATTGAATAGCCCATACAATTCATGGTAACTTTGTTATGAAATCGTTAGGATAAACGCAAGTTTTAACACAGCTGCATGACAAATGTTTGTGTTCCCCATACAACGTATATCCGTGTGACGTCACAACGCTAGTATGCTTTAGTATGAAGCGTTTTTTGGGCAAGTCTAAAAACGTGATTTTAACATTGTTCTATTTCTGTGAGTTTTTATGATATTGGAGTAGGTTTTTCACTAATATTTATATTATAAACAGGTCTTTCTGTAACGTATCCTAAAAATATAGCAAGAATTGCATTTCTACTCGATGTCCTACAAAATAACACTTTCAATATGCTCTGTTTAAGGTCCCGGAAAACTTTTTACTGCCAAGCCATTCCCTGAGTTCAAATTATAGTTGAGAACGTATTCTGTTGTGCCTAAAGTTTATAAGTTAATCACGAAATTGTTCAGAATACTTTGGTTGATTTTCCAAGTAGGCAAGTAAAATCCATCGAAATATGTAAAAACATAGATAATCATAGTGGCAAGTTTTAAGAACGTGGATTCTTATTACTACCCGGGCCACGTGCAGTAGCTACTTTACTCGTGTAATTTACGTGACTATGGCCTCGAACTCCGAAACATACCCGTAAATCACCAAGATGCTTTTAAAGTATTCTCACATACTTATACAGAGTAAAAACATATAGAGTGTCACGCTCCAAAGAAAATGCATTGAATAGTTGAGATAAAGATATTGGATTAAGGGAAACATTGTTTTTTTTTAGAAATAACTCAAACGGTTGATAGTGGTAAATATTATTACTAACTATAAAAGACTAGTTTAAAAATGTACCTACATTGTAAAAATCTGTACACGCAGACACGCAGTAACAGTTATTTGTTTTAATTATTTATGTTTCCTATGAGTATAAAAGTACTATCAATGTTTAATGAAATTTTCCTTTTTTATTTTCCATTACTTTCCTCTGCCCCCCATAATTGTGTTATTGTACTTATTATATTGCTATTTTGTTATCAAACTTTATTTTACGTCGTAATGAAACGTGAATTGTAATTTTATTGTTTTAACCAGCTCATTGGTTTTGAAAATGTAGGCTGGTCCTTTGGTAGCCAGCGCAGCTCTATGTTAACCACATTTATTCAAAAGAATAAATAGCAATATATTATTCTAATTCAATATTGGTTGCATGTGTGATTTACATGTAAAAGAGGTTGAGTAACATGTGCTACGCAGATTACTACGGCGTAGCAGCGTCTACGAAATGCGTGCATTGTGTGTGTTGAGTTAGCTTCAAAGTTTCTAGCTTCTCCTACTTTTAAGGTTGAACGTCCTATACGGTATTGAAAGTAGTCATATCTATTTTACATGTAGATAACCTGTTGATGGTATTTCTGTTTATAAAAAGGTAAACGTATTTTTATGGTTCAAATTGCCCGCCTTTCCCTTGTTATTTACGTGTATTTGTCGACTCTATGTCATCATGTTGTTATAATTATGAGTTTTAGTTTACAATCGCACTTTAGATGATGGCTACTATATGATACAATAAATTGTCATGAATCCGGCGTATGATGTTCTAACAATTAAGTTACTTTTCAGAGGACAAAGTTTCGCACACGTTTTGCTAAAAGGCCAAAATGTCTATCCATTTTTGCCTCAATAGCAGTCAGGCGGTATGGAAATCTGACAAATCAGATGCCAAATCCGATCTGATCTGAGTACAAAGCGATTAGCCCGCAGGTTTCGCGTGAATTTTGATCAATCCGATATTGGGTTGCGTTTCGCCACTAGTGAGCGTAAGCAAAACAAACATAGCGTGCCATATCACTGCATTGACACATTTGTCGCAATTACATTCACGTGTGTTTACTGCTTCAAGGCTAATTAATAACCATTTCCTAGTCGCCATTGTCTAGTTCCGTGACATTACTGTTATATGTCTAGCTAGAACTTGATGCGGCTGAAGGAGCTATGCGATCTGATTAATACGAAAATTATATACCTACCTCATTATGTATCTCTTTGTCAGTTTTTTGTCAGCGAAAATGACTATTACAACAATCTGAGATGGTGCCGTACCCCTACCTTTTTATATCCTGGACTTGAATTCTGGTGTCCACTGCCGACCCAGCATAGTGGCAATGCTTTAATAAAATCTTCTACCTGTACAAAAATAAAATTAGAAAATATAGACTGTATCGTATATATGAAACAATGAACTACGATTTTTATATTTCTTAAGTGTTGGTATAGGTATAGACAAAGCAGCCCTTATTAAAGACAATTTTCTGTGATAAAACATCCATGTTTAATACTTTATCGTGCCACTTGTTTCCCGCCCATGCTTTCAGATGATTCAATATACCGCCTGCAGAGACGGTATGGCGTAAGAAAATGTCTGGACCGTAAATATGCGATGATTAAAATTGTGGTAACAGCAATACAAGAGAAAAGCTTCCTCTACATTGCAAGTCACTGGGTCCTGGGATTGGATTGGGCTTCTTATTTATTGTTGAACTGGTTTGACCCTTTGTTCGCGATTTAACGGTAGTATGAAAAACGCAAGGAGCCCGCGTTGTAACATGCAATGCAAGTTTAAAATTCGCGCTGCAGTTTTTTTTGACAAGGAATACATTTACAAATTTAATTTTATCGAGTAAGAACTTATTTTTCTTCTATTTGTATTTAAGCGATTGTGACTTACGTCATACATATTAGGTATTCCATGTAGTGATGTCTCGCGAAATTATCACTTGACTTTCTGCTGTACCTTGAGATATACGTACATATGTATGTATGCTAAACGCGTCGTTACGTTCACGAAGCCGAGCGCGGCATTACACGAAACTCCTTTCCACATCATTGGAGCCCCAGGCAAATGCGTGTTTCTCCAAACACAAGCATACAATAAAATACATCTATGAGCAACAATATATTATGTTAAGCTTTGAATATTCCGAAAACCATCATTTGGACCTGTAGGTAATATTGGTTAAAATACTTCCTAATACAAGACATAATTTAGTAATTTTTAAAATAGCCTGGAAAAAGATCAGAGTTTTATTAATAATAGTTGCATATGAAAAGCAAACAACACTTATCGAACATTATGTTCTTTTATTTGCAAACACTAAATTATACGACACATTTTTTAACTTTGCTATCCGGTTGGAATATAAACAAAAAAGCCATTTAGTAAATAATTTGTGTAGCTATCGTTTTGGGGTTATGACCTGAATAAGAATCACGCTTGTTTACCAAATAAAAATAATAACCTATCTTGTGCCAATGCTATGGATTTGGCTCTGCCATGAACAATGGTGCGAAACGCATCGAGGGCGCTATCTCTGCATTGCGTACTGCTGCTCACTAGTCACTACCGCCAAGAATTTGACCGAAGCGTCCTACTTTCCTTATTTTATGAGAGGATAGTCGCCCATCTTTGCATTCGCTCTAGCCTCTAAGCCCTAAACGGTTTTATAGTCGGTAATATATCTAACAGCGCTTCCACTTTGAAACAATACAAAGCACTTAAATATTTAAATACAGAACATTTGTCTTGAAATTTCCCTTAAAGTACAACTCTTATGCAATAGAACGCTATGAAACGTTGATGTTACTCGGAAAAGAGGACAAAAACAGAGCTTAAAAGTTTGTTATAGAGACGCAATGCGGAAAAGGATATTTTCGGTGGAGCGTCCAGGAATAACGCGGACGAGCTGCTCTCTATTGCGGTGGGGACAAATTGCTTGGCCCTTGTTAAAATGTTCATTTACGAAGTGACATTTATTGCAATTGTATAAGTAATAAGTGTGTCATGACTATTATTATCATATTCTGTAACTTCCCTTGAAATAACCTACTGGTATAAAGTAGTAAGTATATAGTAGAGAAGACTGTGTCAGAGGTCAAGATTATCTTTGGGACGCTGGAGTCGATGTACTAAGAAACTGTTATTTCTGACCAGGGATCGTACTTTTCGTGCCGATGACGTAAAAATGACGTCATGCTACATACAGCGTGATTCACTTTAGGTTTTAGATGGATTTTTCGTTACCGGAAATTACCGGTATCGTAAAAACTACGAATTAATTTTATCACTACTTTCATTAGTTGGTGTTAATGGTAGAAGCCATTTTATAAATCAAGATGTGTCTGCCTGTGTTATCTTATTTCTTAAAACGGGAAAATGGAAAATAAATCAGAAACGGATTTTGATATAGAATGGACCGCATGAAATTGTATAATACATTCGGATAAGTAGGTATAGTGCCAAATCGCATATCCGATTAATATTTTCAACTTTCCGTTAAAATAAAAAAAAAAACAGACGCATACATTTTTACTTACAAAATGTCTTCTACCATTGACACCAATCAATGAAAGAAAAAAAATTCATAACTTAAATAATACCGGTAATTTACGGTAACGGTAAATCAATATAAAACCTTAACTAAATCAGCCTGTATGTAGGTTGACATCATTTGCCTGTCATCGGCACGAAAATTACGATCCCTGTTTCTGACATTATGAAAAACTCTACGATTTAAAAAAATATTCGAAAACATCTGTGAAACGAAACAACTGAGCTCGAGGAACGCTAAGCGCCGCTTTCAGTAGCTTCGTTTGCAATGCGTTTACTTAACTACTTCAAAAACTTTGCCGCGTGTAGTCTCTAAGATACCTGGCTACATACGACTACAATAATACCTACTCAACTCATAATATAATTAATAACATAGCGAAAAATATAAAAGATAGCCCTAGTTAAATTATATTACAGTACATTGCTTTATCGTCACCATCGGAAATAGCTTTGAGCTTCAGTCCAATATTTACTATCAGAAGAGCCTTTTGATACTCATTCCTCGCTATATCCGACTCACTTTACCGAATGCTAATTGAATAGTGCTTGAAGACTGGTGAATATATTCCTTATTTAATAGGAACTCGAATTACTTGAGCATGAACGCTTAATAATTCATTCCCTATATATATGTGTCCGTCAAGATAGCGTATACCGTAAAGACATTCAGAATCTGATGCAGCCAATAAATAGTACCCAAATAGTACCGACGAATACCTAGGTGAAAAAAATAGTACCCTTAAACTTTCTGAAATATAAGGCCTGTTCACTGTGTACGCTACCGGGCGTCAAGCTGGCGTACACCGTTTGTATCTCTGGAACGGCTTTCTTTTTGGAAACGCTTTATATGTCAAAAAATAGTACCCAAATAGTACCCTAGGGCCCTACAATTTCATTTCTCTGGCTATCGTAGAAGCCGAGATATAGTGAGCTCTTTCTATAAGAAATTCCCGGGTACGCCAGCTTGACGGTGTGAAATTTTGTACACCCTTAAGTCATGGAATATCTCGGCTTCTAAAAAAATAACTAACAAATTTCAATCACACAACTGTTTTTTAATAACGAATTAACAAACAATGTGTACATATTTCTGCTCCTCATATCGTCTACATGTTTAAGCTAAAGTTAGACAGTAAGAAAAACATATTTCTGTTCACGACCCATGTTTCACCCTGTATAGGTATATATGTATGAGATATTGAATATGTAATAAAACATTACCCGAAACATATAAATCGATTATTCCCTAGCTAGGTAAAGCAAAGAGATCATCTATATTAATAATTTAGCCGGGGCCTACGGTAGACCTGAACGAAAAGCGCCTCAAAAATTAAAGCGTAAAAAAATAACAATTTCGAATCGACAACTTATATTCGCAAAATTCGTATAACGGAGAAATAAGCGTATAAAGATGTAAAATAATTCGAATAATACCAAAAACAGTCGGCCATGTTTCTTTGCTGCGTTCGGAAACTGATATAGTTTAAGGAAGCGCGCGTAACGTGTGACTTTGACCGCGACGTAAGTTTACGGTGTTTTTTAATTAGAAAAATCGTGCGATATCCTTACGAATATTATTTCAAAGAAAACGATCTTTTAACAGGAAAATATTATGCATCTTGCTTTATTTTTTAAAACGTACCTAATAAATTACTGACATAAGTGAAAATTGCTCAATATTATTGTCTCATTGCTCAATGAAAACGAACCAACGTCAGGCGAAAATGACAGTTAAAATTCTAAGCTTAAAAAACAAGGAATAGGCAGTTTTGATGCACTTTTGTATTTAATCCTTCTGAAGTGGTGACTTGAGCAAAACTCGGTATTGTAGCTTTTTAAGTTTAATTTTTTAACTTTTATCTCACCTGTTGGCAAGACATGGACTATGATGTTATAGTACGTTTTTTGATTTTTTGAATCTTTGATGGTATCTTGGTTATTTTTATACTTATTCGAAAAATACTTTTTGCCTCCTGTTTCTTATATGAAAGAGCTTTCGTTAAAGTAAACAAGAAATATTATGCATATTCCCTAATGTTTTTTTATTTTGTCTTGGAGGTGGGAATGTTCAAATATATACTAATTCTTTCGAAAATTCCTTTTCTATTGAGGGCAAAATAGTGGATGGAAGTTAATTTTACCCCCATAATATAGAGGATAGAGGTAAGGATAACTATCTTATACGGGGAATCAGTTAAGTATGTAGGTCACATGTTTTTTTATTAAATTAACAATTTTCACTAATGAATTAACAAAAGTCAAATAATTTTTGGCGCTTTGCTGCAACATTTACCCACCTGTGATAGTAGCGCCATCTTAATTTTTACCTCTCGCGGGCACTTCTACATACACAGGAACCGTTCCATAAAATAAACTAAACATAAACTCCATAAATTGATTCTATACTTTTTGAAGAAGGTCTAAATTGAAAGAGGAGTGACACGAACTGACCGGGTCTGGAACACCACACTGCGCATACAAAACCGCGTTGCTGATGCAGGGTCCAAACCCGCCAGGTTGAAGATGGACTGTGCCCGGGCTAGCCACATCTGCCACACACATAGGTTGACTAAACTGACGCTAAGTGGCTGCCACAAATTGGATGACGAGGATGGGGCCGGCCGCGGCGAAGATAGTGGGATGATTTAGATGTATTTCTTCCGCCGGGTCCCGGCCAGAGTTTGCCCGGGACCGGGACAGTGGCGCAGCAAGACCTAAATTTGCTGTGGACAAAAGATATTTCGCGAGGCCCTTTGCTGTTCCATGAAGACGGTTAATGGTATTATTAACTGGTGACGAAGCTCTTTTTGCTGTGCTGCCGTCGAGGCGCGAGGGCCCTTGGACCGCGTGGCGTTGGCGGTGGCCCACGTCGCCTACGTCTAACGCCGCCTCTGGACCGGGGCGATTCTAATTTAAAGGGGAGAGCTGTGCTCACTAACGGGAAATATAGTGTAACAACAATAATTTAATTTGGATAATTTAAACCAAAAACGACTTCAACATTATTTTAATGTTTGGAACTCAGCCATCAGTTCAACATCCTCCTTTTTGTAATGTCTGTTAAAAATAAGAAAATATTTCTAAGGAAGTAAAACGGGGGTTTGTGATTTTTTACATTTTTCCCGGGCGAAGCCGGGTTCACAGCTAGTACGAGTATAATATTAAATATCTGCCTTTCAAGTCACTCTCAAAGGACACAGAATTTTATGGACATACGACATATTGGACATAAAAATACGTAGATACTTTATCATTTGAGATACCAATAATGGTAAAACTATAAATCGCACTCGCGTAGCTACTTCGGCAATATCAGCTACGAGCTCGTAACGAAATTGTCCGAAAAACTTATTTTCACAACTGCACTCAATATCGCATATGTGAATATTTTGAAACAAAGTCCGCCAGTGAGCTATCAAAAAGTTCGAATACAAAGCGTTAGAAGCGCGGCTCTCAATAAAACTGACATATGCTACAATGTTTGCAGTGTAAAACAATGCCTTTAAAAGCATTGTAAAACGTAACATGAATTTACAGCAGATACAACGTTGTGAGTGGTCAATCCATTCGTTGGCGCCATCGTGTCGGCTCTGCCCGCAATTGCGGGGTAAACTGGCTGTGTAAATAGAGCAAAGGGAGCGTGCAATAGGCTTGCCAATAGCCCTAGCTAGAGGTTCTCTTGACCGTTAATGACTCCTTCAGCGAGTTTTTTTAGGTATGTTTAAAGTTTTCCAAATCGTCACGGTATAGTGGACAAAGGAATAAATTAGATCTATAAAATGTGTTCTTCCACGGTTAAATAATAGGCAAGTCGGTGGAAATCGAGTTCTGTTGATACCCCCCCGGTACTGACTTGGTTTAACTTTACATCTCAAAACTTTTTTGTTGTAGGAGAACTGCGTTGCGAGACTTGCATCTTTTTACATGTAATGTTTTTGATGGGATCTCATTTCTTTTTGTAAGTGATCTTCCTTTAATTATTACATTCCAATCCATTCTTTTCAATTTGAACTGCAAAACTAATTAACAAACTATCGCATGTATTTGTATAGGATTACAAACTTATGTGTGCAGTTGTGACTGAAATTACAACATATTTAGGTTTTTAAGGACTTGATAGGCTAAAATCTAACTATGTTTAAAATTTGGAGCTTGTAGGTCTGCTAGAAGTACCTTAGAATTATGATGATCATCAGTCAGTGAGTGAGTCAGTCAGTCAGTGACAAAACTAAGGAACTTTGATGCAATAGTTCTTAAACTACAAGTTCAAATTGAATGATATTGAGAATATATATAAGTGATATTGTGCCCTATATATCCCTGAAATTTCAGGGTTCTAGCTTTAGCCAGTACAAAATTACGGGAGGCTGAAAATGACCTGAATGGCTTCGAGAAAAGGATGGTACGGCCGTGCCTTTGTTTTGCTCGACTTGGCCGGGGCACTACCGTGCCCCCAGATATTAAGATAGACTTGATAGTTATTCTTATGTGCGGCTACGGTTTTTTTTTAGCAGAAGAAGAAGAAATGTGTGTCTATAAGCACCTAAAACAAGAAAGCCACATTAAGAACATAGGCAACACATCAACCAGAAACGTGACTTATATTATATCTGCTATTCGAAATATGCTTTGGCGTGACAAATTATGTATGTAACTTAGTTCCAACCCTTAGTTCGAATTTAGTAAAACTGCTGCTTTACACAAACATTCAGCATTTAGTTCTCTTAGTGACTTAAAACTGTTGTACGTGACTCTTATTATAGTATTCAAAGTCAAACTTTTGTAAGATGCATTAAGTATAGCATGTATGTTCGTATTATTATGTACTTGTTTGTAGCTTCATTGGATCTCAGTTCATCCAAAATGAAAGACCAGTGGGTGCCTAAATTAGAAAAAAATGTTTACTAAAATCGTATTATTTCACCAGTTTTTACTGTTGAGTTATAAAATGGTTCGTTAATGACCTAATTAACAAAATAACGTATTCTTGCTGGCTTGCTACACGAATTTATTTGCTATTAAATAAGGTTACAATTTAATTAGTCCAAACAGTCCAACTAGCTCACGAATGAAATGTGCACCCACTAAAGGGGAAGTTGTTATGCTAAGCCGTTAAACTTCACAGTAAAGCGAATCGATATTCGATTTTCGTCGTAAAGACTCGGCAAATTAAAACATAAAAAGTAACTTTCCCTTCCAATTATCTACTTCGACGTAACGATACAATAAGGTATAACCCTTAATTCTATTGAATAAATTACGTAGGCTTGTTATTCAGAACTTTGGCTTGTTTTTATTTTTATGTCGTTAATTTATACTCATGGAAAATTGCTGAATGTTTACTTCTTATTGTTACAAGTTATGCAATGAAACAAATAAACTTACTTAAGTACTTACTTAACCTGAATAATATTTTATAACACAAACTTTCTGTCAGAAAGTGACGTTAGTGACATATTATATCCACAGACAATGCAAATGTCAAGTCACGTTCGGTCCAAAAGCTGTTTCAGTTTACATTTTTACCGCGAATATTTAGATGAAATATTTTAAACTAGCTGAAAACCCGGCTTCGCCCGGGTAAAATGTAAAAAATTACAAACCCCATTTAACCCTTTCACCTCGTCAGAAATAGCATTACCAAGAATCTCTTCAGTTAGGTACATTTTGTTATTTATCTTTCGAAGCCTTTTATTTTTAACCGACATCTAAGAAATGTGGGTTCTATATGTAGTTATGTTTTGTTGAAATTCAGGGAACTTCACAAACATTTAATATATTAGGTATGTAATTTACATATCAAGGTTTACTTTCAAATATCTGAAATAATAGATTCCTATTCAAAATTTTACCCCTTTTGGAGCCAAATCCCATTTTTTTTGTCTAATTATTAATGTCCCACTGAAGGGTAAATCTATCCCGCTTGCAATGGTTCTGGTCCAAAGGACAAAACAAAAATACGTCTAGGTTCTAGGTTGTCCTGCCATTTTCACCGTGGCATGCTATGTCCTCGCCACCCAGCCTGTACCTCGGGCTCACCCCACCCCAACATGGTCTAAATTTTTAATTTAAGCCCTCGTTCTTGAAATACAAAATATGACAGCCGTCCCGGTTCCGAGCTAACTTTGGACAGCCGTTAAGAAATGCATTCAGGTCGTCTCACCATCTTCGCCGCGGCCTGTTCTAGCGTCGTCGGACTGGCCATATAGTTAAGTTGGTGTTTTCCAGTTTTCCTAGCCGCCGCGGAGCCCCCACGGGCCTGACCCCCGGCTTGTGGTTGTTGTTATTGGGCCCCGTACTCGTGGGAAGTCAGGGAGCCCAGTCCGGTCCTGTCCATTCAGCATGTCGCACCTACTTCGTAGCCAGTTTAGCCCGCCTATTTGGATACATACTACAGACGTGGCCGGCCTAGTCTTACTTCAACCTAAGGGGTTAGCATCTACATCATCAATGCAGATTGCGGTGCGCAGCGTGATGTTCCGAACTCTGTAGGTTTTTTTTTCACTCCCAGCTTACTACGTTGGGTTTGATTGCTGCGTGCGTGATTTGACAAACCTTAAATTTTGTTTTATTAATTTTACCATGTTCTTCACAAACTACGGACTCATCTTTTGGAGGTAAAATTAACCGGCATCCTCTATGTTGCTTCCCGTAGGTAGAAAAAAAAAATCGAAAACCATATTTCAACGTTCCTATTCCTACCTCAAACATGATAAAAAACCGGTCAAGTGCGAGTCGGACTTGCGCACCGAGGGTTCCGTACAAACTCGTAAGTAGATGCGTGAATAACTTAAGAAAAACTGTATGGCGGTTAGTTTAGTAGGAGCAAATAAGTATTTGTTATGATTTTTTCTAAATTTCTAAGAAATATCACTTAAATACAATAGCACAACTTGAAATCTTCAAACTCCCATTTCGGCCCCCTAAAAAAAGTAAAAAAGGTATTAGAATTTTTTTACGCCCAGTAGCTCAGGTTAGCGACTTTTAAAACTATTCCAATTTTCTAATCGATTGCATCAATAGTTTAGGATATCTGACTGTGAGAGACGGACAGACAGACAGAGCCGCACCATAAGGGTTTCTTTTTTACCATTATGATACGGAACCCTTAAAACATTGAGACCTGCATCCTCAAGTTTATCTGTATTATGGTCGAATATTTCAAACGCCTGGTTAATTTTGTGTTTTCACCTAAATCATAAACATTTATTTTCACTTTTATGTCTTTGTACTAAAAACGGGTATAATTTAATGTGTTTTTTTAAGTCAGAATAAATTTAAGAAAACTTAAAAAGCTACCTACAGAGTTTCGCCCCTAACTTACCACTTCACCTTTAGAGAGATTAAAAAAATGTGCCTATTCCTTTTTTTTCGTTTAGAAATTTATCTGACACCTTCGCCCACGTTTGTTACTTTTTCTTGGGTTATGTTTCAATCATATTGTACAATATTATTGCCAATATTATTACATTATTTTTCAATTATGTCAGTAAATTATTAATTATATTCCCGTTTAAAGATTGTTTTCTTTGAAATAAAATTATGGAAACGTATGATTTTTCTAGTTAAAATAAATAACGGTTTTCTTACCCATGCCAAGTCTGTACAGCCGCGCCCGCAGTTATAGTCGCATGCTACGTGCCCCTGCACTAAACTGTGACAATTTCAGAACGAACTCGAATTGACGCAAGCAAACATGGCCGACTGTTTTTGGTATTATTCGAATTATTTTACATCTTTATACGCTTATTTCTCCGTTATACGAATTTTGCGAATATAAGTTGTCGATTCGAAAGTGTTATTTTTTTACGCTTTAATTTTTGAGGCGCTTTTCGTTCAGGTCTACCGTAGGCCCCGGCTAAATTATTAATATAGATATGTATTCGTGTAGTTAAAATTGCAATTTAAAATTATTTATAGTGTGTTATTTGTTATGTTCATGACAATTTTAAATAAATAAAACTGCAAACTGTAGCAAACATCGTTTTTTGTTTTTTTAATGGCTGAATGCCGTGATGCTGTGGCCCAAATAAATGTGGAATGGAAATTTAAAAAAATGCCTAGGCCGGCAATGTAAGTATGAAATTCCATTACGTGCCAAGTGTCAAGCCGCACCGGAAACGAGGTACTTTGCGGCCTATTTTTAGGCACGTAATGTCAACATTTCATGCTATGTTTGAGAAAAATATATACCTAGAACAATCTTGCGAAATAATGATAAGTGTATGTACAGTCGAGTTCATTTACATCTACACATATAAGGGAACAAAAATATCTGAACACTCTTTTACACTCCTGACAGATATTTTTGCTCCCGTAAATGTGTAGATATAAAATAAATGAACTCGACTGTACAAAGGCGAACTTATTTCTTTAAGGGATAACTTCCAGCTAACCCTAAGCAATTGAGTGACGAGATGAGAGAGGTGATTGACAAACCTAAAATCATGTACAAAACAAAAGTACATACGTACATTTTGGCACGGTGGCACCGTATCTATTTTGCTTGTGACTTGTATCTTATTTTTATATAAATTTGGTTAAATAATAATGCATTAAGTTAAGATGTTAAATCTGGACGGGCACATTACAGACGATATAAAATGCTTTATGGTTTCCCAACCGATTCAGGCGGAGTTTTAATCGATACATTCAATTTGCAATATTTACGACCATTTGGCCGGCATAAAATGATATTAGGGCCCATGATGGCTCCATTGGGACAAACACAACACGGGAGGTAATAAAGAAAGCCCTCGATCGCATATTTACGTCCCTCGCTTGCAGCTCGGGCCGCAATCATCTGCGATCTCGGCCTTTCTTTGTATGACCACCCTAGTTGTGTAATGTACTATAATAACAAAATTCCATGGTAATGTCTGTGGTTTTCTTTATATAGTATACATTATAGAACGTGTTAAGGAAATTATAATTGCTCAACAGCAGTCTGATTTGCATGAATGACACGATCACGAAGCTTTTTAGCGAACATTTACCGAACACACTTGTATGCGATCTGACGTTATCTTCGAGCGGTGGGAACCCACCCTTAACGATATACTTTTATTACATTATGGCTAACGTGCCTTTCGTTCACACGGCACATGATTACCCTAATGCGTAAATAACCTAACCTTTTTTTCCCGGCGTTTTGTTACGAGAAAATGGGTCACTAATGGTTTAACCTTGTTTGTTCATTGTTTTTCCCGTTAATCTTGTACCTACTACGATGAAGGCAAGCTTAGAGGATAAATATAACATTGGCAAACAGCCCCGCCTTAAATCTTGTTTGATACTCTATTCAACACAACACAATACATCCACCTTCCATCCAGCTGCGATGTATTAGTTCCTTACGTAAAACAAAACGTGGATTTTGTTCATGTTTATGGAATGGTTAAATCTAATCCCTTTGCACTTGATGTTGAATCAAATCAATGGTCGTGTCGAAGCTTTATGTTATTGCCTTTTAGGCTGCTATAATTACTATTATACTAAACAAATACTACTATATTGTAGCAGTGGCACGCTAGCGTTTATCGCAGAAATAAAGAATTAGTTTATATAAATATTTCTTTATTATAACTAAACTTAAAAAACTATTTGAACAACGGTAAAACAAACAAAAGTAAAGAATAAATTATAAACTAAAACCTAAATATAGAATTAGTCCCTTTTTCGAACTTTCACGCTTGTTAGACAGACACGGATACTTTGTAATGGGTAATGTGCGAATCCTGCTGCTATCCAATTCTTCTTTAGAAATAAAATCCTTTTCCATCTTTCTTTAGATTTACATTACTCCTGACTTACTCGTTAAATAAAGTAGACAAACCGCACAGATTAGAAATGAGAGCCTAATTAATGTGTTTTTCTTCGCATAAATTGAGAACAACATTTTGAAGTTTATATTCTGATCGTGTCGGTATTTTTGAACAGACAGCCGCTAATCGCGGTTAATTGACGGCGGTCCTGTTCTGCAAATGACAAATTGCTTATCACGGCCGGCCTCGACCTCGCCGACCCGCGTCTTCACCTCGTCTTAATTTGATGATTTTACCGCGCCGAGACTCTCTTACTTTATTTGAGTTTATAAAGAGTCGTTTGTATTTGGGATTCAATGGCACTTTGTTTTATTTATGACTTAAAACGTAAGACCATTTTCATTCAGACGACGACATGCAATGAAAATGTATGAAAATTAATGCCATAATTTGTCAGAACCACGGTTTTAATGTTTATATAAATTTTAAAGAACTCTTGTTTACTTTCGTTCATTTTGTTCAAGATTTATGAATGTTTTGTTTATATTGTTGTTGTTGCTGTAAATGTACAGCCTACAATCCGCAGAAAAGCAATTTTCAACGATATTCTGTGTATACGAATTGCTTAGCATCAACGTTTTGAAAAATGTTTCGTAACTTTTCAGCTAGAATATATCGCTAAGGAGATTATCCTCTCGTGCAGGTGGCTGATAGGTGTAATCTGGGTGCAGTGTGAAATATTTGTAAATCCAGCGGTGACTTAAGCGCCTGTCTTATCGGCGACGACCTGCGATTAGCGAGTTACACTATTAGTCGATAACAGACCGTGAGAGCCGAGAAATTTGCCATTTGTATGTTTTCCTATAAGTGTGTGACTGATAATTAATATGGGTGATTACTTGATCCAGTCAGATTGATATTTACTAGCATGAAAACTAATAGACCGTTACTAGGTACGAGTATCATCTCACCTTCTTACCGGTCACCCAAGCAGTGTTCGCACTGTTGCGTTTCAGTGTTTTTAATGCACGTTAGTTCTTATATCAGATTGGTAAAGCATTTATGTTAAGGTTTCATCTAGTGATCTGCTACAAAGCCTATGTACTATTACGGGTCGTAGTCGTAAGTTCGTCTGCCTGTCCCATGTTAACACCAATTTTTTTTCGTAACTTTAGGGCAAGGTTAAAACTTATGGCTTCTTCCGTTAAGAGATAAAAATAGTTAATTGCCAATTGCTTCCTTGCTGCCGCTAACACAAGTGCCTTACGTTGCCGGCCTGCTTTTCACTGCTGACGTTTGACGTTTTAAAGCTATTTAGGGCAACCGCTCTTTTAAATTACTTTAAGTAGGCTGCTCGTCGCCAGCAACGCTAACTCTACATATATTTTTTTATGAATTTGTTATAAACGGAACGTATGTATTTTGATTGCTTAATTTTAGTGGTTTTTAGGCAACATAAATCAAAGCTTGCAATGCTAATAAAGCTAAAAATACCTTTTTGAAAAATTCTATCGAAAATTTTCAAGAATCTGTATTACACATATAAGGTAAGTTCTTTAGAAGCCCTTAAATATCCCTTTGAGGTGTAAATTAATCAACATTCAATATACTCTAGGGTATTTTTTAGTGCAAATTGCTATTCTACGGAGAGGATTGCATTGTGAAATACTCGGCCGGATTTCAGCGGCTCACGCCATCTAACTTTATTATTTAGTGACATTGATATTTTTATCCTTTTAAATTGAGCAACATTTATATTTATGTATCATTCGCTAACATTATTTTCGTCACGCTTTTTTTAATAAAAGTAAAGTAAAAATACTGGTATAAAAAAGTTAAGACATGCTTTGTTTCGAACTTTTTTATTTGTTTCCAGGTAAGTTTGTTGACCTACTGACACCAGGCAAGTCGACAGCGGCGAATAGTTCGGTAAGCTCGCTTCAGATAGATAGCCCTAGTTCCAAGACACAGGTGCACCCTTATTGATTTTTGCAACTTCTAGGAACTGCTACACTTTAAACGGACCTCATTGAAAATGTTCCTCGTTATATTATAGCTGTGGTCGGTATACCACTGTACAGTATATACTTATCCATTATCCAATTGTTCATTTAAGTATGTACTTATTGTTATTAAATATATCGTCGTTTAGAATCCATAACACAAGCCTTATTGAGCTTACTTTGGGACTAGTTCGATTTGTGTAAGTTCGTCCCCTAATATTTATTAATTATTTATTATTGTTCTTATTCCGTAAATTGATTCACGGAAATCTGGTTTTCTTTTGTTGTTTCTATTTTCTATACGAATAACTTTTTCTATATGAGTCGAATAGCGTTAGCCCAAAGCTTTTATCTACATCATCAAAAGAATCTCTATGATAAAACTCATCATTTTAGGTCCCAACGTTTGGGCTGGACAATGACGATGAGTCACGACGAGAGAGACGATGTATATACGTACGATATATATATATGTCGGGGACAGCAGCGATAATTCAAGAAATCTAAGATCGTCAATTGACTACTGTAGTACTAAGTAGATTTAAAATGGCGCGAACGCCGTGTGACGTAACGACCGGTTGCGTTGCACGTGGGCGGGCTCGTTGGACAAGAGTGTCGATTCTCTTTCTGACTGTCTTGGCGACAACACTTGTCTTACGATTCTGTCAGTTCGTCTGCCAGTAGTTAAAGTTGCTACTTGATAATTGTAATTCTGTCGATTAATAGTGAAAAGAATCATATTGTGTAACGTAATTGTCTATTTGCTCTCTTGAGTATCTACGCCATAATATTGTAACAACTATTGTAATGCCTGATGATTGAAAAGAGAACCTGGTGAGTTTCTTCGGCCCTTCTTCTCACCAGAATGTCATTACCGAAGCGGCCAAAAGAATCAGACGAATAAATGATTTGATCTGACATGAATCCACTTCTTTAACCAACATACCTCAACGGCCAGGATTCTGCAGCTAACCCATCCTGACCTGACAGACAGTCACGCGCGAGATCCTGACATCAGGCGTGGGATGTAATCAGCGCCCACAGGATGTGAATGATTTCCAGTGTTTGAGGCATTCCACATCTTCGTCAATATCCAGTGAAAGGCAGTTATGAGATTTTGTGCCTAGCGAATTAGACATGCTTTGCAAATGCTTGGATCTCAACAGTGGACATGTGAGTCAATGATAATCAACCGAACGGATGCACTTACTGCGTGTAGAATCATTGTGACAAAACAAAAATGGTTTTACTAGAAAAGAAGACAATTTCTTACCTTCAAAGCAAGTCCAGCAACTGCAGCACAGCCTACGTTAATGTATTCAGAATATCCAACACTGCCGGTTTTGTTTAAATGCAGTCTCTGACGAAAGTTTGACCGCAACACTATTAATTGTGATCTCCGAAAACAAAGAGGCACACTACACAACTGTCAACACCGTGAAATATAGTCACAAACAATGAAGAATCCTTCACGAAGTACGGTTTGAAGCCACAACAAACATCATCATTTGATCTGCTGCCGCGAGCAAAAGAAGATTCGTCGTTTTGGACTACATCACGACACACTACCAGCCTCGGATGCCACTACAAGGTGACATAGGCGGCAACGGCGCTTCAGGCGCGGTACAACTGCAATGGCTCGTTGATGTCCGCGATGTTTACGGAGTGTGTGGAAATCCAATGCGATTTGGTGAGTCGTACTCATTTTTTAACGATTCTTGACCCGAGTATTTTCTCACAAAGCGAAACTTTACTTTTAAATTGCCAGAAAAACCTTAAAATTTACCATTTGAGATTAACAATGAAAAAGTTAGCAGTAACAAACAAGTTTACGAAGTGACTATTTATGACACTCACTTATTTCTACGTTCTACCCGACAATTGTTCGAATTACGATATTGTAATCGTTCGAGCTATAGTTTTCTCCGTTATAAAATCGAATCAACACTACTACGTTTCTTGAGAGGAAAATAAATGTTGTCAACAGTTGTTTTCAACTACCTTTAAATTTAATGTTTTTACAAATACCTAGTTACGCATTCATGTTTGGAAGTAATGTAAAGTTTACTAATGTGAGAAAAAGCGCGGTTCTATGGATTCTAGTGATTGAAAATATTGCGATGTGCTAAAAATGGTCTTGAGTCAAATACCCGTTAATTTTAGTAATTCAGAATTTCCGTATAGTACAATTTGTGTGATTTTTAAATTTGGTAATCAAGATAAATGTCCTTTCGAGTCATAATGATCTCAGTGGTGATCGGAAGTGTCGCATAGTACCACGAAGTTGGTTTTATGTCGAGTTACATTAGGGATGGTTGTAATGCTACAGAAATTGCCGGACAAAAAGGTACTTACTTTTCTTGACATTTTAGTTTTTGGAACACGTTTGGTTGCAACGGGTACTTGAACTCTAGCTTTGAATTTTATTTTGATTTAGTAAACAAAAAAGGAACTAAATAAAGTTCACCCCAAATTCAAAGGTCCATTTGATGTCACAAAGTGGTGTTTTGTTTTGAAAGTACTAAACTCTAGATACACCTATAAGTACGCACACGATAGGCTGCGAAAAATGCCTGAAAGCCAAATACCTATTGACATTACTGTAGAAAAGGAAAATCGGGATGGTAATTGAAACAATAATATTGTTTTATGATTTTTTATTAGTTGCTTAGTGAGGGATGGTTCTTGGTTCGGTTGGTCGACTATACTAGAGGTTAGATCGTAGCCGTAGTCCGTTAGAAGTCGGTATCTGCTCTGAGTAGTCCGTGGATGCGCGGTGCGCGGCTAGCCCTAGTGGAGGTCGGGTCTACTGCAGACCGTAGTGTAGTCCAGGGGGATGCACGGCGATCCATTTGGTGGATGCGCGTAAGCAAGCATGTGACTTGCTGTGTGGGCTTAATTGCCATAGGCCACGAACAAGTTGCCAGTCTCTTGCTTAGCTAATCATTGCTGTTGGTACATAAATCTTAGACTATATGTGAGCACATAAATATCCAAGTAATGATTCAATTGGTAATTGGTTGAAAGTTGATTGGTACCACTGTAAATATTGAGAAATAATAAACCACAAATTCCACTTTATTTTCATAGTCACCTTTGCTATGTGTTTAGTTGTAGCGTAAAGAACTATTACGGAGAAATGAAAATAAAATTATTTTGTCGGTTTTTATTTTTTTGTCACTCTGGTGATTATTGTCAGGAATGACCGAATGGCGTACTGTGTTGTTTTTTTTGCTTGTTTCAGGATAGACACACGAGGACGTGTGCTCAGCAGGATGGCCGTGTCGGGGACAGCAGCGATAATTCAAGAAATCTAAGATCGTCAATTGACTACTGTAGTACTAAGTAGATTTAAAATGGCGCGAACGCCGTGTGACGTAACGACCGGTTGCGTTGCACGTGGGCGGGCTCGTTGGACAAGAGTGTCGATTCTCTTTCTGACTGTCTTGGCGACAACACTTGTCTTACGATTCTGTCAGTTCGTCTGCCAGTAGTTAAAGTTGCTACTTGATAATTGTAATTCTGTCGATTAATAGTGAAAAGAATCATATTGTGTAACGTAATTGTCTATTTGCTCTCTTGAGTATCTACGCCATAATATTGTAACAACTATTGTAATGCCTGATGATTGAAAAGAGAACCTGGTGAGTTTCTTCGGCCCTTCTTCTCACCAGAATGTCATTACCGAAGCGGCCAAAAGAATCAGACGAATAAATGATTTGATCTGACATGAATCCACTTCTTTAACCAACATACCTCAACGGCCAGGATTCTGCAGCTAACCCATCCTGACCTGACAGACAGTCACGCGCGAGATCCGACATATATATATATATATATATATATAATATGTAAGTAAACAGCGTTGTTTCCGAACTTTTTGTCCAGGAAAACAAATAAAAGACCTTGCCGGGTAGAAAACGACGTCACCTATTTGATTCGTGTCCTTTTGCTGTCTGCCTGTTGATAAATGAGTTGCCGTAAAATAGATTTAGTTTCTGTAAACAAGGGATCGTAAAGAGCATTGAATGTTGAAGATTTATTGGATAAACATTCTATTTTATACATATTGGAAAACAATAAAGTGAATTAACTGGCGTTAACGTTTATAGCTTTACAACGGAAATAAGCAATGGAACAACATTTTTTTAAGTATTTTTATTCAGGAAATAACGTCCAGAGACACAAATATGTATAAAATAGACACATACGTTTCGGTTGGTTGGTCGACCTTCTGCGTTGGACACGTTCAATTAAAATTGGATGTGAATATAATAATTAGACCATAGCAACTTAGCAATGCAGAAGGTACATCAATACTTTACCTACGAACATTCGTAAATTTTATTCCTATTCCCCTTTGTTGTAAATTGTAACAGTTACAATAGAGTTCATTTGTCCTCTATGGTTCAAGAAGTCCTCTTCTCAAGGATAGGCTGCCTCGGCTTAGCTAACCACTGACTTTACACATGTCTTGACTTAGCATTGTCTGAACAGTTCAGATAACTTTAGGGGTTGAATATGTTAATACAATACCGCTAGAAACTTGCTTTATTGTAAATTTTCGCTTGTTGCAGGAAATGTAAATAGTTAATTATATTTTATTCTGGACAGTTGAATATAACACATAGGTATAATGCTAGGGCCTTCGCTGTTGATTTCGTCTATATACCTATAAGGCAGAATTAGAGAACCAATTTGATTAATTTCTCCAATACTAGAAGGGATGTATATTTTCGACTAGTTATGAAATTACTTTTGAACTTTGCTGAAATGTCATTATGTTTTTATATAGCTTTAATACACCATACTGTATAATAAAATTGAATCTACCTACAATATAAATTCAACTGTCCGATGTACGATGTCACGAAATGAAAAGGACTATCTAGAGAGGAAATTAAATTGTTCGCTTCGAATCGCACTGCAATTTGTAGCGTAACAAGACTACCATTTGCTCTGTTCTTTTCCTTCAATCTATCGTAGCGTTAGTCATTAATTTTAATAATATTGATCAGGATAATATTGTCTGATTTTGGTATAGTATTTGCAAAGATTACATAGAATAACACGATGTAGCAATCGATTCATAGTTATACATATAAATGCAAGTTCTCCAAAATGTGTGACGCAGAGTGTGGGTCCGGCTTAAAGTCATGAAGTAAGTACTGGTTCGTTTTTACACCAACGCGCAACGTTTCATAATAAATGCTTGTCGGTATTTATTTTTTTACACTGCTAATTGACGAAGCCTTTACTTTCGAGGATAGTAACATTCCTTCGATACTTTTTCATTCTATTCTGTTTTGTTCCGTTAAAACAATGGGGATGTTGACTAATGTTGAATTTTACAACATAATATAGTCACATGGATTAGAACATACTAAATTATCATAACACAGAAGAAATAAACAAAAAATATATAAAAAATATAAAGTTATGAGACCACAACAGTATTTTATGCAACAGTTGTATAAGTAGGGTCAAAAAATGCGAATGACGTGGATTGCGATACGAGCCGCCGCGGCGGCGAGTATCGCCAATAGAGACGCCATGAGCATTTTTTAACTAAATTATACAACGTTGCATACAATACTTTTTCTACGACTACGTTTTAAAATATAAAATACAAAATTAAACATAGCGCGTAAACAAGGCAAATATGACATATGACTGACAATATAATAAGTATGTGTCTATGGTAAACTTTGTTTTTAATTTGACGTATACTCGCTAGTGACGACACGCAGTGACGATATTTAAAATATTTTTTTTTTATGTTGGCATGGCATCAAAGAATTTAGTTCGGAAAATTTTGTTTTTTTTTAAAACCGCAGGAATTTATTTGTTTGTTAAGTTGGTAGTTGTGCATTTTTATTGTAAAGTTAGTATTGAACGCGTAATCCTTGACCAAAGTTTAACCTAGATTTAGAAGTCTGTGGCTGCTAGCAGTATCTTTTTGCGACTATAAAGACACAAGTGCTTTTATGGGGAATAGAAAATAGACTTCTCTGAACTCATATTGTATGTTCTTGTATAAGTATTCGTGACCAAGTAAAAGACAGATAAGAGTACAGGAGTAGAAAAAGTTTTAAATTATAAACCGATATTTTTTTATCGCCTTAAAGAAAAATTAAAGTCAATTTCGAAATGCTTAAATAACACTGAAAAAATAAATATATTACAACTATGTGCTTCAACGCACTTTTTCGTGCTCAAAATAGCAAAATGCTTTTTTTTCATACAGACTTATTACAGCGAGGACAAGAGATGACGTCACAGGATGCGTCCGTTTTGTATGGGCCGTTTTCAACGCTCGGTGCGGTCAGCTACTTTTGATTGCAATTTGTGGCTGTTATATTAATCCAAGTGTAGTAGTTATAGGTATATATTTGTTCCTCATAATTAGTAGAATCCATTTACATCAGTTACAAAATTTAGGACACAAGCCTATTAAACGACCTATGGTTGAACTTCTCGCGTGTATACACTGTAATTAGGACAAACCGTACAAAGTTGTTTATTGTTCGGGATTCGGGTCAGTTTCTCTGACGACAAATGTTCGAGGGGCGTACCTACTTCTATTAACTCGGAAACTTAAACATTTGAGGTAGAGAAGTGGTAGACGCAACGTCAATATGTACCTACCTACTTGTCTAAGTAGAGAAATTAAATTAACATGTTAATTTATTATTTTTTGGATGTTCGTAGGTATAATAATTAACATTATCATCGACTAGGGCACATATACCAGATAAATAACATTTTTAAGGCGATATGCTATAGGCCCGCTTAGCAGGCGGGTTGACGACCACACTGCGATCATCGCAGTAGAATACAGATGCAGTACACGGTGGCCGCGACCCGAGCTCCGGTTTTCTCTTATTCACTTCTCACGACACAACGGGTTGTTAAGAGCAGTTTAATTCTTTGCAAAAGACTGGAGTGTTAAAGAATGAAGTAAATTGCGGTATTGAGCTGTGTTCCTTCCGGTCATATTCAGACGCCGAAAGATATTTTTTGATCATCAGTCATCGAAACTTCTAAAACTAAAACTGAGTCAAGTAGTGTCCGTCAAGATAGCGTACACCGTAAAGATATTCAGAATCTGATGCAGCCAATAAATAGTACCCAAATAGTACCGACGAAATACCTAGGTGAAAAAAATAGTACCCTTAAACTTTTCGAAATATAAGGCCTGTTCACGGTGTACGCTACCGGGCGTCAAGCTGGCGTACACCGTTTGTATCTCTGGAACGGCTTTGTTTTTGGAAACGATTTATATCTCAAAAAATAGTACCCAAATAGTACCCTAGGGCCCTAAAATTTTATTTCTCTAGCTATCGTAGAAGCCGAGATATTCCATAACTTAACGGTGTACAAAATTTCACACCGTCAAGCTGGCGTACCCGGGAATTCCTTATAGAAAGAGCTCACTATATCTCGGCTTCTACGATAGCTAGAGAAATAAAATTTTAGGGCCCTAGGGTACTATTTGGGTACTATTTTTTGAGATATAAAGCGTTTCCAAAAACAAAGCCGATCCAGAGATACAAACGGTGTACGCCAGCTTGACGCCGGTAGCGTACACCGTGAACAGGCCTTATATTTCGAAAAGTTTAAGGGTACTATTTTTTTCACCTAGGTATTTCGTCGGTACTATTTGGGTACTATTTATTGGCTGCATCAGATTCTGAATATCTTTACGGTGTACGCTATCTTGACGGACACGTCAAGTATAGTAAAACACAGCGCTATTCCAAACTTCACTTATGTGCAGCTGCCGGAAAACTAAATTTTATTTCAGATTTGGTAGCACGTGCTATTAAGAGTGCCTCTTACATACACTAAGATTCATTTGAGAACGTTTTTTTAAAATCTTAAAATACTCTTGCAACAATAATCCTTTCTGCCATGAAATATCAAATGTCGTGACATTAATGGTGGCACCCCTGTCATTTATCCTCGTCACCGACCGTCACTTGTTGCGGCGTTACAGCTGTGTGACATGTGCCCACATTAAGGAGGTCGTAACGTTAAGGGCTTACATAAAACCGTGACGTTTTACGCTGAAGAGCTACGACTTTGACTATTTCAACGTTATTATTACAGAAGGGCTAACAAAATGTTGTGCTGAAAGGTACAAGAAAAATTACTTAAACGCTTAAAGTAAGGATTAATATTGACTCTCAAATGGTGACGATTTTATAGATAAAGTTAGTAAGTTCGTAAAATTTATAAAATGAGTTTCGATACCCAGTTTTGTGCTTCTAAAAAGTTCTTTTTAGCCGACTGCGGCGAAGCCCAAAGGAGGGTTATGTGTTTGACCTGTATGTATGTATGTCCGTTCCTATGTCCGCTCGTAACTACTCAACGCGACATCCGATTTTGATAAATGATACATCATTAGATTCGTCTTGATGGTGCGAGTGTCACTGGGTATGAAATTCGTTAAAATAAACAAAATGGCGGATTTTATGCAGTTTCAAAGTGCACCGTGGTCGGGTTTTTTTAAATAAAAATGTGGTTATCTCTGAATTAATTTCTAAAAATTCTCCAAGTGAATGAAAGTAACTGTACCCGCTATCAACGTTATTGCGGATCTGTGTAAAATGAAACAGTACGTTACGTACGTACCTGCGTGAATAATAAATGAATGTTTTTAGATACAAAAACAAGTTGAATGTGTCGGTAAGCTCGTAATTAATGGTAGAAAGTAAATTTTCACTTCAAGGATGTTTCGCGTTTTTGTAGCAGCATATTAATGCTGACTTGGGTTCTTTTGTTTAAAAAGATTAAGCAAAAAACAACACACGATTAATGAAGTTTAAAATTAAAAACCCTTTATAATAGTAATTATTTCTTCGAATAGCTATTGAAAGGGATTATTTATAAATGATGTGTATTTTTCCACCGTTAAAAAAGTAAAAATGGCAGACTTAATACCTTAAAGCACCCTAAAAAAGGTTTTTAATTCTAGATTCAGGTGCTGTTAACACTAACTTTCCTCTTACGAGTAGAAAACCTCCCCGGGGAATGAGTAGTCTACGGTAACTCTGTACCAGTATAGGTACACGTGTCTCATACATTCAGCTGTCTTCTCAACGAAAATGAACCTAATGTAGTAAACACTTATAGAGTCTGTGCGGAAAGAGAATAGGCGTGGCGAAAAACGGAACTAACCTAACCAGTATGGCCACAGAACAGAAAATACGGCACATACGGTACAAAAGCATTACAGCGCCCCCCAAAATTAATCATATTCTCTTTCCGCACAGACTCTACAGGTACATAAAAATAATCTTTTGAGAACAACTAATTAATTTGGTAAAATACTCATTTTTGAATCATATGGATTGGGGAAAAACACGCCTGAGTAAAATGTCTTTCAAGGAAAAGACCAAGTAGAAATTAAAATATTCGGTGAAATTTGTGATTGGACATACGATGGGGAATAAACTAAATGGGGAAAAACCCAATTGGAAGTAAAAGTAATGGGGCAGAAAAAATGAACCAAGCTAATACAGCCCTGTGCCTATAAGTTAATACAATTTTAACACAAGTTATTCCCACGAGTTTTACGAACCGTTTGAGAGTTAAACCATGAGATAAAAGTAGTATGATACGATTTCTGCCGTTAAAAAGAATAGCATAGAGATATTTTGCATCCCAATTTTACTGCTGTTTCCGTTTGTACCAAGTTTATACACAGAAAGTTGTTCTTTAGGTACGGATTTTCATATCAATTACAAACTGTTGCTTAAATTGTACAATGCTGGTTTAGCTTTTGCAACTGAACTATGCAAAGAGAGAGAAAAAATTCAAAGAATCGTGTGGTGGTTAAAAACGTAGTTGGTAAACGGCCGCCGAAGGTATTAACAGACGATTAACCTACTGAAATAAATATCTAAGTATTCCCGAGCGTGTTTAAGTTGCTGGTTCTCTTTATTTATTTTCCCTGCAAGTATATTTACCATACGGCGGAATTCCCATACCTACTTTTTTGCTAAATAGACGTGAATTCGAATGGATATCTTTAAGTAAGTAAGTTTATCAAATACAACAATAGTACATTACTACAGAGGCCGGGAAATGAGGGGTTGCCGGCCGAGTACATATAGATGGCCCAGCGAACGCGAGGCTAGGTTAGTTACTAGGCTGGTAACCCCATTTCACGCCGAGGTATGTATAGTGCTTTTCTCAAATATGCAATGAAATAAATTAAAAACACTCCAAAAAATCAAACTTACTTTTTTTGAGACACTAAAAGTAAAGCAGACAAAAAATTTAATTACAGATTGAAACATTTTTAATTTCCTTTCCAAAAACTGTTTCAGTATGCATTTTTACCGCGAATATTTAGATGTAATATTTTAAATGTGTATTCTAGTATTTAAGTTTGCAATTATAATTATTGGATTTTGTTTATAATGTGTTATTCGTCATGTGGAATTCGTTTTAAAAAAAAAATGCAAAGTATAGCAAAAATCGGTCACTGTTTTTTTTAATGGCTGAACGCCGTGATGCCGTGTCACAAATAAATGTGGAATGGAAATTAAAAAAAAACACATTGCAGGCTTAGGCCATGAAATTCCATTAAATGCCAAGTGTCAAGCCGCATCGGAAACGAGATACTTTACTATTTTAAGGCACGTAATGTCAACATTTCATTGCATGTTTGAGAAAAACCAATTACATAACAAAAATGGTTCTCGAAATCTAAACTAATTCTAAGTATAAAATTCCGCCGGGTCTATCCCCATTGTTGCCCAGAAGCCTCGCTGGCAACATTTCCACGCTGAATGGCAATGCTGATCCTTTGTGCTAGGAAGGAGCCGGCCATCTGGTCACCCGATTCTTTGCGGAGCCTTTGGTATATTTGTTTGTACAGGACCATAGCACTAGGTCCCCATTTCAACCCCAAACGGCTCAGATATGTAGGTAGCCACTGCCGATGGCTGCATATTTGCGCCGTTTGAGGCACTCCGCTAAATCGGCAGCAGCGTCGGCCCTGGTTTGCTGTCTGTGGAAGATGGGACGAGTCAAGGGTTTCTACGTAAGTCGCGTCCCAGACCAGGGGCCGTCTCACATTCTATTAATTAATTAGAAATTAATTGCCACATCAAATTAATTACTCTTCCATGTAATATGTAAGTGTAAAATATTAGTAGTACATATCCGTCTTTTGTAGTTTCCTCGATAATCATCAATACATCTTTATACTATTACCCTATTAAATAGTCAGTTATGTCAGGTATGTCTTTTATGTCACTTTTCGCACTAGACCGCAATTGCTTGTTAGGGCGGCGATCCGTCCGCTTATGTCGACGGGCGATAACAAGCTTTCCCGCTTGACCTCGATAGACGGTTCAACGAGGAGTCCACATAAATCTTATAACAATGCTTTACAGTCCTTTGTACACCGATTGCAACGCGAAATCGCGGTTTGACCATTGCATTTTATCGTGGAAAGGTACTTCAAAATTTCACCATAACTTTAAATGTGCCATGAGCTTTAGATAACATACACTTCTAGCTGTTACTCGAATCGAAATAATGCTGCAAGTACGCAATAGGCTGGGTCGCATCAAATACATTTTTAAATTATGGTTTCATGAAGCTTTAGTATTGATAAACAGCTGAGATCAATATTTCATAAATTCTAATTAGTATTTGCATAATTTTCGCTGATTGTGTAAGTATAAGCAATTATTTGGTTTACCCTTCACGAGTTCATAAAATTATACTAGAAATGTGGTTAACCTATAGGTAGTTAACCTAATTTCGCTTTACGCCCGTATTAAATCCCGATAAAAGCTGTTCCGTAACCCGAGCCTTATTTTATGTATTTTTAAGGGTTACGTAGCAAAATATCTAAGATCGAATGTCTAAGCTCGATACACATATGTCTAGAATGTCGAAAATCTAAATGAATAATGTTCGTTAGCGTTACCATAAAGTTCGAAATACATACAACACGATTGGTCGAAAAATTATTACATCGAAGTACAAAATGAATATTATTATCTCATATTAAATTGCTATGCATATGTTTAGTCTAGAATGTAGAAAATCGAATCGATAAAATGATTGGGGAACTATCATGTTTTTTAAACCATGAAGGAACAAACGAGTAGACGACCCGTCTGATAGTAAATGCTGGTGATCGCCGCCCAATCGCCCATAGACTCAGCCGCACCAATAAGAGCTGTTTATGCGTCGCTACTTGAGTACTAAGATGAAATTTCTCTTGTGCCAGATATTTTACTAGTCATATTAAATATAGGTTTTGGTTGCTCGCTTAAACAATTCTGAAGAGACTTAGTGTCTGAATTTTGTAGTTATATAATTTGGCTTTATGTATTTTGAACCTTAAACAGTTAGTGCATATCTTGACACTTGTGCTGCCACGCTCGTTAGACAGTAAGGATACAGATACGACTTGTTTCTGCTCCGCGATTTCTTCCGCATAATGCCTACCCTAGCCAGGTAGGCATCATGCGTGCGTGCTAGGTAGACACAGATACAGAAATCGCAGCTTAAAACTATTTAGAATCTACATATTCCATCGTTTCATCTAGTTCTAGTTTTGCATGAGTCTCCTCTTCTAGCTGTTCATTTTCTAGAAAGTACTTCAATTGCGAAGTCGAGACAGCGAACTGTTTTATATGTATAGAATTTTGATGCCTAATCCGTTTGGAAGTATCTTGTGCTGTCGACTTAGGCAACTTTGAATGATATGCCTAAGCCAGCTAGATATAAATTAATTTGTTCAAGTTCGGGAAGATGCGGTAGAAATTGGAACGTGGCTTCAAACGTTCTACCACACCACACTTGTCATCTGTTCCCGACAGTTTGTGCCCTAGGCCGTGTGTCGTGTTAATATGGGGATATAATGATCTGATAGCGGTATTTTGCGGTGAAAATCATTTCCGTGGACTCGGCGTTTCCTCGTTTACAGGATATTTCTCATTATTACTGCTATGGTCGGTGGCTTAACTGTTAATTTTAATACTAAAAGCACCGCGCAACGCTTAATTTGGCTGCCGCGGATAGATTCAATAGTGAATAGTACCTATTAAAGAATATATTAATTTAGCTTAATGTATGATATCAACATAATACTAAACTTATCATTTATAATATTTAAAAAATAATGTGAAACATGTTGTACAAAGATATTAAGAAAGGTTCTGTACTTCAGCAATGGAAAAATAAACACTGATTAAAATGCAAACGATGAACAGAACCGAATAAAGTCAAAAAGGAGCAGAATGGACTGTTAACGCTCTCTCAATTCCATTTCTTTCTGGCATTTTCAGTGTCTTTCATTTTCATTAAAGATCTCTTAAGATAACGGGTAAGTGCACTAATATTTGCTTTTAATATGTGATTTTCGTTTAAACTAGCAATTTAGTGTTGCATAGTTCAGCTAGCGTGACGCCATTTGGACTTGTGTGTCATCGAGAAATATGTAGTGTGGAGAAACGCGAGAGCGGCGCACGGTCCGTTGCGCGCTTTTTTACGCGACCAGCACCCGCGCGCCGGCGGCGGCGCAGTGCCAGCGGGCGCATACGCAGTAGTTAGTAAAATAGGGTTGTCATTCACTAAGCCGAGGTTCTGATAATCTCACGACAGTGCGTGCTTGCGTTTCTCAATCTGTCTTCGAATTATGACTTGTGGTTGTATCTGTAATAGAAACAAAAGTTACACCTAAGTTTACGTAAAGTTTTAAAACATTATTGTATGGTACCAACAAAACAAAAAACATGCGTTTAGTTAGTGCAGAATTGATAGACTCGTTTTAAAGCCTAAATAGGTAACTATTGTTACTCGCTAACAGATAACTGAAGCATTTCTAGTAAGCCGGTCGCGTAATGCTGGTTGATGTGTAGTGTGCGAGCTGTGCGTAGTAGGCTATTACGCTGATTGATGTGTGTGTGATTATGGCTAGGTGAGGCATAAAAACTATAATTTTACTCACCGCTTAGTGCTGAACTGGACGGCGTTATGGAATAACGAATTAAGCGCCATGGAGATCTATAGTGCTTAATTCGATATTCCATAACTCCGTCCAACTCTAAAAGTGTACCTAGCACCCAGAGATGGGCAAAATGTAATCGACTAACGATTAACGATTGAAACTAACAGAATTAGTTGCGACGGACGATTGAAAACGACGACTAATCAATCTTAGTTGCATAGAGTGCAACTAATTTAGTTGCAACTAAATTAGTTGCCGATTGATTTCGGACAACTAAAATTTTTAATCGACTAATTAGTTAGACTATTTTTCCGCGACTAATGTTAGAAGCAAATTGAACTGAAAACCTCGGTATGGCTATGTTGACAGACTGAATAGGACATCTTAACGGATGTATAAAAATAAAATATCGTAAGTAATACAAGGAGAGGTGGGCTAATATAGCCACCAAGTGGGTGCCGCGAGACGGCCGACGCAGGCGGGGCAGGCCTAGACGGAGATGGCGCGATGACTTGGACGCATTCCTTAGCGACTGGCCTGGAGAGGCATCAAATAGGGAGTTGTGGAAATCAAAGGGAGAGGCCTTTGCCCAGCAGTGGGACACCGCGCAGGCTATATAAAAAAAAAAAAAAAAAAGTAATACAAGAATGTATTACTTACGATATTTTGACCATTTCTATGGAGTGAGATCTCTGTGCTAACTATTATTCTCTTTGATAATACCAACCGGATGATCTTAAATTGTGTATTACACGTTTAGTTTGGATATTGGCAGTAGCGCTAATAAGTAATAAATAAAAAAGATGTATGTTGATATATTTTAATGTAGAATGACGCAATGAAAATGTACAATAGTTAATGCTGAGAGTTCTTTACAAAGAGGTTTAATAGTACATTACACAACTAGGGTGATAATACAAAGAAAGGCCGAGATCGCAGAAGTTTGCAGGCTACAAGCGAGGGCCGTACCTAAATATGCGATCGAGAGCTTTCTTCATTACCTCCCGTGTTGTGTTCATCATTTTATGTCTACACTTGGCCAGAAAGCGGCTTTTTCCATACGCGCAGCGTGCGGAAAAAGCCATTTTATGGCCAGGTGCGGCATAAATATTTTAAATGACACGTTGAAAACAAAATAGACCGTATCATTTTATGGCCAGGCGTGGCATAAATATTTTAAATGACACGTTGAAAACAAAATAGACCGTATAGGTAATAAACAACATGCAGATGTTTCATTCAATAGAACGTGTTATTTTTGGAAGATTCGTCGGCACCTGCACCAAATGCAACAAACAACTTCCAGGTACCTACCTAAGTAGGATTATCCCATTCTGCCGTCCTAGTGTAAAAGGCGACTTTTTACAATGAACTTCCATAATAAAAGGTCGCCTTTTACACTAGGACGGCAGCATTGTTTTGTCGCCGCGTGACACTAAAAAGAGTTTCACTAATGACCGACAGCAAAATATTGATAATATCTATGTAAACTATCTATGTAGTCTAACTAGTATTAAAGTATCAAAATATTAATAGAGCACCAACCTACCTACTATATTGTTTGCGACTTGTAAACATTGCAGTTTCTCGTTATTTATCATTACGGGCCATACCCATAATATTGCATTGTCATTCAAGCGTTTCAAATTAAACGTGTATACATAATTTTAGCTCAATCGGTTGAAGATATCTGCTTCAAAATTAGTTGCAAGATTCCACCCAAACCAACATATGTATTTACAACATAAGAGTTCCTACAATGTACATAGGTACCTACTCGTAGTTACGTATTGCAAATTATCTATATTACAAGTTAAATAAAAAATGCAAAAACGAGCGACTACGTAGTTTTAATATAGATTTAATCGTGAAATTTAGTCGATTGAAACTACAACTAATTTAATTGTTAGTTGCACATTCTCACAACTAATTCAATCGCAACTAAATTAGTCGCGATTAAAAAATGACGATTGATATTTTCAATCGATTGATTAGTTAACTAAAAAATTAATCGATTAATGCCCATCTCTGCTAGCACCCCAGCCCGCTGGCAGAAGCGTGCGCGCCGCCGGTTATCAGCGCACGCGGAGATCTACGCCACCGCTAGCGATCGCGTAAAAACAGCTATTAAAATTTTTCTCTTGACCGCCATTTAAATTGCTAATCGCTCGGTGAACACTAATCGTGAAAATCCTAGCGAGATAAATATTTAATACCTATAACTGACATATTTTAGTCTGATGATATTACAATATTGGCCAATTAAGGTTTATAAAATATACAATTATACACGGCGGATTCTAATCGGTAATCAGGAGTAGACAAATATTAATATCTAGCTAAAATCAAACTTAATAGGCGAGGTCTCACACAAATACCTCACTGTTTAATTAATTAAAGGTTAAAACATAATTTAAACTAATAACCACTGGATACATGGTCACCTACATTCATTATTGAAGTAAAATCACTTGATCACGATACGTCAAGTGCCATCGCTTTCGCGGAAAATTTGATAGATCTTAAGTAAATAAACTTTTCTACGAGTATGAGTAGTTAGGGCGTGATAGATAACGAATTAAAATTGATAAAATGGCCGAAAATGAAAAGAATGCAATTCCTACGATTTCAGTAGCCCACACGAAGGACTGACTCACATGAAACCTTCTCGCTGCTTGCCTATTGCTCCTACGAGGATTCCGAGCAAAGTATCTTAAAATGCGTCGATCCAGATCGTCAGGACAACGTCGAGGCCGGCCGGGTGCTTGAGCGTGGTTTGGCATTGGCACTGTGAACTGTCCGAAGTCACAGAGGTTTTAGTTCATGCGGTTTATCAAACTGTGCGTGAGAATTGGTACGTTTGGATGAATTTCGTGGAATAATTCTTGAGTTCATCTTCAGCTGTTTGGTTTGTATTGATAAACGTACCTACAATATTGTAACGCTCGATATTTTGAGCACAAATATGGTCGAGGCATGTTTTTTTAATTACTAATTTACTTTTCTCATTCAATATTTGCGACTTCTATGACTTTGTTTACATACATGACAGTGACAAGTCACTGACTCATAAATTATCATTGTCATTAATTTTTTAAAGAGGTTCTAATCTCACAGATACAGATTAGTAGGGTGACAAGAAATTTAGGATAAAACTGATTTCGAAATAAAAATTATCACAGAAAAAAAATTGTTTAGATGTAACTAATTACGACATCAACGTGACCGCTATCAATTACTGAGTTAGAAAAACTGGTACCTGATTACCGATTAGATGCCATCGTGTGTAATTGATGTGATGTTTATGTTTATAATAATTCTGACGAGCGATCGGTATCTGTAAATCGGGCATGTAATATCGGAAAACCTGTACTTTTGAATCGTTAAACTCAAGGATAGTGAAGTCTACGATGCGCAAAATTACCTATCTCATAGATATTTTGGAGACAGAATGTTAATTTTTAATATGGTGAGTTAAATTGCAAATTGAGTCGAGCGACATTTAAGATGAAAATAATAATAATAAATCTCGCATGTTTGCATTAGAGACCGTGAAAAATGCGTAAAATTTTTTTTTTTCCTTTACTTAATATTATTATAATCGTAACTTAGCAGATGACCGAGATTCATAATATTATAAAATAAAGAAATAATGGTGTTGCTGTATTTTTTCTAATATTCTGAATCTAAATTTTGGACTTTGGGTGGCTATCCAATATCTTTTTGTCGGATGTTCCTCAATATTTCAAGACGAAGATCTTTGATCAGTGTGTCAGTTTAAAATTCAAAGTCAACCAAAAAGCCATGGAGAGGGCTATGCTTGGCGTGTCTCTAAAATCGAATCAGGAATTAAGAGATCCGTAGAAGAATTGACAATGATATACTTTGAAGAATTTTAAAACTTAAATAATAAAGGGTAGGGAATTGCTCGTGGCCGGCGGCGGCCGTTGGAGTTTGCGAGTTGTTGAATGGCGACCACCAGAAGACGCAGCGTGGATAGGTCCTCCACAAGGTGGACTGATGACCTGCTAAAGGTTGCTAAAGTCCACTGGATGTGGGTGATGCAGGATTAATCATGTTGGGGTTTTTTGGAAGAGGCCTTTGCTCAGCTTTAAACATCTTTCGGTTGATGACGATGAATCTTTGGAACTACCTAATAAAAAGTAAAAAAGATACAAGGGATGACTGAAGTGAGTTGAACAGGAGCTTTCCACCGTAGCAGCTGAGTTGTAGCTTTCTTAATTTGCTACCGGTTTCCAGTTTCATAAAATCAGTACTGATTCAACTCACTTCAGTCTAAGTATTTACGTAAAAGCAATTGAAACAAGCAGAGATGACACGTGTTGGCTTTCTAAGATATATTTGATGGCTTCACAATTAGGATATGAAATTCAAACGTTACTGTGAGATAATTGTTTCATGAAAACACGTTAGGTAACTATAAAATATTACCTCTGCTTCCGACATGACACAACCAACTTACTTAAAACTGAGCAAAATTTGAATTTGCGTTTCTATTTCCGGAAAGGCTTGAATTCTTAAGTTATTTCATTGTTTAGGTTAGCGGTTGCGGTTATTTTAATGTGGTTTTGAGTTTTTGTGGGCACCAAATACTTTCAATATCCATTTTGTATAATGTAAACAATTATTTAATTGTTAAGCTTATACATAGTAGTTGATTCTCATGTAAGTAATTAAAATGTTGATGACCTAACCCTTCTTTCATTTCCTTCGTCGTCGTAACTTGTAAAACTTCTTATTATTTATTTATTTTTTTGCAAATTGTGTTCCTTTGCCTTAGTAATTTTAATAACTGGACATGGGCATATGAAGTAGTTCTACTACTGAACATAGGTCTCCCCCAAAGACTTCCACAACGAATGGCCACAACGTTCCAGAGAGAGTTATGCTCGGAATATCTTTACGCGATCGAATCAGAAATTAAGAAATTCGTAGAAGAACCAACATAGCTGTCAGAGTCAGCAAGTTAAAGTGGCAATGGGCTGGGCATCTAGCTCGAAGAACCGATCGATGGAGCGTAAAGATTCTCGAATGGAGACCACAAACAGAAAGTCGCAGCGTTGGTCCGCCCCCCACAAGACGGTCTGACGACCTGGTGAGGGTCACCAGAAGCCGATGGAGGCAGGAGGCGTGCTATTGATTCCTCAGCCTTTAGTTTTTCAAGCTTCTACCTTGCAAACTATTACTTTTATTAGCTACGAATGTTACTGTATTTTATTTCACTTTTATTTTGTTTATGTATGGTACCTACAGTGGCACATTGTTAAGCTTACAAACTTCATCTATTAAGCTTGGGCTTTGAAATTCTAAAGTGAGAGGGATTTCAGGAATTAACGAATTTTACACTCAATACATGATAGTTCTAAATTGTAAAGGTTTGTACGTATGTGAGCCGTGGTTTAAGCCAGGTAAAGGGTTTCATAAGCGTCGGCATTCCTTTGTAGTCTTTCATTATAACTGACATCATACAATTAAGCGTTGCGCTGCCGTGTAAGTTGCCTCGAAACTTTAATCGAATTAGGAATCTGCTAGTTTGACAGATTAATGTTGAAAGGAATAATTTAGGTATAAGATTATTTTGACAATACTATTATACGGTTTTTATTTTGTTACATACTTCATAAAACAGTTTATTGAACTTTTAGGAATTACATCAAACAACATAATCGTAATCAACGTGCTAAAGCATACAAGGCGGGGCCTTTTTTCAAATGCTATTCGTACCATGTATGTCATCTGTTTCGCATGATGTGGTCGTTTACGCATGTCGGTAAACAAGCCGACCATTACATAAACATGATATTATTTAATTGCCTATTTATGCTGGTCAGCATCTTCCATATCAGTTAAAAAAGCCGATAACGGACTTCCAGCTGTACCGCATCCAGTTAGTGATATGCTCTAGTTCGTTCACTACCGCTCGGCTTGCTTCTCAGTTTAATCAATTCCTCAACAAGAAAAATGGCTTCAGACTAAGATTTAAGTGCACTAAACGTCTTCACTCAGTAAATCAATGCGGTCCAGTTTCGATCTAGGCTGGCATGTCTAATTTAATTATCATTGTTTATAATTAGTGTTCGGCTGTTTAGTTATTGGAAATCGTGGTTTGGAATTCTTGATAATCAACTTTTTCTACTTGCCAATATGTATTCGTTAAATGGTAGCGTATTTCTCACTTTAATCTCTAAACTTGCAGTCTAATAAATCACACGCGATTTTAAAGCTTGTAAGGAAGGTTATTAAAAATATTGTGAATTTAAAATATTATTTTATCATCATAATAAACGACGAGCTATAAAAACGTATGTCGTGCCATGTTAATATTACGTTTTAGTGACTACATTGCGACAATTAACATGATTACCAAGAAAAACGGCTGCAATAAGAAATGGCGTGCGTAATGTTAAATCTGCGTATTCATAAACACATGAATATATGAATCTAGACACACGGCAGTGAGTCAAGTTCGCGACACATATTGACATCACAGAAGTATTGGGTAGCGTCCACCACGCTGAATGTAAGATACGTTGACCTTGGCGATAGGCTGACTGTTGTAGTTCAAAAGGTTCTGACATACTCGTATTTTGATATCCTGTCCTGAGAGGATTACTTTCATATTCAATCAAATCATATCAAATGGAACCAGCTACACAGCACTTTCAGTAAAATCTATATAGCTGATTCCATTTGATCTTTTCAGTACTGCATTTTTTTGGTGTACATGTATGTGACATTTAGGAAGATGTAAATCCCTAAAATAAATCAGAAGATAGTACAGTAAACGGCCATAAAGAATGCACATCGATCTTTGGAAAGAGGCAGTCGGCTAATTTCGACTTCGTATAGCGATATCTGTGTCGCACACACCATGACGTTTGTTTTGTCAGTCGTGGTTCAAATGCGAGAGAGTGCAGTCGCATATCCAAGTCAATATATATATAGAGTTGCTAAAACTTTTACAATATTAAAATTGTACTATGGTATCTATAGGAAAAGAAGGTAAGCTGTTACTTTGCCAGTCACGCGAAATTATCTACAATATTTATAAATATTATGTATTTTGTAACTGAAGTCGACCAATTTAAAAACCGTGAGGATGTTAATGTAAGTAATTATTTTAAGAAGGTTCAACAGAGAGTTGCAGATGCCACTGGAATTTCAAGAAGAACTTTGAACAATTTATTAAACGAAGTCGGCGCTGGCACTAATACACATGGTGGAACAAAGTTCAGCTCTCCGAAAAATGGGTGACCAAAAAAACAATTTCGTTTAGATATGGACGATTTTGATTATAATGTTGTTCGAAGAACGGTGTACGATTTTCTTCTGCGTTACAAAGAACTGCCGACAGTAAAATCATTAAAAGCTAAATTATCTGTTTTACAGCTCTATATATTCCACGTGAAATCAAAACAAAACAACAATAAAGTACTTAGTTCTAAATTCAAATTCTGATGACCGATTAATCTAATAATTGATGTACATGGTAATTAGCATTCGTTTGTATTCGGAACTGCGATGATTGCCGATGTGCATTCTTTATGGCCGTTTACTGTATGTAATCAGTATACATTAAATTTCTCCTCAACACTCTTAAGGTTCAAACAAATCATAAAGTTCTAGAAGAATTGTGTCCCAATTCCTAGCTGTTCTAACTTGGAACATTCAAACTTTGAGTTAAATGGCGGAAGAAATTGCATATTTCCTAAGTTATTCAGGTATCTGGCTATATCCAAGCGGGTGAAATATTATAATTGGGGTCGTCGGCAAACTATTCTTACGATGAGACAGATATTGGAGGTCAGTACGAGTTTTTTAGACATGTTTAAAGTACATATTATATTGAATGTTTTGGTTCTAGACAAAAATATGTACTTGATATGTAATAGGTAAACTTATACGATGCCGTTTGTTTGCCTTCTTGCAGGGTGCTATTGTGAATAAATTTATTGATTCGTGAAAGCACTAAATTCTGCGAAATGAAATGGATTTTCTTAGTTTTCAAACTTATAATCTTACATAAAACTAAACTCATACTTCTAATAGTTCAATAAACTTATTGAACGACACGAAAGTTATGTGTAGTAACGCCACAAAGTTAGTTAACCTTGTAGCGCTACGTACGCATGACTTTCGTGTCCAAGTCTTCTTAGGTGGGCTAGTTTTAGTAAATAGACAGTTAAAACTCAAATTAGTTCAACATATACATATATATAATGAGGATAGATTGAACCGACCTCGCCAATCCATCGTTAGCGCTTTATAGCGAAAATTCACGAGTGGCTGCGGACGAGCTCGCCTATTTGCAGGATCGTACTCCACCGCATAATTAGGGGAGGGAACTAGCAAACAGCTCCTCAAATCGAGCTGGTCAAATCAGATTTAAAAAGCTAACCTAGTCTAAGACGTCATACACCGGATACATTATTCGCCGCACGGAATCCACTGTCCACGTATTCGAAATTAATTACAAAATTTTAGGGCGTTCCGTTGGGCAAACAAACTATTTTATGAAATTCATAGGCCATAAACCTAATTACAAGGCTACTGTATGAGTATGTGCGCTTGTAAGAATTTTCTTAACTTCGCACCAATTAACTGAATAACCTTGGCACCGCAGTTAGTCTACCAATGGTCGGCTATAGATTAGGATCTAACGTGGTAAGGATAGCTAGGCTCTTGAAAGAGTGTAACTTATTTCCCAACTGAGTTGTTTGCGATGTACGATGCGGCATACTGATATTCCCGAATGCTTGGTGGAAAAGTTGAGAATTAGGTACTTATCCGTAAGAGTATCGATACTATCGATAACCGATTCTTTCTTATGAGAAACACGCTAAGGTAAGGTATCGATTGATTTATTTAAGGGTTATATAAAGGTTTTAATACTTAACGTAAAATGGGGTTAGTAGGGACAAAACTGACATTCAAATCTCGATAAAATTTTATTTTTACATACCGATACCTTTAGACTCAGAGGGCGTAAACGCCGCAGGTTCTAATGGCGTTTACGCCCTTTGAGTCTAAAGGTATCGATATGCAAACTGAATTGTATATACAATAAATGTTCCGGCCGTTTGTATTTTAGTTTTTTTAATGATTTTGGGTAGTTCCAATTCATATCGTTGACAATAAACACAAAATCCCTTCTCACCCCGTAGTCCCTCGTAGTTGGGCTGAGAAGGGATTTCATACTAAGGTGAGTTGGGCAAATTGTTGGATCGACACTTTTGGATTATGAATATTACTACAGTTCCATTTGCAATAAGAATATATAATTTAAGTAGCAGTAGCCTTTAAAAACCACCTCACCCCTTTGTCATCCCTACTCTCCCCATTCGTAACCCAACTGTTCTCACCCTATTTTACGGTATAATAGGTATTCTTCGCCGTTTAAATACTAGTATTAATCAAACTCCCGTCATGGGACGTTTGTTCATCACTTGTTTTGAAACTTGTTTTAGTGGCCTTACCCTCCTCGAATACGCGAAATGAAAACTGCCCCTATAACATTTTGTAACCGAACAAGCCGCTTATCGTATATTTTAATGCCATTCACCTGACGTAGAGGAAAAATACTCATGACGGTAAAAATATATTTTTATGAACGATTTCCGGTGGTTTTAAGGTTCCATTGAAAATAGAAAACCCTTGAGATGTGGCTTTAAATCTTACAAATCTGTATGCTTTGACAAACTGTTTATTATTTGGTGCAAATACCATAATAGATACTTTATTTAGTTTTTGTTTCAAAAATATTAGTAGAATGCTAGATGTTCAGTACGTTGCAATAATTTTTACTAGAAAGGATTGCCTGTTGTTTTGTCGGCGTTTTATCTCGCCGTTAGCTTTTTCCTTGAAACTCTAAAATGTTCATAATTTTTTAAATGGTCAGTCAGGCCAGTCTACAGTACATATTAGGTTAGGTTAGAGTTGTTTCATATTAATCCTAAAAAAGTGGTATCTCATATTAAGTGCTTTCTATGAAATGATTGAAAAATTCCATGAAACGCTTGCCTTGAAAGTTTCTTGGCTCCTCGTAAAGTACAGGATCTACTAATAACTTTCAACATCCAATAAACTTCTAAAATGTTATAAAGAACACTGAAGAAGAACCTAATGCTGCTTTTGTAACAAATGTTGGACCAATGTTTTTTTATTCAATGATACTTTCTGTTTTGAGCCGCTTGCAAAACGTTATCCCTGGAGTGTTCCTTTCATACCTGACACCTGTAAACAGATTATGCGTATTTCGGGCTAAATTCAACCTTTTGTTTGTTTACCTGAAACGTGACGATGTTTACAACGAAAATTTGAATAAGGGCTTATACGTTGACAATTTGAGCGTTACCTTTTTCGAGTTTAGATGCTGTCAGAGGAGTGGGAAAGTTGATCTGAAATTTCCTCTTTTTACATGTACCCTTTTTTCGTGGAGAAATCCTGTGGACCAGGTAGGGACATATTAGCCAGTAGAACTTGATGATGCAATGACTGCTATTCTGCCGCCATAACGCAAAAGGGCACATCTACATTTTTTTTCTGAGTTCTATATATATTCGGAATCAGTAAATTTCACTGATTCGGAATATGTATACAACTCAGTGTCGAAAAAAAATGTTGGTTGTGCCCTTTTGCGTTATAGCGGCAGTATTTACGTTACTTTGTGCGGAAGACTCTAGGATCGCAGTATAAAGTCATTGGAATCTTTCTCGCGCCATAACCATCTTGGGGCGATACGCCTATTACCTATTCTTGACCGGAGTTACATGGTTATATAAAACCCTACTTGGCTCTTTATATAACACCCTTTTAGCAATGCGGTCTTCGTAGGGAGTAGTTGCCTTAACTAGATGTTGCTATTTGCCAAGCAACCGTCAAATTACATGACCAGCTGGTTCTTGATTTATATTTGTGGTTGTGATATCGTTTGTGCTTATTTAAGTACGCGTACGTAAGTAAGTGTACGTTGCGCAGATCTCCCTTCACCAAAAATGGCAATTGTTTTGTATCGGAAAAATTATGCTATGACGACTCACTTCCGTGCTGTTCTAAGATAACACTTGATGCCGTCAACGACTTCCGCCTGATTCTCCGACTTCCTCTTACAAACCTTGATCTCCCGTTTCAATTCTTTTGGGGGTTAATTTCGAAAAATCATTAAACAAAAACTCTACATCCCCGCATATACAGCGTGGGAGGGACTATACCGACAAACTTTAACTAAAGATTCTAACAACTATTAGGAGTAAAAAATGTTATGTGATGTATAGTCGAAAAACGCTTACTTTCCGAGATATTCATTATTTTGTAAATGAAAAATCCCAAGTGTGTAACAAGCCCTAATAAATGTGACTAAGATACCTTTACTATTTTTTTAAAATCCTTTAACTAAACAGGAATTAACCTTCGCAGTATTTGATGGTAAGCGACTACGAGGCCAAAAAATTGACCTTTCGTTTCCATTTTAGCTTTTTTTTTTCTTTTTGATAACTTTTCAGCCAGTAAGGACATGTTTATAACGAGGGGCTTAATTTACTGATTTATTTTGTTCCATAAGACTATTAATGTTAAATGACAATATTCGACCCATGTTGATATAACATTTTTTACTCGTCACACCACCAGGAATTCATGGCTAAAGTATGTCGGTATAGTCCCTCCCACCCTGTATTTCAAATTTTATCTCGCTGTCAGCAGTGGTTGTAGGCTGTACGTTGTCTATCAGTAAAGGCACGGACCTGTTTTGTGTATATTGATTTTATTATTTTGAGAACGGTGTTTCTAATCAGCGAATCGGTTTAAGTAAAGATGTAAAGAATATAACGGTCGAATGCTATTTCTTCAAAGTGAAAACATACGGAGTCGTCACGGCAGATGCTCCACGTTTCTTGTCATTGTTATGCACCGCGGCCAGTAGGGTAATCTATGTCGATCGACGACGCTGCGCTTTATTCAACTTTCTTGAGTGTGAATGTTGGCTAAATAACATTCGTTAACGTGACTTGTACTTGTATGGTTTATCAATGTATTCGATATAAATAACTTGCCACGTAGTACAAGCCAGGAAGTCATGGAAATTAAAATTCGACGTAGATTCCTTTGTTGATACACTTTCTTGATAAGACTATTTTCATCGAAAATCCTTGAGGGTGTTGTGAAGAATGCTTTGTTACATATTGATTTAGTCGTTGATACGTTCATTCACCTCGCTTAACTTCACTCAACACATTTGTGAAGTTCGTTTAAAACATGGTGTTGAGGATAAGTCAACTCACCTTCGCCTTCTACTGTAGCTTTTCCTGCGGTCGTGGGCCGGCGGGTCGCTTGCGTACGCGCCGCCCTCGACCTCCGCACTGTGCCCCGCCCCCATCTTACCCCATACCACAGCACACACCGTCACTAACACAGGCCACCTGCGACACCCCCGCGAAACAATAAGAAAAACACCGCGTCAAATAAAATATAAATAAGCTTTCGGCCTGTGTCAATTGGTTTCAAGTCACTGTTCTATTTTTGAAATGGTCTTTGAGTAGGAAGGTTTGAAGGTTCAGGGTGTCGAGGTTTTCTCCGCCGCGTTGTTCCCGGGCGGTTCGCGACGCGAATGTGAAGCGTACCGTCGCAGGCGCACCTCGCGCCCGCCTTACATTCTTAATTGCTGGCGCAAGTGCCGAGAGATCTGAGGCGATAAAGCGCTTGACAGCAGTTTTTCATCATGTAAATCTATAAATTAAAACATTGTTTATGAAGGCGATTAGAAAATGTTTAATCATATATCGTGAAATATGAAGGCTGATTAATCGAATGGCTATAATTTATATCATATCTTCATCACACAATATTTAATCGTAAATTACCTAGTAACATTCATCTTTCTTTTACTTGTAAAATAGCAGACTGGCTTAAATACTATATGTGGCTGACTGTATGTACTTCAGTTCTAATAGCAGTTACCTATATCAGATAAGCGACACTTTATTAGATTGGTTAGGTAGTACCTGCTTTTAATTAGTAATTCCATGTAATTTGTTTCTAACGAATCTCCATGGGTTATAATGAATTTTTCAAATTGGAACATTATGATAAAATAGATTTCTGAATAGAAAAACGGATAGCCTAAATCGGTGGGAATTGAAATTTCCTTATTATTTAACGATATACTTAGAGGTGAATTCATGTATGGATTTTACATCGGGCATAACACGTTTAGTATCTAATATCATTTAGTTCAGCCTCAGGATCCTGATAAGCTCTCGTTAAGGGCCGATACAGACCGACTGAAACCCAACTGCAACTGCATGCAGTTGTGATGCAGTTCTCATACAAATCGTAGGGAGTTGCAGTTGGGTTGCAGTTCGTCTGTATCGGCCCTAAGGTGATTCGAGTAGGTCGGTTCTCCATACAAATACAAAGAGGATTTCCACGACGTCAATCATGGTTGAACAACTGGAGAAGTCTCAAAAAAAACAGAATTAACGTGCAATCTGTTCTTTAAGCTCAGCGTCATTTATTAGCATCGTTTGAAACCAAACGTTTTTTTACTAAAGGTATATACTTTTCTCGCTTTTTGAGAGGTCTCATGTCGCTTCGCGCAGAGGAAATGTATCAAGCTACAAAATAACATTTCAAACATAATTGGTGCCATGGAAACGAGTGATGACCCTCTTTTTGTTTGTATGGAGAACAGACCGACTCGAATCACCTTAATCCAAGTATCGCTCGTCGCATTTCCGCAATCCTCCTGCGGCTTGCGCCCGCGCCACTAATTGTCGCGATCCGCCTCGGAAATCGCTTCGCTCTCGTTTCTACTAATTACACGAGCTGCTGCTTTCCCAATGGAAAACGACGGGGAAGGAGCGCTGATCGATGGCTAGCAGGGGACGATGCGACGCCGTGTCCGGTTTGCGTACGACTATATCCGACTCGTATAGTGTACATTGACGTAAAAACGGTCGGTCGTCTATTGATTCGTAGCCATTTATTAGTATTACCCTTGAAAAGAAATGATTTCAGCACCTTGGCCTCAACTCAAATAGAAAATGTTACATCATTGAAATGATGTTGATTGACGCCTATGTCGATACCAAAATAATATATCCATCTCTATGTACCTACGACAAACTATTCCACTTTGGAATAATGTAATTCAAGCGTTAACCAAAATCGAACAACAAATTATCTGAAAGTACGACAGGCGTAACAGGAAATCCTCGTAAAATATGTACCCGAAAGATTTAGGGAACACTCCATACACTTATCAGATGGGTGGTATTAGAGAGCTTTGCGAAGAGAATCACAAGGAAGAAAGAGCACTTTGATGTTTGAACGGTGTTCTTTTCCATAGTAAATGTTTGTATGTTGGCATTAAATATCTGGGGGCACGGCAGTGCCCCCGCCAAGTCGAGCAAAACAAAGGCACGGCCGTACCATCCTTTTCTCGATGCCATTCAGACCATTTTCAACCTCCTGTAATTTTGTTACCTAAAGCTAAAACCCTGAAATTTCAGGGATAGGACACAATGAGACTTAAGTATATTCTCAATAACATTCAATAGGCAAGTCGTTGGGAATCGAGTTCTGTGGACACCCCCCCGGTACTGACTTGGTTTAACATTACATCTCAAAACATTCTTGTTGTAAAACAACTGCGTTGCGAGACTTGCATCTTTTTACATGTAATGTTTTTGATGGGATTGCTTTTTCGGTGAGTGCTTGAGTAGGTACATCTAGAAAAATCCTAAAAGCTTAAAAGGAATAACTTGAGGCAAATAAAAGGATAATATTACTTTAAAATATACCAGGCAGATTACTGAGAGCTCTTTATCTCTTAAGTTGTGACCCTGTATTTGGGACGAACAGAAAGAGATGTTTTCTCGTCTGTGATATTTTAAATTCTCCCAAGCTTTTCTTTGAGTTTGCCAAACAAACATACTTCGCATTGCCAAAACACTTAAACAACCGACATATGTTGGAAATATTAAGGATTGGGAAATCCTAATATTGAATGCAAATTTTCATCACTGAGTGAATAATGATGTATCTGTCGCAGCCATTTGGTTAACTGCCAAGCCTTTTCACTAAAACTTAGGCCGTTCGTTTAGTAGGGCAACTATGAGGAGATTAGGGTTTTCTTTCTAAACAAAACAACTATGACCCGCCAGCAGGTTTCGCAGGTTGGGGCTTCTATTTCTGCTCTGAGGGACACAAGCTGACTAACAAACCTAATTTAAAAAAAGGAGTTTGTTTTGTTCACTTTTTCCATGCGGTGGGCTTCACCCCCCGAGCCCCCCTTGTGCGGGGCTCCGCCCTCCCGTCCCCCCATATGAGATCAAGTTCTAGGACAGAATAGATTTATACAACTAAAATTTGACGGACTCGGCTAGGCGGGTTATTTAATGTTGTCGAACGAAAGTAGTTTGTCTAGCCGTTTGATAGAAGGGCTAGACGGCCCGATGTTCATCCAGGCACTTAACTAAATGGCGCCATTTAATGAATAGGCTAGGCAGCTAACCAAATGGCTAATTAAGCTAGTTGGCGGCGACATATCATTAAGAATATAGAGAGGTTAAAATTAAACCATCTTATTTTTTCTTAGTTGTTATTACAATGGTTATGGAAACGTTTAAGCCCATAACTGATGCGTCCCCAAGTTGATAATCTTAGTTTTAAAACAAAAACTTGGAATTTCACATTTCAACCGCCTCTACGTACAGAGTAGGTATTTTACATCACGACCTTCGACTAAGATACTCTACTGGAGGGCCCTTTGAATTATTCAATATGACGCCTCATAAGTATAAGTATTATATCGGGGTAAGGTCAATGTCTAAGGCATTAATTGCTATTGATCATTATATTATACGTTGAAGAGATTGCGATGTATTGAGTAGATACCTACCTAAGCCGCCATAATATTATTACTCATCATACAGCGATAAAATACGCAACACATATCTTTTTACGTATACATAAATCCGAAATCATTTATTGTAAAATTGTGCATAGTTAAAGATGTTCAAATAAATATAAAGTGGGTATCACAACAAACCGTTTTACGGTATACAATATTACTAACAATAATTAAACTAATTAAACAGATCTAAAAAAAACCATTTTAGATTTTCAAAAACCTCTGTTTTTTTTATAGATTGCTCGTTAGTCTTTTATATTTACATTTATAGGTTTATTTAATACATAAATAAATATAAATAGATTTAGATTAGTCAAAGTTCTACCACAATTATAAGTATTACAAGTACCATCAATTACGGGTATAAATTTCATTATTAACTTCATCCTTACGGTTGATCAAATGTCTTCGTATCTGGGTCGCTCTCATTTTTGTGCACATAGCCACTACCGTGGGCGTTATTACTCTTTCTAATTGATAAAAAAAATACTATACCTATAATGAATTCCCTCATCCATATGATAAAAAGGATTCATGATATTATGACGGTTAGGTCGAACGTTTAGAAAGAGCCACGGTAGAGACTACCTTATGTGCACAAAAATGAGAATGATCCATCTGTCAATTTCCATAACACTTGCTGATCACCACTGTCATGAATTTTATTAAAGAATTGATTGTTCCATATCAATAAAATTATCATGGGGTCTTATTTCCTCGGAAATAAGCCTACAAATAACCGAGTAGCATTCTGACTTTCTCGAGTAGATGTGCGAGTAGGTACCTACCACGCAATAAATTGCTGTCATCTGCAAAATTGCACATACTCCAGCGTATTAAAAGACCTCATTTCGCCACGCGCCCAGCATTCTTCCGGCTTCAAGTGGATTCCCCGGAATGGAGCCATCGGGATCGTGCGCGTGCGCGATGTGGAAGTGAAGGAAGACCCGGCACGCTTCAGACGTGTCGTGTCGAACTCTTTGGTACGTTTAATGCTTCGTAAGGTTAAGGAGTGATATAATTATAGTATTTTATGCAACAGTTGTATAAGAAGGTTCAAAAAATGCGAATTGCGTGAGTTGCGATACGAGCCGCGAATGCGGCGAGTATCGCAAATAGAGACGCAATGAGCGTTTTTTGACTTAATTATACAACGTTGCATACAATACTTTTTCTACGACAGGTTTTAAAATACATATAAAATACAAACAAGGCATAACCTGCAAAGAAGGAATATGACGTATGACTGTCAGACGTATGTGTCTATGGTAAACTTTTTATTTTTTAAATTAAGTTGACACGCAGTGAATATATTAAAAATACTTTTGTTTTTATGTTGGCATCAATGAATTTAGTTCAGAAAGTTTCGTTTTTCTTAAAAGCCGTAGGATTTTAATTGTTTGTTAAGTTGGTAGTTGTGCATTTTTACCGTAAAGTTAAAATTGAGCGCTTAATCCTTGACCTAAGTTTAACCTAGATTTAGAAGTCTGTGGTTGCTAGCAATAACGTAAAGTGGCTATAACGACACTAGTGCTGTTATGGGGAATAGAGTATAGACTTCTCTGAACTCATATTATGTATGTTCTTATATTAGTGTTCGTGACCAAGTAAAAGACAGATAACAGTACAGGAGTAGAAAAAATATTTTATGCCACACCTGGCCGTAAAGTGGCTTTTTCCGTACGCCAAGTGTAGACATAAAATTATGTACACAACACGGGAGGTAATAAAGAAAGCCCGCGATCGCATATTTACGACCCTCGCTTGCAGCTCGGACCGCAAACATCTGCGATCTTGGCCTTTCTTTGCTTTACCACCCTAGTTGTGTAATGTACTATTTTACCTTTCATTTCGGCTTTGAACAGTCTTCTACCTGAATACGTACGTTACACGTACGTTATACGTACGTTAAAGGAAGGAGTAGATAGGTAATGGTGAAGTATATATATACCTTCATCTACACAATGTGTCGTAAAAGGTGTGTTCCGAGAAACGATGCGCAAGTACTTACCTCCCCGGGCTAATGCGAACAATGAGCTATTTTTTGGTTAAATACTGATACAAAATGCTAAAAAAATTGTTGTCATCAACAATCGATTTAAATAATCTTCAGCGTGTGCTGCGGTGAAATAAATGAACTTACCTATTTGTTAGGCCGCAGAGTTTCGGGAGAAGCGAATTTAAAACTTCAACATCCGTTCCGTAATTGTTTCACAACAACTAGTGTTACTAGTCGCTAAAAGTACTCTTTTTAAGTTCCGACAGTAGAGTCTGTGCGGAAAGAGCATAGGCGTGGTGAAAAACGGAACTAACCTAACCAGTATGGCCACAGAACAGAAAATACGGCACATACAGTATAAAAGCATTACAGCTCCCCTAAAATTAATCCTATTCTCTTTCCGCACAGACTCCCAAAATGAAGCTTGGTATTTTGCTAATTTAATATGGCAATATATTTTTCTTTGAAATGGCCTATCTTGGTACACTATAATTTTCTAAGTTATAGGGTACGTTGTAATGTTTACTAATATATGTCTAAGTAAGCAAAAAACTATTTTTTATATCATATAATATAGATAGGTACATGCAGCCTATGACGAGTAACTTTAGTACAACTTTTCAATTTTCTCTTCCGGTAGGCTTATCGTATCGGGAGCAAAAGATGAACTTTTCTCGTTTACCTTCGCTTACTGCTCGGTGTTCCGGGCGTGAACACGGAATTCAGGTACCTACTGAATTTAAACAAAGTTGTGATCGGTTTATTATCATGTTTTCATCTTGATAAACGTCGATCTAATGCTGTGGGAAAATTTCACTACTAAACACAACATAAACGATAGTTGGTCCTACATAATCGGAAGTTGACGACATTGACTAAGTAGTACACGCTACGAATATTATCTTCACGACTCTATTATCAAAGTAGGGTTTGTGTGCATCGTGATTAGTTTTTCGTTTGTGTATATATTTGTTGTGGACTGTACCGTGAGACAAACAAATTATTTGCCAGCTGTTATATAGTTATCTATATGTATGCCGCAATTTATAAAATACCGAGAAACTGTCTAGTGCCTATCATGCACGTATATGTTATTTAATACAATATTTGTGTCAATAAGTCCAGTTAATTGTTTTTGTTTTTCAGAAACGTTCGAAATTTGTAATTAAAAGCAAATTAGAACTTTCGAACTCTCTTAGTCTTTATTGGATTGGCGTCAAAGCCGTATGGCGATCACGTTGTTAACTTACTTTTTTCTCCCTCTTATGGTACTTAGAATTAGAACTTAAGCCTTATATCTGGCTGGCGTTACATGTAAGTGTAACATCTAGACAACAATACACTACCTGTCAGTCATAGTCACTGTAGTACATTATATAGGTAGGTATCTAGGCTTGGCCCTAGTATTGGGCGTGTGATCATACATTTAGTTAACGTTAGTCATAACGTTGCTCAACAACCTAGATAGTGACCATCATATCATCTTCTAAGCTGAAATAAATAAGACAATTTTATCCCAAGGAGACGTTACTTTGACAAATTGGGTTAATTAAATTGCTCCGAAGTTGCGAAGAAAATATTAAGACAGTTAAGTGTTCTTGGACGAACGGTCGTTACTAACGAACAACGTATTGTACTTCATTTATGATTCTAGCAGAAATATTGGGGTTGCAAAATAAATAAAGTAATAAAAAAATAGTCGTACCTAAAGTATTAGAAGCAAAGTCAATATTCGGTTTGGTTCACTGTTGGATCGCATAATATCAAATGTAATTATAGAGTTAAGCATAATTCCTTTCAGCCAAAATATTGAAAACCTCATCCTTAAACATACATGACTACCTATGCATAAAATTCAAAGGTATAAACATTGAAGGGATAATTATCACAAAGACTACAATCAAACGGTATAAATATAAAAGTACATACTTTTCGCATCACTACAAAATGCATAAAACTTAACTCCTAAAAATTACACAAATGGCATAAGTGCTATTATAACAAATAAAGAACCACAATCAAGAGCCTGAGGCACTACGAGAAAAGGTTAGTTTTGTATATTTACTACTTGTTTTTGGTGACGAATTTCTGAGATAAAACAAATATGTTCGCAGCTTAGGGGTGGCCCCCCACCGCACCCTAACATATCATCGTGGTATTTAAGTCATAATCATATTAAAACGTAATTTTTAATTTTTCAGATTCAGTACCCCCGTAACGAAATAGTTAAAACAAGACGCAGTGTTAAATCCCGATCAAAAAACTGAAATGAAACTGAACTGGAACTGTGTTTAATTCATAAAAAAAAACTGAATTTATGGTTTCTAAAAAATATAGCAAATAATTATCAACCCGAATAAAAATATGCATTATATGCATTAGGCCACTAAATAAAACTAGCCCAACTAAAATTATTCTAAAAACAAGATATGCCAATAAAATAAAATAAAATAATTTTATATATGTAAGTAGGCCTCTTTTACAAGTCTGATTCTGACAGTTTCTCTTTTTAACCAAAAAGTATTACAACAATATGGCGTTAATATAAGATTTCATTAATACAATACATTAAACTTAAAACTACATTTATAGAGATGTAAATGGTCTCTCTATGCGTCCAAACAAGACAAATAAAAAATAAATTGAAACTAAAAATAATGGAGATGTAAAGAGTCTCCGTTGTCAAAAAAATATGTTTTGGAGGTGTAAAGGATCTCCAAACGTCAAAATACAAACTGAAAATATTTAATAAATATCTTACAGAAATATAAAAAAAACTGTGATCACGATATAACTTAAAACTAAATTAAAAATAAAACCATTTTCCTTAGAGATGTAAATGGTCTCCAAGTGTCAAAACAATTGGCAATCAAAGTAGTAGGTCTGTATTGCTAATTTGCTATGCGACAGTACTATTATGCCAATACATATTATGCTAAATCAAATATGCGAAACTAGAATAGGATACAAAAAATAAGCTATCGAAAGGTATTCCATTCGGTTTTTGTCAACAGTAGTTGTAACCTTTTTAAAACATTTAAAACTAGTAAAATAAATCATGAGCCTGCAGCGTTTTCTTCTATACGATTGTTAACTGAAACATAATATTATAGAAGAAAAGGCAGAGCAGCTTCATGTTTTTGTTTAACTAATTTTAAATGTTTTGAAACATATCGCATAATATAGGACTTACATTACACAACTAGGGTGGTAAAACAAAGAAAGGCCTAGATCGCAGATGTTTGCGGCCCGAGCTGCAAGAGAGGGACGTAAATATGCGATCGAGGGCTTTCTTTTTTCCCGTGTTGTGTACATAATTTTATGTTTACACATGCCAGGTGTGGCATAAAGAGTATTTACGCGCTTTCGGCGAAACTTGTTAATTAATTAATTATATCCAAAGTAAAGCGAGCCACATAGGGAGAGATTGGTTGCGGATCGTAGTAGCCAGTTGAAAACTGGATTTATAATACTGGACATGTTTTTATTTAGGATATTTATTTATGATACTAGTTGTTATTTTGAATTCACAGCCTGAATCGCCACTATAACATTCGTTGATGAGTAAATCCCTTGTACCGTACGTAGCGTAGGTATTAATGGGCCTAGCTGGTTACGGTGAGTTAAAACTTTCTGCAAAATATTTTAGTTTGGTAAGTCGTGAAGGCGAAAAGAAATAACTTTTAGGACGGTAAAGTAAATTTCGTGTTTATTAGCTAAACCTACACACGGATATGGTTCGTACATCACGCGGATTGCGACACGGCAATATAACACTTCCCTACATCGGGTCTACTGAAAGTGATTGATAGCTCTCTTTGTTATCAAGATCTTGAACGAGTGGATATGAAGTTTTTTGGTGTGAGTAATTTATAACGTGTTACAATAAGGTACTTTCCTGACAGATCAAATCAGTTACTTTTTATGAATTGTCAAAACGCTCGGATAGTATGAAGTTTCTATGAGAAAAAGCATAATGACGTCATTGTGCTCAAACATCAAATCATCTCCTCATTTATAGCTTTTGGTCTTTTAAAAATCGTTTAAAACGTTAAATAGGTGAATTTTAGTTGATTTTTGCAAATTTTCGAAAGCAGATTTCAAGGCTAGCGTGAAGTAATTTATATTGACTACAGGCAAGTACCCTATTTGTCAAAAATATTTTCCACTGTTTTTACGTATATTGTAACTTCCCTTCAATTCCAGACTAGTTTTCTATAAAGAGAGTGCGCATGTTCTTTAACCCCACAAAGATCACCCAGGACGTCACAATGATTTTATAACTTCCTGTATATGGAACATAAACTGCGCACGTCAGCTTTTGGTTATCTCCTGGGTACCCACGAATATTGCTTCTGCTTCATACAATATTCAGTTTGCAAATGTAGTACAGCATCTACAAGCATTGTGGCAAGGGTACAACTTGTGTTAAGACGGGACAGCGTAGCCGAAATAAAATCAACACCTAACATGAAAGGGGTTATGCACGAGAATGTTACAGTAAAACGATCGTTATGGCTTTGTGCTTGTCAAAAATATTTAGAAACGTAGCTATTCACCTTGTTCTAATGAAATAATCGGTTAGAAATGTTTGCCCTTTTCATCCGTTCGTACTTTGTAGGTACGGTCGATATGTAACCGCTGATGCAAATCCACCGATCAGTTTTTGTAAGTTTTTAACTTTTGCATAGTCGTTAGACTTGGCAATCTCCATGTGTGTGTGGGTAAACTTTGAAACTTGTGTGACTTGATTATACCGGAAGATTTTGGCACATTTTGTACAAATATTTTCCGCACTAAGCAAAGCATGTTACGGAGTGCATGGTACTTAGTTTTTAATTGGATTGAGTCTCCTGTAACTGGTGCAAAGTTGAAAAATTAACGCGTAATTGCGTAGGTACCAGTGGCGTGGCATCCAAAGAACCAACCTGATTCCCACCGGCTGGCCTATTTTACAGCATATGACCGGAGTATCCACTACTCCTGAAGAAAAAGTAATCCAAATCTGCTCCGGCTTTACTAACAATATATTTGGCGGCCACTGGTAGGTACCTAAGCACTTCCATATAAATAGCATGCAATCTTTGAAGCCTCGTCGTAGTCTTTTTTTTCATTTGTCTAGTAAGTTAAAGGATCTTATTGGTGTTTCAATTCAAACCGTGTAATTTTTTTTAATATCTCGCTCATCTTTCCCGCTGAGAATGACAGCCATCCTGTTAGTCGAATGACGTGAATCTATTTCCATTCATAGTTCATAACTGACACGGGCTCAACGGGCTGTCGTCGTTATACAGCCTTTAATAGGGGCTTCGTGATATCTGAACCGATAGTTTGCGATTCTGATATTGGATGCTGTAGTCAACTACAATGTTTTGTTGACTATCGCCATGGTTTAGTTATTCATGTAGCATTGACACATAATAAGTATTATGTTATTATGAACTTGACTGACTAAAAAAACAAAATATATTTTTAATACAAAATTACACTTGGCATTACCAAGTTTAAATTTAGCAACAGGTAGGAATAGTAAAGTTGTGGGTAGTGGGTGACATGCCTTGTTACCTAAACTATGCATCAATTAGCAGATTCAGAGACAACTCGCCAGCGTAAATATTTATATTTTAACCTCAAAGGGGTCGTCGACTTCAAATAGGTTGAGAACCTAGTTTGTCGAATTATTGTTTTATCTAATATATATTACGACCGTCATAAAAATGAACTGTTTTATTAGAATAAATTTCTTAACTGTGAAAATGTTATTATTGCCAGGGGGCCGACACTCGTTTTTCGTCGAGCGCGACCTTGAGTGACGTCACTTACCGCCGGCGGTACAAAAATCGTGTGGTTGCCACGCGCTCGCATGCGTGCAGCCTACCGCTACGAAGTAAGTACGATAGTTTTGACAGCTCCTTGAGCCTGTTCACGAACAAAAAAAAACAAAAGCGCTCGCATGGACCGCGTCGCACCGCACTTCGATCGCGTATTTATAATTTAATATCATTATTTTGTTGATGATGTGGCGTGCGCGTTGCAGTGTAGCCGGCTGCAACAATATCCAGTTAAACAATCATTTATCGCATTTTGCACTACCCAAGGACGAGGAGAGGTTATAATATTACTTATATTTTATATCTTGCTTTTAAACATTTACAACCGAATATCCAAATTTCTAAGTATTTTTTTAATTGTAACATACTCAGACTGATTTTTTCGTTTGTTATGTCCATATAAACAGGCGGCAAAGTGGTATCATTTGTCTTAAAACGTTTACTTTTTAACCCAGTTAAAAAAATTAAGCTATCGACGCGTATATGTGTACTTATTATCGGCAGAATTGAACAGTTTTTAACAGAGTTAAAAAAACGATGTTATCGATTCGTCCTGTAGGTATGTATGTCATATTGTTAGAATTACAGAGTTTTTGTATATGTTAGCCAGCTTCTAAACATGTGTGCAAAATTTCTTAAGTGTATGTATACATAGTAAGAATTATCTAAGGTGACCGAATATTTGTTAATTCTCTTCACGTTCACGCACATTCGGACACCTTAGATAATTCGTACTATAATTATGTATGTTTCATTATATACGAGTATATAAAAGAATTGGAATCTGTATTTTTAAACAATTTTGAAAAGATAATGTCTAATCGACCAGGAAGCAGCATGTATGATTTACTTGCGGTAGTCCAGCATAGCCATTTGTGTAAATGTTTTCCTCGGGACTATCTCCTAAAATTATTCATACGATTTCGAATATTGTCAATTTTAAAATTTAACAATAGAAATTTTAAAGTAGGGAGATAATTTATACATAATCTATTTGTGAAATAATATATTTGGGTATCGGTCGACAGCCCTAGCACTGATTTTACGCCGCGCGGGGTCGACGACCGCACTTCGGACGTTATGATTCCAAAATGTTCTTTTCTATTGTATTGCGGGAGAGTGTCGTATCTGTTCGAAGAACTATTATATAATCTGTGTTATTGCTGCGACATAAAAATTTCCAAGAACTCTGAAAAACAGGGCAATTTGATTTGACCTCAATTCTAATATCGGTCGAAATGACATTTTAATCGAAATGAAATGTCAACTGCGAACAATTTTGAGAAATATCGTACGTTACTTGACATTGAACGATTTAATAGTCGAGGCCGACTCTGGTTTGTCACTTTTTAAAAAAAAGCTACGATTACGTAAATGAAAACTTTTTTCACGTACCTATCGTGAAAAAAGTTTTCATTTACCGCCACATTTTTAACACATCATAGAGTTTATATTATATTTGTACTGGTATGTAACTGTACATTATTAGGCATTAAATCACTCTTGCGATGTTATTACATTTAACGCACACTCGTCTTTTAATGCATTTAATAATGTAATAGTCACATAAACTATTTGATTATTACAATTAGAGAAGCGTTCGTCGACCGTAGGCTGAATTACGGTAAGGGACAGGCAAAACTATGTCCCTTACGCTAATTCAACCTACGGTCGACGCGTTGGTAATGATTATTAGATAACGATTCGTAATACCTACTGAAACATGACAAATAAGTTCAGTGAATAATTTTTCTAAACCTAATCTCAATAATCCATAAGTTAAAACCGTCAAAGGCTTTATATAATACCAGTATCGAAGTAAGATTAATGTTCCGGTTATTCATTCGACGAGTGGTGTATCCTTTTCAAAAAGTGTATAAAGTTCTTTCGCAAACTCTTTTGCGCAGCTACGGCGTTGTACATGTGAAAATCAATTTCACTTCACACAAAAAGAAATGGTGCGAGCTTTGATAGATGGTAGTGCTACATTAGAAATATTTCAACAAAGCTAGTGGCAATAGGTTTTGTGCAAATTTTACGCTAATGCACCTCCAGTTGTAAGAAGAGGTTGTATTTTAAATCTTTGGTATGTAGCATCGGTCTGAGAATATTATTTAACCATTACTGGGTAAAAGTAGGTACACAAATGTAGCTATATATCCAATACAACACTGTAACGTGCATACACTTTTGTTCTATAGTACGACACAAATATTCCCAGGTGTTTAAATTTTCAGTAGTTAAGAACTTATATTTTTTCAGGACGTTATCTTTTACAATTTTTGTATAATATCTCGATAAAAATGTCCAAAGTGTTTCATTCAACGGCTTCCAAACACTTTCTTTTTTAACTTAATGGATAAAGAATTAAGAATAACACTTTAAAACAAAATTACTGTTCTTAGAATGACTTTGTATTTTCAACAAAGTCTTTTTTCCCTGCCCTTGGCTTTGCCCGTTTTCGTTGTGTCGAGGCTCCATTTTCAGTATAAGTAATTTATGATCATCATGACTTAGGCAATCGGCATACCGCTTCATAAGCTTCGTCTAGACAGTGTTATTGACGATCCTTTTAAAAATATTTTCGCAGTACAAAACACGCACAAAACGGCTTAGAGAGTAAATAGTATGAGACGATGAATTGCACCATTAATCAATAAATCATGTCGGTTTAATACATACCTAGCTACACTTGTGGCTAGGCCGATAATAATGATTTAACGTGATTTGGGTAGGTCGGTTTTCGATACAAACAAAAAGGGTCATCATTCGCTTCCACGGCATCATTGTGTTTGAAATGTGTTTTATTTTGTAGCCTGATACATTCAACATTGCCTTCAGGAAAACATTAGAACACCTTAACGTGATTCCAATCGCCTGGTTCTCCATATGAACGAAAGTAGATTAAAAATCGACTTTAACGCATCAATGTTGGTTGAAAAATGTTATACCTATTTTATTTCTTCTTCTATCTATTCCATTTAAGGTTTATCTTCTCTACATAGTATAAAACAAAGTCGCTTTCTCTGTCCCTATGTCCCTGCTTAAATCTTTAAAACTACGCAACGGATTTTGATGCGGTTTTTTTTAATAGATAGAGTGATTGAAGAGGAAGGTTTATATGTATAATACATGCATAATATAATAGAGAAACACCGTGCGAAGCCGGGGCGGATCGCTAGTGTTATATAATATAAATTAGTTCCGCTAATTACAGCTTGAACCTCGTATTAAATCTAATTCCATTTCATTCCATTGAAAAATATATGTAATTTCATTCGTATAGATCGTTAACGACTATTGTGTTTTCAATGGTGGCCTTAAAAGGCGGGAATTATTCATTTTTATACTATACGAGATTTTGATATTTACACGAGCATGTGTCTTCACTTCTCTGATATTTAATCTATTTGATAATAAATTAAATTAAAAGACCTTTGTTATTCTGTACTACAAAATAGTATGTCTAATTTTTATTGTTAATGACAGGTTCACAACAGAAGTTTATTACATATCAATAGAATTTGGTAATATCCTGTGGGAACTATTTGCGCTGAGCTTCGGAGAATTTCTATTAACACATCTTTGCGCTCCCTGAGCAGATATTAAAGAACATTGTATCGAAATTTTGTGTTGAATTCTCGGGAAACTTTATTATAGAGGCCTTTTTAATTTAAGAAAAAATATATTTTGTTACTTACTTGGAACTAAATAAGCGTGCCTAGCAGATGTGTTTGATGGGAATTAAAATACGGAAAACACGAAACATATCAGTTCGGCTGCACTTGTTGGTATAAAAAACATATGAACGCAATTTAATTCATTTTTAATAATTTATAACTTAAAACGATAACAAGACGATACGAGTAAAAGAACCTTTACACTTGATAGCGTTCCATGTTATTATGCTGCGTTATTTATAGAGCCAGTACCAGCAGTAAGATGAAGCGCTCAATTTGCGAGCTTTATCTATATTGAGGAGGCATCCATGTTCATACTGCCGAACAGTCGCTTCAACAATAGACTATTCGAACGGAACTTGCGGAATATACCTGCTTTTACCCTACAAAGGCATGCCTGTGGTTGTTCGCTCACGAACACCTGTGATTGCTGAACCAAATTAAATTCTTTAGGCTATATGTCCCCGTTTTAGGGTCAACAGTTTGTGAATAATTTGTAATCGTATTGAAATTAAGGTAGTAGATACATAAAGAACACAATATTAAAGCATTGTTTTTACTTAATATATCTGCCGTCCGATATCTAAAACTAGATTAACCTCTATACAACTCCATAGAGTTTAGTCTAGTTTTTGTCAAAAGACGGCAAATATGAAAAAATAGTAGTATGCTTAATTGGATCAGGCAGTAGACGTGAGTGATTGTTTACTTTAGCTAGGTATATTTTATATTTAACTAACTCTGTCGCTAGCGTATCACGTTCGTTTGGTAATGTACATAATATTAATACATGTATGTAGCTGTCTGTGATTTTTTCTTAAGAAACAATCTACGGCAAAAACAATTATTTATACAAGTGCGTAACGTTACGAGATGTTATCTAAAGCGAAGATTTCTGCTACTATTTAACGAGTGAAAGCGAGAGTTACGTTGTTTAGCATCACTTAAACATTCAGTTTAATGATAAACGAGATGCGATCACGACGAAGATATGGAAAATGTAGATAGAGTTCAGTACTCGTTTTCTATTACTTATTTTATATGAAGTAATCAAAATAACCTTTGAGAGTTTCGCTTAATATCGCAATTTATCCGAAACTTACAATGCAAACACGAAAACCTCACTGAATTTCGAGTCACTTTCTGTATTGGTTGATATATTATGAATTGGGGTAGTAACATCATGACGCGGGTTACAATAAATTGTAAGGCAAGACCGAGTCGTGCATGTCACTTACGCGTTTCTGAATTCGCTACCGAATACGACCCAGAATATTAAAGATAGTAAATCACGTATTATTGAGACTATATTCTACTCACGATTTGGACTACGACGTGAATTGAGATTAATGTATTCTAGCACAAGATTTCTAAGTATTATTATAGCTTTAATGTAGACTTGATTTCAAACGCGTATGGGGTGATATATTGGTTCAAAGTAAACTGTAAAAGGTCCGGTTACAACTAGGAATGAAATACGAACGATGCTCCAACAAAGGTAAAAACATTATTCACTGGCATTCGATATTTTACCCGTTCCACAAATCCTGGAGGAGGGAAAACTGGACTTTGATAGCGACCGACAGCTGACAGATGAAAACGTTGATAAATTGTTGCGTGCAAATTCAAACGATCATTTTTCGGCCTAAAGTTCATACTTACCTACCTACCTAAACCTACTGATACATAAACTAGATACTGCACGGTTGTAGTTGCAGAGGCTACTGTCACGCCTTGAGTTAATCGTAAGGTATTTTTATGAACTAAGACCACACTTGATTCATAGATATATGCATTACTCAATACATGCTTAAGTCGATAAGTAATTTTGTAAATATTTGGTTTAAGTATCTACTTAGGTAGATATTTAATAACTTGTGAATTTTGCGTGCATGAAACTGTTGCCATTTACTAATAGATCCATTTTCTTATTTGCATACGCTTACAAATCATATTCGTGTATGTACATCGTGTCCTTCTTAATGGGTATATGCACTGTATAACACGTAAAAAAACGACAACGAATCTGCCATTGCCATCTTTGGAATAATTTGAAAAAAGTAACAAAGCATGTGTTAATTATCAATCAAAGATCGCGGAGAAACGTGCGATGGTAATTAGGAAAGTGACAGGGCAATTACAACGTCCATCTGCCCACTTGAGCGCCTGCGTCGCGCTTGCCGCACGCGCATTGTTGTAGGTTAATTCACAATTCGCCGTAAATCTCGTGCCTAATATAATTTGATCTGTGATCTAATAACAACTGTTCGTAACCGGAGGTCACACTGCTGTAACCGTCAAAGTCGAATTTCAATTGAAGTAACGACCAAGACGAATGGCGACCCACAGAATGAGTACAAATAGTTTCATTATGACTTATTTGGTTCGCTAATTTTTTAATCACTATGTGACTGGCAAATCCGAGTCATTAATTCATACTATGATGAGCATTGTTTGTCATTTAACGTTTAGTCCAAGTCATTAAACACGCTATCGTATTTATACGGTCTCTCTACGACCTATGTATATGTATGTAGGTAGGTACTTAGGTAGATAGGTGACAGATGTTAGTGGGGTTTTCAGCAGTCTTTGTTACTGTCGAAAACCCTGCCGCTTAATCTTTATTGCCATTTCAGACGGACAGATAATTTTAGTGCCCTTATTTCGCGTATGCCTTCTGAAATACCATTTATACTTCCCAACTTATTCCATATTTCTTCTTCAGTTGTAAAATGGAACACAACCTTGATGTTGAGTTCTAAACTTCTCAGAAACTGCAAACGATATAGAATATAGCTGAACAAAACTATAGTCGTTATTTCGTAGGTCGCAGAAGTTGGACAAACCTTGCGATCCATTTTGGTTTTACGCGGTGAACAAAACATTTTCAGCATTTCCAGACACATGCCAAAACTGAACGAAAATTGGTGTTTAGTGCTAACACAGCGATATACAAGCCGCGGGCGTTGGCATTCGTACAATAAAATACCTCCATTTGGATTGTCCAAATATTTGCTAAATACAAGGCTTGACAAATGGCATTTTAGGAAAATTGCCGTACAGTTTTATTGGATTGGAATACAAATTCTATGTATTCGCAGGCTGGAAGAAAAAAGTCAATATCATTGGAATGATGTACTTTGTATGTATACCTAATTTTAACCAATCACATCTCAATGAAACACACAAGTAAAGCCCGAAAGTTTATCTTCACTGATTTTTATAACGTAATTGTTGCTAAAATAATATAGCACAATAAGAAAACCTTTTCAGTAACCACAGTCGCTGGTCTCAAAGGTAGCCTTTTGATTAATGATTAGTGAATCATGCGAGTAAGTACCCAATCATGTTCGTTTAACCGTAATAAAAGGAAATCGGAAATGGTCGGTGTACTAAATGTGGAAGTATAAGAAATGCTTATTCGTGTCGATTCATGCAAATCACAATATCGATTATTATGATATATTGTTTTCCTTACTCACTCACATTTCTTATTTGTGGATTTCAAGACAGGTAAATATATAAAAATAAGGGTATATTTTAACCTTCTCGAAATAATGCATCGACAGTCGACATAACAAGATATTTTACTACAGGGACATAAAAATGCTGTTACTAATTTATAAGAAGGTTGAATGCACCCATATTCCATATTTTTCATTTCACTGCGCTATATTACACTATCTTTAGTATTCATATCTTATTTTGTCGACGACGAGTTACTATTTATGTAGTTTTTGAAAATTATATTCATCGTGTTAAATAGACATAAATATGTACCTACTATAATTGTCCACGTGTGGCTTGGTCGATTTAAATGTAATTTAACCAGATAACCTGTACTTTAATGGTGATAAACTATGTAACAATACTCTTTCTTGTCTTTGTTGTCCCTCGTAAAATAATTGTCGAGCGAAGAGCAACTTTCTCGTTTATGTCTCCGTTTCACCACTTCGCATATGGCTCTCTATCTTATCACATCACATAAATAGCGTAAATCTTTAATTGTTACCATTCAAAAATATCGCCAACTGTCAGTTTCGTGCCGGTTATTATGGCTGTTGTGTCAAGTTATTAAGGTGTATATTAGCATACGTGGCGAGAGAAACTGGAAGGTACGCGAAGTGGAGCGCGACAATCAGGGTGCGTCCGCGGCTTGATGAAACAATTTGCTTGTGAGCAGTATTGTGAGAAATACACGTATACGTGGCGTACAGCAGGCGAGACGGTCACTTCCATAGTCAGTTTGAAATATACAGCATATTAGTAGACAGAAATAGGCGATCAAAATTTGTTTAGAAGTGGCCCGTGAAAAATCATATCGAAAATTTTATGTTTGCAATTCATTAATTTAAAAATATATAATAATAATTGAGGGAACAATATTATACAAACTGACCTCATCCTATGCTAAGCAATGCTTGAACTATACGGCGCTATGCATATTTATAAAATAATTACATCGGTATTCCGAATAATTAACGTGAAATGAGTTCATTGCATGATGCATCAGATTTGCATAAAGTCAAAATCATTAGGCCACTACGGTTACAATAACTGTTACTGATTTAATGAAATGATCTGTGAAAATTTCAGTTGTGGTAGTGGAATGAGTAAAACTTATACTGTTCATTGCATGTCGATATACCGCATAATACTCCCCTACTGTATATGTGTAATTGTCTTATTCCAGTACTAGTACATTCTATAATGTTATTATTGCGCGTGCACGCGTGTAATCATGGTGTTTAGGCCGGGCAGAGGCTTTATCTGCGTTTGCAACACTAAATTAAACCCGGCTTTACCCGACGGCCAGATCCGTATTAGTTAAAACTTCTACAATACAGAAACATACCTCTAAATAAACGACTACTTAGGTACTAGCTGAAGTTCAAATAGAAAAGGAATAACGTTGATCAAAATAATATTAGTGCGATCATAAATCCACCGGCGAAAAACAAAGTAAAAGGTTACTTCGATTTTCTCCTGTTGTGCTAGATATAATGAACAATAAAATTGCCAACAACACTATGAATTTTATTAACGTATCACCGTGTCTACTACAATTAATTTGTAGATTTTTGTGACTACTCACACTCACTCAAAGGCAGCATCGAAACATCACCCACTGACAGATACTGTTTCTAACATAGGTACAAGGTTACAAAATACTCCTAATTCTTACTCTTGTTGTTAAAGACTACACGATAAAATCTGGCCATGCATGATCTGGTAAATTTTTCCTATTCACTGGTAATTTCGAGGTAGCAATTTTTTTTAATATATGTGGTGCTTTACAAATACAATTAAAATAAAATCATGCTAAAATATATAAGCGTGAGTGAGTTTTCTCGATAAATATTTCAAGGTGCTTATAATCTTTTGATCAACGTTATTTGAAATCTTCACCCGGTTACGTCCTCACGTACTCCAATAGTGTTTACTACATTTTCACAAGCCATTATAAGTTTTTAGAATAACATCTTACCCAAAAGTTATATAAGTTAACTGGATTCTACTCAGCAAAGTCAGGATGCCTCTCTACTCCAAGCACTAAAAATGGTTTTCTATGGGAGGAAAAATTTCAGTCAAAAAGGTAAAAGGGCTAAAGTAGAAAATGTTTCCTAAATGCCCTAAACTCAAATTAAAAAATGTTGGTCTTGGTGAAAAGACAATCTAATAAAATATAAAATGGCTCGTTGGACGTTTAAAAATATATAAGTTAAGAGTCAGAAACCTACTAAAGATTTTCGGAAGACGTCGGTCAAAAGATTATAAATAAGCGCCTTGAAATATTTAACTCGAGAAAAACTCAAACATGCTCATATACAACTCAAACATGAACGCCTTATACGAAGCTTGCGTGCCGATTGTGCAACTGGCTGGGATAACATCCCTAGCAAGGTCCTCATACAGTCTAAAGATTACCTAGTACCCTCAATCACTCATATTTGTAACCTAGCTATCAACAACGGCTGTTTTCCCAATATACTTAAAAAGGCGGTGGTACATCCTATACACAAAAGTGGTGATAGAGCCAGTGTCACTAATTATAGGCCCATCTCGATCCTGAGCGCTCTGTCAAAAATCTTGGAAAAAATTCTCAATAACAGACTCACCTCCTACCTGAACAAATACCAAATTATCGCTTCAAATCAGTTCGGCTTTAGGTCAGGAGTTTCCACGGAGGATGCTGTCTCGGCTTTCACGAGCACTCTCGTCAAGAAATTAGATAGCAAACTGCACTGTTATGGCATTTTTTTAGATCTCACAAAAGCTTTTGACACTGTCTCTATCCCCATCTTAATATCGAAATTAGAGAGGATTGGAATTCGTGGTTTATCTCTCAAAATTTTTGAAGACTACCTTACCAATCGCTCTCAATGTGTTCTAATCAACTCTTACCGAAGCTCTGACGACATCCTCTACTTCGGAATTCCGCAAGGTAGTATACTTGGACCAACGCTTTTTCTGATATACATTAACGAGCTGTGCCTACTGTTTATCCCCGACTGCGAAATCTTCACTTACGCGGACGACACAGCCCTCTTAGTGTTCGATAAGACTTGGGAGAGGGCCACGCAAAAGGCAGAACATGCATTACTAAAGGTGAAAGAATGCCTCACAATGAACAAACTTACTCTAAATATTGAAAAATCTAAAGTCATTCGCTTCTCCTTACCTAATTCTCTTAAGTCTCCGAATGATTCCGGGATAATAAGAGCTCACACCTGCGACTCCCCATCCAATAACTGTAACTGTACCGCCCTTTCCATTGTTCCCAATATCAGATACCTGGGCGTATATGTGGACCAGAGACTGGACTGGCGCTCTCATATTGAGGCCCTCTGTACGCGTCTCCGTAGGCTTCTATATATTTTTAAAGAACTCAGGCACTCCGCATCCAGAGATACACTCACCCTCGTATATCAGAGTTTGTGCGAATCGATCATCGCCTACTGCATACCTGTTTGGGGAGGCACCTACAAAACCATGTTAATTCAGGTAGAGCGAGCGCAACGAGCTATTTTGAAAGTAATGCTGTTCAAAAGGAGAGACTACTCTACGACCCAACTCTACTCAGACTCCAAAGTCCTATCAGTGAGGCAGCTATACTTGCTTCGTATTATCCTACGTCAACACACGCTACTGCCAGTCGACAATTGCCGTACCCACAAACGACAAGGCCATGCCGTATCCCAAACAGTCCGCTGCCGCACATCGTTTGCCCGCCGACAGACAGCTGCCCGAGGTTCTCGTTTGTACAATAAAATCAATAACCAAATCTCGATTTATACCTTATCCAAATACGAACTAAAAATTAAATTACGAAATTGGCTGCAGTGCCTATCCTACCAAGATACAGAAAATCTTTTACTTGTCCTTTCTTGAGTTAATTAATTCTCGTTTTAAGCAATAGGCATAATAATGTAATTAATTACAACCTTGTTTTTGTTAACTTTTATTATATAATTAAATGAGTAGCTAAACTTATTTATAAACCTAGATAATTACCTTTTATATTTCTTATATCTTAGTAAGCCATATTTCGCAATTTTTCTGCTGTTACATTGTCCAACTCTTGTTTACTGACACAGAATTAGGACGAACTCAAGCCCCCTAAGGCACAGGTTCACACCTAGTTTAGGGGTCGAAAGCTTCGACCACTTTATACCTGACCTGTTTGTACTACTGAACGATGTATTCCTCTTTGTAACACATTTATGTACAATAAACAATTTTTATTAAAAAAAAAAAAAAAAAAATATATTTTAATATGATTTCATTTTAATTGTATTTGTATAGCATTCTGTTATGAAACTTGTGAATATTAAAAAAATGCTGCCTCGAAATTTCGAAGTAGCATTTTAGAGAAATATACCGGATCATGGCCGGATTTTATTGTGTACAGTCTTTAATATCAGTATACCTTCATCTGCTTTGGCACCGGACGGTGCAAAAAGCTTATTTAACTCTGAGACTCGGTTGCTGGGTAGCTGAAAAGAATTTGACCTCATTGTCAGCACTAAAGTGGAGTGTGTTGTTGCAGATGTGACGGTGACGTACCGGCGTGGGCTGCCCGTGATCACGGTGCCCCTGCCGTCGCGCCGCGAGCGCTGCCGGTTCACTCTCCGGCCCGTCTCGCAAACCGTCGGCGACCTTCTGGAACAGGTGACGTGACGTACTATCTTCCCAGACCCTGGAAGTCAGGTTATGATGGGTAGCGGTGGAAATACAGTGGTATGAACTAAATGTTCCTATCTATAAGTTCATGCCACTTTAGAATGGAGATGTGAACTAATGTTGAATTTTACAACATGATATAGTCATATGGATTGGGATTGGGAAATACTAAATTATCATAAATTATGAGAACACAAGTTTGAAAAAAAATCGATATATTATTGAATACTTAACACTGGAAAAAAGTATGGGCGGTAATAAAGCCTCAGATCGCATATTTATCGCTCTTGACTTCGGCTCGGGCGTCAAATACCTGCGATCTGAGACATTCGACATGCGATGTTTTACCACCCTAGGTAAGTAATGTACTTAATAGCTGGTTTCGGATTCAGGTGAAAGCGGAGGACCGCGGTGTGGAGCGCGCCACGGCGCTGGCGGCGGACGAGCGCGTGCGCATCGCGTCCAGCGACACCGTCGAGTCGCTGCTCGAGAACGACTTCAGGCTCATCATCAACGATACTGAGTACTACGTCAAGAGCCCCTCGCAGGTTAGACGCATATAATGGGCTAGACGAAAAAAAAAAGTTTAGTCCGTCAGTTAGATTATTAAAAAATATTGTTCAAGTATTTTTTCCTTTGTTTCAAAAACAAAAAATGACGACGATAGAGTGCTTAGAAGTTTCGAGTGACGTCACTCCTTGGTACAATTTTCACCTAGGAGTGACGTCACATGCCCCCACTCTAGAAGTTTGATGATCTATAACTTTGTCGATTTTTAATATTATGATACACCAAAAAATACGTGTCCCATATTTTTCCATAATCTAACTGACGGACTAAATAGAATTATATAGTTTTAACCCAGTCGTCATCAATATTATCACATCAGATATTAGCTTGGTGCTGGATCTAGTACCGAATCTTCAACTAGTACTTATCAAGTGATAAATATTGCCTCTCTATTTAGTACAGTTTAATAATAACCACATTTAAACCTGCGCCGGGAACCCTTTGTCAGGGCACTTCTTACTCTTAACCATATAGCAACGGATTTATTTCACTGTGCTCTGAGCTAATTCACAATTCTATTTTATTTTGGAAAAATATAATGTTATGTAGCCGTCGTTTAATGTGAATTGTGTAAAAAATCTAGTCATTGGTACTTAAATAAATACCGGGTGGAATGAAACGAGGGACTTTCCTGAAAATATAGTGTCATATATTTGATGTAGAATCCACCTGCAATAGTTAAATGCTTGTAATGATGAAGAAAAACAAAACTATCAAAATAATATTTTTTAATATTTGTTCAACCATTTGTTTAGCCGACACGACCGCCGTGTTGCCGTCGTCGTTGCCGTTTCTTACTATGCGCGCTCCCACCCGTGCCGGCGTATGACCTCTAAATAGGGATGAAACACGCAGTTTTTTGGATGACAGTTTAACAAGCTAAAACGGAAACGGTGATAGATATTAACATAGTCTATTTGGAGAAAATAATGTACTTAGACTAAACAATGCCATATTTGCAGGAAAGTTCTCCGTTCCGTTCCACCCGGTATAATTTAGTTTTAGATAATTCTACACTATCGTATTAGGTTAAGACCTGTAAAGATAGCTGTATATTTTTTAAATAATAAAAAAATGTTAAAAGACCATAAGTTTTCCTGAAACTAGAACTTACTTCTTAAATTCAGACCTACACCTGAGCTTTAGGATGAATTATGTTCCTCCCCATTTTGATTAGGTAGCTTTTATATTTGATCTTCCAAGTTCCACTGTAGGATTGATAGAACTGCAAATATAACCGTCCGGTATATCTTAGTCAGACACTACACAGAATGTTACCTACAAATTGCGAATACTTTTAAATTTGGCCGCTTAGTTTAATTGCTCTGCTTCAATTAGTTAAATAAACTACACACGTGAGTAAAATACTTTCATTCTGATTGGATGGTTTGTTAATAAGGCTGACCTCACCGACTTAGCTATTAAACCAGGATTATACATATAAGCTTCTGCCTACAATAAATACACGAATCAGCAATAGGCAAAAACGATTAGCTAATAAGATACCCATTTGCTCCGATTTCTAACTTGCAAATATCTTAATATTCCCTTCGGTTTTTACGATTTCTTACTTATCACCACCTTCTTATAATGATTATCGTAATTATAGGTAAATATTGTAATACCCTGCATTGGAGACCGGATATTAGAGTCTAAACCTAGTTAGATGCGTAATGGGTCATTAAGAATACTCTCCTCCCTTAGATACAAAAACTTAGCGAATCGTATTAGGATTTTCAAACAACCAATCCATATTATCTTCCCAAATTTTGCAGTTCTAAACCACCTCCTTCTAGTTCAATTATGCGCAAATTGATGTACGATTTCACGAACGAACTTCGGACTCCCGAATCGACATCCAAATTATCAGTCCGCCGGCCGCAATGCACGTCTGAACGAAAACCAAGTTATTTGTAGCCCCGAAATGTATGCATTCGGGTGCGTTTCAGGGACATTGATTAATCGGTTGGGTAATACGTTCCGATAGTTTGGTCTTCAGTTAAGCATGCCTGTTAGTTCGTTCGCGCTGAGGTTGATTGAACTGAAATCACGGCGTTACGGCCCGTACGACTCGTGTTAATTTTCTCGTGTCATTTGCACTATACATACAGGATGTCCCATAACTGATACGTCACAGTGACACTGGAGGTGGACCAGGTCAAGAGGTACCAAACCAACTTAACATGACCCCAGTAAAAGTGGCACGGTTTTTGAGTTATTGTCGAATTAAAGTTGTTCATGAATTTTGACCGTTTTCAACATTATTAGTGCCAGTGTGCACTCGGAAAGGTGTCAAGGTTAGTTTTTGATATGTGTACGGTAACATGAATTGTTATTAAGGTTACGGAAATGGTATTTTATCCAAAAACTAAGTAAAACTGAAAAAAAAAATACTAGTTTGATCTTGAATTGATTCAAAGCGAAATTTAATTTCGACTTTGACCACCAGTAGTAAAAAAAAAATTACGGTCGGCGGGTCATGTTAAGTTGGTTTGGTTGGTACCTCTTGACCTGGTCTACCTCCAGTGTCACTGTGACGTGTCAGTTATGGGACACCCTGTATATGTGGGGTGAGCTTAGAGTTGTGCCTACAAATACAAAGCGCAAGGACGAACGCACGTATTGTGCTTTAGACAGCTACGCCTATGGCGAGTTCATTTGTGTAAGCAACGGTGGAGTAAATTGCAGTTTACAATATTTCAACAAATGAAGGATGTGTAAGTAATAGTATAAGGAACAAGTATGCTGTAGTGTTTCCAGTAAATATCCAAATTTTTAGTCTGAACGCTATAAGTACTTTTATTTTTTTAATCAGTTTTGGATCGCTACCACTTTATCATCTTTTAAAGATTAAAGCAGTGTTTCTTAAAATGCTGCTCAGTTCACTATAAAAAAATGACTACAAAATGTACATTTTTTTTTCAATAGGGGTCCCTAGTAATTATAACATTCTAAAAGTGGTCCTCTTAAAGTAGTTTAAAAACCACTGGTATAGTGTTGTTATACGAATATGCAAATGAACCATTCGGTCTAGACATGATCGGCCCAAACTCTGCTAATCCCATTAAGCTTTTAGTTCTCTTGTTTCCATTCCACTTCGGACAAGTGATTGTTTTACACGGAAAGGTCAGTTCAAGCAGTTCGCAATTCGAGCAAGTAGTGTTGAACTTGAGTCACAAATTTATATTCTTGTTTATATTGGCACTTGTGGCGATTTGTTAGATGAGGTTCCCAGACGCTTGTTTTCCTTGGAGTAAATTTGAAAAAGTATTTTTAAGTAAATTATAAAAATTGGTATGGACATGTTTTTGTCGACAAAAGTGGACGGAAAAGAAATTAAGTGTCAATGATCAGATAATATAATTTAAATTTTATGATTTAGTTTTCAAAACCTTTATTTTGTTTCTTAGCGTGATCTATATTATTAGTAATCCAAACGGAATATAAGTAAAAACTGAGCAGCTTTTACTTACATTTCGTCTAGAACAGCGTTATTTATGTAGTGTCAACCTATCAAGAAAAGTTGGTATTAATCGAATAAGAAAAAAAGAATGAAATATAACTAGGTACTACTATATGAGTATATTATTGTTTGATAAGTTTTTGTTCGAGGAATCCTCTCTCTTTCTGGATTCAATTTCATCCCATTCCGTTGGCCGTAATGAGCTTCCTCTTAATGAGATTTTCAGTATTATACTACTCTTATACCTACCGTTGATTTAAAAATACAGGGACATTAAGAAAGTTATTAATTTTCTTCTGTTATCTTGTTTTAATTTAGGTACTTTATCAATTTATGACTCTTGCAATAAAACATTATGGTAATGGCTGAATTTCTACACTATAATGCTGGATAATTCACGGTTCTACCGAAATAAATGATAAAACGTTGGATGTTTACGCTTCTCCGGCGATTTTATAATATTTCTTTGCTCCAGGGCTGACGTTTAGTACCTTTAATATCCTTAAATGTACTTAAACAATTTATTTGAGGAATGTATAGTAATCGCTTAAAGGTATATGTGAGATGTTACTTTATAAAGTACCTACTAATGAGTCCAAAATACCCCTTCGAAGATAATTGGAATTTAGCGCTCCATACGTACTACGTAGTTAGTTTCTCCTTTAGTAAGGATCATTTTATGAAGTTTCTAAAGAGATATGTACGAGTATCAAGTATGTAATATAGGGAACGTGCACGACGAAGGTGCTGCCAACTGGTGCCGTCAATCTAAATCGAGTACCCGCTCATGCTGGGGCCACATTGACGGAAACGCCGTTCATTATTGCGATGAAGGACGATTAACGACGAGCTACGACTTATCATATTTGACATTGACACTTACATATTGTCATTGACATCGACAGCTTGATTTGACACGGGTGATAGTTTCCTGTATTGTCCACCCGTTACCCTTTTGTCGTTTAGTGCTGCCACCTATAGGTCGTGCACGTTCCCTATACTGCACGTAAACGTAGGTTAACCGCAACCTACAAACGAGCAGTTCATTAGTTATATTCATAGTTAATTGCGGCGTGCTTACAGCAGAATTAGTTACGTTAAAACGTGTGAATGCGGTATAGCGAAGCTACGATAAATTACTTCATTGTACGAGTATTGTATGACAATTTTCTGTCGTTGGCTCATTGTTGAAGGCTCTGATTGAGAATAGTTAAGTTAAAAGTAGTATTTGAGGTCATAATAGTATATTACATAACAAACAACAACAACAACAAACAAGGGTGCAAGGGTACAAGGGTGGTAATACAAAGAAAGGCCGAGATCGCAGAAGATTGCGGCCCGAGCTGCAAGCGAGGGACGTAAATATGCGATCGAGGGCTTTCATTATTTATTACCTCCCGTGTTGTGTATATCATTTTATGTCTACACTTGGCCAGAAAGCGGCTTTTTCCGTACGCGCAGTGTGGGGAAAAAGTCACTTTATGGCCAGGTGTGGCATAAATTAATATTATGTTTATATTTGATACTCGAAGTAAACATTAAACAAACGTTTTTGAAGCATTACGTTTGCTCTATACATTATTTAATGTTTGATGTTCCTATTTGTTATTCTCAAGGATATATCTTTGAGCAAATAATGTGTAAGAATAAAGGTATATATTATGAATAAAAGTTAAAACACCTCTTTTGCTGCCTTGATCTAAATCTCTTACCTCGAGTCAAAAGTTAGAAACAAATCTTTTAATCCAACGAGAACTCTTGACTCGAGCCCTTGCTGCTGATCTCAAATAAAATATGGTGTTAAGGAACGTTGTGTTTTTAATGCCTACACAATTGTTGATGCAGTGAAATCCTTTTGTAATATTAGTCACACAAAGCAGCTGGTGTTTTTGTTTACGCAATCTTTTTACACACGATTTTAATTTTATTTTGTTGTCTCCCATTTCATGTTTTTTACCCTTTTTTGTTGCTTTATAACACCCATGGCTGTAATTTCCTCGACCCAAATTTTATTTTTTACATATTTCCTCACCCTCTGCCAATTTTATGCCGCGTAAAAAAGGCCCAGCAATCGTCGTATTATATTTCATCGTATAAAATTCAGACTCGGGACATCAATCACTTCAAGTCCTATGAAATAAATAAAATAAAATAATTTATATCTGCAAGTAGGCCCTCAAGGGCTCTTTTACAAGTCTGATTCTATTCTTTTCTTTTGGCGCTTCGGGTTGTGACCTTCTGGTGAGAAGAAGCGCCGAAAGAAACTCACCAGTTTCTCTTTTTAAAAATATTCAATATAACAACAAGTATGATTTCATTAATACGTTACATTAACCTTAAAACTACATTTTTAGAGATGTGAAAGGCGTCAAAACAAGATTCTTAAAATAATATGTTTTGGAGGTGTAAAGGATCTCCAACGTCAAAATATAAAATGGGAATGTTTACTAAAACTGTATGTTAAATTCTAGGCATAGTCCTATTGGTACTGGAACGTCGTGTATTAAATTAAATGGCTTTGTTCAATCCAGGCTTACAGTTTTGATGAGGTTTCAGGTGAAATTAGACTTACAAGGAAAGGTACCCAACTGTCCGGCTTTGATCTGATTTATTTTGATATATGTTACAGAGTAGTCTAAAATAATAGACACGTATTTTTTTTAGCTGCCCAATCTCAACCTATTGGGACAATCTGACCTCCAAAAGTACTGAAAAGTGACTAAACCCTCCAATTTCTAAACGAAAAAAAATTTCAAGCAAGCTACTTAATTACTGGTTTGATATTATGTTTGAGGATATGAAAAAATAATAAGCACCTGTTTCGTTATATCGGCTGAAACTCATATTTTCCTTAAAAATAATCGGTTGTCTGTAAAGTCGGTTTACTGACGATAGTCGAACGTGATAACGTTGACCCTGACTTTGACTTTGACTGAAATTGACATTGACTTTGACTTTGACTGACTTTGACTTTGACTGACTTTGACTTTGACTTTGACTTGGACTTGGACTTCGACTTTTTTCCCAATAAGCTGCTACAATGACATTGACACGCTAAAATGATGGCTAAGTGGCCAGTGTAAATATCTGCCGTTCCACGAATATAATGTCAAAAATTTGTTTTAATAATTTTTAAACTACGATTAAAGCAGGCGTAAAACGGAACTGCCAAAGCAGCATCCACTATTTAAGGCTCCTACACGCGCTAACGTCCTTGAGGGTATGGGCGGAGCCTAGAGTGCTCTTCGCTAATACGACGCTTCGATAATTACAACGCGACGTCTAGTAGTTCTAGTGCTGGCAGCTATGAGAGCTAGAGCCCTCTATAATTAAATTGCTGAATTACCGCAACGTGTAGTAATTTAAGGCGAAAGTTAGCTGTTTTCAAAAATATGCAACAGGTGGCGTGTTACATTGGGTTAGTGATGACTTTGCTTATAGTTTGGGACTAGGTCGATTTGTGTAAGATTGTCCAAGATATTTATTTATTTGTGATTTAAGAATTTATTACTCATAAATTATTTATTTATAATAAACTTGGACCGTAAGTATTCAAATGTTATTTACTAATAATATAGTAAGATAGTAAAAAAACCTATAAAAAGGCTGTGCAATCTTGCACAGCATCTATATAATTACTTATTTACTACGTACTTATTTACAACTATAAAATATTTACAATATGATTCACTGTAGGGAGGGACCGCAAGTAAGGCTCACAATCACAAGAAGGAATCGTACCTATACGTCCTTCGCAAACAATTATACACTGCTGTGACTGACCCTGTACCTACCATTAGTTGACTTTTCGACAGTCTATCTCTTTCGTACTATTGGCGCGTGCGAGAGAGGTGCACTGAATCTCGATACGAGAAACTCGCTAGCGCCGATCGTACACTCAACTCATTATTACAGATTTTTCTGTTCAGTAACTTCGAAGATAATAGAATGAATGAATGAATGGGGAATGGTATTTTTTTGACGTTTTTCGTCATATTAATCAAAAACTACTTATTTAAGAAAAAAAACGGCATTTTAATCTACAAATCAAGCCCTTTCATTTGATACCCCACTCGATATAATAGCCCTACTTGCTTTTTTCAGAGTTCCATTACGGACCCCTTTAAAAAAAGTAAAAAAAAAAGGCATAAGATTTTTTTTCCATCCAATAGGCTCGGGTTAGTGGTTTTTAACACTATTCCAAATTTCAAGTCGATAGCATCAGTAGATCCTGAGATATCTTGCTGTGACAGACGGACAGACAAACAGAGTCGCACCATAAGGGTTCCTTTTTTACCATTTAGGTACGGAACCCTAAAAATAGAGGAGAGAGGTTGAAAGATTTAGAACAGAATATTCCAGTAAATAGATACAAGATAAAAATTAGTTAGGTAATCTATATATATAAAAGAAGTCTATATATATATATATATATATATATATAAAAGAAGATGTCCTGACTGACTGACTGACTGACTGACTGGCTCATCAACGCCCAGCCGAAACTACTGAAGCTAGGAACTTGAAATTTTCACAGTAGGGTGGTTGTATAACGTAAGTAAGGGATAAGAAGGGATTTTTCGAAATTCATCCCTAAAAGGGGTTAAACGGGGGTTGAAACTTTGTATAGGGACCAAACAATTTTTAAAGTTGGAGATCTGAGACTTCGGACATAGACCCTTCAATATAAGTACAGGAAAGTAATTTCACGGTTTTTCGAAATTCATCCCCGAAAGGGGTTAAATGGGGGTTGAAAGTTTAAATTGAGACCACACGATTTTTAAAGTAGGAGATCTGAGACTTCGAACATAGACTCTTCAATATAAGTTGAAAAAAGTAATTTCACCGTTTTTCGAAATTCATTCCTAAAAGGGGTTAAACGGGGGTTGAAACTTTGTATAGGTACCTAATGATTTTTTAAGTTGGAGATCTGAGACTTTGCACATACACCCTTCAATATGAGTACAGGAAAGAAATTTCGCGGTTTTTCGAAATTCATCCCCGAAGGGGGTTAAGTGGGGGTTGAAAGTTTATATGGGGACCACACGATTCTTAAAGTAGGAGATCTGAGACTTCGAACATAGACTCTTCAATATAAGTTGAAAAAAGTAATTTCACCCTTTTTCGAAATTCATTCCTAAAAGAGGTTAAACAGGGGTTGAAATATTGTATAGGGACCAAATTATTTTTAAGTTACAGATCTGAGACTCTTCAATAAAGGTCGAAGAAAGTATTTTACCGTTTTTCGAAATTCATCCCCAACAGGGGTTAAATGGGGGTTGAAACGATTTTTGAAGTTGGAGCTCTGAGACATCGTACATAGTTTCCTCAACATAAGTACAGGGGGGTAATTTCACGGTTTTTCAAAATTCATCCCCAAAAGAGGTTTAATAGGGGTTGAATCTTTGTACGGGGACCAAACGGATTTTGAAGTAGGAGCTCTGAGACATCGTACATGGACTCCTCAATAAGAATAAAAACGAAAAGTAGTTTTACCGTTTTACGAAATTCATCCCTAAAAAGGGATCAAACAGGGGTTGAAACTTTGTAAAAGGACTAAACGATTTTTGTAGTAGATCTTGAACTCATCCAAAAGAGAAAAGAAAAGTGAATGCAGTTTTTTGAAATTTATCCCCAAAGGGGTTTAAATGGGGGTTCAAAACTCTGTATAGGGTCCAAAGGATTTTTGAAGTAGGAAATCTGATACTTAGTACATAGATCCTTCAATAAGGGCACAGAAAAAAAGTTAAACCGTTTTTTGAATTTCATCCCCAAAAAGGGTCAAATGGGGGCTAAAACTTTATAAAGGGACCAAATGATTTTTAAAGTAGGGTATCTAAAACTGATTAAACTGAATAGAACTCAAATGATTTCATCGTTCATTAAAATTTATCTCGAAAACCGGTTGAATAGGTAGGGGTTGAAAGTTTGTTTAGAGACTGTACAATTTTTAAAGTAAAAGGTTTCTAACTCCATGCGTAACATATAGTAATTAGTAGATTGCTTTTTTGTGTTAGTAACAAGTGGTTAATTAAGTGCATTTAATTTTTTGGAAATAATCCTTAAACGGACTAAAGAATTAATTTTCGCGGTAAATGTGCACTGTGCAGTTTTTGGCCCAAAATTTATGAACAAATATCAGAAACTATTTATTGCCTATTAAGATTAATTGCCTAATTATAATTTACACCGCAGACGAAGTTGCGGGCATAAGCTAGTTAATTATAAACAAATTACATTTTTGAACAGCATGATTTATTAAATCGTCCGAAAATGTTTCAGCGGTTATATAGGTATTATACTGTTATGTAGGTATTTCATATTTAAATAAATAAATATCAGGGACAATCTTACACAAATCGACCTAGGCCCAAACTAAGCAAAGCATGTACTATGGGCGTACCAGGCGACGATACACATACTTTGTTATAGATAAATATAAATGTTTTGTTATGTATTTTAACCAAAAATGCCAAAACATAAATAATAAACATGTTTTCATATTATTAATAAGTAAAAAAAAGTGACCATCTCGAGGATTCGAACTATAGACTAATACTTTGGCCGAGGTGCATTACGCGCCCGCTCGTTGAGCCGTTCGGCTATAAAAACAGTGTGCCCGCGCTCGAAAATAGGAAGTTCTTTCTACACCTTCAGAATGGCCCACTAGTCGCGACGCGGCCGCTGGGACAAACGAACACAGGTCCGACCTCTGTAAAGCCTCACCGGCGAATGGGCGTTACTTTTTTTTTTTTTTTTTTTTTTTTTTTTTTTTTTTTTTTTTTTTTTTAAACCTGACAAACTCACAACCCACTTTCGGGCATTGTGATTGTCGGGCCGGGTGGTTGGCCGTTGCGGTCACTGGGCTCGAACCAGTTCGCTTGGCCAGACCACCCAAGGGCGTCCGACCGTGTGCCTTACACACGGCCGACACGCACATCGGACTGGGCCAGCACATCGGACTGGGTGGGCGTTACTTGTAATAAGGAACGCATTTATAGTTCACGCGCATCACAGAAAGAGAACGCCATATACAGTACGTGCCTGGGTTTTTTGGCGTAAGCGCCAGATATAAAAATACGATTAAATCAAAGATATTATTATGTTTTATTAACATTTTTTTTAATCACTTAAAAGATAAAGGCATGAATGACATTTTTACATAATTTTACCGTTTATTAATCGGTTGTTTGTTCATACTACACAAAAAACGGAATTTGAAGACGCATTTTCGGATCTCTTATCTATCGAAGAAATTTTAAGCAAACATGTTTCCACCGTAATCACTGAATAGGTTATATAGTCAAAAAACACATATCTGAAAAGCAGCCCATTTCATAATGTAGATTTTACAAAAATCTCACTAAAAAATAGCTTAAATTTTCGATGACGAGCCTTAAATTTAAAGATTTTTGCCAAACTCAGCAGTGTCTCTTGTCATTCAATAGAGATTTTGACAGCCGTATCTTAGGGAATAAGGGCTAATTTATTAACAATTTGTAAGAAACTATCGTCTTAACGACTTTAGTGCTGGAATAATATAATATAAAGTACCTATTTTGCGCAAAAACGCGTAAGATGTATGAAATCCTGCGGCGCTTACTGTTTTTTCGAGTTGATAAAGTTAGTTTGCGCAAAAACGCGTAAGATGTATGAAATCCTGCGGCGCTTACTGTTTTTTCGAGTTGATAAAGTTAGTTTGCGCAAAAACGCGTAAGATGTATCAGATGTATGAAATCCTGCGGCGCTTACTGTTTTTTCGAGTTGATAAGGTAACGGCCCCGCAAGGTAACGGCAAATGACGTCACACTTTTTCGTGCGTGCAGCCGGCTTCATCGATTTATAAGACGTTATCACGTCAAAAAACAGCCTTTAAAGTTTGAGCCCTTTGAGGGTGTTTTTTTTTAGGAAACTATGAGTGTGAGGTGAAATGACAAAACACGTGTCTATTCTTTTTTCATGTTCTCCAACATATAATGAAACCAGTAATTAACTAGCAACTTGCTTGAATTTTTTTTCTGTAGAAGTTGGGGGGTTTAGTCACTTTTCAGTACTTTGGAGGTCGGTTGGTACCAAACCGTTGAGATTGGGCAACTAAAAAAAATACGTGTCTATTATTTTAGACCACTCTCTAACGTATATCAAAATAACTCAGATCGGAGCCGGACAGTTGGGTGGGTACCTTTCCTTGTTAGGATTGGCATGAATCGGTTTTGAAACGGCGTAGCGATATTACAGTGACTCGGCTTTGTTCACTCGGCATTGACTTTGATGGAATGTTTCCTATAAATTCGTGTTGATATTAGCAACCAGTGGATTTGTTTTTAGCTCCAGCCCAATTCAATCTAGTTAGTTAATCAACCAATTACAGTCTTACACGTCAAACAAGTTACTTAAACATGCAGTACATATATGCAGGCCATGGGCACTATTTTAAATTTAAAGTTGATCTCTGTTGCAGTAATTGGCACTGGTACATTACTGAAAAAACTTCAGTGGTCTGAATACAAATTCTGAATAAAGATTTAAAGTTTATAAAACGTATGTGAAACTACATACAAGCCACACACACATGGCATTAGGCCTTTATCGGAGGAAATGGGCGCTGTTTACGTGAGAGGGGTCTTGATCTTCGCTCTAGGTCATTCCTGGTGCAAAGGCTGTCCCATCACGATTCAACGCGGTTAATGCGGCGAGAGCGTGGGTGCCTTCGCGCCTGGAGTGCTGCGGGGCGGGTGCATGACAGATTATTTTAATTTGTAAATGCATTGCTTTGGCAATTTGTGTAATGAATTGACCTGTCAATGAAATCTATAATTTTTTTTTTACTTGATAAATAAAATTTACGTAATAAAGTCATGTAAACTGAACAAAACGTCTTGAGTACACGAAGACAATACCAACGTCAAATTTAAATGTAAGATCATTCATACGGCTTGTTGCCTGCGCGAGGAAATTGGCAATAATACGATTATGTGCAAATTGAAGAAGCGTTCATTTGTCGAGGCGCTGGTATGCAAATAAACGGTAATGAAATAAAATACCCCTTTTGTATCAATGCCGGATTCGTATACTGCTTACATAGCCCCGAGAAAGTGAGAAAAAAACGAAATCTTGAAAATGATAAAATAGTTTCGATATAGGTAATATAACATTTTAAATTATAATTTTAAACCATTGCATTGTAATGTTTTGTTTTCGATTAAAAAGTACATAAGATAAGAAGTTATATTTACATTATATGCACCTAGGCAGTCTGTAACTTTTTGCATTTCAGGTTGTCTGTGTATTATAGCTGTAGTTTTAGCTCTTCAACGTCGCTCAATGCTTGTTAGTCACTTTTTGGTATAAAAAGCAATTTCGCCGGTCTCAATTTACAGATTAAAGCCCAGCATCTATTTTAAGCCACACAGCGCTGAGCCTTACTGTCACGTTAGTCGCCAATTAAGCAGGTATCAAATATTCATGGCGCCACAACACGAACCGCCTTAAAAATTGGATGCCTGGTTACACCGCGCGGGCTACAGTGAAAATTTAATCAAGTTTTATAGACGGCTTTCCAAAATGACAGCTATATTGCCAGCTTTTAAGCCTGGAATGCCTTTATTCATAATCTGACTGTGCCTTAAGACTAAACAAACAGAAAAAAAGCTGAGAGGAAAATGTTTTACTGCCTCTGGCACTTTTAAGTTCCTTCGTTGTGAAACCCAGATATTATTACAAAAAATACAAACAATTTGAACAGATTTAGAGACATTTTTTCCTGAAAGAATATCATGTTTAAATTTTAACCTTTTGAATACTAATAATTCTAATAAAGTTTTACATGGCAGTGGTGAGGATGAGTGCAACACTGCTGCTACTACTACTCTGCTTGGGAAAGCTGAACTTTGCATATATTATTCAAATTACTTTATAATGTTTGCATGAACATACCTTGAGTTAGTAATTCTTCAGCCTTCTCTGAAATTAACACGTATTTATAGTTTCACCTTTTAGCTCATAGTCGTCAAAAACTGAAGCGACTGAAGCTGAATCACAACAATCAAAATATAGGACTCAATGCTATAAAATACGAGCTGATCCAACATTCGTATTAGGGTTACTCCCGAGAAATACCGGAACAGAAAGTACCGGGATTTCCTGATATTTTCAGTAGTACCGGGATTTCCCGGTATTTTCATCTGAGCAAAGAACCGGGACGCGAAAATAAAAGTCCCGGTAGTTTCGAGAATTTCGGGAAAAATATTTAACCAGAATTTTTTATTTAATTTACTTTTTCTGGTATACTATACTGAATTTTGACTACTGTAATTCAAATAGTGAGAGAAATGGCGATAAAAAGACGTATAATGGGGATGTTGACTAATGTTGAATTTTATCAGTAATCAGTAATCATTTATTGTGTGAGGAATTCGGGTCAAGTACAGAGGTAAAACAAATTGCACATAATAATATTTAGTTCCACCAAATCCTACCTTTTCAGGTTTACTACCTTTACAACATAATATAGTCACATGGATTGGAAAATACTAAATTATCATAACACAGAAGAAATAAACAAAAAATGTATAGAAAATATAAAGTTATGAGACCACAAGTTTAAAAAAAAACGATATTTTTTTATCGTCAAAGAAAAATAAAAGTCAACTTCGGAATGCTTAAAAATAACACTGAAAAAATAAATGTATGACAACTGTGTGCTTAAACGCACTTTTTCGTACTCAACATGGCAAAATGCTATTTTTTTCATACAGACTTAGTACAGCGAGGACAAGAGATGACGTCGCAGGGTGCGACCGTTTTGTATGGGCCGTTTTCAACGCTCGGTGCGGTTGGCTACTTTTGATTGCAATTTGTGGCTGTTATAGTAATCCAAGTGTAGTAGTTATATATTATTTGTTACTCATAAATAGTAGAATCCATTTACATCAGAAACAAAATTAAGGACACAAGCCTATTCAAAACGAAAACGCGCACCGTAAGGTCGGGGTACTTTCGCCCTGGGGGGCAACTTTAGCCATAGGGATTAACTCGATTCAGGTTTTATTATTGCATTTAAATTACGGCACATTGCCATGAGGTTGGTTTTAGCTGACCGTTCATGTTTTTATATTTATTATCAGACCTTATAGATTTGAGATATGTGATTTACAAAGTGGGCAAAGTTACCCTACATTTGGCCAAAGTACCCCGACCTTACGGCATAGTTAAGTTTTAGCCAAGCACGGGTGGCGGCCATGCTAATGGCGATCGCTGGCGACGCACCCCCGCCAACCCCGCTGTTCCGTACATTTGTGATTATTAATTAAATTATATTCATATAAATTTAGTGCAATGTGTAGTTGTTTTTATTAAAAAAACCGGACATAGACTCGCTTGGAGAGGGTTTCGTGCGTTCAAAACAATACAACACAATTATACTTTATTGCATAGACTTCTTATAGGTTTTCCTGTAGTCTATAGGTGTAGGACTATTTTTCGTATTTTTTTTAACTTTAGGTTCAATTGTTTCGGAGATAAGGGGCGGGGGTGGTAAATTTTTGCCTATTTTCTTAAATAACTGAAAAAACTAAATAGTAAAAATAAAAATGCTATATATCAAAATTATAAGAAATACATATTTGAGATTCTCACAGTGAGCTCTTTTATTTGATATGTCACACGATATAGTTTGCTAACTTTTTTTTATTCATTTTCTAGATGAGAAGAAAGAAAGTGGCCCTCATGTTTAAAATTCATATATTTCCGTTACACGTCCGTGTTTGGGTTATTGACTTTAATATACATGTACCAAATTTCAACTCAATCGGTCCAGTACTTTCGGAGCAAATTGGCTGTGACAGACAGACAGACCGACAGACACACCTATAAGGGTTGGGATACGGAACCCTAAAACTTAACGGAATCTCATCAGACTGAAGTGTTGACAGAGATTTTGGAGTCCCGTCCCGAAAGTACCGAAAACACCGGGTAATCCCGGTTTTATTATCGGCCAGTACCGAAAATCCCGGTTCTCCAGAATGATACCGGTACTGCATACCCTAATTCGTATGCGTATCTGACATTTTTTCAAAAGTTTTTAAATTTTTGGAATAAAAAGCTAGGCAGGTAAGAAGAGTATGGGGAGTTTGTATGTATGAGTACTTAATTCAATTATAAGTTGATACATTTGTTACGATAATCTAAGAATAATATAAGAAATCCTAATTTAACACCCGGGACAAGGTAAAGTACCAAATCCTGAACTGTGAAGAAAATCTATGTATGAAAGAGGAGAGGATATTGAATACTTTTGACTAACAAGGAAGGATACCCAACTGTCCGACTCCGATTTGATTAATTTTGATATACTCGTATTTTATAGAGTAGTCTAAAATAACAGACACGTATTTTTTTTTAGCTGCCCAAGTTCAACTTTTTAGGAGAAATTGTCCTTCAAAGTACTGGAAAGTGACTAAACCCTCCAACTTCTACAGAAAAAAAATTCAAGCAAGTTGCTATTTAATTACTGGTTTCATTATATGTTGGAGAACATGAAAAAAGAATAGCCACGTGTTTTGTCATTTCACCTCAAACTCATATTTTCCTAAAAAAAACAACCCTCAAAGGGCTCAAACTTTAAAGGTTGTTTTTTTAGGAAAATATAAGTTTCAGCCGATATAACGAAACACGTTCATGTTCTCAAACATAATATCAAATCAGTAATTGACTAGCAACTTGCTAGAATATTTTTTTTCTGCAGAAGTGGGAGAGTTTAGTCACTTTTCAGTACTTTGAAGGACAATTTCTCCTAAAAAGTTGAACTTGGGCAGCAAAAAAAAAATTGTCTGCTATTTTAGACTACTCTATGACATATATCAAAATGAATCAAATCGGAGTCGGACAGTTGGTTACCCTTCCTTGTAAGGATTTAGACGAGGTGAGAACTCGTATGCGAGTTTGATTAGGTACACTGCGGGCTACCTAGGTAGGTACGATGAGTACAGTTGATCGATCAATTGCCACAATGAAATGAAATCGCAAACGAGTTTTCGCCCGATCTAATAGGGCCTAACTCCGCCTATTTCAGAATTTTGTTAAAATATAGAGGTGCTGTGAGGACTGGATGTTAACTTGTTCAACCGGAAATACAATGTTTACATGATAGAACATAAAAAGCTAGCGCAAACCATCACAATTTCGTACGTGGAGCACATCCCAACAACTTTTGTACAGACTCGTACGGTATCGGAGCTTTTTATTAGATTTCTCTTGTTTACTCGATATCGCTGGTTACTGGTGCTACATTAAAACTATCCATCATATTTCCATTTGACATAGTGTTAATACGATAAGTGCGTTACATTGTGGGTTTAACTCAAATATGCCTTGTTTTTAAATAAGCACCACACAGTGCAGATATTAATTCTATAGAATAGTTTCGGAGAATTCTTCAAGCTCCAAAACATTTTCACTTCTCGGAGAATCTGATATTTTATTACCTTCATAAATCATAAGTAAAGGAGAACGTGCCACAGTTATCTGACCCGTGCTCTGCAAAAACAGAATTACTTTGTGGACGGAAATACTAATTTTTTTAAATTTCCGCTCGGCGCGGTCTTACTTATTCACAAGTTACAAGTATAAGTATTCTGAGGCCGCTCGCCAATTTGGACAATTGGACCATCAATCTAAGTCTTATTAGGTTCATTAGATTATGGGCGAACTTTCTCGTATCAGAAGAAAAGGTTTCGTTGTCAGGGCTAATGGGAGTGAATCAGTTATGGGAGTTTTACAGCTTCCCAGACTGGAGGTAATCCACTTGACGCATTTGCATAACTGGGCCGCGAGTTTGCTCAAACGACGAAGTCGTTTCTCGCTTCGAGGCAATAAAGGAGTCGATTTGGCACAGCAGATCAGTTTATTCGTTATTACCGTTTTTGAATATTTATCCAGATAGTTACAACAATGTACCACATTATAGGTAAGGAGATTAATTAAACCTATATACTGCCGTCCTCAAACTAAAAGGCCGCTAATTTGAAAATTCATACAAATTAGCGGCCTTTTAGTTTGAGGACGGCAGTATATTGCATAGGTCCTTTTTTATTTATGATAGGTACTGAAAGTACAAGTGTATGTATAGGTGTATGAAGACTAGGTATACATTTAATGCTTAGCTGCCTAAACATCCAATTTATATTCCCTTTATTTACAGGCTTTATGAACGTCCAATCAGCAACGCACAAAGGCGCATGTCCATCACAGTCTAAAACAAATTTATAATCAGGGCACCTAATCTTGTCCTCTACGAAATTATAATACCTGGTCATAATTAATTATTTACAGTCAAAGTACATAATTGAATGATTCTTTCCTTTTGATATTCCATTTTGGTCGTTTGAACTCATACAGAGAGTACAGAGACCCACTACAGCGTATCTTCTGGTAGTTCATAGCGTCACGTGTTGTACATAGCCTAAAATCTGTTATGTGTCTATTGCAACCGCCACTTTTCCTCTTTAGAGAGAGAGAGAGAGCAGCCTAAATTCGCCAAAATCACAATTAATTAATCTTTTTCAGGAGCGGCTGAGCACGGAGGAGATAACGCGACTGAGCGACGTGCGGAACTTGGTGAACCAGCTGTACGAAGCGCTGAACGTGCGCGAGCACCAGATCCGTAAGGAGCGGGAAATTCGTGCGCATCTCGAGAAACTCACCGCTGAGATGCAGCCGCTAGAAGAGGTGAGAGCATTTGACAACTTTCCTAACTCTTAGGCTCGTATTACGAAACCGCACTCAGCTGAACGCGCTTTAAAGGTTTAAAAATTTTTTTTAGTCCCCGTCTTTCCAACTAGCGACTTGAGATCGGTCGCACCCTGGGCAAAATCGGTAAAAAATCCTGGGTAAAAAAAACGACACATCTGTTATACTTTTCAACGTTATTTTATAATGGTAGAGGCCAGAGCTTGAATAAAAATGGCTCATGATTTGAGCTTCTGGAGACTCTAGTCTCGGGCGTAATTGTTAAGGGACCACATACACTGTACGTACACTCTAAAAAGCGATTAAAAATTCCATAGAAAACGTTTTTTCCAGATTATAGTAGATGATCCAGTCATTTCGAACATCCAAGGTCGCAAATAATCGCCCAACGCTGCAAATTTGGGATGTTGTTAGAATAGATATTAGTAGTGTAAACCCGATTTTGCAGCTTCGAAGATTGTGCTAATTGTATGGTACTCGAAAAACACCGAAATTTTCGGCCATTTTTCAGATTTTGGTCTATACCTTCTAAAAATGGCTTTTAGGGAAAAGTTGTCTGTGACATTATTAAAGTAGGAGAAGTAGAAGTAGAAATTCCCTACAATATGAGTGTAACATCAACTCTGTAGCCATTTTTCCTAAAAAGTTCGAAATTGCACTTTCAGCTACATCTGAAGCTGAATAGCAGCTGAAATACTCATCTTACGATGACAATTAGATGTATAAAGTTATAGAGCAATTATTGAGCTTTATTTGAAGCATAATTTGAACCCTGTACTACCCATAATTCTCTTGTTATCGGATAAAAAACTAAATCATTAGAGAACTCAGATTTCTCAGAAAAGAGTGCTCCTAAAGCAAATTGTTACTATATTGCACAGTTATCCGTACAAAGTTTTAAAAATGACTTTATATTTCTAAACACCATTCATTTTAAAAGTCCTGAGGGGCCATGATGGTCGCGTGCATCGCACATTATGTAAATTTATATAGTACGTGCGTAAGTTCGAGAGTGTTGAATGTTTTATTATTTATTTATACTGCGATATGCGCAACCATCATGCCCGCTCAATTAGTCTTAGATACACATTGTAAGATCTTATTCATAAAATGTGAAAATCAACGTAAAGTGATGCCGAGTCCTCGGCTGACTCCAGTGATAGAATTGCAGGACGCAATGTAAATTAGTATTCATCGCGGTAACTTACACTAAGGAGTGGGTATGTGGTTACTCTTGAATGGCTGACTTTTTACGGAATCAGGCTAAAAGTTATCTTCGATGACATAAAACATTAGATTAAATTAAACGTTTGTCAACGAAACGTCACGCAACCGGTAGGTATGTGTACTTATACGTTTACACGTACCAGTTTTCCGCGTCTAATAATGCGCCTATTTTCTGTAAGGTGTTTTTCTAGCACCATGCAATTAGCACAAGTCATTCGAAGCTGAAAAATCGGGCTTACTCTACTTATATCTATCCTAACAATATCCCAAAATTTCAGCATACGTGTTGATTTAGTAAACTGAACTGCAAGGCCACCCATTTAATGGTTTATGGCTTACTATTATTTGCGTATTAATAGCGTAGAGCGTAGGTAATTGATAACTAATAATCCAAAGCCTCTAGTTTTTCTCAAGGGAGCATGCCCACAATAAAAATACCGCGGAAGAAGGTGCTCTTATCAGAGGGATACTCACAGAATAAAACAAATATCGACACTGGAAATTTCAAATGTCGTAAGGGACATTTTGTCGTAAGTACACTAAATATACCATTGGAATCAGTATTTTTTTCTCTATCGATCTGTTCGATTGAAATTTTGATAACCCGTCAAATAAAAAAGTTATGAGAAGATTAAATTTTGTCGTAACTTCCTAAAATTTAAAGTTGACCCATACAACATAGTGCCATATAAATTTAGTATACAAATTTATATTTTCATACATTTTATGGTTACTTACTTCATTAACCTGGAAACCATAAATATAACTTACAACAGAAATTCGCAATGTACAAATACGCTTTTGGTAGTTACGACAATATGATAATATTTTTAAGAAAAAAACGGGTTATTTCAGATTCGTAACGGACATTTTCGTCTTAAATTCACTGCGTAAGGGACACTATTTCCTAAACTATTAAGGTTATAGATTTCCAATAATTAGTTCGGTGTAGATAAAGTTATTTGAAAATTATAAATCTGAGAATCATCCTAATCGGTTAAGAAACGACCGAGTTACGATTTTTTTTAAATTGAATTTTGTTTTTTGGCTCTCCTGAAAAGTCGACCTTTGTCCCTTACGACATTTGAAATTTCCAGTGTCGATATATAAAAAGCTTACAAGGTTACATAAGTCCGGTGCGCCTAATTATGTTTTACTGAGGGACTCTTAATTGCTGACGGTGGGATAGACCCAATTATATCTGTGTAATGTAACCTTTAACATGACCTCCGAGATAATTGTTAAAATACAATTCCCTAAAAAATATTTGTATAGCGAACTCCTAAATCTAATTTAAACTGGTTGGCGTGTAGACCTACTTTCTTTACATCGATTATTTTCCATTTATATTCGTTAGCTATTTTGCCGGATACCGGTTTTAATAAAAGTATAATAATTGGTTAATTTTTCATCTCTTATCCATCCAGTCCTGGTAGTAGTAGGTCTTTTGTAAATCTTATAGGTAAGGATGTTTACAAAAAGAACATAAACTGACTAGACTAGTTGATACTTATAGGTGTCAAGTCAGTTATATTGTTTTATTTACAAATTTGATAGCTATAATATGTATAACAACCAAATTTAACGTCAATCATTACCATTAATTTCCAATTATTTCAGAGTACGTATATAACTACTTTTCTTAGGCCGCGGTCTGGACACCAGTGTGCTGCGGTGCGGGCAGCGGAGTGGCGAGTGGTTTCCATACAACCACGTCCCCGTCGCCGTCCCGCTGTCCTGCACGCTGGCGTTCAGTCCGTGATCTTAAAAAAAGATCTTTGAAAGTAAGCCTACTTTCGCCATTTTTCATTAATATAAAAAAAAAAAACATTGTTCACAGAAACGTCTAAGTCTAGAAGTGGAGACGACGCGCCGGACCTCTGTTCTCACGTGGGTGGGCCTTGGACTGATGGGTGTGCAGTTCGGCGTGCTCGCTCGGCTCACCTGGTGGGAGTACTCCTGGGACATCATGGAGCCTGTCACGTACTTCGTCACCTACGGGACGGCCATGGCCGCGTATGCTTACTTCGTGCTTACGAAACAGGTAAGGCACGCAATGTTACTGTTATATTCTCGCGGTTAGTACTCATGTTTTAATAGTTTTTAATGGTCTAACTAACGCGATTATAATTATTTACCTTATTTTCCGACCATAACTATTTAATTAACTTATCACTGTACCAATAGGTATCTAACCGGAACCTTGGCAGTTGTGATAAGTACTTCGCGTATCTCATGGGTACATATAGTTTCAATTAGGACTTAGGTTTCAATAGATTTAATGACTAAAACAAAATATTAAAGCCTGTTTTTTTCAACACTTTTCAAGCCCTTACGCCGTTTCGATTAGTATTTCAATTGCTTCGACAAAACTACAATTTCGAGAGCAGCTGTTGGCATCATAATATCGATCTAACTTTTGCTGGTTGGTGATTCGACCAGGGACTGTACCGGTATTCCTTTCGAGAGTTTTTGAACGGCTTTTTCGTGAGGTTTTACTTACCAAAGCCGTTGCTTCTCAAAACCTATTCATTTGGCTTTTATACCGCTATCAATATGGGTAATCCGTTCACTTAACGAATATCGGATACCTTTTTTAAATGCTTAAAAAGCCTTTCGTAAAGGCAGCCTACTATAGCAATAATAAATATATATTTGTCAAGTATGTTCAGTGAAGCCCACATAAAGATTTATGTTTTCTCCAAGTTCAAGAAGATATCCATTTTAACTTATGGTTATATTATCTTTGAAGCTCACGCGAGGCTTATTAAGTATATGACTTTTGGTTAAACAATTAATTTAATGTCACACGCGGTTTCCAATAACGAGCGAGTCTGTCTTCCCGCAGTCGCTTCGAACTTAATTTGAACTCACGTAAAATTAATTGAATTTCTTAAGTACTCTCCTCTTATCACAATTTCAAACACGCGTATTTCCCGTTTATTTCGAGTACGAGTCGTTAAGTAAGATTTGTATTTTCAGGTTATTTATTACTTTTGCTTTTTAATTCCAGGAATACATATTGCCAGATGTGAAAGACAGACAACATTTGTTGACGCTGCATAAAAAAGCGAAAAAGCTCGGACTGGATATTACTCACTACAATCATCTGAAAAACGAGGTAGGCGAACTTGACTTATAACCTTTTACCATATCAAAGTGAGGATAAATCTTATTTCAGTCTACAAAGCCAATAAATCAAATTGCTTCGTTTTTCCGTCTTAACATCATGATAAAATAAAAGCTTACTGAGCTGAGATAATGCGAGTAGCGAGCGCTATGAAATTTGTTATTATGTGGCGCTTGGGTTTTTTCCTCCAATACGGATAAACAGAAACGAGTTTACCATCAATATTATTATTGTTCATAAACAAAGATATCTGAAGTACATTTTGGGGTGACGGTTTTGTCCTGCGGTTTGCTCTGACGGAAATAGCATTTACCTATGTTCGTTCACAATCACTAATCTCTACGTACCTGTATCCCATAAATCAGTACGATCCTTTACTATTTCAAACTTGGTAAGATATGGGCGTAAATAATAGAAACATTGTAATATTTGTCTTCCAACATTGCAGATAGATAGACTGCAGAAGGACCTAGCGCGGCTGCACGACCCGCTGCACATTCACATACCGCCCTCCCCGCACTCGAAGGCGGGGTCGGAAAAGCGCTCCCCCCTCACCAAGATAAAGGACATGCTCGAGGAGACCGGCAAGAAAATGAAGATCACGTAATATTTGCTGACCCTCACGCGTCGCGCGACTTAGACGCGTATGTATTCCTTTCAATGTAGGAATAACGTATAACGATTAAGTACACGATTCGGTTTCAAAGGTTTTCTTCTTTCTGATAAGTTCTTGAAACGATTGATAAAATTGGCCATTCTTTTATTTGCAAAGACGGCCTTAAACTGCGCCTTTAATCGGCTATCGTGCGATCTTTACTAATTGAACTCTTTGTATGGAGTTCACATGTTCGCGCTGGGTTAAACGTGAATAATTCTGTGTAAGTACATTGAACTTTTGAACAATGTAACGACATGTTATTACAGGAATATAATGGCCGTAACCGTCAAACTTTGTGATTAAATATCACATTGATTTGCTAGCCAACGGATAGAAAAATTGTAGTTGAAATTTACTTTTGGTTTAGTTGAAATGCTCAGAAATTGTTTCCTATTATAAATTTAGTTAGCTTAAAAACTAAACTTATCTTAAACTTGAAAAATTAACTGTTTAAAGAGTCTCATTAATATATTTTTTCTCGATTATAATTTATATGGATACTGTCAATAATTTAAAATATTATGTAATAAATACATATGTATATGAAATTCTGTAGTAAAATTCAATGAGAACATTACAAACTCTCCGCTGTACGTTTGCTTATTTGCAATGTGTGACTGTCGACTTTTTTTGAGTCATAAATAATTAACCGTAGATATGCAGAAACCGACTAATGTAGGCATAAAACTAAACTCTGTTTAACTGCGTAAAGTATATAATCCAAGTTTTACGATACTTGCTCTGGTCTGTTTCTGCAAAACTGGTCAATATTGCAATCAGTGCCAATACTAATAAATTACCGTTCGTTGTTTAGTTAATTCGATTAAACTAACATAGCTAGTGTATCAAATTCTAGTCCTTAATTAGTAGTCTGGGAAATCAAGCCAATCGGTACTTAAAGAGCCACAATTGTTGCCATACATAACCACGTATATTTATGTAAGACGAGTTATTCGTCTGACGTACACTCGGGGTAATTCTTGCATAACCACCATTAGACAAACATACTAACACACTTTATGATACCAGTTTTTTTTGTTATATCTGCAGAATTTAGGACTGACTAGTTAAAATGGCTACTTGCAAACAGTTTTGAAATTGGCTATACGAGTTTCACACCGACTGTACGTACATATCGAGTATATTGAAGCTGTTAAACAAAGTTTTGTAGATGTTTTTCCTTAAGATGATTAAAATACAAAGACCGAAGAACCATCTAGACGTTTACAAGTAAATGTTAATAATAAGTATCGGTGCCTGTAATATTCGCGCAAATTACGTTTGCACATGCTATGCTTGATTTTAAAAATGAGCTTTATAGTGGTTATTAAATTGAACTTTAAAAAAATATGTAAAATGAAGTCTTAAATATTTGTGTTTCATGGTAACGTGCTGATTTACTAACACTTTTTGTTATATTTTTTGAAAGAGCTACTTTATTTAAAATGTTTATACCACACCTGGCCATAAAGTGGCTTTTTCCGCACGCTGCGCGTACGGAAAAAGCCGCTTTCAGGACAAGTGTAGACATAAAATGATGTACACAACACGGGAGATAATAAAGGAAGCCCTCGATCTCATATTTACGTCCCTCGCTTGCATTTCGGGCTGCAAACTTCTGCGATCTCGGCCTTTCTTTGTATTAACACCCTAGTTGTGTAATGTACTATTATTTAAACTGACCTTGCAGTATTAGTAAAAAGCACGAAGAACAACTTTTTTTTTCTTTTTCACACGTCTTGCGTATTCAAATTCAGTTTTATATAATATGATAAAACACGCCGTAGGTTAAATAATGGCTGTGAAGTAAATGTGAAATTAACATTTTTCAGTCCATATGATGTCCGCGTTTGATAACGGACTCACGTAGTCATTAAATAATATATGTAGAAATTTGCGTGTATTTTCAGCATTGTATTTTAAAGTGAACTTTAATAGGTGAAACAAATATAATATTCTTACATATAATTTGAAACCAATATAGCGTAATAATAACCCTGCTCTAGCTTTTGAGTATCCTTTTCCTTATGTAAAACACGGACTTTTATTTTTAAATTGGCTGTCAAATTTTGAAATAGTTCAATATAATTAATCTACTCTGGACCATTACGGACGATTTAAATGGTTGCTACGCACAAATCTCTTAAATGATTAATGAAAATATTGAATACATTGATAATGATCAGCAAACATTTAACAGACTGACGACTATCACGGTGACTTTAGACATGTATAATGCTAGTTATTGTCGTTGGGGAGCCTATGCCGTCTACATGGGCCCCTCGCGAGATCCTCGGTCTAAAGCAGGGGTCTCCAAACTTTAGCAGAGAGCCACACTGCACCTTTAAAAACGTCACCCACACCATTGTCATGGATCCATCCATCCAGGATGGACCCATGTACCATGGAGTTAGGTATAATCTTTATGCCACACCTGGCCATAAAGTGGCTTTTTCCGCACGCTGCGCGTACGGAAAAAGCCGCTTACTGGCTAAGTGTAGACATAAAATGATGTACAAAACACGGGAGGTAATAAAGAAAGCCCTCGATCGCATATTTACGTCCCTCGCTTGCAGCTCGGGCCGCAAACATCTGCGATCTCGGCCTTTCTTTGTATTACCTCCCTAGTTGTGTAATGTACTATTATGCCATACCTGGCCATAAAATGGCTTTTACCGCACGCTACGCGTACGGAAAAAGTCGCTTTTTGGCCAAGTGTAGACATCAAATTATGTTCACAACACGGGACGTAATAAAGAAAGCCCTCGATCGCATATTTACGTCCCTCGCTTGCAGCTCGGGCCGCAAACATCTGCGATCTCGGCCGTTCTTGGTTTACCACCCTAGTTGTGTAATGTACTATTTTTCTCGTCCGCTGGCGTCCTGGAGGGAGCGAGCTCTCGCGGTCTGGACCATGGGCCCGCGGGCCGTAGTTTGGAGACCCGTGGTAGAGTAAAAGGGCTCGAACCCCTTTAGGTATGTAATATACTGTACTCGTATTTTTAACTAGCCGTAAGCACGCACATACACGTTCTTCGCTCAAAATAGTTAGCTTTCTCTTGTGATTTGCGAATTTGCCTTTTAGAGTCTTTTCTATCTAACCTAGTTATAGAATTTTATATTAAAACGATTAAGATGGAGCCAAGCTTCAGTTGGGGTGACTAAAGTTTATTTACTGTAGTTCAAATGTTTATATTCGAAAAATCGTTACATAATTTTGTATTTACGGACTTAAACAACTGTTTGAGTTAGAACCGTTAACGGCCTGTTATTTTTGGAGGTTTACAACTAGTGTGCTATAGTTTTAGAAAAGTTAAGACTAAGTAGCTACGAAAATCTGTTAAGTAGTCGCAAATACCAATTAGTTTTTCGATCTTTAAAGGAGTTCAGGCGTGCCTGGGAGTGGTAGAATTCGTAATTTTAATTTATATTTTGATTATTTTAATTTGTCGGTTTGCCTTTTATTTGATTGTATACCTCACTGTAATCTCTTTTACATTTTATTAAAATTAAGTAATGCAATTTTATGTATATTGAAATTATAATTTATTGGTTAACCTAGATATTGTATCTAAAAATATATTTTCTAATTTGATAATATATTACAGTTTTGATCAATCTCACAATCGAATAGTTAGATACTAATAATTATAGACCTATTTAGCCTAATAATTTAACAAGATACTAACTTTCCTGTTAATATTCACTAGTAAAAATTGCCAAAATTTAACCTTCCAACTTAATCCATTTCTTGTTAACTTTGTTACACCTTCTTGCAAGTATCATTATATAATTGTTATTAATGGAGTGAGGATATGAGATGGTATCAAATAACAACTTTATAGAGGTCTACATAGTCGTATTATGTGAAATCGTGGGTATCTGCGTAAACCGTTTGTGTGCTCCTTTTGTCTCCAGGTTATCCAATTTACTGCTGAGTTAGCTTGCCATTTACCGGTTAACCATACTATGGGTTACATAATTTATTTAATTTGTCATGTTAATTGAAACGGGTAGCGATGATATCTGGCTGATAACGTACATTCATACCTACGCGGGTATTTCGATCAATTTTTTATTAAGGGATATCATCACTTAGGTACCTATTTTTAAGTACACGGAATGGTTGCAATTCTCCTCACGATTTTAACTGTAGACTAGTACTGACTCCTTGTAACAGTTACTATTTTGCATTTTGTTAAATATTTACAGTCGTGTTAATCGAATAAATTTTTAAAAAATTTAACCGATTGGGTTTTATTTGTCCTATTCACTCTTAGTGTGGCGTGGTTATAATATGGAGTAATTGTAGATTTAACGTGGGTCGCGGTGTGATAAAAACCCAATCAAACAACCGAAATTACTAAGGATTAAATCTTTATTCGCTAAGGATGAGACGACTTTCAATATACAAATATAGTGCGAGTTTAATTACAAATGTGTTTTTTGGATTGTTCGAATAGCCATAATAATACTTATTGAAGACAATGGTTGACAAAACGGTTTCACGTCTTGTCTTTTTCTATAGCTTCGGATGGCGAGATCGGTTTGGATTCGTACGGGTATAAGTCGATGCTTTGCACGTGGGCCCTGACCGACACGCCCGGGGGGACCCCGAAGTAGTCCTGGCCTATGTTCCTAATAATGGTGGTTCCAGGTTTAGTGTGGTGTATATTGAATCCTATACCGTACAGCGGTACATCTTTGTCGCCCTTCCCAGCGTCGTAATCGTCTCTGTCGTCATTAGTATTCGTTGTCTGGAAAGGTTTTAGTGGCACATAAGGTTTCTTCGTCGGTTTATAAGGCTTGCTCGTTGGCCGCCCCGGTTTGCCTGCAATTTGTAATCAGTTCTAAAGTCCATGCGGTGCATTGCTTGTGCTGGTGCCGGAAGGTGTGGTGTAATAAAAACCAGATCGGTTGTGAATAAAGTTTATTGCGATCAAGCGAGTTGTATAAAAAGTCCAGTGCACTATTCTATCGAATGTGAATAAGCGGATTGAACTGATCTTGCTAATTTGCTGTGATTTGTACCTGTCGCTCATAATTTCTTTTACTAGTAATAGACAAAAGATAAAATGAACTTCTAAATACAAGCTGCACAAAATTCCACCAGAACTGTGGGAGAAAAATGGAAATCTATTCTACGTCAAATAAGCAAACAAGAAAGTGATATGGCGTTAATAAATTTAACAAATCACTTATTTCGGTGGTCTGAATATTTCTGTCAGTTTGAAAATCAGACAAGATCACTAACATCTGCTTGCCACTATTCATCATCATCACCTGGTCCTTTGGTGGGCTTGTCTCCGAAACCTGCATCCGCGTCGAAGCCTAGGTCCTCGCCGCTGCTGGTGCCTTGGTTGCCACCCAAGCTACCGCTACTACCGTCTCCCTGGTTGAGAGATCCTTGACCGCTTCCGCCTTGGTTGTAAGGAGGTTTACTGCTGCCTCCTTGGTTGTAAGAACCTTGGTTGCCACTTCCTAGATTATTAAAAGGACCCTTGTTGCCACTGCCTTGGTTACCACTTCCTTGGTTAAAAGGGCCCTTGTTGCTACCGCCTTGGTTATAAGGGCCTTGGTTACTAGTGCCCTGATTGAAAGGCCCTTGGTTGCTATCGCCTTGGTCAAACGGACCTTGGTTGCCATCGTCGCCATTGTAGGACTGGGAATAATCGTCATCTCCGGTGACGTCATCGTCATCAGTGCTTCCCGTGGGTCTGGTAGGAGTGATGGGCTTTTTGCTGGGTTTGCCCGGTTTCTCTTTGTCTGAGTTTGAGAATGGCGGAGGCTTTACATGACCTGATGCAGCGGTGCCGTCTGGGCCTGAAACAGAACATCTCTAAGTTAAAACTATGTTACTTATACATAATATATCTTGATTAATTTTCAATGACAAGATTATTGCCTTAACTGAGTCAGATTCTAGAGTGTTATCTTGGAGACTGTCATCACAACCGTCAGGTTTGTCTTGACCACCTTGCATACGTGACTTGATGTCGAGTTTCACCGACTACATTTCTTGGCCATACCTTTGAAGACGTCATCAGAGCCGGTGTCGTCGGGCGAGAAGCTGGCGGCGCCCGCGTTGACGAAGTCGGAGTCGTAGGCGCTGGGGATCGTGGGGAAGTAGGCGGGGATGTACGGGTCCTTGTTGCTTTTCACGATGCGGTATCCGATACCAGGCCCCGCTATGTAGTTCACCGTTCTGCAAAACATACATCCAATTGGAAAAGAAGCTTCCGTAAAACTCCTTAACTTATAGTCCAGTCCAACTATGAACCAAATTAACTCGAATATTTGGTACTTGTTAATGTACCTATGACAATTCTGCCGTGCTAGTGTAAAAGGCGACCTTTTGCTATGATATTCCATACAAAAAGGTCGCCTTTTACACTAGCACGGCAGAATTAAGGATAAATTCTAAAATAAAAACGTATAAAATTACTGTTAGAAAATGGATATTGATAGAAATGGTTGAGTTTTGAACCATAGGTGGGTGATTGGGCTATTTGGGGAGTTTTACAAACCTATGGGTCTAGTGAAAAGGGGTACAAGTCACATTTATACAAAAGGTCACAACTCTATTTGTGACTTAAGCCACAGTATAATGGCAGTATTTTGCTTGTAGCGCGCCGTGTAAGAACGCACTACAAGCAAAGTTTTAAGAATGCGTAAGAATGCTCCAGTATTGATCGGACTCACACAGACGTGCTATTGCGCGTCTGTGTGAATACGTGTCGCGCGCTCCTAAACGGCCGACTTTATACTTTGCTTAAGCTAAGCTCCTTTGTACCTAGTAATAAATCGATCTTTTCACTAGACCCACAGAATTACATACAATACAATCATATTTTATTGCACACTAAAAGATAAACATAACTTTACCTTTCGCATCGAAGAGGCAATGTGTGTCAATTTGAAAGTGATTCAAATTTACCTCCCTGCCGTGTTAAGCGCTGATAAAGGATGCTTATGTAAAGGTCGAATAGGCCAAATGTAAATTAATGGTCGCAGTGGTCCACATATCGTTACAATAATGGGCCAATTTATCACCGATTGGACCCTTGGGGCATTGCATTGTGCGGGTCTAAGGTGGATAGCAATTGTGTGGCTATCATCCACGGGAGAGAATCAACGATAATGTCCAATCCCGTGCGATATTAACTTCAGGTAAGTTGTAGTTTGTATAATCAATAGGAGGTTATTTAATTGAATGAGGGCCCCTAAGTTCGATCCGTATTGAAATGAGGGCGGCAGGGGTGAATTTGGAGACACTATAATTAAACATTTGTAGGTATCTATCGGGTTTTCAAAGATGAATACTCAGAACATAACTTGATGGCTTTATCATAATAAATATGTCTATTATTAAGTACGTGAATTATTTACCTTTGCACTCCTTTGTCGTCCAGGAAGGTGTAGGATCCCCTGACGTTGCCTTGCGAGTCGCTGCTCTCCGTTCGCCTTTGGTCTGGGCCCGCTGATATAAATCTGCGAAATTTTAATTAATCATTAAAATGTCCAGTTAAATTAAGTTGCATAACAATGGCGGATTACCTACGGAACCTGGGTTTGACCAACTCATATTTTAGGTTTAACTACTGTGGAAATGCGTGAAAAAATTTAGGGAATTGACATTTATATCTCAGAAAAAAGTTAAACCCGGTAAAAAGGTCAGTGCAAACATTCCCGAAGACATTTTGTACCAATGTCTGATCGTCCGATAGGCACCACACTTTAATGTCTTTCGCAGGTTATTTTGAGTGATTGATTATACTTGTGTGCCGATACATATGAAAATCGTTTAAGTTCAAGCTAGTGATAGAATTAGTCTCCTTCTAAAAAGGAATAGATTTTCAAAGTTATGTGAGTACTTACGCGGTTTTATTAGATATCGACACTAAGGCAGTACTAAGGTCAGTGCGACGTGAACGTCCGGCGCGTATGTCCGGGATAGACGCTAATAAAATGCATCATGTCAATATAGGACGTTCAGTGGGACACGGATGTCAAAACTATCGTCCGCTCGTCCGCACGCGGACACTCCGTGTCGAACCCGCGCCGCACGGAACCTGGCCTAAGGATGGTAGAAATATGTAACCTGTAAGAGCCGTCCAGCCCGCGCTGCACTGCAGTGCGCCCCCTCGGCCTGGTCTCCCCCCGCACGAGCGGGGCTCTGTGGAACGGCGAGCCGATGAGGTTGGGGCTGTCGGGGTGCGCCGACGATACGTGGAACCCCGTGTCGCGCCCGGCTATGTACGTCACGTCGTGCCGCTCGCCCACGTCGTCCACGTACGAGTAGTGGCCTGAGGATTTCAATGAATTCGGTAAGACTTATCCACTCTACTCAATTTGCTACCTGTCATCCGACTGTTTGCAAAGATTGAGTATGGAAGTCGTGGCTGTTTGCTACATAGATCCAACTGCGATTCCGAACGATGTACAATTTAGCTGCGATGCTGCACGGTGTGTAGCTTACAGTACAGACTAAAGAGATGTAAACAGAATAGTACTAGGAAATAACAAATATCTTGCCTAGACTTTGTTAGAACGGTAGGTAGTTCTTCATATTTTGATGTAGTGAATTAGTAGTTATTTTAGTCTAACTAGACTTAAATAAGAGTCTACAGTAAATTAGATCAATGAATGTTGGTCTAGGTCGATAGTATTTAGCAGAAGAGAGCGTACGAAGTCGCCGGCGTCGTCGAGTGCTAGGACTAGGCCGGTCAGACTTATAACGTTCAAGAGCAATTTTTAGGGTTCCGTACCAAAATTGTAAAAAAGGAACTCTTATTGGTACTAATAAGATAGGAACTGATATACTACAAGTGTTACCTATCGCAACACATTTGACGCGCTGACTTACACGCATTTAAATCAATAAAATAGGAAGGAATAAGCTTATTTTTACAATAGAACTAAAACAAAAACTCCTGCCTTTAACGTCTCCCCTGGCATCAGCGTTCTCGTTCTTGGAGTAGGTCCTGGTGTCGATCTTGTAGGCGTAGCTGGGGTCCTCGTTGGGGTCGAAGTAAGGGTCGTCTTTGTTACCGATGGGCCCGCGCGGCCTCTGGTCTAGATCCATCTTGCGGTGTACATTAGGGCCTTTTGCCCGAAAACTGGAGGAAAAAATAGGTTTGAGGAGTACGTGTAAACACGAATGAACTACGTAATCGACGCTACTGGATTTTTGATTAAACATCGGACTGTCGAAACATGATAGCGAATTCATTTTTTACTTTTTAATTCAAGCGTTTTTCTTGACGGTACTTTACAGCTCTACTGTCGTCAGATTTAGGTTCGTAAACTAGACTAATTTCAAGTCGATCGTTCTACGTGAAGTGTGTAATAAGTATGTACCTTGTGGAAAGATTTGAACCGGGAAGAGATTGAAATAAAATATAGATCCAACTAAACTAAGACCTTATGATTAAAAACAATTAGTAGAAAAATTCAAATTCCTGAAAGTTATCTAAACTTTATTTTCGGATACCATTCTGGGGTGTTATTTTGGCACAACGTAACAAAATAGTTAATCTATCTCTCACTAGTTCCAAGTCGATGAAAATACTGAAAAAATACTCTACTTATTGGGTGTCTCATGATGTGCGCTGAACTATATAGAAATATACCTGTTACAATTCGATGATCTGAGGACTCGTCCTTCTGAGTTGATTGATTAAGAACGTTTCCGGTGGTGCAACAGACGTTGTACACATGTTCGAGTCATATCCAGTAAAGGCCTAAAATATGTTCGTTGTGTTCGATCTTTGTATCAATAACCAATCGCTAATAAACAAACATTCTAATGAACTAGGTATTCAGTTTTGGTCAATGCGCCTTTCTTGCGGCGCCGATGATACGCACGCTCTAGTACACTCGACCTTGCTCTGCGATATTAGAACATGTGGCATGGGTGGGTAGGGGTATATAGGTACCAGTGGCATGGCGTCAAATATATTCTTAGTAAAGCCGGTGCAGATCTGGATTACTTTTCTATACGAGTAGTAGGTCATATGCTTTGGAATAGGCAAGTCGGTGGGAATCGGGTTCTATGGACGCCACGCCACTGATAGGTACCTACATAACTGTATACATGTATACGCCTCACAAATCAACAACACAAGCAAATCTCACTTCCACATGTAACCCCTACGATGATTATGCACAATGCAAATCAAATTGAGATAATCTGTGCCAATAGGATTAGGTAACTGCATATGCGAAACTAAGTGCAGCCCTGATATTAAATCCTCTTAGAGTAGATGCACATGGGTGACAATGTGTGGAGCATTGGGTGCAGCTTATCTCGAGATTATACAAGTCGATATGGACTTTTTTGTTGAACGAGCTTGAACTCGTAAAGTTTTTGCTGTTGACAGCGAAAAATGTGCTTACTACTTATATGAAAATATGCTAGACGAAATTTTTAATATTATACAGTGTATGTACATAACAGGACAAGTACCGATAGATTTTCAAATCAGTAAAACAGTAACGCTACCAAAAAAACATAATACTTTAAAATGCGAAGAGCACCGGACATTAAGCCTTATTTCACAAGCATCAAAAATCTTACTGAAAATTATACAAAATAGACTAAGACCAATAGTTGAAAATCAACTGGGCCCAGATCAATATGGTTTTAGGAAAAATAGAGGAACTAGAGAAGCAATTTTGGCACTTAGATTAGTAGCAGATAGAAGACTGGAACTTAACTTAGACACACACATTGCATTTATTGACCTCGAAAAGGCATTTGACAAATTGGAATGGAAAAAGATGATGGATATCCTGCGCGCAGCTGGAGTAGACTATAGAGATAGGAAGATAATTTACGAACTTTATAGAAACCAGGAGACCATAATAGAAGTAGGGGAAGAAATAGGAAACGCGAAGATCAGACAAGGCGTCAGACAGGGGTGTCCACTGTCACCACTGATTTTTAACATATTTATAGAACAAGCCATCAAAAAGGTAAATCCGGATTTGGGGGGAGTCAAAATTAATGGGAAAAATATTAAATTTATTAGGTTTGCAGACGACATAGCGGCACTAGCTGAAAGTAGTAGTCAATTACAAGAATTAGTAAGAGAAATGGATGAAATCTTTAATCAATTTGGACTTAAAATTAACAGTAATAAAACCAAAACCCTAACTATATCAAAATACACATTGGTACATTCACCAATTAAAGTTCAAAACAATGTACTAGAACAGGTTAATAAATTTAAATATTTGGGCAGTTTAATTACCAGTGACTCCAGATGCACCGCAGACATTATGCAAAGACTCGCTATGGCTAAGAAAGCTTTCAACAACAAAAAGCATTTGCTCAAAGCAAAAATATCTAAAAAAGCCAAGAAAAGATTAATTAAGGTGTACATCTGGAGTATCGCTTTGTATGGCAGTGAGACATGGACACTGACACAGAAGGACCGACAAAGGCTGGAAGCGTTTGAGATGTGGTGCTGGAGGAGAATGGAAAGAATTAGCTGGACGGAAAGAAAGACCAATGAAGAGGTTCTGAGCATGGTGAAGGAACAAAGAAGTTTGCTAAAAACAATCCAGAACCGGAGAGGAAAGATGATTGGACATCTGATACGACATGACACTTTCTTTGTGAACATCTTAGAGGGGAAAATTGAGGGCAAGAGAGGCAGAGGTAGACCAAGGTTAACATACTTCAATCAAGCGAAGGAGAAAGTCAGCGCCGCGTCGTATCAGGAAACCAAACAAATGGCGCAGAATAGAGTAGAGTGGCGATTACTCCACCGACAAGAGCGTAGCTCTTAAGTTTAATGATGACTTATATAAGTATTTGGAAAACAGAATTCGAAGTTGTAATAACTTACCGCGTGAGAGTCATTTAAACATTTAATTAATGTTACCGAAATATGTGCTTACATGTATTTGCAATAACAGTTCTCTTTAAATAAATATTTCAGTGATAAAAGTTAAAAAAGTAAGTTGGCGTTTCCTTGGAACATGACACATAAGAGTAAAACAGAACCAGCGCATTCAAATAAAAATAAAATGCATTACGCCCTAGGGCGTAATAGGTCATTTACGGCCCGCAGAACCTACATGTAACAACACAATTTTCGAGCAATTGTGATGAAAATAGTATATTACACAACTATAGGGTTGTGTACATCATTTTATGTCTACACTTGGCCAGAAAGTGGCTTTTTCCGTAAGCGTAGCGTGCGGTAAAAGCCACTTTATGGCCAGGTGTGGCATAAAAAAATATATTATAATCCAGCTCCAGGCCAGGTTGAGACGTTTGGAAGACTCACCCTCTAGGCCCGGCAGTGTAGACGGTCTCCTTGACGGTCCCGGAGGCAGGGTCCACGGCCCCGAAGCGCCCGCCTACCACCTTGTTGGCGTTCCCGTGTGCTAAGTGGTAACTGCTGCCACGGTCTTTGTTTGCATATCTATAGCCAGAAACAACATTAAGTCTTATTGTCATTTCATTCTTAAATCGTGAAGAAGAAAAAGCTTTCTGCATTATTATATTTAACACCATTTTTATAGTGCAGGCTGATTCCACTAACAATAAAATTATTGTACCTGCCTATCAGTAAAACTAAAGGTTATTAAAAGAAAGAGAGATTCAAGGACTCAGGACGGACTATCGATAAAAGTTCATTGACTTACTGAGAATTAAATTTTGTTTATTCAAATTCAACTGCATATTTGAAATATCTATTTGCAGTCTGAGGATCCCCATTTTTTGCATAATAAATAACAACATACTAGGCCAAGTCGAAGTCAAGCGCGCCTGATTCTGGACAGAAACTGACTCTGACTCTATGAAGAATGCTAGTATATTTGCATAGAGAGGGCAGCCTATATAGGTAAGGCCCTTGACAGCGTTATGAGGAGACATTACAATTGGACCGCAGTAATGAAGGAATGACAGAGAAGAAGATAAAACCAAATCTAATTGCCAGAACCCAGGGACCCCAATTCAGGGTTGTATGTTTTCCTAAAATTAATCGAAAAATTTGAGACGAGACATGATGTCCTGATGATCGAATGAATTTTTCCGCGATCTTATTTAATACTAATATAATTAGTAAACAAAATTGCACAGATATCATTGAATCTAAATATTTTATCAGTTTAACCAAACTAGTCTAAATTACTAAAGCTCTCAAGCAGCTATCGATACTAGTGTACTGACTTACCCAAAATCAAAGGATCCATCGGTATTCACAGTATTGTAGTCCCCTTCATTCGTCCTCGATTTCCCGGGAATCACCTGAGTCCGGGCCAAGCCACACACACACAACACACAAAACACTTTCCAAGACATGGCAACACTTCACCCGACGGCGGCGAAGTTGGAAATTTATTTTCGTTTTTGTTTTTAATATTTCATTGCACAGTTCACTGTGTGAAGATTGGATTTGACTATGGAGGTAAAAAACAAAGGCGGTCTTATATACCGCGGTCAAAACGAGCGCGGACGGAGGCGCGCCGCGTGAAAACGCCCGGACGTCATTGTTATTAATATTGGGCCTGTGCAGCACTGTTAGCTATACTAGCCGATGTTAATAATCTTGCATCGTTTACAGACCACTAAACTAATATAAAGAGTCTGAGTCTGCTGTGGTCTCTATAGTGAGGAAGGAAACCTGTATTTGGAGATAACTGAGTGACGAGATGGCAGTGACTCTATCCATTGTAATGACCCGACCTGCCAACATGCTTCCATAGATTAACAATTAAACGTATAACACATTTTGTGCTATAGAATATTTCAATTGGGGTCTTCAAGCGAGTGAAGCGAGCTAAGCGTCTTCATTTCAACTTGGGCAAAAATGCCTCCGTATGTCTGTTCGGCGGATGTCCCGCTGTTCTCCTCTACAGGTCACTTTTCTCAACGGATTCTGATGAAATTTTGTGAACAGGTTCGATATTTATATAAATTGTTTTGTCTATTCAGTTTTCAGGTGTTTTTCAAAATGGCGGAGCTATGGGGTTGGATTAACTCAAGATCCACAGACATCTTTACGAAGACGTCTTTAAGAAGTGTAATCTGTATATGACAACTGATATAGGTACCTACGTAACATTCTATAGCTATGAAATAATGTATAAAAAGCTTGAACTTAATGTAACAAGATTTATTTTTCAAGGCTGATTTGATCCGCTATATAAGTTACAGTTTGTAGTCTATTTTGATCAGTGATCATCAATGACACACTAATAATAAAAATAATTACTTAAAATCAAATAAGCATCATTAAGTTGAAACCAAAGTCATAAGTTAAAGATCACAAGAACTGACGGATATAAAAATGACATAAAATCAAGATGAATCTGTCGTAAATCTGACTATTAATATAAAGAATCGTGCGTTTTCAATTTTAATTATATTTCAGAGTCTTGACCCCATTAATGTCTATAGCAAACTAAGAATGATCAATTTATTGCTCAATCAGTGATTTCGTTTGACGGACAGGATGTTAGGGACCTCAATTGTAAATTAATATACTTAATTATGATTAATATATACATATTAAATAATGTTCCCAAAATGAAAAAGTCAAGTACCTGTAATATTCGCGATTGACCCTACATATCGCCGCTATACTTACTCAACGACGTATCTACTCCAATAGTTTCATAGGAAAATCGCACTTTTCTACTCGTAACACAGTTGCGTTTTCCATCAAACTATTCGAGTAGATACGTGGTTGAGTATGTATAGCGACGATATTATATACCTAAAGTATATTTAATTGTGCAGCATTTCTTTTGAATTTATACAACATGAATATAAATTGTTTACCAATATTTATAATAATTTAAATCTAACTAGGCATTTACTGTGCTATTATAATAAAACATCTACCGATTATTTTAATAATATTAGTGTTTTTTAATAGTATTTTATGCAACAGTTGTATAAGTAGGGTCAAAATACGCAAATAGAGACGCCATGGGCGTTTTTTGACTGAATTACGTTGCATACAATACGTTTTCTACGACTAGGTTTCAAAATATAAAATACAAAATTAAACATGGCGCGCAAACAAGGTAAATATGACATATATGACTGACAATATAATAAGTATGTGTCTATTCTATGGTAAAGTTTGTTTTTATTTTAAATGTTGTTTTTATTGTTAAGTTAACCTAGATTGTTGTTTAACCTAGATTTAGAAGTCTGTGGCAGCTAGCAGTATCTTTTGCGACTTTAACGACACAAGTGCTTTTATGGGGAATAGAGTATAAACTTCTCTGAACTGTCGCGACATAGCATGCAACAGACTATGGAAACGAGCATCTGTAGGTAACACAGCGCAATGTGCACGAGTTCTGTTCTAACGGACAAACCACATTGTCCACCAACCAGTAAGTCGGTTAAGAAAAAAAAAATACCAACCAACTAACTAGGTAGTCAGTTAAGAAATAGAAAAAAAAACCGGACAAGTGTGAGTTCGACTCGCGTGGAGAGGGTTCCGTACATTCAAAACAATATAAATCAATTATTCTTTATTGCACAGACTTCTTATAGGTTTTCTTGTAATCTATATAGGTGTAGGACTATTTTCCATATTTTTTTCAACACTGCGTCCAATAGATTCGGAGCTAAGGGGGGGGGGGGGGGGGAAATTGGGGGGAATGGTAAATTTTTGCCTATTTTCTTAAATAACTTCAAAACTATGGATATAAAAATTATATATTTGAAATTCTCACAGTGAGCCCTTTCATTTAATATGTCACACGATATAGTTCGCTAACTTTTTTTTAATTTTCTAGTTGACCCTACAAAAGTGGCCCTCATGATTAAAATTCATATATTTTCGTGACATGTTCGTGTTTGGGTCATTAACCTTAATATTATGTACCAAATTTCAACTCAATCGGATCAGTGCTTTCGGAGCAAATTGGCTGTGACAGACAGACAGACAGGTACACGAGTGAGCCTATAAGGGTTCCGTTTTTTCCTTCTGATGTACGGAACCCTAAAAATAGCTAACCAACCAGGTGGTTGGTTAAGAAAAAAATCTACTAACCGTTCAATCAAGTGGACAAAGTGATTTGTCCGTTAGTAATAGACGGTTCTCTTGGCTGTTACATGCTGTGTCGTGCGTTAAATAGGTATGTATATCGTGGCTAACTTTGTACTAGCCGTGACTAGGGCTTGCAAATATTCGACTTTTTCAAATATTCGAATATTCGAATATGATTTTGTAGATATTCGAATAATTCGAATATTATTCGAATACTACCAAAAACTATTAAAAAATCGTTTTTCTTAGTATTTTTTGTGAAAAACATGTTAGAAGAGATATTTTTTACGCTGCGATTACCTTAAGACTAATCAAACTTAATTAGTGTTACTCAAAACCTATTACATTAAAAAAAAAGGCGACCGCTCAAACCCATCCAACTACAGGCCGATACCCATAACCTCTCTATTCTCGAAGATAATGGGAGTCCATTATCAACTGCCAGCTCCTTCGGTACCTAGAGGACCACCAGTGGCTTAGTGACCCCCAATACGGTTGCCGTAAAGGCCGCTCAGCTGGTGATCTTCTGGTCTACCTAACACATCGTCGGGCACAGGCGATCGAGACTAAGGGTAAAGCAATGGCCGTTAGTTTGGACATGGCGAAGGCTTTTGATTGGGTTTGGCACAAAGCACTTCTTTCGAAGTTTCCATCTTATGGGCTTTCCGAGAAATTATGCGAATGGGTCAGTAGCGACAGTAGCTTTCTAGCAGCCAGATGCATTAAGGTCGTAGTTGACGGTGAGTGCTCTGAACCCATGTCTGTGAATGCTGGTGTCCCGCAAGGCTGTGTGCTATCGCCTACGTTGTTCCTTCTGCATATCAACGACATGCTGCAAGTCTGTGGCATTCACTGTTATGCAGATGTCAGCACGGGTGATGCCTCCTACACCGGCTGCGCCAATATTTCTCAGGATAACGTCATCGAGAGCCGTAACAGACTTGTGTCTGAAATTGAAACTTCCCTAAAATAAGTTTCAGAATGGGGTCTACTTAATCTAGTACGTTTTAACCCTACGAAGACAGGTTTGCCTTGCACGACTGAACTGTGGAATAAATTGTCGCCTGCAGTGTTTCCGTTTTCTCGTTTGCCCCCTATTTCATAAAAAAATCCTTAGGGGATGTTATGTCGGACTCACCCCCTCAGAAGGAGAAGACATACCCACTAAAACCACCTGGACCCGAGTTACCTGAGAATAGCAATCTGTCTAAGAGTTCCCCACACATGCTCTGAAGGTCATACTCTGGTGGCATGGACGTTAATCAGGTGGGGCGACATGGCCTTTCATGCAACAGAAGCGCCGGCCACATGGAAGCTCCGTAGAGCCCTGGTGCACATGCTGGTGCAACGTGTCCACAAGCCCTGGTGGGTATAGTTAGTTGGCTGCATTCCGCGTTCAGCGTATAACCAGTCCCAAATCATAAAGCTGTCCCGTCACCGCTTTTTTGTACTTTAACTAAATTGATATGTTTATCCTCGTAAAACCCGTTTCCTAAATTTAAGATATTTTGCTGAAGTAATTTTCGAGTTTATTAAGATAAGAATAGAATTCTAATGTCATAAATGCTCCCCTGCTCAATACCCCCTCATGGGCGTCACGAGGATATTAGTTTTAGAAATTTTAACTAACTGGTCCATGCTTCGAGAGATCCCAGAGCTGGCGCATACTTCTCCCAAAAAATTGTCCTAGCGATTAAGAAAATAATGACGCATGCAAAAAGAACACCATACCACAGGCTGCAGCTCAGACTAGAGAGGATATTCTATTTTTTAATTTAATCAGTGTTGTTTATAGCGTAAAAAGTTACGCTGCGCCATTTTAGGTATATTTAGTTTGAAAAAAATTAATTGATTACTTTATCCTTCTTTATTATATCCTTTGTTAGCATTTTAATTTAAATTCCATTTAATTTAAATAGGTAGTAAAATTATTCGAATATTCGAATCCCTTACTAGTTATTATTCGAATAGCAAAATTAGCCGAATATTCGAAGAATTCGAATATTCGAATATTCGAATTGCAAGCCCTAGCCGTGACCCTACAAGTTCGGTCACCCTGTATATCTTGAAGTGTGCACGAGCACGCACCAGCTCTAAGTTGAGATGCAGCGTTGAAAAGCGAGGGCCGCGGCATCCTGAGTTCCGACTGAACCAGGAACCAAACGTTTGGCGTTAGTCATAGTCATAGGTACTTTGCTAGTCTAGCACCACCAGTAGGCCTGGCCGATCAAAACGTGGTTGACTATAAAGGAACTAAAAGGTATGAATTACTCCGGTTAGAGTGCGGAAAGAGAATAGGATTTAGATTTGGGGGCGCTGTAATGCTTTTATAATGTATTTTCAAAAAAAAAATGCTATACTGGTTAGGTTAGTTCCGTTTTTCGCCACGCCTATTCTCTTTCCGCACAGACTCTCACAGTGTATAATACCTTTTTTTGTGCATTAGAAGAGTAACGTTTAATACCCAATCAAAGCGTATAATTGAATTCTGAAATGGTGTAGTCTCAAGTGCAGAGATAAGTATACCCCCTGCCGTATTACGGATGTATAACAGGGAGGCTACTTATCTCTGCAGCTGACTTACTACATACCTATGTACAGCATAACTTTAAAATAATTAGAGCAACAACAAAAATATAACATTCCGTTGAACTGTGTAACGTATGTGGAGTTGGGTAATTCCATGGCAGAGGTAACATCAGCTACCAATTTTTCGCGTGTTTTTAGGGTTCCGTACCTCAAAAGGAAAAAAACGGAAGCCTTATAAAATTATTACTTTGTTGTCCGTATTTCCGTCCGTCTGTCTGTCTGTCTGTCATAACCTTAACTGGGGAACACGTGGCGGTATCGACTTGAAAATAAAACCATATGCCCAGTCAACGGTCCCTTGAAGCTGTGAAAAAAAATCAAACTTCTAAATTAACGTGAAAAAAAGATACTGCCGTTTATGCCGCAAAAACGTAAATTTCGACACTGTCAAGGAAACCAAATGAAATCAAATGAAATGAAATAATTAATTTCTGCAAGTAGGCCTGATTCTGATTCTTTTGGCACTTCGGCAGATGACATAATTCAAAAGGACTACTTTCCGTTGACCTAGAAGACCTTATACTACAAGTACCTATAGGGAAACATCTGAAAACTATACATATTTAATTAAATTATTAAAAAATATACTTTACTAAGGGAATCAAAATTTATAGGTTACTTTAATATATGTAACTACAAATCTGTACGGAGCCCTCGGTGGGAGTGTCCGACTCGCACTTGTCCGGTTTTTTTTATTGATGACGCAAATTTAAGTGTCGATATATCTAGGGAGACAGGTAATACTTATCTAGAGTAAAATTAACACTTAAATTTGCATTATACATACATGGACACGCGATGAAATGGTAACTTTCGTTACAATTTTCATGGAAAAAATAACACAAATACTGTACTGTCGTTGTGAAAATTGTGAAAAGTGCGATGTAGTAGTTTTAGAAATTTTAAAGTGATAGGCTTAAATTACTTGTTTTGTTACTACAATTTTTTTCGAGTTCATTGTTAATGAATATTGATTCACCAGCATTCGAACAGGTACCTACGTTGATATGTTCTTCCTGTAAGGCGTCAAACGAGATGAACCTATTCCGTCGGCCGACTCAAACCGGTGGGTCATTTTAACGTCCATTTATCTTATGGAATAGAGACGTCATTTGGAATTGAACAAATTGAATTATATTCTTAGGATATATATTATTGAATATGTAAAATCGATCGAGTATCGATAAATTAACCAACAGCTCCCAAAACGTATAGGACTCATCAAGCCAGGTAAATGAAAAATCTTAGTCTACAATGTCTGCTAGCCATAATCATGATTTAAGTGAGTAAAGTGATGAATGAAGGCATTTAAGTTTTCGTTGTAATTTTCATTAAGTCCTGCAACATAACGAAAACTCAAACAACTTAATTTATTATCTTTCTACCTACCTTCACGCATCATTACTGTCATTCAAAAACAATAGATCATTAGTTGATCCCTATCGCCCAAGGACCGCCGATGACTGCCTTCAAGCTGGTATTCATTATCGTGTTAATTAATATCAGCTTCCTGCGTTTGTTCGCTTCCTTGTCTGATGCACAATACTGAAATAAACGGCCAATTCCGATGAGAGGTTATGTGCGCAGGTCCATTGATTTACGATTATCACACGATACCAATTTAATCGTGTGATTTAGCAGATGGCGCGTCGCAGTCACTGCGGGTTGTCGTGAGAGACATTGCAATAACCATTATCGGCACCGTAACCACGGCATTGAAAGTGGAAAAAAAGCCTACTTAGTGGCTTTTGCTTTGATTGAAGAGCAGTGAAAAGTAACACTATTTTCGAGCAGAAATATGCATCGAGTCTACTTTTTATTCATTAAGTGAGATATATAATAGCTTCGTGCATTACTATCCGATTGAATCAATCAATCAATCAATCATTTATTGCATTCCACAATGTTAGTTTACAAGATATTAGGCAAACTTAAGTTTTAGTTGTTACATAACAGAACTTAATTGTGGACCCTGTTGGGCACAGCAAACGTAGTGGAGAGAAGACGACTTATACATATAATGAATAAAAATTAATTTCTTATAATAACTTATTTTATTTTATATTTTGTGCGTAGTAGAATATATACATATATGTAACGATATTTTATTGTAGTTTTTCCTCTAAGTATTCTCTTAATGTATAATAACTTTTATTAATAAGGAATTTTTTTAACAATTTTATGAAATATATAAAATATTGAACTTTAGTCCCATTTAGTATTTGAATTAGAAACAATTCTTTAACGTTATTTTAATTGAGATTTGTTGAAGGATTATTAAATGATTAATGTTACAGAGAGCAACGTAATCGTAAGTAAACAACGTTTCATTAACAGATACAGTGGAAACAGTGAAACCGAAGCTCGTTCCGGTGCGATCATCTCGAATTATAGAGGCAGTGTCGAATTGTGCCGACCGCGGACATGCCAAGTGGAGGCAGCCACTCTTCAAAGACCTCTCGCCCTCTTCGGCCGCGAGGCGTTTCACACTCTGCTTCTTTTTGGGAAGATGTTCCAGAGGTCGAGCCACGCTGGTGGCCAGGTCAGTACATTTGCATGTGTCCTCCATCCAAACCATTGTTTCGCACCACGATATATTAGTTGTGTTTTACCGAAGATGTTGTGATAGGAAAGTCGTAACAAACAAGACAATTGCGCCACTCTGATGGTGAGTGACGCACTTAGTCCTGATAGTTTTATGTTTTAAATAGACTTTATATTATTCGTTTTTGCTGGCCGACAGATAAGGGAACTGTTTGTGTGATTTACTCGATTGTTCATGGCAGTAAGTAAAAAAAAAACAATAATACCAACAAACTATGATTTGCTAAGATCTGAAGCATCTTCGACGCCATAGAGAGTGCATGATATACTTATTAACAGAAACTACAAACTTAACATTCTGCTGCCTAAAGTCTGCTGCGTGGTAAACATGGAAAGCTTACCACTGAAAGTCTAACGGAGCTGAACTAGGTACTACTACTGAAAGATTTGTAAGTACTTTAGCGTTGCACTGAGAGATGCAAAATAAGAGGCAACAAGGCGTATAAAGTTAAAGGAACAGACAATTTCACGAGCGTGAGGAGTGATTAGGATTGGATGATTTTGATGCTACTATAGTGTTGAATATTAAATCCCAATGTCATCGTTTGTTTCTACCTACTCACAAAAGATTATAAAAGCCGAACCAGGTCAATAGGTCGATCCCAAACTTGTATTGAATAAAGTACACGATACTGTGTCCAGCGGACCGTTCAGCAGTTAGTTTAACATTGAATGGGGAGCAACTACATACATCTGGCTTCGGAGGATGTTGCCTCATCCAACCCCATACAAATATGAGCGCTACGATTGAAAAATGATAAATCGCTTCCCACTTAACAGTAGTAATCATTATTGTTTTAAGGCGGTGAAACGAAAGGGTCTTGTTTTATTTTTAAATGAACCTTGGGAAATTTAATGAAACCGCAATTTGTTTTAATTAGCTCTTTACTGGGCGTAATGGACAAAAAAATACAAAATTTGAATGCCTAGATAGATGCCTTAATTACCTTAGAAGCCAGGATCTTCTTGGATTGAAAATAATAATAGGTAAGTACTTTATTTATGTAGATATCATCATTGAATCGTTGGACTGAACGGTCTCCTTGCCGTAGGTTAAGGTAGGCAAGTGCCTCCCCCCCGAAAGGTACCCACCTTGTCGTGGTAGGGGGGCATAGTAACCGTGACTTGCTCCCAGTCACGGTGAAGCTAAAGGGTACCCGGGTCAGCTGGTGGTTTCGTACCCGGCTGACCCGAGGCGGACGCTCCTAGTGGGCTGCTGGCGAAGCCCGTTTGTGATGCGTAGCGAGCTTTACGTTGGGAGAGAAGGATTTGGCAGTATGGGGATGCTGAGCTGATCCACGCTATCCCTCCGGAACCGAGGCGAGATCGACCACTCTCCCTACCCCCCGCCCCCTGCGACCTGGGCAGGGCCGTTGCGGCCATCCGCCGGCGGGGTCGCGGATAAGTGCGAAAGCGTTCCCGTAACTTCGTTACATGGCGGTGTGGCGAAAGCCCGTGGGGTTTTAGTCGGTGCAAGCCCGACATAACCCGCCCTCGCCCCCGAGAGGACAGGTATGCGTTAGGCATTTCCCCATGACAAAAAAAAAGGCAAGTGCCTAAGCGGAACTCCAACTTTTTGCAATTAAGCTTACTTATTTGACTTCAAACATCCAATACCAAGTGATTCTTGGTTCCAACATATCAATAGATAATATGACAACTGCAAAGATATAAAAAAATCGGCCAAGTGCGGGTTGGATTCGCACACGAAGGGTTCCATACCACCGTCAAGCAAAAAGCCGCCAAAAAACACGTTTCTTGTATGGGGGCCCGGGGGACCCCTTTTTATACATACATAATATATATATATTTTTTTAATTACCTATAAAAGCTTTCATTACATGTGTGAGTAATAAAATATAACATAAATGCTATAAAAAATTAAGTTTAGTCTAGAAATATTGCACGAGGTAAAGGTAAGTAACCGTGGCGGCGGAAAATTGGTCCAGCACTACGTCAGCACTCTGCCTCTGCACTGTCGTCCCGTCGTCTTCTTATTCTAAAAGAGCGTAACTGCGTTGGAATGTTGAAGATAAATGTCTCTTTTGCACTAGCGAGACGCTGCTGCCTCCGGGATATCTGCTAATAGTCGGAAATGCAAAGTGCTATGCATTTTATACGATGTTTTTATGAAATTCCAGTCTGCATACTTATTTTGATGTCGTGGATTTTAATGTCCTACGTGCAAATCTGGACTACTTATGTTATGATTTTTCTGAAAACATTCCTGACTTTTACTACTAAGTATTTTTACATTTAATAGTGGGCTCCAGTCAATCCAAGAGCCTTTAAATTAGATAGCAGCATCATGACGCCGCATGCATTAGGTGAGATTCAGGTGCTTGTTTCAGATTTGACCAATTTATTAACCACTAGCATTTACTCGCGGTTTCGCTCACTTTATTCCCGATATTATACCAAGAGAACTCTTTCTTTACCGGGTTATTCCTATGTTTCTAATCAGGATTTGGTCTACTTACATGCCAAATCTCACATTAATTTATTCAATTGTTATCGCGTTAACTAGAAACAAAGAAGCAAAGATTTTCCCAATTTTACACACTTATAATTTTAGTATTTAATCCTAGCATAGCGAAAAATACGTTGGCTCCTAGTATCAATTTAACTTTTTAATTCTTTGTGCGGAGGACGAGGCGGAGACCGGAGGGCACAATGCATTGGAGGGCGAAGGGCATCACCATTCCGGCATCTTTCCAGTGAGTGCCTGCGTAAGTACTCGTGCTTGCGGCTGCGCACATCATCTGGCTACTCATGACTTGCACATAACGACTTGGTGTTGCCTGGTTTCTTTTATTTCAAACTAATTTTGATTAGATATGTTCTCAATTAGCATTTTTACTTCTCGTAGTTTTTACTATATTCCTCTGTAGACGCTACGGTTACATCAAAATTTATTAAAACTCGTCCACGCACTTCGACGTGATACAAAAACATGTGTGAGCACAGAGCCAGACATACAAGTATTAATAAATTGAAATTAAGAATTTACATCAATGAGTTTTCATAAAAAAAAAAACAATATACGGAGATAGAGGTTTATAATTGAGAGGCGTGTTCATATTTTTGAAATTTAATTTGTTTTCATTTCCGCAGCTACCGCACTGCCAAGAGAAATAAATCTCGTCAATAACGCGTTGTTAGCTCACCATCATACGTAACGCCAAACAAGCAAGCTATCTAAATAAAATGAATGAATTATAATTATTTTTGCTTCTGACGATTATAATACGCATTCATATAAATTGTCATGTATAATTTATCATGTAATTTTGTATTATGAAATAAATAAATCTATCTATCTAAATAGTAAATATGTATTTACTTAGTAATTTGATATGGGAACGACCGAGCCTTGTCGCTTTATTGCCAATCCCGGATTTACCGACGTATTACTAATTAGAAACATACTAGGTATGGGTAATTAATGACATAGAGGTGAACCTTATCGTGTCCATAACAGACAATTGAATATAGTGGGTAACTGAGGTCGTGGGACAAACAGACGGACAGATTGTGATCGTTGTGTGCGCTTTGTATTTGTGTTTTATGACTAGGAAGTTGTCGGTGGAGGTAGTTTATGAGTACATATATGGGTTTTTGGAATTCCTTTAAAGTGAGACTCAAATCAAGAGTTTGTTCAGTTACGCTAGCGCTAACTGCCCCAAAGCACATTATATTTTGCGAATATATAAAAATTGGGTGGTCTGTGTCCCGTTTGGTCAAAATTGGTCACTATGGGAAAACTAAGCAAAAACGCTTTTCATGTTTCAACGCGCAATAAAACCTTTACAGTGTCATTTTTCACCTTTTCATGCTTAATAATACGCTCATTAGATTCAGCGTTGCGGAGTGCGGTTATAGTAGATTACACAACTAGGGTGGGTGGTAATACAAAGAAAGGCCGAGATCGCAGAAGTTTGCGGCCCGAGCTGAAAGCGAGGGACGTAAATATGCGATCGAGTCCTTTCTTTATTACCTCCCGTGTTGTGTACATCATTTTATGTCTACACTTGGCCAGAAAGCGGCTTTTTCCGTACGCGCAGCGTGCGGAAAAAGCCACTTTATGGCCAGGTGTGGCATAAAAGTATTTTTTTATTACTCGCTGACGATGTTCTTCTCAACACTATGGTGCAGTCAACATAAAAAAGCTTATTTAAAAAATCTTAAAATATTTAATTTAAATCCTTAATCATTTCGTAGGTACTTATAAACTGCAATCGCGAGCTATACGGGCTAAGTTCATTAGTCTGGTACGATCGTAGCCACCAGTCTCCATCAGTATGGTTTACCATATCCAGGTACGTTTCCGGAAATAGTTGCTAAGTAAGTGAAGTGTATTAAGACCTCTAACTTTTTAAAACTCTTAATTAGAATTATTTATCCACGCAGCAAAAACCAAATGCTCCAGATAATGCATTCATGTCGGTGGGTGCGTTAAACATGATTGAGGTGTTTGTGTAGGTAAAGACAAATGGGCAAAGGTTCACGTGCTAATGCTTGCTGTAGTACAGTGAATAGTGCCTTATGTTTATGTACTTAATGGCAGTGTACAGCCGACATGAAGCAGATAACAAGCACAGACGTTTGGACAGGAAATAAAAACCCGTGGGAGAATTATAATAGTCCTCAGCTATTCAGTTTTTACTTTATAAACGTTGTTTTGAAAGATTTTACTTATATTCTGTGGGTGACCACAGACTAAGTGTGAACTTAGATTAGTCGACCCGTTAAGTGTTAAAAAATGTATACCAAACCGTAATAAGATGATAATGCTTATTTGTACAGTGACGTGGCTTACGTATATTAGCTACAGAAGCAAATACTTACTTATAATAATAGTAATTATCATCAGTCTACTGCTGGGCATAGGTCTCTCCAAAGTTCCGCCGCTAAACATTATCGTCCGCCACTCTCAAATCATACGGGCCATCTGTTTTGGCTATACTTACTCATAGATAAATTAACCTCAATATATCGCGTCATTCTGCTGAGTGCGAGATGTAAGATTGGTCTTATGACACATCGTCAATGGCGTATTTGGGCATTTTTATTTTAAAATGTACGGTTAACGGCAAAACTTAAGCTATGGTCAAATACCGTCTAACCTAATATAAGGAGTTTGACACTACCCAATCGTCAGTTTTGTGACTACTAGCTAAGAGGACATTTTAAATGAATAAAAAAGCCCATTTAGAGACGAGGTTAATCTAAATCGATTGTTAAAATAAACGATTACGATTGATGATGGCTACAAGAGGGAATTTATTGTAATGTAAGTATGATTAGAACGAGCTCGACTTGTTACTAACTCATCATAATTCTTCGACTATCCTTTTCAATGTATTTAAATTTGATCGCTAATGAGATAATAAGTTATTAATTTCGAGATACAATTTTTATTTTCATCGATTTACTCAATTACAAAATTACAACCGATTCCAAAGATTTCCAACATAATTACAGCAGATGGTATTCAATCAGCTCCACATTTAAAACAAACCGGTCAAGTGAGAGTCGGACTCGAGCACCGAGGGTTCCGTACAAACTCATTAGTAGATGGGCGTTTCTCAAAATAAATCCCGGAGTAGCTAAGCTACTTTCTCAAAATATGGACTTTGAGGTTTTTCTGGTTCTGAATGGTTAGTATATTCCAAACTTCAAATCGATAGCAGCAGTAGTTCCTGAGATATCTGACTGTGACAGACGGACAGGCATACAGACAGAGTCGCACCATAAGGGTTTCTTTTTTACCATTTTGGTACGGAACCCTAAAAAGGAGTCGTAGAACGTAAACAATGCGTAACAAATTTTCGGTTCGAAATATTGTGTACTAAGAAAAAATATAATATTCATTACAATAATGGTAAAAAGAGTATATATATATATATATATATATATATAGTGCTTGTATTTTTTAGCTAGAAAAGGCATTAAATATTTAATTTATAATTTCTATGAACACTGCAATTTTTTTACGTTGTGGGGTGTTATAATCATATCGTCGTCTAGTATCCATAACACAAGCCTTATTGAGCTTACTATGGGGCTAGTTCGATTTGTGTAAGATTGTCCCCTAATATATTTATAATGTGTCAAAAGCCTAAGCTCACATCTCGCACACTATACCTAAATATCTATTTGTGCCAAACTCGAGGGGAGCGGGGAGTGCTTGGTGTTTTCTAATTCGCAATTCAAATGTCCGACATTTAACGTTTAGCTCAGGGTAGCGCCTTGCTAGTTGCTATGCATGGTATAGCAGGACAAAGTTACTGGTTTTGGCTTATTTTCCTTGACCTAGCATCCTGGTTCGATCCCAGGCGCTTCGGCCCCCACCTAGTCCGACCCTCTCAAGGTGGTCCGGGACTAGTGACCTGGTTCGATCGCAGGCGCCCCCGGCCCCCACCTAGTCCGACCCTCTCAAGGTGGTCCGGCCAAACGACCTGGTTCGGTCCCAGGGAACGCCACGGCCCCACCGGGTCCGATTTTTGCAACAGTTAGTAAAACTTACAAGTTTGTCAGGCTTCAAAAAAAAGTTTATTTTCCTCCAGTCCAGGAGACCACTCTAGGTAGATAAACGTAGTAAAGAATAGTGCAGTTAAATATTTTAACCAACGAAATCTATGGCTCATAATATGGTTTCCGGGCCGATTATAAAAACAGCTCCCGGATTTGGGTTTCCCCCATTTGGATTGTTTTGGACTGTCTCATGTCGTCATGTTTTTCTTACAATTGTGGCACCATAATTAAGATTTATTAAATACATTCTTGTATTGTGAAATGAAATCCCCTCTTTTTCTATACAATGTATGTACCAAATCTTAATTATTTGGTTTTACCTGTTTTGGTAAAAACTAAGTCAAGTGTTAGGCGGATCTCACATTGCAGCGCGAATCGCGGCGACACGCGACTCAGCGATTTTCAACTTTGTATGTAAAATCATCGATTTGTATAGAAAAATCGCGCGGGCGCGTAAATCGCGGTGACTCGCAACTACTATGCGCAGCTACACGGAAAAAATCGCGGCGACGGGCGATTTCAGTGTGTTCTTCGCCTTAAGTAATGTCGGACTACGCTAAGTTTGCAGAGATCAAAAAAAGGTTTTATTAATACTGTGTATATATTATATATATGGGAACATGCGGAAACTTCAGCAAACTGTCTTGAATATTTATTTTCATCACACTTGCTCGTAAAGGGTGTTATAACACGCGCGATTATAGACCAACTCGAGCCGATTTACCCCCCGTGGGTTACAAATATCTATAACTCCCACGGGAGGAAAAACTGTATGAAAATCTATAACTCCCTCGGGAGTTATGAGTTTAGTTTTAAAAGTCGTACGTCATTTCAGACTAAGGAGGTTTCGAATCAGCCAAGGCTATTTCACATCTTCAAAACTTGGCTACAAAACCAAATTTAGTGTAAATAAAACTTATATGGTATATTTTACTATTATTTCCGTAGTTTTTGCGATTATTTTAATGCAATTAAATTAATTTAGTTTAAAATTTTATTTTGAAAATCGGTACAATCTGGCGACATTGCCTGTCAAGTTTAAAAACTAAACGCAGTTCTTAGCATTATCTGTGGAAGACTATATTGAAAAAGTTGACAGTTGAAGTTGTCTCTTAGCGGGTGCGTTTAGTTTATTTCATTTTTGTTTTATTTTTTTTCCTCGCAAATGTGATGAAAAACATTGTGTGTATCACGGGCAGTAAGAAGATTACAAACTCGAGTCATTAAAAGCCCTCCGCCTACGGCGTCGGGCTTCTAATAGACTCTCGTTAGTAATCCCCTTCTTACTACCCTCGGTGCACAATGTACTATTAAGTACGTATGTAGGCATTTGGGTACCTGGTAGCTAGAGTCTGGTTAGCCGCATGTGGCAGTAGCAACGTACAGCGTAATTAATTGTGGTGACACCTTCACCACAATTAATTACCGTAAACTTTCATTAAATAACCCTTAGAGGATTTCATACAAAAGTCTGTCTGTGACAAAGTAGTACCTACCAGACATTTTATTGCCGCCCGAGCGACGCTACTAAAACTTTGTCAGTCTGATTTTGCGAAGTGATGTCAGTTTCAAACGAGGCCAGCCAACTTCGTCATCCAACTGATAGGGACGCAACAATCTAACCAGATTGGCATTTGTATCAACAATCCATTAATTTAAAAAAAAATTAACGAGAACATGAACGAGATTGACAGTTCAATTTTATCAAATGTCATCTGGACAAAGATTATTAGCCCTCATTGAATGAGTTTTAGGGTTCCGTAGCCAAAATGCTAGAAACGGAACCCTTATAGTTTCGTCATGTGTAGTATGTGTAGTTCTGTATGTCATAGGCATTTTTTTGTTATTATAGTTAGTTTCATACCTTGCGATGTAGGTTCTTACTTTTTACTTATTTTCGCGGCTTTATCATTCGCGGTGTTGTTAGCAACGTTGTTTTTACTTCGCGCATTCTAACGCCTTCCAGTTTTATCTGCGCACGACGTCACAGCTACTTGTTTTACAAACGTTATTAGAAAATTATTAGAAACATGTAGGCACAGAATAAAAAAAAAACTATTTTATTGTATGTACGTTCTTCGATTCAATTACTGTAACTTAATTTTATCTATTTTTTGAATGCAAAATATCTGACTTCGAGTTGCGGAAAATTAGCCCGCGTAAACCTTTTACCTATTAGACTTACGTATTTATTTTTGCACTTTACAAAAAATGATGAAGTGACATTGTAATTCCACAAAAGCATTGTATCAAATTACATCATAATACTTTAGGCTTATGTGGTAGGTTAGGCTGGTTAGAGTACTTACTTATCTAAATATATAAAAGAAGAAGTCCTGACTGACTGACTGACTTACTGATCAACGCACAGCCGAAACTACTGAAGTTAGGAACTTGAAATTTTCACAGTAGGGTGGTTATATAACGTAAGTAAGGGATAAGAAGGGATTTTTTGAAATTCATCCCCAAAGGGGGTTAAATGGGGGTTGAAAGTTTATATGGGGACCATACGATTTTTAAAGTAGGAGATCTGAGACTTCGAACATAGACTCTTTAATACAATTTAAAAAAAGTAATTTCACCGTTTTTGGAAATTCATCCCCAAAGAGGGTTAAATGGGGGTTGAAAGTTTATATGAAGACCACACGATTTTTAAAGTAGGAGATCTGAGACTTCGCATATAGACCCATCAAGATGAGTACAGGAAAGTAATTTCACGGTTTTTTGAAATTCATCCCCAAAAGGGGTTAAATGGGGGTTGAAACTTTGTATAGGCACCAAACGGTTTTTTGTTTGTTGACCGTCTTGGTTTTGCTAGACTTTAGTAGTGCTTTTAACACCGTCGATTTTGACATTCTCCTAGCATTACTCCAAAATCTCAACTTGTCCCCTACAGCTCTAGCCTGGTTTCGCGACTACCTCTTTGGGCGGCGTCAGCGAGTCAAGCTCGAAGACAGACTGTCCAATTGGAGTGACCTGACCGCTGGTGTCCCTCAGGGAGGAGTGCTTTCTCCTCTCCTTTTCTCCATTTTTATCAACGGAATCACCAAATCTCTTTCTTCTTCATATCACCTTTATGCCGATGATTTGCAGATCTATGCAGCGGCTAGCATTGATAATCTCGGGTCTTTGATTGGACAAATAAATGTAGATCTGAGTTTAATAAATGATTGGGCCTCATCCTTTGGGTTAAAGGTAAACGCGAAGAAGTCGCAAGCTATTCTGATTGGTAGTCCTTATTTCATCTCCAAATTGTCTGACCAAGTGATACCTGACATTTTCTTTGATGGATCACATATCCCTTTCTCCTCTACAGTCAAGAATCTGGGTATCACTATGGACCAGACTCTTTCCTGGTCAGCCCATGTGGTCGATATCAGTAGAAGGGTCTTTGCTTCTTTGCACTCTCTTAGGCGCCTCCAAAATTTCCTCCCGCTTCAAACAAAGATTACTCTTGCTCGTTCTCTTTTACTCCCTCTTCTGGATTACGGGGATACTGCGTTCCTAGATTTAAAGGAGGAACTGCTTGACAAGCTTGAGCGTTTGCAAAATGTCTGCATTCGGTACATTTTCGGCCTCCGCAAATTCGACCATGTGTCCTCCTTCCGCACGCAGCTCAAGTGGTTACCAATCCGTCGCCGTAGAGACGTACATACCTTGTCTCTCCTCTTTAATGTTTTGTTTGTCCCCTCCTCTCCTTTCTACCTTACCGAGAGGTTTACATTTATGGCGGATGATAGTGGCCACCGGCTGCGCTCTAGTGCTGATCTGTCTCTCTCAATACCTCTTCATAATCATCGCTCTTACGGCAAATCTTTCACGGTACACTCTGTGAAATTATGGAACAAATTGCCACCGTCTTTCAGGCAGTGTCGGTCTGTAGCCTCGCTTAAGGGAAAACTCAAAAAGTTGTGGTTGCCCTCTGACTGAATACTTGACACGTTTTTAGTTGTTTTTTTACAGGTTCTGTATATTTTTATGTATTTATTTATGTTTATAATCATATATATATATATATATATATATATATATATATATATATGTATGTATTTATATATTAATAATGTATATGTAGTCATATTATCTATTTACACATAAATACCTCTATAATCTCTTGTACATGATCCTGTTTGTCTACCACCTCTCTTGTCTCATCACTCAACTGCTCAAAGGTTAACTGGAAGAGATCCCTTAAAGGGATAAGTTCGCCTTTGTACATATACCTTTATTTTGTAACCCTGTACTTGTATTATTTTGTGCAATAAAGAGTTTACATACATACATACATACGGTTTTTGACGTTAGAGATCTGAGAGTTTGCACATAGATCCTTCAATATGACATGAGAAAAGTAATTCCACCCTTTTTTGAGATTCATCCCTAAAAGGGGTTAAACGGGGGTTGAAATGTTGTATAGGGACCAAATTATTTTGAAGTTACAGATCTGAGAATTCGTATATAGACTCCTCAATAAAGGTCGAAGAAAGTAATTTTACCGTTTTTCAAAATTCATCCCCAATGGGGAACATCCTAAATGGGGGTTGAAACGATTTTTGAAGTTGCAGCTCTGAGACATCGTACATAGTCTCCTCAATATGAGTACAGGAATGTAATTTCACGGTTTTTCTAAATTCATCCCCAAAAGGGGTTAAATGGGGGTTTGAAACTTTGTATAGGCACCAAACGATTTTTAAAGTTAGAGATCTGAGAGTTCGCACATAGATCCTTCAATATGAGATAAGAAAAGTAATTTAACCCTTTTTCGAAATTCATCCCTAAAAGGGGTAAAACGGGGGTTGAAATATTGTTTAGGGACCAAATTATTTTTAAGTTACAGATCTGAGACTTCGTATATAGACTCCTCGATAAAGGTCTAAGAAAGTAGTTTTACCTTTTTTCAAAATTCATCCCCAACAGGGGTTAAATGGGGGTTAAAACGATTTTTGAAGTTGGAGCTCTGAGACATTGTACATAGGCTCCACAATATGAGTGTAGGAAAGTAATTTCACGGTTTTTCGAAATTCATCCCCAAAAGGGGTTAAACGGGGGTTGAAATTTTGTATAGGCACCAACGATTTTTGAAGTTGGAGATCTCAGAGTTCGCACATAGATCCTTCAATATAAGTAGAGAAAAGTAATTTCACCCTTTTTCGAAATTCATCCCTAAAAGGGGTAAAACGGGGGTTGAAAGTTTAAATGGGGACCACACGATTTTTAAACTAGGAGATTAGTTGCAAAAAGTAATTTCACCGTTTTTCAAAATTCATCCCCAACGGGGGTTAAATGGGGCTTGAAATGATTTTTGAAGTTGGAGCTCTGAGATATCGTACATAGTCTCCACAATATGAGTACAGGAAAGTCATTTCACGGTTTTTTGAAATTCATCCCCAAAAGGGGTTAGATGGGGGTTGAAAATTTGAACTTTGAAGTTAGAGCTCTGAGAAATCGTACATAAACTCCTCAATAAGAATAAAGAAAAGTAGTTTTACCATTTTTCGAAATTCATTCCTAAAAAGGGGTCAAACGGGGGTTGAAACTTTGTATGGGGACCAAACGATTTTTGTAGTAAATCTTGAACTTCGTTCATAGACTCATCCATAAGAGTAAAGAAAAGTGATTGCTGTTTTTTGGAATTCATCCCCAAAGGGGTTAAAATGGGGGTTGAAACTTTGTGTAGGGTACAAACGATTTTTGAAGTTGGAGCTCTAAGACATCGTATATAAACTCCTCAATAAGAGTAGAAAAAGTGATTTTTCGTTTTTCTAAATTCATCCCTAAGAAGGGGTCAAACGGGGGTCAAAACTTTGTATGGAGACCAAACGGTATTTATAGTAGATCTTAAACTTCTTACATAAACTCATCCATGAGAGTAAAGAAAAGTGATTGCTGTTTTTTTGAAATTCATCCCCAAAGGGGTTTAAATGAGGGTCGAAACTTTGTATACGGACCAAAAGATTTTTGAAGTTGGCGATCTGGGACATCGTACATAGACTCCTTAATAAGAAAAAAGAAATGTGGTTTTACCGTTTTTTCATCCCTAAAAAGGGATCAAAAGGGGGTTGAAACTTTGTAAAGGGACCAAACGATTTTTGTAGTAGATCTTGAACTCATCTAAAAAAGAAAAGAAAAGTGATTGCAGTTTTTTGAAATTTATCCCCAAAGGGGTTTAAATGGGGGTTGAAACTCTGTATAGGGTCCAAAGGATTTTTGAAGTAGGAAATCTGACACTTCGTACATAGATCCTTCAATAAGGGTACAGAAAAAATGTTAAACCATTTTTTGAAATTCATCTCCAAGGGTTATAAATGGGGACCAAAACTTTATAAAGGGACCAAATGATTTTTAAAGTAGGGTATCTAAAACTGATTAAACTGAATAGAACTCAAATGATTTCACGGTTCATTAAAATTTATCTCGAAGACGGGTTGAGTAAGTAGGGGTTGAAAGTTTTTTTAGGGACCCGTACAATTTTTAAAGTAAAAGGTTTTTAACTCCATGCATAGCATATAGCAATTAGTAGATTGTTTTTTTGTGTAAGTAACAAGCGGTTTATTAAGTGCATTTAATTTTTTGGTAATAATCCTTAAATGGACTTAAGAATTGATTTTCACGGTAAATGTGCATTGTGCAGTTTTGGGCCCAATATTTGAGGGTTTTGTTTAATTACAACAAAGTTTATGAACAAATATCAGAAACTATTAATTGCCTATTAAGATTAATTGCCTAATTATAATTTACACCGCAGACGAAGTCGCGGGCATCAGCTAGTACCTACATATACTGCCATAACCATAACAGTGCAACTAAATGTAAAATTTTTAAAAAATATTCACGTAAAATTACCGTTTTTCAGCGCTTAGAGAAAGTAAATAATGTCTGCAAACTGACTATTCATCATACAATCTTGTAATAAAGGTTTCTGATGGACAAGAAATAAAATATAATATGTATTTAACATATATACAATTTATTAAACACACTTATGATTAAATTATTCTATCAGTTCGTTATTAAGCCAATTATTTTAAATTAAAGAATTGTCTAATTCTGGTTGATTTTAAATATTTTAATTTCTAACTATTCAGTATTCAAATTTTTAACATTGCTCGGATATACTCATATTATGTTATTTAAGTTAGTTTAATTAATTAGGCCAATAACAATTGCCGGAATAAAACTAGTTCTCGCGAAACATTGACGTCAATCACCCATAATAAGATATGGAATCATCCAGATTCATCAAGTATTGTGACATTTATGGAACCTTAATAACTAAACACAACACAACAGCAGTGAGCGAGCAAAATACCTAACCGAAATTTAAAATTCGCATTAAGTAAAGCTATATACTACAGATTACTTTTATCCTAAAAATGTGAATTTATTTAGGAAATACAAGTATGTATATGAGTTTCTTTTGAGTTTTTAAAATAAAAACATTTTACGTCACACCTGGCCATAAAGTGGCAATTAGCGCACGCTACGCGTGCGAAAAACCCACTTCCTGGCCTGGGGGAGACGTAAAATTTTGTACTAACCACGGGAAGTAATAAAGAAAGCCTCAGATCACATATTTATCACCCTTGCCTTCGGCTCGGGCGTCAAATCCCTGCGATCTGAGACATTCTTTGTTTTACCTCCCTAAGTAAGTAATGTATCTAATCTACTACTGTTATGACATAGTAGAGGATCCTAATATAGAACGACCTTCACCGATCTGGTTAATGGATGAAAAGTATTTTATATTAAATTAAATATGTTAATAAATATATTGCAAGTGGGTTGCCAAGAAAAATTCAGTCCAGAATATGATTAATTAAAAATTTAAGTTTAATTTGCACCTGGTTGGTATGTGATGCTAAGGAAACGAGGTGCAAACTTAGCTCAACCGGTTAGTATGAGAAAGTTAGGATGAAGTTGGCACGGGTTCCCGTTCACAGAATGAGCAGATTTTTGGGTTTAGGGGCATTTTAGCACATAACACTCTTCTATCGCATGGGATGGTTCGCTGGGACCTCTCTGTCGCACGTAGGTGAAGAAGACACGGAGCGGCGCGGCTTGCTATGTGCTCCCGACTCGTGCCGACTTCATCCTAACGTTCTCATACTAACCGGTTGAGCTCCACTGCGTAGATGCGGTAAGGGGTAATTACACAAAAGATCCCATTGGGTCGAAGTGTATCCGAAAGGACCCCTAATACCAAGATAAGATAGCCGGTTGAGCTAAGTTTGCACCTCGTTTCCTTAGCATCACATACCAACCAGGTGCAAATTTAACTTAAATTTTTAATTAATCATATTCTGGACTGAATTTTTTTATGCAACCCACTTGCAATATATTTATTAACATATTTAATTTAATATAAAATACTTTTCATCCATTAACCAGTTCGGTGAAGGTCGTTGTATACTCGGATCTTAGACTAAAATGTTTCATTCCATGTAGCTGTAACCACGGGAGACTTTAATAACAATATGGAATTGTGCACAAGCGTGCACGAGAAAGCGTCAAGCCAAGTTCTTGGTTGTCTTTAAATTTGAATTATTATGTATTATTTAGAAACTAAGTTATTGAGCATTAGAATATAGTAAAAATATATTTTATCACTCTATGTACATCACTTATCACGTTTAACTTATATTACAGGTTTTGATGTGGTAACTTAAATTAGCCTGCAGTTTACATTTACACAGAAATGCACTAAGTGCACTATATAGGTAGGTAAATGAAGAAAAAATATAAATGTTGTTCCTTTTAATTTTTTTTAATTTGCTTATATTCTAACCCCTTAAATCCCTGCGTTCTTCGTGGAACTTTTATTGAATGAAGGAAGGGTCTGCTCGAAAAACAAAAGCAAACACAATAGGTTATCTGGGATTTACGAGGTTAAAAAACCGGTACTTATAGCTAAAAAACGGAAATCTTTTTTAATAAGTATTAGTTAAAGTAGATTTACGTTAATTTCGCAAATTACACCGGCATACTAGCTTTGCTAAAAGACGAAGCAACGTGGAAGAGTGGAAGTAAAATCGTAAAGGTGGGTCATTATTCGAGCGTTTGTTCCGCGTCACTTTCGTGGACATCTTTTCGCCGAATTTCGTGTAGCTTTTGATGGGATATCTGACTATTTGTCAGAAGTCCGGAGTCTCTATCAAATAGTTCAAAATGCCACAAAATTCTGCAGGGATTTCCTCAAAAACGTGTACACGAAAGTGAGGCGGTTGAAACGCTCGAAATTATATAAATTACCCAGGCACTAGGAAGAAAGAAGAAGTGAAGAAGTTTCATTTGTTCAGAGTCCGGAGTTCCCGCAGTAGTCGCCGATGCGGTCCGAGATGCACTCGAAGATGTCGAACGACACGTCGCAGTTGCGCCCGTTGTCTGGAATAAAAGGAAAGCGATGAAGAAAAGGTGCTAGTCGATTAAACGCGTATTTTATGAAATTCTTTTCATTCAAATTCATATCATATTCTTTTACTGGCTTCACAAAAATAAGGAAGTTCTCTAGTTGACTTTTTTTAAATCTTTGTTACCTCAGAACTCCGTCGTTTATGAATTGATGATTTTTTTTCCTGTGGTGTACAAATTCTAAAAAGGCCCATTTTTTCAACATTCAGTTCTGATGATGGAATTCATGAAGAATTGAGGGAACTACTCGAATATTATAGGTAGGTAGTATTACATGTAATAGTAATTTCAGTGTTTTTTTTTATATTAAATCATGCATTTTTTCTAACACCAGATCCATGAGGAGTTGACGCGACTCCTGAATTATTTCAGCAGGTATATTAGAGTATTTCGTTCATTTGCTAGTATTGTAGAATGTTTCAAATAGGTTATTTTTTTTAGAAAAGTATTATGAGTAGGTGAGTCAAGCGCGGTTCTTCACTATCGAAACTAAGTATAAATATGAACATACCCATGGGTACAGTCCGGGAGAACTTGTCGTGGTTCTTCATGAGGCACTCGCGCGAGGCTTCGAGCACGGCCATGAAGTACCCGCGCTCGTTGACGCCGTCCGAGTACAGCCCCACCAGGCCCTCCAGCGTCGGGAACCCGTACCCGTCCACCTGTGGACACAAACCATTCAGTGGACTCAGTAGCGTAGCTAGGGGAGAGGGGGGGATAGGGGGCAGTCCGGACCGAAATTTCCTTTTTCGCGACCAGGTTGGTGTCACCCCCCGATGGGTGACACCTGGTCAACATAGCTATCTGTCCGGGTGCCACTCATTCTAGCTACGCCACTGAGTGGACTAGATACACAATAGTAGATTAGGTCACAAGGAAGTAAAAGTAGGTAGTCCGTAGGGGTAAATCCGAATGTGGGGCAATTCCGAATATTACAGATCACTACTAATCCTCGCAACATACTAGTTTAAGTAGACTGTAAAATGCTAGCACGATACTAGAAATTCCTAATTTTCAGAATTAGCCCACATTTGGATTAACCTCAATGCACGTTATTTATGACGATGCGTACCTACATTGAATCCAGATCAAAGGGAAGGATTCTACAATAGTGAGTGGGGCGAGATAATAATTTAGCTACCGTGTGGCTCATACTGCTTTTTATATCAATTATGAGGAAAATATGTACACGTTTGCGAGCTGTCTGCGGATTCAAGATGATGATCGAAAACTAATACAACATGCAGTGGTGCAACAGAAAAGTGTCACTCAAAAGTGTAAACACCTGTAGTTACTTAAGAAGGATTTTTTTTTCTGATTAAATCGAAGTTATGAAAATGCGAGTAAGTATACTGATATGACACTCAGTTGAGACTAGGGTTGCCTGGTCGGGAATAGGCGGGATTCTCCCGATTTTTTGTGTGTCCTCCCGATTAAGAAGAAAATCTCCCGACAAACGACTTCATTTTAAAACTTAGTCCGATCCACTGACGGTGGTCCGGCCAGCGAAAAATTCTGCTCTTTCAGGCTAAAAAAAAGCTCGCGCGTCGAGCGCGAGGCATCTCCGGACCAAAGTCTCAAAATCCCGACATATTGTTTCCTGCTCCCAATAATAGGGTAATTCAATCTGGCAACCCTAGTTGAGACACAGTTTAATCATGGTAAGTACAATAAAACATGACAAGTTTTGCCCGTGGCAGCTGATTTAGTCCAGTGAACGATAAGCATAATTGAAGCCAGGCAAGTTCAGTCTCGGGAAGAATAAACCATGTTTTATTGTACTACAACTTTAATTACGTGCTTAAAGTGAGAGAGTATAAATTATTATTATTACAGATAGACAGATTTGAGAAGTGATATTTTATTATGATTTGCTGTTGTTTGTTAACCATAATAAATAAACGTCAGAAACCTATTTATTACGAGTATGTTGTCCAGATTATTTCGCTGAAATTTAGATAGGTATTTACTGCGTTTGACGTTAAGGCATATTTATCTGAAAACGTTCACTGTTTAAGATTGGTACATTTCATAACGTGAGCTTTAATTCATGAACGTATATAGCAAATTGTACCTACCTTTCTGTCAAAAGAAAGTACCTACTTTTATGTATATGTATTTTGAAACGTGTATAAAATAATCTGTATAAGTATATTCGAATCATAGAGAACCCATTTTGGAGGCTCTTCAATAAATTACGCCTCATCACGACATCATACTCCTAAGTAAGGCACTTATTATAGGTAGTTCACAATTCTGTGGGTCTAGAGAAAAGAAGTACAAGTCACAAAATAACCTAAGTGCAAAGGAGCTCAAGTCTTATAATATTTAGACCTGTGTTCGTTTATACCTAATTAATATGTGACCTGAACCCCTTTTCACTAGACCCACAAAATTGTACCTACCTATTATATAGGTACCAGTGGCGTGGCGTAAAATATATCCTAGGGCAAGCCGGTGCAGATTTGGCGTACATTTTCCTTAAGGGCTCTAGAATAAGGTGGTCAAAAGCCTGATATTAGGCGAGCCGATAGGAATCGAGTTGTTTGGACGCCACGCCACTGATAGGTACAACCTATACCACTCAATACAACATTCAGCCATAAATTATAAATAAATCCCTCGTTACGAGTGCCAGGAATATGATCCCTTTCCACCTACAATATAGAGTTCTAAGAAATATCAAGTATCTTTATTATGCAGTATAGCCGACAAGGGGTTATTTTTAATTGAAGGTCTGTCGAACCCAATATGTAATAAATTTCATAAGCTACGACAGATGAGTATTTTACTGGAATAGGGTACCGTAAAACGGGGTGGCTGTAGGAAAAAATGGGATACTTTGATATATTTAATATGGTTATAACATGGTCTTTATACTTCATTAGTTGGTTGCGATTTGATAATCAGCTGCAAAATCAACCAAAGTATTTCGTATATTGAGTTTAGCAAGGGAAAAATCTACTGCTTTTGCAGAGTCTCCCCTGCATTTTAAAGAAGGTAACCCCGGTTTACAGTACTTTAATACTTAGCGAGAAAATCCATCGTCATGTCCAAACGAACCAATTTTATCGACCAACCGGTAGTAGGGACGCAGCTATTTGTAAGAATGAGAGATGAACCGTCATCTTTTTTTGAGGCATAGCTGCGTCACAATCGGTTGGCTCGATTTTTGCTACTAATGGACAATGCATAAAATGAAACTCTGCGGCAGTAGTTATCAGTAACGTGGCGTCCAAAGAACTCGATTCCTACCGGCTTGCCTAATATCAGGCATTTGAGCACCTTATTCTACAGCTCTTAAGGAAAATGTACGCCAAATCGCACCGGCTTGCCCAAGGATATCTTTTACGCCACGCCACTGGTAGTTATAGCTATTTTATGTAGGTAATTAGTTACTTTGGTTTATTACAAGATTTAATTAATTTATCAAAAATATTAGTTACAACTTCAGGTTTGTGATTTCAGGTTCTTATATTGTTCTTCAGGTTTTTATATCGGTTTTAATAAAATGTGTTTTTAGTTAACAACGGCGCAATCAAAATAATATAAAACTAGTAGTTTCCTAAGTAATAGTCGAAGTAAATAGTTATTTATTTGACTACTTAAAAGGTGCTCCCGCTCTTATAAATTTATTCTCGTAGTAGTCAAGTAGCACTACAAAAGTCAACTGAAAACAGACCTCGGATAGTACGCCGCTTTTTTAATTAAGAATACCGGGCTTGCAATTATAACAGTCACCAAATAAAACAGAATTGTGGAGTATGAACGATGCTTTATGACTCTCATATTTACATCCAAGGGATTTTTTCAACCGCAATAAATAGACAAGGTCCTCTTTCAAGTTTACGACTTGGCCCGCGTTTTATAGTGAACAAATTGGAGCAATCAGGTCGTCACAGGGCCATAAAGCATTAAAACTCGATTTAAAAACGAATTTCGTAGTTATTTCTGTACTTACAAATACAATCGTGTTGACCTCGGCGGTCACTGCTGTTGGTCTCGGGAGCAGCCATGATGCGCTCATATGCATTTTGTTTTGTTAAGCTTTCTCAACTCTTTAGAGTGTACAAAATTTCTTGGGCATCTATTTGAAATTTACTAAACGTGAAGGCAATATAGATAGTGATTTTTGGCTTTTCCAAGCAAATGTCGCGGATTAAACGGAGAAATCTGACTATGGAAGAATTTCACTATAATGTTATTTGATGTAAGTACCTATCAATAGCGTGGCGTCCAAAGAACTCGATTCCTACCGGCTTGCCTAATATCAGGCATTTGAGCACCTTATTCTACAGATCTTGAGGAAAATGTACGCCAAATCTGCACCGGCTTGCCCAACGATATCTTTTACGCCACGCCACTGGTACCTATAAGAATATTTTGAAAATGCAGCGTAATATAAAATGTTCAGAATTTACGTATGCCTAGTAAGAACTTTTTATTAGTCATATTACACTTAAAGTTGCATACAGAATGTTTGAAGAAAAGAAAGCATTTGTTTGAGAATATTGTATATTATTTTTTTGTAGGTTCAGATCTATCTTAGGTACTGTGGCCAATGAAGATGGCTATTTTTTGAAGCCGAAAAAGGTGCATTGCATAGAAAAAACATTGTAGAGTTGGTCAATACGCGTTATATAGCCCTTCGATCAATTAAAATACCTAAACGAGATACTTACGGCTTTCACCTTCCGGTACACGCACTGCAGCAGGCACTGGAAAAACAGAGCAAGAACATTTTTACTATGTTTTGACAAAGAGAGGCAAATTCACGTTATTATACAATAAAAGTATTATACTGGAAAACTAAAGACACGATAATCGCTCACTTTCGCTTTTAAACGCGGTTCGGCATCGATCATATACGCTTTCACCAACGTGTAACACCACTAATTGGCTTCAAGTTACTTATATTCCCAAAATAGTTTCAATTGCCTACAAGTCTAGGTATAATTACACAGTAGTTAGTAGCTGTAGTCCACACAAGGGCGGTAAAATCTAGAATGTCCCAGGTCGCAGGTGTTTATTGACCGAAGTGTAGATGAGGGCCATAAATATGCGATTTGAGGCATTTTTTTAGTTACTGCCCATGTACCTATGTGATGTAAATTTAAAGTAAGTAACTAATATTGACAGTCGAGTCGCGACGAGCATCCATGAGTGTCTTACTTTGAAACTGAACTAAAGAAAAAGTCGGGGTGCTGTTCACAATTAGGTACACTAATGACTAACCTTAAAAATTTGGCACAAATAAAATATAGCTACTTATTAATCTAAACTTAAGTAAAAAAATTAACTAATCCTACGAAAATAAACCTAAATTAAAACTAAAAGTTGTCTAAAAAATTGCGCCCCCTTGGCATGGTGCCGAATATGCTAGCAGCGTTTCCTCGCTGTATGGCGATACTTATTAATAAATAAAATAAATAGAAATCTAAATATATGTGACTTTTTCTGGCAAAAGGTACCACTTTGCTGATTGTCAATTACCCTTCTTAGTAGTAGTAGCCCATTGTCGGACCTTATTAACAATTAGGTAAGTGATACTCACTCTGCTAAGTGATACTCACCCCAGCTATGCGTTTCTCGTCGTGCGTGAAGGGCACGTCTCGCTTGTTGCGTCGCTTTTGCGCCGGCATCGTGTGCTCTTCCTTTATCACGTCCAGGGCCTCTGGAATTTCAAATAAAAAAAGTTCAAAATAATGTTACCTCTCGGTATCATTACAGAGGCCAGAAGAAGTAGACTTAAGCCAATAATCGGTATTCTCGGAAAATCTGTTCATTACGCATTAAACAGCATTTTTTGAGATAGGTACCGCCTTAGTAATAATATGGCAGTAAATTAACATACAATACACACCCATGGGCCTATAATCACCACGTTAATTCGTCCCACTGCTGGGCACAGGCCTACTCTCATAGATAAGCCTATAAGTCATAAACAAAAAGATTGCAAAAATCTCTAATGTACAAACATAGTTTTGCAACGATTTTATTACTGACCGAGCGAGCAAAGCGTCTCCGTGTCAGCTAATCAGCTTGGGCAGAAATGCTTATCTCTATCTGCTCTATCTGTCCGGTGGATGTTCGGCTATTCTCTTCTACGGGTCGCATTTCTCAACAGATTCTCGTGAAATTTTGTGAGCATTATAATTTTTTTTTTTTCGATTTAGTTTTCGGAAACTTCGGAGGTTGACAGACGCTCATAAAGCCACTAGTATACGCAAAGTTAGATATGGAAAGGTAACTAAAAAAGCTTGTCTAATGTTAACTTTGCGCCACGCCACCAGTAGCACTGGCTTTATCATTTAATGTTCGTGTATTAACGACCCTTTGCCTATACTGTTCGACTAATAAATCACCCAGTCATAATAACTACCATTAAACCGTTATACTTACTTTTATAAAGGCAATATAAATTATATCGCTTACAACTTTTCTCAGAAAAATGGTATAATATCTATCTCAATCGAGTCCTAGAGAAAGGATGGCATTAATTAAAATAACACATGTTAACGACGATATTCTTCTTTCGCGGATTTACGAGGGTCGCTAGCCGTCGCTAAAAAGCATAAAATCAATCATGTTGTGGTGGTATACGACAGCTTTACAGCGATACACTATTTATGAACGTATGCCCTAAAACTAATAAACCGCAGTAGGCTTATGATGCTACGTTTTGTCACGCGATAAATAAATGACCCATCAAAAACATTACATGTAAAAAGATGCAAGTCTCGCAACGCAGTTCTCCTACAACAAAAAAGTTTTGAGATGTAAAGTTAAACCAAGTCAGTACCGGGGGGGTATCAACAGAACTCGATTTCCACTGACTTGCCTATTATTAGATCTATAAAATGTGTTCCTCCACGGTTAAATACACAGCAAGCAGCCGTTGCATTGCAACCACTTGCATGCTATCGTAATTTTGTAATCTGTAATTTGTCATGTCACTTTTTTCAATGACTGCCATTACAAGTTAATAACTCTTAATACACAGCTAAACACATATCAATGCTTGTATTAAACTTTTTGTTTAACTACGCGTGAAATGAAATCAATAATGTTTGGTTCAGGTATATTGCGTTGAAAAATTCAACATAGGTAGTTTGTTCAAAACTTAACACATTTAAACATCACATTGTGAAATTTGATTTGATTCTTGAATAGCTAATATAGTTTATGCCACACCTGGCCATAAAGTGGCTTTTTCCGCACGCTGCGCGTACGAAAAAAGCCGCTTTCTGGCCAAGTGTAGACATAAAATGATGTACACAACACGGGAGGTAATAAAGGAAGCCCTCGATCGCGTATTTACGTCCCTCGCTTACAGCTCGGGCCGCAAACATCTGCGATCTCGACCTTTCTTTGTTTTACCACCCTAGTTGTGTAATGTACTATTGTTTGGACTAATCCTATGCCCGATGCGATCGAATTATGCAGAGTGAAAAACCACGAAGTTAAAAAAATATTTATTTAGTAGTATAAAGATTTAAGACACTAAATTCGTAGACATAAAACGATTGTTATTGCGTTGTTTAGCATAAATACCTACAACACAGATACACTGCTTAAAATGCTTGGCCTACACTGACTCAACTGGGTATTAATTTGCGTCTACTTAACTACGCTATGGAACGATCGTTAGCTTAGTAACATTTAAAGTTAAACGGCTTAAGTGGTCAATAATGCAATGTACTACATCTATACACAGTGCAGGAAACTAGGACACGTTTGTCACGATCTTGGTATACTGCTGCGCGTTCACTTTCGATTGTTTCTGATGCTTTATGAGCTTTTTGAGATACGATACGATGTTGAGAATTTTTGCGGTTTAACAGTAAAAAGCATGCATTAAAACCAAATTGCTTTAAATTACCATAATGTTTTTGTGCTTCACAAAAAGTAGAGTACTTTTACTATTTTTTTATTTCAATTTAATGTTACCTAGAATTGTAGGTATATTTTGCTGAAAGTTACCTTGTTTTTAAGGGTAAAAAAATCTGCTGATTTATGGACTCCAAATATTGTTTTCTATCTTGTCCATTTGGTAGGTCAAATTTGTCGGTGTTTTATTACTTTTCGATCGCACATGAATAGAACGGACCACTAGGGATAACATAAGATGCTTATCAAACTTGCGATTTGCAGGCGAGTTAAAAGCGAAGTTTCATACAAATTTCGCTCGCCGTCGACTGTTTTTGTATGGAAACTCGCCCGCAGCCCGCCCGCAAATCGCAAGTCTTATCACACCATAAGACACTAATGGTTGGCAAATAGAACCGGGTGAACCTTACTCTTCAATTAAATTATTGAGTCACAAACAAGCTTTTTAATTTCTTTAACTTTCACTTTATATATATATATATATATATATATATATATATATATATATATATATATATATATATCAGTAGCGTGGTGTCCATAGGACCCGATTCCCACCGACTTGCCTATTTTAAAACATACGGTAGGAATATCTACTAGTCCTGAAGAAAAAGTAATCCAAATCTGCTCCGGCTTTACTAAGAATGTATTTGACGGTCGCCACGCCACTGATGGTTTCCATCGGTTGGAGCTCGATAGTATCACTAACCAATCATAATAAAATAAACGAAGAAATGCAGTGAGGTTTATTGCGGAATGTGCCCCTTTACCCAAGAGGCTCAGGTCAACCATCACTGACTCTTGATTCCTTGTCCAGCACAATTCACCAAATTTCTAACATGCAAAAGATTAACAACCATGACATAACTAAGTCAATTTTGAATAAACGTCATTGTACCGCAACCAAAGACACTCAAGCATAAACAAACTTGACATTCCTTCGTGGGGAGAACTCCGAGACTGCGACATATATGTAGATGTTCGTATTTATCACGTGATAAAACAAAAAACAAGTTAAAACATCTGTCTCTGTCTGACCGGTGGTTCCAGAAAATGACAAATATCTAATCTTGCATTAATCATAGGATATACGCCACCACTTGCCTACAGTTTCGCTCGCATTATATTTTGAAATCTTCGACTGGCAGCTCGGTGGACCTGTTTATCAGTATTTTTTTGTAACTCTGTCGCAAAAGCCATCCGCGGCCATCTCTCTCGCCGCGGATTTGTTGAATCAATTCAGCATATCTTTGAGTGTGTGACGATCAAGATTCAAGATAATCGAAATTTTAATAGTAGCTTGCTTACTAAATTGGCCCCAGTTAAGAAAATACCTAGGAAAATATCTAAAGAAAATCTCATAGATAATCTTGTCAACTATCGACTAATGAGCTCATATCATTTTGACCTCATTGCGAAAGGGGCGGATGTTTCGTGTCACCGATAACCACTACCTACAGCAGAGGCTGAGCAGTAGTGATGTAACGAATATTCGTATTCGCGTTCGTATTCGCGAATATTCGCAAGATTTTCAATATTCGCATTCGCATTCATATTCGCAAAAATCGATGCGAATATATTGCGAATATTTTGGGTGAATTTTAGATCCTAAAATTCATGGAAAAGAAAAAAATACGGCCAAGTCCAAGTCGGATTTCGAAACTATCAATGAGTAATTAAAAACTCTGTTAGATAAGTACCGAAATAAAATGAAAATAAGATATTTTTAACTTCCACCGGTTCCAATTTTTCTACCACATGCATAATCATTATCTTTAGCTAACGAATTATTCCAACTTCAACTTCAATTACTTATTTTATTGCAAAACTGAATTAAATTTAAGTTAATCGTAATTGAAAACGAAGTATTGAATTTTCATAGTTGTTTCTAGTATTATAAAATTTTATAAACAATATTCGTATTCGCATTCGCATTCGCGAATATCAACGTTGATCATTCGTATTCGCGAATATCAACGTTGATCATTCGTATTCGCATTAGCATTCGCGAATGTTCAAAAACCGATATTCGTTACATCCCCACTGGGCAGGCTCTATTGGCAATTACTGTCAGTTTGGCAACTTCCCCGGCGCCTGTTTCGGTGAACAAACGAAGGAAGTGCATGCGCAAGTTTCCTGTAGGTAATACTCGTTATCTATGCCTGCTGCTTGATGTAGTTGTGATAGCGCCTGCTGTTCGGTGCACGTCACCTTCATCGTCGTAAATATCGCCACAGTTTAATGACTTGCGACTTCTTTCTCCTTTTATAATACCATATGATGGCTCCGACCGACATCATGCTTGGCTCCTGATACCTTCCTCTCCTGTACTTCTTCTATGTCTAATTGGGGCAACTATAAACTTATGTTATAACAGAAATCTAACCTCTTTATTATTCTGTATGGAAAAAAAAATCTTCTGCGGAAAATATGTACAGAATAAAGACTTCGGAAATTTTAGGTGTTCCTGAATGTGAATTTCAATCATCAAACACACATCTTCTAGACTAGACTTTGATCAGGCTATTAAATATTATGTTTTTATTGCAAGCACTAACTAGGTACATGTTCCACGCTTTCCAATAGGCCACAGCACGGCAGCGATGTTCCAACCGCAACAGTTGATTGAGCATCGCATGCTCGCTGATGCAAGGGTTACGCAACCAGCATATCGGTCACTAGGTATTGCACTTTGGAGGAACATTAACATGTCACTGTTGGAATAATTACGGTTTTTGGATGTCTTGATTAGTAGTGGGTGAAGATGGGTTGATTCCTTAGATTGATTCTGTTTTCATGTAGGGTGAAAATTGAAATTGACGAGTCATGTTTAGGCTACGTCTCAACGAGATAATTTCGTCGATAGCCTGTTAGTTAGAATGAGAAATGAAGAAACTTTCCTCTTCGATTACGATACCATCTGAAGAGATTGTATTGTTTTTAATGGTGATTCTAACTTTTTAATACAAAAAAACGATCATAAATCATAAATCATTTATTTGCTTGAATAGGGACAGTAAAACAGTATTTTATGCAACAGTTGTATAAGTAGGCTCAAAATGCGAATGGTGCGAGTTGCGATACGAACCGCTGCGGCGGCGAGTATCGCAAATAGAGACGCCATGAGCGTTTTGTGACTTAATTACACAACGTTGCATACAATACTTTTTTACGACTAGGTTTTAAAATATAAAATACAAAATTGAACATAGCCTGCAAACAAGTCAAATACAGGGTGATTGGAAATTCGACCTATCCCTTGAAAGGGGTTATTCTAGAGCTTATTTGCAATGGTTTAAGTCCAATCAACCGGGGGTCAAAACTCAATGGTTATCAAGTTATTTGACTTTTAACTTATTTTTTTTAAAACCCGCCTTTCGATCTAAAACTGCTTATTGTGAAAAAGCTACTTAAATTAGTAATGAAAAAGAGCCATCATCTAATAGCCAATAAATGGTTGATTACGAAAAATCCAAAAAACATGCCAAAACCTTTGAAAATGTTACCAATAAAAGAATTTAAAGTCAAAAGTTTTTGGATTTTGTTCAAAATTTTGTAATTCTTTGAGGTATTACTTAAAAAAAAATTACGACACTTCGCGTAAAAATTACTAAAATTAGTTCCTCAGTTCATAAGCTTTCTAAAAAGGTAGAATTGTTGACATTTTTTGCATAACTTTTTAAAATAACATTAATAATAAGAGAGGTGGTAGAGAATTTCGCCTAGCGTACCGGACCCTTAATCAGTTTGTTTGTGTCACTTTAGTTTCTCCGTGGGCTTTGTTTGTCTTCGGTTTCTTATTTTATCTCATCTTCTTAGGTTAGAAGTCACTAAAAGTAACCTTCCGTGATATTTCGGTCAGTAATTTATCTGTAAGTTCCCGGTTGCCTTAAGTTTGCACCTGGTTTCCTTGGTGTAACTTACAAATTAGGTGCAAACTTAACGCAACCGGGAACTGATTGATAAATTACTTATTGAAATATCACCGAAGGCAACTTTTAGTGATTCCAATCCTAAGAAGATGAAATAAAATAAAAAACCGAAGACAAACAAAACCCACGGATAAACTAAAGTGACACAAACAAACTGATTAAGGGTCCGGTACGCTAGGTGATATTCCCTACCCCCTCTCTTATTATTAATGTTATTTTAAAAAGTTATGCAAATAATGTCAACAATTCTACCTTTTTAGAAAGCTTATGAACTGAGGAACTAATTTTAGTAATTTTTACGCGAAGTGTCGTAATTTTTTTTTAAGTAATACCTCAAAGAATTACAAAATTTTGAACAAAATCCAAAAACTTTTGACTTTAAATTCTTTTATTGGTAACATTTTCAAAGGTTTTGGCATGTTTTTTGGATTTTTCGTAATCAACCATTTATTGGCTATTAGATGATGGCTCTTTTTCATTACTAATTTAAGTAGCTTTTTCACAATAAGCAGTTTTAGACCGAAAGGCGGGTTTTAAAAAAAATAAGTTAAAAGTCAAATAACTTGATAACCATTGAGTTTTGACCCCCGGTTGATTGGACTTAAATCATTGCAAATAAGCTCTAGAATAACCCCTTTCAAGGAATAGGTCGAATTTCCAATCACCCTGTATATCATATGACTGACAGTATTGTGTCTATGGTAATTTTTCTTAATTTCACGTAGGTATACTCGCTAGTGACACGATATTAAAAATACTTTTTTTTTTTTATGTTGGCATCAATGAATTTAGTCCGGAAAGTTTTATTTTTCTTAAAAACCGTAGGAATTTAATTGTTTGTTAAGTTGGTAGTTATGCATTTTTATCGTAAAGTTAGAATTGAGACTTAAGTTTAACCTTAGATTTAGAAGTCTGTGGCTGCTAGCAATATCGTTTTGCGACTATAACGACACTCACTAGTGCTGTTATGGGGAATAGAGTACCTATAGACTTCTCTGAACTCATATTATGTTTGTTCTTATATTGGTCTTGGTGACCAAGTAAAAGACAGATACAAGTACAGGAGTAGAAAAACATCTTATACTTATTCTGAGATTTAAGTCCGGCCGCAATTCTGTAATGAGTCCAGAAATCCTGAAATCTCAGGATAAATTCCGAGATAATAGTTATAGTAGCCCTATGATTTGAGTAATGGACTGAGAGTCAAGTATTAATTCATCTTTGCTGTTCCTGATAGTTATGAAAATGTATAGAGTATAGAGTATTACACAAATACTTACGATTATTTGGCTGCGTTTCCACCAGGGATATGCGAGGATGCGTAGCGAGGGATGTGTTTGTCATAACCAATAGAAACACTTCTCTCTCGCTCAGCGCAGCTCTAGTGGAAACAGCTTAGCGGAGCGAGGATAGGTAAATGAAGTGTTTCTAATTGGTTCATGACAAGAACATCCCTCGCTACGCATCCTCGCACATCCCTGGTGGAAACGCAGCCTTAATTAGGTTTAAAAACAACGGATTGGTAGAATAACAAATATTAAGAATTACTCGGTTTAGCTTTCTGATGCCACTCGCCTTTATCGTTATATTATGATGAAATAGGTTACAGAAACAATATTTTGCATATTATTATAAACGGGTTGCCATGCCATTAATTACCTATCTCCCAGTAGGTCTGCACTGCAACTGCGTAACGGACGAGCTAACCGCTTTATGTAACCAAGTACGCAACTTTTGCGTACTGCAAAATCGCGGCAATGCTTTTAACAATGTCAATTAAATAATATTAAGGGATATTACAATCTAATTATACAACTCGAGTGGCCAAACCGTTGCCGCAATTTTAAACGAGTTGGCGGCCGCTCTGCCTTTTTCGGAAAGTTGTGTTGGTGCCTCTACTGTGCGTGACCTTTATATTTGGTGGGATTTCGTTTGATGAGAATACATGCCTTGGAGAAAAATAAAAGCTTTTAAAAACACACGGCTAGTGTCAAAGGTTTCTTGGACTTCTTTCGGCATAAGTTTACCAGCAGTAGTAAATTGACCATGTAAGGAACGTCTTGTAATGTTCAACTCTTTTTTACATTCCCTGTTACTCGTGATGGTTCATTATATGCGAAATATATTTTTATATAACGATTTTTGAGAGCAGAAAAAGACAAGCAAAATTGCAAAGCCTTGTTTCGAAATAATGTCATTTTAGTGAAACCCTTGCAGTGGTCTTGTTGGTGGATTCCTCTGGCTTCCGTGGTGCACACTTTGAGGATAGGTACAGGTCGATTCACAAAAGCTGGCGCGGATTTTATATGCAGCCAGTGCTTATTTGATATTAAATCCGTGCCAGCTCTTATGAATCGACCTGTACATAGCTACCATAACGTAACATCTATACGCACTAAAAATAAGGTAAACATTCTGGCGTTTGACACGCCGATGACCAATAGTTGTCATCCTGCTTTTACGGCTATTTCTAATTACAGTAATGGCTTACATGCAATATGGCAATTACTAGGATAGTGACATGCACTGTGTGACCCACCATGAACATATTGAGTTAATTTTGAGAACCTGGATTTTATTATACAAATAACCTAAAAATACCTACACAACACACCTCACACTATCCAGATTTCCCCCGAGAGTTAGGTAACTGGTTCGTAGATTTTCTCTACTAAAAATATTTCATGTACTTATATGAGTCACGCGTGATCTCAGTCGATACAGTTAGCTTAGCAGCGACCTTCCTTATTTAGACTAGCGATGGCAGCCTCGCGTCGATATGCATTGAGGACATGTTTTACAGTTTACAAGTCTGAATTATGTGCCGTTACTATATTGTCAAGGATATTTTATTTATTTATTTATTTATAAGGTTTGCCAACAGGTACAATACTATATGTTTAGATAAATGAAGTGCCGTTTCAATCTTGGCAGGTGATTAGGAAGTTATGTTTCATAAACCTCTGCGTTCCGCTATCATGTATTTTACGCATGTAGGTACACGCTTATACTTATTACAAATACAAACCCATCTAACCTGTGTTGCCTGTAAATTATAAATGCTGACCTTAATCTAATATAGACAGAAAATAAAATAATCAACATGATTCCGTATAGTAATTTCGTTCCAATTCATTTTATGTTCCATAATTGTAACTCCGTCGTTGGTAGCGTTGTTGGCAAACAAAGCACGATCGTAAAGTTTGTAAATAGGCAATAAAATATCTGCATGTGAATTGAATATGCAAACGAGTAAAACTACAAAAAAATCAGGTCATATATGCAGTGTATAGTTATGCCACCCCGCAGTACAGCCTTCTTTTAGAAACTTTAAGAGCAAAATAATCACTGACAAAATATTATAGTCTCTATTCGAAGTAAAAAAGTAAATTCAATTTAGTTAACAAGGTTCCTTATGGGACGTAAAACTGGTGCTGTTCAGTGCCAAACAAATTAACAATCGCGGCAATAGCAATAGGTACGTGCACTTATTCATGAGGCTATAAATAAATCAATGTCGTGTTGTCACTTTTTGTTCTGTAGGTTCACAATATGCACTTAATAATTATGTCACACTTTGCACTAGTTCCCTTACACAAATATACCTACGTACTTGCAATTCTTTCGAATACTAGATCCATGAGCTCGTAGTAGCTACACATACACATATCTTTTCTTCGTCTATCAAATTGCCTAAATAATTAGATAGTAAATAACAATAATTGGAATGTTACCGTTTTAAAATAGTACATTACACAACTAGGGTACAAAGAAAAACCGAGATCGCAGAAGTTTGCGGCCCGAGCTGCAAGCGAGGGACGTAAATATGCGATCGAGGGCTTTCTTTATTACCTTCCCTGTTGTGTACCTACATCATTTTATGTCTACACTTGGCCAGAAAGCGGCTTTTTCCGTACGCGCAGAGTGCTGAAAAAGCCATTTTATGGCCAGGTGTGGCATAAACTTATATACGTCGTAGATGTACATATGTACGTATGTTTGTAGTCGTCCGAGAGTTTGACACAGTCCCAGTAGTAGTCATCCTGAATGTTAAGACATTATACCAATAGAAGTGACAGCAAGGTACCTTATCAACTATAGGGCATTAACGTGTGAGACCATAGGACGTTTACCTTAATCAGACTTCGAATTACTATTGCAAACGATTACGAAAATGATAGAAGGAAAGGTCAAAAAGTTGCCACGCGCAGCTTTAGCCTCCGCGCTTTCCGCGCACATGCGTATAATTACATATATCATATCGTAGACGTATTTTTGCCCACATCCCACTGATATTAATATAAATGCGAAAGTTTGTGAAGATGTTTGGATATTTGGATGTTTGGTACCTAATAACGGGGTAACAACACTAACACTGGATGGATCAAGCTGAAATTTGGCATGCAAATAGACCAAGTCCTGAATTGAAACATAGAATACTTTATATCCCAGTAAAGAGCTCCTTTGGGACAATAACGGGAACAACGCGGGCGAAGCCGCGGGAAAATGCTAGTCATTAATAGTCTTATTTTATTTACATAATAAAGAAAGCCTTTCTGCGAAACTTCAGCGTTCTAGGACCACGAGATTCATGATTTTTATAAATAAACAAATACGCACAGCAATAAAAAGTAGAATCCCATCAAAAACATTACATGTAAAAAGATGCAAGTCTCGCAACGCAGTTCTTTTACAACAAAAAAGTTCGGAGATGTAATGTTAAACCAAGTCAGTACCGGGGGGGGGAAGGGGTGTCCACAGAACTCGATTCCCACCGACTTGCCTATTATTAGATCTATAAAATGTGTTCCTCTACGGTTAAATAATAGGCAAGTCGGTGGGAATCGAGTTCTGTTAAGCCGAAACTACACGACACAAATCAATAGAGATTGGTCTAAGCGTTCGTTGATGAGTCAGTCAGTGAGTGATTCGGGACTTCTCTTTAGTTTATTATTCAACGTATACGGAAACAAGATTTTGGATGAAATAGGGCAATTATGTATGTATGTATGTAAACACTTTATTGCACAAAATAAGACAAATTACAGGGTTACAAAATTAAGGTATATGTACAAAGGCGAACTTATCCCTTTGAGGGATCTCTTCCAGTTAATTATAATTACGCTATCTGTGGTCGGAGGTGAGCCAGGTCCCACCGACCGGCCGGCAAGGTCGATCACCACGGTGGTGAAAGTAACAGTCGCAATCATACGTAATACTTGGATAAAACGACATGACATTGCATTTTTTACAGACCTTGCGGTGTAATGTTTGAAGCTGATGGTAGTATTTTGTTTACGCGCAAGATGAACTGCGTAGGGAGTAGCCTTAGCCAGACGTTCCTCTCTGTCAAGCGTCCAGAAACCTGACCTAATTGGTCATAATCTTTGTGATCATGAAATTAACATTGTGATGTTTCATTCATTATGTGCTAGTATTGTAGTGACAGATGCATTTTTCTGTATACGTGTGTAAGTTAGTGTTCGTTGTGCAAATCCCCCTGCATAAAATGGCAGACTATTTTTTATCGCAAAATGTGCTATGACGACTCTCTTCCAGGCTTCTCTAAGTGCTTACAATTACGACTTCAATAAAGCGAAGGCTACTAACTTCGTTCTTTAAGCTCTGCGTTAATTCGAAAACGTCGTTACCAATGATATACCAATAATTTAACGATCAGATAGTTTCACCTTTCCTTAAGTCAACTATTCTTGATTGTAATTGAAGCAATATGGTAAAATATTCTGACTTTTGTGCAAGATTTCATGCTGTAGCGATAAATCATAACGATTAAAGGATCAATTAAGTATGACTACTTGGCTAGTTCGACGATATGCCAGCTCTTTACCTGCGCAATTACCTTACAAAATAATGATTAGATTAGATGCCTTAGATATACATTACATTTGATACAAGGTTTATACTTATCGGTATCATTAATATACCATAAGAATTACGCCTTCTGTATAGCTTACTAATTTTCTCATTTAGTCGACTTGAAGAGTGTCTATATACCTAAGTATTGTAACGAGGAAACCATCCATTTCTATGTAAACGACACTCGCTGCCCTTGTAATTTATATACCTACAATTCAGTATGTTCCCTCTTGATACATCCTTAATATTTATTTTTGTACTATTTTACACAGTATGAAAGCAATCACAAGGCTGAAAAACGAAGTTACAGCATTTTCTTTGTTTCTATGAACTCCCAAATTATAATACAGGTGCAATTGGCAATTAGGTAGTTAACTGCACCATAGTTAGGTACGTAGTTATGTAAGGTATCGTCAACTGAAAACTCCCACACTATGATGAATCGTGTTTTGATGTTTAACATAGTTTGTAGCAACTTAGTCTGGCCCTGTTATTGTTGTAATTAAATGTTTTTCGAGCTACATGCAGTGCAGCCCTATTCAATTTTCTACTGTAGTACGGCTTCACGAATTGGTATTACTAAAGGTAACCGCCTACGTAGATACCGTACTAAGATTTCTACTTAGTCATCGACTCAAGACTGCGGAATTGACCTTGTTTTATAGATCGACGCGCACTTGGAATAGGTACATCCTTTAGTATTTCTGGTTAACATTTGGATGCAGTCATTGTCAAAATTAATGTATGAATTCAACTGTAAATTATACAATTACACCATTGATCGTGATGATCGTGCTTTAGGTTAGGAGTAACCATTTTTATAAAACCGCGGCTCGAAAGACGCGGACGCGCCGTAGTATACACGGTGACGCGCCTCAGGCGTCACGATTTTGACGCATGCTGTCAATCCCGGGGCTCAAAATACGCAAGGTTAGTACCTATAGTAGAGGATCCCAGTATAGAACGACCTTCACCGAGCTGGTTAATGGATGAAAAGTATTGTATATTGAATTAAATATGTTAATAAATATATTGCAAGTGGGTTGCCTAAAAAAATTCAGTTAATATGAAAAATGTAGGATGAAGTCGGCATGGGTACATCGATATTAGTGATTTGGTTGGTATGTGATGCCAAGGAAACCAGGTGCAAACTTAACGCAACCGGGATTGAAGGGCTTTGACTTTTTAAAACTCGACAACCGCAATTCAGGTAGAGATGGGTCGTGGGTATTTACCCAATCTACCCACCCAGGTAAATACCCGGTAAATACCCATTTATGGGTATTTACCCGTTATCTACCCAAATGGACGGGTAGATATTTTTCAAATTAAGTATGAAGGTTTTAGATTTGTAAAAAAAGTGTACAATCAGAGTAATTATATGTGTAATTCGGGGCAAAAAATCTACAAAGCCAACAGATATAATTTAAGTATTTTTCATGCTTATCAAAGACATTCGCCCTATTGAGTGCCAATAACTACATGGAGTTAGAGGTATTACCTACCTGTTAAATATACAAGTACTCGTTTGTATACAAGGTATAAGAATTTGGCTAATTAGTTTTGGTTTAATAATCAGAAACAAAAAAATACTGATTTTAATGCAAATATACCGACTCTATTAATAATAATCAACGAAATAGTAAATAGACAATCCGAAATTATCGAGAATCAACGTATATTTAAAAAGATGGTTTAAGGTGATTGGAAAAAGTTAGTTTTACGTACGAACACAAAGAGGGTCATCATTTGCTTCCGCGACATAAGTCGTGGTTGCAATGTGTTTCGTTTTATAGCTTGATACATTTATCTACGCGAAATGGCATCAGAAATCTCAAAAAAATCAGAATTAACGTGAAATCCACCGAAATAGCTACGGCCACATTGGGATGTCCACAAGGTGGAGTGCTATCACCTACTCTTTGGGGCTTGGTGGTGGACTAATTACTGGAGAAATTTAACATTAAGCCCATCGACACGGTAGGATATGCAGATGATTTGGTGACTTGTGAATGGGAAGTTCCCCAGCACGGTATCAGGAATCATGAATGAAGCACTGATGAATGTGATGAGATGGTGCAATAGTCATCAGCTCTTCTTCAACCTGGGCAAAACAGTGATAGTACCATTTACCTGAAAGAGTAATTTTCCTACGGCTTTAAATTAATGTTGGTTGACAATAGGTACCAAAACTAAAGCTAAAGCTAGAGTGTTTGGAATGTGCAGATCAGCATACGGGATGACGTGGGATCTAAAATCCTGAGGTACTTAGATGGAGCTATACGACCTATCATTCTGTACGGCAGCCTGGTCTGGTGGCCGAGGACATTGAAGAGCACTGCAGAGATGCTTTGACGAGAGTACAGAGAACAGCATGCATGGCTCTAACCGGGGCGTTCCGAACAACGTCACCAGCGGCGCTGGAGGTTCCAAAGGATTTTCAAGGTTCAAGTTCCAATTAGGGCTGAATGGGCTAAAGGTAGTATACCACCAATTGAGGATGACAATGACAGCATATGGTACACAGACGGGTCTAAAATGGGCACCGATATGGGAGAAGGCATCCATGCTAGAAACATATGCGATAATCGCCTGTGCTCAGGAGAATATAGATGGACATACCAAGGGGAAAAAGATCCAAATACTCAGTGACAGTCAAGCGGCACTTAAAGTGCTGACGGCACCGAATCTAGGCTGGTATATAATGGCGTCCAAGTCTTAAATAAGCTTAGAAGGCACAAGAAGATGAAACTGATGTAGATCCCAAGGCACGAAGGCTTCATTGGCAATGCAAATGCAGATGGGCTGGTCAGAAAGGGCTCGGAAGGTACATTCATTGGGCTTGAACCATGTGTGGGACTCTCACAGGGAACCATATAACAACAGCCAACAAGGACCACGTCAAGAACCAACACCAACAAGAGTGGAAGGGCACCTCGGGCCCGAGGCAATCGAAGCTCTTTATGGAAAGTGTCAACACCGCTGGACCAAGAAACTAAGGAAGCACAGCAAAATCTCAGAATCTTAACTGGGGTGTTTACAGGTCACTTTAGGGTTAAAGGACTCCTGACTCCAGAGCAAGTTGGGACTATCGGACTTCGCTGACTGTAGAATGTGTGGCGAGGAAACAGAGACAATTAAACACATACTGTGCGAATGTCACGCCCTCGCTAGACATATTCGGCTCTAAAATAAAACATAATTAATACCGTGGAAACAAACGATGACCCTCTTTATGTTTGTATGGAAAACCGACTGACTCAAATTACTATATTATTATATTTTTTATCACCTGATTCAATAATGCATTGGTAAAATTTTATGTCATTAACAGCAAAGAGGTGTAACTTTTTTTGCCACAATTTATAACAATCAAACAGTTCAGAAATACAAGCAATATGGCGTTAATATGCTTACATAATTAATACTTAAACTCTTAATTCACTAAATTTAGAAATAAAGATAAATACCCGCGTATCTACCCATGGGTAGGTAAATATCGGGTATTTACCGGGTAAATACCCAGCTTTGGGTGTTTACCCGGGTAGTTACCCATCTCTATTCAGGACTGATTTTTCGCAGGCAACTCTATACCACCGTGTTCGTAATAAAATAGTCTTTATTTTGGCATAAAGTTTATTCATTAAACAGACCAGTGCAAATTACTAATATGATGTACCTGTTTAGGCCTGGCAACCCAAAAGTTATGACGGGAAAAATATAGGCAACCTAACGTTTGCATATTCTATAGGCTTCATACTTTTGATTGGTATGTCATTTGTCTATTAAACAAAACGGTGAAAAATTAAAAAATTTTTTTTTTTTTATTAATCTTATTCTGGACTGAATTTTTTTAGGCAACCCACTTGCAATATATTTATTAACATATTTAATTAAATATAAAATACTTTTCATCCATTAACCAGCTCGGTGAAGGTCGTTCTATACTGGGATCTTAGACTACTACGTGAACACTACGTATTTTAAGACCCAGTTCGAAAGGTGCGCGTCAAAAACGTGACGCCTGAGGTGCGCAACCGCGTATACGGCGCGTCAGCGTCTTTTGGACCGCGGTTTGATCGCAGCTTTATACCCTTTTCTTTTTATACCCTTCATCTGCAGAGCATCTATCTTTTTATACACTTAAAAATCCACTGCGACACGATAAATCCAATGTCAGGTCAACTTAAAAACAGAGTAATCGCCGCATTTATCTAAATTTCTCTGGCAACTCATTGTTAAAGTATCAAATAATCTCTACGTAATATGAATATGAGAAAAGACTTATTTAACAGTGACCTACAAGCATAACTTATACAGAAGTGCGAATGAAGAGCGAACGCATTCTGTGTTTACCTTGTATCTGATTATCGGGCGCCCGCAAAGGTTACTTGTCCAAGTTCAGCAATATGTTATTCTGTTACTTTTACACTATTTCGTATTCTTGCAAGGAGTGCCATTCTCGATTTCATCACTGTGCAAACTTTTTACCTTCAGATTTATGGCTTTCGATACTTAAATATACATGTAATAACTTAAATTCAGTACATTCATTATTGAATGTATAATTATTAAAAATTCTGTTCTTATTTAAATTGGATTCTGTTTCGAAACTTAATCGTTAGTTATGTTTATCTTTGGTTTGAAAACGTACCCTTGGTAAAATAAAGCCGTATGTGACTTTACGTCCAAAGTGCTTTTATTACGCGAATGTTAAAATCGTACCTACCCTTGGTAAAATAAAGCCGCATCTGCAAAATGACGACTTTTCAGGGGAAGCGTTTAAATCTTTTTGTTTCGTATAATTTACAGCATTTGTGTAACATTCGCGTAATAAAAGCACTTTTACGTAAAGTCACATACGGCTATATTTTACCAAGGGTACGAAAAATAGAATAGTTTCGTTCCGTTTTAATTAAAAAGCAAATATATAGGTACTAGATACCTACACTAAACATTCTAAATATATTCAAATAAGTAAATAAAGTCAATGGAATTAGTAAGTCAAGCTTATTAGTTACCTCTGAGGATGGAGAGTTTGATTTCATCTTGACACAGTGTGATGACTCGTTCGATCTTCTGCGGAGCTGTGGGTGGGTTCCTACATCTCGTTTCCTGTAAAACGTGCAAATTAACAATCATTCAGTTTATACATAAATGTAATACTGTTTTGTATAGTGGCGTAGCCTGGTAAGACCAGACTCTGATGCTAAACTGATAAAAAGGTTTAATAGTATGAAATATTTTCGAATGCTTGGTTTTAGATATGGTGGTCAAGCTAAAACGGGTTTGAGGGCCCTCTGAGTGTGAAGGCCCCGTTGTGCTGCACTGCCTTCAGATAGCTACGCCATGGGTTTTGTGTACGAGTATGATGGTCAAATTCGCGAGATAAGTAGATGCGATCGTAGATTAGAAAATAGGTAAACGAAACAATTGAATTCGGCCAGAATTAACAAAATTCAAACAAGTAACTGGTATTAGATTTCCGTTGGTGATTAAGCGTGACTAACTTGGTGAATAAATGTCAAGAAATCGAAATAACAAAATTTTAATGAGTGAATAATGATGTCATTGGTTACCACATGGAAACGCCTTAAAATTGAATTCCTGCAGAGCCTATTTTAATACTTTTTTCTACTCCTGCACTTTTATCTGTCTTTTACTTGGTCACGATAACACTAATTTAAGAACATACATAATATGAGTTCAGAGAAGTCTATATTCTATTCCCCTTAAAAGCACTAGTGTTTTAAAAATCGCTAAAAATACTGCTAGCAGCCACAGGCTTCTAAATCTAGGTTAAACATAGGTCAAGGAATACGCGTTCAATACTAATTTTAGGTACAATAAAAATACACAACTAGGTACCAACTTAACAGACAAATAAATTCCTGCTGTTTTTAAGAAAAACAAAACTTTCCGAACTACATTCATTGATGCCAACATAAAAAAGAAAATTGTTGTCCCCATACATCGATATAGGCCGCCGTTCGTTTAGCAACTGACAAAATACGTTTGTATTACGATTTTTGTGAATTTCTAAAAAACGATGCAAGTTAGGAAAACCGTTATATTTTTCCTGTAATATTCAGGATGATATTAATAATTGGTAATTATTACACATTTCTCTGTTCAGTAACTTCGGAGATAATAGGGGGGGAATGGTATTTTTTTGAACGTTTTTAGTCTTAAATCAAAAACTATATGTTTAAGAAAAAAATAAAAACGATATGGAATGTACCAATTAAGCCCTTTTTTATGATACCCCACTTGATATAACAGCCTTACTTTTAATTTTCACATCCCATTTCGGCCCCCTTTAAAAAAAAGTAAATAACTAAATATTTTTACTAAAAAAAACCCGACCGCGGTGCACTTTAAAAGTGCATAAAATCCGCGATTTTGTTTATTTTAACGAACTTCATACCCAGTGACACTCGCGCTATCAAGACGAATCCAATGATGTATCATTTATCAAAATCGGTTGTGCCGTTGAGTAGTTACGAGCGGACACAGGAACGGACATACATACATACAGGTCAAACACATTACCCTCCTTCGGGCTTCGCCGCAGTCGGGTAAAAACACAGAAATATATCGAGATAGAAGGAAATAGTTCGTCGATTTGTATGGCAACTCAGCGTGTAACGTTTTTCGCTTGGTGTTTGACGCCAAAAGTGCAATTTAGTGATGGAAAACATAAATTTTCCATTGGTGTTATTTGAACAATTAATTATAAGTACCATTATTATCAGATATTCAAATCTGCTAATAATATTGACGGAAACTGAAGTAAACGGCATTCAAAATAGGTCGCCGCCAGCCGCCACTTCTTTTTAGCACGCGAGGTACATGCACTTTCTCCTTCTACCTCCATATATTTCTGTGGTAAAAAAGATACAAGATTTTTTCTATGTCCAATAAGCTCAGGTTAGCGATTATTATCACTACGACAAATTTCAGATCGATAGCAGTAGTAGTTCCTGAGATAACTGGCTGTGACAAACGGACAGACAGACAGATAGAGTTGCACTATAAGGGTTCCTTTTTTACCATTTCGGTACGGAACCCTAATTATGATTACACCAAATCAATATATTAAAAAAATTACTGTGACTACACCTGCATTATTATTCTAGATAGTGAGTGTTATTTTCGAAGGTTGTTTTAAAGAGCTATTTGCTAATCTAGTGACATTAACCTATTCCAGTAAATCTTGTAAATGGGTCAATTGAAGAAAAAAATGTACCTATTCCTTTTTTTGTCTGATCATGGTATGTCTTAAGTATATACCATTTTACTCAGAATCATATACCTCTAGGGGAAAATAGTGAAGAAACTGATAATTTTTTTGCTATCAGTTTCGTTTTCCCCTATATTTAGTTTGGGCGAAACGAAACTGAAATTCAATATTTGTACGGAAGTTTTGGACATGGGGGACCATCTGGTTGCATAACAACTATTGTCATATTATTAATTGTCATAACAGTTTAAGCATAAAGTTGATGCTCATATTTTTTTTTTGGCATAAATTGTCCTATGGCATAATTGTTCCGTGTCATAATTATACGGAGTCATAATTGGTTTAACCATAATGTAAATTGTCATACATTTATTTAGTCATAATATTGATGATTATAAGTCGTTTTTGCAATAATTGTAAATTTCATACGTTTATTAAGCCATAACATGGATGATTATAAGTGGTTTTAGTAATAATTGTAAATTTCATACATTTATCAAGCCATAATATTGATGATTATAACAATCGTATTGCATAAATTCTGATAATGGACTTGCGATGGTTCTTCAAAAAAGAAACGATTTATATTATTGAAGTATTTTTAATTTCTACTCATTACACAATATTAGTGACCTCACACAGAACCAAATTGCTGCCAGAAAAGTAGGTTAGGTTAGGTTAGAACTGTTATCTCACACATAACCGAATCGCTGCCAGAAAAGTAGGTTAGGTTAGAATTGTTATCTCACACATAACCGAATCGCTACCAGTAAAGTAGGTTAGGTTAGGTTAGAACTGTTATCTCACACATAACCGAATCGCTGCCAGAAAAGTAGAATAGGTTAGGTTAGAACTGTTATCTCACACATAACCGAATCGCTGCCAGAAAAGTAGAATAGGTTAGGTTAGAACTGTTATCTCACACATAACCGAATCGCTGCCAGAAAAGTAGGTTAGGTTAGGTTAGAACTGTGACCTCACACAAAACCAAATCGCTGCCAGAAAAGTAGGTTAGGTTAGGTTAGAACCGTGCCCTCACCCAGAACCAAATCGCTGCCAGAAAAGTAGGTTAGGTTAGGTTAGAACTGTGACCTCACACAGAACCGCATCGCTGCCAGAAAAGTATATTTGGTTAGAACTGTGACGCAGCATATAAGAGAACTTTTAAAAAAACTTTTAAAATTAGGCTTATGCGTTTAGCAATTTATGCTTTTACTTAGTATGGTTAAAGTGTCGTATGAGCAACCTATTTATGCGTTTAGCATTTTATGCATTTACTTAGTATGGTTAAAGTGTTGTATGAGCAATCCATGTATGCCCATTATAAAGTATGCTTGAATAAATGTATGCTTATCAACTATATGCCCATTACACAGTATGTCCATAAACATTATGATTAAAATCGTTATGCGCATAAATGTATGACTATTTACAGTTATGCGTAATGATCAGTATGACGAATCCTCGTATGCGTATCAAAAATATGACCTTAAACTTTATGCAACCCGACCCCTACCCTTTGGACATATTGGACAGCTTTTTTTATTTCATAAATGAATAGTGCTCATGGTTCTGATATAAGACGCACCATGATCAGACAAAAAAGTAAAAGGTACATTTTTTCTGCAATTGACCCAAATATGCAAAAATAAACCTTGAACTATCCAGTATTTAGGCGACATTTTATCAACTCCGTGAATAACGTGTTAGACTAATTAGTAGCCTTGTTAACCTTGTTACGTCACTGATCGATATTCCTATGTGATAGCGTCTACCTATGCTTATTTAAAGTAAGTTTCTTAATCAAATATTATCATTCGAGTTATTTTGTTAATAGACTTGAGAAAAAAATCGCACTTTGACTGTATTTATTTTTTGCATGTGTGTGTTATGTTATTCGCTAATTGTGAACATATTTCAAAAAGATTTTTTTTCATTTTGTTTGGGTACTAGAACACTTCCGCATGTAAAATTTATGAAGGAAGTAACTGGTAGGTATGTGTATTCTTTGTGATTACGATGTAATCTACCGGCATGGGAGATTGGGCAGGCCGCGACAATGACCACCTGCCTGTCCATTGTCTTCTACTCGCTAGAACTACAAAAACAATAGGTATTAAGTAATACACGAGTTTGTGTTTATACTTCAGACTACCTAGATATCATAGAGAACCTTTCGATGCAGAGTTTATATTCCATGATGTCAATTCCCTTTGTTTTCTCTTCGCACAAAATTCGGTAAAAGCAAAGTGTTCTTCTTTCTGAAATTTATTTAGGCATTTTATTCATGTGGTGTGTGGTCTTGAGCTAAGTTAAGGAAAGAGATTCGCTATATTCAGTCAAACTATTTACGATTATTTTTTATGCACTTTTGAACTGACGTTCGGTTAATGTTTTGGTTTTTATAACACACCATTAAAATTTGTTTGTTTTTAATCACACATGAAAATCTTAAAGGGCGCATAGGTAGTTAAGCCATGTCTATAACATGTCCATAGCTAGGAGTTATACGCTAACTGGCACTCCTTTGGGTAACCTCTAAATTACCCGGCTAGCTGAAATCGCAAACACTCAGCTGCCAAAGTGCCAACCCAGTTGCCACAGGCACTCCAAGAGTCAAGAATGTGTACCGGTGTCGCAACCCCGCATGCACTGACCTAGACCCGCCATAACCAATATGGTATTGCTAAAACGATTAAAAGAGGACTGCTCGGAATACTAAATGAAAACGTTGATTGCCGAACGTAGTTTTTACATGTTCTTTCTTATTAAAACTCGTTTGTTAATAGGTAATTTTTGCGCAATTTTAACGTTTCTTTTTCTGCTAGGCTCAGAAAGGCTGTCACTCTAAACTAAAGTATACTTAGGTTGAAGAATGTACAAACTCAATTGAAATTGCTAAAGACTGGAATATTGATTTACTTCTCCAATTGCTATACACATATGTACATCTAAGAAACGATTTACACAGTTTCAGGATAACTTCGGAGATAATGTGTATATTGTATTTTTTTAACGTTTTTCGGTATAAATCATATACTTTCGGCTCCCTTTAAAAAAAGGAAAAAACGTAATATAGGTTTCGTATTTTAAATTTCAAATCGATAACAGCAGTAGTTCCCGAGATATCTGGCTGTGACAGAGACGGAGAGACAGACATAGTCGCACCATAAGGGTTCCTTTTTTACCATTATGGTACGGAACCCTAAAAATCGATGAATGCAGTATTACTTACTTTTAAAAATAAAATAATGTTTCGACTAAGATAACTATTCTATGTAAATAGGTACATTCATTACAGTACCTACCAGTGGCGTGGCTTAAAAGATATCCTTGGGAAAGCCGGTGCAGATTTGGCCAACATTTTTCTTAAGAGCTGTAGAATAAGGTGCTCAAATGCCTGATATTAGGCAAACCGGTAGGAATCGAGCTCTTTGGACGCCACGCCACTGGTACCTTACCTACTTGCCTTTCATGTCACATAGTCGTGGGACGTCCTATAGAGGCGCACTTGTTTGGTTGAACATGGGTTCAGACTTGACTTAGATTCACACAGGAACTTCTTCTTGATACAATTCTACAATCTGAAAGTTTTCTTGTGGTTTACTTTCCCCTATCTAGGGCCTTGTCGATATCGTGGGTTGAGTTGAGTGAAAGCAGGTGGGATCGTGTTAATGAACATAGAACAGAACAGTTACAATCCTTAGCAGACATAGATACCTACTTTTCCCGAAAATGCAATGTTATTTGAGGCACAATTATAGGTAAGTGGTGATGATCATAATAAACTGATTCGCTGAAAGCACGAGCCTTCTTTAATTTACCCAATTACTAGCAAACATAGACTTGTAACGTGTGTCAACCACTTACGTAATCGGTTAACGTACTAAACGGCTTCCCAGCTCTCTGGAAAGGTGAAACAAGTACTTATAAAGATGTGGAAAGTCCTCGGAGGATTGTGATGTTGCTAAATGTAAACGGGTTAGGTTACCTACGAGCTGTTTCAAAATTATGACTTACAGTTCAGGTTTGTACGTTTGAGGCATTTTACTACAGCAGCATTTCAATCGCTCTGTTGTGGAAATCCCGCGAAATTTGCCAGAAATTTTTGATTACGGACTAGAAGGTTCAGTGGTAGAATGCTCGCCTGCCACGCGGGCAGCCCGGGTTCGATTCCCGGCCGATGCATTATATAGAAGTATGAGGCGTTTGCAAAACAAACTGCCCTGCTAATCCTCAGTCTCAAAATGGTGTGATGATTGAAGTCTTGCCGGAGGTTGAAAGATTTAAGCAGTTCTTGAAAACGTTATGTCGTGTGTAAATGTTTTCCATCAATAATGTTCTCCACTCCATACACTTGAACGGTAATACAAATCTATGAACACTCTACTATAGCTTGGCAACTTCGTTGGTGACACTCACATGTGTGCTTTTTGTTATGTGCAGCCGTAACTACTCACACAAGTTACCGCCAACACGAACGACGACCGACGGAAGCAGCCTCCGGAGGCCCCCGTTTGTGTTGGCGGTAACTTGTGTGAGTAGTTACGGCTGCACATAACAAAAATCACATATGTGAGTGTCACCAACGAAGTTGCCAAGCTATAAGCACTTTAGCGCATATTATATTATAAATCTGTTAACAATTATTTCACGTTATACTATTTTATTTAGCCATTATTCATGCATTTATGCATTATTCAAATGATAAAAAGTACACTGTATATCTCTCTAAGGATGTTTCTAAATTTATTTAGTCGTTAAGAGAGTTTTAACTTCGGTGTGATCCGCTCATGTTATACATATATACTCGTAAGTTTGAAATTATAGTTTCCTTATCTGTCCTTAAAGTGTATCGCAAAGTTAGAGTAAGCAAATTGTATTGACCTAAGCCTGGTGACGAGATAATTTGTGGAATTGACTCACCAGGGGCAGAGTGGGTGCAGCCTTGCTGGACTTACATGGGCATGTGTAGGCGAAGTGGCCGCGTACGATTAAAATGTTAAAAAAAAATAAAATGTTGAAACGAACCATGTCATGCACTCTTAGATGAAACTTATGCTCATCAGTTACGGTTGGTTTAATTGCTTAAAATCCTTCTATAAGCTAAGTTTTATTATATACTAAAAGGAAATAATGTATAAACAACTGAATAGAGATATAGAGCCTATCTATTTTTTACGAAATTAACCCTAAGCGAATCTTATACTTAATGAAATCTTACGTAAACGCTTCCCGCGTTACATCAGGGATCAGCAACATTTTCGCCCACAGTGAAATTGTTCTTTACGTCTGGTTACCCACTATTAATTGATTACCTAGTTCGCGCGTTACCACAAAATTATAGGCCTGTAGCATCGCTGAAGCGCGAAAATTGTGCAACTTTGTAGACATCGTTTTGAAATTATTGTTAGCAATAACAAACGATATTTATTGTTTGCATACCTTATTGTTTTATAAAGCGTAACTAGTGTTGCGTAATGAGTCATTTTCAAAAAAATTGTACATAGTTAAGGGCCTAATAAAAACAAAATCACGATCGCTTCCTCTGTGTTACGAAAGTTAGGCATACAAACTATATGGGTAACTTTCGTAACACAGAGGAATAAATTAAGTTTTGTTTTCATTAAATCCCTTAATTGTGTACATTTTTTTTGAAAATAACTCTAATGTATTCTAACTTAATATTATACTGGTAGCTTGCTGCGGCTTCGCACACGTTTAACATTAATTGATTTTTCGCGGGACAGTATTTTTCTAGGGGTAAAAAGAGGTAATATTAATTTTTACCCATAAAGTTTGAAAAATTATATGACATAATGTGTGAGATGTAACATACCAACAATAATTAGTTTTTGTTTTCATGCTGACAGACACTGACATTAAAAAAATAATTTCTTAATTAGATATAAATCGCACTCTAAGATTATAGTGACAAGTACATATAAACGTATCAAACAACCATTGAAGGTTTTTAACGCTTTGTGCCAGATTCGCATAATGTCAGATTCGCATAATGCCAGATTTTGAGATTCGCAGTATACCAGATTCGCAGAATGCCAGATTCGCCCAATGCCAGATTTCAGATTCGCGGAACGCCAGATTCGTAGAAAACCAGATTCGCACAATGCCAGTTTTTTTTTCACATAATATTAATAGAGAGAGAGTAAGAGTAATTAGAGTTCCGTACCTCAAAAGGTACAGAACCATTATCGGATTACTTTGGATTGCAGGGGCAGTAGGGATCCGAATCCAGAATTTATTTTTTCAGTTGCTACTTTAATTGGGCTCAGGGTGCTCTTAAAGTAATTTTATTATATTTCTTCTTCTTTCAGCAACACTAAGTAGCCAAATAATAAATTACTATAAAAAAAATCACTGCCGAAGTTGATGTTCAAAGCCAGTGGATTTTAGTCTGAATTTTAATTCGTATTTATGTGGGATTAGACAAAATAAGTAGAAAAATGGTAAATAATGCTGACAAGAAACGAATCTGGCATTGAGCCAATCTGGCAATCGGCGAATCTGACGTCCTGCGAATCTGGCATTCTATGAATCTGACATCTGGCATCGTGCGGATCTGGCATTCTGCGAATCTGGTATACTGCGATTCTCAAAATCTGACATTATGCGAATCTGGGGTTTTTCGAATCTGGCACAAAGCGTCAAAACCATTTTTTTTTTATTTAACTTATTGACAATGTAAAATATGACACTTAATATAGTTTTTAGATTGAACTAGATATGAATGTTCAAACAGTTATCTATGTCTAATATGCATTTAAGTTAATAGTTTTTTCGTTATAAGAAACAAATCATATCTCTCACTTATTAAAACAGAGAAAAAGAAAATGCAAACTAGGAAAAAATAAAACGTCATTTAACCTGCCAGATCTAAATACGAGCACACGTCGCATTACTGTAATTAGCATACGGCATACGCCAAACGCACCGCGACGAATCGCGCTCACTTTCTCTCGAGTTCGTTTCCACGCACCAATTGTTGGGTACATCTGACTTTGCGTTTGCAGTACTGGTTATCGGCAATTGCGTAAAACTTGTACGATGTGTACGGCTATATTTAGAGCATCGAATGATAAGCTTGCGCTGCTTAATATAGGAAGTGGTTCCGTTCACAACAACTTACAACAGTGACTGATTCTACATGAAACTGACAAGTTTTTGAGTTGCCTAAAGGTACGAATTTGCCGTCTGTCAATAATACGTAGGTACCGTAAACTAGGGTTAATTTGATCCACGTGGTACCCTTGTTTTTGAATGAGTTCATAATGTATTTTTACTATTTTTATTGAGGATGTCAATTCTGATAATAATATAAACGCGTTAAAAACAAACTACATCACATACACCGTTTAAAAATTAATGGTAACATTAATATGTTACCTTGTAGATCAAAGTAATTGCCAGATTACTGTAATAACGATTTTCAATTGCATTCTTCATGAAAATAGCTTATTGACAACTAATAAATGGAACCTTGGTGTTTTGTTTGAGTCTGTAACAATATTCCATAATGTTAGGAATTTACCAAATTGGTTAAGTTTTTGTTTGCAGAACTCTTTAGGAACTCTGAAGATGACCGACCAGCATTCAGTTCGGTTCCTAATTTCACTGCTAGTCAAGAGTCGCGTCTGTACCTTACTAATTTAAGTACTACTAGTTAGTTCTTGACTGGCACGTACCAATTGATTAATTGCCTATTAATAATAATAACGCTAACCCCTATAATGGAAAGTAATTTTGCTGCAAGTAGAAGTAAATAGTAGAGTCTAGATTATCTACTAGCTGGATTACCTACTTACTGTCTAATCGATGTAAGTAACCAAAATTATCTATTAATCAATCCAAATAAGTATTAAGTTTCACCAAGTCACTGTTTCAGTGAAATAATGTCCATTAGGCAGGTATAATAAAATAATACTTTACACAATTATGCCGAGTAAGTATCGTTAAAAAAGTGACATTGGATTTCTGAACTATAAAAAGTATAAAAACATTCATTTGACGTAAAAAAGGAATAAAAAGTGCTAACCGACAAGACAACCTTCCCGTATTTACGCTTGCATGACATAAGTTTTTATTTTAAACGGATACTTATTGAGTTTATCGATTTTTATTCAATTCACTGGACTGAACTTATTACTTTATTAATATTTGTGATTTTGTATATATTTTAATTCGGTGTAATTAAGCCCACGAGTACACATGAGCACAATGATGCCGCCTGATGAACAACAGCAGGTGTGGCCTAGAGGAAACGCAAAATTGACGCACCTATTGGATTTGTAATTTTTACTTCCTAAAAGTGGATTCATATTCATACCTAGATAGTTATCTAAGTAGGTACCTAACTATATAGCTTTCTAGTCTATTTTCTACCCGCCGTGGGTATGCACCAGCATGCGTCACAATTAAGCTTATAAATGGTCTCACTTTCAAGGTCGCACACTAGAAACTGGTATAGAAACTAGAGCAGTTTTCTATACGCCAAACAAAGGCCTCAGGTCTTGTTAAAGAACCAGCTATGGAGTTAATCCAGGTTTTCATTACAATAACTAAAATCCATGATTTTGATTAATTAAATTAACCATAAATAATACAACATTTTTTTATTAATTTTAACAACATTAAGTTTCAAAACTATTTATATACCTAACCACAAAATTAATTTTAACTTAATGGCTAATGTAGATTTGTTTATTTCCTAACGTTACTTTTTAAAATTACTTACACTTTCAGCCGAAATAGCGCTGTCACTCAGCGAAATACCGAACACGCAGAAACAGCAGATAAGCGCACTGATTTTGCGAACCATTTTAAATGCACTACACACACTACAAATGAAAGAAAACGGCCACCTTTTGTCTATCGTCTTTCAAATTTCTTTTTAATTTTTGTTTTTTTTTTTTTGCGAGACAAAGACACGTGCGGCGAAAGGTGCGCGACCGACCGCGGTATGGAACGCAACTCGATATGCGCGGATTTTTGAAAGGCGCGCGTAGGAGGGTTTCCCGCGGATTTCGTATGCCTACGTTCCTTTACACGTAGCAAGCGTTTACGCGAAAGGTAAATATAGTTTGGTATTTTTATCTAGGATCAAGTTTGATATTTAGTGCGTTAAGAGGACGCAATATTCTCGCTGCTCCATAAAAAATGTAGTAAGTATGATTCTTATTTTAAAACCACATGCTAGATTAATTGGGTACTAACTATGTCCGTAAACTGGAATATCTATGTTTGTAATGAGTTTACGATGTGCTTTTGCTGAGCGATACCTAAGTAAGAAGGCTGTAATTATTTACATAAGTCACAAGTAACATAGATATTCATGTTTGTAATGAGTTTACAATGTGCTATTGCTTAGCGATTGTTAACAAAAGATATAGCAATTACCTATACGTTTTATATGAAATAAGTTGGATTGCGCAATATTTTTATTTTGTTACAATAAACAAATTATAAATATAGTAATGCCTTATTTTTAAAATGACTAGTGATTATATATTTAAACTAAAAGATTGACAATATTGACATATATACATATTTGGCTGAGGAAAAACGCTGCAAATCCAAAATATTCTTGACCAGCAATCCTCCCATAGACGACGGGCCGGGTTGAATATCTTAAATTTAATAGTACATTACTACTGCAGAGGCGGGGAAGTAAGGGGTTGCCGGCTGAGTACATATAGATGGCCGAGCGAAAGCGAGGTCAGACATAAGCCAGATAGTTACGAGGCTGGCAAACCCTTTTCACGCCGAGGTATGTATAGTGCTTTTCTCAAATGTGCAATGAAATAAATTAAAAACATTCCAATAAATCAAACTTAATATTCTAGAGACACTAAAAGCAAAGTAGAATCACAGAATGATTTTTTTTCAATTTCTTTTCCAAAAACTGTTTCAGTAAGTACCTACACATTAATATCACGAATATTTAGATGAAATATTTTAAAAGTGTATTCGTGTAGTTAAATTTGCAATTTAAAATTATTGGAAATTGTTTATAATGTGTTATTTGTTATGTTCATATCGATTTTATATAAATAAAACTGCAAAATACAACCAACGTTTATTGTTTTTTTAATGCCTGATAGCCGTAATGCTGTGTCACACATAAATGTGGAATGGAAATAAAAAAGAAACATCTTGCAGGCCTAGACCGGCAATATTGTATCAAATTCCATTACAGGCCTCTTCTCTAGCCGCACTGGAAATGAGATACCTACTTTCGGCCTATTATAAGCATGTACCTAATGTCAATATTTCATCGCATGTTTGAGAAAATAATATTACTACCGAGCAGCCGGAATAAGCATATCTCTTTCTAACACTTCCACAGTGGGTGTAAAGAAAAAGACAGAAAATCCGAAAAATATGAAATTGGAATTCCTATAAATTAATATTTAATTGGGTTTATATTGCTGCTCATTAAGTGCACAGAATTAATTTCGCTGTACAGTCGACGACCCACATATGAGTGTAATGTACTAGTGTTCATTTATGTTGCCAAATGTCGCTGTTCCGGTTCAGACTGTAATTCCAAAATATTGTCATAATGGCCTTTGCACCTGGCTTTTACATACGGTGTGCTAGTGCTAGTGCTAGGCAGCAGGTGCAAACTTTATCAAGTAAAAGCTGGGGTACATATCAGAATACCGAAGTTCAAAATACCTAATTCATAATGCCTAAGGACGGAAGGCCGAAAATTAAAATGTCGAATGTTTATTTGACCGAAAGCTTAAAATCCCGAAATAACGTTTGACCGAAAGGATGAAATCCCGAATACTGTAATCCCGAAAACTGTAATCCCGGAGACTATAATCCCGAAAATTGTAATGCCGAAGACTGTAATCCCTAAAACTATAATGCCGAAGATTATAATCCCGAAAATTGTAATGCCGAAAACTGTGACCTAACCGAAGCTGCCAACCCCGACTCCACGTGGTCTTGTCTGCCCTACCCCTAGAGTGTATATAAAAGGCGCGGAGGGAGGGCAGCCCCCGCCCACTGTAAGAAAGTGCGGGCACCAAGTGAGCGAGGGTCTGCGGGGTAGGGGCGTTTGTCCTCCCGTGGACGGCTGCGGGGTAGGGTCGTTTGTCCTCCCGTGGCGGCTAGGGAGGGACCGGGACACCGTGTGTCTGGTGCCGGTCCCTGCTTCCCCGGGGGACGGCCATTTGGTCGGGGGGGAGCTGGTGAGGGAAGGCACACTGGCCATGCTACAGTGTGCCTTTTTCGGAGAGGGTCCGCCCTAGGGCGGAGGTGCTGGTGATGTCATGGTGGCTTGATAGCGATCCCACGGCATCACCGTGAAGGCACAGGTTGGTAGCATCCCTGGGTTTTAGTGGGTAGGCCAATCCCTTCAGGTGCGGAGAGCCCCACACAACCAATACGTAACATCTGGCTGTCACCCCCGATGGCCTTAGGTTACGTGTTAGTGGCTTAGGTATTTAAAACATAAGGTATTTCGATTTTAGGGATTTTAAACGAAGGTTATTTTACGTTAGTTTTTTTTTTAATTTTAGACATTCTGATATGTACCCAAGAACTGAATGGCGAAGAGTATTCTGTGTCCTCTTAATATCGAACCATAACATGCAACAATTTTTTGTATTGCGCGCCGACCATTTTGATATTACAATGTGTCGGTGCCACATGTCATATCTAGCGTAATAGGTACCCCTACAAAATACAGACGACAATCTTCATCTTCGTCTAAATACCTATTAGGTACGTAAAATGTTATCAAGGCATAATAAGATAGACTTGTTATCTTTAACTCTAGGGCAAATAAACTCGTTAATATACTTACTTTTATGTAGATACCTACGTTTATTTACTATCAGTGGCTGTGCAAACTGACAATAAGTAGCGATTCGTCTTGTTGGCTAGTTGTTTATCGTCTGCATCAGGTGGCACACGTACACCTTGTTGAATAAGTCATGGTTTCGTGGGAAAACGATGGAGCTATACAAAGATTCAGGGAATATTTGAGAATACCCAGCGTGCACCCGGACGTAGACTACGGTAAGAAAACAGTCACATATTACATAAAAAAACAGGCCAAGTGCGAGTCGGACTCACCCACCTACGCGTTCCGTACAGATTTATAAATTTTGATTCCCTTAATGAAATAATTTTTTGTACTACTTTTTTATGATTTAATTAAAAATGTATAATTTTCAGATTTTTCCCTGTACTTGTAGTATAAGACGGTATTACATGCCAAATTTCGTAGTTCTCTAGGTCAACAGAAAGAACACTTTGAATTTTGGTTTCCTTGAGAGTGTCGAAATTTACGTTTTTTGCGGCATAAACGGCTGTATCTTTTTTCCACGTTAACTTAGAAGCTTGATTTTTTTCACTACTTCAGGGGTCTGTAGACCTGAGTATATAGGTATGGTTTAAATTTCAACTCGATACCTCCACGCGTTTCCGAGAAAAAGGGTCTTGACAGACGGACAGACAGCAAAGTGATCTTGTAAGGTTTCCGTTTTTTCCTTTTGAGGTACGGACCCTTAAAAATTATTATTTACATAAGCCACAAGAAAAGGCGATAGCACCTGTGCTGTGGGTGCTGTGCATTGTTCATGTCACCATGCAGTCATTACAAGCAATTCACATGATCCAGTCTTCAATAAATGGCTCTTTATATTTCTCGCTACATACCGGGCATCTTCAAGTTTTATTAAGTAAATTTTACTTTGGTGTTGCTTTCTAAAAAGTTTTTTTGGCAGTCTTTAGGCTAAGCAATATTCTTGCAGCCTCCAGTCAAGACCGAGGCGCAGACACTACTGGTGCATTCTTACGGATTCATAAAACTTTGCTTGTACGTTCGTTAACGGCGCTCACACATACAATCCGCGCGATGTACCTGCATATTGTAGAAAAAAAAACCACTGTTAAACTGTGACTCGGGCAGTTATATTTACATGAGGATTATTCTGCAGATGAGTGTGTGGAGTTCCTCAGGAGGCAAGCCAGCGAGCTTCAGCTCCCGGTCCGTGTTTACGAGCTGGTGCCGAGGAAGCCCGTCGTGGTGATCACGTGGGAGGGGTCGCAGCCGCACCTGCCGTCCATACTGCTCAACTCCCATATGGACGTAGTGCCTGTTTATGAGGTAAAACGATATTAAACAGCGAAATTTGAAGAATTCATGCCCGATGTGCAAACCCGAAGTCTACTATAGATATTGTATCCTACCCAGGAGATTCGTTAGTGGACCTCCTAAATAAAAAAAAAGTGTCATCATGTATTAACATTATCATTACACTGTCATATTTTACACTTACATTTCATTTTCTAGGAGTTCTGGACTTACCCACCGTTCGAAGCCAAAATCTCCGACGACGGCTACATCTACGCCCGCGGCACACAGGATATGAAGAGCGTCGGCATGTTCCATTTGGAAGCCGTGCGGAGACTGAAGGGCGCTGGTGCCAGCTTGAGGAGAACCGTCCACGTATGCTTCGTCCCTGGTTAGTTAAAAAAAACAAGACAGAATTGGTACATGATATTCTTGGACAAATGTCACCGATTTTGGCATATCATAAAGTGATTCGATTGAGAGCTGTGATATCAATGCTATTAGTGTCATTCTTAAAAAATGATGTCCGTAGTTAGGGCTTTATAAAACAACCTCTTATCAGGGTGGTCTGGCTAGCGACCTGGTTCGACCCCAGGGAACGCCACGGTCAACCACCCGGTCCGACAATCGCTACGCCCATGATGGGTTGCGAGTTTGTCAGTTACAAAAAAAGAAAAATTTTTCTTTGTTTAACGAAAGTTAACTATATAAATTGTATGGTAAGTAAGTTTCGTTACACAAAGGAACAAGATTAAGAGGTTGTTTTATAAAGCCTTAACTACGGACATCATTTTTTGAGAATGACCCATTATAAACTAGGATTAAATGAACGGTGTTATGCAATATCGCATCAAGTGCTACAAGAATCTTATGTACAGCCCAGTGTCAACCCAGTGTATAGTGCGTGCAGCTAATAAATTGTTTTGAGCCACACCTAGCCATAAAGTGGCTTTTTCCGCAAGCTGCGCGTACGGAAAAAGCCGCTTTCTGGCCAAGTCTAGACATAAAATGATGTACACAACACGGGAGGTAATAAAGAAAGCCCTCGATCGCACATTTACGTCCCTCTCCTGCGGCTCGGGCCTCAAACATCCTCGATTTCGGCCTTTCTTTATTTTACCACCCTAGTTTTGTAATGTACTCATACTATTGTTGTAGATGAAGAAATTGGCGGAGAATACGGAATGAAATTGTTTGCCGAGTCCGAAGAGTTCAAAGTCTTAAATGTGGGTTTCGGGCTTGACGAAAGTGGCCCAGCTGTTAGCACCAAGCAAATTATGGCCTTCAACGGAGAAAGGACTAATCGACGTAAGCTAATCGGTTCTGAACCTTCAGTATGAAACAGCTCTGTCTTCATGTTTGTCCATTACTTCCAGTATTTTTATATTAACCCCCATAGAATCTCATTACAAAATATACGCATCAAATAATTAGATAAACTTATATATACAAATTAATTACAGTGATCACTGTAGCTGGACCGAGCATGAAGTTTCAGGTGCACTTTTCACGATCTATGATTTTGATTTGGACACGTTATTCTCATTAAAACAAGGACTTGAGAAATCGTCTAAGTACCTTGGGATCTTGATAGCGCGCAGTTTGCTATGTAGCAACAGAGGTATCTGGATTGGTCTATGTACGAGCGTAGTCTAGATGTTAATCCACTTCTGTGAAAGGAGGCTAAGAGACGATTATGTTAAATGACATAATTATTCATATTGCATAGTAAATGCTAGGTACTTACCCCGCTCGGCTGTCGCGTTCTACTAGTTAGCAAAAAATGAAAAATCGCTAAAAAAAGCTGGGACAGCTCTTATTTAGAAAAAAAGGTTTTTTTCTAGACTAAAAGGAGGGATAAAAGTGGTATTTAAATATCTATTCAAGGATTTAAGTATTGTTCTTTTTTATATTCTGTTATTAAGTATATTGAATTTGAAGACTTTTGAAGATCGCACACTCACACATCACACACCGTCTGTATTAGCTTATCACAAGTTTTCCTTTTTACTTCTTGCCGTATACTTATGTATATATTTTAGCCCACAGAAATACCTACATCGAGATACAAGGAAACAGTTTGTCCGTTTGTGTGGAAACTAAGCGTGTAACGTTTTTCGCAAGGCGTTTGACGCCAAAAGCGTACCTAATTTAGTTTTGGAAAACATATTTTTTCCATTTCATTTGGTGGTATTTGATGAATTATTATCAGATTTGACAATCTGATAATACTTAATATTGACGGAAACTGAAATTGACGGCGTACAAAGTAGTTCGTTGCCATTTCTTTTTAGCACGCGAGTAACATACACTTTTTCCTTCTACCTCGTTTAGCCCCTTACAGCTATCAATCAGGAAGCAACTTATACTTAAGTGTTCCTGTGAATAATTATTACCTAATAAAACACTATGGTACTGTACTTACTTAAAAAGTAAGTACAAAGGAAAGTTTCCAGTTGTGTAATGTTGCAGAGCTGAAAGTGACCTGCAGAGGCAAACCCGGACATGGTTCATTACTCTTGCCTAATACTGCAGGCGAAAAGGTAAACAAATATTTTCTAACAGTAAATAAACAAATACACATATACATATAATGTATTAACTGAAGATTGAACTCTAACTAATTAGACTAAACTGAATACTCAATATAGTTGAAGACAAGGACCTTAAAATAAATAGCCGGACGGCGCCTGGCCAACAGAGAACTGAAGCCATTTCTAATAAGCCAGCTGTTTGTACTTACGAGCCGCACGCACACATCAACTAGTTTTTTCCTATTGCGAGCAGCAGGCATACATAGGTAGCCGGCGGACTAGACATGCTTCAGTCCTTGTTAGCGAGGATCCGTCCGGCTATTTATTTTAAGGTCCTTGCTTGAAGAAAAATAATTTGCACTGATTCGTCTTAGGGCCTTATCACACTTGCGATGCGATTTGCGGGCAAGTTTCTATACAAAACCAGTCGCGGCGAGCGACATTTGTATGGAACTTCGCTTCTAACTCGCCCGCAGCTCGCTCGCAAATCGCTAGTGTGATAGGGCTCTTAGTCTTGACTACAATAGAATAAAAATCTTGTAAAAAGAGCGACCCATTTCGACAACGCACGTGCCATTCGTAGGTATACTGCAAACAACTGGTACTTAATGATACTTTTGTGTTCCTGGAATACTATAGAAACATTGGAAAAAATAAAATCACAAGTTGATTGATATAAATAAGTAATTTTATACATACACTTACATTCTCCCTTTTTTACCCGACTGCGGCGAAGCCCAAAGGAGGGTTATGTGTTTGACCTTATGTATGTATGTTTGTAAGTATGTATGTATGTATGTCCGTTCCTATGTCCGCTCGTAACTACTCAACGGCACAGCCGATTTTGATAAATGATACATCATTAGATTCGTCTTGATGGTGCGAGTGTCACTGGGTATCAAGTTCAAAAGTAAAATAAACAAAATGGCGGATTTTATGCAGTTTCAAAATGCACCGTGGTTGGGTTTTTTTTTAATAAAAATGTGGTTATTATCATAACACTTTAAATGCACTCGAGACTGACTTAGTGAGAAAAATATCGTTAATAAGTATAAAATAAGTACCCACAAAATTAAAAACAATAATGAGGCGACAATAAACAATTTCAAATTTTAATTTGGTAAACATCTGCACTCGGTAACCGTAAGTCTGGTGATTATTTAGTCGAAGTACCTTCATTAGTAAAACAGATGTTAATGGTTTTATTACCGGATTGGAAAAGAAAAGTTAAGCCGTTCCAGGCAATAATATTCATCGGTGCAAATAATATTTCTTCAACAATAACTCATATGATATAACCTATATAATTAAAATCCTTGTTATAGTTTCATTACGTGGTGGACAAATTTATGAAATACCGTGAAGAAGAGAAGAAAAAACAAGATAAAGGCGCGTGGGTTGGCGACCTAGTGACAATAAATTTAACACAGATCGAGGTAATTTTATATAATTTATTACAACCTATAAAGTTTTATTATTACCAGGTAATTGAAACTGGTAGAAGGCAATTATAGTATACGGAGTCCCCTCGGAAATCTAGAATAACCACATAAAATGTAATGGAACTACTTTCCAAGACTCATTTTATTAGCATTTACTTTTTACATAAACATAAAGAGGGTTAAGAATTATCAAAATTGAAGTAATGTGTCGCTCGGTTTTCATAATAACAAAATAGTACATTACACAACTAGGTTGGTAATACAAACAAAGGCCGAGATCGCAGAAGTTTGCGCCCGAGCTGCAAGCGAGTGACGTAAATATGCGATCTCGGCCTTTCTTTGTTTTACCAGCCTTGTTGTGTAATGTACTAATAAGAATTACCATAATTGATGAAACAATATTAATTACATACATTTTGGTTGAATGCGATTTATTTTATAGGTTGGTATTTTATGTGCGTGAAATAAAATGAGAAGTCTCTAAGAACCAAAAATATATTATAAATATAAAGCCGGTTTCGAATGGTACTAATAGATGCCGATGACCATAAACCGCCGACTGCATGTTTTTTTTTTCTGATTTTTTGGGACTTGTCATGCTGCTTCGGGCAGGTAAAGGTGTGGTAAGGCTGTGAAATGAAACAATCAACTATTAGGTTTGGGATACTATTGAAAGACACATTTAACGATACAAATATATATGATGTTTATTCATTTTTGTATATTCCAACATATACCACATTTTGAAACGTTTCAGCTATATACATTTAGATATATTAAAAGTGTTAACACGTCTTTCGTTTGTGCGGAGCTGGAGTATCCAGCAAGTTAAAGCACCTTAATTAGGTACGAATTCCATACCTTTAGCGCCTGCTTGCATCGAATGCATGACGATTGAAAACCTGCTACGAATACCAATACTTATTATAATTATAAAATTGCAACAGGCGCTTTACAAATAATACAACGTAGCTACCCGAGTAACACAAACATTAATAAGAGCTTATAAGACCATATAACGCTCAAACAGGGGGTATAAGCTCTTATATTCTTTCTTAGGTAACCTGCATGCAAAAAAAATCATTCGAATGCCTTAAAAGGGCACCACATAGAGATACCTGTTCCTTAGAATATAACACCATGCAATTTTATATGTATTTACCTATGTTGGACAAATAAATATTTGATATTTGAGTTTATGTGCTATTAAGGTAGCTCTATTCATACATAGATGTGGTTAATCTGGCCATGGCATCTGGTATATTTTCCTATTCACTGCTAATTTCGAGGCTTTTCGGAAGTCGTTGGTCAAAAGATTATAAGCACCTTGAAATATTTATCGAGAAAACTCACTCACGCTCATATATTTTAGTATGATTTTATTTTAATACACCAGATCATGCATGGCCGAATTTTATCGTGTAGGTACAGTCTTTAGGTAGACATAACATGGTCTAATTCGTAGATACATATTACTGGTGACATTACCTAGCAGTGGCGTGGCGTCCAAAGAACTCGATTCCTACCGGCTTGCCTAATATCAGGCATTTGACCACCTTATTCTACAGTTCTTAAGGAAAATGTACGTCAAATCTGCGCCGGCTTGCCCAAGGATGCCTGCTTACGCCACGCCACTGTTACCTAGGTAATATTTACTTCTTGAAATATTTGTCTCGCATGGAGTTTAAGATACCGGCCGAGGGTTTCCGCTTCTGAATTATCGAGCTCGAGAAAACTCGAGAAATTTGCCGTCATTCGAGGCAAGAAAAAAATGATTGGAACTTCCAATTTTAATTTTATTGCTCTTGTAGTTGCTGATTTTTATTGTATTTTGGGGTTTTGGAAAATCATTGATTAAAGTAAAATATTTCTTAAAACTCGATCATTTTAATATTTATGCCAACCCTTAAATAAGCCGTGGTCATTCACATTACATCTATTATCATCTGAGGTCCCAAAATTCTTTAAGTCGCATTCACATACGAGTAATGGGTTCCTATTTAGTTTAGTAATTTTAATAAGTTAGAATGGAATAAAAAGAATTTTTGTTTCTCTCTTTACTCAAATAAGAGGAACCAAATAATCGAAATAATTATTATTGTGCAAAAAAATATCACAAATGTAAAATTGTTACCAGTTTGCTACTACCAAATTATCCTATTACCAAACCATCTAAATCTCTAAGCAACTTTGTATCAAAATGCCTATTTTTATTTCTAGTTTCTAATAAGCTATATATTTAAAATGCGACATAATTTTGAAATTAATCTATCGCACAAATGCAAATAATTTGTAAAACTTTTAAAATTATTTATAAATAATAAATTATTTACAATACATTTACAGGGTGGTGTTCAAATCAACGTGGTACCAGACAGCTTGTCAGCCTATTTTGATATCAGAATACCGTCTACAATTGATCACGACGACTTTGATAAAACGGTAAGAACGAATTCGCTATTGCTGATACGGTCTCCTATCGCAAACACTAAAAACCATTCACCAAATTTCATTTGGCCAAAAACTATTCCAATTATTATCGTTTGTCCGATGACAGGTCTCGTAATTTTTTCTGTTTACCATTTCACGTTTAGTAAAAGTATCGTTTGTCCCAAAAACGTTTCCTCACTTGCCCTATGAATTGTTACGTATTTTGTTTCGTTGCCCATTTTACATTTACCCATTTATACTTTTCTTTCGCACTGCATACGTTTCGACAAATTTTCAGACAGAGGTACTTTTCGCTATTAATATTTTATTAATTCTACTAATCTCAAACAAACGTCGTTTTGTAGAAAAATATTATAATCGACCCGGGTCAGTCAGTAGGTTAGGTTGGTTCATAAAAAAGGGGCCGATTGGGGAAATTACTTTAACAAAAAAATTACATGGGCTGAAAAACACAAGGGGGGCTCGGGAGACGAAGGTGCTGCCAACTAGTGCCGCCAATCTAAATCGTGTACCGTCTCCTGCTGGGGCCTCATTGACGATAACGCCGTTAATTTATCGCGATGAAGGACGATTAACGTTAGTGTAGCTACGACTTAGGTACTATATTTGACATTGACACTTAGATATTGTGATTGACATTGACAGCTTGATTTGACAGGGTTGATAGTTTCCTTTATTGTCCGCCCGTGTCTCTTTTGTCGGTTAGTGCTGCCACCGTTTAGTTCGTGCACGTTCCCTATAGTAATGGAGCTCCGTACGTACCTAGTTTAGTATTTTACAGTGCAGTGCAGTTTATTTGTGAACGGATTTATTATGGTTTAGCGACTACTTTTTTGCTCCTTCAAACTTTTACCATCATTGTTCACTAGCTATTATAATCCATCTAACCCTTATTATGTTATGTTTTAAAATTAATAGATAAAAATGTGGTGTATTGAAGCCGGGGAAGATGTGACCTTCGAATACGTCGGTTCAGAGCCGCCAGTCAAGACTACAAAAACGGACGACAGCAATCCGTTCTGGACAGCGCTTAATACTGCTGTAAAAGATATGTAAGTAACCATAGTTGTGTACTGACTAATTAAGGCTAATTATTATTTTTTTTTTATTTCTGTAAGTAGGCCCTCAAGGGCTCTTTTACATGTCTCATCTCTAATTCTTTTCTTTTGGTAACACACATACACACACACACACACACACGCACACGCACACGTGCGCGCGCACGCCCACCCCAGCGCCCGCCCGCCCATAATATCTAGTCTATCATTTGAAATCAAGAAGATAACACAGACACTTGACATTAGGTTAATAGATATTTAAACCTTTGCCTGTGCCTTTGCCACCCATCATAATAATCCAACCCGCCTTCCGGGACTGTCTGTCTGGGCAGTCTTCCCCAAGCAGCGATTGGGGACAATTGTATTGTAATTAGTTTTCCAAATAAATATTAATACTTACGTTTGTTTTCCAGAGGTTTCGAGATCCTCTGCAACACCTGCCCCGGGACCACAGACGCTCGCTTCGTGCGCAAGCAAGGAGTTCCTGTCATCAACTTCTCGCCAATACTGGGGTCTTCCTCGCTGCTCCATGCCCATAATGAGACAATCCATGTTGACGTCTTCCGACAAGGGATTGATATAATGGAAAAAGTAGTGGAAGCCATTGCTAATGTTTAAAAACAATTTAATGTATACAGACAATATTATATTGTAAACTTATAATAAAAAAAACAGTAAATTGATGACAGAATAAAGATTTGGTTCATTGCTCTAGCCTAAATTATCGTTACATATACATAAGTAAAAAGTATTATAAATATTATAATTATGGTACGTATACGACGACGCCCTCCCAAGAATATGCTATATGAAGGGAAAGTACCTCAAACAAATATTGTAGATAGGATATTTTGCTCAAATAAGATTTTATTTTATTTTTAAAAGCAAGTAATACTGCATTCAAAGCTTTTGTAAAAATTACTTGCTTCATCTGGGAATCGAACGGAACTCAAACGTGAAAAAAACAACCCCGTATTTTTATGATGCCAATCGAAAGAATGGACAAAAAAAATAATTCCTCTTAAATAACATAGTATCTCAAGAGAAAGGAATAGCGTAAAAGGTTTGATTGACATTTCAAGAAAATTATTTCCTATACGGAACAAGATTTTTTCAAAATCTTTAAATGCTGTTTTACTTACTTTTAAAAATAAAATATTAATAAATAAATATCTGCAATATTTGAGGTACCTTCCCTTCATGTGGCATAGTCTTGGGACATTCTGTATAAGTTATGTTTAACTATAACAGTTTTATTGGCATAATTAAATTATTGTACTTGTTTCCTAATGTTTCCTTCGGAATTCTCGAAGGATATTCACCATTATCAATTTCAGGTAAGTATGCTTGCTTCTTATCACTTTAATAGGGTTCTCGATCTCTCCATTTGCAGCCTGGAGAGTCGGGCGAGGTTCTGTGCACTCAGCATCTCTCTGTTGGAGACCAGCGTTGGCCGGCGCTTGTTATAGTATTCTTCGATCTCTTGTAGAGTTAGTCCCTTTGTTTCCGGCAAGAAGAAGTATAAAAACACAGAGCCTGAAATTTAATTAAAGTATAAGTACGTTGCCCTCAGTAGGCTTATGATGCTACGTTGATAAAGCATCTCACACACTATTTGTTAGAACGTGACGGATGCTTTATCATTTATTTATCACGTGACAAAGCGTAGCATCATAATCACCTAGTTTTTGCACGGTGTCTAAATATGTAAAGAGGACTCCATTATAAAGCCAATTTAGACTGCACGAGTATGTTATTGAGATTTGACTAGAGTCCAAAATGCTTAGAGTGCAACTCGATAATTTTGCAGAGCGGAACATGGCAGCAGCTCCGTTTAAAAGTATCTTTTTTATGAAAATGTGACTTTTAAATGGAAGTGTATGCAATGTTCCGCTTTGTAAATTTATCGTAGTCGCACTCAGCACTTTGAATTATTCTTGACGGCTCAAACAAATTGAGCGCTCAAATAAAATAACGACTTTTGTTTTTCGAATGCACCTAACGGTCGAAAGTTTGGATTCAATAAATGGTAAAAGATGAGCGGATTCTTGTAAACTTACCTAAAAAAGAGCTTATAGAGAATACTAAAAACATATTTGATATTCCCAAATAGGCGTGTACATTGGGATAGTGATTGGTAAACAAGAAGCTTTCTACGTTAGTACACGCTAATGTCAGACCTCCCAAAATACCGCGCACCTAAAACAGAAAAGTAGAAAGAAGTTTGTTAAAAACGATTAGCAAAGGTTGGGTGTAAAGGCAAGGGTCGGGTTGCATAAAGTTTAAAATCATATATTTGATATCGTAATGGTTAAGATCATACTGTGTAATGGGCATAAATTTGATGCGCATAATAAACGCATAATTTTGTAGGAGGTCGCAGTTCTAACTTAACCTAACGTACTTTTCTGACAGCCGTTCGTTTTTGTAGGAGGTCGCTGTTCTAACCTAACCTAACTTACTTTTCTTTTTGTTTTAGTATGGTTTAACATTTTTTTGCCGAATATTGTATTGCATACCCTTTTTATGTCGATTTGTTTTTCTTCTATTATTTGGGTGTATTTTCGCTGGCGTAATTTCTCTGGCCACCAATATTTAAAAGATTCCTCCTCACTAGACTGGCATTCGTTGGTTAATTGTTAGAACTTGTGATTCTACATTGTAACCAAAAATGCCAATTCTAATAAGGCAGAATCTTCTCAGTATTCGCCAATATGTCATGACAGCGAAATTACGTTTTTGAAAATACACCCATTTATTGGTATACTTAACACAAGTCCGAATATAGTTTTTTTTTGTAACAGCTCGTTTTTGCTGGGGTCGCAGTTCAAACCTAACCTAATTTTCTACCTAAATAAACTTTAGGTTTAAGGTTTTTTTTTTAATGCGGGGTGCTTCGCCCCCCGCGCCTCTCTCTTTCTACGGTGCTCTTATAATTTACTGACCTAACCTTGACAATTTACGATTGTTATAATTAAAAATAATTATAATCATCAATATTATGGCTTGCTAAATGTATGACATTTGCAATTATTACAAAAAAAAATTATAATACCACTAAAACTCAATACATGGTGTTTGAGCCAAGAGGGTACAGAGTAGTGGAGGTACCTCCTATACTATTAAATGGCTCACCACTGGAGAGAGTGGAAAGTTTTAAATACTTGGGCCATATTGTTACATCAGACATGAAGGAAAATATGGATATAGAGCAGGAACGGAGGGCCCTATCTGTCAGGGCTAACATGTACAAAGGAAGTTAAAATTACATTATTCAAAGCCTATTGTACATCTTTATACACGTGCAGCTTATGGAGGTCTCTATAGTAACCGTGGAACAGTTCGTGTAGGTATGTAGTAACTACTAACTAATAGTCAAAAATGCAGGATTTTACATGAATTTTTGTTAAAAGATGTTTTGGGTTTTCAGAGTTTTCTATATCAAAGACGTTTAAAAGGTTGAAAAAAAAACTAATGTTGAACTCTTATCTTCTGTTTTATTCCTTTAGTTAGGGGATGAATTTCACACTCTGTGAAACAGCTGTGAAATGACTTTTTCTAACTTTTCAAACGTATACATTCTCAAATATTGTACATTAAGAGGAAACAGGAGGGCAGTTTTTCCATACAAACGTAGTCCCTTGTTTCCTCCCTGGTTAATGCCAGTAGAGCAATAATTTTTTGTCCAAAAATCTATGGCTACAATTGATATGTTCCTATGTTTTCCTTTTTACGATAAATTGATTCTCAAAAGAGATATTAACCTTCAAAAACCTAAAAAAAATGCCAGATTTTCCGCTGTGTTCTAACATCCAGAAAACAAATTTGACTAGATTATTAAAAAAAAGGAAAACATAGGAACACGGCCGAAGCCTTTTTTTAATGTTTAATAAAAAAATTAGTTAAATAGGTTAAGTTTTGGGCAAGAAATCAGGGGACTACGAAACGTCGTTTTCATGAAATTTTAAAAGGTATTTTCGGTCCAAGCTGCAGTTGTCTCTATCGCGCTCTGCCCGGGAGAGGCGGGCAGTGCGGGACAGCGACACATTTTACAAATACCTAATTTTCAATTCTCTCGGCCTTACTATTTCCTCTTAAAAATCACACTTTCGATGTTATGTTATATGTTAATCAAATTAAATTGGCAGTATTACATAGTTGAATAACTTACTTGCAGAGGGTATATTTCCGTCATGATTATAAAAGGCAAACAGTAGAATCCCAAAGTAGAAAAAAACGTGTACAGTATGAACATTATCAGGGGGTAAAAGTAAGCATCTGTACTGTACATGAGATGAAAGTAGATCACCAGACTACTCACTCCCACACCAATACCTAAAATATGCCAAAGAAAATAACTGAACACGTAACCTCTGTGCGATTTCTGTGGATTGAATATCGTATAGGGAACGTGCACTATGAAGGTGCTGCCAACTGAATCTGTACTCTATCATGCTGGGTACACATTAACGGGAAACGCCGTTAAGAGCAATGCCTATACCTGGGCAACTATTCAAATCTCTAATTTTTGACGCAATGTTTCTGTCGCGCTGCTGTGGACGGGAGCGTCAATTCGTGCGTTAAGGACAACTGCAGCTCGGACTAAAAATCCCACGCAAAAAACTCAAAAATCGAGGTTTCGCTCTCGACTGTTTCCTCCTCCAAAACGCAACCAATCATTATAAAATTTTGGGAACTGCAAGAAGAAGAAATAATCTACGCCGCTATGTTATGATTTGTTTGATATTTGTTGTCATATTTCTATAATGCGCCTTTTTTGGCAGTCAATTCAATTAAGCCGTTTTTGCGATTTTCAAGGCGCTGTAAGTTTCTTTAAAATAAAAATAACCAAAAAAGCAAAATATAGCGGCATAGATATTGATGATATTGATCTTATTTGAAAAATTCATTGCTCTATGTTCAAAAACCAGAGAGGAAACATTCGAGAGAGTTTGTATGGGAAAATCGCAGGTAGGCATTCCTCTTAATATCGCGATGACAAAGTATAAAGAGAACCAAGTAGTACGACTTCGGCCGTTTAGGTGGGCGCGACACGTATTTACACAGACGCACGATGCGCGTCTGTGTTGCGTCCGTACACGGCGCGCACACATGCGCGCTCCGTTTGTACCTACCTTTTGTTCGGAGAAAAACTACCGTATACCGTGGTGATGATGGACGATTAACGTTAATGTCGCCACGGGTTACTTGATATTGAGAATATTAGCCGGTATTTTTTCTCAGGCCTGATAAGTTTCCTTTACTATTCGCATAGTGTCTCTTTTGGCGACTTAGTGCTGCCACCTATATAGTTCCTACACGTTCCCTATAGAACTTATGATGATATATGCAAAGAAGCCAACAGCTATGGTTAAAAAGCTAGGATCATTACGAAGCAAAGAAATTAACTAAAAGACTGAAATTTGTTTCAAAATTAATAGAGTTACTTGAAATAAGCGCTAAGGCTTTCCTCCGAATATGATATATCAGGATCGCCATAAGGATCAAAGTCAGGAATCTCGATCCGCTCATGGCAAAGTTGCCTATATTAGAGTTTATCGTCATGTTCGACTCCTAGAATTATAACAAATCTCTTGGAAAATATGTCATAGAGACTTAAGAAATGGGTTTGATATGTTTGTTTTATAGTCTATGTACTCTAAACCATTGGTATTGACCATTGTACTATGTTATTGACCATTGTTGGTATTGACCATTGTTATGTACCAAAAATTAAGAAATCAGGAGGTAGATTAAAAAAACAAAATAGAAAATACCATCAGGCGTTGCGTTACTGAAGTCAATCGCAGGTCAGTTAAAGAATAAACAAAAAAATCTAGTCAATTATTTTGGACGTAAGGGTTTTTTAAACGACATTGTTCACCCCGCCAATCCCTGATAGTTTCCGCATCAAAAACAGCCGTGATGACCGCTACAGTATTATGTACCTGCTTGAAAATGATACTTACATTTAAAATATTTACGGTCCACTGGACAAGGATGGCAATGCCACTCATCTGCGCTATCAGTATGTAGACCGAAACGATCGTAAACGGACGACAGACCGACATTTTAAATAGTTCTAAAATCTCACCGCATATCGACAATCTAAAACAATGATATATTATTATTTACCGTAGTTAAAAATATCGCATAAAAAAAATATCGCATAATAAATTTACGGCCTAGAAAATAATATCAACAGAGATACAAATGCGACATTGGACGTAGTAAATTTCATGCCCCCTACGGGCATGAAATTTATTTTCCCAAATCTCAATCAATTGAATTGACGATGAATAAAATCAGACTCGCCTTTTTATAGGATTAGAATTCCTAAAATCTTCCATTTCGTTTAGTTCTACAGCTAAATTATAATTATTTCCTCTAAATTTCTTCAAAGCTTTCTCAATTTCCTCCGGCGGTCGGGACTTCTTCATAAGGAAATATGGGGTTTCGGGGAGAGTCAGACTCAGCAGAAACACGCCGGCCGTGTGCGCGGCGCAGAGGAAGCAAGTTGTCTTCCAGCTGAGAAAGGAGCCGAGGAACCCCTACAACAAGGGAAATTAAATTATCATTATCTAATGTCCAAATAGGCATCTAAGTACAATGTTGTACCAAAAATAACTGGCCAAGAGCATGTCGGACCATGCTCATTGTAGGGTTCCATAGCCGTAACGTAACTATAAGGTAAAAAATACGATGTAAAAAAAGTACAACAACAAAAGAGCGTATCTTCATGGCAATTACGTCCTTTTGTTGAGATGCGCAGTTTATCGGCAATAACTCAAAAACTATACATTCGATCTTGTTGAAAATAATTTTCGTTGAAAGTATTAATTAAGCGTTACCTTCGTGATTTTTTTCATATTTTTCGGACGCACGGTTTAGAAAATAGAGGGGGGGGGGACACAATTTACACAACCTTCAGAGCGATTATTTCCAAATACATTCACTTAATCAAAAACATTACTTAGGAACCTTATAGTGTTTTTTAAAGAGCTGTCGAAGTATGTACCACACGTTGATATTTGCTGAAAAAAAAATTTTTTACTGTCTTTAACATGTATGGAGTGCCCCCCCTAAAAACATTTATTTTAATTATTTATATATCAAACTAAGTAGCGGCTCATAAAAGACACCTATATTCCAAATTTCATCAATATCCATAATGTAGTTTCTGAGTAAAATGCCTGTGACATACGGACAGACAGACAGACAGACAGACAGACAGACAGACGGACGGACATGACGAAACTATAAGGGTTCCGTTTTTGCCATTTTGGCTACGGAACCCTAAAAACATAATACTAAAGCGCCGAGTGAATTAGATAAGACAGTTGTGGCCCATTTCATGAAGCAACAACACGATTGGTAGGTTTGACAATTTTGTTCGTTTAGACTTGTAAAATTGTAAGATACAAACAATCTTCGTGAAACGGGTCACTAGTCTAGAATAAGTTATGGGTATGGTTGTCTCAAAGGTTGGTTGTCGCGGCGCTTATAAAAGAATACTAAGCGAAGGAATCGATTGATGAAGGAAGGAAGAAGGTCCTTGCGATCTTTTTACACCGATCGATGCACAATCAACAAATCTCTGAGACAACGATACCCGGTCGCCCAATGGACAGATTGAAGCTGAGACTGACTGACCGATACAACATAGTCAGTAGGTTCAATCCCCTTATTCGTTCAACTGAGTTCCAACGGGCTCAGATCCAGGGCCGTATTTGGGGGAGGGCAGGCGAGGCGGGGCTAGTACCCTGGGCCTATTGTTTTTTGGTTGTTCTGTGTCCCGTTTGGTCAATATGCTCCTGGGGCACAGGTACCCTGGGCCTACACAACACTTCCCTAATAAGTAGGGGCCTCCACTAGTCTGTTAGGGGCCTCCGCTCCTTCATTGCCCCAGGACCTTCACACCTCCAAATCCGGCCCTGCTCAGATCCGAGTAGCCAGGCCGTAATAAGCTAGGCTCTCCTGCATTAATCCTCTGCGCAGTGTTACAGGTCCGGTAATGGTGCAGCAGGTCCAGTCCGGCCTTGATGTTCCGGACCTCAGGCCAGCACACTCCACAACCCTGTGAGTTCCTGAGGAGCTCCGGCTATATGTATACGAGTGTGCAGCAAACAAAGTGAAAGCTAAAAATGACGATCTTGATCTAGTGTTTGCTAAGTGCCACAGCTTTGACACGGTCCATTAAGAGTGGTAGTCTGCATGGTACCTAACACAATGTGCATGGATTCTGAGGGATCCACCATCAATCACACATAACTAACTGCGAGGGTGATGCCGAGAGAGGTGGTTATAGGCGAGAAAGCGCCGAGCACGCCGCGCAGGTTGGGTAGCGAGATTTCAGCGATGTAGACGCGCGGCGGTGCGGTGGCCAACCCACATCCGAAGCCGGTTATCGAGCGACCTGCAAAAGATCATGCCCCTGTACAAACTTATTTTGCCTCTTATTCAGCATCTTAAAGATATAAATAAAGAACAGATACCACTTATTATTATTTTCTGAAGTAGCTGACTTAGCATCAATTGAAGGGATGTTTACAAAAACAACATAACTGACTAGACTGGTTGATACTTACAGAGAAACATTTTTAATGACAGTAGGTGTCAACCAGTTTACTCGGTTACATTGTTTTTGTGAACATCCCTTCAATTAGGCTGGTAAAGCCGGACGTTGGCTTATGTTTCCTTCAAGGCTTGCGGGATAAGACACTAAGCATAAATGCCAAAAAATAGGTAAACAGCTACGAAAAGAGCGAATGACATTAGCAACTATACTTTATTATTATTTGAGATACCATATTCAATTTTCTAATTAAAACCTTGGGCTGAGTTATAAAAAATCAACCATCTATTCTAGATACCTACTTACTAGGGTGGTAGCAAATAATTGTATGGAATTAATTTGGGTAATCGCCGAATACCTGCTCGCAATGGTCAAATTTCAAAATAATCGTGAGCAGATATCATTCCTTTACTTTCTCAATCACGTTGATCGAATAGATAGTTTGATAGAAAAAGCGCCTGTGTGTTACGAGTAGAAAACTACGATTTTCCTATGAGATTTTCCTATCGTTGAGAAAGTAAAGGAACGATATTTGTCTTTATTATACGCGTAGGTATCGCTAGGACTAGGGCTACCTATATTTTTTTCACTTTTTACTCGAAAAATCTTCAAATTTGAGTGACTCCTAAATATTGTAAGATTTCGATAAAAATTTGCAGAAGGGCTTTTTTAAGTCTTATACACCGTGGGCCCGTACAACCCGACCAACTTTAACCACGTATTCCTGATGGTATTACAAGTAAATAACGTTAAAATATCAACATAGGTCGAATTTTGTCATTTTACATTAATAGTCTTATGGAACAAAACAAATCAATAAATTCAGTCCCTCGTTATAAACATGTCCTTACTGGAGGAAAAGTTATTAAAAAGGAAAAAAAGCTAAAATGGAAACGAAAGGTCAATATTTTGGCTTTGTAATCGCTTACCATCTAATACTGCGAAGGTTAATTGCAGTTTAGTTAAAGGATTTTAAAAAATCAGTAAAAGCATCTTAGTCACATTTATTACTTGTTACACACTTGGGAGTTTTTATTTTAAAAATTATGAATATCTCGGAAAGTAGGGTCGGTTGTCCAACAGTGAACCATCAAGATACACTGAACCACCGCCATATTGAAGAAACTGCGACGTTGCCAGTTTGACCGATCGTGCTAAAACATGCCGTCTAAGAACCCTTCCCCCCTCCCGTAGTGAGCCAGCGGCAGCGGCTTAGGCCAGATGTGTGATAGCACTTTGTTTAAATTTCGTCGAAAAAAGATACTTTTCACAAGTAAGTGTCTGGATTTTTGTATATTTTGTTATTTAACATATGACCAAACGCTGTATGGTGTTAAATTTGATGAAGTCTTAGTCATTTTATGAGTACATTGCGTTGTGACAATTCCGTTTATAACCTATCTTTTTTCGTATTTTAAGTTGAATGGTGTGGTTGTTGAACAGTGAACCTGGTTCACATAGTACTCACTGAGCCGGCTCACTGTGTACCGCACGATATATAATATATAATGTCTTAGTTTTTGTATGAAGAATAAGTTTTTTATTTCTTTAAATTCATGTATATTAAAAATACAGATGATTACCAAGTATTGTGTTAGTTTTCTTTCATATTTCAGCTTTTTTTTTACTGGTAATGGGATTATGGTTCACTGTTGAAATAAGGGTGGTTCAATGTAAACTACCCATAGTATACAGTGAACCACATATCTTTCCTTTTTTTTAAGTAGAAGAATACGTTTTTATTTCTTTATATTCATGTATATTAAAAATACAGATGATTACCAAATATTGTGTTAGTTTTCTTTCACATTTCAGCATTTTTTACTGATAATGGCATTATGGTTCACTGTTGAAATAAGGGTGGTTTAATGTAAACGACCCATAGTATACAGTGAACCAAATATCATTTTTTTTTAAAACCTACTTAATGGATGTTAGTTAGTCCAAAAAGCATTTTGTAACCTATACATAAGATACCTTATGAAATTACCTAAACAATGACATCAAAACCAAATTTCTAGCTTTATTTTCTAGCAAGTTCTGCGACTTCAAAAAAAAGGTGGTTCACTGTTGGACAACGCACCCTAAGCGTTAATCGACTATACGTCACATAACTTTTTATACTTCTTATAGTTGTTAGAATCTATGGTTAAAGTTGGTCGGGATATACGGGCCCACGGTGTATAAATTAAAATAAAAACCGACTTCCAAAAACTTAAACTAAAAAGCAGAAAATAATATGTTAATTACCCCAAAGAAATCAACGATTCATATATACATATACAAATATTTATAGTTTTTTTGAAGTTGGTGCCTGCCACGCAAAGCTGGCTATGCTGAGCTCCTTAGCTGGCACCGACTTCAAAAATAAGAGGTTAAAGACTATAAATATCTGTATATGTATGTATGAATCCTTGATTATCCATTTCTTTGGGGTAATTATCATATTATTTTCTGCTTTTTAGTTTAAGTTTTTGGAAGTCGGTTTTTTTATTTTTTTTATTTTACTTTATTTTTAAATTTTTAGTGGCGCTGGAAATAGTACATTGTGTATCAAGGGCGGTAAGTAAGGAATTACAAACGAGTGTTTGTTACAAGGCCGAGGCGAAGCCGAGGGCTTTAATAACACGGGTTTGTAATTCCTTTACCGCCCGTGGCGCACACAATGTTTTTCATCACACTTGTGAGGAAATCTGATTAAAATAACCTTACTTAACCTAAATAAAATGGTAAAACTGACAGTGACATTAGTGACATTATCCATAGACAATGCGAATCTCAAGTCACGTTCGGAAACCATAGCGGTAAAGACTTAAAATGGTTGAGTTTATTTTTGCAAAATACTGAAATGCACTATTTAAACATTTAATTAACGTTACAGAAATATGTGTTTACATTATTGGCAATAACATTTCTCTTTAAATAAATATTTCAGTAATAAAAGTTAAAAAAGTAAGTTGGCGTTTCCTTTGAACATGACAAATAAGAGTAAAACAGAACCAGCGTTTCAAATTTAAAAAGAAAACCATTACGCCCTAGGGCGTAATAGGTCATTTACGGCCCGCAAAACCTACGTGTAACAACACCATTTTCGAGCAAGTGTGATGAAAAATATTGTTTTAACCAAATAGACTTCAGTATATTTAGTTAAAGTTAAAAGAAAAAAATCCGAATCGATATAGCCGTTTTCAAGTAATCGGGGAACAAACCTACATAAAAATTGATCTTTGTTTTAAAGTCGCTTAAGACTGGAAACTTATTTCTACCTAATAAGAAATGCACGAGAAACTAAGAAAAATACCAAAATCGCTATTTATATCGCTGCCTATGATATTTGAAGAGTTCCCTCAATTTCTCCAAGATCCCATCATCAGATCCTGATTTGTTTGTGATGGGACTACCTCGGGAGTCCACCCTTTCAAATAAAAAAATAATTTTCCAAATCGGTCCAGCCGTCTTAAAGTAATCGGTGAACACACAAAAAAAACATACAGACGAATTGAGAACCGTCCTTCTTTTGGAAGTCGGTTAAAAAGGGAGCCTTGTGGAGATAGAATTTATATCCTACTACTTACATATCTATTCCCTGATATCGTTTTTCAATGCCAGCAATATGTCAGTCTCGTTCTTACCTAGAAGAATTGAACATAACAAAAAATGCACTTACCGATAATGATATCGATGGCATTTCCAGCAACGCCAGTGTAGATCCAGCCCACGAATAAGGGAACTGTACCCAATATTATGGCAAAGCGGCGTCCACAACTGTCCATCACAAGTCCAGTGATCAAGCTTCCGATGGGAAGGAGTAAGTATACGATACTGACTGGAAAAGGTTGGATAATATTACGACTTTTCTCATAGAACGAGCAATTTGTCAATATTTTACTGGGACGGGGGCAAAAACGGGGGGGGAAGACTGCCAGTTTTCCGGAAAAAAATCCATCTTCGAAGGGCCATACCTTGCTCTCTATAGGGTTTAAATTGTGGCAAATTTAATTTACTTTAGAAAAATACGTAGTTTAGGAGTTTTAGAGCTAAAAGTGAAAAAAGTCCCAAATTAGCAGTTTTACCACGTTTTACGCAAAGTGCGCCGCGAGCACAAGTTTTTCGAAGTTTGAATTTGGATTCCCACAACCAACCCTAACTGGTCCATACAACACACCAATAAATCAGAACTACAGAATAAATTATGTTTAGCCATTTTAACACTTTCGTACACGGTAAATTCAATTAAGTGCTTAGCAGGCTGGCCGTACGTTTGTTTGTCACCCTATTAGTGATAAAAAATAGCAAAAAACACCCACCAATCCAAGCTGACTGGGCCGATGTGACCGGCATGTCCGACGCCGTTATTTGCGGCTGCATGACTGCAGCGAACCCATAAGCCATGCCGATGCTGAGTTCGATGGCGCTGGCACTAAGAGCGTACCTCATTTGTCTCAACCCGGTCTGTGTGAAGATACCCGGGTCTTGCTCTGGGATAACCACGTTATCTGTCTCGTTTCCCATTATATTTTATTTGCAGTTTATCATATAATATATATGAGTATAAATATGGCAAAGCTTTGTTGTTTTGACAGAACTACCTACAGAACTGTCGTGCTTATGTCATGTCATTCATGGTTATAGTCGAATAGCCGAACCCGTAGACAGAGTATTGAAGTGCGACTACGCTAAGTTTGAAGAGGTCAAAAAAAGGTTGTATTAAAAAAATGCATATTGCAAAAGGGTATCATTTAATCGATCAGCAAAATATTCATATTTTGGTCAGCAGAAATATGTATTTGGTCAGCCAAAATAGCTAGTTGGTAAGCAACTTATGGTTAGCAAACATTTATAAATCAGGCTGCAATTAATGATATACTGAACTGCTGTAAATTATTTTGGTCAGCAAATTAAATATTTGAGCTGCATTAAGCGATCTACGGTTAATCAAATTTTGGTAAGCAATCAGTAGGTAAGCAAAATATTTCATTTTGTTCATCAAAATGAAAGGTGCAATAAAACCTAATTGGCATGCACAAAATGGGCGCAACTTTACAATTCTGCCGCAATAACGCAAAAGGGCACATCTAAATAAAATTTTCGAGTTTACAATAAAATAAGCATATTTTATGAGAAAAACTTCTATTTCTAAAATAAAAAATGTCCGAGATATTCGACTTCAAAGTTGACAAATTTTTAAGACGTAAAAATTTTGATGGATGTTGGTGTCATTATAACACCTATTTATTATTGTTTTATCGTATAGAATTCGCTAAAATAAGCATGTTTTATGGAAAAAACTTTTCTCTGAAATCAAAAATTACCGAGATATTCGACTTCAAAGTTGAAAAAGTTGACTTTCCGTATCTCCGGCGCTGCGGGAACAGCAGCCCTTCCGCCCTTGCATGACGACGCACGGTCACTTCGCTCGGCTCCGCAGCTTCGGCTTGTTGGTCGCCTTCGGCGACCAGCCTCAGCCGCTCGCCTCACTCGTTCCCGCGGTTCGTCACGGCGGGCGAGGGCTGCTCTCCCTCCGCGCCTCCGGCTCTATAAAAACACTCTAGGGCGCGCAGTGTCGGCACGCGTCCTAACCAGCGAGAGCCCTAGATTCGGACTTTCGCAGGCTTTTTACATTTTATAGTAAGTAGTATCTTCAAAAATAGCAATACGGTAAAAATCACTGATAATTGATAAACACTACTACTTGACACTGACAGCTGACAATCGCCGAATGACAAAACAAACACACCCACGATTGGCTACTCGCGTCACGTGGTCTGTTTCGCTCTGCCCACAGTACTGCTGATTTTTCAAACTAAACGCAATCCACGCATGTTTTCTCTGCTAACCAATTGTAAAATCTTGCCGGCCAAGTAATTATTTTGCAGCTCGACTGTTTATTAGGCAGACAAATGAGAAATAAAGCAGATTATTATTGGTTAAAATGTTAACCATTTTTAAATTATTTGCTGAACAAGAGTTGCCGACCGATTTTTATTTATTGCCAGCCAAATCTTTGTATGCTGCCCAAATGATTTAACTGCTTATTTTTTTTGCGGATCAATTTTAATAACGGCTGACCAAAAAATTACTTTCCATTGCAAAATCACAAGAAATAAAATTAATTAGTCTTGATACTTCGTAAATATATTTCCGTTTAATAAGTTTATATATAATGTCTCTACATACCTACTGAAATAAATATTCAGGACAGTCTTGCACAAATTGATCTAGTTCCAACCATACTATTTAAGCAATGCTTATGCTAGACATGATCACATTTTACGTCACACGTGGCCATAAAATGGCAATACCCCCGGAAAATCCCACTTCATGGCTTGGGGAGACGTAAAATTGTGTACCTACTTACCACGGGCGGTAAAAAAAAGAAAGCCTCAGATCGCATATTTATCGCCCTTGCCTTCGGCTCGGGCGTCAAATACCTGCGATCTGGGACATTCTTTGTTTTACCGCCCTAGGTACTATAAATATCATACTTAAATACATGGAAATTATCCAAGTCCCTGGAACTTAGAGCAACACGGAGAGTAGGCGACATAAGGCACTAGTCCGGTACTCAAATTTCTGCCACATTTGGCGAGGGGAGAACGAGATAACGCACACTTACTTACACACGCGTACATGAAAAATCGCCTAGGTATCACTAGATCACTACGAAACTAACACTTAACAAATAGAACAAGACATTGACCAATTCACATTCACAAAGATACATTTTACATTGAAATAGCCATAATATATTATTTATTGTATATTGATATACTATATTTTTTATTGAAAACTTTTTCGACTTCTGCAAACTTAGCGTAGTTCGACTGTTTTACCTTTGAGTTTAGATAAAAATTGATAAAATGATACTTAACTTCGTGACGCCCACACGCCTGAACTAGACTCCCAATTATTTATCCGGTTTACAAATTATTTTTTCCTATCACACTTAGTATGTATGATACTAAAACGGGATTGTTTATTCAATATGTAGAAAAATAAACACACAGAATATATTTTCATTCATAAGTCAAAAAGTACCTCGGTTAAAATAGCTACATTAATTCCATAATAATATTCAATGTTCTTTTAATATCACACATACCTACAGTTATTTAAGCAATCAATTATCCAGTGTTATGGGGTTTTTTATTCCTATACTCTGTACTTTTAGGTACTTATTTAAAAAAAAAGGTAAACAAAAAAACCACGTGACGCCACAGATACAAAACGCTACTTTGATTGTAGTAGAGGATCCCAGTATAGAACGACCTTCACCGAACTGGTTAATGGATGAAAAGTATTTTATATTAAATTAAATATGTTAATAAATATATTCCAAGTGGGTTGTTTAAAAAAATTCAGTCCAGAATATGATTAATTAAAAATTTAAGTTAAATTTGCACCTGGTTGGTATGTGATGCTAAGGAAACGAGGTGCAAACTTAGCTCAAGTTAGTATGAGAAAGTTAGGATGAAGTCGGCACGGGTTCCCGTTCACAGAATGAGCAGATTTTTGGGTTTAGGGGCATTTTAGCACATAACACTCTTATATCGCATGGGATGGTTCGCTGGGACCTCTCTGTCGCACGTAGGTGAAGAACACACGGAGCGGCGCGGCTTGCTATGTACTAAAATGCCCCTAAACCAAAAATCTGCTCATTCTGTGAAGCCCTCCAACCCGACTCGTGCCGACTTCATCCTAACTTTCTTATACTAACCGGTTGAGCTAAGTTTGCACCTCGTTTCCTTAGCATTACATAGCAACCAGGTGCAAATTTAACTTAAATTTTTAATTAATCATATTCTGGACTGAATTTTTTTAGGCAACCCACTTGCAATATATTTATTAACATATTTAATTTAATATAAAATACTTTTCATTCATTAACCAGTTCGGTGAAGGACGTTCTATACTCGGATCTTAGACTATTGGCTGAACGACCCGAGTCACGTGGTTTTTTGTTTACCTTTTTTATAGTGCATTACACAACTAGGGTGGTAATACAAAGAAAGGCCGAGATCGCAGATGTTTGCGGCCCTAGCTGTAGACCTAAATATGCGATCGAGGGCTTTCTTTATTACATCCCGCGTTGTGTACATCATTTTATGTCTACATTTGGCCAGAAAGCGGCTTTTTCCGTACGCGCAGCGTGCGGAAAAAGCCACTTTATGGCCAGGTGTGGCATAAAATACTTTTCATCACACTTGCTCGAAAATGGTGTTATTACACGTAGGTTTTGCGGGCCGTAAATGACCTATTACGCCCTAGGGCGTAATGGTTTTCTTTTTAAATTTGAAACGCTGGTTCTGTTTTACTCTTATTTGTCATGTTCAAAGAAAATGCCAACTTACTTTTTTAACTTTTATGACTGAAATATTTATTTAAAGAGATCTGTTATTGCAAATACATGTAAACACATATTTCTGTAACATTAATTAAATGTTTAAATAAAATGTTTCAGTATTTTGCAAATATAAAATCAACCATTTAAAGTCTTTACCGCTATGGTTTCCGAACGTGACTTGTCGTCTTGTTATATGACACTAATGTCACTGTCAGTTTTACAATTTTATTTAGGTTAAGTAAGGTTATTTTAATCAGATTTCCTCACAAGTGTGATGAAAAACATTGTGTGTGCCACGGGCGGTAAAGGAATTACAAACTCGTGTTATTAAAGCCCTCGGCTTCGCCTCGGCCTTGTAACAAACACTCGTTTGTAATTCCTTACTTACCGCCCTTGATACACAATGTACTATTATCTACTCCTGTACTGTTATGTCTTTTACTTGGTCACGAACACTAATGTCGGAAATAGCCTATGTACATATATTTAGTAGTTAGGTATATATAAGGTAACAATCAAATAGGCTAAGTCAATCACGTAGGAGAGAAAATCATATTGAAATCTAATTAGAATCTTTTACTGTTTATTATTGTTTCGTTACTCAATCATTCTACTGTTTAATCAATCAATCATAAATAACTTGTGTTTTACTCTAATTTTAAGATTTATCAATGTCCATCGTTTATAAGAATTTAATTAATTATTGCTATAATCTTTATTTCTGTGTAATGAGAAATTATATGTGTTTTTTAATAAAGTAAACAAACCCCCACTCACGCACAAAAAGAATAGCTGATTCTCAGAACTAGCTCGGCTCATTTCTCAGAACAAGACTCGAGCTTAGCGGGAGTATTCTTAGAATAATCTCCCACCTTCAAAAATAATCTTATAAAATGGCGGTTCCCGGCCATTTCAAGTCACTCTATTTTACTCTCTTCAGTCTTTTACATTTATCATCAAGTGATAATCAGCTCTTCAACAGTGCCTAAGTGAGGTAGGCGCTCACTATGGAAAATTAAGTCTTTCATTTATAATACAGTCCACTAAACATCGAAGACCCTTAGACCTCACAATGGTCCTTCAGAAGCCGCATCAAAGAAGAATGGACACACCACAGCAGCAATAAGAAGATAAAGAAGCACGAAGACACAAACCTTCAAAAATCGTCGTCAGCAAAATTATCGCCGAATTGTCCCGTGAGATCTTAAATCCGGGACACGCCGTACTCATCGAAAGAAGATCGCCGAGAAAAGGCCCGTGACTGCATTTCCGGGTCCTCCGTGTTCATCGAATGAGAAATTTTGTCGGTCCGTGACTGCTATTCCGGACCCGCCGTGACGTCGAAAAAAGTGAAGAAAGTGATCCGTGACCGCTATTCCGGATCCGCCGTGTGAAGACAGAAAACCGAAGAAGGGCCGGTCCGTGACCACTTTTCCGGACCCCCCTGCAGCACAATTAAGAAGAACAGCAAGGTGGCGCAGTGAAAAAAGAAGACAGCAAGGTGGCGCAGTGAAAAAACAAGGTGACGCAGTGAAAAAAGAAGACTGCAAGAGTCGCTGAGAAAAAAGAAATACCACCGTGCAAGAGGGTCTTCGCGCTCCAAACTGTTCGTGCCTTCGGGATTAGTGTCTTCGTGTCTTCGTCTTCGTCTTCAGTTGTCTGTGTGTGCCTCAAAAAGGAACTCTAACCAGGGAACAGTGCAAACCCAGTACCTAGCCTGAGTTCCGGGAACCTAGAAGTTTCGACTTCGGTTCTTTTTTGGTCTGACATGGTTCAGTTCCGCCAGCTTTAGCTGATGAGCGGCCAATCTTGCACCTTGCGGTGTTAAATGCAAGAGCGGTTTAGCGAAACTTCAAGAAAGAAGAAAGAAGAAACCGTAGGGACGTTAGGTACCCGAACGTTACAGCGACGTCAATTCCGTAACGTTCGCGTTAGGGCCCGATAGTGTTAGGGACCCCCCACCCCCTCGGTGTACTATGCATAAGGAACAACGCGTTACAAGATCGCGTTCCCGTTCCCAAACAACTCCGTCGTCCGGTCAAACGACAACGACGAGTACCAGTACGTGGAGTAAAGGCACCAGTAGCGCAAACGAAAGTAGCAGTATGCCGAAAAATAACGCTCCCCGTAAGGCTTCGGAAGCCGAGGCGCCCCCCGCGCACTCTGACCCGTCTATCCCCACTCCCGGCGCCGCGCCGCCGGGCCACGCCCCTTTGACCCGCGCGCCGCTCATGGATGATGAACAATCGGTTCACTCTATGGAGAACGAGCAACGTAGTAATCCGCGGACTTTGGTAGGCGTACAAGATGATAGGGCTAGTCAGTTATCAGTCTTAATGGCTGAATTAGAGGTTAGGAACGCCGAATTGCAGCAGGCACAGCTCGCGTCCGCCGCGGCTAGGAGTAGGCTCGAGATAGCTAGGATAGAAGCGTCTCAGGTATCCAGCATGGCGGCGCCGGGTCACGATGCCAGAGATGCTCGCGTATTAGGCTGGGTTGCTCAACAGCAACGCCAGGTAGCCGCGATAGGTGTACACACGCAAGAACCTCCGTACACGCCGCCGCGTAACGAACCCGAACGACCTAGCGAATTTATGAATAGGGACTTAGAATTACTCTCGCATAGGGTCGTAGACGCGGTAACTAGGAACAGGAATACACCCATGGCCTCGAGGCAAAGTTACGACCTTCCTCATTTCGAAGGATCGCCTCAAGAATGGATCGCATTTAGGGCCGAGTACGAGGATAGTGCACCTATGCATTCGGACGTGTCCAACATCAGCCGTTTACGTCGCGCGCTTCGCGGCGAAGCGAAAATCGCAGTTAAGTCCATAATGTACACTGCGATATCTCCGGCTGAAATTATAGGCGCGTTAGAACGACATTTCGGAGACCCAGAGGAAATAATTGAACGAAATTCATAACGTAAAGCGTATGCCCAGATTAGCTGAAGATAATAGCAATATAATTTCCTTTGCCGGTCAAGTTGCCAACGTCGTGGCAACCATTAAGTCGTTAAAACAAAACGAGTTTCTATACGCGCCCGAACTCGTCAATAAAATCGTGGATAAAATGAATCTGATTGTTCGATACGAGTGGAATAAATATCGCGTAATTAATAAAGGGACACCGGGTCTAGTGGCTATGGCACAGTTTTTAAACGAGATTAGTAGCGCAACGCGAAAATCTCAAATTCGCAAGACGCGAGCCAACGTGCACACCGCGCAGGCGCACTATGACCCCGCGCCCCTCCCCCTACCGCGCATGCGCAAAGGTCGCCGCGCGCCGCAGTATGACGAATATTACAGTGACTCAGAACAATCAAATTCAGATTATGACGAGCCTAGGCCGTTGATGGTAGCCCAAGTAAATCAGAATAGGTATACCGATAAGCGTAAACCCGTGGAAAAAAGGTTTTCCGCGCCGCCCGCGAAAAATACGCCCGCGAGGGCCCCGCAACCTATTCAAACCACTTCCACCTATGTAGACAAGTGCGTAATTTGCAGAGGCGAACACAAAGTAAGCGAGTGTTCCGATTTTAATAAAATGTCTGTAACAAAGAGGTTGGAAGCGGTTAAGAATGGCAAGTTGTGCTTTAGGTGCTTACAGCCGAGTCATAGACGCGGATATAGATGTAAATACGTAGCTTGCGGCATAGGTAATTGCGAAGCCGGACATCATCGCTTATTGCACGGCATGAGCGCCAAAGCACAGCCGACGCCGGCGCCGCGGACGGGTAACGTTAATCACGTATATAAAATGAATACCTATTTAAAAGTCGTTCCCGTGGAACTGACCGGTCCTCTAGGTACGGTAGAGACATTTTGCTTGTTAGACGGTGGTAGCTCTATCTCGCTTATCGAGCGTCATATAGCTGATCAAATAGCACCACGCGACAACCCGGAACCTCTTTCAATAGAGGGAGTCGGTGGAAATTGTACGTTCGATAGGGAATCGTGTCGAATTAGCGTTACTATCCGCGGAGCACATACTCGTAACATAGAAAAGTTCACCGCATATACGATAGAAAAGTTGAACTTGCCCGAACAAACGGTGAGTCGCGATTTAATTGAACAATGCGATCATTTACGCGAAATAGAGGAACAACTATGTTACGATCATGCCGTCCCAACGATAATTATAGGTCAGGATCACTGGGAACTGATTGTTTCCAAACAAATACTACAGGGAAAAAAAGATTTACCTGTAGCATCGCGATCTAAGCTAGGGTGGCAACTGCACGGCAGTCACGATGCGCCTCGGGATAGATCTTTCTTAGTAAGCCACGTTAGGCCGACGCCCGCGGAAACGGAGATAACCGCGCTCATGAAAGAACATTTCAGCATCGAATGTTTAGGCGTCGAAGGAAAATTACCTAAGACTGATCCGAATCAGAGAGCGATCGATATCCTAGACGCGACATGTAGGAAATTAGAGTCGGAAGATAGGTACGAGGCAGGCTTGTTATGGTGTAGTAATGATGAGACATTACCGAATAACGAGAACCTGGCTCTACGACGCCTGCATAGCCTAGAAACAAAATTAAACGCGGATGAAAAATTGAAAGTCGAGTACTGTAAACAGATCGACGACCTCTTGACAAAAGGGTATGCAGAAGTCGCGCCAGGACCCGCACCTCCGGAATATCCCCGTAAATGGATATTACCGCATTTTCCGGTATTTCACGCACAGAAAGGAACTCTTAGACTCGTTTTCGACGCCCGCTGCAGGGCCCAGAATAAATCGCTAAACGATGCGTTATTACCGGGACCAGATTTCCTACGACCACTATTCGGCGTTTTGTTGAAATTCCGCGAAGGAAAAATAGGAATAGTGGCCGATATTAAGCAAATGTTCCTCCAAATACAAATACCTGAGAACGAGCGTGATAGTTTGCGTTTTTATTGGAGAGGGGCGAATAGCGACATAGAACCGAAAGAATATCGTATGAAACGATTGATATTCGGGTCAGCGAGTTCACCAAGTACCGCTTTATATGTGAAGAATAAAAACGCAAATACTCACCGCGAAAGGTATCCGATAGCCGCTGAATTGACGATTAAGAACTCGTATATGGACGATTTTTTAGTAGCTTTAGACGAGGACATAGATACCGCGCGACAGATAGTCAACGATCTATACGAATTAAATATGAAGGCGTCCTTTGAGCTACGCGGGTTCGCATCGAATCAGCCGGAAGTCATATCCGACGTAGTGACTCCGAGTACGGACGAAAATAAAACGCTAGGAAAATGCGATACGGAACGTACACTAGGTCTCATATGGAACCACAAACGCGACACTATAGGTTTTAACGTAAACCTCCGAAATACGCCGACAGATGTCCTAGATGGGAAAAAATTGCCCACAAAACGTCAAGTAACGAGTAGCGCGATGAGTATTTTTGACCCTATGGGATATATATCCCCGGTATCGGTAATAGGCAAAATACTTATCCAGGACATCTGGCGGACCGGTATAGGATGGGACGAAACAATACGTCCCGAATCTGTCCCATTGTGGAACGCGTTTATTACTAGCATACAGCAGTTAAAAACGCTCGAGATAAATAGGTACGTGCCGGCCGTAAATAGATCGGGATCACTACACGTTTTTTGCGACGCGAGCGAGAAAATATACGCGGCAGCTGTATATTTCGTTAGTCACGGTAGCGAGGGTGAGGCCTATGCTAGCCTCATCGTAGGGAAAGCCCGCGCAGCACCGCTCAAAGTGATTAGTATACCGCGTCTGGAATTGCAAAGCTGCGTATTAGGAACGCGACTAGCTAAGTCAGTATTAGAACATACGGACTATGCTATTGAGAAGTGTCACTTTTGGTCAGACTCGCGAACGGTACTGACATGGATAAAATCGGATCCTAGGTCATTTAAAAGTTTTGTGGCACATAGGATAGCTGAAATCGAGGAAAGCACAACGACCGATCAATGGCGTTGGGTTCCTAGTGCGCAAAACATCGCTGACGTAGCGACAAAGGGAATTCCTAAGAATTTCGATAAGAACCATACGTGGTTCATAGGCCCCGATTTTATTAGACGCGATTCCTCTCACTGGCCGACCGACAAATCGGCCCCTAGCCCGCCTGTCGATACAGGCGAAGAACGACCACAAAAGTTAATACTGGTCGCTAACAAATCGGATAAATTTCCGTACCTACCCGATATAAGTAGGTTTTCTAAATACTCACGTTTAGTTAGGGCCACTGCTACCGTAGTTTGCGCTGCCGAGGTATTCAAAGCCATGATACTCAATAGAAATACAGAAACAGACGTAAGAAACGATCACATCAAGATCGCCGAATTACTGCTTATCAAACGCAGTCAACACGAATATTTCAACGAGGAGATCAAGCTATTGGAAGCCGGACGGACACTACCGAAGAAATCTACGATAAGCAAGCTCGCTGTCAAACTGAACAACAACGGTCTACTACTACTAGACGGCCGGACGGACAGAAAGCAAGCGATACCCGTTTTGCACGCCCGAGAACCGTTTACTCGACTGTTACTAGCACATTACCACGCTAAGTTCAATCACGGCAACCACGCTACAGTCATGAACGAGCTGCACCAACGCTACCACATAGTAGGACTGCGCGGAGCACTGAGATTCATATGTAATAACTGCCAGTGGTGCCGCACCTACCGAGCGAAACCAACCGTCGTACCACCCGGAGATATACCCAAAGAAAGATTGACAGCAAATCAACCCGCCTTCACGTCTACGGCCTGTGATCTATTCGGACCTATAGTCGTAACTGTGGGAAGACGCCATGAAAAGAGATGGGGCGTTCTGTACACGTGCCTCACTACGCGCGCTGTACACATAGAACTCGCAGCATCCCTCTCAGGCTCGTCTATGATTTTATCTCTCCGACGCATGATGGCACGACGCGGAACACCATCTGTTCTGTACACCGACAATGCCACAAACTTCTTGGGAGCAGAACGAGAGATATCTGACGCCATGAGCACCATAGAAAACGAGATGAAAAGCTTCGCGATCTCCAAAGAAATTATTTGGAAGAAAATTCCGCCCGGAAACCCAGCCGCAGGCGGCGCTTGGGAGCGTCTCGTCGGCTCAATAAAGGCAGCTTTGAAGGTCACGTTATGCCAGAATAACCCTCATGAAGAAGTACTCCACACCTTACTTCTAGAGGCAGAACACATCGTCAACTCCCGGCCCCTCATTCCGGTCATGTTGAACGATAACCAAGAAGCGTTGACGCCTAATCACTTCCTTATAGGCAGATCAAACGCCATGTCTCCATTTGGATTCTTCAGTGATGTCACCCTATCGCCATCGTCATGGAAAACTGCACAAGCCTTAGCAGAAAGCTTTTGGAAAAGATGGGTAACAGAATACCGACATACGTTGAGACCACGTACTAAGACTCCGCCCCATGAAAACGTGAAAATCGGCGACATAGTACTCATTGCCGATAACACTATGCCACGAGGCATATGGCCACGCGGAGAAGTGGTAAAAGTCCACCCCGGCCCCGATGGAAAAATAAGATCAACAGAAGTCCGTACCGCAGCAGGATACATCCGCCGTCCGGCTTCCAGGCTCATAATTATTTCCTAAACTACACTGGTGTAGTCACACCGAGGGGGACACTGTCGGAAATAGCCTATGTACATATATTTAGTAGTTAGGTATATATAAGGTAACAATCAAATAGGCTAAGTCAATCACGTAGGAGAGAAAATCATATTGAAATCTAATTAGAATCTTTTACTGTTTATTATTGTTTCGTTACTCAATCATTCTACTGTTTAATCAATCAATCATAAATAACTTGTGTTTTACTCTAATTTTAAGATTTATCAATGTCCATCGTTTATAAGAATTTAATTAATTATTGCTATAATCTTTATTTCTGTGTAATGAGAAATTATATGTGTTTTTTAATAAAGTAAACAAACCCCCACTCACGCACAAAAAGAATAGCTGATTCTCAGAACTAGCTCGGCTCATTTCTCAGAACAAGACTCGAGCTTAGCGGGAGTATTCTTAGAATAATCTCCCACCTTCAAAAATAATCTTATAAAATGGCGGTTCCCGGCCATTTCAAGTCACTCTATTTTACTCTCTTCAGTCTTTTACATTTATCATCAAGTGATAATCAGCTCTTCAACAGTGCCTAAGTGAGGTAGGCGCTCACTATGGAAAATTAAGTCTTTCATTTATAATACAGTCCACTAAACATCGAAGACCCTTAGACCTCACAACTAATATACGAACATACATAATATGAGTTCAGAGAAGTCTATAATCTATTCCCCATAACAGCACTAGTGTCGTTATAGTCACTTTACGTTATTGCTAGCAGCCACAGACTTCTAAATCTAGGTTAAACTTAGGTCAAGGATTAAGCGCTCAATTTTAACTTTGCGGTAAAAATGCACAACTACCAACTTAACAAACAATTAAATTCCTACAGTTTTTAAGAAAAACAAAACTTTCCGAACTAAATTCATTGATGCCAACATAAAAAAAGTATTTTTAATATAGTCACTGCGAGTATATTTTTAATTAAAATAAGTTTACCATAGACACATAAGATGATTGGACATCTGATACGACATGACACTTTCTTTGGGAACATCTTAGAGGGGAAAAGATGATTGGACATCTGATACGACATGACACTTTCTTTGGGAACATCTTAGAGGGGAAAATTGAGGGCAAGAGAGGCAGAGGTAGACCAAGGTTAACATACTTCAATCAAGTGAAGGAGAAAGTCAGCGCCGCGTCGTATCAGGAAACCAAACAAATGGCGCAGAATAGAGTAGAGTGGCGATTACTCCACCGACAAGAGCGTAGCTCTTAAGTTTGATGATGATAGACACATACTGTCAGTCATACGTCATATTTGCCTTGTTTGCAGGTTATGCTTCTAATTTTGTATTTTATATTTTAAAACCTAGTCATAGAAAAAGTATTGTATGCAACGTTGTATAATTAAGTCAAAAAACGCTCATTGCGTCTCTAACAGTTGTATAAGTGGGTTCAAAAAATGCGAATTGCGTGAGTTGCGATACGAGCCGCGAACGCGGCGAGTATCGCAAATAGAGACGCAATGAGCGTTTTTTGACTTAATTATACAACGTTGCATACAATACTTTTTCTACGAACTAGGTTTTAAATTATAAAATACAAAATTAATCATAACCTGGAAACAAGGCAAATATGACGTTTGACTAACAGTATGTGTCTATGGTAATTTTTTTTTTAATTTACAATATACTTAAATTAAAAATACTTTTTTATGTTGGCATCAATGAATTTAGTTCGAAAAGTTTTGTTTTTCTTAAAAACTGTAGGAATTTAATTGTTTGTTAAGTTGGTAGTTGCGCATTTTTACCGTAAAGTTAAAATTGAGCGCTTGATCCTTGACCTAAGTTTAACCTAGATTTAGAAGTCTGTGGCTGCTAGCAATAACGTAAAGTGACTATAACGACACTAGTGCTGTTATGGGGAATAGAGTATAGACTTCTCTGAACTCATATTATGTATGTTCTTATATTAGTGTTCGTGACCAAGTAAAAGACAGATAACAGTACAGGAGTAGAAAAAATACTATAAAAGTACAGATGGATTTTCTACAATTCCAATCCCGGCGGCTGGCGTCTAGGTGTACCTACGAGCCTAATCTTTCGTCAGCCATATATCATAGAGCGCACCTTTGTGTCCTAAAGTTTCTTAAGCCCTTAGCATATGACTACGAATTTCTTCAAGCCGGTGTGGCGTTAACTGGATTGGAAATTGAAATCAGACACATACATTTAGTATAGAATGTTGTATTGCTTACGAAGGAAAATCAGTATGCAAAGAATTTTGCTTGCGAAGGAAATCAAGAGTGGCCGCTGGCTTAAAATTACAGGGCTCTTGTTTCTCTTTTAAGGAGTTGAATTTTGAACAATTTCATAGCGACGCATAGTCTAATTTTATCTTGTCCGAAAATATAATATAGAATCCGGTAATATTTAAACAGCGAAGTGGATGATTTAGGGAGAGTCCATTATGTACGTGAGACGTTTTTGGCATTTTCCGACGCCACTTCCAATCTGGTGAGATCTCACGAGGCCCGGCGTGAGATTTTTTTTAATTTATTTGGTTTTTAAGAACTGCGGATAGATGAACGGTTTGGTGTACTGGTTGTTGGCGAAGTCTGCGGTGAACTGCGGCTGCAGCTTGCGCCCGCGCAGCCGGTTCTCCACGCTCTGTGCGAACTCAGCCATAATCTTCAGCAGGGAACCGCGAGAGATGTTGTTGAACTCCAAGCCAGTTCCGCTGCCAGAGTCCGGTTTCCATACTGTGAGACAGATAAATAGTATAGAATAGAATACCTAGAATAGCTTTACGACATCAACAAGGATCATTGTGTTAGTAACCATTTGAGACTTATTCTAATGTTAAAAGTTACACAGGTGCTTAGCTTATGCTTTATCTATTTCTATGTACCTACATGAGTCAATGTACAAGAAATCTACCCTACTTGCAATCATTTTATAATGCTACATCCCATACGTGTGTTTATTCCTGAGTGATGAATGTTTTCTATCAATTTAAGTATGTATTTATCTATAAAAGTATGTATTTCGTCGTCGAGTACTCATAGTAAAAGCATTGCTTAGTTTAGGACTAGCTCGATTTGTGTAAGATTGTCCCCCGATATTTATTTATTTAATTATCTTACTTATCTCCATTGTCTTTTTTATTAGAATTCTATACACACGCTTATTTGTTATTAGAATTACACAAACATGTCCGAGTACCTAGTTAACGCAATCAGAAACTAGGGAAAATTAAGTTACGTTCAGTTAAATAAGTACTATACAGAATAGTATATAAGAAGAAAAGGGGCAACTTTTGCCGCTCTATTTCTTCCGCACAGGCGTTACTTACCTTTCTTAAAATTAGTTTAAGAACTTACATGTTTTATATCCAGGGCTAACATCCATACCAGTTAAGTATTGCGGCACCTTAGCCCAAACTAGCGGCCACGTAAGCACTAGTAAACAGTAAAGGAATCTCATGCTATGAACAATAGCTGCTGGCTTTCGTCGAATACTGATAAGGGATATTATTCCTAGCACGAGTAAACACAGGCGAACCGTAATGCAAACGCCCGTTTTTAATGGATCCATTCTAGGGTTCCGTAGCCTATGAGTATGCCTTTAGTTTTGCCATGTTCGTCCCGCAGTGTCGTTTTATAGGTCGTTCAAAAACATAGCCAGTGTGAAAATAACATTAATAATTTCACGAGAGTTGAGGTGAATGATTACACACACTGCTACATGAAGTACTCATTGCAAAAAAAGTGAATGAATGAAATGAATGAGTGAGTAATAAACACAAGGCTATAGTTTAAAACAAACTTTTTGGTCTATCTTGCAATTCACTGTTGAACCTGCTATCGGTACGAAAAAAGAACAGTAATTTCAAAATCCCGAACATGACAGTATTGTTGTGTGCGTGGCCTCAACTTTCGTGAAATTACCTATATATCGATTTAAAGCTCCGATTATGAAATGGCTTTTCAACACACTTGCTCATAAAGTCGCTCTTATTTCGTGGTTCTTACGCGCGGAAGGCAGCTTATTACACACAAGTGTTTTTTACTTTAGATTACCGCACAAGTGATGAGATGAGAGCACGCCATGTAGCTCGGCGCGCGGATATTATACCCGTGCAGTGCCGACACCGTGTGCCTGTACATGGGCGTGCGCCCGCACTACACCGACACCACACGACGAGGTTAGATAAACGAAGAATATATAAACCACTAAATAAATATGTAACAAAAACAGAAGTTCTAAATGATAAGTATTATTTTTTGGCCATGGCCCTTTTGGCCCTAGGGTAAATACGCCCCTGCCGGGAAGTGAGGGGTTGCCGGCCGAGTACATATAGATGGTCGAGCGAAAGCGAGGTCAGATAATTGCGAGACTGGCAACCCCATTTCACGCCGAGGTATGCATAATGCTTTTCTCAAATATGCCATGAAATAAATGTATTAAAAACACTCCAAAAAATAATAGTACATTGTGTATCAAGGGCGGTAAGTAAGGAATTACAAACGAGTGTTTGTTATAAGGCCGAGGCGAAGCCGAGGGCTTTAACAACACGAGTTTGTAATTCCTTTACCGCCCGTGGCACACACAATGTTTTTCATCACACTTGTGAGGAAATCTGATTAAAATAACCTTACTTAACCTAAATAAAATTGTAAAACTGACAGTGACATTATCCATAGACAATGCGAAGACAGTCACGTTCGGAAACCATAGCGGTAAAGACTTAAAATGGTTTATTTTATTTTTGCAAAATACTGAAATGCACTATTTAAACATTTAATTAATGTTACAGAAATATGTGTTTACATGTATTTGCAATAACAGTTCTCTTTAAATAAATATTTCAGTAATAAAAGTTAAAAAAGTACGTTGGCGTTTCCTTTGAACATGACAAATAAGAGTAAAACAGAACCAGCGTTTCAAATTTAAAAAGAAAACCATTACGCCCTAGGGCGTAATAGGTCATTTACGGCCCGCAAAACCTACGTGTAATGACACCATTTTCGAGCAAGTGTGATGAAAAAGTTTATTTACTAACCACACTAAAAGTAAAGTAGACAGAAAATAGAATTACAGAATGAGAAATTTTCAATTTCCTTTCCGAAAACTCTTTCAGTGTGTCATACTGAAACCGTGTTGCACTAAAACTGGCTTACAAAAGGCTTTTTTATTTCTCATGGTAGGGAAATTACGTGTTACGTAATATAGCCTAAAATCAAAGTGGAAATGAATGGGCCAATAAGACAACTTTTCTTATTTTCAGTATTTATTGTAACAATGATTTATTCATTTCACTACCTAAATATAGTTATCACAAAATACATCTCAAGCTCTTATTTACAATAAAATGCGTCTATAATTAACAATATCAAAGCACCAGATACTCATAGGGTTTTCATTTTGGGAAGACCTAAATAAGAAATAATATATAATTCCCATTAGTCCAATAATGTACCTGCTATCAAAGATTAGATAGGTACCTACTTACGTGTTTTGGATAATTTAAGAAAGGACACTAACATCGTCGAGTAATTGATTTTTGTAATTAGATAATTTACATTTCGTCGGCTAAGAAAGCTGCGAACTCCTTTAAGATTTATTATATGTATAAAATGAACAACAAACTTTAAGATTTATTATCTAAAATGAACAATTACACAACTTAAAGTTGAATATTGTTTGTAAATTTCAAAGCAGCTTGCAGCTTTACACTCTTAGCCGACGATTTTGCAGATATCAATGTATGAAGGAAGATCCAAAAAAATACACACAACTTCATAGTCAAAAGAACAAGTGTGTGCGTATCTTATCGAGTTATTTATTCGGCTAATATTTACTGCTGGGTGTTCCTAGTCATTTGAGTTATATTTTACTCGTATTTACTTCGACAATAAGACACCTAGGTAATACTTAGGTATTTATTGTGCTAAACTTTGATATGTCAGGCCTTATATTGATTGGCCCCCACATGATTGAGATGGGCAAAATTTATTCGAATGACGAATAACGAATAAGAATAACCAAATTATCCGTTATATTACGAATAAAATTGGCGGATGATTATTCTTATTCGAATAAATTATTCCTGAAATAATTTATTCGCGGATGATTTATTGGCGAATGAATTGCCACGAATAATTATTTATTGGAATACCATATTGACTTTTCTCGAAAAAATAATAACTAAACAGAACTGAAAGACTGTTTTTGTACTAAGGGAACGAACTAAGATTTATGCCTTACTTATATAAAACATACTTTTATTATTTAAACTGCCTTTAGGAAGCCTGAGCCTTTAGGAACACATGTGTTAGAACCAATACAAGTACAGTAAAAACAAGTCTTTATTCGTGTTGTACCTTGAATATTTTTCTTGAATTTATTCGAATAAAATAACGAATAAATCATCCGTCATTTGAAAAGTCGTGGAATGATTTATTCGCGGATGATTTATCCGCGAATAAATTATTCACGGATGATTTATTCGCGAATAAATTATCCGCGAATAAAAATATCGTGAATTATTTTTTATTCAAATGATCATTCAAATAAAACATTATTCGAATAATGCCCATCTCTGATTATGATATCTGTATACGCCATCTCTTTACATGCGTTAGACTATAATTAGTATAGGTAAGTATAGATGTACAAGTAGCGGATTTTTTTCAAAAAACTGAGAAAGTTCTCTGAAAATTCTAGAATTTTTCACAAGAACTTATGGAATTGTTCCTTTTTGTTGAATATTTCCTATAGGAAATTTTAAGAAATTTCCATGTGGAAAGTTTCCATCGGCACATATCAGTAAGTCAAAGGGAGACAACAATTTTTTTGCATGAATTAGACCTACATTACTAAACTAAAAATATGTACACTGGTGTTACATTATTATTAGGTAGGTATAATAAATACTTATCTGTTTGGTAAATAAATAATAATAAATATAACAAAGATTTAAACATATCTGTTTGATGGCACATGTTGACTAACTTTGACTTTAGATGTACCCTCAAATTAACTACTTATATGTATATTATTAATAATACTCGTTTATTTAAATCTCTTCGTCTTAAATCGTCCTATATACGGAACATACTCTTACAATAAAGCCAAGGGTTAAGTAGTTTACGTAAACATGTACTCGGGTAAGGGCCAGAAGCGTTCCAACCGTCCTTTCCGTAGTGCTACAAAATATTAATTTATACGATGAAAAATGCAGAAACTTTTTAGAAATATAAATAAAATATTAGCGGATATTCTTGTTAACATTTCAATTTAAAGCATTTTCTTTACGCTTATTTGAATATTTAGTAGCACAACTGAAATGACGGTTGAGACGCTTCTGGGCCCTACTCCCGTTTGAAGGCACTGCGAATGACTATGTTTGTTTCATTCTTGAACAAATGGTACCATTGATCTTGTTGTCAATAATTACAAATCGTTATTGTCAACTGTTCAAATAGTACTTTTTGCCTGAAAATGTCACATTTAGTTATTTATATCTATTTCCTAGCTATGTATGTTAGGTATTACAAAATTGTAACAGCGAGAGTATCCACATTTATATATTTTTACTTGAGTGCATTATGGTAAAACGGCTGCTAAGACGAACGGATTTCGACCATTGTTGATACAGTCAACGACAACAGTAGCTTGGCAAGCGAAGCGTTCGCAAAAACTTGCACACGCTCTTATGTCTATAACGGTAGAGTTGTGTTTAGATTATTATTAACGCTTATTTGCGTAGCTACTATTGCTGTTTACTGTACAGTGGTAACTAGCCATCCAAGGATATATGATAAACTTCTAAAAACTTTAGCATTTGACAAATGCTCGCTGGAACTCGTCATTATGGTCTTCTGATTTTTCAAACTCTAGATAAAAGTATCTGTCAATTAAAGAAACCTTTCTTTGCTATATGTGACCGAAGAAGACAGAGCTCAAATTAACTAACAATAAAAACAAATAACATCTATCTGGATTAGAAATCAGTCCCAATTCTATCCATTCCTTAACGGAAGCCATTTATTTACTCGTCTAACGTTACCTATACAACCACGCAAATGCACTTTTGAATGACCGATACTTAATACTAGGGCGTTGATCACGCCCCGTCAGTCTGTGTGGGTTTCTTTAACGTTTTGGTTCTGCCGCAGAAGTAGTCTTCGATTTCTTGAAGGGTGCGACCCTTAGTTTCTGGAAGGAATATGTAGAAGAACGCGATGCCTGGAAAAGAAGAAATCAAAGTATAAGGCAATGATTTTAATTAACTGCAGTCAATAGTTGGACAGACAAAGGACGATCAAAAATCCTTTTTACTACTATTTTGGAAATAACTGAAATGGTGATCACCTCCACGAATTTGACTAATTTGTGTGTTCGTCTCAAGTTTATTTGTGTCTAAGGACGACTGATTCACATATTCCGCTTTCGGAGACACAAGTGCCAAAAAATACTCACGGAACTCGTCATGTAAGTATGGATATTTGTAGGAATGAGTGTGGAACTGCATCACGATAAGACAGATACTGTTAGGGGTATCACGCAAAATAGGCGCATATCTGTCGTCGAGTTGCGGAAAATGAGCCCGGGTTAACCAATAATCTACTGTTACGGGTACCTATGACTTACCACCAATAGACATGGCACCGTAGACGGCGAATGCGCCGTAGTAGTTGAGCGACGACCTGAGGAAGGGAAAGGTCTTCACGACTGAGAACACAGACAGATGGGCCGCCATCGTCGTCATGCCGCCTACTACGCCTCGCACCTGGAATACACACATTTTACATGAGTGGAGTATGGGAGCAAACATGTATCACTCGCTCAAGGTCACACGTTTGATACCTGTACTGTACCTCATAATTTCTTTAGGAGCGTAAACGCGTCGGTTACCATGCACTCACTTTGGGTAAAGATACCGGCCGGTTGAAATTAAGAAGTTTTTTTTATGTCACTGTTTCCGGACTCCATAAGAATTCAGAGGAGTTAAATAAATCTTCCGAATCTATGTACCTCGAATAAATTAGTCTAATCAATTAAGTTTCCCTGGTGGGGGACACGATTTATTGTTTTTTTGAGGATGGTACTTTACATAATATTGGAAATCGAAACATAGTTTACCTACGAAATAAGATCTAAATCGTCAGAACCGTATCCGTGAAACCAGCTAAATTCACAAACAAGAATGGCTCGTTTTCGAGTCTACTTCGAACATAAAAGTCACAAATCAGACGCCACGTCATAACACTGTCAAAACCGAAATTGAACTTTATGCTGATCCATGGAGATCTATATCGCTTCGCACACTACGGCACCACGCGCCACTAGACAACACCTTTTGCTTTTCATGACGAAGTTAAAGTTATTTAAGGCTGACCAACCTGCGTCGGATAGACCTCGCCAATCATAATCCACGGCACGATGAGGTAGCCCAGCGTGCAGGAGATGGTAAACACGAAGATGGCAACGACGGGGATCCAGGAGTGCTGCGGCGTCTCGCCGGCTTGCTTCCATTGCTCCACGAAATACATGTATACCGCCAGTGTGATCATCGTCGTGCCACAGCCCACCGCTAAACGATAAACTCAACTTTAATTCTAAATTCACGTTTGCAGAATTCGCCTGTTGACTCGATTTTTTTTCTGTCGTAAATCGATTCTACTATTTGTGAGGAACAAATATCTATACGACACCCATGGATGTATAAAATAGAAGGATACCGCGCGGTCTAAGACGCGGGTGAAGCCAAGCAATGGCCGCCGCGCTTTGTACGCACGCACGCACACATCAACCAGCATAATGGGCCGGTCGGCTGCCATTGGGCCGTCAACCCACACATGCTCACTTCGGCGGCCATTGCTTGGCTTCACCCGCGTCTTAGACCGCGCGGTATCCTTCTATTTTATACATCCATGACGACACCTAATACATTTGTATAAGTATAACAGCCACAAATTGTAATCAAAAGTAGCAGATCGCACTGAGCATTGAAAACGCTCTTAGGTATACAAAACGGTAGGAACTTATTGATCATCCGTTCCGTCGCTGTACGTGGCTGTACTAAGTCTGTATGAAAAAATAGCATTTTGCCATTTTGAGCACGAAAAAGTGCGTTTAAGCACATAGTTGTCATACATTTATTTTTTCAGTGTTATTTAAGCATTCCGAAATTGAAAATTTTTCTTAAAGACGATAAAAAAAATATCGTTTTTTTTTAAACTTTGTGGTCTCATAACTTTATATTTTTTATACATTTTTTGTTTATTTCTTTTGTGTTATGATAATTTAGTATATTTCAATCCATGTGACTATATTATGTTGTAAAATTCAACATTAGTCAACATCCCTATTGGAGGGCAACTTAATATTGACTATGGAAGTACTAAAGAAGTGGTTCTTATAGGTCATAGCTAAAATTCACATTTATAAATAGCAGCCGTTGTCTTTAGCTCCGCCCCTTTTTGGTACGTATTTCGTGGGGCCGATTTTGAGCATGGTCAAAAGTTAAGAACTTGTATGAATCTAGGTTATATTGCTATTACATCGGATTATAAAAGAGGGAACGTTCTTTCGTTCGTTCTTTTCTCATACGAGTTTTATCAGAAAATTAGGCCCTTGAATCCTTAATTTCGCATATGTTCACCGGAAAAACGCGCACCTAAATCTGACAATGACCTATGTCCCCGTAGTAAGGAGGTCAGTTACGACGAGGTCCACACCTGAGACAAACGTGAGCGGTCGCCGCCCGCACCGCCGGCACAGCACGCATCCAACCACGGTGAATATCAGCCGGACTATCCCCATCGCTATAGTCAACCAGTACTTGTCGAGAGTGGCGCCCGATGCCTGGAACATATTTTCATTATCAGGTTACGTACGCTAAAAATGAATACACCAATATATTGAGTGTTGAAATAAATTCTGTAATTCTTGATTTATCCAAACTACAGGTAATTTCATAAAGATAAGTTTAATCTTTGAGTTTCACTCGTACCTACCTTCAGTTGTTTTCAAGGAATGTTTTAAAAAATGCTAAGAACAACACTGAAGTTAAGAAAACAATATAATAGATACTTGTGCCAAATTTGGTTTCTGCTTGGTGGGACTGGATAGATAATTCGACGTAAATACCCCGTTAAACAGTTTTAGATTGTAAATTATATACCTGGAAAACTTCAACGGCATAGAAGGTGATGGTGTTGACGCCACACCACTGGTAAATAAAGAAGTATATCGCCAAGATGGCGAACGGTTTCAGCGCGGACGGAGACAGCAAAGCCTTGATGTATTCTTTTACAGTCGTCAACCTGGAAAAATAATGTTACTGTTCTGTTTGGGAGAATTTTATGATGCAACATGATACTTCGTTTCCGAAACGCTGGTAGAGTCTGTGCGGAAAGAGAATAGGATTAATTTTGGGGGGCGCTATAATGCTTTTCTACCGTATGTGCCGTATTTTCTCTACTGTGGCCATACTGGTTAGGTTAGTTCCGTTTTTCGCCACGCCTATTCTCTTTCCGCACAGACTAGTTTCAGAACTAGTTTCAGACTTGTAAAAGTGCCCCGTTGGCTTTTTGTAAATTAAATTACACTCGCGGTCAAATAATTCGGGTCACCGTAATTTAAATAATATAAATAGGTGTTTTTCAATATTTGACACTTGTTTCATTTACATAATATACTATTCTTCAATACCTGGCTATATTAGCAGTGTCCTCTAACCCATAATAAAAATATTGTTATCCAAAAATGATGATTTTTGCAATATTTCACTCCGTTAAATTCATTATTTTTCATGGGATTTTACGAGTTCGATGTAAACCTGAAATTGCTTTTATTTTCAGTATTATTTTTGCATATAATATTTAAAATTAATTAAAGATCAAAACGGGATTCAATAACTTCACAACCCTGGAGTATTTTAGGAAATATGGCGGTATTGTATTTTACTGACCCGAATTCATCGTCCGCGAGTGTATTTGGTTTCATTACGATATAAAATAGATACGTATCTATGTTACATAACGAAATTCTCATTTTAAAGCTTTTTAAGAAGTTTTGGCATACATTTTCCTTAAGGGCTGTAGAATAAGGTGGTCAAATGCCTGATATTAGGCAAGCCGGTAGGAATCGAGTTCTTTGGACGCCACGCTACTGATACCTATATTGTTTCATAGGCACACACACACGTACAATATGAAAATATGATACTCGAAAAAGTTTGAGATCTTCATAGATATAGAATTCTCGACGCACTTCTGCCAATCGTGCGACACCAGGAAGTTGGGCATATGATAAGCAGAATCCTTCTGAGCTTACGGTTCGACATGATTCTTCTCCTTGAAGATGATCATCCTCTGTATCTCCTCGTCGATGTCGCAGGTGGAGCCGCGCAGCTTGACCAGCGAGCTCTCGGCGCGCTCCCGTTTGTCATGCGACAGCAGGTAATTGGGCGTCTCTGGCAGCAGCAGCATGCCGAGCAGCGAGAGCATGGGGATAGCGGCGCTCACGCCGGCCAGGATGTTCCACGACGTCGCACTGCCGACTACGTACTGTCGAATGACACAAATAATGAACAAAAAATTGTAGGTACTTACATTAATTATACTAATGATATTGGTGCCTTTTCATCTTTTGGAACGAGGTAAGAGGGTGGTCACAAAACCACGTCACTTGGGTCGTTCTGTTACTTTGATACGCTGAATGACCCGAGTCACGTGGTTTATTTATTTACTTTTTTTTAATACCTAAAAGAACAGATTATAAGAATAGGAAAGACGTAATAAAATTGTTTTTTAACGTAAATTATTTTGACGTGATTTGTTGACTAATACTTCCAAATATCTAGAAAGCCGCTTTTCAGATGTGCAAGGTTGCTTTTATTTACACTAAATTCTTGGGACACTTTTTGTTCGTATAATACTTATATCGGGTGCTAACTGTTTCAGCTTGTGTACTAGTAACATTTAAAACATTATATTGACAGGCTTCTAGGCCTGGACCTTGACCGTTTGATTAAAAAGACGCTGAACAATGATGGAACACGCATTTCATTTCCATTATATGGCCTCATTTAAAACGAAGACATTACTGACATTCCTACGAGTGCTTTACATCTAAATAATTGTATTTATAAGCAATTAGATGAAGGGGTTAAGAATACGTAGTATGTACGTACTTTCAGTTATGTTATGCATTCTAGTAAATCTCAAAAAGTAAGTTTACTGTGTATAAGTGGCTATAGGCTTTTATACAACGTGATACATTATAAGTATTGAATTTACTTATTCTGCAAAGACTCGATTATTCGTCACTTCTTCCACTGCCCATATAAAAGTTTTAGGCGCCACACATATGTAGATTCGAGAGCGATTCGAACTCGTGGCGGTCCAGTTGTTTGCCAACTAAAGTTGTTTTAAAATATTTTTAGAGCAAATGATACTTACAATTTATTAATAATCCACCAGATGTATTTATGACATCGACCGATTTAGAATCAGTGACCTTTTAAACAAACTTATTTGAAATTGAGTGCAGTAGTAAAAACCCAAACACTACAGTCCACTTTTCGGGAAATATTCTTTCATTCTTTTGCATTATTGTTAGGAAAGAAGGTTATAGTCTAAAACGGCTCATGTGGTCACTGGACTGGTATGGTATGGCACTCTTAAGCGTCTAGAAAGTCGTAACCCGTAGAGATGCCGTAACCAAATCTGCTTATAACTGGACTATCCTCATGTTCTCCACGACGTTAAAAGCAGATATGTAAGTGGTGGAACACTGACAAGCGCATAATTATCGATTGCCTAACATCGGGGGAGTCACGACCCTCAACACTCAGTAATGAGGAAATCGACATTAGAAGAGGGAGGACAGTAGCCGTCAACCTTCCATGTCATATAAAAATAAATATTTTTATAATCAGTGCAAATACATGTAACGCTGTTATCACGAATATCCTGTGTGGACAGTTTAGCGACCAATATTTGCTCGTGTTTGTTTGGTTACGTGTGCGACAAATCTTATTTTAGTTAGTCGGCGATATAACGTTCAATTAGCGCTACTGAAGTAAATGTAACGTGACTGCTTCGTGACGACTACGTATAAAGTTGTCACCTCACAATAAATACGGGCGGGATCAAATTACTTTGTCCGCCGTAGGAAAATAGGGATATAGGTAAAAAACTTAACTAAAGCCCTTGTTGCATTTACTTAGTAGTACGGAATTTATATAGAAAATATGTCTTTTTTCTAAAATGGAACTTCTGTAACTGTATAATATACGGATAGGTTAGGGTTAGGTACTACTACAAGAAAGGCGTTACTTAAGTTTTTTACCTATACCTACATCGATGTTTGTTTTTACATCTCTACCGATCAAAGTCATTTAAAACATCGGATTGAGAGCAAGCGAATTCTCAGAAAATGTTATTCAGGATGGAAAACAAAACATTTTTTATATGGGGAGTCCCATATAACTTCATTAAAGAAAAATACACTATGTAATAATAATAATATATGGTAAGTATACTCCATTCTTCCTTGTGTTCTAGTTATTCGAGTATAATTGCGAGAAATTCGGAGATGCATTGTACAACAACAGATAATGGTTTGTTTTGACATACCTCTATTATTTCTTTACACATCACATTAGACATACGATTAAACTCGCTTTGTATCTGTTGATAGTTTCTTACTTCTTTTATGTACACAATGGTATTTTTTTTTATTTAAGAATTTGTAAATTCTACACTGTTTACCCTGTTTTAGGGCGGAATACTCAGGTATTATATTATTTACGTTAGTCGCATGTCGTCAGCGTAGGGACTGCCCATACTCAGTGAACAGACTAACTCGTGAAAGTAGCGGGGAGTCTATGGATGCGATCTGCACATGACGGCACTCTATGGCTATAGGGGAGGCCTATGTTCAGCAGTTGACGTCCGTGGCTGATAATAGATAGTCGCATGTATACCTACTTACATGGCAATTGGAATATAAATATTAAAAAATTCAGAAACAAAGTCGAATTGTCAAATCTGAATTTCAAAACATCAATACGTAATCGATGAATTTCTGAACAACTGAAATATTGGATGTCAATAGGCTGAATATACCACACTTACCCGCGTTGTTGATTAAGAGGCCTTAGAAACGGTAGAGGGTGCTAATGATTATTTGGTTTTATTCTGTGTAAGTAGTAAAATACAAGAGCAGTGATGCAGCAAATGAGATTTTAGTTCGATTTTACAAATTTAAAGAGATGTTTGGCACGACTTTTCTTAATGAAAAATAAATAAAATATATATCAACCGGATGCTATTAAAACAGTCCTGAACTCAACAAAAACGTAAAAAAGCATCAACGTCTTAAATCATAGATAATATAACTTAAATCGATGACCGACCAAAACACCCAAGGCCTCTTAACCAAGACTAGCCTTATAAATAGCATTTTAGCGGCCATTCTCACGAAGTATGACTGCGTCTAATTACCGCGTCTCCATACATTTAGTATGAAAACAGCGTCGCGGTAATTAGGTGACCGCAGACATACTTCGTGAGAATGGCCGTTAGGAGATACGAATGGCGGACTTAATGCCAGGCATTAAGTTATTTAGGAACTATTATGAACAGTCCTCGCTCCTATTCCTATTTGTCAGTCGGTAGGGGGCGGCAAAATTTGAATAGCCTTCTGGCGGCAAATCTGTAAATCCGCCACTGCTATGCCTAGAGGGGTTCTTCATTAGGAGAAAAGTGTAATGCAAGTCTTTTTCATATATATTTTTATATTCACGCGAGGTTAACAAAATTAGCAAGTTCTTGGTGAATGGAGTTTCGTGAGAATTCTTTTAACGCTAAATGTCTAAACATGGTAAAATACGCCTCAATATTTGATTGTGAGATTTGTGATGTGGATTACTGTTTAACTATACAGGGTGAAATTTTCATCGTCCAATTTTTTCTTAGGTATCAATAAGATGCCATTTCTGATGAAAAAAAATTAGGTAAAATTTTCATCATAAAATGTACTGTCCGGAAAAATAATTAGTAACGTGAGGATTACGCGTATAGACGCGTAAAATGTCACGGCGACTCAACGCGGGAGCAGGGTAGGGGTCACGGGGGACCGTTGCCGTCTCCCGCGCAATGCGCTACCGCGGTATCCACAAACGAATGTTTTTTAGGATATATTTCAGCTGTTGTTTCTCAATATTTTAGTACTGAAAGATACTGACTGAAAAAACACGTATTTTATATTTTTTGCTAAAGAATCCACTGTCAAAATTTTGATGGTGAAAAAAATGTCATCCTGTATTTCAGGTACGAGTTGAGCGAATGAGCGCAGTGAAGACCTCAGCACAGTCGGCACCAATCGGCCGCGACATGACGGTCGCGCGCGACCTTGCGTGTAACAGCCAATGAGAGCGCACTTCTGTAACGCAGCGCAATGTAAGCACGTTCTCATTGGCTGCTATGCGTTGTGTCGCATGTAAGATATTGTCCCGGCCGTTTTGTGCTAGCTATACAGATGAGAGCCGTCACTGACCGCGCGGTTATTATGTATCACATTTTAATTTAAAAAATGTGGTAACGTGTAGCCCGCAACAATAGTGGCGTAAATAGGGACAGTCAATCCTGTCCCCTATCATTCTCAGGACAACCGCTCTCTTGCGCATTGTAACATAAAAGCAGCGTCCACTCTGGCTTCTGCGAACATCCCTGATGTGCTACAGAAGCGCATATATAATAGCATAGCAAAATATATAGGCGTTATTGATACACCCTAAAGTATTTTGTAACTTCGTCTGGGCCAGCATGCAGTTTATGGCGATATATATGGTTTCTACTACTGCACCAAAGCACAGACCAAAGTCACATACGAAAATTTTAAACGTCGTGTCTTTGCTCGTTGATAACTACTACCAAAATTGTAATTCACGTAGATGCTGCTGATTGCATACATTTTGGAACTTAAAATACTATATTGATCAGCACATGTAACACGGAAGCATCGCGTAAACCTTGAACATGAAACTTATTTTTAAAATAAAGTAGTTTTCCATTAACCAACAACGTCCAAGAATAATAGGATGACAATGTAATGGATGGGCCTGAAATTGCACGATTATCGAGTTATGTAACGTGCGTCGGGAAAATGCCGTAGAGTCGTTAACTACACATGTCATTTTTTCAGATAATGCAATGAGTTCGTTGTCTAAAAATGATAACGTTCATAATACTTTATTCCATTTTTAATTGATTTGATTCCCAATTCAAAACAGATTTTTAATAGTACATTACACAACTACAAAGGTAAAACAAAGAAATGCCGCATATGATTGCGGCCCGAGCTGCACGCGAGGGATGTAAATATGCGATCAAGGGCTTTCTTTATTACCTCCCGTGTTGTGTACATCATTTTATGTCTACACGGACAGAAAGCGGCTTTTTCCGTGCGCGTAGCGTGCGGTAAAAACCACTTTATGGCCAGGTGTGACATAGAGAAATAAATGAATGCAACAATTTCTTGTTCAAAAAATTAGGGATGATTTCTGTTAGTTAAAATTAAATAGATACATTAAATAGATACACCTCGTTTGCGATATTGGTATAAGTACCATAATTCAGGAAACACATAGTATTTTTTACGTTATTCGGTATGAAACCGAACCAAAATCTGTAAAGAATTTGCCTTACTTGCCTAACATGTTAAATTACGCGTAAGTGAAGGCGTTACGCAGAATATGCCTCATTATTCTCTTTTCCGTCACAAATAGTTTTCTAGAGTAATTAAGAGGCCAGAGCTTCCGAAGAATTAGTGGAAATGAAAATGAGGAGGAATTTGTGTCATTAGAAAACCTATGTCAATAGCATAAGGCAGAAATTTCAATAAAGATAATATGTGAAGTGATAATAACCGTGCCATTACGAAGACGATCTATACATATACTCAACCATTGTATTTTTTTCATTAGCATATGTTACAAAGCCGTTTTGTGGGCGTGTCCATTGTGCAGTAATGTCTACGCGTTTAAGAAAACAAACGTAGTTTGTTGGATAATTAGCATTTGTGTGACGTTTTTGTTCGCGATCACGATCGGTCCTGTTTGCATGAGGTGCCCATTATCCGTATTATCGTGGCGGCAAACATCGGGGAACGGGTACTTACAACATAATATTGTCAAAGAGTTTGCTTTTCTAATGACGCTTACATTAGAAACATTTGTAACCAAAGGATGACTATTGTCGCGCAATGCACGTGTAGTGTAGTGCGCTTACCAATTAGCTTAGTCTCTAGTTTTATTGATCGAGCGAGCAAAGCGAGCATAGCATTTTCCGTTTCAGCTTGGGCAAAGATGCTTTCGTACGAGTACCTATGTCCGGCGGATGTCAGGTTGTTCTCCTCTACAGGTCGCATTTCTCAAATGATTCTCGTTAGAATTTGTGAGTAGTTTGGAATTTGTTTTTTGTTGATTTAGTTTTTGGAATTTTTCCAAAATAGCGGAGTCATTGGGGTTGTCAGACTCACGAGGATCTCTACACTCTACAGCTCACAGAGCCACTAGTTATTTATTTATTCAACAACTGCCACTGTTGTAAACTACATTGACTCAGTCCTTATGTTATGTATTAGGTACTTTACAGAACACCTAATCACATTTTCATAGAAATTTTACTTTTAAACGGACGTGTTGCCATGTTCCGCTCTGCAAAGTTATCGTAGCCGTACTCTATAACACAACTCTTATCTCTCAATAAAAGCTCAAATATCAGGCACATAATATTCAAAAATGTACCTACAGCTCTAAATAATCATGTTAGAAATAATGTAATCTACAAACCGCTAACAGAACTCCAGTAGAGACCCCCACGGAGGCCAAGGCACCCAGCATCCCTCGCAGATGTGGTTGGGAAACCTCGCAGGTGTAGACACGGGCCGGGGCACCCACCATCCCGGAACCAAGACCGACCATCAACCTGCCTGGAGAATAGAAATGACAATGGTTGATAGTATTCCTCGTGATTTTACCAAATCACCTGTTACAGTACCGGCCAGAAATATACCGGCATAACATATCTCCTTCGTGTTACGAAGAAAGGAATACTGCCGTATAATTACAAAAAACCGGCCAAGTGCGAGTCGGACTCGCGCACCGAGGGTCCGTAAAAATTCGTGAATAGTTCAAGAAGAACTGTATGGCGCTTATTTTAGTAGGCATATAAGTATGTGTTACGATTTTTGCAAATTTCTAATAAACGGTGCATGTTAGGAAAACCGTTATTTTTTTCCTGTAATATTTAGGATGATATTAATAATTGGTGATTATTACGGATTTTTCTGTTCAGTAACTTCGAAGATAATAATGAATGGTATTTTTTTGACCGTTTTTCGTCCTAAAGCAAAAAGTACATGATTAAGAAAACAAAGAAAATGGTTTTGGAATCTACAAATTAAGCCCTTTCAATTTGATAGCCCATTTGATATAATAGCCCTACTTTTAATTTTCAACATCCTATTTCGGCCGCCTTTACAAAAAAAGTAAAAAAGGTACAAGATTTTTTTTATGTTCAATAGGCTCGGGTTAGCGATTTTTACCACTATTCCAAATTTCATATCGATAGCAGCAGTAGTTCCTGAAATATCTGGCTGTGACAGACGGACAGACGGACAGACAGAGTCGCACCATAAGGGATCCTTTTTTACCATTATGGTACGGAACCCTAAAAATAAACAAGAAAAGACTGAGAAACAATCGCTATATGTGGCCAGGTTTTCTCATCAGTCGCCCCGAGATAGTCTACATACTACCTTCTACCTGATGCAGTAATGTGCAAATGTTTTATGAAATATGAAAAAGTTTTGCTTTAAAAATGTGAAGTTGATATATTTTTTACCGGTACTATAACTAAGTTTCTAAGTATTTTGTTCGTCGAACCAATGTGGTACGATTGACATAGAAATACCTTTAGTTTTTATTTATTATGGCGCGCACTCATAGTTCATATTTTATGAATATTATAGGTATGTAGAAAAATCTGAATACTCAATTATTTATTAATTTGCACACACGCAACGTTTACTTAATCAACATTTTCTTACAGTAAAGACTAAAATATGCATGCATACTTATTACTTATGCATCAGACTTTATCTCCTGTTTCTCAGACATAAATTCTAATATTAAACGAGTGTAAGTACAATCAAGGGTATCGACACGTGGAAATTCATTTACAAGGTTGCAAGTATCCACTTCTATAAATCCGCAAATCAGATTGGAGATCCAATAAATCCTATTGCAAAATGTGAATTCCTCGGAAATGCGTGTATTTCGGCATTAATTTAACATAATTTATAGCTTCTTCTGAAATATCCCATCATTCAATTCTTACCGACGTAGATCATGTTGACGTTGGAAGCGCATGCAATGAGCAGCCAACCCACTATGAGCGGTACTTCTGTGATGAGTAGAGTGAGGCGACGGCCGATGACGTCCATCAGATAGCCGCTGAGCAGGCAGCCCACGGGCGTGCTAGCTGAGCTGAGACTGGCTGAAAAAGAAGATCATTATCACATAGGGTTTAAGAAGATTCGAGTCGGTCGGTTTTCCATACAAACGTAAAGAGGGTCATTGCTTGCTTCGACGGCATCAATTATGTTCGAGGTGTGTTTTATTTTAGCTTGGTACACTTTATTTACGCGAAATGACATGAGAACTCTCAAAAAACTAGAATTGACGTGCAATTGGGCCTGTAAAGTCAGCGCCATCAATCAGCAACGTTTGAAACTAAACGTTTTTTACGAAAATTATATTTTTTTGGGACGGTATCCTTCGTGTGCGACTCCAACTCCTTATTGGTCAATTTTTTTCTTGTGAGCGGCAGTTCTTGGTTGATGTTTCAAGGGAACGAATGTACACACAGTGACCCACAGTCCCAAATAACTTATAACATTTTACTCCTAGAACCCTATGTAAATGGCAAAAAAATATTGTGAAAGCTTTGCAATTATACGTTATACGACGTAATTGGTCCCACCAATTACCATGCTCTTGACTTTTATTTCCCCTGTGGTAGGCACTATTTTAACACAGTTAACTAGAAATTTCTAATTGTCACTCTACGCACAATACGTACTTGCTACCTTCTTATTTACTAGTGAAATAAGATATACCACCAATAGTTTTAAGGCTATCGCATTTTTAATTCTACCTTAGGGAGGTGTTAATTTCTGTTTATTAGTAAACTTTTATCTAGCATTAAACTTACCAATCCAACTGGCTTGCGATTCTGTAATAGGTATGCTAGATTCATTGCTCCTCAACTGTGGCAACACTGTGGCCGAGAACCCAAATGCCATGCCCGTGTTGATAGTCCCCAGGTTAGCGATTAAGGACGCCAGAATCTGTCGGAAGGCTTTGCCGCGTCCCGCCTTGCTGTTCTGAGGCTTCGGAGGTAGGGGGGTTTTCGTGATGATGGCTGTGGTTGTGCCATTGTAGACAAACGGCTTTGTGTCGTTTCTGGAATGAAAATATAGCTGTAGACTACAATAGATAGATAAGACTAGGTATATTTAGAGATAGTACGTATTTGTATTGCAGAATAGGTGAAAACGCTTCAGCGACCTTGATTTAAGTAGTAGTCAGTGGCGTGGCGTCCATATAGAACCCGATTCCCACTGGCTTGCCTATTTTTAGCATATAGCATATGACCGGAGTATCTACTACTCCTGAATAAAAAGTACCTAATACAAATCTGCTCCGGCTTCGCTAAGAATGTATTTGACGCCACGCCACTGGTAGTAGTAGTATAAATACCTAATAGCCACTTAATCAAAAATGTATGTCAACCGACATCAAACAATTCTCATTTTAGCTGGCTAGTGCTAATCATGGCCTTCTAAGTTGCAGAAGCCTACCAGCGGTACGGGATGTATTTTCTGAATTTAGACAAATATCGCATAGATAGAGTGCGTCTAAGAAAGCGGAACGTTTTCGCAACACTACCATTTACGTCACATTTTCATAGAATATTGACTTTTAAATGAAGGTGTTGCCTCTGCAGAGTTATCGTAGACGCACTCTAATCATTGTTTTGTCTACATTGCCACTTGGCGATTTTTGCATTTTCGTAGATGCAGACACTTGACGTCATCATTATTATAGGCGCCTACATCCAAACTTATTAAAAGTAGCTGGGATATTCTGGTGATTATTACATACGTGACTTTATGTCGCTCTCTTTCATGTCGGAGCTGTTATTCAAAGTATTTAATTGGTGTCATTGCATCTCACAGCGTGCGGGTAAACGCATATATTAAACACGTACTTATTATCCTTTCCATACGGCCTAGGGCTTCGTTTATAGTCTAATTCACCTCTATCTATAACCGGATAGCAGTTAAAACAATAAAGTGTCTGTCCTCCGCATCTAATAAACAAGAAGATACAAAGTGAACTAAGACATTTAACATGAGGGCCTCAGTATGTATTCCGCTTATAGGTATTATCGTGATAATTAATCGCGTGTTATATTTCCTACTGAATAATCAGTTTCTTTGAAGACCTGTTTAAAATTAACAACCCTTTGCAATAGTACAGATACAACTATGTAAAGTCAAACAAACAATTAAATAAATACCTAGTTAAAATAAAATCCATTCTTCAGTTCACGCAGGCAGCAGGCAGTTCGTGGCCTTATGATTATTAGGTCTAACTTATTGGTCAAATAATAAACCGACAACATGTTTTATATGAACAGTAATATATTTCACTCCTCCTCTATTTGTGTCAAATTGATAGGTAATAAATGTACTTATATCCCGAAGGTGCGGCACCACCTACCGCGGGGTTATTGGATCGTTGACGCATTTCGGCGTTGTAATAATAAATGACTATGCTGAAATTAATCAATTGTCCACTGTGTAAATAACACGCTTATCAAAGTAAAACTAAAGAGGTTAAATGAACGACCAGTTAAAACTTATGGTAATAAGAATTCCATTTATCTGTGAGCGTAAAATAAATAAAATAAAAATCACAAATCGGTTTTTAAACTAATTCATAAACTTGTTCCTCACCTTCACATATAAGGTAACTCAGGACCAATGGAGGACGATGATACTAAGGTCTACATAGCAATTCGTTATTCCAGTCACACGGTGTCGCGGTTGAAAGTAAAATCACCTACAAGATAACATTTGCATTGAAATGTATGGTCACGAATTGAACTAAAAACAGTACTCATTAATTTTTTATTTTAGTATTTTTAGTGTCTCATAGTTCTCTCCTCTCGCAAACTGCAATTTTGAGTCTCTATCAGACACTGTACATATATAAGCGTAAGCGTGTACTTACATTTACGCATTATATAAAAATGTACTTGGTGAGATTCCGTGGAATAAAGGTACACAGGTAAGGCCCAGAAGCGTTTCAGCCGTCCTTTCCGTTGTGCTACAAAACATTCATTTATATGAGGAAATATACAGAAACTTTTATAGATATACAACGTGTTACACGACCAACTGAAAACCTGAAAACTGTTTATTCAGAATCAAGATTAGAATCGATTACACTATATTTTAATACATGTTTTTTTTTAATTTCCTCGTTTTATCTTGCCCAGTCTACGACTACTACCAAAAGTTACGAGTGCAACACACTTTATCTTTGGCAATAATACACGGATTTAAAAACAAATACTGTATACTAGTTCAGAATAATATAAATCAGTTGGGGTGTCTGAGGTTTTCAATAGGTGGTGTGACACCTTGTATGGATCAAATATTAGCGGATCTTCTTATTATCATTTAAATTTAAAGCATTTTCTTATCGCTTATATGAATATTTAATGGCACTACGGAAAGGACGGTTGAAACGTTTCTGGGCCTTACCCACACACACACACACACACATATAGATAATTTCCCTATTGTTGTATTGTTGTTCATGAATTGGTATATAATGTACCTAACTTAGGTACATTATATACCAATTCACTTAGGTAACCTAAGTGTCTTAGGCAACAGTATTTTTTTTATTTTACATTTATCGAATCCATGGTCAATACATCTTATATCATCTTCTTACTTCTTTCTTTTCAGCTGAGTTAATATCACTATCACAATGGATTACGATAAATAAATCATAACAAAATGTAAACAACCTAGTCATAAAAGTATTTCGCTTAAGCATTAATTTAATTGACAATAAAACTAATATGTCGGCCCTTATCAGTTGGTATTTGCTTAATTCAGTTTTGACCGTGACATAGTTTGGTTCAGTTCATTTTCTACGATTCGGAATATTCCCATTAATTAACTCATTATTTTATGGTAATTATATTTGCGCACTAATCTACCCGTACTAGATACACTTGTTTTTCAATTTGTCAAAGCTCGCCTTTGTTTGTTTCCATACGTCGATAAAACCACTATACCTACCTACTTAAGTGTAATAACATAGGTTAAGTGTTGAGATATTTAGATATAAACTTATGTAAACACTAAATAGAAAAAAAATAGAAAAAAAAACTGGGTCTACAGTCGAGTTCATAATTATCTGAGCAAAGAACGGATCAAAAATATCTGATCTAGTTCTTATGCTTCTGACAATAGGGTCTTGATCAGATATTTTTGGTCCAATCTTTACTCAGATAATGATAAACTCGACTGTACCTAATTAGGTATGCGGCTGGATCATTATGGTAACATAATTGTTGCCCGTTTTTTTAGGGCCTTATCACACTTGCGATTTGCGGGCGAGCTGCGGGCGAGTTTCTCGGGATTCGGCGAAGGTTCGTGTTGGAGTCTCTTTCTCTGACATATCAAAAGAACGAGACGCCAACCTTTGGCGAATCCCGATAATGTAGCCGTAGCGATACAAAACCGGGTACCATACAAACCGCGAGCGACATTTGTATGGAACTTAGGGCCTTACTTAACCTAAGTATAAGGCTCGGGGAGCTCTTAAATAAGTATCCTGACCAAGTGGGGGCTGACAATCCTGCTAGCATGATTGCTAGCCGCTAATAGTGACTTTATAATTGTAGCCATTTTCCTAGAAGTTTAGGGTAAACATTCAATGAGCATCCGTCACGTTTTGACAAATAGTGTGTGAGAGTGACGGATACTTTATCATTTATTTATCGCGCGACAAGGCGTAGCATCATAAGCCTACTGTATGTAATAAAATGCAATCAAATGCGAAAACGGATGTATGATAAAGCGACTACGACTACGACTTTAGTTAACACGTTCCTTGCGGCAGCCCATTTAGTTAACTTTCAGTTGGAACTGTATCAGGTCTTTTAGACCTGCTTCTTAACTTTCCAATACATCGTCATTGGGTCGATTATATCTGTTTGACATGCCTCTGTTTATTTGCAATTTACTAACTCCAGGTAACAATTTCTGTTTATTTTTGTATTTTAACGTACTTTCGATGAATATATTATTGTACTACTGCGGCCGTTTGTAAATCAGATACTTGGAAGAACTTCAAATAAAATAAATATTATGACAGATCTTTTCGACCGTCGGCCGCACTGAATGGTTAACTTATCGATAAAATGTAAAGATAAAATGTCGATGAAATTATAAATTATAGTATATAATATATATTAGTATACTCACACCGCTACTCAGGCGATATACTGCAGGTGTCCCACGTGACTCACGTATAAGCCTTTTTTCATTATATTACGATATCTTGAAGTTAAACTTGAAAACTTTACAGAACCACACACAACACCTATCAGATATTGTTAACTGCAACTGCATTCGAGCTCGATTCGATTCGAGACCAATATTTACGAATAAAACTCTAGAATAACTAATAAAAGCCCCACAATTATCGAGTATTCTTTATTTCAATTGCACTCGCGCTCCGCACTAGACAAACTGTCCTAAAATCTAGTGCGGCTATTGGGTCATCGTATGTCAGGTCGAAAAGACCAGATAATGCGCACTAGGTGACAAAAATTTACTTACTGTCGGAATCAAATCTAATCGACCTGATAGCTTTTTAATATAAAATATTTGAAAAGACCACTCAAAAATAATAATCGTCTCTTTTCTACTCCTTCGCAAAGCGAAGATATCTGAGGCGCACCAGCAGTAGGAAAACAGTATTTTTAGTGCCGCTTGGTAGAAAAGTTCATCATCGGGTCTATTAGACCTGATACAGCAATGAACGTGTTTATTAATAATTTATTTATGTACCTATGAGGAAATCCTTAAAACTTAATAAATTATACGACATCAAGCTAAAGGTAAATGCGTTAAAGTTATTACAATATAAAAATATGTCCTAGGCCGATATACATGACAATAAGGAGCATAGGTGTATACCAACAATACATATCTATGACTTTGTGGTATAATACATATCTATGACTAGCACTCATTTCATTAGTCATTCTTTTAATGTATTTGGCTAGGTACAGTAAGTATTTCACATAATTTTATAAATGCGGTACAGTAGACGTAAATAATATTCGAATTAGACCACGTCACAGACAAAACTAGTGTAAAACTTGATAAAATTATGTCTCATTTAACTGTAGGTACAGTCTATAGACTAGACACGTAATTATACTTTAGACCTACACTAATGTAAGTAAATATTGGTACACCTTTGAATAATAATATGTAAGAAACATTAGGTATATTAAAGTTATACGTTCTCTTATTGTTGCAACTTATATTACAACAACTGTCAACGTTTCAAATTGATAGACAAATTGGCTGAGTATGACCAAATCGCCCATGTCTATATGAAGGACATGAGATTCCGAAGATGTCGTTATTCCCAATTGCTGTAACTAGCCTATTAGGAATACTAGGACTGATCTAATCCGGTTACATCTGGTTCTCGAATCCTAATCTAGAAGCAATTGTCCTAATGCGACATTTAAGCTTATTTACCTGTGTCAAAATACCTACGGTATGTTGCACTCCGTGAGCTAAGTGAACCCAAGAAAACAATAGGGAATATGCATGATATTTTTTGTTCAATTTAATAAAAGCTCATTCATATAAGAAACAGTAGGAAATAGTACATTACACAACAGGGTGGTAAAACAAAGAAAGGCCGAGATCGCAGATGTTTGCGTCCCGAGCTGCAAGCGAGGTACGTAAATATGCGATCGAGGGCATTCTTTATTACCTCCCGTGTTGTGTACATCATTCTATGTCTACACTTGGCCAGAAAGCGGCCTTTTCCGTTCGTGTAGCGTGCGGTAAAAGCCACTTTATTGCCAGGTGTGGCAAGAAAATATTTTTCGAATATGTATCTATAAAAAGATATTCAAGATAAGCCATCAAAAATTTATCTCTATCTCTTTCTAGCAAAACAGAATATAGTGTCGATTTTGTATGGACGTGTACTAGACGCCATGCCATAGTCCATATTGGATCCCTCCGTCTAATCGCTGGCTAATTAGTGCTTTAAAATGTTTATATCTTCCGTATTTCTCGGTCGATTCTAATTTTATTTTCACTTTACGTCATCTTTTTTACGGTATTTTCATATTTTGTTAAGAAATGAGATAAAAATCATGCTTATTCCCTATTAAAATAGTGTGTACTATGTCTTGTCAATCAAATCAGACAATGGCACTGTACAAATTTAATAGATTTTTTTTCGGAATTAATTCGGGTCAAATTTTCTCGGGTTCATTTGGGTAACTACTTAGTGGTAGTGGTAGGATAAGCATAGGATAAGTAGGTATAGGTCGATTCATAAGAGCAGGATTTTGTATAGGTACCATACAACCAGTGTTTACTTAGTAATAAATCCGTGCCACCTCTTATGAATCGACTTATACTAGCTTTTGGATGTTTCATGCTCGTCGTTGTTCCATAATGATAACCTACTATAAAAAAACCAGTGGACAAGTGCGAGTTAGACTCACGTGGAGAGGATTCCGTACGTTCAAAACAATATAAAACAATTATACTTTATTGCACAGACTTCTTCAAGGTTTTCCTGTAATCTATAGTGCAGGACTATTATCCATATTTTTTTCAAACTTCTACGTCCAATAGTTTCGGACACAAGGGGGGAGGGGATAGTAAATTTAACTATTATTTATTAAACTTATGATATCAAAATTATTAAAAAAAATATTTGAGAATCTCACAGTGAGACTTTTTATTTAATTTTCATCACACTTGCTCGAAAATGGTGTCATTACACGTAGGTTCTGCGAGACGTAAATGGCCTATTACGCCCTAGGGCGTAATAGGTTTCTTTTTAAATTTGAAACGCTGGTTCTGTTTTACTCTTATTTGTCATGTTCAAAGGAAACGCCAACTTACTTTTTATAACTTTTATCACTGAAATATTTATTTAAAGATAACTGTTATTGCAAATACATGTAAACACATATTTTGGTAAGATTAATTAAATGTTTAAATAATATATTTCTTTATTTTGCAAATATAAAATCAACTAAAATGGCCGTTACCGCTATGGTATCCGAACGTGACTTGACATTCGCATTGTCTATGGACATGTCACTAATGTCACTGTCAGTTTTAATATTTTCTTGTCATAGGTACTGGGGTGATTAGTAAGGTTATATTATTAAGATTTCCTCACAAGTGTGATGAAAAACATTGTGTGTGCCACGGGCGGTAAAGGAATTACAAACTCGTGTTATTAAAGCAAACACTCGTTTGGAATTCCTTACTTACCGCCCTAGATACACAATGTACTAATGTCACACGATATACATAGTTCGTTATCTTTTATTTTTTAGTTGAACCCCCCAAAAGCTGCCCCCATGATTAAAATTCATAATTATATTTTCGTGACTGTCCGTGTCTGGGTCATTTTCCTTAATATATGTACCAAATTTCAACTCAATCGGACCAGTACTTTCGGGGCAAATTGGCTGTGACAGACAGTCAGACACACGAGTGATCCTATAAGGGTTCCGTTTTTCCTTTTGAGGTACGGAACCCTAAAAAACCAGTGGAGTACTGAGACGAAACGAACAATCGAACCAAGTACCTTTTCCTATTAATGATAATTATCCAAACCCAACACCAACACAACGCAGTCTAGAACACAGACCGTAACCAAAATAGAAGCACTTACTCCAAGGAACCGTAAGAGAGTGGAGACGGCCTCTGGCTCCACCTGGCAGTTAGTCAAGAAGACAGACATAAGAAGGGGTGGAAAGGTAAGACAGTGCTCATGGAGCATTCCACGGAAACGTTACGTGAGCGCCACTGCCTTTTTAATACTTTTGACATGTAAAATTAGGGAGCTGAATATCGGTATGGTTATATCATGCTTGGCTTTAAGATTGGTCGTGTTTCTAAACAGCTTATAAGTTTTATTAGAGAAGCCACCATAGCATAGCGTTACGCAAGCGACAAAAACTAGATGTTTTCACGGAATGCTCCTCATGAGAGAAAATTTATACATTATTTGGCTTAAAGCAGCAGACCGCCTGTTGATGCAAAAGAGTACCTAATTATCTAGAGCAGCCGTCGGCAATGTTGAATAGTGTATTGTCCCCATAGCATTCGTTTAATGCCTGCTTAAGTAAATGCATCATGTTTTTAATCTATGGTTGCATGATCTTGTCTATTCCTCTTCGACCTATAATGTCAGCCGAACCACATGCATTTTGTAATAGCTCTAGATTATTATTTTATACTATTGACGAATTGCAAGTTGTAATTTAATCTGAGTTCATTAAATATTCAGCTTCAGTGATAAGTGCATTATAATTTATCTACAAGCCTCTCAAGCCTCCCTCCGCTTCAAGTGTATCGCGCGGTCAGACGCCACTGCTTTCCACGGACCATCTTCTAACAGTTTATGCTCCCAGTGAAGAAATCAAGAATCATCCGACGTCTGCAATATCGGCGCGATCATATTTTACGCGCAAAGCATTCTGCTAACATGTCGCCGCCCGGTGCTTCTAATATTGAGGTTAGATCAGGAATGGAATCTCCTACAATGACCACGAATACCTCGACGGTGTTGTTGGGCGGAGCAGGCGCTGTGGAGAAGCTGGAGGGGGCTAGTAATTATCACAATTGGAAATTTACGCTGAAAATGACACTTAAACTGGATGGTCTTTGGGACCTAATCGAGAGAGGTGATGAGACTGAGATCACGGGCTCGGATGTCGCGCGCGATCAACGTGCGCTGGCTCGCCTGTGTTTAAGCATTAAGCCGGGGCTATACCAATACGTTCGAGAGGCTGCGACAGCTAGACAAGCCTGGAAAAAGCTGTCAGATGTGTTTGAGGACCGTGGTTTATACAGACGGGTTCTTCTGCTTAGACAGCTCCATCGTATCGAGTTCAACGACTTTAACTCGATGTCTGCTTATATTGAGAAGATTATGTCACTTGTCCACCAGCTGTCGGATATTGGAAAGTCAGTGGAAGATGAAGAAATCGCGGAAATTTTATTGAGTGGTCTACCTCAAGAGTATGACCCTCTAGTATCGAATTTAGAAACGCTCTGTCTGTCATCCAAGCTTTCCAGTGAACTAGTGAGGACTAGATTGCTTCAAGAGGCACAACGTAAAGATGACTCCAACGGAAATGGTAACTCATCATCTTCAACCACGGCGTACATCAGCAAGAAGCAAGTTTTGTGCAAATACTGTGGGAAACCTGGACACTTTAAAGCTAAATGTTTCAAGCTAAAACGCGACAAGTTGAAGAAGAAGGAGAACAATGAGCCATCCGTTACTGCATATCTAGCTCATAATATAACCGAAGTTTATCTGGACAGTGGTTCATCGAACCATCTTGTGAACAATAGAAATTTGTTGTCAAACATTAAGGACACTAGTGTACAAGTAATCTCAGCAGCCAACAATCAGCAAATGACCAGTACATGTTCGGGGGAAATGCAGATTGTCATGAACAAAAAGGTTAGAATTATTAAAAATGTAATGTTTGTTCCCAATTTATCAGTCAATCTCTTATCAGTTTCTAAATTGTGTCAAAGTGGTTTTGTTATTGAATTTAATAAAGATGGTTGTTTTTTATATGATGATAGGTATAGTAAAAATTCTGGCAACTATTTGGCAAAAGCTTATTGCTCCAATGGCATTTATAAATTAGATGGTCAGGTCTGTGAGAGTAACTCGCTCAATAGGATGCACTCTTTGCTCCTGCAAGAGAGGCAGGAGTCACCGAGCGCAGCAGTCGCTGCCTCTGCCATGTCCAACCTGGATTTGTGGCATCGACGGCTTGGTCACTTAAGTATCGCAGGTATGAATAGGTTAAGAAAGCATGAGTGTGGTGTCGTGTTTCAGGGTGAAGCTCACGACAAGTGTGAAGCTTGTCTTAAGGGGAAGGCAACAGCTGTGCCTGTCCCTGATGCCAGCTCAAGCAGGACAACACAGCCGCTACAGCTCATCCACAGCGATGTGACCGGACCGTTACCTGAGGCCAGCTGGGGTGGAGCGAGATACTTGGTCGCCTTCACGGACGACTTCACAAGAAAAAGTTTTGGATATCTATTGAAGAATAAATCTCAGGTAATGAGCTCTTTTATTCTATTTAAAGCCTTAGTAGAGAAGCAACTTAATTTGCCTATTAAATGCCTACGTACGGATAATGGTATGGAATATTGTAATTTAAATTTTACTCGGTATTTGCAACAACAAGGCATTATCCATCAGACCACAGTTCCTTATTCACCTTTTCAAAATGGGGTCTCTGAGAGATTTAACAGAACAATTTTTGAAAAAGTGCGTTGCATGCTACAGCATTCGTCTTTGGACCGGCGCTTTTGGGGTGAAGCTGCCATTGCAAGCATATATTTGAAAAATAGGTCACCCACAGCTGCTTTGTCGGGACGAATTCCTGAAGAAGTTTGGTCAGGGTCAAAGGTTGACCTCTGCCACCTCAGGACTTTTGGCTGCGCTGCTTATTCGCTTGTTCCCAAAAATAAACGGGATAAGCTAGACGCTAAGGGGAAGGAATATATATTCGTGGGTTATTCTGAAACTTCAAAGGGGTATCGCCTAGCTGATCCCTTGTGTCCTACAAAGGTCATTGTTTCACGAAATGTAGCATTTATTGAAAACAAGTTCCAGAATTCCTATCAGAAACCATCTCAGGCTGACATTGAAGAGCTAAATGTTTTTAATTTTGACTGTGATATACAACAGAACTGTGATAAAAACATTAATGAATTAAATTTTAATAATGATGAATTAAATATCAGTAATAATATTAGTAATGATAATGATGAATTGAGTAATAATGAAAATAAATCTAATAGTGATAATATCTCAATTTCAGATGGAGAGTACTGTACGGGGAGCGAGGATGAGTCCGCCTTAGACTCCGCTGATTTGTCTGCAGGCGAGACGGGCCACGAGCCTGTAACTACGCCGTGCGAGACTACAGCTCGGGATGGTGCCGGGACTAGTCCAGTAGAGACCGTCGCTTCGCACACTGGTCGGCCAATCCGCTCTACACGTAACGTACCACCTCAGAGATTTTCACAATATGATATGACTGACATGAGTTTTTTAGTTTATGAGAATGCTCTCGTCTCTGAGCCGCTCACTTACGATGAGGCGATGAATTCTTCAAACAGGCAAGAGTGGCAGGATGCCATGAAATGTGAGTACGACGCTCTCGTTGCTAACAACGTATGGGAGTTGGTAGACAAGCCATTAGATAAAAATATAGTTAAGTGTAAATGGGTTTACAAAGTAAAGTATGATGCATCTGGCAAATTTGATCGCTTTAAAGCTCGTTTGGTTGCCAGAGGTTTTACACAGCGTCATGGTGTAGACTACTCTCTCACATTTTCACCTGTGGTACGTCACTCTACTATGCGAATTCTGTTCTCGATTGCTAATCAATATGATTTAAGTATAGATCATTTAGACATTGCCACAGCGTTCCTCCATGGCGATCTAAATGAGATAATTTATATGGAGCAACCAATAGGTTTTAGTGATAAGAATCCTAACAAAGTTTGTTTGCTAAAGAAAAGTATTTATGGCCTTAAACAGGCAAGCAGGATGTGGAATTGTAAGATACACAGTCTATTATGCAAACATAATTTTATACAGTCTAAATGTGAACCGTGTGTGTATACAAAGTGGACTGGTAACGATATGGTAATAATTGCGTTATATGTAGATGACTTTTATGTATTTTACAGTCCTCACAGCTCTATTAAAAATATGTTAGTATCTGTTCTTGAAAAGGAATTTAATGTAAAGAACTTAGGTATGTTAAAGAGCTGTCTAGGTATTAATGTCACTAGGGATAGAGTTAAAGGCATTTTGAAACTCGACCAAAGTGAATATGTACGTAAATTGCTTGTTCGTTTTAATATGCAAAATTGTAAGGCCGTATCTACACCAATGGAAGTCAACTGTAAACTTCAGAAAGCTGAAAATGTTGATAGTTTACAGGACGACATTTACAACTATCGTCAGCTGCTTGGATGCCTGATGTATCTGTCTGTGTGTACCCGGCCAGATATATCGTATGCATGCAGTCAGCTCAGCCAGTTCAATAACTGCTTTGATAGAACTCATTGGTTGGCAGCAAAGAGGATTCTGCGTTATCTGGCAGGAACAATTCAGTACTCTTTATGTTTTCATAAAAGTAAGAATTGGTTTTTAAATGCCTTTACTGATGCGGACTGGGCCAATGATGTAACTGATAGGAAAAGTTATACTGGTTTTGTCATCAGACTAGGTAATGATACGGTAAATTGGGAATCGCGAAAGCAAAGATGTGTAGCTTTATCATCTACAGAGGCCGAATACCTAGCCATAAGTGATGTATGTAAAGATGTTACATTTATTCAAAATTTACTTTCTGAAATTTTACCTAGACATAGTAACGAAATTGAATATACTGTATTTAATGATAACCAGTCTGCACAAAGATTACTGCATGTTAATGAATACTGTCATAAACGCACCAAGCATATAGACTTAAGGTTTCATTACGTTAAGGATCTTATCAGTAAGAATGTTATTAATGTCAAGTACATGCCTACTGACAAAATGCTCGCAGATATTTTAACTAAACCATTAGGTAGAGTCAAGCACGAGCGTTTTGTCACAGCTATGAATATAGTTTAAGCACTTGTATGATTAGTTTCTTATCACTACTGATAGCATGTACAATGAGCACAATAAGGGGAAGTGTTGAATAGTGTATTGTCCCCATAGCATTCGTTTAATGCCTGCTTAAGTAAATGCATCATGTTTTTAATCTATGGTTGCATGATCTTGTCTATTCCTCTTCGACCTATAATGTCAGCCGAACCACATGCATTTTGTAATAGCTCTAGATTATTATTTTATACTATTGACGAATTGCAAGTTGTAATTTAATCTGAGTTCATTAAATATTCAGCTTCAGTGATAAGTGCATTATAATTTATCTACAAGCCTCTCAAGCCTCCCTCCGCTTCAAGTGTATCGCGCGGTCAGACGCCACTGCTTTCCACGGACCATCTTCTAACAGGCAACCGGGTCGCATGCAGCCCGTGAACCGCTCACTTGCGGCCCGCGAGCCCCCCTGGCTATTTTGTTTGTAAAGGTAGCAATATTCCGAATTGTATAAACTCACAAATTATTAATAACAAAGTACGGCCCCCATCAATTTCGTTAGCTACTACGTGGCCCTTGGCTGCCAAAAGGTTGCCGACCACTGATCTAGATAATCCGTTTAACTCTCGTTTCATCTTCTTACTATCAATGACAATAAGCAGTCTCGGTCGTATAGGTTTCTGATAAAGACTTTATCAATACATAAAAGGCAGTTATGTGGCTAAAGCTACTGACAGACAACGCACAGCCTAAATCACTGCAGACAGCGGAATGAAATTTGAAACTCATGTCATTTCAAAATTTAACCCCAAAAGTAGTGAGACGGACGAATTTTTTTATGAAAAAGTTGGAAAATCACACAAAGTGGGCGGCATATAGAACTCCTAAATGCCATTATAACGAACAGTAACTATAATAGTTATCGCGAATATTAAAACACGTGATTCTAGTTGCTAATAAACTGATATCGTTACATTGACATTTGACACACGTGCAGCTTACTTTGTTTGTAATTATTAATAAATAATTGTTTACTGATAAGTAACATATTAACAAAAGTTTACTATTTAGACATCCATGGCCCAGGGTAAATAGCTGGCTAACCGGGACGCGACGTGATAACTGTCAGGGTCATGATCATAAATGAAAATATCCTAGACACCATAATAGTACATTACATAACTAGGGTCGTAATAACAAGAAAGGCCGAGATCACAGAAGTTTGTGGCCCGAGCTGCAAGCGTGGGACGTAAATATGCGATCGAGGGCTTTCTTTATTACCTCCCGTGTTGTGTACATCATTTTATGTCTACACTATGTCTAGGCGCAGCGTGCGGAAAAAAGCCACTTTATGGCCAGGTGTGGCATAAATGATAGTCCTTGACCCCAGTTCACTAAGTTTTATTAAAGGATATTAATGACAGATCAAGTTAGCTTATTTTTATGAATTGTCAAAATGCTCAGATATTATGCAGTTTAGTATGAAATATAGCTTGTGTTGTGATGTCATGCTCAACTTTATGCCTTTTTAGATGTAATTTTAAAACCGTTCGTGGCACTAAAATGAGTGTAATTGAGTTTATCCGAACAGTGCTGCATTTATAATTTGATAGTTATCGTTAATTAAGTTATTTTGTTGTTGTCAAATACCTGTTTAATGATATTAACGAAATCCCACCAAGTCAGGATGAACCGTCTATCCATCCATCAACTATGCGACCAACGATTTTCTAATTGATCACTCCAATTGTTTAAGCCCAAATTGAATATTGATCTACCTACACTTAGTTCACAGGTTACTTCACTAAATATAAACCCAACTACGACTTACGAGTAAATAGTTGTTAGTTGGGTTACGCTTACGACTGTTACGAGTGACCATTTTTCAAGAACTGATTGTGGAATTTAAAAAAACCGGTCAAGTGCGAGTCGGACTCGCGCACCAAGGGTTCCGTACGAACTCGTAAGTAGATACGTGAATAATTCAAGAAAAACTGTATGGCGATTAGTTTAGTAGGAGCAAATAAGTATGTGTTATGATTGTTGCAAATTTCTATTAAACGGTGCAACTTAGGGAAACCGTTATATTTTCCTGTAATACTTAGGATAATATTAATAATTGGTAATTATTACAGATTTTTCTGTTCAGTAACTTCGAAGATAATAGAGGCGGAATGGTATTTTTTTACGTTTTTCGTCCTAATTCAAAAAGTTTATAATTAAGAAAAAAAAACTAAAAATAGTTTTGAAATCTACAAATTAAGGCCTTTCATTTAATACCTCACTTGATATAAAAGCCCAATTTTAAAAGATTTCCTCCCATTTCAACCCTCTTTAAAAAAAGTAAAAAAATTATAAGATTATTTTATGTCCAATATAACTTATAAAACTCTAAATTTCAAATCGATAGCCGCAGTAGTTCTTGAGATATCTGGGTTTGATAGACGGACAGACAGAGTCGTACCATAAGGGTTCCTTTTTTACCATTTTGGTACGGAACCCTAAAAACGCAGCATTGACTAAGACACAACAAATTCGTCCATTTTGTTATATTGCCACCACCTACATAAAGCAATAAATAATGGAAAATAAATGGTTTGCAATATAAGTAGAATACATTACGCCTAATCTTTTATGTGCTATTAATATAATTTATAGTAAATGTCCTGATCACATGATTTTGCGAATATGTAAATTCTTCACACCATGTATGTGACTATCGATCGACTCACGTCTGTCACATACACAGGTGAACGCACTATAATACTTCCGGTAGTGTCGTTGCCACTCAAATTACCATTTTATCTTCTTGACCGTGATAAAATAGACTAAGCTTAACTTAAGACATTATTGAATCGATTTGTAACCCCCCACGCAAAAAAGGGGGGTATAGCATCTACTGAAACCTATGTGTGTCTGACTGGTCTGCGACTCGTTAAATTTGGACCGATATTTAGCTGATTTTGTAGAGTTGTTTCCTATAATTATGTTCGATAACTATGTCTTCAAATCGAGCAAATTCAAGGGTGTCAATGTTACGGAATCCCGTTTTTTAATTTGGTAGGGGACTTCATTTTTAGGGTTCCGTACCAAATTGGTAAAAAAGGAACCCTTGTGGTGCGACTCGGTCTGTCTGTCTGTCCGTCTGTCACAGCAAGATAACTCAGGATCTACTGATACTATCGACTAGAAATGTGGAATAGTATTAAAAACCGCTAACCCGAGCGTATTAGACAGAAAAAAAATCTTATAGGTACCTTTTTACTTTTTTTTAAAGGGGACCGAAATGGGATGTCGAAAATTAAAAGTAGAGCTATTATATCGAGTGGGATATCAAATGAAAGGGCCTACTGTGTATATCACAAATCCGTTTTTTTTTCTTAGACATGTAGTTTTTGATTTAAGACAAAAAACGTTAATAAAAATACCATTCCCCCTATTATCTCCGAAGTTACTGAACAGAAAAATCTGTAATAATTATCAATGGGCTAGACGACTAAAAAAAACGGTTTATATTATATACATATTATTAAAAAATATTGTACACGTATTTTTTCGACGAGGATAGAGTGCTTAGAATAGAAGTTTCGAGTGACGTCAAGTGACGTCACAAGCCCCCACTCCAGAAGTTTGATGAATTGGATGATCTATAACTTTGTCGATTTTTAATATTTTGATAAACCAAAAAATACGTGTCCCATATTTTTCCATAATCTAACTGACGGACTAAATAGAATTATATAGTTTTAACCCAGTCGTCATCCCTATTATTAATATCATCCACTCAATACATAGGTATCCCAGACTTGCCAAGGCCAGTGGTTACGTGTTGTTTTTAATTATGACTATCTAGTCTGTAGATAAACTACTTAAGGGTTATCATTAGGGTGCCAGACGCTGAAAATACTAATATGCTTTATCAGTGAAATGCAATTTCTGTTTGCCTATTGGCCTTTCGACCTGATTATTATGTATTAAGTCATTTGATCTCATATACCACCGCATTTACTACTTACACATTACGATAAATGGAGATTTTACACGTGTGATTTTCAAGCGTCCATTGATATTACAATTAAGGAATGATGATGATGACGATTACAATTGGTTAGCGGTGGATTAATTGCCATAAAAATCACGCCTTCATTATCTACAGAAAGGAGAAATTTAACTTCAATTACCTACTTATAATCCCTGTTTTCACTAACGAAGAATGGTAAGACTTGTGATAATCTTTGCGAATCATAGGCAACCAGATGCTTTACGATTAAAACGACTTCGCAGAGGATCCTCAGATGTTGCATTTTAACCATTCCTTTTTGATTTTTTGTGCATGACTTTTCGTGCTACTAAATCTTACATAACTATGTTAGAATGGAAACGCGAATATTAAGCGAAAAACTGCGAAAAAAAAAATTTGTTTGAGTAGGAGGGTCATACAGAAAATCGATAAAAAAAGTGTTCATGTTGCATTAAAATTCAGTTTTGACCAATTCAAAGTTTAATGTTTTTTTTATTGAATATTTCTCTTCAAGACAATTCATTTTTGAATATTTTAATAGCAACAACATATGATAACATAAGATAAATATTAATTATTTTGCAAAAAGTCTCCTTCTGTGGACTGTTATACGGTGAGGTATTTTTCTTTAAGTACTCATTAAAATTATGTAATCGTCATTTATTCTTTTTACTTTGCATGGATTGCGATGAACAATCCATTCAGTTAGCCACTACTGGTATTAGAAAAAAATATATATGTCTACGTTCTTTAAAAAAGTTAATACTTTACCTGTTATACACTTTTGAATCTTTTCTGTGGGCAAAATAAATCTGTTACAAAAGTCAGACGTGTGATCCTATCCGTATTTTTTTTTGCATTGGCAACACCAGCAGTCTTGTTGATACTTTCCCATAGTTTGTTGGATGTGAACACGCATAATACGTTGAAAAAAAGTTTTTTTAATTTGAAAATAGTGATGTAAAAGATCGGTGCGTCTTTCCTGTTCATCGTATATATCGGTAAATGGTAAAATGAAAAATTACTTATGCACTGGCCCTTAAATATCATAGGGAGTATTTATTGCATATCTAACTAAACTAAATCTAACCTAAAATTTGATCGAGATAAAATTAATTTTTGAATGTACCGTCTCTTCTGTGGCCATCTTTCCTGTGTCCAATAAGTCCACAGAAGAGATTAATGTCCACAGAAGTGACATATTTATATTTATTTATACTCTTTAGATCAATTTTAGATAAGGGACAAATCATGTGATCATTCTAAAGTATTTCAACTCGACACTCCCAAAGTAAAAGCTATCCTACTACTTTAATAATTGTTTTTGTTATCTTCTGTGGTCAATATGATCTCTTCTATGGTATGTCCACAGAAGAAGATGTCACATCTGTGTAAGATTTAGAATATTGTTCTTTTTTCTTAAAATATGTAATTTTTTGACAGAATATTGATAAGGGACAAATCATGTGATCATTTTAAAGTATTTCAACTCGACACTCCCAAAGTAAAAGCTATCCTACTACTTTAATAATTGTTTTTGTTATCTTCTGTGGCCAATATGATCTCTTGTATGGTATGTCCACAGAAGAAGATGTCACATCTGTGTAAGTTTAAGAATTTTATTTATGTTTTTATAAATACTATACTTACAGTTATATAATTGTAATGGGATACATGGTTGAAACCCTCAGAGGAATATTTCACAGAAAGAACACAGTAATTTTACACTTGTATTTTATTCCAACTTTTACCAATATCACTTACAATATTACTTAGATAATTATTGAAAATTGACAACAAGTTGGCTTAGATGCTTCACCTTCCAATCGTCTAACAAGACTGGCTCTCCAAGCTGGGTGACCGCTTTTTATAACCTTACTTTGGGCTCAGTGCCGCCATGTTGGAAGTCAAGTAAGCGTCCAATATTAGTTATTGTTATTATTTAAGACGAGGGTAATATGACATGGTGGTTACAGTCGGCCATCCGTCTGAGAACGAGTCCCTTCGTTCTGAATGCATAAATTGTATGTAATCATAATTATCATATTTAATTTACAAATTTAATAATAATAAACTTATTACCACTTAATAATAACATAATCAAACTATGTGTACATTTGAAAGAAAAGAATATAATACAACAAAAGGAAATATTATATATATCTTATGATATGTTTCACATTATATTCACACCCCTTGTCGAATGACACCATATGGTTTAATCGCTTGAAAAATCTCACAGTAACGGATATATTCAACATATATGTTACTTCCCTTGTTTTAATCATCTAATAATATCACAGCAACGAATATATTCACATATATGTTGCTTCCCTTTTGTGTGACTGACTAGTCAAGTATCAGTGCAGGTGACTCAGCATGATTTTATTTAGATTCAATTGTACCAAACAGAGATGTAAACAATTAGGTCCAGTGAACGTCAAAGCCTAACAACTATCGTCATCGCTACCTTCACTAGAGGAATAGTCAGCTCTATAACTTAGCCAGGGGAAAAGTTTGTCGATTGCTATAACGCCTTCATACCGTCTTCCTTTCCTAGTGAGAGGTGTATCTTCAACTACAAACCGATCATGTGGTAATACCTTCTTAATCTTGTAGGGACCTTGGCATTTGGGTTCTAACTTTTTTGATTGTCCAGATCCAGAAGGTACTGCCCTTATGATCCTTACCAGGTCGCCTACGTTATACGTGGTCGCAGTTTTTCTACGACGGTCATACCTTTGTTTATTAGCTGACTGATTTTTTTTTATCATGTCACTTGCTTCGTTACGTACGTCCTCTAGGGACTTGCCTAACATGCCCTGCCCTACATCATCAACGACTTGATTCAGGATGCCTTGCGACACGTTGGTGCTTCGCTTACCAAAGAGTAACTCGGTTGGCGTTCTTTTAGTAACCTCGTGTACAGATGTATTAATACCAAGTTGAACTTCAGGCACGAACGTGTCCCAGGTTTCTGGGCTTTTGTCGTGTGTCATAGCTCCTAACGCCGATAAAATGGTTCGATTGTATCTCTCCACTTGACCGTTTGCCCGGGGTGTGGAGACAGAGTTTAATATGTGTTTCAAACCTAGTGACTGCACAAAGGTTTTAAACTTCTTACTAGTAAAACTAGTACCCCTATCTGTTATAAGCCTTGTTGGAGCTCCGAACAGACTAAAGAAGTTGCGAAACACTTTAATACTTTCTTTAGTTCTAGTTGAGCGAACGGGTGTTAGGTTGACATATTTCGTGAATGAATCAACCAGAACTAAAATGTACGCGTTCTTCTTTGCACTACGGATAAATGGTCCAAGGTGGTCGGCGTGAACGGTGTGGAACGGTATCTCCACTTTAGGGATGGGGTGTAGGGTGCCCTCTTTAGGACCGGAGGGTATTTTATGATGAGCGCAGCCGATACACGAAGATACGTACTTTTTAATAAATTTACGCATCTTGGGAAACCAAAAGAAGGCACGAATCCGTTCTAGAGTCTTGTCGAACCCGAAATGGCCAACGTCGTCATGGTTTGATTTAAGCAGTTGCCAGCGCACTCCTCTTGGGACAACCCAGCGCTCTGTTTTGTCATCAATTATTCTAAATAGACGACCGTTTTTAAGCTTGTACTCCTTGTATATAGATGCGACTTTAGCCGTTTCGGGGTCACCAAGAATTTCTTTGATGCGTTTGATTTCTGAATCAGCGGATTGTACAGTAGAGATCCAGTCCTCCGTGCTCACTGCGAGTACGTCTATGATATGGGGCTCGTTCATGTCACACGGTATAGGGTTACGACTTAAACAGTCAACGTGACTCATCCTGTCACCTGCTCGGTACTCTATACTACAGTCAAACTCGAGGAACTGAATCCACCACCTGGATATACGTGGGATAAGGTCTCTCTTCGTAAATGTCGAACGAAGGGCGTGACAATCAGTAAAGATGGTGAATTTGATGCCGAGTAAGTACACTCTGAATTTATTAAGCGAATTGATGACCGCCAACGTTTCTAACTCGAATGAGTGTAACTTCTGCTCATCTGTGGTGGTCTGACGACTGAAATACGCAACTGGCCTGAAGGGCTCGGAATCTTTTCTCTGTAAGAGAATTCCGGCAAGGCCAACTTTGCTAGCATCAGTGTGTAATTGAGTCTCGTATGTATGATTGTAAAGCGCCAATACGGGACGTTGAACTAAGTTCTGTTTTAGAGTATTGAATGCGTTAATTTCGTCGTCAGTCCACCTCCACGAAACATTCTTCTTTAAGAGGCTGGTCAAAGGCCTCGCTATTGTGGCGAAATCTTTAACAAACCTCCTGAAAAAGCTGGCAAGTCCAAGGAATCTACGGACTTCATGCTGATTGGTGGGTGCTACAAAATTAGAAACTGCTAAAGTCTTTTGAGACCCTGGTCTTATCTCGCCGTTACTAAGTTCAAAACCGAGAAAATCTATCTTCTCCTTGAAGAAGTGACATTTTTCCATTTTCAAGGTAAGACCAGCGTCTCGTAACGCAGCCAAAACGTCCTCCAACCGCGCCAATCCCTCCGATACACTTCTGGATGGAATCAGGATGTCGTCCATATAAACTATGGAGTGTTTAATGCGGGCATTGTTTAGCACCTTGTGTATAACCCGTTGAAACACGGCTGGTGCATTCGCTAGTCCGAACGGCATACGATTATACTCATATTGGCCGTCCGGCGTAACGAATGCAGTCTTTTCTTTAGATTCCTCAGCGATCGGTATCTGATGATATCCCGACGCTAGGTCGAGAGAAGTAAAGACAGACTGTCCTGACAACCGATCAAGAAGGTCTTCGATCCGAGGCAGAGGGTAGTGGTCTCTTTTGGTTTTACCGTTGAGTGCTCGGTAATCCACACACAACCGTTTATCTCCCGACTTTTTCTGCACCAAAACTATTGGGCTAGCGTAAGGCGAGCTTGACTCACGGATAATACCATGCTCTAACATCTCACCCACCATCTCTTGAACCCTTTTTCGCTCAGAAAAGGAAAGTCTATAGGGTCTGTATACTACTGGATCGGAATCCTTTAGCTGGATTACCATTTCCGTCTGTGTAGTATAACCAAGGTCATGCATGCCCCAAGAGAAACAAGTTTTATAAGTCGATATTAACTTATCTAATTGTGCACGTTCATCAGGTGATACTTGTTCCCCGCAATCAATAGTAGGTATTGGGACATACTCTTCTTCCGTCACTAAATTAACCCTACGCTCGGAAAGAATATTTCTAGCACGGGTTATTAATGATCCCTTCTTTAGTATCACGGGTTTTGCTCCCAAACAGTGTACCAATAAGTTACATTCTCCCCGTATAAGTTTATATTCGCCCGGCAGCAGATAGTATTCATTTCCTGGTTGGCCACGGACAGAGCCGGGAACATAAATGTTTCCGTCCTCCCTCATATCAGTTCTAACCTGAATAGATCGAAATGTACCAACAGGGATAGATATGTCTTGAGATGTCACTAAGGGAAGTTTTGCTACGTTCTCTTGGACATCTTTCTCAATACGTAATTCAGAGGCGGTTTTGACAATGCGTAAGTTGGGACGCTCGCTAAACGTGTGCCCTAATAAAATAGCACAGTTTATAAGGTGGTCGTCCACTATATATACTTCGACTTGTTCTTCAACCACTCCCTGTGCTTCGATGGTAACGTGAGCGGCGCCTTTCGGTAAATAGGGCACATTACCAAGTCCACGTAAAAAGGGACCGCTCACTTCCACCCATGCTAGCCCTAACCTTTCTGCTGTAGATTGTCGTACCAAAGTTGCCTCACTACCAAGATCAAGCTGAGCTACCAATAAAGTGTTGTTCAGCTTTATTGCTAGCTGGTACTTGTTGTTGGTACGTTCAGGTTGGAGATGCTCAGGATTTATCATTACATCCTTGCCTCCGGCCATTGGTGTTGTTAACTCAGTTGGGCAGTCTACCAACACCTTCAATACAGCTTTCTCCTTATCTTTTTTATCGGTTACCTGGCCTGCCGCTTTTTTCTTTCTACAATCATTTTCCGAATGTCCCATGTAGTGGCAGTAAGTGCACTTAATAAGAGGTTTGGGGCATCTAAAGCTCGGGTGTCCCTTTTGCTTGCAGTTGAAACACTCGATTTGTTGAGGATACTGGGCTGATTTTGAAACACTAGCCTGATCCCCGTTGAATTTAGTACGAGGGTGTGTACTCGTGGCCGGAAAACGCTTATCTCTATTAGCGCTCCTGTCGCTGTTATCGCGCACGGTCTTAAAAAACTCTAACACATCTTCCGGTTTCTCAAACCTAGCCGCTTGGGCTCCTACTCGTACTCCCCTATCATCAACCCCATGAATAACGCAATCTACGGCATTTTTCCCGAAAATTTTGCAGCGGTTCAGCAAGTTAATTTTTGAATAGTAATATAACTCGAGAGAGTCTCCAAAGCGAGCTCGTTTTTTAAGCATCTCCGTAAGAAGCTCTGCGTAATTTTCGGTTGATGGGAAGGAATCCTTTAGGAGTTGTTTCCATTCTGACCACGTGCGTTTAAGGGTCGGTAAACCTTGGTACCAGAGTTTAGCTTGTCCTACAAGCTTAGGTAATGCATAGTGCATTACCTGCCTATCGGTCCAGCCATATATTTCTACACAATCGTCAACTTTACCTAACCATACGCTGATTGTTTGCTCTTTTAATAATGGGTCAAATTCGGGTACAACGTTAGTCATAGTCGGAAAACTTTCACGAACACTGGGCTTATTTTTAAGAAAGTCAATGAGTTCAGAAAATGCTGAGTCGTACCTTGATCTCTCTCGTGTAGGTTCACGTCGCCTTCCCGATGTGGTGTGCTGCTCCTGGTCGCGTTTCGCTTTTTCATTCTCCAATTGGCTTTCTAGCGCTGCGATGCGTCGTCTTTGCCCTTCCAATTCTTCATCCTTGTCTCGTGAACTTCTCAGTCGGCTTCTACTACGAGAACGGAGACGTGTGGTGCAATATTCTCTGTCAACCTCGTCAACTCGACTTCGCCTTGTAGTCCCTCGTGTCGGAGTTCTTAAACGTCGTCCATTTCGCGGTCCGAGAGTCGGGCTTACGACACGACTTCGGCTGCGTCTCTCTCGAATCCCTTCCTCATCATAATCGGTATCTTTTGTGAGCGTATCCATCCCGACTTCTGAAGGTTGAAACCCTCAGAGGAATATTTCACAGAAAGAACACAGTAATTTTACACTTGTATTTTATTCCAACTTTTACCAATATCACTTACAATATTACTTAGATAATTATTGAAAATTGACAACAAGTTGGCTTAGATGCTTCACCTTCCAATCGTCTAACAAGACTGGCTCTCCAAGCTGGGTGACCGCTTTTTATAACCTTACTTTGGGCTCAGTGCCGCCATGTTGGAAGTCAAGTAAGCGTCCAATATTAGTTATTGTTATTATTTAAGACGAGGGTAATATGACATGGTGGTTACATAATGATACACAAAACAATCACTTTATCCCAAATTTTTCAGATTTAGTGTAACGAGCTACATTTGATAGCAACATTTGCTATCTTATATGGACATATTTGATCTCTCCTGTAGTACGACCACAGATCAAGACGTCAATTCTGTGTACATTTAAGAATTATTTTTTTATTCCTTATTCACTCAAATTAAGCAAAATATATTATTATTATAACAACCAGCATACACTTAAGAAGTATTTCAATCATATTGACTTAACATACATCGTCCTCTACTATATAAGTGAGTTACTTTAGTGATCTTCTGTAGCCATGCTTAATCTCTGCTGTGGACGTACAAGAACAAAAATACCACTTTTCACCTTTAAATTTAGAGACTGATCTGTGTCTTTATTTTTACTGAACAGTTTTGAACATAAGTAATAAATAAAATAAGTTTGATTAAGATCTGAGTGCTTTTCATTTTTTCAAGTTTCATTTTTCTTATTTCTGTATGACCCTTATACTTAACTTCGTGACGCCCACGCCTGAACTAGACTCCCAATTATTTATCCGGTTTTCAAATTATTTTTTCCTATCACACTTAAGTAGTATGTATGATACTAAAACGGGATTGTTTATTCAATATGTATAAAAATAAACACACAGAATATATTTTCATTCATAAGTCAAAAAGTACCTCGGTTAAAATAGCTACATTAATTCCATAATAATATTCAATGTTCTTTTAATATCACACATACCTACAGTTATTTAAGCAATCAATTATCCGTGTTATGGGGTTTTTTATTCCTATACTCTTATTTATAAAAAGGTAAACAAAAAAACCACGTGACGCCACAGATACAAAACGTTACTTTGATTGGCTGAACGACCCGAGTCACGTGGTTTTTTGTTTACCTTTTTTATAGTACATTACACAACTAGGGTGGTAATACAAAGAAAGGCCGAGATCGCAGATGTTTGCGGCCCGAGCTGTAGACGTAAATATGCGATCGAGGGCTTACTTTATTACATCCCGCGTTGTGTACATCATTTTATGTCTACATTTGGCCAGAAAGCGGCTTTTTCCGTACGCGCAGCGTGCGGAAAAAGCCACTGTATGGCCAGGTGTGGCATAAAATACTTTTCAACACACTTGCTCATAAAGTCGCTCTTATTTGGTGGTTCTTATGCGCGGAACGCAGCTTATTAAACACAAGTGCTTTTTACTGTTTATTGCCACACAAGTGCTGTAATAACGCCAATTGACCAATGAGAGCACGTCGTCGTGGGGCTCGGCGTGCGGATATGATTCCCGCTGTGCGCCGCTACCACCAGGTCCGACACCGAGCAGCCTGTCCATGAGCGCGCCCGCGCTGCGCCGCCACCACACGACGAGGTGACGGTAGACGAGGATAGATAAACCACGACGATAAATACGTACAAAATAGAAATTCTAAATGATAAGTATTATTTCTTATTCGCAAGTGTGTTGAAAAACGTCGTATGACAGTCGTGGGCATTGGTCATTACAGTCTCGGCTATGCAGCCCTAGCCTGACGGCTCGGGCTATGCAACACAGCCTCGACTGTAATGACCAACTTCGCCCACTCGTATCATAATGTACTATTATCTACTCCTGTACTGTTATCTGTCTTTTACTTGGTCACGAACACTAATATAAGAACATCCATAATATGAGTTCAGAGAAGTCTATAATCTACCCCATAACAGCACTAGTGTCGTTATAGTCACTTACGTTATTGCTAGCAGCCACAGACTTCTAAATCTAGGTTAAACTTAGGTCAAGGATTAAGCGCTCAATTTTAACTTTGCGGTAAAAATGCACAACTACCAACTTAACAAACAATTAAATTCCTACGGTTTTTAAGAAAAACAAAACTTTCCGAACTAAATTCATTGATGCCAACATAAAAAAAGTATTTTTAATATAGTCACTGCGAGTATATTTTAAATTAAAAAAAGTTTACCATAGACACATACTGTCAGTCGTACGTCATATTTGCCTTGTTTGCAGGTTATGCTTTTAATTTTGTATTTTATTTTTTAAAACCTAATCGTAGAAAAAGTATTGTATGCAACGTTGTATAATTAAGTCAAAAAACGCTCATTGCGTCTCTATTTGCGATACTCGCCGCTGTCGCGGCTCGTATCGCAACTCACGCAATTCGCATTTTTTGAACCCACTTATACAACTGTTGCATAAAATACTATAAAAGTACAGAGTATGTATATTACCCTAAAGAAAATCTAACCCGACTAAATTAAATTCCATCTAATTGTTCGCTTTCAATTCGATGAAATTTAAGTCGGGTCAGAACTTCGGCATTGTTAAGCCCTACTCGTACCTTCTCGGTGGAGTTTATTTCATACCCACCGGTCTGTAAAAATTGGCCAATCATAGGCCCGTGGGATTTTATACAATTCCAATCCCTGCGGCTGGCGTCTAGGTGTACCTACGAGCCTAATCTTTCGTCAGCCATATATCATAGAGCGCACCTTTGTGTCCTAAAGTTTCTTAAGCCCTTAGCATATGACTACAAATTTCTTCAAGCCGGTGTGGCGTTAACTGTATTGGACATTGAAATCAGACACATACATTTAGTATAGAATGTTGTATTGCTTACGAAGGAAAATCAGTATGCAAAGAATTTTGCTTGCGAAGGAAATCAAGAGTGGCCGCTGGCTTAAAATTACAGGGCTCTTGTTTCTCTTTTAAGGAGTTGAATTTTGAACAATTTCATAGCGACGCATAGTCTAATTTTATCTTGTCCGAAAATATAATATAGAATCCGGTAATATTTAAACAGCGAAGTGGATGATTTAGGGAGAGTCCATTATGTACGTGAGACGTTTTTGGCATTTTCCGACGCCACTTCCAATCTGGTGAGATCTCACGAGGCCCGGCGTGAGATTTTTTTTAATTTATTTGGTTTTTAAGAACTGCGGATAGATGAACGGTTTGGTGTACTGGTTGTTGGCGAAGTCTGCGGTGAACTGCGGCTGCAGCTTGCGCCCGCGCAGCCGGTTCTCCACGCTCTGTGCGAACTCAGCCATAATCTTCAGCAGGGAACCGCGAGAGATGTTGTTGAACTCCAAGCCAGTTCCGCTGCCAGAGTCCGGTTTCCATACTGTCAGACAGATAAATAGTATAGAATAGAATACCTAGAATAGCTTTACGACATCAACAAGGATCATTGTGTTAGTAACCATTTGAGACTTATTCTAATGTTAAAAGTTACACAGGTGCTTAGCTTATGCTTTATCTATTTCTATGTACCTACATGAGTCAATGTACAAGAAATCTACCCTACTTGCAATCATTTTATAATGCTACATCCCATACGTGTGTTTATTCCTGAGTGATGAATGTTTTCTATCAATTTAAGTATGTATTTATCTATAAAAGTATGTATTTCGTCGTCGAGTACTCATAGTGAAAGCATTGCTTAGTTTAGGACTAGCTCGATTTGTGTAAGATTGTCCCCCGATATTTATTTATCTTACTTATCTCCATTGTCTTTTTTATTAGAATTCTAAACACACGCTTATTTGTTATTAGAATTACACAAACATGTCCGAGTACCTAGATAACGCAATCAGAAACGAGGGAAAATTAAGTTACAAGAATTGATCCGTTCAGTTAAATAAGTACTATACAGAATAGTATATAAGAAGAAAAGGGGCAACTTTTGCCGCTCTATTTCTTCCGCACAGGCGTTACTTACCTTTCTTAAAATTAGTTTAAGAACTTACATGTTTTATATCCAGGGCTAACATCCACACCAGTTAAGTATTGCGGCACCTTAGCCCAAACTAGCGGCCACGTAAGCACTAGTAAACAGTAAAGGAATCTCATGCTATGAACAATAGCTGCTGGCTTTCGTCGAATACTGATAAGGGATATTATTCCTAACACGAGTAAACACAGGCGAACCGTAATGCAAACGCCCGTTTTTAATGGATCCATTCTAGGGTTCCGTAGTCTATGAGTATGCCTTATAGTTTTGCCATGTTCGTCCCGCAGTGTCGTTTTATAGGTCGTTCAAAAACATAGCCAGTGTGAAAATAACATTAATAATTTCACGAGAGTTGAGGTGAATGATTACACACACAGCTACATGAAGTACTCATTGCAAAAAAAGTGAATGAATGAAATGAATGAGTGAGTAATAAACATAAGGCTATAGTTTAAAACAAACTTTTTGGTCTATCTTGCAATTCACTGTTGAACCTGCTATCGGTACGAAAAAAGAACAGTAATTTCAAAATCCCGAACATGACAGTATTGTTGTGTGCGTGGCCTCAACTTTCGTGAAATTACCTATATATCTATTTAAAGCTCCGATTATGAAATGGCTTTTCAACACACTTGCTCATAAAGTCGCTCTTATTTCGTGGTTCTTACGCGCGGAAGGCAGCTTATTACACACAAGTGTTTTTTACTTTAGATTACCGCACAAGTGATGAGATGAGAGCACGCCATGTAGCTCGGCGCGCGGATATTATACCCGTGCAGTGCCGACACCGTGTGCCTGTACATGGGCGTGCGCCCGCACTACACCGACACCACACGCACGACGAGGTTAGATAAACGAGGAATATATAAACCACTAAATAAATATGTAACAAAAACAGAAGGTCTAAATGATAAGTATTATTTTTTGGCCATGGCCCTTTTGGCCCTAGGGTAAATACGCCCCTGCCGGGAATTGAGGGGTTGCCGGCCGAGTACATATAGATGGTCGAGCGAAAGCGAGGTCAGATAGTTGCGAGACTGGCAACCCCATTTCACGCCGAGGTATGTATAGTGCTTTTCTCAAATATGCCATGAAATAAATTTATTAAAAACACTCCAAAAATCAAAGTTTATTTACTAACCACACTAAAAGTAAAGTAGACAGAAAATAGAATTACAGAATGAGAAATTTTCAATTTCCTTTCCGAAAACTCTTTCAGTGTGTCATACTGAAACTGTGTTGCACTAAAACTGGCTTACAAAAGGCTTTTTTATTTCTCATGGTAGGGAAATTACTCGCATAATGTACTTACTAGACAAGTAGTTAGGTGATACGTAAGATAGCCTAAAATCAAAGTGGAAATGAATGGGCCAATAAGACTACTTTTCTTATTTTCAGTATTTATTGTAACAATGATTTATTCATTTCACTACCTAAATATAGTTATCACAAAATACATCTCAAGCTCTTATTTACAATAAAATGCGTCTATAATTAACAATATCAAAGCACCAGATACTCATAGGGTTTTCATTTTGGGAAGACCTAAATAAGAAATAATTCCCATTAGTCCAATAATGTACCTGCTATCAAAGATTAGATACCTACTAACGTGTTTTGGATAATTTAAGAAAGGACACTAACATCGTCGAGTAATTGATTTTTGTAATTAGATAATTTACATTTCGTCGGCTAAGAAAGCTGCTAACTCCTTTAAGATTTATTATATGTATAAAATCAACAACAAACTTTAAGATTTATTATCTAAAATGAACAATCGATTATCTCAAATTAAAGTTGAATATTGTTTGTAAATTTCAAAGCAGCTAGCAGCTTTACACTCTTAGCCGACGATTTTGTAGATATCAATGTATGAAGGAAGATCCAAAAAAATACACACAACTTCATAGTCAAAAGAACAAGTGTGTGCGTATCTTATCGAGTTATTTATTCGGCTAATATTTACTGCTGGGTGTTCCTAGTCATTTGAGTTATATTTTACTCGTATTTACTTCGACAATAAGACACCTAGCCATTACTTAGGTATTTATTGTGCTAAACTTTGATATGTCAGGCCTTATATTGATTGGCCCCCACATGATTGAGATGGGCAAAATTTATTCGAATGACGAATAACGAATAAGAATAACCAAATTATCCGTTATATTACGAATAAAATTGGCGGATGATTATTCTTATTCGAATAAATTATTCCTGAAATAATTTATTCGCGGATGATTTATTGGCGAATGAATTGCCACGAATAATTATTTATTGGAATACCATATAGACTTTTCTCGAAAAAATAATAACTAAACAGAACTGAAAGACTGTTTTTGTACTAACGGAACGAACTAAGATTTTTGCCTTACTTATATAAAACATACTTTTATTATTTAAACTGCCTTTAGGAAGCCTGAGCCTTTAGGAACACTTGATTGGTTCTAACACATGTTAGAACCAATCAAGTACAGTAAAAACAAGTCATTATTCGTGTTGTACCTTGAATATTTTTCTTGAATTTATTCGAATAAAATAACGAATAAATCATCCGTCATTTGAAAAGTCGTGGAATGATTTATTCGCGGATGATTTATCCGCGAATAAATTATTCACGGATGATTTATTCGCGAATGAATTATCCGCGAATAAAAATATCGTGAATTATTTTTTATTCGAATGATCATTCAAATAAAACATTATTCGAATAATGCCCATCTCTGATTATGATATCTGTATACGCCATCTCTTTACATGCGTTAGACTATAATTAGTATAGGTAAGTATAGATGTGCAAGTACCTAGCGGATTTTTTTCAAAAAACTGAGAAAGTTCTCTGAATATTCTAGAATTTTTCACAAGAACTTATGGAATAGTTCCTTTTTGTTGAATATTTCCTATAGGAAATTTTAAGAAATTTCCATGTGGAAAGTTTCCATCGGCACATATCAGTAAGTCAAAGGGAGACAACAATTTTTTTGCATGAATTAGACCTACATTACTAAACTAAAAATATGTACACTGGTGTTACATTATTATTTTATTAGGTAGGTATAATAAATACTTATCTGTTTGGTAAATAAATAATAATAAATATAACAAAGATTTAAACATATCTGTTTGATGGCACATGTTGACTAACTTTGACTTTAGATGTACCCTCAAATTAACTATACTTATATGTATATTATTAATAATACTCGTTTAATTTATTTAAATCTCTTCGTCTTAAATCGTCCTATATACGGAACATACTCTTACAATAATAGGTTAAGTAGTTTACGTAAACGGGTACTCGGGTAAGGCCAGAAGCGTTCCAACCGTCCTTTCCGTAGTGCTACAAAATATTCATTTATACGATGGAAAATGCAGAATTTTTTTAGAAATATAAATAAAATATTAGCGGATCTTCTTATTAACATTTCAATTTAAAGCATTTTCTTTACGCTTATTTGAATATTTAGTAGCACAACGGAAATGACGGTTGAGACGCTTCTGGGCCCTACTCCCGTTTGAAGGCACTGCGAATGACTATGTTTGTTTCATTCTTGAGCAAATGGTACCATTGATCTTGTTGTCAATAATTACAAATCGTTATTGTCAACTGTTCAAATAGTACTTTTTGCCTGAAAATGTCACATTTAGTTATTTATTTCTATTTCCTAGCTATGTATGTTAGGTATTACAAAATTGTAACAACGAGAGTATCCTCATTTATATATTTTTACTTGTGTACATTATGGTAAAACGGCTGCTAAGACGAACGGATTTCGACCATTGTTGATGTTCGCAAAAACTTGCACACGCTCTTATGTCTATAACGGTAGAGTTGTGTTTAGATTATTATTAACGCTTATTTGCGTAGCTACTATTGCTGTTTACTGTACAGTGGTAACTAGCCATCCAAGGATATATGATAAACTTCTAAAAACTTTAGCATTTGACAAATGCTCGCTGAAACTCGTCATTATGGTCTTCTGATTTTTCAAACTCTAGATAAAAGTATCTGTCAATTAAAGAAACCTTTCTTTGCTATATGTGACCGAAGAAGACAGAGCTAAAATTAACTAACAATAAAAACATCTATCTGGATTAGAAATCAGTCCCAATTCTATCCATTCCTTAACGGAAGCCATTTATTACTCGTCTAACGTTACCTGTACAACCACGCAAATGCACTTTATGAATGACCGATACTTAATACTAGGGCGTTGATCACGCCCCGTCGGTCTGTGTGGGTTTCTTTAACGTTTTGGTTCTGCCGCAGAAGTAGTCTTCGATTTCTTGAAGGGTGCGACCCTTAGTTTCTGGAAGGAATATGTAGAAGAACGCGATGCCTGGAAAAGAAGAAAACAAAGTATAAGGCAATGATTAACTACGGTCAATAGTTGGAGAGACAAAGGACGATCAAAAATCCTTTTTACCTACAACTAACTGAAATGGTGATCTCCTCCACAAATTTGACTAGTTAATTTGTGTGTTCGTTTCAAGTTTATTTGTGTTACTAAGGTCGACTGATTCACATAGGCATTCCATACTCGAAGACACAAGTGCCAAAAAGTACTTGCTGAACTCGTCATGTAAAGTAGGGCTATTTGTAGGAATGAGTGTGGAACTGCATCACGATAAGACAGATACTGTTAGGGGTATCACGCAAAATAGGCGCATATCTGTCGTTGAGTTGCGGAAAATGAGCCCGGGTTAACCTATAATCTACTGTTACGGGTACCTATGACTTACCACCAATAGACATGGCTCCGTAGACGGCGAATGCGCCGTAGTAGTTGAGCGATGACCTGAGGAAGGGAAAGGTCTTCACGACTGAGAACACAGACAGATGGGCCGCCATCGTCGTCATGCCGCCTACTACGCCTCGCACCTGGAATACACACATTTTACATGAGTGGAGTATGGGAGCAAACATGTATCACTCGCTCAAGGTCACACCTGTACTTCATAATTTCTTCAGGAGCGTAAACGCGTCGGTTACCATGCACTCACTTTGGGTAAAGATACCGGCCGGTTGAAATTAAGAAGTTTTTTTTATGTCACTGTTTCCGGACTCCATAAGAATTCAGAGGAGTTAAATAAATCTTCCGAATCTATGTACCTCGAATAAATTAGTCTAATCAATTAAATTTCATTGGTGGGGGACACGATTTATTGTTTTTTTGAGGATGGTACTTTACATAATATTGGAAATCGAAACAGGTAGTTTACCTACGAAATAAGATCTAAATCGTCAGAACCGTATCCGTGAAACCAGCTAAATCCACAAACAAGAATGGCTCGTTTTCGAGGATACTTCGAACATAAAAGTCACAAATCAGACGCCACGTCATAACACTGTCAAAACCGAAATTGAACTTTATGCTGATCCATGGAGATCTATATATCGCTCCGCACACTACGGCACCACGCGCCACTAGACAACACCTTTTGCTTTTCATGACGTCCAAAGAGTTAAAGTTATTTAAGGCTGACCAACCTGCGTCGGATAGACCTCGCCAATCATAATCCACGGCACGATGAGGTAGCCCAGCGTGCAGGAGATGGTAAACACGAAGATGGCAACGACGGGGATCCATGAGTGCTGCGGCGTCTCGCCGGCTTGCTTCCATTGCTCCACGAAATACATGTATACCGCCAGTGTGATCATCGTCGTGCCACAGCCCACCGCTAAACGATAAACTCAACTTTAATTCTAAATTCACGTTTGCAGAATTCGCCTGTTGACTCGATTTTTTTTCTGTCGTAAATCGATTCTACTATTTGTGAGGAACAAATATCTATACGACACCTAATACATTTGTATAAGTATAACAGCCACAAATTGTAATCAAAAGTAGCAGATCGCACTGAGCATTGAAAACGCTCTTAGGTATACAAAACGGTAGGAACTTATGACGTCATCCGTTCCGTCGCTGTACGTGGCTGTACTAAGTCTGTATGAAAAAATAGCATTTTGCCATTTTGAGCACGAAAAAGTGCGTTTAAGCACATAGTTGTCATACATTTATTTTTTCAGTGTTATTTAAGCGATTGATTTGAATTTTTCTTTAAGACGATAAAAAAAATATCGTTTTTTTTTTAACTTTGTGGTCTAATAACTTTATATTGTTTATACATTTTTTGTTTATTTCTTTTGTGTTATGATAATTTAGTATTTTCCAATCCATGTGACTATATTATGTTGTAAAATTCAACATTAGTCAACATCCCTATTGGAGGGCAACTTAATATTGACTATGGAAGTACTAAAGAAGTGGTTCTTATAGATCATAGCTAAGATTCACATTTATAAATAGCAGCCGTTGTCTTTAGCTCCGCCCCTTTTTGGTACGTATTTCGTGGGGCCGATTTTGAGCATGGTCAAAAGTTAAGAACTTGTATGAATCTAGGTTATATTGCTATTACATCGGATTATAAAAGAGGGAACGTTCTTTATTCTCATACGAGTTTTACAAGAAAATTAGGCCCTTGAATCCTTAATTTCGCATATGTTCACCGGAAAAACGCGCACCTAAATCTGACAATGACCTATGTCCCCGTAGTAAGGAGGTCAGTTACGACGAGGTCCACACCTGAGACAAACGTGAGCGGTCGCCGCCCGCACCGCCGGCACAGCACGCATCCAACGACGGTGAATATCAGCCGGACTATCCCCATCGCTATAGTCAACCAGTACTTGTCGAGAGTGGCGCCCGATGCCTGGAACATATTTTCATTATCCGGTTACGTACGCTAAAAATGAATATACATTGGATTGAGTGTTGAAATAAATTCTGTAATTCTTGATTTATCCAAACTACAGGTAATTTCATAAAGATAAGTTTAATCTTTGAGTTTCACTCGTACCTACCTTCAGTTGTTTTCAAGGAATGTTTTAAAAAATGCTAAGAACAACACTGAAGTTAAGAAAACAATATAATAGATACTTGTGCCAAATTTGGTTTCTGCTTGGTAGGACTGGATAGATAATTCGACGTAAATACCCCGTTAAACAGTTTTAGATTGTAAATTATATACCTGGAAAACTTCAACGGCATAGAAGGTGATGGTGTTGACGCCACACCACTGGTAAATAAAGAAGTATATCGCCAAGATGGCGAACGGTTTCAGCGCGGACGGAGACAGCAAAGCCTTGATGTATTCTTTTACAGTCGTCAACCTGGAAATATAATGTTACTGTTCTGTTTGGGAGAATTTTATGATGCAACATGATACTTCGTTTCCGAAACGCTGGTAGAGTCCGTGCGGAAAGAGAATAGGATTAATTTTGGGGGCGTTATAATGCTTTTCTACCGTATGTGCCGTATTTTCTGTCTGTGGCCATACTGGTTAGGTTAGTTCCGTTTTTCGCCACGCCTATTCTCTTTCCGCACAGACTAGTTTCAGACTTGTAAAAGTGCCCCGGTGGCTTTTTGTAAATTAAATTACACTCGCGTTTAAAGAATTCGGGTCACCGTAATTTAAATAATATAAATAGGTGTTTTTCAATACTTGACACTTGTTTCATTAACATAATATACTATTCTTCAATACCTGGCTGTATTAGCAATGTCCGCTAACCCATCATAAAAATCACTCCGTTAAATTCATTATTTTTCATGGGATTTTACGAGTTCGATGTAAACCTGAAATTGCTTTTATTTTCAGTATTATTTTTGCATATAATATTTAAAATTAATTAAAGATCAAAACGGGATTCAATAACTTCACAACCCTGGAGTATTTTAGGAAATATGGCGGTATTTTACTGACCCGAATTCATCGTCCGCGAGTGTATTTGGTTTCATTACGATATAAAATAGATACGTATCTATGTTACATCGAAATTCTCATTTTAAAGCTTTTTAAGAAGTTTTGGCATACATTTTCCTTAAGGGCTGTACAATAAGGTGGTCAAATGCCTGATATTAGGCAAGCCGGTAGGAATCGAGTTCTTTGGACGCCACGCTACTGATACCTATATTGTTGCATAGGCACACACACACGTACAATATGAAAATATGGTAGGTACTCGAAAAAGTTTGAGATCTTCATAGATATAGAATTCTCGACGCACTTCTGCCAATCGTGCGACACCAGGAAGTTGGGCATATGACAAGCAGAATCCTTCTGAGCTTACGGTTCGACATGATTCTTCTCCTTGAAGATGATCATCCTCTGTATCTCCTCGTCGATGTCGCAGGTGGAGCCGCGCAGCTTGACCAGCGAGCTCTCGGCGCGCTCCCGTTTGTCATGCGACAGCAGGTAATTGGGCGTCTCTGGCAGCAGCAGCATGCCGAGCAGCGAGAGCATGGGGATAGCGGCGCTCACGCCGGCCAGGATGTTCCACGACGTCGCGCTGCCGACCACGTACTGTCGAATGACACAAATAATGAACAAAAAATGTTAGGTACTTACATTAATTATACTAATGATATTGGTGCCTTTTCATCGTTTGGGACGAGGTAAGAGGGTGGTCAAAAAACCACGTCAATTGGGTCGTTCTGTTACTTTGATACGCTAAATGACCCGAGTCACGTGGTTTATTTATTTACTTTTTTTAAATACCTAAAAGAACAGATTATAAGAATAGGAAAGACGTAATAAAATTGTTTTTTAACGTAAATTATTTTGACGTGATTGGTTGACTAATACTTCCAAATATCTAGAAAGCCGCTTTTCAGATGTGCAAGGTTTCTTTTATTTACACTAAATTCTTGGGACACTTTTTCTTCGTATAATACTTATATCGGGTGCTAACTGTTTCAGCTTGTGTACTAGTAACATTTAAATATTATATTGACAGGCTTCTAGGCCTGGACCTTGACCGTTTGATTAAAAAGACGCTGAACAATGATGGAACACGCATTTCATTTCCATTATATGGCCTCATTTAAAACGAAGACATTACTGACATTCCTACGAGTGCTTTACATCTAAATAATTGTATTTATAAGCAATTAGATGAAGGGGTTAAGAATACGTAGTATGTACGTACTCAGTAGTACGTTTCAGTTATGTTATGCATTCTAGTAAATCTCAAAAAGTAAGTTTACTGTGTATAAGTGGCTATAGGCTTTTATACAACGTGATACATTATAAGTATTGAATTTACTTATTCTGCAAAGACTCGATTATTCGTCACTTCTTCCACTGCCCATATAAAAGTTTTAGGCGCCACACATATGTAGATTCGAGAGCGATTCGAACTCGTGGCGGTCCAGTTGTTTGCCAACTACAGTTGTTTTAAAATATTTTTGGAGCAAATGATACTTACAATTTATTAATAATCCACCAGATGTATTTAAGACATCGACCGATTTAGAATCAGTGACCTTTTAAACAAACTTATTTGAAACTGAGTACAGTAGTAAAAACCCAAACACTACAAGTCCACTTTTCGGGAAATATTCTTTCATTCTTTTGCATTATTGTTAGGAAAGAAGGTTATAGTCTAAAACGGCTCATGTGGTCACTGGACTGGTATGGTATGGCACTCTTAAGCGTCTAGAAAGTCGTAACCTGTAGAGATGCCGTAACCAAATCTGCTTATAACTGGACTATCCTCATGTTCTCCACGACGTTAAAAGCAGATAGGTAAGTGGTGGAACACTGACAAGCGCATAATTATCGATTGCCTAACATCGGGGGAGTCACGACCCTCAACACTCAGTAATGAAGAAATCGACATGAGAAGAGGGAGGACAGTAGCCGTCAACCTTCCATGTCATATAAAAATAAATATTTTTATAATCAGTGCAAATACATGTAACGCTGTTATCACGAATATCCTGTGTGGACAGTTTAGCGACCAATATTTGCTCGTGTTTGTTTGTTTACGTGTGCGACAAATCTTATTTTAGTTAGTCGGCGATATAACGTTCAATTAGCGCTACTGAAGTGAATTTTGTAACGTGACTGCTTCGTGACGACTACCTACGTATAAAGTTGTCACCTCACAATAAATACGGGCGGGATCAAATTACTTTGTTCGCCGTAGGAAAATAGGGATATAGGTAAAAAACTTCCCTTCGGCCACTTGGTCCGATCGGCTTGTCCGATTGATCGGACGACGAATATTTTTTTTTACTGTTGGTTCGATTGATCGGATAATGAGGATTTCTGAAAGTCTTATGGTCCTATTATCGAACTAATGGGATTTTTAATGTTTGTATCGACCAATCGATCGAACCATGCGACCTTTGAAATTCCTCGTTCTCCGACCACACAACTTATTTTATTCCTGATGGCTTGATCGGTACGATGGAATATTATTGTGGAACGATATGTATATATTAAGTCATCATACTAGCCACAGGTTTATTTTTCACACCAAGGGAAATATTATGAACGATAAAAAAAGGAAATAATAAATATACACGAAAATATTTTTTATTTGCTTTTAGGTACACTTTATTGACAAAACTTTTTTTCCATTTTCACAACCAAAACCCATGTAAGGTCTCCTGGTACTTTTTCTGAATAATGAGAGTTTACTCAAACATGCAATTGGGTATGAGATTCAGTCAAACTGAAAAGGTAAAATTGAGTCTAGAAATATAAAGATAACAGTAAAAAGAACACTTATATGAACATGAAAATTGTTATTTTGTCATTTTGATAAATAGTAAAACTTAAACTTGTCTCAACTCGAACCCGAATGTACCTAGTTACATTTTCTATTATTGCGAGATTTCTACCTATCGCTTTAGGGATATATATTGGGGTCATTACCAGGGTTACACAGGATTGAATATTTTAGTCCGATCAATCGGTCATACAGGAAAAAAAAACCGACCTAATGGCCCGACTGATCGGACTACAAGGAAATGTAATTGTCCTAGTAGTTCGACACTCGGGCTACGAGAACTTTAAAGTTCGATCAATCGAACCTACAGTAAAAAAAAATATTCGTCGTCCGATCAATCGGACAAGCCGATCGGACCAAGTGGCCGAAGGGAAAAACTTAACTAAAGCCATTGTTGAATTTACTTAGTAGTGTACGGAATTTATATAGAAAATATGACTTTTTCTAAAATGGAACTTCTGTAACTGTATAATATACGGATAGATTAGGGTTACTACTACAAGAAAGGCGTTACTTAAGTTTTTTACCTATACCTACATCGATGAAATTTGTTTTTACCAGTGGCGTAGCGTGGGTTATTGCCGCCCGGGGCCGACCGAAAAATCGCCGCCCTCAGCGCCTACTCTATATTAGGTAGTGAAGAAAATTGCTAAAAAGTCAGAGTATATAATTTAATTAAAATTTTACTTTGCGTGCTTTTTTTAAAGCAAAGTCGTGTATAAAATTGTCAATGTAAATTTGTATCTCACGTTCGATGGCCAATATAGCTAAATTTCTTAGCCTCAACGCGGACATAGTTAACCGCAGGTAATTTTTTATTAATTTTAGTTTCGAAAAACTTCTTTCGCAACTGGGTCAAAATAGTAACGAAACTGATAATTTTTTTTTATCAGTTTTGTTACTATTTCTCCTATATTTAGTTAGGGCGTAACGAAACTGAGATTCAAAATTTGTACGGAAATTTGGGACATTTTGGACAGCTTTTTTATTTCAGAAATGAAAAGTGCTCATGATTCTGAGTAAAATGGTATAATACACACCATGATCAGAGAAAAAAAGTAAAAGGTACATTTTCTCTGCAATTGACCCGACTAGCATTGCTGATGACAGTTGTTAAAAATAGTCTAAGCATTACAATAATATTAGGTAAGCCATCTTGAAGTTTAGACTCTATTATGTATTTTAACAAAGCCAATGAGCCGGACTTAATGAGTTTTTTCTGACACTCTGGGTCTGTTGCAGCTATAAAATCCCGTAGACGCATGCGCTCAATTTTAAATTCTTCTGTATTTATATCTAGAGGAACTTGATCTAGGTCATAGGTTCCCAAACTTTTTTGACTTGCCGCCTTTTTTGACTTAGGCATGATAAGAATGTTTCAGCGCCCCCCACGACATTTTTTTTACGACGGGAGGGTGGAAATAGGGACTGACGCAGCTTGGAGAAAGGCGGTCATTTAGGGACAGTACTATCTATAATAGATATAGATTCTATAATATCTATTGCCGAGCCCAAGTTTGTTTCTATTGTCCCACCTCTGGACTTTCTATGGGGTTTAGATCCGGAGATCGAGACTTCCGTTATATTGAGCTCTTCAGCTACCTGAGATATACAGTCCATAATCTGTAAGAGTAGGTAATTATTCTGCTGTGTTCCCTTAACTTGAGATTGTTCATTTTAAAGAATGTTGTTAGACAAAAAAATACGCGTTCAAATTGACTTCGAAGATGCAACCGGAGGTTGAGTAAAAAAACCGTCAAAACATTTGTGTTTGTCCCTAATTGGTTGGCTCGTTGAGGGGCGGGTCTGGTCAAGATGAGCTTGCGAGCGATTTTTTTGAAAAACAAGGCACCCGTATCGTTGGGAGATAGTACATCGGTAACGATATTCCTGTCGATGCGTGGTTGTTTTGAGTACGCAAATTAAATCAGGTGAGCAATAAGGAAAAATACTGTACCTAGTTTGATATAGGTACCTATTGTCATTTTCAGTTTTTATTTTCAAAAGCGATAGCGCCGCCCTGGATAGCATCAACGCCTCCCAATTTCTTCCAAGGCCCCTACCGCCCCCTTCGAATTCCCAGCGCCCACTGGGGGGAACCTATGATCTAGGTTAATTTCGTTGACGCCCAATAAATAATACAACAGGCCTTAAAAAGTCATATTTTTGGGCCAGATCTGCAGTTGTTGGAATCTTTCTCGAATTTCAACGGTTGTTTAGTCTATATTTTTTTTAGACAAGCATTTTATAATTCAGTAAATCAGTAGATTTATCAAAAATCAGGTAAAGCTACTGCTTTATCAGTAGATCTGGCAACAGTGCTGACATGGCGTCACTAGGGCGCCAATGGCGCCTTTTTTCTTACAAAGTCAAATTAAATTAAGTTCTAATTTTGATACAAATAACATGTAAATAACTGGGAATCGTACTTGTTTGGGATTTAAAATTTGAGAGCAGAAATTTTCGCGGGGGCGACTTGGAAAAGGGTTTCCTAATTTTACCTAGGCATATAAAAAATGCTGAGTTTTTGCCGCCCCCTTCCATGTGCCGCCCGGGGCCATGGCCCCCCCGGCCCCCCCCTTGCTACGCCACTGGTTTTTACATCTCTACCGATCGGACCGAAAGTCATTTAAAACATCGGATTGAGAACAAGCGAATTCTCAGAAAATGTTATTCAGGATGGAAATCAAAACATTTTTTATATGGGGAGTCCTATATAACTTCATTAAAGATAAATACACTATGTAATAATAATAATATATGCCTGGTTACAATTGATGATGTAAGTATACTCCATTCTTCCTTGTGTTCTCGTTATTCGAGTATAATTGCGAGAAATTCGGAGATGCATTGTACAACAACAGATAATGGTTTGTTTTGACATACCTCTATTATTTCTCGTACCTATGTGGATAGCTACATTAGACATACGATTAAACTCGCTTTGTATCTGTTGATAGGTTTTTACTTCTTTTATGTACACAATGGTATTTTTTATTTTATTTAAGAATTTGTAAATAGAATAGACTCTACACTGTTTACCCTGTTTTAGGGCGGAATAATCAGGTATTATATTATTTACGTTAGTCGCATGTCGTCAGCGTAGGGACTGCCCATACTCAGTGAACAGACTAACTCGTGAAAGTAGCGGGGAGTCTATGGATGCGATCTGCACATGACGGCACTCAATGGCTATAGGGGAGGCCTATGGTCAGCAGTTGACATCCGTGACTGATAATAGATAGTCGCATGTATACCTACTTACATGGCAATTGGAATATAAATATTGAAAAATTCAGAAACAAAGTCGAATTGTCAAATCTGAATTTCAAAACATCAATATGTAATCGATGAATTTCTGAATAACTGAAATATTGGATATCAATATGCTGAATATACCACACTTACCCACATTGTTGATTAAGAGGCCTTAGAAACGGTAGAGGGTGCTAATCATTATTTGGTTTTATTCTGTGTAAGTAGTAAAATACAAGGCAGTGATGCAGCAAATGAGATTTTAGTTCGATTTTACAAATTTAAAGATATGTTCGGCACGACTTTTCTTAATGAAAAATAAATAAAATATATATCAACCGGATGCTATTAAAACAGTCCTGAACTCAACAAAAACGTAAAAAAGCATCAACGTCTTAAATCATAGAGAATATAACTTAAATCGATGACCGACCAAAACACCCAAGGCCTCTTAACCAAAACTAGCCTTATAAATAACATTTTAGCGGCCATTCTCACGAAGTATGACTGCGTATAATTACCGCGTCTCCATACATTTAGTATGAAAACAGCATCGCGGTAATTAGGTGACCGCAGACATACTTCGTGAGAATGGCCGTTAGGAGATACGAATGGCGGACTTAATGCCAGGCATTAAGTTATTTAGGAACTATTAGGAACAGTCCTCGCTCCTATTCCTATTTGTCAGTCGGTAGGGGGCGGCAAAATTTGAATAGCCTTCTGGCGGCAAATCTGTAAATCCGCCACTGCAATGCCTAGAGGCGTTCTTCATTAGGAGAAAAGTGTAATGCAAGTCTTTTTCATACATATTTTTATATTCACGCGAGGTTAACAAAATTAGCAAGTTCTTGGTGAATGGAGTTTCGTGAGAATTCTTTTAACGCCAAATGTCTAAACATGGTAAAATACGCCTCAATATTTGATTGTGAGATTTGTGATACTGTGGATTACTGTTTAACTATACAGGGTGAAATTTTCATCGTCCAAATTTTTCTTAGGTATCAATAAGATGCCATTTCTGATGAAAAAAAATTTGGTAACATTTTCATCATAAAATGTGCTCTCCGGAAAAATAATTAGTAACGTGAGGATTACGCGTATAGACGCGTAAAATGTCACGGCGACTCAACGCGGGAGCAGGGTAGGGGTCACGGGGGACCGTTGCCGTCTCCCGCGCAGTGCGCTACCGCGGTATCCACAAACGAATGTTTTTTAGGATATATTTCAGCTGCTGTTTCTCAATATTTTAGTACTGAAAGATACTGACTGAAAAAACACGTATTTTATATTTTTTGCTAAAGAATCCACTGTCAAAATTTTGATGGTGAAAAAAATGTCATCCTGTATTTCAGGTACGAATTGAGCGAATGAGCGCAGTGAAGTCCTCAGCACAGTCAGCACCAATCGGCCGCGACAGGACGGTCGCGCGCGACGCAGCGTGTAACAGCCAATGAGAGCGCACTTCTGTAACGCAGCGCAATGTAAGCACGTTCTCATTGGCTGCTATGTGTTGTGTCGCATGCAAGATATTGTCCCGGCCGTTTTGTGCTAGCTATACAGATGAGAGCCGTCACTGACCGCGCGGTTATTATGTATCACATTTTAATTAAAAAAAATGTGGTAACGTGTAGCCCGCAACAATAGTGGCGTAAATAGGGACAGTCAATCCTGTCCCCTATCATTCTCAGGATAACCGCTCTCTTGCGCATTGTAACATAACTCAGTCCACTCTGGCTTCTGCGAACATCCCTGATGTGCTACAGAAGCGCATATATATATAGCATAGCAAAATATATAGGCGTTATTGATAAGCCCTAAAGTATTTTGTAACTTCGACTGTGCCAGCATGCAGTTTATGGCGATATATATGGTTTCTACTACTGCACCAAAGCACAGACCAAAGTCACATACGAAAATTTTAAACGTCGTGTCTTTGCTCGTTGATAACTACTACCAAAATTGTAATTCACGTAGATAAGGAACTTGCTGCTGATTGCATACATTTTGGAACTTAAAATACTATATTGATCAGCACATGTAACACGGAAGCATCGCGTAAACCTTGAACATGAAACTTATTTTTAAAATAAAGTAGTTTTCCTTTAACCAACAACGTCCAAGAATAATAGGATGACAATGTAATGGATGGGCCTGAAATTGCACGATTATCGAGTTATGTAACGTGCGTCGGGAAAATGCCGTAGAGTCGTTAACTACACATGTCATTTTTTCAGATAATGCAATGAGTTCGTTGTCTAAAAATGATAACGTTCATAATACTTTATTCCATTTTTAATTGATTTGATTCCCAATTCAAAACAGATTTTTAATAGTACATTACACAACTACAAAGGTAAAACAAAGAAATGCCGAGATCGCAGATGATTGCGGCCCGAGCTGCACGCGAGGGATGTAAATATGCGATCAAGGGCTTTCTTTATTACCTCCCGTGTTGTGTACATCATTTTATGTCTACACGGACAGAAAGCGGCTTTTTCCGTGCGCGTAGCGTGCGGTAAAAACCACTTTATGGCCAGGTGTGACATAGAGAAATAAATGAATGCAACAATTTCTTGTTCAAAAAATTAGGGATGATTTCTGTTAGTTAAAATTAAATAGATACATTAAATAGATACACCTCGTTTGCGATATTGGTATAAGTACCATAATTCAGGAAACACATAGTATTTTTTACGTTATTCGGTATGAAACCGAACCAAAATCTGTAAAGAATTTGCCTAACTTGCCTAACATGTTAAATTACGCGTAAGTGAAGGCGTTACGCAGAATATGCCTCATTATTCTCTTTTCCGTCACAAATAGTTTTCTAGAGTAATTAAGAGGCCAGAGCTTCCGAAGAATTAGTGGAAATGAAAATGAGGAGGAATTTGTGTCATTAGAAAACCTATGTCAATAGCATAAGGCAGAAATTTCAATAAAGATAATATGTGAAGTGATAATAACCGTGCCATTACGAAGACGATCTATACATATACTCAACCATTGTATTTTTTTCATTAGCATATGTTACAAAGCCGTTTTGTGGGCGTGTCCATTGTGCAGTAATGTCTACGCGTTTAAGAAAACAAACGTAGTTTGTTGGATAATTAGCATTTGTGTGACGTTTTTGTTCGCGATCACGATCGGTCCTGTTTGCATGAGGTGCCCATTATCCGTATTATCGTGGCGGCAAACATCGGGGAACGGGTACTTACAACATAATATTGTCAAAGAGTTTGCTTGTCTAATGACGCTTGCATTAGAAACATTTGTAACCAAAGGATGACTATTGTCGCGCAACGCGCAATGCACGTGTAGTGCGCTTACCAATTATAGCTTAGTCTCTAGTTTTATTGATCGAGCGAGCAAAGCGAGCATAGCGTTTCCGTTTCAGCTTGGGCAAAGATGCTTTCGCATGTCCGGCGGATGTCGGGTTGTTCTCCTCTACAGGTCGCATTTCTCAAATGATTCTTGTTAGAATTTGTGAGTAGTTTGGAATTTGTTTTTACCCGACTGCGGCGAAGCCCAAAGGATGGTTATGTGTTTGACCTGTATGTATGTATGTCCGTTCCTGTGTCCGCTCGATTTTGATAAATGATACATCATTAGATTCGTCTTGATGGTGCGAGTCACTGGGTATGAAGTTCGTTAAAATAAACAAAATGGCGGATTTTATGCGGTTTCAAAGTGCACCGCGGTCGGGTTTTTTTTTAGTAAAAATGTGGTTATTTGTTGATTTAGTTTTTGGAATTTTTCCAAAATAGCGGAGTCATTGGGGTTGTCAGACTCACGAGGATCTCTACACTCTACAGCTCACAGAGCCACTAGTTATTTATTTATTCAACAACTGCCACTGTTGTAAACTACATTGACTCAGTCCTTATGTTATGTATTAGGTACTTTACAGAACACCTTATCACATTTTCATAGAAATTTGACTTTTAAACGGACGTGTTGCCATGTTCCGCTCTGCAAAGTTATCGTAGCCGTACTCTATAACACAACTCTTATCTCTCAATAAAAGCTCAAATATCAGGCACATAATATTCAAAAATGTACCTACAGCTCTAAATAATCATGTTAGAAATAATGTAATCTACAAACCGCTAACAGAACTCCAGTAGAGACCCCCACGGAGGCCAAGGCTCCCAGCATCCCTCGCAGATGTGGTTGGGAAACCTCGCAGGTGTAGACACGGGCCGGGGCACCCACCATCCCGGAACCAAGACCGACCATCAACCTGCCTGGAGAATAGAAATGACAATGGTTGATAGTATTCCTCTTGATTTTACCAAATCACCTGTTACAGTACCGGCCAGAAATATACCGGCATAACATATCTCCTTCGTGTTACGAAGAAAAGAATACTGCCGTATAATTACAAAAAACCGGCCAAGTGCGAGTCGGACTCGCGCACCGAGGGTCCGTACAAATTCGTGAATAGTTCAAGAAGAACTGTATGGCGCTTATTTTAGTAGGCATATAAGTATGTGTTACGATTTTTGCAAATTTCTAATAAACGGTGCATGTTAGGAAAACCGTTATATTTTTCCTGTAATATTTAGGATGATATTAATAATTGGTGATTATCACGGATTTTTCTGTTCAGTAACTTCGAAGATAATAGGGGGGGAATGGTATTTTTTTGACCGTTTTTCGTCCTAAAGCAAAAAGTACATGATTAAGAAAACAAAGAAAATGGTTTTGGAATCTACAAATTAAGCCCTTTCAATTTGATAGCCCATTTGATACGAGGGGTGGCTGAAAAGTAATCTACCTCACTATGAAAGAAAAGACATAACTGGCTAGTTATTTTTTATTTTTCTATGTAATCTCCAGCTACCAAGGTGCGTTTATTACATTTGTCAAATAATGACATTAAGCCATTAAAAAAAAATTCTTTCGGTTTGTCGTCAAAATACTCGTCCACCGCGGATATCATCTCATTATCCGTTGAAAATCTTCGCCCCCTGAGATCTTTCTTCAGAAGTCTGAATAGGAAATAATCACAGGGGGCTAAATCTGGGCTGTAGGGGGGATGGTCGATGACTTCGAAGCCATTTCTGGCTATGGCTAGCTGTGTGGTGCGGGCCGTATGCACAGGTGCATTGTCGTGCAATATCAGAACTCCTTTGTTGAGTTTGCACCTTCTTTTTTCTTTTATGTTATCCCGAAGCTGGCAAAGTAAATTTGCATAATAATTTGCATTCATTGTAGTATTTTTTGGCAAATAATCTATTAGTAAAATGCCTTCAGCATCCCAAAAAATTGTCGCCATAAGTTTGCCAGCTGATGGCCGAATCTTGTACTTCCGAGGAGGCTTTTCGTCCTTGAATTTCCATTGTAGTGACTCTTGTTTACTTTCCGGATCCCATTGTCTAATCCAAGTCTCGTCACATGTCACGACCCTGGAAATAACTTCTTCCTCTTTCCCGCGACTCATGTCTAAAAACTCCTGACAACATTTGACACGCCTGTCCATGTCTAACGCAGTCAGCATTTTAGGGACCCAACGTGCACTAACCTTAGACATATTCAAATGGCTATGAATTATTTCATTTACCGGTTCTTTACTTATGCCCATATCTCTAGCTATCTCCCACTGTTTCACTCGACGGTCTTCTAAAATTATTTTTTTCACCTTGGCGACATTTTCACCAGTGACAGCAGAAATTGGCCTCCCACTACGAGGATCATCTTCTAGACTGTCACGGCCCGATTTAAACTGCTTAGACCAGAATTTTATGGTGAAATCAGAAGGACACGAATCACCAAACACGGGCAACATGCGCTGTTTAATCTGTGAAGGCGTATTTCCTTCTTTAGTAAGGGATTTAATCACTGTACGCTGTTCAGTTTTGGTCAAATTATTTTTTTCTACCGACATGCTGCAAGCATTCAAGCGCCAAAAACAAATGAAGCGCCAGGAACAAATGCATGCTCGAAATTTTGAAAAAAGATAAGTCTATAAAAACGAATTCATACTGGCCAGTGTTTTTTTTAAACTATATGTAGCCAGGGTAGATTACTTTTCAGCCACCCCTCGTATAATAGCCCTACTTTTAATTTTCAACATCCTATTTCGGCCGCCTTTACAAAAAAAGTAAAAAAGGTACAAGATTTTTTTTATGTTCAATAGGCTTGGGTTAGCGATTTTTACCGCTATTCCAAATTTCATATCGATAGCAGCAGTAGTTCCTGAAATATCTGGCTGTGACAGAAGGACAGACGGACAGACAGAGTCGCACCATAAGGGATCCTTTTTTACCATTATGGTACGGAACCCTAAAAATAAACAAGAAAAGACTGAGAAACAATCGCTATATCGATACCTTTAGACTCAAAGGGCGTAAGCTCCATTAGAACCTACGGCGTTTACGTCCTTTGAGTCTAAAGGTATCGATATGTGGCCAGGTTTTCTCATCAGTCGCCCCGAGATAGTCTACATACTACCTTCTACCTGATGCAGTAATGTGCAAATGTTTTATGAAATATGAAAAAGTTTTGCTTTAAAAATGTGAAGTTGATATATTTTTGACCGGTACTATAACTAAGTTTCTAAGTATTTTGTTCGTCGAACCAATGTGGTACGATTGACATAGCTTTAGTTTTTATTTATTATGGCGCGCACTCATAGTTCATATTTTATGAATATTATAGGTATGTAGAAAAATCTGAATACTCAATTATTTATTAATTTGCACACACGCAACGTTTACTTAATCAACATTTTCTTACAGTAAAGACTAAAATATGCATACTTATGCATCAGACTTTATCTCCTGTTTCCCAGACATAAATTCCAATATTAAACGAGTGTAAGTACAATCAAGGGTATCGACACGTGGAAATTCATTTACAAGGTTGCAAGTATCCACTTCTATAAATCCGCAAATCAGATTGGAGATCCAATAAATCCTATTGCAAAATGTGAATTCCTCGGAAATGCGAGCATTTCGGCTTTAATTTAACATAATTTATCGCTTCTTCTGAAATATCCCTCTATCATTCAATTCTTACCGACGTAGATCATGTTGACGTTGGAAGCGCATGCAATGAGCAGCCAACCCACTATGAGCGGTACTTCTGTGATGAGGAGAGTGAGGCGACGGCCGATGACGTCCATCAGATAACCGCTGAGCAGGCAGCCCACGGGCGTGCTGGCTGAGCTGAGACTGGCTGGAAAAGAAGATCATTATCACATAGGGTTTAAGGTGATTCGAGTCGGTCGGTTTTCCATACAAACGTAAAGAGGGTCATTGCTTGCTTCGATGGCATCAATTATGTTCGAGGTGTGTTTTATTTTAGCTTGGTACACTTTATTTACGCGAAAAAAAAAATGACATGAGAACTCTCAAAAAACTAGAATTGACGTGCAATTGGGCCTGTAAAGTCAACGCCATCAATCAGCAACGTTTGAAACTAAACGTTTTTTGCGAAAATTATATTTTTTTGGGACGGTATCCTTCGTGTGCGACTCCAACTCCTTATTGGTCAATTGTTTTCTTGTGAGCGGTCTTGGTTGATGTTTCAAGGGAACGAATGTACACACAGTGACCCACAGTCCCAAATAACTTATAACATTTTACTCCTAGAACCCTAAATGGCAAAAAAATATTGTGAAAGCTTTGCAATTATACGTTATACGACGTAAATGGTCCCACCAATTACCATGCTCTTGACTTTTATTTCCCCTGTGGTAGGCACTATTTTAACACAGTTAAATAGAAATTTCTAATTGTCACTCTACGCACAATTACGTACTTGCTACCTTCTTATTTACTAGTGAAATAAGATATACCACCAATAGTTTTAAGGCTATCGCATTTTTAATTCTACCTTAGGGAGGTGTTAATTTCTGTTTATTAGTAAACTTTTATCTAGCATTAAACTTACCAATCCAACTGGCTTGCGATTCTGTAATAGGTATGCTAGATTCATTGCTCCTCAACTGTGGCAACACTGTGGCCGAGAACCCAAATGCCATGCCCGTGTTGATAGTCCCCAGGTTAGCGATTAAAGACGCCAGAATCTGTCGGAAGGCTTTGCCGCGTCCCGCCTTGCTGTTCTGAGGCTTCGGAGGTAGGGGGGTTTTCGTGATGATGGCTGTGGTTGTGCCATTGTAGACAAACGGCTTTGTGTCGTTTCTGGAATGAAAATATAGCTGTAGACTACAATAGATAGATATTCTGGTGATTATTACATAAGTGCCTTTATGTCGCTCTCTTTCATGTCGGAGCTGTTATTCAAAGTATTTAATTGGTGTCATTGCATCTCACAGCGTGCGGGTAAACGCATATATTAAACCCGTACTTATTATCCTTTCCATACGGCCTAGGGCTTCGTTTATAGTCTAATTCACCTCTATCTATAACCGGATAGCAGTTAAAACAATAAAGTGTCTGTCCTCCGCATCTAATAAACAAGAAGATACAAAGTGAACTAAGACATTTAACATGAGGGCCTCAGTATGTATTCCGCTTATAGGTATTATCCTGATAATTAATCGTGTATTTCCTACTGAATAATCAGTTTTGAAGACCTGTTTAAAATTAACAACCCTTTGCAATAATACAGATACAACTATGTAAAGTCAAACAAACAATTAAATAAATACCTAGTTAAAATAAAATCAATTTTTCAGTTCACGCAGGCCTTATGATTATTAGGTCTAACTTATTGGTCAAGTAATAAACCGACATCATGTTTTATATGAACAGTAATATATTTCACTCCTCCTCTATTTGTGTCAAATTGATAGGTAATAAATGTACTTATATCCCGAAGGTGCGGCACCACCTACCGCGGGGTTATTGGATCGTTGACGCATTTCGGCGTTGTAATAATAAATGAAAATGACTATGCTGAAATTAATCAATTGTCCACTGTGTAAATAACACGCTTATCAAAGTAAAACTAAAGAGGTTAAATGAACGACCAGTAAAAACTTATGGTAATAAGAATTCCATTTATCTGTGAGCGTAAAATAAATAAAATAAAAATCACAAATCGGTTCCTTTTTAAACTAATTCATAAATTTGTTCCTCACCTTCACATATAAGGTAACTCAGGACCAATGGAGGACGATGATACTAAGGTCTACATAGCAATTCGTTATTCCAGTCACACGGTGTCGCGGTTGAAAGTAAAATCACCTACAAGATAACATTTGCATTGAAATGTATGGTCACGAATTGAACTAAAAACAGTACTCATTAATTTTAGTATTTTTAGTGTCTCATAGTTCTCTCCTCTCGCAAACTGCAATTTTGAGTCTCTATCAGACACTGTACATATATAAGCGTAAGCGTGTACTTACATTTACGCATTATATAAAAATGTACTTGGTGAGATTTCGTGGAATAAAAAGGTAGGTACACAGGTAAGGCCCAGAAGCGTTTCAGCCGTCCTTTCCGTTGTGCTACAAAACATTCATTTATATGAGGAAATATACAGAAACTTTTATAGATATACAACGTGTTACACGACCAACTGAAAACCTGAAAACTGTTTATTCAGAATCAAGATTAGAATCGATTACACTATATTTTAATACATGTTTTTTTTAATTTCCTCGTTTTATCTTGCCCAGTCTACGACTACTACCAAAAGTTACGAGTGGAACACACTTTATCTTTGGCAATAATACACGGATTTAAAAACAAATACTGTATACTAGTTCAGAATAATATAAATCAGTTGGGGTGTCTGAGGTTTTCAATAGGTGGTGTGACACCTTGTATGGATCAAATATTAGCGGATCTTCTTATTATCATTTAAATTTAAAGCATTTTCTTATCGCTTATATGAATATTTAATGGCACTACGGAAAGGACGGTTGAAACGTTTCTGGGCCTTACCCACACACACACACATATAGATAATTTCCCTATTGTTGTATTGTTGTTCATGAATTGGTATATAATGTACCTAAGTGTCTTAGGCAACAGTATTTTTTTTATTTTACATTTATCGAATCCATGGTCAATACATCTTATATCATCTTCTTACTTCTTTCTTTTCAGCTGAGTTAATATCACTATCACAATGGATTACGATAAATAAATCATAACAAAATGTAAACAACCTAGTCATAAAAGTATTTCGCTTAAGCATTAATTTAATTGACAATAAAACTAATATGTCGGCCCTTATCAGTTGGTATTTGCTTAATTCAGTTTTGACCGTGACATAGTTTGGTTCAGTTCATTTTCTACGATTCGGAATATTCCCATTAATTAACTCATTATTTTATGGTAATTATATTTGCGCACTAATCTACCCGTACTAGATACACTTGTTTTTCAATTTGTCAAAGCTCGCCTTTGTTTGTTTCCATACGTCGATAAAACCACTATACCTACCTACTTAAGTGTAATAACATAGGTTAAGTGTTGAGATATTTAGATATAAACTTATGTAAACACTAAATAGAAAAAAAATAGAAAAAAAAAACTGGGTCTACAGTCGAGTTCATAATTATCTGAGCAAAGAACGGATCAAAAATATCTGATCTAGTTCTTATGCTTCTGACAATAGGGTCTTGATCAGATATTTTTGGTCCAATCTTTACTCAGATAATGATAAACTCGACTGTACCTAATTAGGTATGCGGCTGGATCATTATGGTAACATAATTGTTGCCCGTTTTTTTAGGGCCTTATCACACTTGCGATTTGCGGGCGAGCTGCGGGCGAGTTTCTCGGGATTCGGCGAAGGTTCGTGTTGGAGTCTCTTTCTCTGACATATCAAAAGAACGAGACGCCAACCTTTGGCGAATCCCGATAATGTAGCCGTAGCGATACAAAACCGGGTACCATACAAACCGCGAGCGACATTTGTATGGAACTTAGGGCCTTACTTAACCTAAGTATAAGGCTCGGGGAGCTCTTAAATAAGTATCCTGACCAAGTGGGGGCTGACAATCCTGCTAGCATGATTGCTAGCCGCTAATAGTGACTTTATAATTGTAGCCATTTTCCTAGAAGTTTAGGGTAAACATTCAATGAGCATCCGTCACGTTTTGACAAATAGTGTGTGAGAGTGACGGATACTTTATCATTTATTTATCGCGCGACAAGGCGTAGCATCATAAGCCTACTGTATGTAATAAAATGCAATCAAATGCGAAAACGGATGTATGATAAAGCGACTACGACTACGACTTTAGTTAACACGTTCCTTGCGGCAGCCCATTTAGTTAACTTTCAGTTGGAACTGTATCAGGTCTTTTAGACCTGCTTCTTAACTTTCCAATACATCGTCATTGGGTCGATTATATCTGTTTGACATGCCTCTGTTTATTTGCAATTTACTAACTCCAGGTAACAATTTCTGTTTATTTTTGTATTTTAACGTACTTTCGATGAATATATTATTGTACTACTGCGGCCGTTTGTAAATCAGATACTTGGAAGAACTTCAAATAAAATAAATATTATGACAGATCTTTTCGACCGTCGGCCGCACTGAATGGTTAACTTATCGATAAAATGTAAAGATAAAATGTCGATGAAATTATAAATTATAGTATATAATATATATTAGTATACTCACACCGCTACTCAGGCGATATACTGCAGGTGTCCCACGTGACTCACGTATAAGCCTTTTTTCATTATATTACGATATCTTGAAGTTAAACTTGAAAACTTTACAGAACCACACACAACACCTATCAGATATTGTTAACTGCAACTGCATTCGAGCTCGATTCGATTCGAGACCAATATTTACGAATAAAACTCTAGAATAACTAATAAAAGCCCCACAATTATCGAGTATTCTTTATTTCAATTGCACTCGCGCTCCGCACTAGACAAACTGTCCTAAAATCTAGTGCGGCTATTGGGTCATCGTATGTCAGGTCGAAAAGACCAGATAATGCGCACTAGGTGACAAAAATTTACTTACTGTCGGAATCAAATCTAATCGACCTGATAGCTTTTTAATATAAAATATTTGAAAAGACCACTCAAAAATAATAATCGTCTCTTTTCTACTCCTTCGCAAAGCGAAGATATCTGAGGCGCACCAGCAGTAGGAAAACAGTATTTTTAGTGCCGCTTGGTAGAAAAGTTCATCATCGGGTCTATTAGACCTGATACAGCAATGAACGTGTTTATTAATAATTTATTTATGTACCTATGAGGAAATCCTTAAAACTTAATAAATTATACGACATCAAGCTAAAGGTAAATGCGTTAAAGTTATTACAATATAAAAATATGTCCTAGGCCGATATACATGACAATAAGGAGCATAGGTGTATACCAACAATACATATCTATGACTTTGTGGTATAATACATATCTATGACTAACACTCATTTCATTAGTCATTCTTTTAATGTATTTGGCTAGGTACAGTAAGTATTTCACATAATTTTATAAATGCGGTACAGTAGACGTAAATAATATTCGAATTAGACCACGTCACAGACAAAACTAGTGTAAAACTTGATAAAATTATGTCTCATTTAACTGTAGGTACAGTCTATAGACTAGACACGTAATTATACTTTAGACCTACACTAATGTAAGTAAATATTGGTACACCTTTGAATAATAATATGTAAGAAACATTAGGTATATTAAAGTTATACGTTCTCTTATTGTTGCAACTTATATTACAACAACTGTCAACGTTTCAAATTGATAGACAAATTGGCTGAGTATGACCAAATCGCCCATGTCTATATGAAGGACATGAGATTCCGAAGATGTCGTTATTCCCAATTGCTGTAACTAGCCTATTAGGAATACTAGGACTGATCTAATCCGGTTACATCTGGTTCTCAAATCCTAATCTAGAAGCAATTGTCCTAATGCGACATTTAAGCTTATTTACCTGTGTCAAAATACCTACGGTATGTTGCACTCCGTGAGCTAAGTGAACCCAAGAAAACAATAGGGAATATGCATGATATTTTTTGTTCAATTTAATAAAAGCTCATTCATATAAGAAACAGTAGGAAATAGTACATTACACAACAGGGTGGTAAAACAAAGAAAGGCCGAGATCGCAGAATTCGCAGATGTTTGCGTCCCGAGCTGCAAGCGAGGTACGTAAATATGCGATCGAGGGCATTCTTTATTACCTCCCGTGTTGTGTACATCATTCTATGTCTACACTTGGCCAGAAAGCGGCCTTTTCCGTTCGTGTAGCGTGCGGTAAAAGCCACTTTATTGCCAGGTGTGGCAAGAAAATATTTTTCGAATATGTATCTATAAAAAGATATTCAAGATAAGCCATCAAAAATTTATCTCTATCTCTTTCTAGCAAAACAGAATATAGTGTCGATTTTGTATGGACGTGTACTAGACGCCATGCCATAGTCCATATTGGATCCCTCCGTCTAATCGCTGGCTAATTAGTGCTTTAAAATGTTTATATCTTCCGTATTTCTCGGTCGATTCTAATTTTATTTTCACTTTACGTCATCTTTTTTACGGTATTTTCATATTTTGTTAAGAAATGAGATAAAAATCATGCTTATTCCCTATTAAAATAGTGTGTACTATGTCTTGTCAATCAAATCAGACAATGGCACTGTACAAATTTAATAGATTTTTTTTCGGAATTAATTCGGGTCAAATTTTCTCGGGTTCATTTGGGTAACTACTTAGTGGTAGTGGTAGGATAAGCATAGGATAAGTAGGTATAGGTCGATTCATAAGAGCAGGATTTTGTATAGGTACCATACAACCAGTGTTTACTTAGTAATAAATCCGTGCCACCTCTTATGAATCGACTTATACTAGCTTTTGGATGTTTCATGCTCGTCGTTGTTCCATAATGATAACCTACTATAAAAAAACCAGTGGACAAGTGCGAGTTAGACTCACGTGGAGAGGATTCCGTACGTTCAAAACAATATAAAACAATTATACTTTATTGCACAGACTTCTTCAAGGTTTTCCTGTAATCTATAGTGCAGGACTATTATCCATATTTTTTTCAAACTTCTACGTCCAATAGTTTCGGACACAAGGGGGGAGGGGATAGTAAATTTAACTATTATTTATTAAACTTATGATATCAAAATTATTAAAAAAAATATTTGAGAATCTCACAGTGAGACTTTTTATTTAATTTTCATCACACTTGCTCGAAAATGGTGTCATTACACGTAGGTTCTGCGAGACGTAAATGGCCTATTACGCCCTAGGGCGTAATAGGTTTCTTTTTAAATTTGAAACGCTGGTTCTGTTTTACTCTTATTTGTCATGTTCAAAGGAAACGCCAACTTACTTTTTATAACTTTTATCACTGAAATATTTATTTAAAGATAACTGTTATTGCAAATACATGTAAACACATATTTTGGTAAGATTAATTAAATGTTTAAATAATATATTTCTTTATTTTGCAAATATAAAATCAACTAAAATGGCCGTTACCGCTATGGTATCCGAACGTGACTTGACATTCGCATTGTCTATGGACATGTCACTAATGTCACTGTCAGTTTTAATATTTTCTTGTCATAGGTACTGGGGTGATTAGTAAGGTTATATTATTAAGATTTCCTCACAAGTGTGATGAAAAACATTGTGTGTGCCACGGGCGGTAAAGGAATTACAAACTCGTGTTATTAAAGCAAACACTCGTTTGGAATTCCTTACTTACCGCCCTAGATACACAATGTACTAATGTCACACGATATACATAGTTCGTTATCTTTTATTTTTTAGTTGAACCCCCCAAAAGCTGCCCCCATGATTAAAATTCATAATTATATTTTCGTGACTGTCCGTGTCTGGGTCATTTTCCTTAATATATGTACCAAATTTCAACTCAATCGGACCAGTACTTTCGGGGCAAATTGGCTGTGACAGACAGTCAGACACACGAGTGATCCTATAAGGGTTCCGTTTTTCCTTTTGAGGTACGGAACCCTAAAAAACCAGTGGAGTACTGAGACGAAACGAACAATCGAACCAAGTACCTTTTCCTATTAATGATAATTATCCAAACCCAACACCAACACAACGCAGTCTAGAACACAGACCGTAACCAAAATAGAAGCACTTACTCCAAGGAACCGTAAGAGAGTGGAGACGGCCTCTGGCTCCACCTGGCAGTTAGTCAAGAAGACAGACATAAGAAGGGGTGGAAAGGTAAGACAGTGCTCATGGAGCATTCCACGGAAACGTTACGTGAGCGCCACTGCCTTTTTAATACTTTTGACATGTAAAATTAGGGAGCTGAATATCGGTATGGTTATATCATGCTTGGCTTTAAGATTGGTCGTGTTTCTAAACAGCTTATAAGTTTTATTAGAGAAGCCACCATAGCATAGCGTTACGCAAGCGACAAAAACTAGATGTTTTCACGGAATGCTCCTCATGAGAGAAAATTTATACATTATTTGGCTTAAAGCAGCAGACCGCCTGTTGATGCAAAAGAGTACCTAATTATCTAGAGCAGCCGTCGGCAACCGGGTCGCATGCAGCCCGTGAACCGCTCACTTGCGGCCCGCGAGCCCCCCTGGCTATTTTGTTTGTAAAGGTAGCAATATTCCGAATTGTATAAACTCACAAATTATTAATAACAAAGTACGGCCCCCATCAATTTCGTTAGCTACTACGTGGCCCTTGGCTGCCAAAAGGTTGCCGACCACTGATCTAGATAATCCGTTTAACTCTCGTTTCATCTTCTTACTATCAATGACAATAAGCAGTCTCGGTCGTATAGGTTTCTGATAAAGACTTTATCAATACATAAAAGGCAGTTATGTGGCTAAAGCTACTGACAGACAACGCACAGCCTAAATCACTGCAGACAGCGGAATGAAATTTGAAACTCATGTCATTTCAAAATTTAACCCCAAAAGTAGTGAGACGGACGAATTTTTTTATGAAAAAGTTGGAAAATCACACAAAGTGGGCGGCATATAGAACTCCTAAATGCCATTATAACGAACAGTAACTATAATAGTTATCGCGAATATTAAAACACGTGATTCTAGTTGCTAATAAACTGATATCGTTACATTGACATTTGACACACGTGCAGCTTACTTTGTTTGTAATTATTAATAAATAATTGTTTACTGATAAGTAACATATTAACAAAAGTTTACTATTTAGACATCCATGGCCCAGGGTAAATAGCTGGCTAACCGGGACGCGACGTGATAACTGTCAGGGTCATGATCATAAATGAAAATATCCTAGACACCATAATAGTACATTACATAACTAGGGTCGTAATAACAAGAAAGGCCGAGATCACAGAAGTTTGTGGCCCGAGCTGCAAGCGTGGGACGTAAATATGCGATCGAGGGCTTTCTTTATTACCTCCCGTGTTGTGTACATCATTTTATGTCTACACTATGTCTAGGCGCAGCGTGCGGAAAAAAGCCACTTTATGGCCAGGTGTGGCATAAATGATAGTCCTTGACCCCAGTTCACTAAGTTTTATTAAAGGATATTAATGACAGATCAAGTTAGCTTATTTTTATGAATTGTCAAAATGCTCAGATATTATGCAGTTTAGTATGAAATATAGCTTGTGTTGTGATGTCATGCTCAACTTTATGCCTTTTTAGATGTAATTTTAAAACCGTTCGTGGCACTAAAATGAGTGTAATTGAGTTTATCCGAACAGTGCTGCATTTATAATTTGATAGTTATCGTTAATTAAGTTATTTTGTTGTTGTCAAATACCTGTTTAATGATATTAACGAAATCCCACCAAGTCAGGATGAACCGTCTATCCATCCATCAACTATGCGACCAACGATTTTCTAATTGATCACTCCAATTGTTTAAGCCCAAATTGAATATTGATCTACCTACACTTAGTTCACAGGTTACTTCACTAAATATAAACCCAACTTCGACTTACGAGTAAATAGTTGTTAGTTGGGTTACGCTTACGACTGTTACGAGTGACCATTTTTCAAGAACTGATTGTGGAATTTAAAAAAACCGGTCAAGTGCGAGTCGGACTCGCGCACCAAGGGTTCCGTACGAACTCGTAAGTAGATACGTGAATAATTCAAGAAAAACTGTATGGCGATTAGTTTAGTAGGAGCAAATAAGTATGTGTTATGATTGTTGCAAATTTCTATTAAACGGTGCAACTTAGGGAAACCGTTATATTTTCCTGTAATACTTAGGATAATATTAATAATTGGTAATTATTACAGATTTTTCTGTTCAGTAACTTCGAAGATAATAGAGGCGGAATGGTATTTTTTTACGTTTTTCGTCCTAATTCAAAAAGTTTATAATTAAGAAAAAAAAACTAAAAATAGTTTTGAAATCTACAAATTAAGGCCTTTCATTTAATACCTCACTTGATATAAAAGCCCAATTTTAAAAGATTTCCTCCCATTTCAACCCTCTTTAAAAAAAGTAAAAAAATTATAAGATTATTTTATGTCCAATATAACTTATAAAACTCTAAATTTCAAATCGATAGCCGCAGTAGTTCTTGAGATATCTGGGTTTGATAGACGGACAGACAGAGTCGTACCATAAGGGTTCCTTTTTTACCATTTTGGTACGGAACCCTAAAAACGCAGCATTGACTAAGACACAACAAATTCGTCCATTTTGTTATATTGCCACCACCTACATAAAGCAATAAATAATGGAAAATAAATGGTTTGCAATATAAGTAGAATACATTACGCCTAATCTTTTATGTGCTATTAATATAATTTATAGTAAATGTCCTGATCACATGATTTTGCGAATATGTAAATTCTTCACACCATGTATGTGACTATCGATCGACTCACGTCTGTCACATACACAGGTGAACGCACTATAATACTTCCGGTAGTGTCGTTGCCACTCAAATTACCATTTTATCTTCTTGACCGTGATAAAATAGACTAAGCTTAACTTAAGACATTATTGAATCGATTTGTAACCCCCCACGCAAAAAAGGGGGGTATAGCATCTACTGAAACCTATGTGTGTCTGACTGGTCTGCGACTCGTTAAATTTGGACCGATATTTAGCTGATTTTGTAGAGTTGTTTCCTATAATTATGTTCGATAACTATGTCTTCAAATCGAGCAAATTCAAGGGTGTCAATGTTACGGAATCCCGTTTTTTAATTTGGTAGGGGACTTCATTTTTAGGGTTCCGTACCAAATTGGTAAAAAAGGAACCCTTGTGGTGCGACTCGGTCTGTCTGTCTGTCCGTCTGTCACAGCAAGATAACTCAGGATCTACTGATACTATCGACTAGAAATGTGGAATAGTATTAAAAACCGCTAACCCGAGCGTATTAGACAGAAAAAAAATCTTATAGGTACCTTTTTACTTTTTTTTAAAGGGGACCGAAATGGGATGTCGAAAATTAAAAGTAGAGCTATTATATCGAGTGGGATATCAAATGAAAGGGCCTACTGTGTATATCACAAATCCGTTTTTTTTTCTTAGACATGTAGTTTTTGATTTAAGACAAAAAACGTTAATAAAAATACCATTCCCCCTATTATCTCCGAAGTTACTGAACAGAAAAATCTGTAATAATTATCAATGGGCTAGACGACTAAAAAAAACGGTTTATATTATATACATATTATTAAAAAATATTGTACACGTATTTTTTCGACGAGGATAGAGTGCTTAGAATAGAAGTTTCGAGTGACGTCAAGTGACGTCACAAGCCCCCACTCCAGAAGTTTGATGAATTGGATGATCTATAACTTTGTCGATTTTTAATATTTTGATAAACCAAAAAATACGTGTCCCATATTTTTCCATAATCTAACTGACGGACTAAATAGAATTATATAGTTTTAACCCAGTCGTCATCCCTATTATTAATATCATCCACTCAATACATAGGTATCCCAGACTTGCCAAGGCCAGTGGTTACGTGTTGTTTTTAATTATGACTATCTAGTCTGTAGATAAACTACTTAAGGGTTATCATTAGGGTGCCAGACGCTGAAAATACTAATATGCTTTATCAGTGAAATGCAATTTCTGTTTGCCTATTGGCCTTTCGACCTGATTATTATGTATTAAGTCATTTGATCTCATATACCACCGCATTTACTACTTACACATTACGATAAATGGAGATTTTACACGTGTGATTTTCAAGCGTCCATTGATATTACAATTAAGGAATGATGATGATGACGATTACAATTGGTTAGCGGTGGATTAATTGCCATAAAAATCACGCCTTCATTATCTACAGAAAGGAGAAATTTAACTTCAATTACCTACTTATAATCCCTGTTTTCACTAACGAAGAATGGTAAGACTTGTGATAATCTTTGCGAATCATAGGCAACCAGATGCTTTACGATTAAAACGACTTCGCAGAGGATCCTCAGATGTTGCATTTTAACCATTCCTTTTTGATTTTTTGTGCATGACTTTTCGTGCTACTAAATCTTACATAACTATGTTAGAATGGAAACGCGAATATTAAGCGAAAAACTGCGAAAAAAAAAATTTGTTTGAGGAACGTGTTCAATCTCCTAAAATACACATTGTTGGCGCACTCGAGATAACCCCCGCCCAACACGCTCGTGATTGATTGTCCGGCAGATTTAATTACGCATTTTATCAATCAGTTGCTACCTACAAAAGCGAAGATTACAATACAATACGTTTTATTGCACGTCAAAAAATGACAGATATCCTTAAATAGACAAGATATTAAAAACTAATAATGGTAGACAACAGACGACATGCGGTCTTATGGTTAGGAAGCGATCTCTTCCAAAGAAAAATAAAAAGTCCAAAGATTTTATGATAAATGCTATAATCAAAGGAGACTTTAAATGTACAGGCTAGACACACAGTCTAAACGCGGCTAGCTAAACTACCAAATAGCAACATAGATATATGGGCGAAAAAATATGCACAATTTTTCTGCAGGCTGTAACAGAGAATAGATAGGTCAATTATAGTATTTTATGCAACAGTTGTATAAGTAGGCTCTCAAAAAATGCGAATGGCGCGAGTTGCGATACTAGCCGCCGCGGCGGCGAGTATCGCAAATAGAGACGCCATGAGCGTTTTTTGACTTAATTATTCAACGTTGCATACAATACTTTTTCTACGACTAGGTTTTAAAATATAAAATACAAAATTAAACATAGCTCGCAAACAAGGCAAATATGACATATGACTGATAGTATGTGTCTATGGTAACCTTTTTTTTTTAATTTAATGTATACTCGTTAGTGAGTGACACGCAGTGACGATTTTAAAGTTACTTTTTTTTATGTTGGCATCAATGAATTTAGTTTTGTTTTTCTTAAAAACCGTAGGAATATAATTGTTTGTTAAGTTGGTAGTTGTGCATTTTAATCGTAAAGTTAGAATCCTACGTTTAACCTAGATTTAGAAGTCTGTGGCTGCTAGCGACACTAGTGCTGTTATGGGGAATAGAGTAGACTTCTCTGACCTCATATTATGTATGTTCTTATATTAGTGTTCGTGACCAAGTAAAAGACAGATAAAAGTACAGGAGAAGAAAAAATATTTTAGAGTATATTTAATTATATTATTATGCTTAACCTTGGCCTACTAAGTGAGTACTTTAGGCTTATAAATAATAAATTAATATCGGACAATGAAATCGACATTATAAAATATCATGTACTTTTAAATTGTTCATTGATTGTTGACGACCACTGATTGTTTTGTTTACCAAATTTCCACATTGAAAAAAACGGAGCATACAGGTCACTGAGACAACTGAAAAAGGCAGTCACGTTGAAGCGTATATATATAAAACTAGGTAGGACTAATCACTTTTGATACAATAATGTATCATTCGTCACTAATTTACCGACTGCTCCAATTAAAAGTACCTTATCCGTAGGTGAAGGTCAAAATATTTTACCTGTTATCAAATAAGTCAATCAATCTTACTAACATTAGAAATAATTACGTTTTGATACTAACAAAAAATATCTTGTACATGATTTCTGTATGAAATATAGGCTTTTTTATTTTATTTATTTATTTATTATCCGTAGGTGGGCACTAATCTACGAATAGCAGTAAACGCTATATCCCAAACAATGGGCGAGACGACTAAAAAAAACTATTTAGTCCGTCAGTTAGATTATTAAAAAATATTGTACACGTATTTTTTCTTTTGTTTGACAAACAAAACATGACTAGGATAGAGTGGTTAGAAGTTTCGAGTGACGTCACTCCTAGGTACAATTTTCACCTAGGAGTGACGTCACAAGCCCGTCGCAAGGCTTCTACGTTAGCTAGAGAAATGAAATTTTAGGGCCCTAGGGTACTATTTGGGTACTATTTTTTGAGATATAAACTGTTTCCAAAAACAAAGCCGTTCCAGAGATACAAGCGGTGTACGCCAGCTTGACGCCCGGTAGCGTACACCGTGAACAGGCCTTATATTTCGAAAAGTTTGAGGGTACTATTTTTTTCACCTAGGTATTTAGTCGGTACTATTTGGATACTATTTATTGGCTGCATCAGAATCTGAATATCTTTACGGTGTACGCTATCTTGACGGACACGTTTAATCGTACCATGACTCACTCTGTATTAGGGGAGGCCAGTAGGCGTATAATGCTACGCTTTGTCGCGCGATAAATAAATGATAAAGCATCCGTCACGCTCTGACGAATAGTGTATGAGAGTGACGGATGCTTTATTATTTACTTATCGCGCGACAACGCGTGGCATCATAAGCCTACAGGTATGAAAGTAGCACGAGATGAACGTAACAAATGATTTTTGAAAAAAATATGCTAGATACAATATTATGATGTTTATTTTTTTATTAGGCAGCTCGTTTTTCTCAAAATCTCTAATAACAGCTGCTGGTGATGTCTAAAGATAGGTGAAAGACGGGTCCGGTATTGTGGGTTATAAGAATTTAGATTTTCAAAAAGATATGTGAGATATTTCGAGAAAATTTAAAAAAGTTACGTTAATCCCTGGGCTCCCTAATACTCATTCATTACCAGAATTCCTATTTTGCCGAAAATTATTTTCCTGACTTGGGTCCATACATTACAATGACAAGAACAAGTTAGTTTATGAGATTTATGGGGAACTAAATAATGTGTATGATAAAAATTAATTCTAATGCAAAGGTCTCCCCAACTCTCCACTTTGTTTTAAGTGTACGTTGTCTGTCCATCACTATTTAGAATTATAAAAGGAAAAAGGTGTGTATCGTTGCTTTTCAGATCAATTTAATATAGAAAAAAAAGTAAAAATAATGTTATTATTGTCACATATACTTACATGTTAACCAAATAGACGATAAGTATTGGTTTTCGTAATAATATCCTCACTTTTTGTCGTACACACTAGGTAACTATAAACTACTGTTATCAATTCAATATTACTGCTAATTAAACATACAAACACTACAACATCGTGCCCGTGAGTGTAATTATTTTTCCCGTCATATGACCGTTATCTTTCTGATAAAAATGTTAGCTTCAACAAACCTACTCACACATACAAATAACTATTTACCTACAAGTAAAATACGCGTGAGGCGTTATGCACAAATTAAAAAATGTGTTTGTTATGAATTAGACTGAATTAGTAGACTTTTATTACAGGTTTAATAAGTCGCGAGTCGTAAAGTGATAGAGCTGTTTTTTTTCGCTTTGAACCATCTTTTAGCAAAAAAGGTTGCAATAATTATGATTCACAAATTTTATAATTCGACTTCAACTTTAACGTAACCCAGAAGCGATTAGTCAGGTCTTACTGAATCACAAAGCAAAGGGAGGATAAGTTACTCGTGATACCTATGCACTTTATTTATCCAGAATTTTGACTGTCTAATAAAGTAGGTAAGGGTGCACCGTACGATACGAGTAGGACTTCAATGTCTGCAAGAAATGAGGATGCATACAATATTACAACTTAGAAATGTAAGTAGATAGTAATGGCACATAATATCTGTATTTAGGTTTACCCTTGAAATATCGACAAACTTTTAATCGAATTTCAGTTCAAAGTCAACGTTTTGCATATTTTCATTTGATTGAATATTCATTACCTACATCGAACAATTAAATGGTGTATTTTTAAAACACCTATTTTTAATCTGTAGAAATATTATTTACTATATACTTTATTTCGCAGTACTTTATTTCATATTTAATTATTCCATATTAAATTTTTCGTTGTAAATTTTACATTGTAGAAAATAATTTCAGTATTTATCATTCTACAACTTCAATGAATATTTTGGTAGCAGTTCGTTTTTATTACCTAGAGGTCAATGTTCTAACCTAACCTACTGTTCGCGTAGCAGTTCTTTTTTAATAGGGGTCACAGTTCAAACCTAACTTATATTATAATCTCCTCTCCGGATCCATTATATTGCAAAAACTTAAAACTACATTTTTAGAGATGCAAAGGGTCTCTATAGGCGTCAAAACACGATAAAATATATACCTACTATACGTGATAATGATAAGACAATAAGGTTTTTCTTTATCACGGTAAAAGGTCATGTTGGAAACGTCACTAATCAATATTAATCGACGATTGACACACGATATCATCATAATATCATCGTATAATGTCAAAGTTGTTTATGTATATGTAATAACACAGACAACCCATACCTAGACTCCCCGTAGATATGCGTTCTAGGTGTCCAGGCACCAGGGAGGCCCTCTTTGCGCCAATTGTGACGGGCTCGACCAGGGGCAATGCCCCAATAGTAAGACCCCTTCCAATCGCCATTTATAACAGGGGAAATCCTAGACCTACTCTTGACCGGGACCATAGGATATACCCCGGCGTGAGGCGAGAGACGTTGCGGTGAGCGCATTGTTGAAACCCATTCCCTATAAGGAGGTTTGGGTAGTTGATGTTTGCATGGAAACCGCTGCCCGGCCCATCCGATTTTCGATATCTCTTAACCCATGTATGTATAACAGCACATGTAACCTTAATAGTAATTTATTGAAATCATGTGACTTGCGGGCATTTTGTACAGGTGCAAAACAATTGCGTGTATTGTTTGTAGTTACCCATTGTTGGTTAAGGCAACGGCACGTCTATTATTAATTTATTTGCTCTAGTTTTAATTATATTAAGCGGAAAGTGCGTATTTTATTACACCCATACTATTTGTAAGAATCACCTCATCCTAGGTAATTTTTTTAAGTAGGTAGTTAGATTTATCTGTATGTGGAATTGTGGATGCTGTGAAAATGCGTCGTTCTATTTCAGTTGTGTAATTTCAGTCGTCAACTACATGACGCATCGATATTGCAACCGAATGTAGTCCACGTTATATAAACATAAGCCGATTAAACCTTAACTACGATAAAAAAATTAACAGACAGATTTACGAGTAATAAGACATTTTTTCTACTCCTGTACTGTTATCTGTCTTTTACTTGGTCACGAACACTAATATAAGAACATATATAATATGAGTTCAGAGAAGTCTATACTCTATTCCCCATAACAGCACTAGTGTCGTTATAGCCACTTTACGTTATTGCTAACAACCACAGACTTCTAAATCTAGGTTAAACTGAGGTCAAGGATTAAGCGCTCAATTTTAACTTTACGGTAAAAATGCACAACTACCAACTTAACAAACAATTAAAATCCTACGGCTTTTAAGAAAAACAAAACTTTCTGAACTAAATTCATTGATGCCAACATAAAAACAAAAGTATTTTTAATATATTCACTGCGTGTCAACTTCATTTAAAAAATAAAAAGTTTACCATAGACACATACTGAGTACTGACAGTCATACGTCATATTTGCCTTCTTTGCAGGTTATGCCTTGTTTGTATTTTATAATTTTAAAACCAGTCGTAGAAAAAGTATTGTATGCAACGTTGTATAATTAAGTCAAAAAACGCTCATTGCGTCTCTATTTGCGATACTCGCCGCATTCGCGGCTCGTATCGCAACTCACGCAATTCGCATTTTTTGAACCTTCTTATACAACTGTTGCATAAAATACTATTAATAGTACCTACGAAAGGAAAATTCATCAAAGGGTAAAACTTGAGATGAAAATAAAATTATAAATGTCACATGAGAAATCGTGGCTTTTCCGTAGTATTCCTTGTAACATTCTTGTATTTTTTAAACTTAACTATCCGAATGAGATCTGGCAGTGACAAAATTTGCATAACGGTCGACAAATCTATTAATTAACATATTAAGAACATTCATCCTTGCTCTTTCTCTCTCTTCCTTGGTATTATCCGACCTGGTGACGGTCACTACTCTTTTCTACTCCTATCTCTCGACTCGACATTTTGTAAGTACCTTACCTCGAAGCGAAAACACAAATTTCATACGGATTCTGCAAGTAGGTATATACAGGCAAAACCACATGTAGAATTTTGTTACTTAAAATTCGTATAGAAACTTTACAATTCTACCGTAAAACAGACAATACTTACTACACAAATGAGTACAGAGTCATAATTATAATTAGAGTATGTTTTGTTGAACTGCAGTGATCATCGGCGTCGCATAGAGACACGCGACAAACGCGTGTATAAGCCAGAAATAATTTGGCAGGGACTTTCGGGACTTTGAACTCGCATATTCGCGAAATTGGGGACTTATGAGGAATTAATGGATAAGTAATTAGTGAAACGTGTTTTTAGAGCTTAGTCTTACAAACGTTATTTTTGAGCGTTTTAATAAACCGTAATACGACACTTGGTATTTTACCAAATTTAGACGAAAACGCACTTAATTTTCAGTTTAACAGCATTAAAGTATACGCACTGGATAATTTTTCGGATAGACAAATTATGATATAGGAACGTTACATTTTTAGTTCAATAAAAAAATATATGCTTTTTTCTATGTATAATGTATACTTCATATCATTTATATCGTAATTTGAAGATTTATCGTCGACCGTAGGCTGAATTAGGGTAAGGGACAGGCAAAACAACCCCTTACCTTAATTCAGCCTACGGTCGACGTTATGTAGAAACCATTCCAAACCTATTCCTTGTCAAAAGCCCAAATAATCATGTCACGAAGTTTAGTCTGCTGAGTCATCTCAATTTTAGTTGCATTCTCCTAAAAGTAAACACCAGGTACAAGTACCTAGATGCACTGAATGAAGAATTTGCTATTAAGATCTAAAAATACTGTGTTCTACATTTGACACCAGTTACTACGAATCATTTTTGTTTTCAAACAAACGAAGAAGGTTATTGACACTGCTCTGAACTGAAGATGTAAAGGTTGAGTGCAGCTGGCGATCCGCCAGCCTCGTGACCTTACCCTTCGCACACACTCGGCGTGTCAAGCCGCTCTGTGGAAATGAGCCGGAAAACACACTTTCCTCCTTTGTTTGAAAGGCTTTGTTGACAAATGAGCTTTATATTAACAAGATGCAACCAACTAAGCACAGATATTGGGGTATGGGAGTTTCGTGTCAATACCTACATATATAGTCGCGTAGAATCCACCACAAAACATATATTCCGAACTAACAGCTACGTACAGTTTGTCAAAATATCTAGATGAAAAGCCTGTAATAAGACTCAATTTGTATTAACTACTCCACGGTTTTTCAATCGGTACCTATGAATGGTTAATCTTCGAAATAATCCATGTTTCTCGAACAAATTCAGACAAATGGCACGTAAAGCGCTCGATAAGTAGTTAACCAGATGACATAGTGTGAATCAAAATAATTAAATTAGAACTCGATATCACAGCAGTGCAATCATACAACCAACTAATGCATAATGTAAACAGTTGCACGCTTGGCTACGGCATTTGTGTAGTAACGATTGTTTTCGAATTTTTTGGAACATAATTTTAAATAGGACATATACCTGTTTATGACCGAAATACTGTAAACCCAGCACACGATTACCTATGTCACATGACTATGAAAATAAAACCTGGATAAGGGCACTTGAAGGCATAACTTCATATTTGTGTGTTCGTAATAATTTTTAATGTCCCATCTATAAATCCAGATGGCAAAACTAGCATAATTCATAAGTCAGATTGTTGAATCTTTTCAAATCTTGTAATCTCAGACCCATATTTATGGAGCCAACTAGAGTGACCGCTACTAGCGCCACCTGCATTGATAACATTTTCACTGATATTCTTCCTAATACCAAAAGTGTAATCAGCAAGTTAGAATCAGATCATCTTGGCCAACTAATGGTATTTGAGTCATTAAGGAATAATATCTTGAGAAAACAAATTAATTTTGTACCAGTAACCACGGACCGTGTGGAACGAATGAGGGACAGTCTAGTTCAGGCGCTACCCTTTTTATCTTCCGACACGACTCCTAACGACATGTACAATTCATTCTTTCACACTTTTATGGAACATTATAACGCAATATTTACTTCTAAATCGGTCGTGGTTAGTGGTGCACCAGTTTTTAGTGAGTGGGCTACTGAGGACTTACATAAACGTAGACAGGAATTGTATGCCTTGTATGAGGAACGGCGGTTCAATACGAGTGATGAATTTAAAGAGCACGTGAAAAAATATTCGAAGAAATTTAAGATAGATTGTCATTTAGCTAAGCGTAATTACTTAAGCCAGAAAATTAGAAATAGTTCTGATATTATTAAAACAACCTGGAAAGTAATTAATGTGGAGACTGGTCGATCGAAGCACACAGTAAACGATCTTAAACTAAAAATTGATGGCAAAATTGTAGATTCCAATTTAGAAGTAGCAACAGAATTTGAAAAGTTTTTTACCGAGATACCAGTATCCACAACTAAGCATTTAAATTCATCACCTTCGTCTGCCGTCACGCTGTTAAAAGACAACGCCCCAGAATGTAGTAAATACTTTCATTTTGAACATGTCAGTACCTCGGATGTAGTAAAGGCGTTTAAATCAATTAATGTTAAAAAAACTAGTGACCTTTGGGGAGTCTCTGTCCATGCTGTTAAATCCCTAATAGAAATCATAGCGCCTGACTTGGTAGTCGTGTTTAATAACTGTGTTGATTGCGGTGAGTTTCCTGATCTAATGAAATATAGTAAAATAACACCTTTATTTAAATCAGGTAGCACTACTGACCCCACTAACTTTAGACCAATATCTGTGCTACCAACTTTCAGTAAAATTTTCGAGAAATTAGTTTTGTCCCAATTAATGAAACATTTTAATACAAATAACTTAATGCATAATAAGCAATTTGGTTTTACTCGGGGTCGCTCGACAACCGACGCTGGTGTTGAGCTAATTAAACATATTTTCGATGCCTGGGAGGAGTCATGTGATGCTTTAGGTATCTTCTGTGATTTATCCAAGGCATTTGATTGCGTTTGTCATGAAACATTGATCGGGAAGCTGCACTACTATGGAGTTAGAGAATCGGCACTGAATTTATTTAAGTCGTACTTACAAGGTAGAATACAAAGGGTTGACGTGAATGGACAGCACTCACCAGGGTCACTGGTCTCGATGGGTGTACCGCAGGGTTCAATATTGGGACCATTCCTGTTCCTTATTTACATAAATGACTTGCCATACCTCGTAAAGACCCACCATGATATAGTATTGTTTGCAGATGACACCTCACTTATCTTCAAAGTTAAGCGACAGCAGCAAGCTTACAACGATGTAAACAATGCTATCTCTAAAGTAGTAAATTGGTTCAATGTTAACAATTTACTGTTAAATGAAAGAAAGACTAAATGTATAAACTTTGTCACGCGTAACGTAAATCGCGAGCAAGCAAGTGTCATTGTGAAGGATGAGGAATTGGAACTAGTTGATAGTACAGTTTTTCTAGGTATAACATTGGATCATAAACTCCAGTGGGGTCCCCATATTGCTAATCTCTCGAATAGACTTAGTTCTGCAGCTTTTGCAGTCAACAAGATCCGACAATTAACAGACATCAAAACAGCTCGATTAGTATATTTTAGTTACTTCCACAGTATTATGTCGTATGGTATTCTACTGTGGGGCAGTGCTAGCGCTTCAGAGCTTAATACTATATTTGTTCTGCAGAAGAGGGCTATTCGAGCGATATATAAGATGAACTATCGAGACTCACTTAGAGATAAGTTTAAGGACATTAATGTAATGACATTGCATTGTCAATACATCTATGAGAATATTATGTATGTACATAAGAATATCATGAATTTTAAGAAGAATTGTGACATACATAATATTAATACTAGAAATAAACTTAAGCTCGCAGTGCCCACCACTCGGCTCCATAAAATAAAAACATCATTCATGGGTAATTGTGTAAGGTTTTATAATAAACTGCCAAGAAACATAACTGAATTATCTGTTAGCAAATTCAAGAATTGTGTAAAGCGTAAACTCATGTCCAAAGCTTATTACAGCACACAAGACTACATGAATGATGAAGCACCTTGGGATTAACTGCAACTGGAAATAACTACATTTTAATATAATGTCTCTTTTGTTGATTTTTTTCTGTTTTTGAACTTGTTAACTGTTTTGACACTTAGAGACCATATACATCTCTAAGAAAAAACTGTATTCATTTTATTTTAATTTAGTTTTTAAGTTATATCGTGTGAGTTGCAGAATATTTTCATTTCTGTAATATATTTAGTATAAACATTCCTATTTTATATTTTGACGTTTGGAGGTCCTTTACACCTCCAAAACTTAATATTTTGACAACGGAGACTCTTTACATCTCCATGAATTTTTATTATCAATTTATTTCTATTATTTTAATTGTCTTGTTTTGACGCCTAGAGACCTTTTACATCTCTGAAAATGTAGTTATAAGTTTATTATAACGTATTAATGAAATAGAATGTAATAATGTCATACCTGTTTTTAAAAAAGAGAAACTGGTGAGTTTCTTCCGGCGCTTCTTCTCACCAGAAGGTCACTACCCGAAGCGCCAAAAGAAAAGAAATGAAATAATACATACATATTTAGACTCAGACTTGTAAAAGAGCCCTTGAGGGCCTACTTGCAAAAATAAACTATTTTATTTTTTTATTTTTATAATATAGTAGTGTTTGTTTTGTTACTACTTAAGTAGCCAGTAATGGGAACTTGATACTCGGTAAAGGTACTCGTACTAACCAAATAAAATGCAAACTTAATTCTCTACCTACTGCTAACATTTGCATAGGATATGCGATGATAATGAACAGATAATGCATATATTAATAATAAAATTTGCGTAGGAAGACCTCCGCGAAATAACCAGTGCCAAAAATTTAACTCGTGACTTTTAGATATACGTAGACATCACGTATGTTAACCCTAAAAGGGGGAGGGCAGTCAAACAACAGTCCAGTGCCAGTTTTTGCAGTTTTAAATTTACTTAGGTTAACAGTTGCGACACATACGTATACAATTGTAATCATTATTTGATTTAACCAATGAATTTTACACGGTCTACAACTAAACAAACATTATTAAATTCGTCCCATTTACTTACCCCTCGATAGCCATTATATGACTTTAAATGGCACTTTTTCAAAGTTTAAATTTACAGTATATCACAGTCCGTACTTATAGTAATATCACATTATTTAATGTCACTTTAAGTGAACTTATTTACGTGAACGTTTTGTATTTACATTAGGCACGCGGCGCGGTTGTTCCCGGCGGTAGAGGCGCGCGGACTGCTGTGATAAGCGCTGTTTTCATGCATATATGGTTTTCTCAGATGGCGGGAAAATAGCCTCTTCAAAAGTAAAATGCGTTAATGTAAATAACAAATTATTCAAATTTCGACCGTAATTCAGGCTCACTTAAGCCTAAATTCCAATAAGTTGGGCATCGGTGCTCACTATCTTTCGTTTCAACCGAGTTTTGTAGCTACTGTATTAATTTCTAGGGTGAGATGAGGGCCAATGCCAATCTTTCACTAGCATTCAGTGGCGCTACAATAGTCTTGTATGAAACCATCTGTGAATTATTTTGGTACAGACTTGTTAGTCACCAGTTATGGTATCATGTTTGCTATATGCCCATATATCTATATAATGTTGGCCATAAATAAAATTTGTTCCAGAGGCGTCTTTTTTCTGAGATTGTGAACTTTTCATGAATAAATGAAATTTACCGTATGAAGTTAGGGATGTTTTATATTATAACAATTGATATTTATGGAAAGCGGTGCAATTATAGCGGAATTACTGATACTATATTACTGATTAGGAAGGACCTACATTTATATTAGGAATCCATCAAACAATTATACGCACTACTTACACACTTTGAATATTACCTGTACCGAGGATACTGTAATAGATAAGATTATTTTGTACTTTTTTACGGACGGAACGGAACGGAGACGGTACAGTCAAGAGCAAAAATAAATATCCACATAAAGTTCCAAAATATGTATTGTTACCTACATAAACCTTACTGCCATAATAATAAGACCAGTATAAATTAGGGTGTCGAATCCCAGAAAGCAAATCTCAATACAAGCTTTGAAGCCAAGTCGGCACGGGTTCCCTTGCCATCATCACAGAGAGTTGAAATTTTATATAGGTACCTAAGTAGTATAATATTAATAGTTCCAACATTTTTAGGGGGTAAAAAAAAAATCTCGCCCATACAACAAACACTTTTTAGGGTTCCGTAGCCAAAATGGCAAAAACGGAACCCTTATAGTTTCGTCATGTCCGTCCGTCTGTCTGTCTGTCTGTCTGTCCGTATGTCACAGGCATTTTACTCAGAAACTACTTGATGGATATTGATGAAATTTGGAATATAGGTGTCTTTTATGAGCCGCTACTTAGTTTGGTATATAAATAATTAAAATAAATATTTTTAGGGGGGGCACTCCATACATGTTAAAGACAGTAAAAAAAAATTTTTTCAGCAAATATCAACGTGTGGTACATAGTTCGACAGCTCTTTAAAAAACACTATAAGGTTCCTAAGTAATGTTTTTGATTAAGTGAATGTATTTGGAAATAATCGCTCCGAAAGTTGTGTAAATTGTGTCCCCCCCCCCTCTATTTTCTAAACCGTGCGTCCGAAAAATATGAAAAAAATCACGAAGGTAACGCTTAATTAATACTTTCAACGAAAATTATTTTCAACAAGATCGAATTAACCGTTTTTGAGTTATTGCCGATAAACTGCGCTTCTCAACAAAAGGACGTAATTGCTATGAAGATACGCTCTTTTGTTGTTGTACTTTTTTACATCGTATTTTTTACCTTATAGTTACGGCTATGGAACCCTACACTGAGCATGGTCCGACATGCTCTTGGCCAGTTTTTTTTAATTATTTTGCAATGCATATTATCATAACTTAGTTTTAAGATTGGTAGTGCTTCTTAGCAGCTATTACGTTTTTCTAGGGTAGCTACCATAACGTTACGTAAGCGACAAAAAGTAGATGTTTTCATGGAAAACTCCTAATAATAAACATGCTATGTCTCAATCCATAGCCCAGTATCTAGTCCATAATTCCACCACCATAACCCAGTAAAGTTAGATTCCATCAATCAACAATAGCCCTTGCATCTGGCGGGGGCTGTCTCTGCGTGCGTCCCGTGACACGGGCAGGGACAGCATCCGCTGGGTGTACACGTTGCCTTTCATTAAATTGTCGAAAGGGCCTCTACGCGTTGGCTTCGGCTCCGCGCACGCCTCCTAAAGGGCCGGGACACTATTGTCTCGTGTACGGGAAAAACATGCTATATCTCAACAAATGGCATACTGTAAAACGGTCCTACGTTGCTCCTACAAAGATAATATGCCGGTGCCTATGCTCCAAGCCCGAAAACATAAAGCTCTGTTATTTGTTTCTATTGCGGTTCCCATTTTATGAGCAAAGGGTCTAGCCGCAATCCTATAGTGAAACTGCCCCTGGCTGAAATGTATAGGTTTCTTATAGGCTTTTAATAATAAATAAATAAATTGTCTTATTATAAGATATCATTTTAACAGATTTCAAGCCTGGAATCCTCTTGGTTTGGACAAAAATAAAAAAATAAAATAAAATCGTTTTTATTTATTTTTAGCTAAACCAATAGTTCGATTTCTTTGAAATTTGGATGTCACTTGTACCTAATAATAACCCATTTTCAAAAAAAAATCCAAGGTTCTAACTTATTTATAAAGCCTTAAAAATCGATATTTTTATTTTTAAGATTTTTTTAAAAATACTTACGTTATATAACTAAAAATTGAGGTTGAAATGCATAGAGGCCGCCCGCTGGCCGCCCGCCCTACGACTACTTATACCGCACCGGGAACACCTTAAAAACTCCAAAATATTTTATTCCGAATTTCAAAACTCCGAATTTCATAATTCCTAGGAAATAAAATTCTGATTATTTAAAATCACGATATTTACTATGGTATCAAATTTCAAAAATCCGATTTTTTTATTTTGAGGCACTTATTACTCCGAAAAATTAATAGCTCGATGTGATCTTGGTCCGAATATTCAAGTATTTATTTAGGGTCTCTTTCGTGGTCTTCGTGATATGTACGAGTACCTATGTAATGTTTGTTTCCAATGTTTCCATACAGAAAAATAATTTCAGTGAAAATAGGTAAGAGAGCATTCAAAGATTTTATTCAAAATTGCATGTCTCATCCAGGACACACAGATCCAGGATTTAAAATATTTATTTCTTAATAACAAAGGGTCTACGCTAAATTTTGCAGAGGTCGAAAAAAGGGTCTACAAACTATTTACTTCACAAAATAAAAAATATTTTTTTTGAAAACGCGTTCGCATTTTGGTCATAATATGTTTGGGAATTGAATTTGGAATACGCCAACCAATCAAACCTTTTAATTTATGGGCCTTACCTCAGCGATGTTTGCACATTTTGTCTATGGTTGCACATTTGTGTTTGGTGCTGAAATATTAAAAGTACAAACTGGCGGGATCCGTAATAGTACATTATGATACGAGTGGGCGAAGTTGTTCATTTCGAGGCTGTGTTGCGTAGCCCGAGCCATCAGGCGAGGTCTCGGCTATACCGAGACTGTAATGACCAATGCCCACGAGCGTCGTACGACGTTTTTCAACACACTTGCGAATAAAAAATAATACTTATCATTTAGAATTTCTGTTTTTGTACATACTTAGGTATTTAGTGGTTTATCTAACCTCGTCTATCGTTACATCGTCGTGTGGTGTCGGCGTAGTGCGGGCGCGCCATTGATTTAATATACCCTAGATACACCGCCAACGCTCGAAATGTGTCCCGAGAATACTGTGCTTAAATTCCTTTTAAGCACAGTTGCGCCCGTAGTCGAGTGCGCTACGCTATCGAGTCAACATGCCTAAGTGCTCCGTGAAAAAGTGCAAAAATAATACTTTAACCAGGTTGAAAAAGGATAGTATATCGTATTTTCGGTAATTACTTATTAATACTTTAATAATATAACGCATTTGTGGCTAAATTAACCTTCTAAACCAACAAAATCTATATTTAAAAGAATTAATCTCTCAGTTGGGCAGTGCGCGACTGACACTTTCCCTCGCACTGCAGAGGTAACGCGTTAAAAGGCGACAAAAGATTCATACAGCTGAACATAGTTAGTTTTAAATGAATAGAGTAGCTCATTTAATATTTTTGTGCAGATATTTTTACACCCACCTGTAGTATGTTTTGTTTGCATTTTATATGACATTATGAATAATAGTATTATAAATAATAAATTTAATTACTCTAAAACACAGACCGTGGCACAAATAAAACATTAATTAGTTCTATTAGTGCTACATCGCCAGACTTTTTACCGCATTTCATTTGTCTTAATGTGCATTAATAATAGTTTGTGTAGATATGTTTTATGTTATACATTTATTCCAGATTCCTAAAAAATTAAATCGAAAGAAAAATACATATGCCAAATTTCAACTCAATCGATCCACTACTTTCGGAGCAAGTTGGCTGTGATAGACAGATACACGAGTGATCCTATAAGGGTTCCATTTTTTCTTCTTGATGGGCGGAACCCTAAAAAATAAAAAAAACGGTATAAGATGTTTTTATGTATGTATGTATAATTTTTATACTCTTTCTAATCGATAGCAGCAGTGGTTTCTGATATATCTGGCCGCGACAGACGAGAGACAGACAGAGTCGCACCATAAGGGCTTCCTTTTTTACAATTTTGGTACGGAACCCTAAAAAGGTTTAAAATCTTATTTCCCTTATTTTTTTATTTTACATGGGGGAGCATCGAAAGTCGCGCACCTCTCCCTACAAAGTTTACAAAGATTTTCGTACTAAGTATTGGCTAGTCACTAATGTATTAAAGACACTATTATAGGTCTTCCTTTTTTAATTTAATACAATGAGTATGTTACAAATGTTCCTATTTACGTACATCAAAATAATATTTAAAAAATGTACAATTGAAAGACTCGACGACGCCGCTGTTCCGATGTAAACATTTGGGTGTCCTGCCGTTTGACCAAAAGTCATTTGGCAAAATTACACTTGACAAACAACGTTTTGCAAAAAAATGTTTCGCTAATTGATCATTTTACTACTAATCATTTTACAAATGACTCACTTTTCCAAATGATCAACAGTTAAATTTACATTTTATAAATAATCATTTGACAAAATGAACATTTAGCAACTGCGTTATCAGACAAAATTACTCTTGGTCTAAAAACGTTTGGTACAATGTATTATTTGACAAGTGTTTCGTTTATTAATAAATCTAATAATAGATATGGTATGGGTCAAATTAATACACAGTATTTGGAAAAAGAGTAGGTTGTTAGGTTAGGTTAGGGTTTGAACTGCGTCCCCCCCGAAGTGCTGCCACCTTGCCGTGGTGGGGGGGCTTGCGTGTCTCAATGATCCTCGGGGCTACGCCGGACAGGGCTACCCATACCGGACAGGCCTGGGGTGAGAGACCAGACAAAGAGCGGCACACACGACGGGCGTCTCCGCGTGTCCCTCTGAAGGTAGCAGAGGGCACAGTACGAGCGCCACAGGGAGGGAGCCGATCCTGGCATGCCTCAGCTCATCTGAGGTGGCAGAGGATCGGCTACATCGGAGGCGTAGCCACGCTGCTCCGCGTTAGGGCCCATCTGGGCCGGCGGCTGCTTCGGCGGCGTGGGATGGTGGGCCTGCAAGGCCCACGGCGCGGCGGGTTTGGCGGCCACTTTTGTGGCTGCTAGATGGGTCTCGGCCCCCCGCCGGGCAACCCGTAACCCGCACGCAGCGGACCGGGGGCGCTGCTCATTGAGAGTAGCGCCGCGTGGAGTAAACCACTATAAAAATCCCCCAATCCCAAGATGTGACAGGCGTGTCGATGGGATGCATGGCTGGGGGGGAAGCCCAGTCGCTAACGTCAGGGAGGGGGCAAACCTCCTAAAAAATAGCCATTATGAGTGGTCCAGAACGTAAAACTACCCCAGGAGGTTGTAATCCTCGGTGTCATCACAGAACGGGCAGTCACCCGCGCTGTGATGACACGCAGCCCCATTCCGTATTCGGGGGGGGCAAACCGCTCGCGGACAGTTTTCACGACGACTTTGGCAAACGCACAACGGATTTCGATCAAGCAAGAGATACGGATATTTTGCGTATGAGGGGAGGAAACTCCGAGGACGAGGAAGAAAGGGTTTTTCTTCCGCGAAGCTCCTTGGCGCGTTCGCCCGTGCAGGGGCCTGTCCCTGCACGGGCGAACGTGTCACAGCACAGTCAATGTGTGGACTATCCAAGCCCACGCATTGACCTCAGCTTGCCCGAGCTGCAGATTCCTCCGTGTGGAGGGGTTGACGTCCTAACAGCGGTAAGGGACAGGCAGGGCCGCTTTATACGGCGTGCGCCAGGTGCAACTCCGAGCACCGCCACAGAAGTAGGGGCAAGACAGGAGGAGCCACGCGCACTACTGGCGCTCGAGGGAGGCCGTGAGGCCAGGTTCGAGAGGGTCGCCAAAGTCCTCCTGACCCGAATAGACCCAGGGATTCTAGCGGGAAGTGGGGGTGACTCGGACGGCACCATGTACACGGTGCGGTCCAGCCCGTCGCCGGTGACTTCCCCCCCCTCTAGTCGCCGTGGGAGCCCGACCACGGAACGTCAAGGAACCGACGTGGAGGGGAAGGCTCCAACGGGCAACCCCAAAAACCGGGGAAAGGGAAAGGGGAAGGCGCGACGGATGCCGACCCCACTCAAACCCGCGGGCCTAGTGCCAATTTCGGACGAGGGTGAAGAGTACGGTAGGCTGTGGCAGGACCGGCCAGAAAAAAGACCTCGACCATCCGACTCGGATTCTATACCAGGCTCCAGCGGAGATGAGGGGCGCCGTTCAACCGGCAGCGGGGGCTCATCCCAAGCCTCTAAACGCCGGGGCCGCCCCCCCACGACTGGGAATTACATGGGCATGGCTAAGGCAAGAGAAGCTTATAACCGTGCCCTCCGGGAAGAGGCTCGCCTCGAGGCGGAGAAAGAGCTGGAACGAATGGAAATCCGAACGCGGCAAGGGTTCCGCAAAGACACCATTCCTCGGCCTGGGGCGAACCCCGAAGAAGAGCCCGGCATGCGGGACCTGAGACGACAGGTCGCGGATAGTGTGGCTGTCATCGAAAGGGTGGCAGCCACATCAAAGAACCTGAAGGGCCCGTACATCCGCCGCCTAAAAGACGCCTCGTCGGCAATCGCGGATGCGTTTGCTGAACTCAGCCAACGCACAGCCACCGAGGAAACGACGCGGCTTCAGGCCGACAACGACCGGCTGAGGGGGGAGATGGCCAGTCTCCGAAAAGAAATGGCCGAAATTAAGACCCAAATGGAGGCGATGCGTCAGCAGGGCAGTGCTGCATCCTCCCTACCCGGACAGGATAGGAGTTCGAAGACGGTGGCCGAACAGAGCAAAACCTCGGCGCCTCTGACGAAGGAGATCTGTCGCGTGGTCATGGCCCAGGTGACGTCGTACCTGGACGCCCACATGACCACAATCAAAGACAGACTCCTCCCTCCGTCCGGCGGAGAGACTACTGAGAAGGAAAAAAGGCACGCGGGCGCTTCCTCGAAGGCCCTGGCCCCGCCTATGGTGCCTGCAAAGGGACCTTCCTCCTCAGGCTCTGTGGGGAGGAAGAAGAAGAAGAAGCCCCGGAAGGGAAGCTCCGCCCAGGAAATCCCGGCCCCGGTAATGCCAGGCTCCGCCGCTGCTGCGCTGGCGCCTGCACCTGCCACGTCAACCTGGTCCGAGGTAGTAAAGAAGGGGAAGAAGGGAAAGCCCAGGGGCGCAAAAAAGGAGGTGAGCCCGAACACGACCAAGGCTCCACCAAAGAAAGCCCGGAAGCTTCGCCTTCCTAACACATCAGCGGTGGTGCTGACACTGATACCCCAGGCCGATAGCAGCACGAGCTACGCCGCCGTACTCAGCGAGGCTAAAAACAAGGTGGACATTGACTCGATGGGGATCGCGGGTGTTCGGATCCGAAGGACCGCCACGGATGCCCGCGCCTTCGAGATCCCCGGAGCGGCGAGCGGCCAAAAGGCAGATGATTTGGCCGCCAAACTGCGGGAGGTGCTGGACCCTGCCCTGGTCCGTATATCTAGGCCCACCAAATGCGCGGAGTTGCGCATCTTGGGCCTGGACGACTCCGTACTTCCCTCGGAAGTGGTGGCGGCGGTAGCAAAGGAAGGTGGCTGCGCAGAGGAGGACATCAAGTCCGGGGAGGTCACGCTCGGCCCTTCGGGGTTGGGTACGGTGTGGCTGCGGTGCCCAATCGCAGCTGCCAAAAAGGTGGCGCAGGGCGGACGGGTCCGCGTGGGGTGGGTGTCGGCGCAGGTCAGACTACTCGACAGTCGGCCCACGCGATGCTTCCGGTGCTTGGAAGCTGGACACGTGCGCGCGAAGTGCAAGTCGGAGGTGGACCGGAGCCATATATGTTACCGTTGCAGTGGGACGGGCCATATCGCGCGTGACTGCAATGCCACCGCGCATTGCTCACTGTGCGCCGCTGCGGGCGTCCGTGCAGACCACAGGGTGGGAAGCATAACATGCAACCCACCCAAACGGAAGAAAACTGCTGCAGGTGGCCCCGGAGCCTCTACGCAGCCAAGTCCCCCACGAAGGCCTGAGCCTGGGGTCGAGGAGGATCGGACGGCCAATGGCTAGGAAATGGCCGTCCGGTATCTGCAGGCGAATATCAACCACTCCGCCAGAGCTCAAGACCTCCTGCTCCAAAGCATGGCGGAGTGGTTGATACATGTCGCGGTGGTGGCAGAGCCTTACTCTGTGCCTTCGAGGGACAACTGGGTTGGTGACAGGGATGGCCTAGTAGCGGTGGTCACGCAGGCCCAAGCTAATGCGCCGCGTCACCAAAACATCACCAGAGGCCACGGCTTTGTCGCCACATTATTAGGAGATACGATGGTGGTCGGGGTGTATTTCTCACCAAACAGGAGACTAGCCGAGTTTGAGTCCTTCCTGGATGAGGTGGGCACTGTGATCGGCAGCAGTCGCCCGGGGCTGGTGCTCGTCGCGGGAGATTTTAACGCCAAGTCCACGACATGGGGATCCCCAGCGACGGACGCGAGAGGGCAGGCCATGGAAGAATGGGCGGTCGAAGTGGGGCTGCAGATCATCAACAGGGGGTCGACACACACGTGCGTGCGACAGCGGGGCGGGTCAATTGTGGATATAACAATGGCCAGCCCTGCTCTCGCACGGCGCGTTGTGGAGTGGGGAGTGAGGGTGGACGTGGAGACGCTGTCGGATCATCGCTACATTCGATTCGATGTCTCCACGTTCCCTGTCGCTCCGAGGGGTGTCGGACGGCCCACTGCGGGGGAAGGGCCGCGCTGGAAACTCGGCAAACTCGACCGAGAAATGGCCAAAGAAGCAGCGATTGTCGAGGGGTGGCAGGCCGGGTCTAGGCCCATCGGTGAAATCGACGCCGAGGCGGAGCGGCAGGTTGCTGCTCTCCAGCGCATATGCGATGCAGCAATGCCCCGAGCAAAGGCGACTCCGCCGCGGCGCCGACTTTACTGGTGGCGCGAGGAGCTTCGGGAGGCACGAACCGGATGCACAGCTGCGCGCCGCCAATACACCAGGAGCAGACGGAAAAGGATACGCGATCCGGCCAGGGAGGACGAGCTCTACGCCGCCTACCGAGCCAAATGCCACGCCCTGCAGGCAGGCATCGCGCAGGCTAGGGAAGCGGCGTGGAAGGAGTGGCTGGAGACGCTGGACCGGGACCCATGGGGACGCCCTTACAAAACTGTAAGGGCAAAACTCCGGCCTTGGGCCCCTCCGCTAACCAGCACCCTTGAGCCGGACCTCTTAGAACGTATCCTTACTGGTCTGTTCCCTGAAAGAGGTGTATGGCATCCGCCAGCGATGGGTAGGAACGCTACCAGCACTGCGGTAGAGGATGACATCCCTCCTGTCACAGAGGGGGAACTCGGGGCAGCAGTCTTAAGGCTCCGGCTGAAGAACAGCGCCCCCGGACTTGACGGTGTGCCCGGACGTGTCGTGGTGCTCGCGCTTGGTGAGCTGGAGGAGAGAGTGAGGGCCCTCTTCCGCGCATGTCTCCAACAAGGTCGGTTCCCGCGAAGCTGGAAGACCGGTAAGCTCGTTCTTCTTCAGAAGGACGGGCGCCCGGCTGAGTCGCCGTCGGCCTATCGCCCCATAGTCTTGCTTGACGAGATGGGCAAGCTCTTTGAGCGAGTGCTCGCGGCCCGTCTCGTCAGACACCTCGGGGAGGTAGGACCTGACTTGCACGAGTGCCAGTACGGCTTTCGGCGGGAAAGGTCGACCATTGATGCCATAGCGCGGTTGAGGGTCCTCGCCGATGGGGCAGTCTCCCAGGGTGGAGTGCTGTTGGCAGTGTCGCTAGACATAGCGAATGCCTTCAACACTTTGCCCTTTGAGACTGTCAAGGAGGCACTGAGGTACCATGGTGTGCCCCAGTACCTCAGAATAGTAGTCGAGGACTACTTCAGAGACCGGGCCATCACATACCCGACTCAAGCTGGATGGGCAAGCAGGACGGTCACGTGCGGTGTCCCACAGGGGTCAGTTCTCGGACCACTCCTGTGGAACATCGGGTACGACTGGGTGCTTCGCGGTACCAACCTGCGGGGCGTCAACGTACTGTGTTACGCTGACGACACTCTCGTCACCGCAAAGGGGAGCACCCACAGGCAGGCCGTCCTGCTCGGCACAGCAGGGGTAGCTCACGTGGTGAGTCGCATAAGGGCCTTGGGACTCGAAGTGGCTCTCAACAAGTCCGAGGCTCTCTGTTTCCACGGGCCTAGAAACGCACCGCCTCCTGGGCTGGAAATAGTGGTCGGGGGAACCTCCATCGCCGTCGAGTCGACGATGCGGTACCTAGGCATTGTCCTCGACGGTCGGTGGAGCTTCACTGAGCACTTTGCGCGGAAGGCGCCAAAATTGCTGGCCGCAGCCGGAGCACTCGGGGGACTGCTCCCGAACACCGGGGGACCGGGCAGCACATGCCGCCGCCTTTATCAGGGTGTTGTGCGCTCCATGGCACTCTATGGGGCCCCAATATGGGCAGAATCCCTGAACGCTCGGAACGTGGCCCTGTTGCGCAGACCCCAACGGGTTATAGCCACGAGAGCGATCCGAGCGTACAGGACGGTCTCCTTTGAGGCGGCGACGTTGCTGGCCGGCAGTCCACCATGGGACCTGGAGGCTGGGGTCCTGGCGGCGGTATACTGGCAAGTGACAGAAGAGCGGGCGGCGGGTAATCGTCCACTTCCGGAGGAGATCAAACGTTGGAGGGAGGAGGCCAAGGATGACCTTCTCCGGAGGTGGGATGAAAGGCTAGAAACCCCGAGCGCAAGCCGCGAGGTGGTGGGCGCAGTACGCCCAGTCCTTAGGGACTGGTTGAAGCGCGACTTCGGGCCAATGACGTACCACTTGACACAGGTACTTACTGGGCACGGTTGCTTTGGTAGGTACCTGTGGCGAGTGGCACGACGAGAGGACACAGCGGTGTGCAAGCACTGCGACAGTGGGGAGGACGACACGGCGCATCACACCCGCGCCGTATGCCCTGCGTGGGATGAACCGCGGTCAGAGATGGCTGCGGTTATTGGAGCAGACCTATCACTGCCGGCAATAGCCAGTGCGATGGTACGCAACAGGGGCACTTGGGAAGCGGTCGTCGCGTTCTGCGACGCTGTCATGTCCCTAAAGGAGGCAGCGGAGAGAGAGCGAGAGGACGATCCCCTCTCGCTCCCTATCCGCCGAAAAAGGACCGGGCGGAGGCGGGCCGCGTATGACCGCCGCTTGCCGCCCTAACTGGGACCTCGGGCAGGAGATCGGGGGATCTCCTGCCTGACGAGAATGTCCCGAGGCGGACAAGACGCAAAAGTGCGCACACTTAGGAGGGACAGTGGCAAAAGCCGCAATAGCCGGGCTCGCAAGAGCGACACGCGCATGGTAGGGCCGAGGTAAGCGCCAAGCGTTCCCTTAGTCCTACCCCAGGCGGAGCGAGGGTACACCGAGGGGTTTTAGTGGGTAGGCCTCCCCCTAAGGGAGGAGAGTCCCACATAACTCCCGACCCCCTCCCCCGGGGGCGGGAGTATGCGTAACGCATTTCCCCTCGTAAAAAAAAAAAAAAAAAAAAAAAAAAAAAGGGTTTGAACTGCGTCCCCCAACAAAAACGAACTACTGACAGAAAAATTTGGTAGTTAGGTTAGGTTAGGGTTTAAACTGCGTCCCCCAACAAAAACGAATTGCTGCCAGAAAGACTAGGTTGTTAGGTTAGGTTAGGGTTTGAACTGCGTCCCCCAACAAAAACGAACTGATGCATTTAGACTAATCATGGAAAAAAACCTAGGTTGTCGGTTAGGTTAGGTTTGTATTATGACCACCAATAGCCATAATGCATGATTGCTTGCCTTCTATATAATCTTGTAACTTATGGCGATAAGAGGGTAGCAGAATAAATTACCCAACAGACTAAATCATAATGTTTGAAAAAAGAAGTACTTTTTATGAAATAACATTTTGTTAAATGACATTTGGACAAATGCTTAATTTGCGAAACATATTATTAGGTGAAATGAAAAAAGGTCAATTGAAATTTTATTGTTTAACACATTTGCCAAGTGTAGTGTTTGCTAATTAATCATTTGCTAAGTGAGTTTTTGTAAGATGATACTTTTGTCAAATGTCTCGTTTGCCAAATGATTATTTGGTGAAACGTTGTTTGTCAAATGACCATTTGTCAATAATTTTTTGGTCAAACATTAGTGAACCAAACATTTGTTGGAATTCTCCGGCAGCGTAAACTGAATTAGACTTTATCCTGTTTGCTTTAAGGCGTATAATAGTTGTGCTCACGGCCGAAGGCAATAAATTTTTACGAGCTACGCGGTGACTGCCTTTCGCAATGTCATAACCGCCAAGCCGTTGCATTGAAAATCAAACGCTATTATCTGTGATGTAAGGTTGTAAATCAGAAAAATTCATATTGGTTTTAAGTACATTATGCGTTTTTGATTTATCTACCACACACCCATACCTATAACTAAGCGCTGGCGAAGTATCGGACACTTTTTCGACGAGGATTTGTAGGTAATAGTGTATCTAGGGTATATGGTATATTAAATCAATGGGGCGCGCTCATGAACACGCACACGGTGGCGGCGCTGCGCGGGTATAATATCCGCGCGCCGAGCCACATGGCGTGCTCTCATTAGTCAATTGGCGGTAATTACAGCACTTGTGTGGTAATGTAAAGTAAAAAGCACGAAATAAGAGCGACTTTATGAGCAAGTGTGTTGAAAAAGTTTTTTATCAGTTTCACCACGAATTCCTGATGAATTACTTTTATCTGTCAAGTGTACTCGTAACTTATTGGTGATTTTTTTTACGGTTTACATTCTCTTAGGAATCCCCGATGATATCTGTAAGTTGGTGTAATTTATTATAATAAAAACATAATTAATCTAAGGAATTATGAAATTCAGAATAAAATATTTCCGAGTTTTTGGGTGTTCCCGGTATAAGTAGTCGTAGGGCGGCGGGCGGCCTCTATGCATTAGTGAGACACTTTTGCCCTGTTGCCCTAAATGGATTTTTTCAGAAAAAATATATTTTATGCAATAATATATTCTACGTTATATAACTAAAAATCTCATAAGTATTTTTAAAAAAATCTTAAAAATAAAAATATCGATTTTTAAGGCTTTATAAATAAGTTAGAACCTTGGATTTTTTTTTGAAAATGGGTTATTATTTAGCTAAAAATAAATAAAAACGATTTTTTATTTTTTTTTATTTTTGTCCAAACCAAGAGGATTCCAGGCTTGAAATCTGTTAAAATGATATCTTATAATAAGACAATTAAAAGCCTATAAGAAACCTATACATTTCAGCCAGGGGCAGTTTCACTATAGGATTGCGGAAAACATTTAGTATTTAGGAGAAAAGTTTTGCCGCAATTTATTGTTTCTATATATTTGACGGAATAGATAGTGGCGTATTTTTCAATTTATAACGCGTTAGGAAATACATTTTTCGTGTTATATATAAAACAAGTATATCTTAAAATTAAAAATTGACAGATTTATTTCTAATTTTCTAGTTTTTGAGCAAATTTTGGAGCAAAGTAGGACCGTTTTACGGTAGTCATAAGTTCAACTAAACGGCAGGAATATGCAAAATATTTTCGTAGGCAAAATAAATCAAATCAACTCAAGACTAGCACGTGAATCTGCTTAGCAAATTAACACGACAAGGGTATTGATCTGACCACGAAAAACGTGATTAAAGCATGCAAGAGTAGCCTTACATTGAATGGAATAAAGGTGCTACCACAGTATTAAAGGGGTCTATTAAAAGGTAGGTAAATTAAGGAGATAAAGCGAGAAGTGACGAAGCACGATCTCCATTAAATTGGAAAAAGGTGTGAACTTTTCAAATTACGCGATTATCACTCATTGTAATAAAACACATTTTTCATATTAACCCTTCAGCTATCGTGATCGGGAGGGCAGGGGGGGAGTAAGTTTAAGTTCAGAAAGAAAAAAAATCTCGGTAGAATATACGGATTTTTCCGCAATATCCATTTTTCTGAAAATGCGAACATTTTCGTTACGTTCACTGACCCGGTTCGTCCACTTTTTCAATGTGTGTCCAAAATTAATAGTTTATTTTATAGGTACCTAATGTTTAATTTCCCAATTTGTTGATTTTCCACGCAATATGTTGCATGTCTTATTTGTTGGTGGGAGTATGTACGAATCAGGCATATATTATGTTTACGGAACCTATATGTATATGTATAAGGTACCTATTATTCTAAAAATATGTTATAAAAATGTGTTTTCCAGGGAAATTCTGAAAGTATTTGTAAAAAACTACAAATAGGTAAGTTTCTCAATGTATGCCATTTAAACGCGCAAAGTATTCCAAGTCATTACAATGACCTACTCGATACGTTTTCAACAGTTTGTGCCCATGCGATCCTCATTTCCGAAACCTGGCTTAAACCCTGTCTTCTATCTACGTCGTACGGTCTCCCCGGCTACGTATATTGCTGCGGAACGACCGCACGGGCAAGCGCGGCGGTGGCGTCGCCATTTATCTCCGTAGTGATATTTCGTACGAAATTATTTCTTCCTCCCCTTCTCAATTCTCCGACTCGATGGAACACTTGGTCATTGAGGCTAATATTAGGGGGTCGAAAGTTGTTCTTGGAGTCGTGTACTGTCCGCCCACATTCGATTATTTCTCATCCTTAGAGTTACTGTTCACTTCTTTTATGACAGAGGGTACACACCATATAATAATGGGTGATTTTAACACCGACCTTATGCAAAGCAAAGCAATACCAGAACACGCCAACTTCTATCATTCACAGAATCCGCAGCACTTACTATACTTCCGCTAAAACCTACACACCATAATCTCGACACTTCAGACTCCTGGTTAGACCTCATTTTGACGTCGTCAGCTGAACACGTAGTTAAAGTCGGTCAATTTTCGGCACCAGGTTTTTCTCGACACGATCTAGTTTTTCTGTGCTACAGGGTTCGGCCTCCTAAGATGCAGCCTATTTCAATTGAGTCAATGCTCAATTTTATGATCGCATGGATGTGCGTTTTTCCTGATACCTTAGGTAGGTATTTTCTTGGTTGTCCTTCCTCTGTTTCCTGCTTCTTGTGCTGTTTACGGTCGGCCTCCTAAATCCAATATTGTTACGCTATTTTGGGTGCAGATGTGTCATATCAGAGTGCAGTCCATATGCAGTCCGATGGTCAGTAGAAGTAGGTAGCTTACTCGTTCCTTTATTCCTAAAGGTACAGATAGCCAGTGCCGAATCATCACAGTTCTACAATCACACCCTAAAACAATGGGAATAAAAACGTGTTTCGTACCTAATGTTCCAGGTGACGCGGTTTCTACAGTTGAAAAGTGCACAGATAATTAAATTCTAAGCGAGTACACAGACAGGATAATATTTATTGACAAGATAAGACAATGAAAGGTTAAACTTTTCGAGCTGTCTCCGGCCTTCATTGAAATTTGCAGACACAACATAATTGAACACACAAGGAATATAAATAAGTAGTCCTTGTGAATAAAGTCGTGATTTTGAGGAAATATTGCAACTGAATCCCTAATGATTTGCCGATAACCTCGATGGTATTACGGCAGCAAGAGATAATACTGGCCCTGAAACCGCCTTGATTTTATAGGGTACAACACGAGGGAAGTAGTAATTCAATTTAAACCCTAAAAGTTTGGGTAAGTAAACAAATTTTGGATATTTTGAGAATATTACCCATTTAAACAATAATGTCAGGGTAAATGGAATTGAAATTGAATTGAAAAAATGGATTGAACGAGTGAATGATATGATAATGTTTATGTGTGCATCACAAAATGATTAAATACAGGTTGATTCAATAAGCGATACTCGTGTTTTAGACTATATCTCGTCTCATAACTTCATCACCCAGTCAGATTGTGTATTTTATGAACAACAAAAAATCTCTACCTACACAATCGCAACCTTGTTCGCACCCTGACGCCGTGAAGCGCGAAAAATGCATCGAAATATTTAATTACGTATGAATTTCGCATATTTTCACCATGATTTCGTGCGTTGCGGCGTCAGTGTGAAAACAGGGTATAAATTAAATAAAAACTCCATGATAGTAAAATATTTCAGCAAACCGTCAAATTTACCTTTCAGTCATATTTTTTACCTGCTTAGTCTTAATAACGTGTAGAGTATATGTATTTTTTATTTTAAAATAATGAAGAAGTGTTATGTACTTGTATTGTAATATTTGGGTCCTCCCGTATAAGAACGACACTCAACAGTGACAAGTGACCTTACTTTCGTTCAATCCATTCGTGCCAGCTCTTGAGAATCGACCTGTATGACGTTTCTATGGGAAAAAGTAAAATGGTGTAATCTTACAGAAACATCAAATCATCTCCTTATTTATAGCTTTTGGTCTTTTATAAATCGTTTAAAACACTAAATAGATGAAGTTTCATTATTTTTTGCAAATCTTCGAAAGCATTTTTAAGAGCGTGAAGTAATTTATATTGACTACAAGCAAGTACCCTATTCTTCACCCTTATTTCTATAGAAATATCGAATATCCACTCAACTGTCTCACCTACGCTTGCTCGCATGGCTTATTTTAAGGAGAACTGTAACATAGTATAATTACTACGCACCCAGGGTGGTTAAACAAATAATATCTCAGATGCACCTGCCGTTTGTGGCCCGAGTCACATGCGAGGCGTTTAATATGAGTTCCCTGGGGTTTTCTTTATTATGGCCCCTGAAGCGGGTGGAAAATGCCTCTTACGACCTAGGGTGACGTAAATGGAACTCGCTCCCAGCGTCTGTATTTCCTGAGAAATACAGCTTATGACTCTGCAAGGCACGACTAAATGGGCATCTACTGAACCGGTGAGTTATGTTTTCAGCATCGTAGTCGCTTACCATCAGGGGCTACTGAGATCAATCGCAGGTCAGTTTTTATAAAAAAACGGCTAATGTTTTGTTTTTCACAGTCTTTGTGACAATGGAGTTAATCCACGAAAATTACTACGTATATTTATTTTATGTATCATTTACATGCACTGCAAATAAAATACTAAATCCCTTTATCAGGGTTTACAGCTCCAGTGCTTCACGCGACCGTTTCATGCAGGTACATGTGACTGATAATATCTGTAAGACCTTATTAAGTGCTTCCCGTTGTATCATCATATAGTAATATACTTCGTATGTAAATACATTGATATTAATGATAAAGTTTATTGGTTTATTCGTTTTTTGTGCAACTGTAAAAGTTGGGAGTGATCGCGTGCTCATAGCGCCATCGACGTCTGATGGATGTTAATACCATTGGTCTGAGTAAATCAGCATTACTCATAGAAATAATAAATTAAACATATACAAACACTATGTAGACTCTTCTTACCACCCACCAAATGTAATGAATATCGGATTTTTTCCTCGCATGCAATGTAATAATTCGAATCAAAAACTCGACACGCAACGTAGTGATGAGCGAAATGAATACCTAACTTACGAGTACCATCTCACTAACGATCAAAATTAATTGAAAAAACGAGTGAGTTAGATAAGGAGTCGAGTCTATATTCCAAAAATATAGTACCTATTTATAATCGATTCCATCAATCATAATCGCTTATTACAACAATCGATTTAGATTAACCTTATCGCTAAATCTCTCATTGACCATCGTGAAGAGACCAATAATGATATCAATTAGGGTGACGGCACCAATCATGGACATGTTAAGCGCACTAAGTTAGAATTTCGTTTAAAAATTGGATGTTTTTTGACGATACAAAAATGGTGATTTTTTTTTCGGCACTCAGACACATAAGGAACATTTAAACAATACCTAAAATCCTGTATGTTTAATATATAACTAATAAAAAATATATAAATTAAAATTTACGAAATCACCATTGATGGACATCAAAAATTCAGTAATGGACACCCAGTCATGGACATGGACCCAATTATGAACACCCATTAATGGACACTTTTGTTTTGAACACATAAATGAAACAAATGATGTCACAAATCAACTTTTATTAACGCTATTTTAACTTTCAACATATCAGTCTTAGATTTCCAAGTTATACCATCAGACTTTCAATCAACCATCTGGTTTTCAGTCATTTCTTCTTCTTAGTCGGTCCCTCATGGCTGAGGATCGTAACCCAATGCAACTGCCCTCCATGCAGTCCGGTTCTTAGTTTTATGGACCGCCTTATAGAGGCTGCACTTAGCAGCCCTCTTGATCGCATCGCAACAACGCGCTGGAACTCTTCCTCTGGTGCGTTTGCCCTCCACAGATCCAAGAATAATCTGTTTCTCTAGCGCATGTCTTGGTGAGCGCATGTTGTGCCCAAAGAAACAGAGAGTCCTCTGTCGGAGATTATCGTTCGTTCTGTGATGCCAAGTTCCTCTAAAATGGAGTCATTGGTCCTCATGGCCGTCCACGGAATCCTCAATAGTCTCCTCCAGCACCACATCTCAAAGGCGTTGATTCTGCTGTGTTCGCGGTTCTTTATGCACCAGGTTTCAGCCCCATACAGAAAAATGGAAAACACTAGTGCTCGGACCAACCGAGACAGGATACATCCTTGACGCACGCCTGAGACAGGCGAGAGAGGGTGTGTGAAACGATTCGGATTGTGCATCTTCTAGTCTCACAAAGCTTGCACCATCAAGGTATAAGTTCTGTATCAAGAACGTGAGGTGTGTAGGTACGCCCATTAAATTTAGAATCTCAAACATTGTGCTCCAATCCACGCAATCGCGGCTCTGGCGTAATCAATGAAGCACAAGACAAGTGGCTTATTAAATTCTCTACACTTTTCGACTAGTAATCGCACCGCACGTTCAGAACTTGTTCCCGAGTCCCCTTGCCAGGAACAAATCCGGCCTGTTCATTGGGTATCTGACTGTCGATAAAGTGGCCAAGCCTGTTGTTGAGTATTCGTAGCAGGATTTAGCTGGCTAATGTGTTTCCTTTACTGTCTTCGATGATCCATGTTTTGGGCTTGAACGATTTGGTGATTTCTTTCACTTTCTTAAACAGGTCTTTTGTTTGGGTTCTATTAGCGTGTTGCTCAATTTCTTCGCATATATTGTTCAAATGGGCGTCCTTGTCCTTTCTTGCGCATCTCTGCACTTCTCCGTGAAGTTGATTATACTTGTTTACGTCCTCTTCCATTGATAGACCACTACCTTTCAATGCTCTCCTCTTCAGTCATTTATTAAACATTAATTGAGGCTTTGCCTCTTTGCCAGCAGCTGCAGCTTAGAATTGGTAACATAATAATCATTGCCTGTCACCTTGTTGTGTAAGGTTATTCGAGGAACCATAAACCGGAGGGCAGCTGTGCTTATCTTTTTCTCTCATCATTACAGCATCCAATGCTCTCGCCATTTGTTCGGGGGTGTAATTTTTCTTTGATGCCATCTAAGACAAAACAAAGAACCCAATTATGGACAACTAAAAATATCCAGTTATGGACATCGTCCATTATTGGAAAATAAAGAGCAATCACAAAATCAACTCAACCCAAATGTTTAGTGTAACAAATTAAATAATTTAATACAATAAACTAAAAAAGTAATAAAGAACTTAAGCATGGACACTTGTCCATTACTGAATTTCATAAAATATCGAATCCAGTAATGAACAAACCCCACAAAAACCTTATTGCTATGATTGGACATATTCAACCTAGCTCAATTTACTTGCAATATAGTATTATTCAATAAAAATAACATCAAATCTCATTACAACACAACACAAGATAACACCATGCACAAATATGTACTCACCTCCTTAACGATTTCAACAAGAAAAACGGATTTTTATGACCACCGCGCGCAACGAGATTTCACTTCGCAGCCATCTTAGAACGAAATGGCCGATTTTGGTGACGTGTGTCAAAATGACAGCTCAAACGTCTATTGGTTATGCTTTAGTGTTGCCAGTTGAAAAATGTTGGGACAGTTGCTTAATAAATTCGATCAACGACAAAAATGTCCATAGTTGGTGCCGTGTCCATTACTGGTGCCGTCACCCTAATTATAATTTTATTAACGTTGCACCGACCACAAATTATCAGCGTTGTTCTAAAGTTAGTTGGTAGAGAATGCCTTATATTATGCTATTAAGTTCGTATTTTTTACAAGTTTTTATTCAGTTTCGACTGTCATGGTGTCTGACTGTCTGTAATCAAATCTTGCAAGTTAAATTTGACCCTTTCCGGTATCCGATGCATTAATATGTACCTAAATTGGATGACAATAATATTATTATGACATGAACATGAAATGATCTAATGACGAAGCCGAAAGGTGGCTATAAGATCATCTAAATTACAATAAGAGAAATGCGGCTTGTTGGGACTCATTTGATTCGTTTTGACATGCAGATTGCAATTATACAAAAAAGGTACATTCGTATCGAAAATAACATTTTTGACCAAAACTTATACGTTGACTTGTACAATAACTTTTCTTTTGTGAAAGTGTACAATAAAGTACAGCTCGATTCACAAGAGCTGGCACGAATGGATTGGATGAATGATTAGCAGTTGGTGAGTCAGTGACAAAACTAAGGAACTTTGACGTGCAATAGTTCTTGAACTACAAGTTCAAATCGAATGTTATTGAGAATATATCTAAGTCATATTATGCCCTATATATCCCTGAAAATTCAGGGTAATAGATTTAGCCAACACAAAATTACAAGAGGTTGAAAATGGTCTGAATGACTTTGAGAAATGATATTACGGTCGTGCCTATGTTTTCGCATATTTTCGCCATGATTAAATTACAATATTTATAGCGAACCGTCAAATTTACCTTTCTACCATATCTTTTACCTGCTTAGTCTTAATAATGTGCAGATTATATGTATTTTTTATTTCTTTCTTACATACATAAATAAACGTGACGTTTTTCAACTTGCTCTCATTTGAAATCATTTCCTTGTTAAAAAATCAAGTTTGTAATTATGACGACGAGACATATGTACCTGTATGTATGTTTTATTTGGCAGTTAACTTATATTGCGACCAATTTGTAGGTGCACTGCCTCTTTCTCTGTTATTTTAAATAAAAAAATCAGATAACTTTGTTTTGTTATTTGTTTAACATCAGTTAGAACAGCCCATATTTGCATAAACAATACAAATATCAAAAATATAACCAACTAATTATACTGTTGCTGGCTGTGTAAATAATAGACAAATATCACGACGGTCTTCATTTATTTCATAAAACTCATAAGAAAATACATGTGAGACTGCCGTTTCCATGGGCGTAATATTTACACGTAACCAGTCACCTGAGCCAGATCTTAGGGGCCAAAATAGACTAAGAGGGACTGCACGATATGAATTTTGAATTCAGGGGTAAGTACCTCAAGGTTAGCTAACCACAAAAATCTAATAAATCCCCTCTATTTACCACCAAAATGAGATGTAAAAAAAACGCCAGTGGAAAGGGGTCCAAAACAATACATGTGACGATACTTCGAGACATTGTACAGACAATACAATTTTGATTCCCAGGCCGCTGTAAAAACCTTTATGCCACACCTGAACATAAAGTGGCTTTTTCCGCACGCTGCGCGTACGGAGAATGCCGCTTTCTGGCCAAGTGTAGACATATAATTATGTACACAACACGGGAGGTAATGAAAGCCCTCGATCGCATATTTACGTCCCTCGCTTGCAGCTCGGCCGCAAACATCTGCGATCTCGGGCTTTCTTTGTATTACCACCCTAGTTATGTAATGTACTATTTTGCAGTAGAATTATTTTGACGAAGGAAATGCTATGTTGCAGTTATTTGTCTTGGTCTGTAGGTACTACAGTTTTACAATGGCCTAGGATTCAAGTAGGTTCACTGCACCTACTTATAATGCATATACTTAGACACAATATCCTTAAAAAGGAATTCACCGTTAACTAATCGCCAGATCCTCTTAAACATAATTTAGTTACTCATAAGAATATAGGTAATTGATATAATAAAAAAACATACTTAATCTTATGTTGTGCCGATTTTATATAAGCATCGAAATATTAGTATGTCTTACATTAATAGTACTGGGCAGGTAGGTACATAACTATACAAGATTACCTAAATATCACAATATTAAAATAAGGTATAAAAAAGCGAGTTCTTCTGGGGAACAGCATTTATTGCGTAACTATTATGTCTTGATTTTAGGAATTTCACCAAATTGGCTGTTCTATCTTCCAGAAAAATGTAGTCGAATTAAGTACGTGGGTACATACGTGGGTGAATTTGATAATTAATTAAATTGAGATCTATATGGTATATGGGCAAAGCAATGTACCTTACGCCAATTAAAACTAAGGTCTGCGAATTTTCATAGGTAAGTTTTGCCTTGGAGACATAAACCTAGAAACATGTCATACAGATTTTGTAGTATGAGTTAAGTGTTCGCGTCTATCCTGTGGACACCACAAAATTAAGGGCTTTAAAAGCCTAATTTTCTAACTGGACCCCTATAGGGAAATACCCCATACTCTTCTACTTTTAGGCCAATTTATATGATAAAAATATAGTGATGTGTAATGTGTGTATTCGGGTCGTTAACTATTATTGTTTTGTCCAGAGGAAAGACGTTTTTTCGAAATCTGTATGAGCGATGAGATTCCAGTATAGCCTTCCAATGAAAATGGCAAGCATATTATCGAAACTTATCTCTTTATAAACGACGTTCCTGATTCAAATATTTTTTTCTGCATTCTATTAGAAATTTATAATAACTAAGAACGTGAAAAATTGCTCACCATTGCCATTGTCAGACTGGCCACTGACCTATCTTACTGAGAGCACAGCCAGAATTCGAAACAACGTAATATCTCATTAGGCAGTTTTTTTTTATAACATGACAGCCTGTAGGGCGCCGGCTATATTGGGCCTTGCAACAGGAGTGGTCCTAGGGGCGCGCGGGGGGCTAGTCCCTCGCCGCGCGCAGATAACTACTGTGTTTAAAATTTAAACTAACGAGAACTATATGTAGGTGTATATGTATAATTTTATCCTAACTGTTTTGCAAAATGGTGTATTAGTGAGTGTGTAGTGTAGTATTAATCTCGAATGATATTGTCGGGTCTAGGTGGACATTTAGACAGAAAGGAACTCGGGACTTATAACGTAGGTCATAAGGACAGCTATGGGCAATAACATGTTCCCTGTCCCGTGACTCCACATATGGGTCACGGCAAGCCTTATTATAAAGCCGTAAGGTTTACATTTTTTTCTACTCCTGTACTTTTATTTGTCTTTTACTTAGTCGCGAACACTAATATAAGAACATACATGAGTTCAGAGAAGTCTATAGGTACTCTATTCCCCATAAAAACACTTGTGTCTTTATAGTCGCAAAAAGATACTGCTAGCATCCACAGACTTCTAAATCTAGGTTAAACTTAGGTCAAGGCGTTCAATACTAAATTTACAATAAAAATGCACAACTACCAACTTAACGGACAAATAAAGTCCTGCGGTTTTTAAGAAAAACAAAACTTTCCGAACTAAATTCTTTGATGCCAACATAAAAAAAAAATATTTTTAATATCGTCGCTGCGTGTCACTAGGGAAAATACGTCAAATTAAAAACAAAGTTTACCATAGACACATACTTATTATATTGTCAGTCATATGTCACATTTGCCTTGTTTGCGCGCTATGTTTAATTTTATATTTTAAAACCTAGTCGTAGAAAAAGTATTGTATGCAACGTTGCATAATTAAGTAAAAAACGCTCATGGCGTCTTTATTTGCGATACTCGCCGCCGCGGCGGCCTGTATCGCAACCCACGCCATTCGCATTTTTTGACCCTACTTATACAACTGTTGCATAAAATACTATAAAATGGGACTGCGAACGTGTTAAGGAACACAGTGACTTTGTACTAACTAACACAAAAGTATTATTTAGCTCATGTTAACTTCACCGAAAGTCAGCGGACAAAACCATCGTATTAGTACAAGGCCATTGGGTTCAGTTAATGTCTTTAGCTCTCCTTATTTTCCACGAACTATACAGGACCGTTTAGGTACCCTATCAATTACACAATTTGTAGGTACCTACTTAATTAAGTGTAATATGAAATAACTGTCTAAGGCTTACAATTTACTTAAATGTGATTGTTATTTATTAAATTTATAACGATATAAAATACTAAGCATTTCAATATTCATCGTAAAAATAAAGTAGCAAATTTTTTTTTCATCACACTTGCTCGAAAATAGTGTCATTACATGTAGGTTTTGCGGGCCGTAAATGACCTATTACGCCCTAGGGCGTAATGATTTTCTTTTTAAATTTGAAACGCTGGTTCTGTTTTAGTCTTATTTGTCATGATCAAAGGAAACGCCAACTTACTTTTTTAACTTTTATTACTGAAATATTTATTTAAAGAGAACTGTTATTGCAAATACATGTAAACACATATTTCTGTAACATTAATTAAATGTTTAAATAGTGTATTTCAGTATTTTGCAAATATAAAATCAACCAATTTAAGTCTTTACCGCTATGGTTTCCGAACGTGACTTGTCGTCTTGATATATGTCACTAATGTCACTGTTAGTTTTACAATTTTATTTAGATTAAGTAAGGTTATTTTAATCAGATTTCCTCACAAGTGTGATGAAAAACATTGTGTGTGCCACGGGCGGTAAAGGAATTACCTACCGCCCTTGATACACAATGTACTATTTAATAATACAATTGTTTAATTATCTATAATGGACAATCCATAAGTGCCCTTTCGGCATAGCAGAGCTTCCATTTAATTTTTCTATTCTTTTAGCTGCTAGTCCGTCAGTCCCGTCCCTCTAGCATGACTGTAACAAGTGGCTCTATGGCTCTTGACAAATACTACCTATGCCTTGTTGTACGATAGTGTCCGACCGAAACTAATTTTCACGGCCGAAACCGAAACCGAATTTTGGCTTTGATCTCAGTTTCGGCAGAAACCAGAACCGAAACCGGAACTTCCATATAAGGTCATGTTTCCGTGTGGGAAGAAAAAACATGACAATCATAATCAGTCAGTCTTCATTTTTAAATAACATATTAATCATTGTTTCTCCGATATTTAGGGTAATCATTAATAAATAACATAACTTTTTATTATAGCTTCTTATTTCAAATAAATTGATCTGTGCTTTTTAAAATAAAGGTCCGATCGCAGTATGAAATCCCTCAAATTCAGTTTCGGTTTCAGCCGGATGGCAGCCAAAAACAAAACTAAGCCGAAACCGAAATTTCAGTCGGACTCTATTGTACGAAAATGACAGGTTATGCTATAGTGTCGTGGTCAGTTGTGCTAGCCCAGTTGGACGGAATTTAATTCGGGTCTGGTGCATGTAAGGACCCAAATGAAGCTGAAAATTTTGTTATGAATCAGGGCTTGTAACCGTTATCCATTCTAATTAACCGGTTAGTGATTTCGGTTACTCGTTAACGTCATTTTATTGTCCTTTAAACTATTTGTTTTATTTTATAGATCTGGGCCAACCAATACGACCCGCAAAACAAAATCCGATAAATTCGTATTTAGGGAGATATTTCAAAAGTAAGATTACCTGGTTACCAGCCCTGTTATAGAGGTGACATGCGATAGGTATGCAAATTCCACACCGCTCTTTGTTCACACAATCAGTCTTTTTATTTTTCACTATCACGAGGTCCGACGTCACGGTCCACATCACTGATATCAGATAAAAACACTTATTCCTGTCAATTAAAGCACTGATGTTTTCATCTCCGCCACTCGAATACTATCTTAATACTTTTATTGCACTGAGATAAACACCCACAAATACCTAAAATGTTAAAAGAAACAAAATTGTTTTGTTTTTAACTACTTTTCCTTTTATGTCCATAGTAGCCACAGTTTTTTTACTGGAACGCATAAGTGTTCCTCTGTTGGGCGCTGTTTATTACGCCTAAATAAAATTATGTTTATACGCTGTATAGTCCCGTGTTACGCATGTTTAATGTACTTAATTTCATTTTGAATTATTAATAGTAGATTGTGTCACAAAGGAGCAAAATGATGTATTACATCGCCGTAAACACATCATTTTGCTCCCTTGTGACACAATCTACTATTTTCCTACCCGAAGATTAACTATTATTTTTAATACAAAACTTTTTCACTAAAACAAAATATCACGATTGAGTTCTAACCCTGTTGAAATAAGGTTCAAGTTCCATCGGCCGACGCCGGAGCGCCCTGGTAAGGCGACTCTGCCTGAAGGCTCTGCTCCTGGTCAGAGTGGCTGTCGACGTTGTCTTGGTCGTCGTAAGAGATTCCAGGCAGCAGGATGTAGCGCGCCTCCCTAGGGAAAGAAGATATAAATCAATGCTGCGGGACTTTGCATACTTGTCGCGTATATCCCACTATACATTAGGTACATCTAACACACGTCAGTGATATTTCCACAGACACCTCATACCGTATTTAAATCTTGGGAAAATAATTAAAATTCATTCTTAGTGCTCACCTCTCCATCCCAAACCCATAATTCTAAGGTGGGATATCATAGGTACAACTTCGGGATTTGGAAAAATTGACGAAACAATGTTTAATTAGGAGAGAAAGTTGAAAAATTATATGCCTCGGGCAGGATTCGATTCTGCGTCTCCTACGACTTTCCGGGCCAGCACAGGCGCGCAACCAATTGCGCCCCTGAAGCCATACCCAAGCCATCCAATCCTTCAACCAATCTCCTCATGAACAAATAATGTTTGATGTCACTTTCTACATAATTTTAAACTTTAAGCCGCGACCAGACATGCGGCACCCGCCGAGTGCCGAGCCGATTATTCGCCGAATAGCAATATAGCGGGGTTGGATGCTCGCAAATCGCCAAGCAACGATGGTTAGTGCCTGCCTCACTCGGTTAATTGTCGGTAAATTGGTTCGATTCAAAGTCGGCGTATTCGGTGTTCCCGAAAACAACTAGGTATTCGAACAGGGGCGACATGTGTGTATGTACTTCCTCACTCCTCGGCGAATACGACGCCGAGCACATGTCACTAGAGTCCCCGCATGTCCGGTGGCAGCTTTAGACTTGCAACGTGATCAGATTCTAGATAGCGTAGGCACGTCTTACAAGTAGACTTTGGTTTGCTGGCAAATTTAATGTTATAGATAGTAAAGAAACGCACATGGCGTAACCTGCAAAACTCAATAATACCGTCTAGATACTTATTCTAAATATATGCCCACATGCAATCGATAAATAATCGAACTATACCTAGATCCTTGCCATAATGCCTAAGATGTAGGATTTTAGTGACCGTCAAGATGGCGTACACCGTAAAGATATCCAGAATCTGGTGCTGCCAATAAATAGTACCCAAATAGTACCGACGAAACACCTAGGTGAAAAAAATAGTACCTACCCTTTTACTTTTTGAAATATAAGGCCTGTCCACGGTGTACGCTACCGGGCGTCAACCGCTTGTATCTCTGGAACAGCTGTTTTCGGAAACGATTTATATCTCAAAAAATAGTACCCATATAGTAAGAAGGGTAAGGAGTTTTGAGATAGGGGCCTGAAATTTCATTTCTCTAGCTAGCGTAGAAGCCGAGATATTGATTTTATAAAACAGCGTGATTTAGGAATTCGAAGTTTTTCTATGTAAAATTCCCGGGTACGCCAGCTTGACGGTGCGAAATTTTGTAAACCGTTAAGTCGTGGAATATCTCGGCTTCTACGATAGTTAGAGAAATTATATTTTAGAGCCCTATATATAGTACCCACTATTTGGGTACTATTTTTTTGGGATATGTGTACGCCAGCTTGACGCCCGGTAGCCCGGTACCGTGAACAGGCCTTATATTTCGAAAAGTTGAAGGGTACTTTTTTTTTCACCTAGGTATTTCGTCGGTACTATTTGGGTACTATTTATTGGCAACATCAGATTCTGCATATCTTTACGGTGTAGTACGCCATCTTGACGGTCACGTATTTTATTGGCAGTTGGATTATAAAATATTGATTTAGTTTTAAAACTTGTTGTTCTAATCGATTGAGCCGGAAATACGAGAATTAATGGATGTCGGATGCACCAACAAGCATTTAATACTACGCCTGTCGCTGCCTCTATCGCTCCCGCCCCAATCGGGATTTTCGGGTGGCGGGTAATGCTGTGTTGGGTAAGGTTAGAAAAAGTCGTTCGGCTCTGCGGTTGACGCCAACGTCTTTTTCGCTCTTATTGCTTTGACATAAAGCCGTTTTTGACCGGCTTAAGCAGATTCATCCTCAATAGGGAAAGTACACGAACTATAGGTGGCAGCACTGAACGACAAAAGAGACACGGGTGGACTATAAAGGAAACTATCACCCCTGTCAAATCAAGCTATCAATGTCAATATCTAAGTGTCAATGTCAAATATAGTAAGTCGTAGCTACACTGACGTAAATCGTCCTTCATCGTAATAAATTAACGGCGTTTCCGTCAATGTGGCCCCAGCATGAGAGGGTACTTGATTTAGATTGGCGGCACCAGTTAGCAGCACCTTCGTCGCCCGAGTTGTAGTACGCCGAGCCGCAACGTGACATTCGTACGTTACTTTGAAGTACTTAACCGACTGTTGATGGATCGGGGGAGCTGTCATGCGCCACTCTGTAGCGGGGCACCTCTACAGATCCGCGCGATCTACTATTTCGACCTATATTTACTAGGTACTATTCGATGCCTTACTCTTTTGGAACCTTGCGCGAAAACCAGTTCGTAGGAAATTGAACAAAATGTCGATGATTCCATTTTGTACCAATTAACGTAGGGGAGACCGGGTATGGTTGTCTCGCGGGTTGGTTGTCACTGCGGCCATAAAATAATACTAAACGAGACATTAAGTACATCGATCGGTGCTAAAAGATCGCAAGAGCTGTACATCCTTCCGTACTTCACCAATCGATGCACTTATTCCTTCGTTTAGTATTATTTTATGGCCGCTGTGACAACCAACCCGCGAGACAACCATACCCGGTCTCCCCTACTTATTTGAAAAAAAAAAGCACTTCGGCCATGTGAAGTTAGTTTGGTTATTTCTGTAACCATGTATTATGACGTATATTACTCGTACGACAAAAGGAACTTCATAGTGTCTCCGTTGAAGTCAAGCAAAGAGATAAAGATTCTTACACAGTGTGCTGCATTCAACGTCAGTTTTACTGTTATTCTTATTAACTACACGTCATATATTATGAGAGAGCCCAAGAAAACAATAGTAGATAACTTACCTAGGGCGGTAAAACAAAGAATGCCTCAGATCGCAGGTCTTTGACACCCGAGCCGAAGGCAAGGGCGATAAATGTGTGACCTGAGGCTTTCTTTATTACCGCCTGTGGTAAGTATTAGTACATTGTCTGTCTATCTAGGGCGGTAAGGAAGTAATTACAAACGAGTGTTTGTTAGAAGCCCGAGACGAAGCAGAGGGATTTAATAACACGAGTTTGTAATTCCTTTACCGGCCGTGGCACACACAATGTGTTTCATCACACTTGTGAGGAAATCAAATAAATAACCTTTATGCCACACCGTACGGAAAAAGCCGCTTTCTGGCCAAGTGTAGACATAAAATGATATGTTACGCAACACGGGAGGTAATAAAGAAAGCCATCAATCGCATATTTACGTCCCTCGCTAGCAGCTCGGGCCGCAAACATCTGCGATCTCGGCCTTTCTTTGTTTTACCACCCTAGTTATGCGCATAATAGTGTAACTTTAGTTGAAAGAAGTGATTTATGTAGTTTTTCGGTAGAAATGCATATTGAAATAGCCGCTGTGCAACTTATAGAAATTAATTTAATTGTATTGTGTATTTATCGCTCGAATACTGAGGGAGACTTAAATGTATTCCTAAATCAATTAGAATTGTTACTCAATAAAGTAGTTAATGAGGACTCTTATATCCTGATAATGGGTGACATGAATGTCGATCTTTTGCAAAGATCTAAACATAAGCGTCAACTAATAGGCCTTTTAGAGTTATTTAATATCCGTTCAATTGTCAGTTTTCCTACCCGGATACAGGGCACTTCCAAGACATGCCTGGATCATGTTTATACCGATTTAATCAGAGACTCAGTGAAACCGTTTCCGTTGGACCTTGGCGTAAGCGACCACCGCGCCGTGTGTGTCGAGGTATCCCTTATCCATCGAAAGCGGCAAACGCGCTACCCGACATGTTAAAAAAAAGTTGACCTCACATTCAAGAATGCACGATTTCATAAAGTCAATTGAGAAACATGACTGGTCCATTTTCATAGAAGGGGATGACTTAAATTTCAATTGTCTAATGACCAATACTTTGAAAATTTTTGACACTAATTGTCCAATTAAAAAAGTACCTGTATTGAATATTGATAAATCATGGTGTAATAGTGTGACAGATGACAGTAACAATTTTTTACAGCTTTTAGTTATGTTACAAAAGTTCCATCCCGGCAATAAAGATCTTAATAACTTTGTCTTGGCCTACAAGTGCAAGCATAACGGTCTGCTTAGGAGGACAAAGAGGGAATTCCTCAATAAATCAGTAGCACTAGGCACAAACACCTCGAAATCCTTATGGCGCATGATACAATCGCAGACAAATAAAAGCATCCAGGGTGGAGACCGGCTCGCTGTGCTTCGGCACGCCGTGTGCGGTGCGAGCGGCGCCGGCGCTGCCGGGGACGCGCAGCTTGCCGACTCGCTCAATGCCTACTACTTGTCCGTGGTTCGTGACACCACTCAAAGACCTGACATTGCAAAAGCGATGCAAATCCTGCGGTGTAGTATACCGTCGGTAGCACAAGGCATGTTCTTTGTACCTTTTACGGTTGATGAACTAGTAAGACTAATTAAACAAATTAAGCCCAAAGGTACAAGGGACATCTTTGGCCTGCCGACTTATACACTTCGAAAATTACCGGTGAATTTCTTGCAAGCTCTCTGTTATCAATTTAATAACTCCGCATGCCGTGGGATATACCCGAAATCATTAAAACAAATAAAAGTTACACCTGTTTACAAGGGGAAAGGCAGTAAATCCGAACTGAAAAGCTATAGGCCCATCTCACTAGTCCCTGCAGTTTCGAAAGTGTTCGAAATGGGACTCTGTAATCGTGTAATGCACTTTTTAAGAAAACATGATTCATTATGTAAACAACAATATGCATACCAAGCCGGAAGGTCAACGTCAGGGGCTGCACGTCTCTAGCTGCGTACAGTGCTGGATCATCTGGAATGTAAACGACGGGTGGCTGCCGTATTTTTCGACCTATCGCGCGCATTTGACCTTGTAGATCATAGCCTCATTACCAACAAACTAGAACACTATGGCGTTCGTGGTGTTCCACTTGAGCTCATCTCATCTTTCTTGTCGGATCGGTACCAGGCGACTGATGTGAACAGTGAACGGTCAGAGCCGCAACCTATTGGTGATAGATCAGTGCCACAGGGGTCTAATGTGGGCAATAACTTATTTGTGTTGCTCATGAACGACCTTCCTTATGACTCACCTATAGTTGACTTCGTTATGTACGCGGATGATATTTGTGCAATAGTTAACGCGGAAAACAAAGTGCAACTACACGAAAACGTGCAATCTATCATCAGCAAACTCTCGGGGTGGTTCTGTGCAAATGGGATGATATTGAACTTAGACAAGACGAAACTGCTAGAGTTCGACCTTAAACAATCCACTATAACACAACCCATTTCGGTAAAAGTAGAAAACGTGCAACTACCTACAACAAACCAAGTCTGCTTCGTCGGATTTACTTTCGACAGCGGCTTGCAGTGGCAAGGGCACATTGATAAGGTATGCGCCAAATTGAACTCTGCACATTTCGTTTTATCCCGCCTAGCACCAAACCTATCATGGCCCAACCTCCTCAAGGCCTATTACGGGTATGTCCATCCAGTGCTATCATACGGACTGGACTTATGGGGGTTGGCTGCGGACAGGGATCGACCATTCGTAGTACAAAAAAAAAAAAAAAAAAAAAAATCATCAGAATGATGGCAAAAGTCGCCCCGGACACACCGGCCCGCCAACTCTTCATAGACTTCCGTATTTTAACACTCCCATCCCTTTTTATACTGGAGGTGGCAAAGTATGTTCGAGCAAACTTGGCTTCGTTCCCCAAGAAACGTTGGAACAGCAACAGATTCCTAGAAAGCCGGCAACATGACTTGGAAACACCCACACACCGGCTTAGGAAAACTGGCAACTGTATACATATAGTTGGAACTAAAATTTATAATAAAATTCCATATGAAATTAAAAACTACAAAACGATTCCTGGTTTCAACTCGCGACTTAAAAAACTGCTGCTTCAAAAGGCCTATTACTCAATAAATGAGTTCCTGACTGAAATTTGAATAATATTAGTTTTAATTTATATGTAGTACCTAATTTATTGACATTATTGAAATCTGTATTGTAATTACCTATTTGATTAATTAATTGTATTCTGCCGTGTGACTATATTGACCTATAGTAGCATGTTGCATGTACTCGTATTTACTTCTGACGATGTATGAATATTACTAAATAAACGAATATGAAATATAATATGAAATATAGTTGTGTAATGTACCATACTAATCCACCCAGTGGGATAAAAGTAGAAAGTGACATATATCCACAGACAATGCGAATGTCAAGTCACGTTCGGAAACCATAGCGGTAAAGACCTAAAACGGCCAGTTTAGTTGATTTTATATTTGCAAAATACTGAAAGACACTATTTAAACATTTAGTTAATGTTACCGAAATATGTGTTTACATGTATTTGCAATAACGGTTCTCTTTAAATAAATATTTCAGTGATAATAGTTAAAAAAGTAAGTTGGCGTTTCCTTTAAACATGACAAATAAGAGTAAAACAGAACCAGCGTATTCGAATTAAAAAAAAAAAACATTACGCCCTAGGGCGTAATGGTTTTTTTAGGTCTTTACCGCTATAGTTTCCGAACGTGACTTGACATTCGCATTGTCTATGGACATATGTCACTAATGTCACTCTGTTTTAATATTTTCTTGTCATACTGGGTCGATTAGTAAGGTTATAGGTATTAATAAAATTTCCTCACAAGTGTGATGAAAAACACTGTGTGTGCCACGGGCGGTAAAGGAATTACAAACTCCTGTTATTAAAGCCCTCGGTTTCACCTCGGGCTTATAACAAACACTCGTTTGTAATTCCTTACCGCCCTAGATACACAATGTACTATTACGTCTCCCCCAGGCTATGAAGTGGGATTTTCCACACGCGTAGCGGGCGGTTATTGCCACTTTATGGCCAGGTGTGACGAAAATAAAATATGTCACGTCATTAGATAAGATAGAAAATTTTCATAATAAAAACATATTGACACAGCCAATCAAATACGAACTCTAATTGTATTAGGTACACTTGATTTATCTACGTGTTGTTTTATTTTTTGGCAAGGTTAACTATACTTAAGGTGATTTGAGTCGGTCAGTTTCCATACAAACATAAAGAGGGTCATTATTTGCTTCCCCGGCATCAATTATGTTTGAAATGTGTCTTAGCTCGAAGCTCGATACATTTTATTTGCGCGAAATGACATGAGAACTCTCAAGAACCTAAAAAAGTATACAATATTAACAAAAAAACTTTTAGTTTCAAATTATGCTAATATAATGGCTGACCTTAAAGTCCTAATTGCACGTTCATTCTGGGTTTTTGAGACTTCTCATGTCATTTCGCGCAGACAAAATGTACCAAGCTATAAAATAATAGTATACATTAGGTACATAACTAGGGTGGTAATACAAAGAAAGACCGAGATCGCAGAAGTTTGCGGCCCGAGCTGCAAGCGAGGGACGTAAATATGCGATCGAGGGCTTTCTTTATTACCTCCCGTGTTGTGTACCTACATCATTTTATGTCTACACTTGGCCAGAAAGCGGCTTTTTCCGTACGCACAGCGTGCGGAAAAAGTCACTTTAGGGCCAGATGAAAAACACATTTTAAACATAATTCATAACGGAGAAGCAAACAATGACCCTCTTTATGTTTGTATGGGAAACCGACCGACTCGAATCGCCTTAATTAGTGTAAATCACTAGTGAAAACAAGGCGAATGAACTCTTAAACTATTGTAGTAAATAGATAAGATATCATACTTATTTTTCAAGTTATTTTTGTTTTATCAAACCCCTTATGATGATGCGGTAACGTCACAACATCTTTATTGAATTAAATAAAAAACAGCTTTATAAGTCAGTATTTGGCCAAGTACATACAAACCCGTGGACGTCTGAAGAAGTCCTCCCTTATTCATTTCGACATCAATTGTAATCGAAAATAGCGGAAGTTTTGTCAAAGTTGTCTCCGTTTTGAGCAGTTTGTTACTAGCGGGTCAATTTAAACGACAGGCGAAATCATCAGTTGACCTCATTGATCAATTATTGAAAAACACCCTGTATAGTGTATTTAACGACTTTACACATTTGATTGACGGTTTTCCCACCACTTGCGTTGTTTCGAAATTGGGGTTATTCCCACCTGTTACCGCCAAATCGATTTAGTGGTAACAACTGGGATTTTTTTTCCCATCTGTTATACCACTAAAACCATACATTTAGTGGTAACAAAGTGGGAAAAAAAATCCCAGCTGTTACCACTAAATCATTTTGGTGGTAACAGGTGGGAAAACCCCCAAAATTGTAATGTTATTGTAAAAAGCTGGGCCATATTAGACTTGTTTACCTTCATATACTGACCAGCAAGTGTGCATTAGGGTACCTCGACGACGATAAACGCAACCATAATACACCTTCAAATGTTTATCTAGGATTCATTGCGGTGGCATACTGTATCCTATTTTTAAGCGTCATAGTACTTGAGCGCTATTGAGTTCCTGAATTGAACTAATGCCCAGTCCCATTAGAATTTTAGTTTTCCTGAGAATAAATTAATAGTGCATTACACAACTAGGGCAGTAAAACAAAGAAAGGCCGAGATCGCAGATGTTTGCGGCCCGACCTGCAAGCGAGGGACGTAAATATGCGATCGAGGGCTTTCTTTATTACCTCCCGTGTTGTGTACATCATTTTATGTCTACACTTGGCCAGAAAGCGGCTTTTTCCGTACGCGTAGCATGCGGTAAAAGCCACTTTATGGCCAGGTGTCGCATAAATAATATTACTGCTTAGGTATTTTTCAACCACCGTTACGTACTGTAAAGATTTTTGAAAGTGTCTATCACCTACATATTTAGAAGTGTCCTCGTCCTATACCTACTGTCTCACTGCCTGACAAAGTAAAATAATCTAAACATAAATTCACTATGCGTACGAAAACTTTCAGATCAAAAGTGCACATGTTAATAGGAAAATCATGGTTTCCGGTGTTTTATTTATTGTAGATACCTTCATAATGTAAGCTTCGCATTTAGCATTTTAACGAAACACTCGTGTGCTACCTATGTATTTAAAATACTATGCAAAAAGCGAAAATATAGTTGTAGTCCAGGAGTTAAATAATCGATGAAAAGTACTATATATAAGGTTTTACTAAGTAGCAATTTTCTGTGTTAAATAAGTTGAACAGATATACAGGTAAATAAAAAGGTTTTTCTTGGGAGCAAATGAAAACACAGCAAAGCCAAAATCCATTTATTGATTAATAGGAAACTAACAGCATTAATCTTAATTCTATGTTAAATCATTTCGTTTTACTTATACAAATAAAGAATTAAAACTCATTTATACTGTTTCATAAGGGATAAGGATGGGCTAGACGCGTGGTTTGAATTTGAGTCGAAAAATAAAATAAATTTGTGTAGAATCGTACACATTTTAATATAAAATGCGACATTCAAATATAATGTCATCACAGATCTATTCGAAACGAATGAGCGCGTCATTCAACAACAAACAATTTTAACAACACATTTATGATACTACATGATATACTACATGGTGTGGCCTGTAATACGAGCAAAAAATTAAACCGTAGATTCTACTCCTCAAATAATAAAACTTTTGTTCAACCACTTTTTAAAAATATGTAGTCCTTAGATTGTCTCTTTTTCATACAAATTAATTAGTATTTTCAATGTACATCAAAATCCGTCTCATTGACATTGCTTGTCAATCTTGTCACCCTACAGACGTAATCAATTTCGCAATACATTGCGTGTTCGGATAAACTTTAAAGTGTGCTAAAAATCAAACCACAAGTTATTTTTAGGAGTCTAGTTTGAGGAGTAGAACCTACGTTTAACTTTATTGCTCATATTACAGGCGACAGCCTGTATAGTGCTTCGATATTTCTTTAATAACACAGACAAAAACAGTCTATTTATCTAGGACAATTTCGCAGTTGTTATTGGTCCCTATAAAAATATGTAACCCTTAGTTGTAATTTGTAAAACTACAATATAATTCAAAAAAGGTAATTTCTGCTATTAATAGGCAAGATATAATTACCCCAAAGGTCTCATTTGAGCAAACAAGTCACTATCTCGAAAGAAGAGAAACGTGGGCGGATTGGTTGAATATATGGCATTGCGATAAAGCTGTTAACCACAATAAATAACCCTAATTTTATGCTACAGGATTGCATTGAGCGGCCTTCGTCCTTCATCACGCTTTGCCATTGAGATCGTACTTCTTTTCATCGGCATTCCTAAAAAATAAACAAATAATTAACATACAACACAATTTTAAAGGGTTGACCAGAAACATGAGCACTTGGGCGATCATTTTGCAAACGAAATTAAGTTCTATTCGTTACGTATTAAGGTTTAATGTGTAACGAGCGTAAATGGAAAGATATGCCAAAGGAATATTCTGTGCTCAGGCATCAAGTCAATGTGATGTTAAACTACAAGAACTTATGGTTAGGTTAGTAGAGAATACGGAACATGGATTAATTTAGGGTTACCTTAGAAATATAAAAGCCGGATACATACCAATTGTCGACCAATAAAAAGTATTCCCGACCGTCACCACTCCGCGTTTCCCCTTGACTCGACTCGTCACTACTGTTACTCTCTACTATATCAAAATCGTTGCTGTCTCTGAAATATCAATCACAAAAACATAGTTCCTTTATCTTCATTCAATTTTCAATTTAAGCCCATTTTTTTAATCCAAAAGCGAAGCTGGTGTTCCCGTGCTTGATTTTAATGATTCCGTGAAAATGTTGTTTGCAATTTGATTGTCAAATGACAAACAATATTTTTCAGTTGTGTGTTTTGTGTAGTGATCCATGTTAACTGTTGTATGAACTCATCTTCTCTGTAAATTATCCAACCTTCATTGGTCATTCTATGTTCGGTCACGTTTTATTTCTTTGAGTCAGCATTTCAATAGTGGCTTTGCTTGCTACTCATTTCAGCGTTTTTCCGAAATACCTTGGATAGACGTTTGGTTCTCGAATCCATTCCATATTCCATGGGACTTCATCGCAGTTACGATTGGTTTCGTAATACGTAACTTAATTTTATATAGCGTCAGTAGAGTTTAGTAAGTACAGTACATTACAGTGTGTTAATGGAGCTTCTTACGGCTATGTTAGTAGGCCCAACACCGTGAAATGAAAAGTGGATTTAATAACAACATAAAATATCCACGTTTCACTGTTTAAGCTATACACAAAACATCTCTAGATAATAAGAGTTGCCAGGTAGGATAGATCATGAGAAAAAGTAAGTCTTATAAACCAGTATTTATTTTTATAATGAGTTATATCTTGTAATCCGCTTTGTGGAGATCAACAATGCAATAAACTCGGAAAAGTTTTGTGTAATAATCTGCTTTCTAAAAACTCGCATAAGACCATAAGATATGAGATATTGTGAGACACTGACACCAAATAATTTGAAAAATTATATCAACACACACCTCTGAATGCCTCATATAATTAAGTCTTTCATAAACCGCGTTTACTGTAAAACTCATGCCCTTAGTATTCAATAGACAATAGGGCCAAATGTTCAAACCGTCATGTGACTCGTATAGAAAAATCTACATCTATTGAACCTTATAAATGCATTACCTATTTATTTTCATTTGGCACCAAAGTCACTATGTCAGTGACATATTTCGTTATACCCTAGTTCCCTCTTACGCGTAATGTGAAAACAAGCACAGCGTAACCGCAAAGCAGCCGCTTGGAACACTGACCGAGACAACAAACTAGAATCAGTGTGCACCTATAGACATCTGAGGGAGACCTGGTGACCTGACATACAGGTTCCTCCTAGTTCGGGCAGCCTCCACCGCACAAGTTCTGTACCTAGTCTTAAGTTCATTATATTTTTTCAATGTTACTGTAAATACCGTTTACTTTGTGGTGGAGTCAATAAATACGTTTTTACTTTTTTACCCGACTGCGGCGAAGCCCAAAGGAGGATTATGTGTTTGGCCTGTATGTATGTATGTCCGTTCCTGTGTCCGCTCGTAACTACTCAACGACACATCCGATTTTGATAAATGATACATCATTAGATTCGTCTTGATGGTGCGAGTGTCACTGGGCATGAAGTTCGTTAAAATAAACAAAATGGCGGATTTAATGCAGTTTCAAAGTGCACCGCGGTCGGGTTTTTTTTTATAAAAATGTGGTTATTTACCTGGCAACTCTATCATTAATCATTAACCAACGCAACTAACCTGTAGAACACATAGTGCTGCAGTATGAAGAATATATCGAAGATGAGCGAGAACAGCCCGAGGCCGAACTTGGTGGCGTCACCGAAGAACGAGATCCAGTCGTTGTAGTTATACGCGTTGAGGATCATCTGCAGGATGGAGAGGAACCCGCCCGTGAAGTCTAGGAATATGTTGCCGATGCTCCAGCCCACTGTTGACTTGCGCTTGAAGTTCATGTACGCCTGGAACGCATATTCAACTTTGATGACTATACATATTAAAATAATACAATAACATATATAGATACAAGAAATCAAAGTACATAGAAAAATTAAGGTTTTTAACCTAAACGCCATCTATGAGAGCACTTTATTACACATGTATCCTAGCTCAATGCATAAACTTTACAGCCATAACGATTAAAAACCTATTAAACCAGAATGATACAAAAAGGCGCGAAAGTAGATGGCAAAATTGAGGGCACTGGCTGGGTGCTCCGGTGGACGAGTGGTTGAGTCGCTGGGCCGGAAATCCAGAGGTACCGGGTTCGATTCCCCGTATGGACCATAGGTGAGTGCCGTTTAATTTTTCTATGTACTTTGATTTCTTGTATCTCTATATGTAACTTAAAATGTGGTGTAATTTACCCGCATTAAAAAATAATATGTTTATGCCACACCTGGCCATAAAGTGACTTTTTCCGCAAGCTGCGCGTACGGAAAAAGCCGCTTTCTGGCCAAGTGTAGACATAAAATGACGTACATAACACGGGAGGTAATAAAGAAAGCCCTCGATCGCATATTTACGTCCCTCGCTTTCAGCTCGGGCCGCAAACTTCTGCGATCTCGGCCTTTCTTTGTATTACCACCCTAGTTATGTAATGTACTATATCTACACACATATTATAAATTTTCAATCATGTGTTCAAGTATCGTAAGAATGACCGTCATGGCCGACTAGATTTCAAAGCATGACCAACTAGATTATTGTAATAGCTTCGTTTTCGATGTTATTATGATTTTTCATAAATTATTTTAATACTGGCACAGATAACACACTGATTTACATTACTGATTGCAATTATGGTGGTCATTACATTATATACGGCTTCCGAACGCATAATAGAGGATTTATGATATGGGTATTGATAAAAACACATACAGTCAGCGTCGATCGTGACATCGTGCGGCTCGCGCGGCAGACTTTTTGACCCCCCCCCCCCCCCCCCCATGTTACACGTTTTCCTAACATATTTGACCTTGTTAGGATAGGCTGCAGTGGCTTGACGTAAAAAATATCTTTGGGCAAGCCGGTACAGATTCGGCGTACATTTTCCTTAACAGCTGTAGAAAAAGGTGCTCAAATGCTTGATATTAGGCAAGCCGGTAGGAATCGAGTTCTTTGGACGCCACGCTACTGATAGGCTGTCACATTTGGCTAGCCCCCCATGGGTGTGACGTACTATATGGATGACCCCTAATATTAGTGGTAATGGGAATTACCTGAGGCACATATTTGATGAGCGTGATGGCGAGTTTGATGTAGCTGCAGTAGTAGAGGAAATCAAGCCACGCGACGACGCTCACGCCACCCAGGATGGCGCAGACCACGACCACCAAACCGAACACACCGAGGATACCGCGACCCGTCAACGAGACCCTCTGTTCTTCACGCTGAAAAAATAGTCATTGTCTTAATACCTATAGATATTTTACGGGATTGCTGATTTTCAGTATCTCAGATGCACCATGAAATGATGAGTGATTAATTTATTCATTTCATTTATTTCAATAGTACATTGTGAGTTTACAGGAAAACCCAAAGCACCCACAATGCCAGTCATACAGAGAACATCAAATAACACAATAAATTTTAAGTCACTAAAACGAACACTGTGAACAAGTTACATTATAGAAAAATTTCTAACATAAGACTGCCAAGTATTTACACTAAATAATGTGAGTACACTGCGACCCTATAAACTATAATTTTTTTTTCTACTACAAATTGCTCACTTCAGATGTTACCATGGTTCGGTGTACTTAATGAGGGTATTTAGAAATCAGAAATCCACCAGCTGGCAGCAGGGTGGCGAAAGGTCTATTTGGCAGTAGATGTCAAAATCAGGTGGTGTGATTGGTGGATTTTGACGCCTACTGTCAAAAAGACCTTTCACCACCCTGCTGCCAGCTGGTGGGTTTATGATTTCTAAACACACATTTGTGAATAAATGGAACTAGTATGTTGTCTGCTTGTGCAAATAAATGTTGCTATTTGTAAATAAGCCAAACTGTTATGTTGACAATAATCGCCATAAATTATAAACATCACACACCGCACTGTGGTAACATCTGCTATCAGTTTCGCGTTTTTAACCTCATTAAGCTGCGTATAGCATTAACGTGTTAATGAAGATCGACTCAAAGTAGGTCGACTCATATTGAACGGACAGAAAGGAAGACATAGTTGGACGAACTTGTTTTATAATATGTTCAAATAAAGTTTAATAAACAGTAGGCGAAGGAATATATATTAAAGCTTGGTAGTCCATGTCTAGGCCATTCTGGTTCATCATACCTGACAACTATTCATCTGACAAACTAGTTCACTAAATCGGGAAATCTAGTTTAAATGTGCAACGGCCCATAACTTTGCAATTTTATAGACATACCTCATAAATGAAGCACTGGATTATAGTGATGAGAGTAGCAAACACAGCATGCAGGGAGAAGAACACGTCGTTAAGCTGGACTGGAATCAAGCTCCTTGGGTGCCGGGCGAAATATTCAGCCTGAAATTCAGAAAAACCACTTTAAGTATATATGTATAAGTAAGCCCTTAGTAAGCGCCTTAGAGCCTTTGACAAAAAGAGCGCATAGACTTTTTTTATGATCAGTAAGCAGATCGATGGTTTTGTAGTCTACAGGTAAAGATGGTGGCCTCAATCATGACACAAATCTGATTAGGGCCACGATAAACCACGGTTTAGTAGGCGAAGAGTAATCTTCGCCTATGGAAGTTTGTATAATATTAACTTCAAGTTAATCGCATTCAAACTCACAGTTCGTATATTATACTCTTTTAATATGCTACGATAGCAAACCCACGCAGAATGGAAATGTTACGATTAAATTGACAGTCCGACCGCATAATCTTCCGATCAAATTTTATGTCTCGCATAAATTCAATTATGTCATTAACGAAACTCGTCGCAAGGTCCACACTTGCAGTAGATTAAAATATTGAAGACTACGCTTGGACATGTTTAGTCACCTTAGTAATTTTTTGAGTTATGTTATAGCAGTTTGAAAGTTAGTCATCGTAAACAATTAGGTACTATGGTAACCATTTCTTTAAAAGTGAAGTGGAAAGTTATAGTTCATTGTGAGCTCTATCTACATTTTGAGATTAAAATCTAATTTTCAAAAAAGTCTAGACATGTTCTTTCCGTGTACTCTAGATACTCGTATTGTGTCACTGGATTTGGAAGACTTTTAAGCCGATAACGTGATTTGTGCATCATAATTGGTAATATCGATAAAAAAAGCGTGCAAAGCAATCAATCACCCTACTTATCGAAGGTTACTCAAAATACAAACGCAATATCGAAACTGATTCCAAATGCATTGTTACGTATGCGATAAATAATAATCAGAGAATTAGCAGGACAACATGAACGAAAGGTAAATGGGTTCGTTAAATTTAAAGTAGGCTTTGTTCTCTGTAATACTTACTTGAATTTCTTTGGAGAAGTATAACCCGCAGTTGAACAGAGAGTACATCGTAAATCCCATGACGTTGAGAGCAAGGAAATCGAAGTTAAGTCCGACGACACTCTTGCGACGGAAGTTGATGTAGATTTGTGGGTAGAAAGAGATGGACCACGCCGCGAAGTACACCCAGCCTATGATGTAAGAGACGAAGTAGATGGCGTTCGAGTGCATCACCGTCACTAGCACGAATACCGAGTCCATGCTGGAAAGAAACAAACGTTTCCAAGTTACAATGGTTTTGTTAGCTGCCAAGTAGGTAACAGATACTTACTGCTTACGCTCGTCTCTCAACTGTATCGATTCAGTAATCTTTAAAAGTGGCGACATTTTTTTAGCGAGTCTTGTTTATTGACAAATTATTTGTGTCCGAATTAGATTAAGATTCAGAAAGAGTCAAATTAGCAGTTAGTTTAAACCTTCCGCCGAACCTAACCAGGTCGTCAAACGGTGGAGGCCGACCCTCGCTGCGTCTTCGGGTTCGTGGTCAATTCGAGAGCATTTGTGCCGCATTGGTTCTTCGAGCAATATGCTCGATTACGTTCGGTTGCTAATATTGGTAACTCTTACTTAACGATGCCACTCGGCGTGACGTTGAAGGAGACATCTGAATGCCCCGGACTCTTGCCGTGAGCGCTGATGTCGTACGATATCTCGACCGTGGAGTTAGGGTTGTCCACACCGGGAATCAGAACGTGCGGAGGTGAAAACTGGATGATGTCTGGATGCTGAGCTTGTATCATCACGTCTATGGTCTCGTTATATTCACCGCTGCAATGGAATGAAATAATTAACTTTGGTTGAGTTTTAATCGAGACTTCTGTGATCTTGTCTTAGAAACACTACGAGGATAGGGAATTGGGATAGTACTAAAAGAATCTGTGCCCCCTCCAAATCGAGCTTAAACTTACATTTGAACCAATTTGAAGAGTCGCGTCTCGTCCACCAGTAGGTTAACTTCTGTTACATCGACGTACATTTTTTCAATCTGCGATTGTGCACACGGTAATCCTGAAATCAATAAAAATCATCATCCAATATCTAATATAGAAAACCAATTTTACTTCATGATTTATTGCGACGTTAATTGCGATAATCCATAATAATTATATCTCTATACAATACATATTATTGCATATCGGTAAGTCTCAGAGACATAAGCTTATAGTTTGCTATTTTAGGTATTTAAACAAAAACCACGTGACACGGGTCTTTCAGCCAATCAAAGTAATGCATTTTGTTTACCTTTTTTTAAATACCTAAAAGAACAGACTATAATAGGTATAGTACGACGATAATCACTTTTGCTCCTTCCAGTGACATCATAAACTCTTCAGGTAAAACACGTTTGTATATGTGTTTGTGTAGCATAGTGTATGTAGAAGTTATAAACTTTCGAATACATTGTAATAACATCATTGAAATGGATATCTCATAACTTTACATCTATTCTGGGGATGTAAAATTAAGTAATATACGCGATTTAATTGTTCTATAGCAATAAGTGATAGGTACTCGCGGAAACCGAAGACAATATTATTTCAAAACTATGTCAATATTATAATTATATTGTACGAACTTACCTAAGAACAGCACTGCGACAGCAACTTTAGCAAACATTATCTTATGACTAGATAATCCACACGCATCTGTACCACGCGCCATCTTCGCTATTTTCTACTTTTTTCGTTCTGCAACAACACAAATAAAATGCTATTAATAGAGCCAACTAGCCAAGATATACTGTATAGCATGAATGAATTGACTGAATCATATTACTCAATTATTGTAGGAGGAAAGGGAAAATTATAATGACGATAACTTCTAGTGGGTTTTCACGTAATTATTCATTCACTACCATTTAAACGACCTTTACTATTACATATTTATATTATAATACAACATTCAGAGGCTGCGTACGACTTAACACTTCGATAAAATTTAAAACATTTGAATATTGGGATAAATACCTATGCAATAAAAATAAAACTCAAGTCGCAATCACTCTAAGCTAAGTATTTTTTTATAGTCCTTGGGTATCACGGTTATCTTGAAACAAAAACTAATATGCATCCTATATAACGGCTAAGCACGCGTACAGAACCTAACGATGTATGTATTGTGTTTCTTATCCAATCCCGTTTGCAATGCTACCGATAAAAGAAACAAACATAGGTTATGCAAACCAATTTAATGTCAGCAATGCGTGAATTTACGAGATATTTTAATATCGTTACAGCCGTACGTACTTACACGTATTTGAGACACGTGAAAATCGTAAATCGCGCTATAATATTGCAAACGTTAAAGTTGTAAAATCAAAATTAGACTTTATTATCTTTGTAATAAGGGATCTGTTTCAGATTTCCTGTACGCGACATCTGTACTCACTCATTCTACATTTAACCTACATTGAAAATTTGACTTGTGCTAAATCCACGCCGATCAGTATGATCAAATCAAATCAACTTGCCGATGATAATATTGCAGGTTCAGGATCTATTCAGATGTACAAAGTAGTACTATATTATTTATTTATTTAAACTTTATTGCACACTACAAAAAAGTACAAATGGCGGACTTAATGCCGTAAGGCATTCTCTACTAGTCAACCATTAGGGTAAAGAGACATTATAGGTGCGGTATTTAATTTACAACCCAATTGTAGGTACATATATTTACTGGAAGGAGCATATAATTGTTTATATTATGACATATAGATGTATATATGCAAGTACTGTTCACCCGCAGTATCTATAGGACTCTAGTGGCAAAATTCACGACTACAATGTCGATACCCTAGAGCACAGTCGTACTAACTTTTTGAAGAAAATGGCTGTAATTAGTAAGTTACACAAATCCATAAAGTAAAAATTTCTTGGCAAAATAATTGTAATTAGTACGAATGTAAACTAGGGTATCGATGTATAAAATTAACGCTGTATCTAATTGTTTCCCTAATTATTGGCACGCGCGTACGTATTTATAAAATACAAGCCAAAGCGAAGTTTGATATCCACGAAGACAATATTTAGCTGGAATGCGTATCGTAAAAATATTCCATTCAAATAGATCATTTTATAACATAACAAGTGCAACGTTCCGCTCCGTTCCAACGACCTTTGTGATTTCATTGTCAATGCCGGTTACGACCCGCAAAAACCTCACAGTTTATCTTTAACGGCGTGGTACCGATTACATAGTTCTTGTTGTGGTTAATAGTCTAGTGTCAATGTAGTAGGTACTATAACTAGCGAAATATCTACTCTTACTTGCTTGCAGTTAAAATTTAAAAGAATTTGTAGGTTTGCAAAAAAGTCCTACCTACATGGTTTTATTATGGCCGAAATTGACTAGGCTTAGTCAGAACTAAAATTCCTTGCGCTGTTTTGACTGCTTCGATGGCTACACTTATGTGGCCGACTGAATAAAGTATTTTTCTCTTCATACAAATTAGTACTCCACCGCGTGGATACGTTGCCTGGAGTGGTTGTACTATAGTATACTTAGCAGTGGCGTGCCGTCCAATGAACTCGATTCCCACCGGCTTGCCTAATATCAGGCATTTGACCACCTTTTGTACAGCTCTTAAGGAAAATATACACGCCAAATCTGCACCGGCTTGCCCAAGGATATCTTTTACGCCACGCCTCTGATACTTAGCTTAGGTGATTCTAACCTAGGTAAATTCCCAAAGGACTAGGTTTGAATAAAATAAAAAACCGGACAAGTGCGAGTCCGACTCGCCCACAGAGGATTCCGTACAAATACTTTAAATAACGACTATATTTTTATGATTTAATTACAAATGTATAGTTTTCAGATTTTTCCCTATCTATACTTGTAGTACTTTAAATAAAGACTATATTTTTTATGATTCCATTACAAATGTATAGTTTTCAGATTCTTCCCTATAGGTATTGTAGTACTTGCCAAATTCCAAAATTCTAGGTCAACGGAAAGTATTCTATAAATTTTGGTTCCCTTGAGAGAGTCGAAATGTACGTTTTTGCAACATAAACGGCCATGTCTTTTTTTACGTTAACTTAGATGTTTGGTTTTTTCACAGCTTCAAGGTACCATAGACCTGAGTATATGGTTTTAATTTCAACGCGTTCCCGAGATAAAGGGTCTTGCAAGACGGACAGACAGACAGACGGAGAACAAAGTAATCTTATAAGGGTACCGTTTTTCCTTCTGAGGTACGTAACCCTAAAAACCACCCAACCAAAGTGTCTTATGTATATAATAATAATAATAATAAGGTTCCTCTCTCTGCGGCCCTAACCACCGGTAGCCTGGGCCCCGCCCCGCTGCCGGCGGCACCCTAGGTTAGGTTTTTTATAATGTGTTTGTATTTTGTAATTTCACTTTGTATTTTACTTTTTATATATATATTGTAAAAAGCCTAATCTAAGAAAATAAAGATATACCTGAAAAATAATAATAATATAGCCTTTTTTATTCCATGACTTAAAAAGAAAACATACATAATTAATTATAGATAAATATCAACATTTAAGACATGGCCCCTTCTCGGGTATAGGCCTCCTCCAACTGTCTCCATCCTTTCCGGTTTTTTGCCGTCTGCATCCAGTATTGTCCAGCAAATTTTTGGATATCGTCGACCCATCGGTCTTTTGGTTTTCCTGGCCTTCTTTTGCCGCATGGTCCTATCCATTCGGTAACACGTTTTGTCCATCTCTTATCCGAAACTCTGGCAATATGCCCTGCCCACTTCCATTTCAGTTTTTGCGTGTGTTGCACTGCATCTATTATTTTTGTTTTTTTTCTTATATTCTCGCTCTTTTGTTTATCCCTGAGCTTGATTCCAAGGATGCTTCGCTCCATTGCGCGCTGGCAGCAGCGAATTTTGTTTTTTATTTTATAGGTGTAGACCCACGTTTGTGCTCCATAAGATAGGCATGGCAGCAAGCAAGAATCTATGACCTTTTTCTTTAGCTTTAGTGGAAGTTTTGACTTTAGTATCTCCTTGAAGCTCCAATATTTCTTCCAAGTAATATTGATTCGGCGCTCTAGTTCGTCTTCATGCCTTGTTTTTTTGAAAGAGATTTGCTTGCCAAGATAAATATAGTCATCTACGTACTCTAGGCGTGCCTCATTTACCATTATAGGGTGTTCACAGCCATTTGTAGCGACTTTCGTTTTTAAGGTATTCAATTGTAATCCGATCACTTGGCTAGCTCTATTTAGTTCTTGGAGCATTGTTTCTAGCTGTTTAGATGTATTTGCGAAAAGAACGATGTCGTCTGCGAAACGTAGATTGCTTATGTATATATCAGAAACAAACTTTTGAATTTCATGCTTTTTAAGCCAAATAAATACCAAACTCGTCTTTAAACATTATTGAGCTACGTTTATTTATTCATGTTAATTACTGATGAATATTAGGTAATATTTTCCTGTAATTTGGTACAGGCTCCACATACAATCACATGGCATTGCGTACCAAGTAAGGTAAGTTACTATTTTATATGGCAGCCAGTCACTTAACCTTAACCGGTAAATTGTGAGATACTATTTTAACATACTAAAATGTATCTTAAAAATCACCATTAAGGTAACATATTAAAAACCAAACATTGCAAAATTTTTGAAAAAGTTCATCAAATCACCATGGGCGTGTTTAGTATCGTCGTGTTACAGTAAATATAATTTGCGCATATTATAGTAGTATACATATAATTTGAAATAATTCGGAATTACCCCACGTTCGAATTTACCTCAGTGCACTTAGATAACGCTAAGATGATGGATGATGACACCGGTAAATATTTACGAATAAGTATAAGGTATAGTAAAGTCAATTCTGTCTGGTAAATAATAATAATATTAAGAAGTCAAATTTCACCTGGAAAGTATTCAGAAGTTAATGGAACTCGGAAATAGCAAATTTAATGTACCTAGTTAATTTGTGCCAAAGGAACTATACCAATATTTCCATGTGTTTTCGAGATAAAAGCAAAAGTCTGCAATTAGTGACATTTAAATGACAATCCTGACGTTAGCACAGGCAGTGATGGGCCGTTCTCGAGAAGTTTCGGAAACAAGAGAATATCGGGAGAAGCTTCTCGGGAAAGTTCTCCTCAGCGGAAATTTCTGAGAAAGTACCTTATATTTTTGAGTTATGCATTTTTTGTTCGCTTAATACTCATTATATTTGTGGTATATAACTATTTGCAGAGTATTTGTGCGCAACAGGTCATTCTATCAATGAAATTCTCTTTGTTCTCGAGAATTTCCCGGGAAACTTCTCGGAAACGTTCTCTGGGGAACGTTCTCAGCAAAAATTCATGTTATTTTTTCTTCTAAAAAGTTTTTTTTTATAGATTATTAATCATTTACGGTACTTTATTAGGCGTTGTCATCGTATTATTATTCGTTTACACATTAAATGTTAAGTCTATTAAAGACTGGAATGGGTAAAAACGGACTAGTGCGACTTGATCTGCGGACATTGATATATTATCTTTTTCATCACTTTCTCGAAAATGGTGTTGTTACACGTAAGTTTTGCGGGCTGTAAATGACATATTACGCCCTAGGGCGTAATGGATTTTTTTCTGTTTTACTCTTATTGGTCATGTTCAAAGGAAACGCCAACTTACTTTTTTAACTTTTTTTACTTTAAAGAGAGCTGTTATTGCAAAGACATGTAAACACATATTTCGGTAACATAAATTAAATGTTTAATAAATAGTGTATTTCAGTATTTTGCAACTGTAAAATCAAGTAAAATGGCCGTTTTAGGTTTTTACCACTATGGTTTCCGAACGTGACTTGACATTCGCATTATCTATGGATATTAATGTCACTTTCTGATTTAAAAATTTGTTCTCATACTGGGTGGATTAGTAAGGTTATTTAGGTATTTAGTTTTCCTCACAAGTGTGATGAAAAACATTGTGTGTGCCACGGGTGGTAAAGGAATTACAAACGAGTGTTATTAAAGCCCTCGGCTTTACCTCGGGCTTGTAACAAATACTCGTTTGTAATTCCTTCCTTACCGCCCTAGATACACAATTTACTATAAAATATCACCGACTCTTGTGCTTTCTGGTCATAAATAATTATCTCTCTTTACCTGCCACCCAGTGCCCAAAAAAGGGGACAGGTCCGATCCATCAAATTACAATCCTATTGCTATTACTTTCCTTTTCTCTAAGGTGATAGAGCGTGTGATTAATATAAAATCCCTTAGATAGGTATCTAAAAGAACATAATTTGATCAACGGCCTTCTATATGGTCGCTGCACTGGTGATCTCCTAGTACCTATATCCCACACACCGCTGCCAACTGCCCACAGCCAAAGCTGGCATCCAATAGTACATTGTGTATCAAGGGCGGTAGGTAAGGAATTACAAACGAGTGTTTGTTACAAGGCCGAGGCGAAGCCGAGGGCTTTAATAACACGAGTTTGTAATTCCTTTACCGCCCGTGGCACACACAATGTTTTTCATCACACTTGTGAGGAAATCTAATTAAAATTAACCTTACTTAACCTAAATAAAATTGTAAAACTGACAGTGACATTAGTGACATATCCATAGACAATGCGCAACGTTCGGAAACCATAGCGGTACAGACCTAAAACGGTTGATTTTATAATTGCAAAATACTGAAATACACTATTGAAACATTTAATTAATGTTGCAGAAATATGTGTTTACATGTATTTGCAATACCAGTTCTCTTTAAATAAATATTTCAGTGATAAAAGTTAAAAAAGTAAGTTGGCGTTTCCTTTGAACATGACAAATAAGAGTAAAACAGAACCAGCGTTTCAAATTTAAAAAGAAAACCATTACGCCCTAGGGCAATAGCTCATTTACGGCCCGCAAAACCTACGTGTAATGCACCATTTTCGAGCAAGTGTGATGAAAAAAGTTTGATGTGCTGAGTTGAGTGAAGGTACATCACGTCTGGGCAAAGACAACTGTTGTACAAATCGCAGGTCTGACTTCATATGGAGTACTGCTATCATCATGTTCCTCTTGGCTCGGTCCAAAAACGCACTATGTGACAAATTTGAAGCAGTAGTGAACCTTTAAGTCTAAGGAGAGACTTCGCCTATTTATGTGTATTCTACCATTTTTAAAACTTGTATAATAGGCTGTTTATTTCATTGCATATTTGTGAAAAGCACTACCTCGGCGTGAAATGGGGTTGCCAGCCTCGTAACTATTTAGACTCGCTCTCGCTCGGACATGTATATGTACTCGGCCGGCAATCCCTTCCTTCTGTTGTGAAATAATTTATTAATTAAAAAAACAGCAAATAGCAAATGTATTAAATATAGAAACTAAAAGTATAATCAAGTAAAAACAAATCCTTTAACGAAATAAAAATAAAAGCAATTATGTAGGCTGTCAATATTGTTCATTATTAGAAACAGCTACCGAGGGAGAACGTTTCCGAGAAGCTTCTCGGGATTATAGAGAATTTTGCCTTTAGAATATTCATTCAAGATACACTCATTTACGAATGCCTATTAAACACAATAACGAAAACATTTCAGCCCAAAAAATACCTGTATTTTAAATCTAAATCACTTTTATGCTAATATTTGTTCCGGAGAAGTTTGCCGGAAATATTTCACCGAGAATGTTTCCGAGAAGCTTCTCGGGAATTTCTCGAGAACATAGAGAATTTTGCTCTCAGAATATTCAAAAAAGTTCAGGTACTTTACGAACGTCTATCAATAACATATACGAAGACATAAAAGCAAAATAATACTATTTTTTTTAAAGTATTTATGTACTTTCTCAGATATTTCCGTTCCCGGAGAACTTTCTCGAGAACATGTGAGAATTCTCAGGAGAAGGAATTCTCGAGAGCGAGAACGTTCTCACCGGCACAACACTGAGCACAGGGGCCTCGAGGTCGAAAACTTAGGATAATCTTCCTAGTGTACCCAACAAAAACAACAACAACGCTAGTGTAAACAAGATGTAAAAGTTCCATTAACTTCTGAATACTTTCCAACTCCCCATACATGCCTTCGATGTCTACTGGATTAATTCACACACGGTAAAAAAAACTTTTAGATATATCTATCTGAAGTAGGTAACCCCGTAAATGGATTGCAGATAAGAAACATTGATAAAATAAATTTGATACAAACGTTAATCATCTCGCATTTTGTTGCGTTTGCTGTCTGAGTAGAAAGATATATGTATCCATTTTATGTTGTTGTACTAAGGCAGAAAATGGTACTACTTAAGCTAAATACATCAACACTATGTGATTCGTTTATTTCTGAACTACACGGTGATACACGATGATTTGAGGAAAAATGTTACTAACCTATAATATTTGTGACGGTAATAAAATAAATTTAATCATATCGTATTTACAGAACCCTAAATCATACAAATTTTAAATAAAAAAAAACTCCTTTTTCTTCAAACAAGCCCATGGAAATATTATTCACTATTTCACTACTATTAATTGGTATTGTAATAATTTGTATGTGCTAGGAGAGCAATTACCTGCTTATACTGAGTAGCTAACCTTGGAGGACAAACAGCATTAATAATGATTCAGTAGCATATTGTGGCTTAGTATAAACAGTTGGTAACAATGACACGTTTATTAAAATCTCACAATAGGTAATATTATCTGAATGTGTTTTACAGCCACGGCAAAACACATGTTATCGACACTGGTACAGACGAAGAAGTACCGTCGTATATTCGATTTCTTCTGTCCGATACCACATATGAGTTACCTTTAATTACCGCCTTAATCAGTTAATGAATCGAACCAGTATAGTCGCCTCATTTGTACGGTACACTTATGCCAGTTTGTGGCACATGAGGACAAAAACTGGTCATTCTATACAACCGGCAGAGCGAAGATACGAGGTCGATATCATAATTATGCAACGAGCGTATCTGGTCGAACCTTGTGGACCTTAACACGAAGGCATAAATACCGTATTAGTTGAGGTTATAGACGCCGCCGGAATGTTAAATGCAACCTCATGTTCTCACGGGGACAACGATCGCTTACAGGCTTGATGTACTGTTATGTATTTACAGTTCTGCCAAAAACGTGCTTGGATATGAGGCGTATAAAAATCTTGGCTTTCTGCAATACTTAAGTCGGTTACAATGTTTTCAAATATTTACGTTAAGTGGTTGGAAACATAAGATGATACAAACCGAAGATGTAACAACAAACAAGTGTACCTATCAGTGGCGTGGCGTAAGCCGGCATCCTTAGGCAAGCCGGTGCAGATTTGACGTAGATTTGCCTTAAGAGCTGTAGAATAAGGTGGCCAAATGCCTGATATTAGGCAAGCCGGTAGGAATCGAGTTCTTTGGACGCCACGCCACTGGTACCCATGTCCAGTACTCGTGTTTATTAATCTGAAATAACTCAGACCGAACTGAAGTTTTCAAAGATAAGCTTAATATATTAGTAGATTTTTCATAAAATATAATAAAACTTTATATAAAGTTTTATTATATTTTATGAAAAATCTACTAATTTAAATGAAATGTCACGTGACCTCATATACGAGGGTCGTGACATTTCATTTAAATCTCGCTGTACTGTAACTAGGATAGTACCTACTGTAAATTATCTCGCTCTATAACAGCCGCATCAATCCTATGACCATCAAAATAAAGCCTTATACACATATATTAATATAGACCACAATCCTTGACTATCTTAATCCATCACTCTAAATAAGCGACGTAGTTTATCAAATACATACCTACCTGAGTGGGACTAGTAATGTAGAAAAGGAATGTCAATAATTGTATTGATTGATAAAAGAATCTGTCAATTGCAGGCGGCTACTCGTATATTGTCATGATCTCATGATCATACATAATTTGATTGTTTTACTTAAATATAACATAGTCATTGGGTATATAATACATGCACGTGTGCTGAATTTCAGGATTGGATAATCGCATGCTAGTTGACTAAGTATATTTAAAACACTTAACTTATGTTATGAGTCCCATATACATTAAATATGTGATACAATACAATAGACATTGGTGAATTTGAAAGCTGTCTCGTAATAATGTGCCCATAATAAAATGTCTATACATATGGACTTCATGCTAGACAGACACCCTTCAAGATTACTCGCGTCCTTAGGAGAAGTGCACTAACAGGCTTTATGCGTTTTATTATTGGTCGGCAGCCCGTCTCTTGCGCATCAGCGTTCAGCGTAGCACTCATGTCGGCGGAAGTCTACGTTATCGGGAACATCACTCACCGCGCGTGCGACCACTTACAACTGTAAACAGCCGTTCCGCTCTTCACTAAACGCTTGTTTTAAGAACTAACGCGTGCAGATATCTATGCAGTTCATTAGTCATTAGATACAACAGCCAAACCACGGTAGGGTTACAGAAACACAGCGACTTATGAGTATAAACCACCGTCACGATCTACATCAGGTCATATATTAAAAAAAATATAAAACAAAGACCAATTTCAAGTATAAATAAGGAAATCTACCAGTAGTGAGGCCTTAAAAAACCCGGAACAGAATTGGCATAGTTTAGATTCAAAAGTAGTAAGTTGGTCAGAATTGGGCAATTCTTTTTTATTTAAATAATTAATAAGGCTTAAGTAGTACTCTACTTTTGTCCTTTCCATGCCTCGCCACAGGTGCGATGTGAAGCTTAAATAGGAACCAATTCTATATTACAATACGAACAAAAATAGAATTACAGCCGAAAACTTTGCTTCTATTCGTAACGTATGGATAAGTTTATTCGTTCACAGACCTAAGACTGCGTGACTTATTGAACTGATTGCGTGAGCTAGACGGAAGGTAGACTATCAATTTACGAAAGTAGGGCAAAGTCCTAGACTATGAATGATACATACAACAATAATAACATCTGAGTCTGTTCATTCAACCGATGTAGCCGCGAAAGAAGCAACCATTAACTAGTGACATAATAAAGATGATAACTATGATCACAAGCTGAATCATTGAAGACAAGTTAACCATGTACTGGCTTAATACAATCATGCTAAAATTATGTAACACATAGTGAACTTTATGATGTTTTTTTAACATAAATACAACTCTTTTATATCGTTGCATCCTAATTGGTAGTTAGAACGAAATGGGACGAGGTCTCCTATAAATTTTCTAGTAAATAAAACATACACTGACACATTCTTTTTACATTTAATAAAGAAACATATATATTTAAAATAAAAACTTCATATAACTGTAAATAACTGGCCAAGAGCATGTCGGACCATGCTCAGTGTAGGGTTCCATAGCCGTAACTATAAGGTAAAAAATACGATGTAAAAAAAGTACAACAACAAAAGAGCGTATCTTCATAGCAATTACGTCCTTTTGTTGAGAAGCGCAGTTTATCGGCAATAACTCAAAAACGGTACATTCGATCTTGTTGAAAATAATTTTCGTTGAAAGTATTAAATAAGCGTTACCTTCGTGATTTTTTTCATATTTTTCGGACGCACGGTTTAGAAAATAGAGGGGGGGGACACAATTTACACAACTTTCGGAGCGATTATTTCCAAATACATTCACTTAATCAAAAACATTACTTAGGAACCTTATAGTGTTTTTTAAAGAGCTGTCGAACTATGTACCACACGTTGATATTTGCTGAAAAAAAAATTTTTTACTGTCTTTAACATGTATGGAGTGCCCCCCTAAAAATATTTATGTTAATTATTTATATACCAAACTAAGTAGCGGCTCATAAAACACACCTATATTCCAAATTTCATCAATATCTATCATGTAGTTTCTGAGTAAAATGCCTGTGACATACGGACAGACAGACAGACAGACAGACAGACAGACGGACGGAAACTATAAGGGTTCCGTTTTTGCCATTTTGGCTACGGAATCCTAAAAAAACCTCCGGTAGGTGAACAATAGCTACAAACTTACCATCATATGTGAAAAACAAACGCAGTATACAAAATGAATTACAGTTGAAGTAGGTATACATGTTTTGAAAACCTTTAAAGGGTTGAACAACTCCTCCATTGTTTTCACTATAATAATGTGTAAGTATCATGAATCACATCATGACACCTACACATAATCAATTTCATCGTAATCGTAGGTATATGCATGCGTAAAAATGCAAATTCTGATTAATTTGCAACTTTGAAAGTTATTGTGATAATTTATAAGAAAATGCATATGGAAAACTGTATTCATGAGCAACGTGAAAGATGTGTCTTTGTGCTGTTTCTATTAGAAAATTCAGAAAGGCAAATCGTATTTTAAATATATACCTATGCTGACTATTCCTTAGGTCTTAGACCACCAAACCATGTGTAGGTACTAAAACTGCTTACTTGCTTTGTGTACTTAGGCCCATACACAGAATAAGTTTAACGCTGCCATGGCTAATAATTAATAAGCTCTCAAACAGAAAACTAGATTCGACTACGGTAAAACAACCACCTTTGATATACAAAGAAATGCAATGAATTTTCCAAAACCTTTTGAGTAGGTAGTGAAATGAAACATTGTTTTCAGGTTCTCTCCTGAATAAAACTGTTCTTATTTTATAAATTAAAGGAATAAAATAATATTGTATTTGCGAAGAAAAGTTCGACCGCGCTCTGAATTCTTTAGCAAACCCATGCGTGGAATAGAAAACATAAACACGAGACGCATGCGGTGACACGGTCATCTTGAATGAAAGCGGTCTGAACGCTTTCGCGACATCTACTCCCTTGAGGTCAACGACTTATTGGCTTTTCTTTTAGTGCACCGATGTAAATAAGGCTTATATTTTTTAGAACTTATGAAACTCGTGCCAATGCGGTATATATCTTAATAAATCAGCATCTTTTGACACACTTCAAGGTATATGCTGAGTGGCAGACCTTTTAGTGTAACTGGTGGTGTGTGGTGGGTTGTAGGTTAGGTATGCTAGGTATACACAATTCTGAGATTGATAATCGACGGGTGAAAAGACGGATCTTTCAACATGTTTAATATATATATTCTTCCTGTATTTAATCAACATAAATATTACAAGCTTTGAATTGCTAAATCTGTTTACCGAAATGCATAATGTGTAATAACACTATTTTAGTTCAAACTCGCATACATTGGTAACCACATAAGTTTTGCCAAACTGGTTTCATAATTACGCGCCACAAAAAGGCAATGACAAAATATTTTTTTACAATTTAATAAGAGCAACTGTTAGTTGATATTTTTTTATGTATAAAGCAACTGAGAGCTCAACAGTAACAATATAATATAGTTTGTAGGAAAAAGTCAAAGAGATTTAATTTGTGTATGTTCATCTTCAATTTTACCATCACCCCCCATTTTGTTCTTCACCAACGACATCCCCGTCGCTTTTCTAGTTCCTTTGGTGTACGCTTCAAAACCAGAACATGTCTTGGAACAGTTTAAAAGTAGTTCACAGGTTATCACCTTTTCCGCGCTATAAAGAAAATTATTTAAATTATATGATAATAGATGTAAATGTTAGACTACGGTGTCTGCGTAGTTTGCATAGTTTTTATTTATATTTAAATCCGTGCATGTATTGTAAACGTGACGGTGGTTAAAGATTTACATCACGAGAAGATATATTATCAGTGTTATCGCTCGCTTCCGAATATATATTTAAATTATTATTTTAATTTTTTCGCAATAATCGGATCTTCTGCAGCAGTAAAATATAGAAAAGGGTTATAAATAATATAGTGCTAATTTACGAGACGTACCTCATGGATTATGTTTTGCATATCGCTAGAGCAACAATATCTGTGATCACTTGGCCGTTGGTGAAAGACATAATTCGGCCATTCTCACGAAGTATGACTGCGTCTAATTACCGCGTCTCCATACATTTAGTATGAAAACAGCGTCGCGGTAATTAGGTGACCGCAGACATACTTCGTGAGAATGGCCGAATTATGATCCCGGGACGAGCTATTAATTTGCCTAATATATTTTAGGATAACAATAGGTATTACACGTACGTTAACGACTCTGGGATTGACATTACGTATCCGTACTTCATCACTGGTTAGATATGGTCCTCATTATAACTAACGACCAAAATGACAATGATCATGACAATAGAAAACACCCGCCGTGGTGATATTATAACTAACAACTTACGTACCATAGACCATCGTACATGAAAAGATTACAATCATCATACAGCACTCTGTTCTGGTCGTCGAATACAAAGAGAGCATTTAGAAAACAATAGTTGCTATCGCAATTATTAGGTATAAAAAAACCGGTCAAGTGCGAGTCGGACTCGCGCACCGAGGGTTCCGTAAAAACTCGTAAGTAGATACGTGAATAGTTCAAGATAAACTGTATGGCGTATATCGGTTAGTTTAGTAGGAGCAAATAAGTATGTGTTACGATTTTTGCGAATTTCTAAAAAAAAACGATGCAAGTTAAGAAAACCGTTATATTTTTCCTGTAATATTTAGGATGATATTGGGTAATTATTACAGATTTTTCTGTTCAGTAACTTCGAAGATAATAGGGGGAATGGTATTTTTATGAACGTTTTTCGTCCTTAATTGAAAAGTACATAAATAATAAAATAAAATAAAAAAGCCTTTTATTTCTAGTCCAGTTGCATTACATGTCGCTTACACTATATTAGTTATATTTATATTATTAATTGTCATCACAGTGTCACTTTTAAGTATTTTTATTAAATCTAATATTAGTTAATTTATTGTGATAATCAGCAGGATAACATAATATATACATTACATGTTATGGACAAGAACCCCTCGTCAGGTGAAGGCCTCTAGGATGATATTGGGTAATTATTACAGATTTTTCTGTTCAGTAACTTCGAAGATAATAGGGGGAATGGTATTTTTATGAACGTTTTTCGTCCTTAATTGAAAAGTACATAAATAAGAAAAAGAATTAAAATGGTTTTAGAATCTACAAATTAAGCCCGTTTATTTGATACCTCACTTGATACAATAGCACAACTTTAAATTTTAGACCACCCATTTCGGCCCTCTTAAAAAAAGTAAAAAAGGTATAAGATTTTTTTTTATGTCCAGTAGGCTCGGGTTAGCGACTTTTAAAACTATTCCAAATTTCAAATCAATAGCAGCAGTAGTTCCTGAGATATCTGGCTGTGACAGACGGACAGACAGACAGACGGAACCCTAAAAAGAACATAAGCAATTGAAATCAATGACACTACAAACAACTACAAAACATGTATGGAGAATACGATCACTATGATATACACCAGCAACAACCGTTTATATGATTTTATGTAAGTACACATATAAGGAGATATGTATACTGTCGTACCTGTTAGACTGGACAGCTTTCGAGAGCGTTTCCGAGTAAATTACTGAAGTCTGACGGCAACCTCCAATTACCTCATTATCATTCCCATTACCGTTTAATAAAAAAAAATGCAAATTTTAGCTTTTTTCTCCACAAACCCAGCAACAAGCGAGGTCAACGAACAATCAGCAAACAACTATTATAAAAGTTATAATAAAGGTGATGTCAGCATTAAACCGGAATAATAAGTATGAAAAATGGCATCGATTTAGAAATTAAAAAACACGCTAGTAACCAGCGAGAAATATAGCTAGGCTTATTATTTATTAATGGCTTTCCGTGGAAAATCAATGTTTCCAAATACCGAAGGAAAGGACGTAGCCATTTACAAAACAGTAGCAGTTGACAAGTCTAGAACCGTTTCATTGTGCAGTCTAAATCACGAAGGTTTCATTAAAGTCGACCTTAAGAATATATATATAAGAGATGCAGAATTTCGGAGCAAGCATAGTTTATTGTGGTCAGAATAGTTGAAGCAAGGTAAACGCTCATTTCCTCGAAGGCAGACACGTGTTTGATGCGGTGCACGATGGTCAAGCAAGTCACATGTTTTTACAATTACTTATTACATGTTCTAAATACTTGTGTGTGGCTTAGTAACAAAAATATATTTTCATCACACTTGCTCGAAAATGGTGTCATTACACGTAGGTTCTGCGGGCCGTAAATGACCTATTACGCCCTAGGGCGTAATGGTTTTCTTTTTAAATTTGAAACGATGGTTTTGTATTACTCTTATTTGTCGTGTTCAAAGGAAATGCCAATTTACTTTTTTAACTTTTATCACTGAAATATTTATTTAAAGAGAACTGTTACTGCAAATACATATAAACACATATTTCTGTTACATTAATTTAATGTTTAAATAGTGTATTTCAGTATTTTGCAAATATAAAACCAACCGTTTTAGGTCTTTACCGTTATGGTTTCCGAACGTGACTTGATAAGTATTCGCATTGTCTATGGATGTCACTAATGTCACTGTCAGTTTTACAATTTTATTTAGGTTAAGTAAGGTTATTTTAATTAGATTTCCTCACAAGTGTGATGAAAAACATTGTGTGTGCCACGGGCGGTAAAGGAATTACAAACGAGTGTTTGTTACAAGGCCGAGGCGAAGCCGAGGGCTTTAATAACACGAGTTTACTTACCGCCCTTGATACACAATGTACTATTATATCCTAATAATAGTACATTACACAACTAAGGTGGTAATACAAAGAAAGGCCTCGATCGCAAAAGCTTGCAGCCCATGCTGCAAGCGAGGGACGTAAATATGCGATCGAGGGCTTTCTTTATTACCTCTCGTGTTGTGTTGTGTACATCATTTTATGTCTACACTTGACCAGAAAGCGGCTTTTTCTGTACGCGCAGCGTGCGGAAAAAGCCACTTTATGGCCAGGTGTGGCATAAAAATGCATTATGCTCACTCAAACCGCGCCGAGGGTTATAATATAGCATAGTACAACAAACGCAATCGTACTACAAATACACGCATTTATGTTCATAGCGCGGGAGTTACGTTATCTACATAGATCATAAAACAAACAAATTAAAATTGATATAGACAAACGTTTGCAAAAAAAAACAGTTACTATTAACGCTTACACGCTAATTTTCAAAACTATTAAAGACTTTCTAAAAGTCATACGATACTTCATAGAGACTAGGTAGTATGACATTTGAATGGCTCTGTTACTATAAGTGGTTATATGTATAGTATACAGGGTGTTAGGTAATTAATGGATAACCTCTGAACTGGTGATAGGGGGCACTTAGGTCTGTCAAATAAAGCTATTATAGGTTTAGTAAAAGTGTCACCATTTTTGTGATATTTTGACTTATGTAATTTTTCTCAAAATTGATGTATACGTACATGACTGTCATTAAATCTAATAATGTACAAACAACGTAAGTTTCTTAGTACATTACCCGATTTTGTACGAAGAATATTTTTTAATATGTTTACACTTTTCGACCTTATTTCCTTGGAATAAGGTCGAAAAGTGTAAGCATATTTATGACCTCGACTGTACATAGCTAGTTATGTACGAAGACCAAGGGTAAAATGGAACGTCAAACTGTCTACACGAACAGGTTACTACTACCTGCAACAGGTGCTTTAGTTAAGTTTTTTAACTATAAAATACTAGAGTAATTTATTAAGAAATCATAAAAAATGCCAGCATAACACTTTGTGCATCATACGACACGGACTTGGCCGGTGTTTATCTACACAGCTGTGAACTAAGTCGTTGTTTTGATTAAGAATGGGTTTACTGTCGCAATTTAACGAGGGTTTTACGTATGCAAGAGTAAATTAAGTATTTTTCACAAATATGTTATCGAGATTGATGAATTGCTGAAATAGTTAACAAAATGTCATCAGTGCCGCTATTATTGCGACATTGAAAAGATAACAACTGAAGTAGTTTTCTTCTTATGAAGCCTTTCTTTCTTAAATTAATATCCACAACTCGCGGTAAGAAGTATGTCATGCGGTTTTTTCAGTAAATGGTATAGGGATTTGTTTTGACGAGATTAGAAAATATTTTGCCAAGATTAAAAACAATATAAACAGCATAGAACTTATAAGAAGAAACCTTGTAAACAAAATACACAGAAACCGTAATTCCGACATGTTTTAAGACCTCACTAATTCTATATTTTAGGCATATTTATGCAAGCATTTCAAACATTGTAGTTCTAACTGCAAACATTCCGTTCGACTAAAATGTATCTAGAACAACTATTAATACTACATACTTACTGTAAGATTAATGGTAGGTGCATGGTTTACGATTTGACGTATATCATGACAAGTCATGATATCTATACATGACCTAGAACGATATAATTTAAAATCGATATGTTAACCTTGAAACCGTAGGTAAGAATTTAAGGTATCTACTAGTGGAAGTTGTCCATAGAATCAATTCCTATCAATTTGCCTATTTTAAGGTATTTAACACCTTATCCCGATATGTAGGTACTTTTAAAAAAAAGTAGGCGCACTGTAATGTAATCCAGTTTACCTACGAATTTGCTAAGATTTTCGCGACAGGTAGGTACAATGTAAGTATAAAATTTTAGTCGACGTCAAATTGATGGAAATCGACGATGAAGATAGGTACACCTATAAAGAGACGCTATAGCCGAAAGGCTCGCTCGATGCCATATTTTATGAAAGAAACACGCAACGTCAGCCGATGCTACATGACAACGAGCTTGACAGGACAATCAAACAAGTTACCAGTTCTCAAAGACAACTAAGAAAGAACTAGAACGAATATGCAAAGTTATATAATATTTATTTTTAGAACTCACAATTAACATAATAAACAAAAATTATAATCATTTTATAAGAACTAATCGAAGAGGAAATTCCAAGATGAGAGTTCTTTAGATTTTAGATGAATCTTGAGGAAAAGGTCAGCTAAAGGAATTTTGCCGCATATAAATTCGTTTCTGTATATACGAGTAGGTACCTACATAACGTTAAACTGGTTTTATTAAGGTAGAAACTTCTGCTTTTGATTGTATTGATTGTGTTGTGATCTGTTCTGCTATGGATTGTATTGTGAGCTCACAATACAATCCATAACACACAATAGTACATTACTACAGAGGCCGGGAAGTGAGAGGTTGTATAGTAATTTTCTCAAATATGCAATGAAATACGCCTAGTGACTGCAATACGGCCACATCTCAAAAAAAAGTTTTTTTTAAAAACACTCCAAAAAATCAAACTTTATTTTCTAGAAACACTAATAGTAAAGCAGACAAAAAATAAAATTACAGAATGAAAAAATTTCAATTTCCTTTCCAAAAACTGTTTCAGTAGGTATACATTTTTAGCGCGAATATTTAGATGTAATATTTTAAATGTGTATTCTTGTAGTTAAGTTTGCAATTTAAAATTATTAGTAAGAAAAAGAAGGCAATGTTGTATGAAATTCCATTAAATGCCAAGTTTGTGTCAAGCCGCACCGGAAACGAGGTACTTTGCGGCGGAAATTAAGGCACGTAATGTCAACATTTCATTACATGTTTGAGAAAAAAATATTTATTGTTGTAGGTAAGTAAAATGCCAATCTCAAGAAATACCCAGTCATACTTGTTCAGGAAAACGGGCATCTTTTCTGTGGACAATGCAAAAGTTAACGACTTGGGTACGTTTTACTTTTTCTTTTATCATACAGGTTTTAAGAAAAAGACGGTTTGTATAAGTCTATGAGGATCCAGTAAGAAAATTAGGCTTTAAAGCCTAACAATTTTATAATGTCCACAGGAAAGACGTATCACCTTAACTCTTACTAAAAATAATTTGCATAGTAATTAAATGATCACAAATTAGCTGTTACCAAAACCGGCAATTTAATAACTGTGTACCTTACTGTTTGGCATAAAATAAATTTATATTACAACATCACCCCTGTGCTGTGTAGTCAAGTTGAACGAACACAAAGCATCTTAAGAATATGTGTGCTGGAATGATTAATAAACGGCTCGTCTGAAAAAGAATGGGTGATTGACCGACCCATGATGGTACACAACTTTAAAGAAACGATTTGTTTGGACTTGAATTGTTCCAAGATCATTTTTCAATATTATATAATAATTATTCACTGAACATGCGTCTTAAGCTAAACATTTTAACGACGACATTCATGATTCAGCTACACAATAGACTGTTTGTCAATAGCTAAACCCAACTGAATTAAATTAGAACTATGATCATATCTTGATGATGATGAGTGTACACTAAATTATGTCATTCTACAATAAGCCACTTTTATGCCGCGGAAAAATTCAACCGGTAAGTTACTTGGAACAGCAACGAAAAATTAAGGCTGAAAATTAACCGAGAATCCTCAAAATGGTACCAAAATAGTGTTGGTCCTTCCATGACTTCTGAGCGACATATATTTTATCCGTACTAAACTTAAGTTGTATGTTGCGAGATTATATGTTATGTTTTCTAATTTCTGCGGACAGCGGATATCCATCACTATTGAAAGTTTACGTCGATACAAGATACAATGAGTAACATGAGTAGGCAGTTACGATAGACCGTAACCGAAAGATATCAATAACGAAACTTGAGTGGAATGTCTTAACTTACACTGGATTTCTTAATAAATGTCATATACAGTTGCAGTGTCTGCAATTGCTTGTATTGGTAGTTATGATAGCCTAGTCAATTAACTGATGTAACAGTTACTAAATTCACCAGTTAACCAGCATTAAAGTGGTAAACGGTAATTATTGTTATTCGATTATATTAATTAAACTTCTCAAATATTTTAGATGGTTTGTAACGGTAAGACCTACCAAGAGACCAATCCATAAATAACTAAACTTCGTCTATTTAGCGTTTCCTGTGATTTTGAAAAATCAAAATCTGAATATATGGGGGGAAATGATTTGACCACAGAGGAAAATATCATCATAATTCCTTTTTTAATACCAACTTAATACTATTTCAGCGTTTTGACACTTCAGACAAAGTAACTGATTTGATCTGTCAGAAACTTAGTGCATATTAGTACAGGAGTAGCCTTATATGTCGTATTTGCGTGCGAAATAATCTGCATAATTTTGAGGGGAGGTGGGGAGGTTAAATTACTTAGAAATGGAATGTTATACCTACGTTATACCATCTTTTTCTAAGCTTAAAGTAGTTGAACGTTTATTACTTTACTTGTCTTCAGCACATGCGGATATTTTTATGATCGGTGTTCCCTCTTGTGAAGCGATTTTATGAATAACTATTAATCGATTGTGAAATTGTCTTTGTATGATTTTTTGCACATTGTGCAAGGTTTTCGGCACAGGAGAAAGTTACTGAATGGCGACTCCTGTCATATATGGTCTGTCAGGAAAGTACCCAATTCAACTAACGTCATCATTTATATCAAACTGACGTAAATATGTAGTGAGAATTTGACATAAAATTAAAAGCCCATGTTGCAGAAATAAGGCTGCGGCTCCACTGAGGCGGAGACGAGCGGAGCGGAGAGGAGATGTGTAGGGATCGACCAATCAAATTGGTGTTCGGTGTTTCCGTCAATGGAAATTGACGAGATGTGGATTTCAACTTATGTCCGCTCCGCTTGTCTCCGCCCCAGTGGAGCCACAGCCTAAAAGTATTAATGCAATTTAATCTACTTACTTATTGTACTGTAACAAGTCTTCTCGCGATTGTTACATATACAGGGTGATTGGAAATTCGACCTATTCCTTGAAAGGGGTTATTCTAGAGCTTATTTGCAATGATTTAAGTCCAATCAACCGGGGGTCAAAACTCAATGGTTATCAAGTTATTTGACTTTTAACTTATTTTGTTTAAAACCCGCCTTTCGATCTAAAACTGCTAATTGTGAAAAAACTACTTAAATTAGGACCGAAAAAGAGTCATCATCTAATAGCCAATAAATGGTTGATTACGAAAAATCCAAAAAACATGCCAAAACCTTTGAAAATGTTACCAATAAAAGAATTTAATGTCAAAAGTTTTTGGATTTTGTTCAAAATTTTGTAATTCTTTGAGGCATTACTTAAAAAAAAATTACGACACTTCGCGTAAAAATTACTAAAATTAGTTCCTCAGTTCATAAGCTTTCTAAAAAAGTAGAATTGTTGACATTTTTTGCATAACTTTTAGAAATAACATTAATAATAAGAGAGGGGGTAGGGAATATCACCTAGCGTACCGGACCCTTAATCAGTTTGTTTGTGTCACTTTAGTTCATCCGTGGGTTTTGTTTGTCTTCGGTTTTTTATTTTATTTCATCTTCTTAGGATTGGAATCACTAAAAGTTGCCTTCGGTGATATTTCAATAAGTAATTTATCAATCAGTTCCCGGTTGCGTTAAGTTTGCACCTAATTTGTAAGTTACACCAAAGAAACCAGGTGCAAACTTAAGGCAACCGGGAACTTACAGATAAATTACTAACCGAAATATCACGGAAGGTTACTTTTAGTGACTTCTAACCTAAGAAGATGAGATAAAATAAGAAACCGAAGACAAACAAAGCCCACGGAGAAACTAAAGTGACACAAACAAACTGATTAAGGGTCCGGTACGCTAGGCGAAATTCTCTACCACCTCTCTTATTATTAATGTTATTTTAAAAAGTTATGCAAAAAATGCCAATAATTCTACCTTTTTAGAAACCTTATGAACTGAGGAACTAATTTTAGTAATTTTTACGCGAAGTGTCGTAATTTTTTTTTAAGTAATGCCTCAAAGAATTACAAAATTTTGAACAAAATCCAAAAACTTTTGACATTAAATTCTTTTATTGGTAACATTTTCAAAGGTTTTGGCATGTTTTTTGGATTTTTCGTAATCAACCATTTATTGGCTATTAGATGATGGCTCTTTTTCGGTCCTAATTTAAGTAGTTTTTTCACAATTAGCAGTTTTAGATCGAAAGGCGGGTTTTAAAAAAAATAAGTTAAAAGTCAAATAACTTGATAACCATTGAGTTTTGACCCCCGGTTGATTGGACTTAAATCATTGCAAATAAGCTCTAGAATAACCCCTTTCAAGGGATAGGTCGAATTTCCAATCACCCTGTATAACAAAAAGTATGGTTTGCAGAAAACCAATACAAAAGATATAATATTTGTATTATTTGAAACGTTTTAAAATTATTATTATCATGATTAAATTAATAAAACTACTTATACAGATTTTGCTGCCGATCCCTGTCGATCAAATATGTATTTTCATGTTTTGCTTGCTTTGTATTAGAGAATCGGACTTTCCTACTCGTGTGTAAAAATAACGAATAAATTAAATAAAAAAAAAATGTATTGCCTTTTACTGTAAATGCACAGATATATTACACCTAAAATGTTTATCTTGTATCCATAGCAACAATTAAAACTTAGATCAATAAAAATACTCACAGACGTATTTATTAAACAAATTAATTTCACTAACACTTCAATCCAATTGTGACTAAACTTTCAAATGGAGCGATTTAATAATCGAACGATTTTTTAATTCGTGCCGCGTGCGTCCACGGCAACGTCGCTCCGTCGAATGATAACAGCCAACCACAACGGTGTATATCTATTTGGCTTCAGGTACCATGCTCTGGTTTACCGCCTTATGTTCGACATGCCTAATAGCTCTTATCACATTAGCATACAGACTATTATTGCTTGACCTCAGGAATATTGGGAAATCTGTATCACGCCGTCTGATACAGGACCAAACAGTGAGTAACATATTACGTCATACGGTAAGTGCTCCTATTATCTTTACCGTTGCAATTATATTTGAATCAGTCGGTTTTTCTTTTTGATAAGGTATGCAATTCATCGAAAACTAACATTCGTCTGCTCCTACCAACTAAGACTAGGGAGATGCCATTGAGGGAGTTTACTCAATTCTTCATGAAGGGATTCCCCCATCAGTAGGCTTATGATGCTACGCTTTGACGTGTGATAAATAAATGATAAAGCATCCGTCACGTTCTAACAAATAGCGTGTGAGAGTGACGGATGGTTTATCACTTATTTATCGCGTGACAAAGCATAGCCTACAGAAGTGCATTTTGGAAAAAATACTAACAATCTTTCTAATAAAAAATAATTTTTTCTAATCGGTTTAAAAATTATAGAATTTTGAGTTAAGAAACATAAAAAATAGATAAAAATACACCCGACTAGAGAACCTCGCCCTTTTTATGAAATCGATTAAAAGCAATTTTAACAAATTATAATATTCAATTGTAATGATGCAACGCAAGCCCTTAATTAACTCAAATAAGATTTATTTTTTTAATTGAATCATGACTTTGAATTAATTTTCCTTTACATCATACTTTTTAAAACAGGCAGGGTAAAATCATAAAATAAAATTAATCCTAGTCATACTAAGTGGAACAGGACATTAGAGTACGCCAATGATATCATTATGACAAGATGACTTTGCAAATTTGTTCCCTCTTGAAGAAATGTGAATATGACGTCATTGCTACTTCCGAAGTAGCAATGACGTCATATTCACATTTCTTCAACAATAGTGCCAACAAGGCAATAATAATAGTGCAACAAGGGCACTATTGTTGAATGATACAGCAGTTTTCAAGATTTCATAAGTTGTGAAATAGGAAACTGACTGGTAAATTGACTAGCTAAATGTAATAATTAAAATTGTTGTAAAAGGGTACTTGGCTGGTTGGCGGTATAGTGACAAGGCATCTTCCACTTCATGATTAATTGGCTCAAATTGTATATGGACGAATACCATGATTAATGCGAATAGAGCGCAAAGAAAATAAATAAGGGTAAGTCTATCTTCACGTGTTCAACATTTTATCAGATCATTATCAAGGACTGTTACGACCGCTGTACGACGAATGTCTAATTTATTATTGACTTCACTATCAATCTTTGCACAACTACCAACCGTCTCATTCATCAAACGCAGTGGATCGGAATGCAGTTACGGTGAAATTTAACTAGGAACGTCGTTATTATTCCGCAACTAAAACCCCGGACATGGACCTTATAAATAACACGTGTAGGTACGCTAATGCCATATAGATTTAAATAGCATGCATAATTTTGATTGAAATACCGTAAATGTCACTTTGGCCTCGCATTAATTCTCACTACCCGAATTGGTCAACCCTAATCGGAGTAGCAAATTATCAACTCGCCAGATCACGCCCGAGCCACGCTTGAGTTGTTAAGTTATTTAATAGGTACCCATTTTTGGACTTTATTCCTATCTGCCACTAGTGTCAGTCCAAATACGAATTTGGTAGTAATATCAACTATCAAGTGCCATTGCCACCCTAAATCATAAAAATCCTGGTTGCCCTCGTTGGCAGGAAGTTCATTTGATTTTGTGGGATATAGCTTGAAACCTGTTCACGCTTTAAGGACCACGGAACTGCTCTCTTGGTTAGCGCCAAATGGACACTTGGCCAGCATTTTCGTATGTGGGCAAAGAAAGTTATAGTATACTGGACTACTGGTACATAATAATATAATAGGCACAAGAGATATTGGTACTTGCTCTTAAAAAAAAAGCAGATTTTTAACTCTCGAGGACGAACTTACAGATAAATATTAGTAGAATATAAATATTTACCGAATTAAAATGGATTCGACAAAGTGTGTTTGATAAACAATTGCATGTAACAAATGAGTTAGGCATGTTATGACAACATTTCACGGCAGTGAGTGTCGCAAAAATTAAATCATTTCGCCGCACGCGTCCTTTGTTTGAATAGAACCGATTCGTCATGCTACGGCCACATTATCGGGATTCGACGAATATTCATCTTAACGTCTCGTTCTCTTTATATGTTACCAACACGAATCTTCGCCGAATCTCCGATAATGTAGACGTAGTGTCAGGAGACGTCACGTCGCGACGTCACCGTCGCATGCACTGCAACGGGGCGCATTGTTGAGTCACCGCTTTACTAAACTTGGCCGACCGTCGCCTCGATAACACATTTTTTCTCTACCTTTACAATGAACTTAAAAAGAAATACAAAATATGTATGCAGTCTTCAATTCCTAATGGTTCATGGTCTTCCTTTCTAACCTTTATTTGACACAATATAATGAAAATGATACAAAAGTGAGGTAGGTAGGTACATATTATGTTAAAATGTACCTTCTTTTTTGTGTCCAAGGAACATAATACTCAAGAGAAGAACGCAAACTCCATATAAAAAAATAGTAACTTCCGGTTCTTGCGTTTATACTACTAGCGACATTGTGGTACCACACACAAACTAATTGATGGCGGGGTTTTTAAATGCCACATTGAAATTTATTTTATATAAGAAACTATGTTTATTTTTATTTAATACCAAATATCGACCGATATTCGGTATTAAATAAAAATAAACATAGTTTCTCATCCTCCATAAATTTCCATACTCGTCTCATTTCACTTTGTATACTTTTGATGAAAGGTGAAGTTGATGATTGATATGATGAAGTTTAGTATTTTGAACTCTAGTGTGTGCTGGGAAATTCAGTTTATAAAAAACAACGATAAAGTATCTTGAACATATTTATTCATTTTGTAAAATATTTAGTTGTCTTTGTAATGCGTTTCCACTCGCCTCCTCGGAAAAATGGATGCTAACATGGCGATCACAACACAACCTTGAACACAACACATAAACCAAGTATAACCGCTCGTCAGACTTGCACAGTCGTTATCCTCGTTTTTCACGGTGGAATAGATGCCTGAGGGCAAATATTTTTGTAAAGAACACAAGAATTTGTTCTTGAGTCATGAATTTTCTGTCTATTCAAATATGTCACATGGTCCTGTACCACAGCCAAGTCAAAGTGTAGGGTAGATATTTTCGACGACACCATTTTCTTAAGTATTAAACATAGCCGATTTTGTCACACAATTACATTTTTAAACGTTTATCACACCAAAATATTTTAGACAAGATATTATTAGACTTTGATTCGACGTGACGCCATCTTCAATTGGCAGTGTTGCCAGGTCTAGATTGGAAAAATCAGATTAAAGATGTCCTAAACAGCAAAAGATTTGAATGATTACATGAATCTTAAAAGGCGAAGGTTATTTTTTCCTTTAGAAGTTTGACGTTTAGCTCTCACAATGTCTACATCCTAATATGATCGTTCTCTAAAATGTTAATGTAACTAAAACTTCAAAACACTAAAGAAGTTATAATTACATAAATTAGGTAAAAAGATCCAATATGGTAACACTAATACAGACTTAGTGTTGCTAAAGTAAAATATTGTACAAGTTTTATTTTCACATTTAGCAATAGTCAAATATCGCACGACGCACACGTACAAAAGTACAAGTTGCCAATATTTGTTCTAGAGTTGAGAGACCCTGTTTGTGTCCGTCAACATAGCGTACACCGTAAAGATATTCAGAATCTGATGCAGCCAATAAATAGTACCCAACGAAATACCTAGGTCAAAAAAATAGTACCCTTAAACTTTTCGAAATAAAAGGCCTGTTCACGGTGTACGCTACCGGGCGTCAAGCTGGCGTACACCGTTTATATCTCTGGAACGGGTTTGTTTTTTGAGACGCTTTATGTCTCAAAAAATAGTACCCAAATAGTACCCTAGGGCCCTACAATTTCATTTCTCTAGCTATCGTAGAAGCCGAGATATAGTGAGCTCTTTCTATAAGAAATTTCCGGATACGCCAGCTTGACGGTGTGAAATTTTGTACACCGTTAAGTCATGGAATATCTCGGCTTCTACGATAGCTAGAGAAATGAAATTGTAGGGCCCTAGGGTACTATTTGGGTACTATTTTTTAAGATATAAAGCGTTTCCAAAAACAAAGCCGTTCCTGAGATACAAACGGTGTACGCCAGCTTGACGCTCGGTAGCGTACACCGTGAACAGGCGCCTTTTATTTCGAAAAGTTTAAGGGTACTATTTTTTTCACCTAGGTATTTTGTCGGTACTATTTGGGTACTATTTATTGGCTGCATCAGATTCTGAATATCTTTACGGTGTACGCTATCTTGACGGACACTCTTTTTTTCTTGAAAAATGTGCGTATAATATGTATGTTTCCTATCATAACTATAATAAGATATACCTATTTATTGAAATAAGCATGGTTGCAATCAAGGATTTTAAACATCCATGGTTGCAATCAGTTTTGATTATTTAGTCATTTAATGTATAACACATTTGATGCCTTTTGTGACCTAATAACATAGCCTGAAATTTTTTGCCCCTTCCAATAATAGTATTTTTTTTAATATCTAGGTATGTTAAATTAAAATATATCATGCTTTTATTTCTAGCACATCGAGATTTATTAACGATTTATTAATTATGTACTAAATGGATTTATTAAACCGAAAAAAATACAAATTAAATTAAAAACTAAATAGGTACTAAACTACAACCCTAAAGTAGAAACAATATACACCTAAAATAAAAGCCTAAAGTAAAAATTAGAATATACCTACCTAAAACTATAGGTAATAAATATATCTAAAACATTCGGCCCCTTTAGCATGGCATATATGTACTTAGATATTAAGAAAAAGCTAAACTTCGCAGGCCTGTGTTGGAGCATTCCATGTAAATATTTCGTAAGGGACACCACCGTTTTAATACTTCCGAGAAATAAATTCAGGAAGCTAATTATCAGCATTGTAATATCATGACTCGGCTTTAAGATTGGTAATGTTTCTTAGCAGCTAATACGTTTTATTAGGGTAGCTGCCATAGCGTTTCGTAAGGGACAAAAAGTTGATGTTTTCATGGAATGCTCCTGTAATATGTTCTACTATCCTCATCATGGCACAGTCAGCGTCATGAAAATTTACGGACATTATAGTACTTTGTAGCTTTTACGTCATTGATGCCTAAGTTACCATATATGCAAATATTGATGATTACATGCCAATGGACAACGGACAAACCATATTATAGCGATATGCTTCCGTCATGCTTCCGTTTGAAGAATGTAAAGGTAAGTCGGGATATACCGATAGATATCATAATAACAGTGTCGAAGAGTCAATCAGGCATCCTCTTCGGGATCAGTAAAATAACTGCACTGTACGTAGTGTACGTCTCTACTATTCGTTGTAAAAATTGTGTTTTTTTTTATAAGCTGACAAACTCGCAACCCTATTGGGCGTGGCGATTGTCGGACCGGGTGGACGGCCATGGCGTTCCCTGGGGTCGAACCAGGTCGCTAGCCGGACCACCTCGAGTGGAAAAAGTAGAAATTGAGATAGGATAGAGGAATATATGCAAATCCCCACCTTCTTAGTCTTAATTTCAAGTTTTTAGTATACAACAATTTGTTTTAAATCTTTACAAACGTTTTACATATTTGATAATCGTTTAAAGTTTATCATTATTTTATTACACACAATTCCGCGAGATCATTGCTCTACAAATTGGTGTCAAGGGCATGTTGATAGGAATTGATAGAACATTTTTATCAAATGATGATGCTCCTTTTCATTGCCGTGTCTGTGAATAAAAACCGGTCAAGTGCGAGTCGGACTCGCGCACCGAGGGTTCCGTAAAACTCGTAAACACGTATCAGTTCAAGAAAAACTGTATGGCGGTTAGTTTAGTAGGAGCAAATAAGTATGTTTTACGACTTTTGCAAATTTCTAAATAACGGTGCAAGTTAGGAAAATCTTTGTATTTTTCTGTTATATTTAGGATGATAATAATAATTGGTAATTATTACTGATTTTTCTGTTCAGTAACTTCGAAGATAATAGGGGGGATTGGTATTTTTTTGAACGTTTTTGTCCCTTATCAAAAAGTACATGATCAAGAAAAAAATAAAAATAGTTTTGGAATCTTCAAATTAAGCCCTTTCTTTTGACACCCCACTTAATATAGTAGCACAACTTAAAATTCTCGACCTCCCATTTCGGCACCCTTTAAAAAAAAGGAGAAAAGGTATATGATTTTTTTTTACATCTAGTATCTAGCATCTAGTAGGCTTGGGTTAGCGACTTTTAAAACTATTCCAAATTCTAAATCGATAGCAGCAGTAGTTCCTCAGATATCTGACTGTGACAGACGGACGGACAGACGGACAGACAGACAGAGTCGCACCATAAGGGTTCCTTTTTTTACCGTTTTGGTACGGAACCCTAAAAACAGGGTCAGAAAACTCGAGATAACGTACAGTACACATGCGTTCAACATAACAATATGTATCTCAGAGCATAGAATACTAGAGAGAGGACAAGCCGCCGGCGACCGTGTCGCAGCTGTAAGCTCATTGTGCATACTCTGCCGCCAGTACACCGTCCGTTGTTAGCGAGTGTGCCCGCGTGCTGATCACAGTGAAAATTTTGTTTTCTGCCAAAATGCCGAGTTGTGCAATAATTACTTGCAAACATCGCAGTGATTTAATTAATTTCCACACCAATGGGATCACTTTTCACAGGTAAATACTATTTATTTCTAATAAAACCATGAATTTAACTAATAATCTGACTTGTATCCATATAAGCTTATACATGTTTGTCATTTAATATATTGTATTACATTGCTGCTGTACAAGTTACATTATTGCGAAGCACAGTGTTTACGCCGCAATGAACGGGGTACACAACGATACATTCAACGACAAAGTTTCTCATAGTGCAGCAGCGATGTCCGCCATATTGTGCGCTGCGGATAGTGCTGCGCGGCACCTATACCACGTATCGATAAAACCAGCCCAGGATTAGTGGATGCTAAAAATAATTTAAAAATGAAAGGATGGATACTGTCTTTAATATAATATTAGGTATGAAGTATAAATGTTGTGTAATTGTTTAGCTAATGATTTGTACGTATGCAATGCGTTGATAAATAAACTCTATGATTGAATTTCGACATTTTAAAATATTTTTTTGTGCAAAATAAGCAATTCCTTTTCTTTAGCTACATACTTTTTTTATAATACTAGTAATAACTTTAGCTATTTTAACTGGCGATTAAACGTATAGAAAATACAATTGTGGAGTTATTATATTTTTTTAATATTTTATGTGGTAAAAATCAAATATTATATACCTAAGTTTACAAAGGGTTTGAATTGTATGGCATACTAGATTTTGCCCCCCGCGTTGCCCGCGTAGAAATCGTATTTCGCATATCCCTCAGGAACCGTATTTTTTCCGGAATAAAAAGTATCCTATGTGTTCCCATTTAAAACTTGAACATCAGATCGATAAGGTTAAGTTGGTTAGTCAATAGTCTACTCGGTCCACGATATCGAGTTAGTATAGCGTTCTCCCTGTATAGTGTCAAATTAACCGCTTGCCTTTACCTGCACAGTAAAAATGCAAAATGAGATAAGAGAGTAGTAAATAATAAAGGCAATAAATGCATTATTTGGGTTCGACCAGGTGTAAAATATAACATGCAACAATAATGTCCATTGTTGTTGGTGCACGTGTAATTACAAAAAAAAACTGTACAAGGACTTTAGTTAGTGTCCTTATCATATTTTGAGTTCTTTGTATTACCGACTACAACAAAGCCTATTTTACTGACTTAACAAATTACTAGCGTACCAGAGACAGATGTTGACTGAACTTTTAACGCTATGTAAATCCATCCTTTGTGCGTTCGTTACCCTTATCGCTGACCATATATATACATAGCATGCTATCTCAGATTTCTAGTACTCACTCGACGTGTATCGAGTGTAATTTAAACTAATAATAGAGTTTTTATAGATTTCCAAGTGATCCCGAAATTAAAGAAAAATGGATAGCAGCAACATGCAGAGGACCTGTTTGGTGGCCATTAAAAAGAAGCACAATATGCTCTATACACTTCACAGAAAATCAATTAAATGAAAAATGAAAATTTCATACAAATATTAATTCAATCCGCGTCGCGTCGCGTCGCGCCCTGCAGGTGGAAAACCACCTTTAGTCAATGAAATATTAATAAAAAAATATCCCAAATATGCATTACTGAAAACGTAGTATATAGTCTGTTCTTTTAGGCATTAAAGAAAAGGTAAAGAAACCACGTGACTCGGATGATTCAGCCAATAAAGGTTACTTTATGTATCTGCGGCACAATGCCACTGATTGAAGGATCCGAGTTACGTGGTTTCTTTGTTTTTTTTTAATTGCCTAATAGAACACACTAGTTATTTTATTGTTATTAGTGGAAGTGTAAATCAGAATTGAGAAGAAATTATTTAAGGCATTTGTCAACAAAATATGAATCATAATAATTAGTAAGTAAACATTTGAAAACCCAAGGTGATAAATTTTACGAATTATTAGTCATTAACTAAATTAAATATTACGAATTATTAGACATCTACTTAATAAATCAAATGTCTTTAACATTTTGATTGCCATAAATAATTATTATAAGCAATTATTAACAATGATTCCGAATATTTCAATAGGTACATTAAAATATCGACAGATACTCTTTTTTCGACAATTGTTCAATATCGATATCACGGTATCGCTGGCCTAGTACCCGCAATTATCGTTGTGTGCGTGCGTACTGACACGACTCGCTGCTCATCCGCATGTACACAGACATGGAAATGATGCGCGTGTGTTCTGCAATAGGAGCGCCGATATACAAGTGTGTGTGATTTAGGTGTGTGCGTGCTTTGTCTTTACAATTACTGGTTCTTTGTGTTGGTTAAAGAACTTGCGACAGGCGGATTCAATACTAAATCGACCGCATGTCCGATCTCCTTATATTCTTACATCTGTGATATGTATAAATACTTCATACCCAAAAGAATAATAGTAACATTGCTCAATTATTAACGTTTTTATCACTTACTTACGTTCAGTTACGTTTGTATTTCTACAATCGCTAAAAAGCTTTTAAATATAGGTTAACTGACGTGTAAGCCACAAGACTAACAATACGATATGTTATTCCCACACAATTCTGTTCTAATTCTGATCTTACGCTACACGCACCAGATTGTATTTTGAGAAGTCTTCTTACAAATGCCGGTGCAAGAAATCACCAATTTACCATTAGGACTTCATCATCATCATCATTTCAGCCATAGGACGTCCACTGCTGGACATAGGCCTCTGTCATAGATTTCCAATTAGTTCGGTTGGAAGCAACCAACATCCTGGATTAGGTTAGGACTTGTTGTGGCTTAATTTGACAAGATCCTCATCGTCACTTATTCAAAGATGTCATAGCAAAAGTTTCACTAGGGCACTGTTTGGTTACTATGCCTATTGCTCATTCGTGATTGCGATTTGAGAGTTTCGGTTTTCCTACGGGAAACGTCTCGACATTGCCTACAATACAAGTTACAGTAATTTAACTCTGGTGCAGTAAAACAAAATCTATGCAAACTTTTGAATCAAATCAAGGAATCTCGCAGGGTTTCGAGAAATAGGCAGCCGCTCGTGTTAGTCGCGCCGAGACGAACTTCGAGAAATACGGATGATACTGCGGATTTTTACTGTGCCACGTGTGTGCCACTACTGACCAAATTGGTATTTACATTTTAACTCCAGTGTAAACGGTTATACGCGGAATAACATATAAATCGAATGCAGCCTGTAAAATTTTTTACAACAATAGTTAGTCTAATATCCGGCTCGAAGGACAAAACTGAACAAAACAATAGTGTTGAGAATTTTATTACTTACCATTAGTCTTAGTTAGCCGTTGCCATTGCCCAGTGTTGTTTCCCGCGTATTGTGTTGATTTTCGCCAATCATGGCTACCTGCAAAAGAAATAATTTTAAAAATGTATCTTTCTGTTATCCGGCCGCAACGCGTCACCTTGCCGGGCGCTGCTCTAAACAAAGATGCCACTTTCTGGCTCCGTCGAACAGAATGATAGTTTACAAACCTGGGCCAGTAAATAAGAAAGCCTCAGATCACATCGGCTTCGCCTCGGTCGACAATTACATGTGATCTGAGACATTTCTTACTTTACTGGCCTCGGTATGTAATGTACTATTGGGACACAGGAGGTTCATGGTTCGAAATGTCCGACTAGTTTATTGGTCAAAAGGAGTGCCCTAAAAGCTTGAATGTTAACTAGAAATTACGCAAGTTGAGCTCCGTAAGTAGGAGGTACCTATGTGGTGGTTTCGTAAACGACAATTTAAACATCCAGTTTCATGATAAAATATTGATATTTGACACCCAAAAATACCTATATCTCTATACATGTTTATGGACAATGTTGCAGTCTATTCACAAACATAGTGTTAAAGAATCAAAAGCTACAACCTTTTTCTGCACCCTTACTCTTTCGCCACTTTGTTTCAAATAATAAAAGATAATTAATTTGATCCTTACTGGACACCTTCAAGTTTATACTGTCCCCTCGTACCTAACTAGTATAGTCACAAATAACTTGATACCCATGTACTGGCACTGACCAATGCCAAACAGGAAGCTATTTGCCAAGATCAGCCAGTTATCCCATTAGTCTATAGATTACTTAGAGTTCGGTAGCAATTGGACAATTGTACCGCCATTGGCCACCCTTCACTATTCGACAAATCGACACCAATCGGTGCATGCGACACTACCGTGCAGCAAATGGGGGTATTACGAAACTGCGACTTGCTAAGTGATCCCGATCCTATAAGCTATAAAGGTTTTGCTTTTCTTCTTGAGCTTTTGAAGTGTCATGCTTCCCAGCAAAACTACCTTGGCTTTAATGAATTTAATCATATGGGAAAATGTCTATATAATTCTAGTACCAATAAAAAAAAATTATGCCAATAGTTTCGCCGTAAATTTGACTGCTAGGTGGTCCTGATGGGAAGCATCCCCCCAGCATAACCACCATGATATTTCGATAACTACTCAAATATACGCATACGTATGGTATGAAAAAAATCTATGGAAATTCTATATTAATATAGCACCCTCAGTTTCTAATTACATTTTGAATATAGGAAGTTACGACACCATCTTTTTTTTAGCTTCCCAGCAGAACCACCTTGCAATTAAATTTACGGCGAAACTATTGACATAGATTTTTTTATTGGGACTAGAATTATATAGATTTTATAAAGATTTTTTTCTATATGTTTAAATTCATCAAAGCCAAGATGGTTCTGCTGGGGAGCATGACACCTTTTGAACTCTAAACCCGTCAAGAGAGATTTACGTTTGTAAAACTGGAAGTTTTGTTGTATTCATATGTTTTTAATAAATCTAAAAGCTGAATTAAAATAAATAAATATCTATCCAGAATGTAATTTAATACGGTCTAATTACATAATTAAGCATGCGATCGAAGTTTGTAAGATTTCTTGTACCTATTCAATTGGTTTAAACTTTTAAACAGTAAGAAATACCTACTGTGCCTGGTCACCTAAAAAATAAAACAACGACCACACAATTACGTAAATATATTACTTGGTAATGCGCTTCATTCTAAAACACAGTACATATAACCTACATAGGAAACAATGAACAGGTCAATCGCCATAGTTGACATTCAGTTTATTGCAACTGATTTATAATGAGAAAAATTCTAATAGGAATCGGTAATTAGCAGCTATCATGTAGCTGGTGAATCTTGACGCATTATGTCAGTTTCTGAGAGGTTTATCGTTTGAGCATTTAGAGTAATATATATTTGTAGGTGATTGATTGATCGTCGTATTTCCAAGAAACGCAGACACCCACAAAGGCATCCGATTGTTCTAATAAGAACATTTTTCTTATTGGATGTTGCAAGAAACACAGTGTCTTCAAGCAGCAGCAACACGATGTCCACGATGTCCTTGTCCGCGAGAAGAGGCGCAGCGCAGAGCGGAGACACGACGTTACACCTCGACGGCCGGAGCAGAAAAGGCTGAGCCGGGCCCGTGCGCGCTATTTTATTTCGGCGATCACGCGGCGACTCGCGCATGCGTAATGCGGCGCGAACATAGCCGCGTTCCACCAACGCCGGCGCACTTCGGAGTTCACGTCCCCCGCGCGTCTCACCCCGGAATCTATTCTCGCGTACCTATTAACTAATTGTGCCCTATTATTTTTATATATTAATCATGCTTTTTTGTAAATAAATTATGTTTTTACCTTCTGATCTGGAGTTTACTTAACTACAACTACCTCTACCAACCAACCCTAAAGTGGTGACCCCGACAAAAGAAGAACCATCAAGAAGCAGTCACCATGCCAGACCAGCAGCAAGCTCCAGCACATCCCGGCAACACCCAACCGCAGCAACAGCAACCGGCAGCTGCGTCCCAAGAAGTCTCCGGCATATCACTGTCGCTACGTGTACCACCGTTTTGGCGGGACCAGCCGTTACTCTGGTTCTGCAGCTTCGAAGCCGCGACTGCAGAACTCAAACGAAGCCAGGCCCAGCTCGCCCAAATGGTGATCGCCCAGCTCGACAAGCAAGATATTCAAAACATCTCGGACCTTATCTACTCGCCGCCGCAGAATGACTACTACAAGGCAATCAAGGACCGTCTAATCTCCCTATACGAAGAATCCAGCAGCGCCCAGGCGAAGAAACTACTGTCGCAAGTCGAGTTAGGCGACCAGAAGCCGAGCCAACTCCTCCGGCGAATGCAGAATCTCAACCGAGAGAAGTTCCCCGAAAGCACAATACAGATGATGTGGCTCGATCATCTGCCTCCCCATATCCGCTCCGTGCTCACCGTCAGCGAAGCATTCAAAATCAAGACCACGCTTGATGACCTAGCCCTGCTCGCCGACAAAATGATGGAGGTATCAAACCCAACACCTCACATCGCCGCCGTCGCGACGCTGCCCACCGTTCCGGCATATCCACCGCAACCGCAGCCGCAGCCCATTCCACCACAACCCGCATTCGACAGTCAACATTTAATTAACGAAATCCGAAGATTATCGCTGGAAGTCGCCGAGCTACGCACGCAACCCCGTTTTCAACGCAATAGTCGTCCGTTCAACCGCTTCCGGTCACCGTCACGCTCAAGAAATTCGTCGCAAAATAGACCAAGCCGCAAGAGCTCGCCCATGCCATACTGCTATTATCATCGGCGGTTCGGCATGGACGCAAAGAAATGCGAGCAACCCTGCAGCTTCAAACCCATCACATCACCGCCGTCGGAAAACTAACGTCAACGCTGGCAGCGGCGGATACCGGCGTTAACGAACCATCCCACCGCCTATTTGTCACGGACCGATCATCAAAACTCACCTTCTTGGTAGATACGGGTGCAAATATTTCCGTTCTACCGAGAGGAAAAGGCGTTCCTGAGCAACCACTGCCATTCCAACTATACGCCGCTAACAACACCATCATACCTACGTACGGCGAGAAGACGCTCGACCTTGACCTCAATCTTCGACGCACGTTCAAGTGGAAATTCATTATCGCCGCAGTTTCCAAACCGATCCTGGGAGCCGATTTCTTGAAGCATCACAACATCACCGTTGACCTCAAAAATAGAAGATTAATCGATGGGAAGACGCAACTCATCTCAAATGCACAACTCTGTGCTACGGACATACCTACCGTTCGTAGCATAGACGTGCATCAAGCATACCACGGAATATTGGCAGATTTTCCCGGCATCACCCGACTAACCTCAATGAAGCTCAACCCCAAGCATCCCGTCGAACATTTCATCGAGACAACAGGCCCTCCCCTCCACTGCAGGCCACGCCCCATAGCACCACATCGCTATGAACAAGTTCGAAAGGAGTTTCAAAATATGATCGACCAAGGCCTATGTCGACCCAGCAAGAGCCCGTGGTCGTCGCCGTTGCACGTCGTACCTAAAAAGTCAGGAGAGTTACGAGTGTGCGGCGACTACCGAAGACTCAACGCCATCACCGTACCAGACCGATACCCGATACCCCGCATCCGAGACTTCACTTACCAACTCGCCGGCAAGAAGATTTTCTCCACTCTCGACTTAAATCGCGCTTACCAACAAATCCCAGTCGCCGAACGAGACGTGGAGAAGACAGCAATCATCACGCCATTCGGGTTGTTCGAATTTCCTCGGATGGTCCCGGGACTGAAGACCAGCGGAAATACCTTTCAGCGCTTCATCCACGAGGTACTGAGAGAGCTCGACTTCGTATTTCCATTCGTCGACGACCTACTGGTAGCCTCAACAAACGAAGACGAACACCGAACACATTTGCGCACAATATTGCAACGCCTTGATGACTACGGCATCACCATCAACCCCGCCAAATGTGTTTTCGGCCAGTCAGCTGTCAAATTCCTCGGCTACCAAGTATCAGCCAGCGGTATCCAGCCACCTGAAGAAAAAGTTCAAGCAATCGTCGATTACCCACAACCACAAACTATCGAGGAGCTACGACGTTTCCTCGGAATGCTTAACTTTTACCGGGAACACATCAAAGACGCCGCCACCATACAAGCGCCGCTGAATACCTACCTGCACAATGTCAAGAAGCGCGACAGAACAAAAATCAACTGGACAGCTGAAGCAACGCAAGCATTCGAGGCGTGTAAAGACAGCATAAAAAACGCCGCTTTACTCGCACATCCCTCACACGACGCGGCACTTGCGATCTTCAGTGACGCCAGCGACAAGACAGCAGGAGCCGTACTCAGCCAATTCGTCAACAACTCGTGGCAACCACTCGGATACTATTCCAAGAAATTCACCGACGCGCAGACTCGCTACAGTACCTACGACCGCGAGTTAACCGCCATCTATATGGCAACGAAGTACTTCCGCAAGATGTTTGAAGGACGAGAAGTAATAATATACACGGACCAAAAACCTCTCACGTTTGCGTTTACGAAGACAAGTACCATCAATGAATCTCCGCGACGAACCCGACAACTGCTACATATCAGCGAGTTTACAACAGACATTCGTCACATCAAAGGATCGGAAAACGCAGCCGCCGACGCATTATCTCGCATTGAATCAATCGCATGCCCATCGCCGATTGATTACAAGCGACTTGCCGAAGCACAAGAACGAGACAGCAATATTACCCGATCACTCGCACAGCAAAACAACCTAAGTATGAAGAAAATAACTTTACCTGGAACCAACACCGAACTTCTGTGCGAAACTTCAACTTCACAATTACGCCCATACCTACCCGAAGATTACCGTCGCACCGCATTCAACGCAGTACACAACGTAAGCCATCCTGGTATCAACACAACTCGAAAACTCGTCGCGCAGCGTTACTTCTGGCCCGCGATGAACGCGGATATCGGCAAGTGGGCGAAAACATGCCTACAATGTCAGCGTGCGAAGATACTACGGCACACGTCAAGCCCCTTATCTTCGTTCCCGCCAAGCAACCGATTCGAAAATGTCCATTGCGATTTGGTCGGACCGCTCCCCACTACCGCCGACGGACATCGATACCTACTAACAATCATCGATCGCGCAACAAGATGGCCCGAGGCGCACCCACTACGAGAAATCACCGCCGAAGACGTCGCGAAAGGCGTTTACGACGTTTGGATTTCCCGCTTCGGTTGCCCTGCTTCCATTTCTACGGACCAAGGAAGACAATTCGAAAGCCGAGTATTTGCATCCCTTTCGCACTTACTCGGCGTCGAACGAATCCGAACAACTCCGTACCATCCACAATCTAATGGTGCAATCGAGCGCTGGCACCGAACACTCAAGGCCGCGCTAAAAGCGAAACTTCAAACCACACGAAGCTGGATCGACCAATTACCGACAATTATGCTCGGTGTTCGCACCGCGCTCCGGAGCGACACCGGCGTAAGCGCCGCTCAGCTGACTTATGGCTGTAACGTCAGATTACCCGGCGATTTCTTCACACCGACACCCGCCGACGTCACCATGGACTCCAACTTCGTGGATCAGCTGAGAACAACAATCGAAGACCTGAAACCTGTACCTCAACAACCACATAGCAACAAAAAGGTCATATTCGTACACAACGACCTACACACCTGCGATCAAGTTTTTGTTCGAGTGGACGCTGTAAAGAAACCGCTACAAGCACCATACGACGGACCCTACAAAGTGCTGAAAAGAGACGGCAAGATATTCACGCTGCAACTACCCAATCGTCAGCTGAATATCTCGATCGACCGACTAAAACCCGCCTACGTAATCACCGACGACGAGCAAGCTACCTACAACAACAAAATACCTACAAGTGCATCGCCGAGTACAACTACAAACATACCTACCGCTACGACTCAAACATCAACTCCGACCTACGCATCAATAACATCAAGTTCCTGCAACAATAAAACATCAAGTTCCTGCAACAACAAAACATCAAGTTCCTGCAACAATGAAACATCAAGACCGAAACCCGAGAAAAATAACCAGCTGAAACAAACAGAAAGCCGACAGAACGACCAACAACAAAATACGACCCTGAAACAACAAACACCTACAAATTCAACGAAGACAACATCCCGCGGCCGCGCCGTTCGCCTGCCGGTACGCTACACTTGAGGGGGAACCCTGTAGGTGATTGATTGATCGTCGTATTTCCAAGAAACGCAGACACCCACAAAGGCATCCGATTGTTCTAATAAGAACATTTTTCTTATTGGATGTTGCAAGAAACACAGTGTCTTCAAGCAGCAGCAACACGATGTCCACGATGTCCTTGTCCGCGAGAAGAGGCGCAGCGCAGAGCGGAGACACGACGTTACACCTCGACGGCCGGAGCAGAAAAGGCTGAGCCGGGCCCGTGCGCGCTATTTTATTTCGGCGATCACGCGGCGACTCGCGCATGCGTAATGCGGCGCGAACATAGCCGCGTTCCACCAACGCCGGCGCACTTCGGAGTTCACGTCCCCCGCGCGTCTCACCCCGGAATCTATTCTCGCGTACCTATTAACTAATTGTGCCCTATTATTTTTATATATTAATCATGCTTTTTTGTAAATAAATTATGTTTTTACCTTCTGATCTGGAGTTTACTTAACTACAACTACCTCAACCAACCAACCCTAAATATTAAATGTAAACCATGCCAACGCATAGAATATATTGTAGAATGTACACTGAGAGAAATCGGCTTAGCAATTTGAACAAGTTCGACTTGTTAAGTGGTTATCTGTTTGAAATAAAATTATTTTGGTCAACGGAAACAAACGCAATATTGAATATACAAGTCGATTTAGTACAAAGAACAAGATTAAACTTGTTGACCGGTATTTAGTTGAAACAATCAAACATTTGTTTGAAACAACATGCTTCATATTGCTTTGACAAAATCGAATTGTTCAATCAATAAAAACATAAACTTGTAGTATTAATAAGATGGTATCACGTTAAACGAACAAGACTGTTTGTTTATTTCAACATTATATGTAGTTGAAACTACATTAAGTTAAATGTTAAATGATATCTTGTTCAAGTAACGTTACAGGCAGTTGAAACAACATGACGTCATTTCAAATTGACATTCTCTCAATTGTAAGATCAACATAATACATAACTTGTTAAGGAAACTACATTAATTACAAACTTGTTGCATGAACGTGATGGTATCTCTTTAAACCAACAAGGACTGTTTGATTATTTTAACATTATATGTTGTTATAACTACTTTGCGATAAAACAACTTTACAGGCGGTTGAAATAACATGACGTCATTTCAAATTGACATTTCCTTGATTGTAAAATCAAAATTATAGTAGGTAGGTACTAGGGCTTGCAATTCGAATATTCGAATATTCTAATTCTTCGAATATTCGGCCAATTTTGCTATTCGAATAATACCTGGCAAGGTATTCGAATATTCGAATAATTTTACTACCTATTTTAATTAAATGGAATTTAAATTAAAATGCTAACAAAGGACATTATAAAGAAGGATAAAGTAATCAATTAATTTTTTTCAAACTAAATATACCTAAAATAGCGCAGCGTAACTTTTTACGCTATAAAAAACAATGATTAAATTAAAAAATAGAATATCCTCTCTAGGCTGAGCTGCAGCCTGTGGTATGGTGTTCTTTTTGCATGCGTCATTAACTTTCTTAATCGCAAGGACAATTTTTTGGGAGAAGTATGCGCCAGGTCTGGGATCTCTCGAAGCATGGACCAGTTAGTTAAAATTTCTAAAACTAATATCGTCGTGAGGCCGATGAGGGAGTGATGAGCAGGGGAGCATTTATGAAATTAGAATTCTATTCTCATCTTAATAAACTCGAAAATTACTTCAGCAAAATATCCCAAATTTAGGAAACGGGTTTTACGAGGATAAACCTACCAATTTAGTTAAGGTACAAAAAAGCGGTGACGGGACAGCTTTATGATTTGGGACTGGTTATACGCTGAACCGGCCTGTTAAAGGTTGCCTGAATGCGGAATGCAGTCAACTAACTACCCACCAGGGCTTGTGGACACGTTGCACCAGCATGTGCACCAGGGCTCTACGGAGCTTCCATGTGGCCGGCGCTTCTGTTGCATGAAAGGCCGTGTCGCCCCACCTAATTAACGTCCATGCCACCAGATCATGACCTTCAGAGCATGTGTGGGGACCTCTTAGACAGATTGCTATTCTCAGGTAACTCGGGTCCAGGTGGTTTTAGTGGGTATGTCTTCTCCTTCTGAGGGCGTGAGTCCGACATGCCTCCCAAAAGGATTTTTTTTATGAAATAGGGGGCAAACGAGAAAACGGTCCGGAAACACTGCAGGCGACAATTTATTCCACAGTTCAGTCGTGCGAGGCAGGAAGTTTCTAGCAAAACGCACAGTTGTGGACTGCCAACCATCTAAGTGGTAAGGATGGAAATATTGTCGCGTAGGACGGTGGCGGAAAGATGCGGCAGGGATCAATCCGAACTATTCCTCGGAGCACTCCCCGTCATACAGACGATAGAAAATGCAGAGCGAGGCTACATCTCTACGCAGTGCCAAGGAGTCGAGCCGATCTGAAATATCTTGGCAGCCGACGATACGAGTCGCTCTCCGCTGAATGTGATCTAGAGGGAGAAGCTGGTACTGGGGAGCCCCAGCCCACAGATGAGAACAGTATTCCATACGTGGACGGACCTGCGCCTTATAAAGCTGTAGGCGGTGGGCCGGAGTGTGAACTAGACTTCACTCGATATGTCGACATCAAGGATTGCAATAGTGGCTGTGGCATTTAGGTGGGGGTGCTCTCAAAACGAGGTGATGCAACAAACGTAAGCTTTTTAGCGGTGAAAGCGCAAACCTGTGTCTTCGTAGGGTTAAAACGGACTAGATTAAGTAGACCCCATTCTGAAACTTCTTTTAGGGAAGTTTCAATTTCAGACACAAGTCTGTTACGGCTCTCGATGACGTTATCCCGAGAAATATTGGCGCGCCGGTGTAGGAGGCATCACCCGTGCTGTCATTTGCATAACAGTGAATGCCACAGATTTGCAGCATGTCGTTGATATGCAGAAAGAACAACGTAGGCGATAGCACACAGCCTTGCGGGACACCAGCATTCACAGACATGGATTCAGAGCACTCACCGTCAACTACGACCTTTATGCATCTGGCTGCCATTCGCATAATTTCTCGGAAAGCCCATAAGATGGAAACTTCGAAAGAAGTGCTTTGTGCCAACCCCAATCAAAAGCCTTCGCCATGTCCAAACTAACGGCCAATGCTACACCCTTAGTCTCGATCGCCTGTGCCCAACGATGTGTTAGGTAGACCAGAAGATCACCAGCTGAGCGGCCTTTACGGAAACCGTATTGGGGGTCACTAAGCAACTGGTGGTCCTCTAGGTACCGAAGGAGCTGGCAGTTGATAATGGACTCCCATTATTTTCGAGAACAGAGAGGTTGTGGGTATCGGCCTGTAGTTGGATGGGTTTGACCGGTCGCCTTTTTTTAATGTAATAGGTTTTGAGTAAGACTAATTAAGTTTGATTAGTGTGGTAATCGCAGCGTAAAAAATATCTCTTGTAACATGTTTTTCACTATAAATACTAAGAAAAACGATTTTTTAATAGTTTTTGGTAGTATTCGAATAATATTCGAATATTCGAATATCTACAAAATCAAATTCGAATATTCGAATATTTGAAAAAGTCGAATATTTGCAAGCCCTAGTAGGTACTTTCCTTATGTCCTATCGATTCAAAATTTGATACCGTGTTACTTTAATGATATTGAAAGTATATGGTAAGGTAACCATGACCTGATCAGCCGTTTGAAGATCATCAGCTCTTATGCAGACCTACTTTAAAACGGACAAAATAAAAGTAAAATTAAACATTTTAAAAAACTAACAAATAATATTTTAAACCTATTATAATTATTACCGTCACATATATTTATGTAAGTTTATAGCAAACCGTATGACATCCACCATTCCCGCGCGATCTAGCCGTGGGCCGCTCGATACGCAGACTAAAGCGCCCGCGCATTTCCGTCTCGCTCTCGCTCGCACAGTTGGTGAAACAGTCGCCTACCAACGCTGCTCGCGACCGGCCACGGTTTGACACGCGTGCGCGCTATATCTTTTCTGGGCTAACAATCCCACTTTTGTTTAATTTTGTAAATTGTGTCGTGTGTGTCAATAAACTATTGAACAGACCGCGGTTTCTTTACCACGCGCAGACCCTGCTTAACCTCTGATATATGGTGCTCCAACGTTTTATGTGACAAGTTCGAATAGTGCAGTGAAAGAACATAAATACTATCTTAACCACGTGTGTTAAACGAAATGCCGATTACAAGAAATAGAGCGAAGAGTCTTGATCGAATCGAAAACGACCGATCGACTTCGCCGCGTAGTCCCTCGCGCGGCGCGTCTGTATCGACGACGAGCGCGGCGCCGCGGCCGCCGGCACGTCCGCTCCTGCCTGTTTCGTCGCGTACCACGGCACAGGCCGACATCGCCTTGTTTTCCAACGAAAGTGTACAAACTATAATTTATAATTTGTCATAAATAAATAAGACCTTAAAATACTTTTTGTTTCTTTACAAGTATATTTAAAGATTATTCCTTTGCGACACCAACGACGTAACTCAAAATGAGATGCGGTTAAAGGCTGTAATGCGTTGAATTAAAATTGTATACACATACACATTATACTTTTCTTTGAGTATGTCGTTCTTGTCGTATATACATTGTAAGTTAAATTTCGTACTTGTTCTATCTTGTTTGTTTGTTATTGATATATTTAATGGAATTGCATATTGTATTTTTGTTATTATCTGTGAGTTATTTATGTTTTGTTGTTAAAGTTTCCATCTGAAAGTTGAACGAAACATAAAAAACAAACATGTAGCTTGTTATGTTACCTTGTTGAATCTGCATTATTGGCATGTTCTATTTACAGTTATAGTCCGACCGCTTTAGGCCTCTCACAGACTGGCGCGGCCTGGCCGCGGCGGTCAATAGTAAACTTGTCATTAGCTGTCAAATTTACTATCATGACCGCCACCGCAGGCCGCGCCAGTGTGATTCAGGTCTAACTCAGTCCTCGCCTGCGCCAAAGGGCGAGTGGAGGGGTATGACGATAAAAATCGTCATACCCTTGCACCCGCGCGGCGCGCAGGCGAAGACTGAGTGAAGCGATCGGACTAAACCGTAAATAGAACAAGCCAATAATGCAGATTCAACAAGGTAACCTAACAAGCTACATATTGATAGAACAAGCACGTACTGTAACTACAACAAGATAAAATAACAAACTGCTTGTAGATTCAACAAGCTAGTCATGTCACAACAAAATGGCAAGCATGTTCAAACAACAAGCCGAGCATGTTGGAACTACATGCTCAAAACGTAAGAATAACAAGGCAGACTAACAAGCTGCTTGTAGATTCAACAAGCTAGTCATGTCATAACAACATGTCAAGCATGTTCAAACAACAAGCCGAGCATGTTGGAGTTGGAACTACATGCTCAACATGTAAGAATAACAAGGTAGACTAACAAGCTGCTTGTAGATTCAACAAGCTAGTCATGTCACAATCTACAAGCTAAACTTGTAAAAACAATCGGAAACTTAACGTAAATTCAACATGACGTAACATAGAAAGAACATGATATGTAGCTTGTAGAATCAACAAGTTACACTTTACAAGATCAAAGTTGTAGTTTCAACCAAAGAGCACGTAGGCGCTATTTTAACCCGAAAACTTGTTGAAGCAACGTGAAATCTGGTTGTTTTTTCTCTCAGTGTACCTACTTCAGTATACTTTTATACAGAAAGTTTTTAGAAATCAATTATAAAGTTCCCGAATGTAAACATTACTGTTTAAAAGGAATTTTGGTCATAAATAGAATAATTTCTAAGCTTTGATGCAGTTGTTTTCCTTGCCAAGTTTCAGCAACATTTCTTAATACTTACCTACTGGGATACTGTAATTAACTTTTTTAAGTTTGGGATGTACATAGCATGGCCGACAGTTCTTAACATGTTCACAGTCCCAATTTAAATCGTAAACCTTACAGGTTTGTAGTAAGGCTTGCCGTGACCCATATGTGGACACGGGACAGAGAGTGTGTTAAATACGTGCTTGCCAAAATTTCTCTTGCACAGAATGAAAATAAATAGATAATATTTTTCACTTGTCAGAGAGTCAATAGGTAGTTATGTTAATATGTTGACACAACTGAATCACATCATATTTAAACAGACTAAGATCCAGTGGAAAGTGAATCTAAAACCAGCAGCTAAGTGAAAATTCTAACCTAACTGGTAGGACAGTCAGTGAATGCACCCATTACTGTTAATGTTAGTGGTAATGTTATAATGTACCTATGTCTATGTGATTATTACAATATGCATGCATGTCTGTGTAGTTGTAATATTCAAGGTAATAATTATGTAGTCATTTAAAATCTATTATTAAAATTGTATCTATAAATAATATTAACGTAATTCAGTCAGTCTGTTCTGTACAAACAAAAGGAGGGTAATTGCTTGCTTCCACTGCATTGATTATGATTCAAATGTCATTTTCCACAGACAAAATGTATGAAGCTATAAAGTAAAACATAATTTATCCCATGGAAGTAAAGTTGACCCCCTTTGTGTTTCTATGGAAAATCACCAAACTCAAATCACATTAAGCATTCAAATTTGAACAATTTACTGATAGTGGTGTATTTTTCTTTATACCATATGGAGCATTGTGAAATAAACAGCAGGAGAGGGCTGAGGGTGAACATAGAAGTAAAGTCGGCAACAGAAAAAAAGTGCCACCTGCATGCTACAATTTGTAGTACACTAGCAGCACATTTAGTATTACAAACCTCTCTTTCCCATAGTACTAAAAACTCAGAATAATAAATTTGTGCAATACCTCAGGTGACCAAGCAAAATTTTAATTATAAGTGTGCAATTGTGCTTGTATCATTTCCACTTTACTGCATTTAACAAATGTAATTGACTTAAGTTGGCAAAATTGATTACCCATTACAACAGCATGTTACTATTACTACTTTGTAATAATGATTATTTAATCAAATGGCAGGGCATGGAAAGCAATTAATACTACTTATCAAGAGCATATGTTTTTAGTAATTTGACACATTGATTGTCTACTATAAGACTATGAGGGCTGAAGAAGACTAAAGACTCAAAACTACTGGGTCAAAAATAACCTTGTAATTATATTGCAGGCTCCCAGTGCCATAGCTAGGGCAGTGTTAAGGGTGACCAGACACAGTGTGGAGAAATTACCAGACCACAATCAAAATATAGGCAAAGATATATAAGGCCATATAAGGGAGATCTAATACTTAAACAACCTCCCCAGCGGGAGCTGGCTGGAACGAGTGACGTATAGTTATGGCACTGCTGTCTCATTAATAAAACATACATTCGTAATTATGTACAAAAAAGTAACCATATCTATCAAAAACTTTAATTTCACAAAGAATCATGTGTATCGGCAACATCAGTATTAGGGGCGGTGTTTCACCGGTAAACTGTATAGAGTGAAGTCACAAGCAGCTACATGCCAAAATACATAATCATAGCGCAACTGCTAATTCCGCAGTCTAGTCTTTAACTAATGTGTGCATATAATTAGCCATTCACAAATTAACAATACTACCTGCCTGAACGAATTCGTGTCACAGCATATTGAAATTTGAGACAACAGCCTCCTCCCAACTGGCTGTATAAATTACGATTTATTTCTAAAGCCGATACCAGATTAGGATCACATTTTTTGTTGTCACGGTCGGGCCACTTTTTCTATAGTTTTGACTGAAATTGAATTCAATTCTTCAATAATTGTATCAATTCAGCACAAATACATTTGCCAGTTGACTTGACATTGACACTTTTGACAGACCACAGACTAGACTTGAGACGGTTGAGACCCTTGGACAGACAGAGATGCAAGACACAAGGAAAGAAAATTTTAGGCTGGCCATACACAGTCTGAATCCGAATCTGAATTCAAGATCTGAATCCAGAATCTGAATTCAGAACGCACGGAATTGCATACAATTTAACTATTATCCACACACATTCAAATTCAGATTATGAATTCTGGACGCACCCTTTTCTATACGATTAGTACGGACGAGCACACACATACTGGATTCAGATTATGAATCCGTCAGTCAGTGCTGCCAGATCTACTGATAAAGCAGTAGACTTTTTTATCCTAAAATTTTTAGAGTGTTCGTGGGTTTTAACGGCAGGGTCCTTAAAAGTTCCGAAAAATGTCCTAAAATCTAAAATTCCTTCCGAGTTCCGCGGAGGTGTCAAAAGTTCCGGAAATCGGAACAAACGGAACCAAATGGCAACACTGGAGGCAAGGCCCCGGAATTCAGACTCTGAATTCAGATTCGGATTCAGACTGTGTAAGGCAAGGCTCCGGAATTCAGACTTTTGTTCTCAGTCATCATATATGTACCACCAAATGACTATGTTTATTTCAAATATAAATAAATCCGGCTGGCACTGACCTCAAAAATATCTTATTTCTTCCTTTTTTAAAGTTGGTTAAAAAAGCGGCACACCGGCCGTAGGTTATTGGATTCAATGACTATAGTAAGCATGGCCATCTTACGGCTGTGGCTGCTGGGCCGAAATATGGAGGAATAAAGCTATGATTGATAATAGTCAATGTTAAGAAAATAACAATATTTAATAATAGGCTCTTTTACAAAATACTAAAGCCAGCAAACACACTCCTTTATAAAACTATGATAATGCCAATGAGGTAGAATAGGTACATCAATAAATGGTCACTTAATTGTGTCATCACATTACTCTTCATTTGTACTGTATGCTTGATTACGCAAATTAAAAAAATATTAATCTGTGTCTGTTCTTTTCCTCTTCAGAGATTTCTTCTCTTTATTTAGTTTATAAGCGGCAGACATCTTTTGCATATTTTCTTTGTGGATTTTATCATGATCGACAATTCTCTTAGGATAGCCTTCACCTACTATACAGCCAGCTTTACGTTGAATTTCTTTGGGTGCCTTCCAAGGTTCATAAATGAATGCAACAGGATATTTGCTTAATTCTGGAACATATTTCTTAATGTACAGCCCTTCTTTATCAGTTTTCTTACCAAAAGCCACTGGGCTGTAAACCCTGAAATATTTATAGAAAAAAGCAGAAGCTGATAACCACATCCAATTACCAGCATTGAGAGACCAGTCATAATCTAGTAAATAATCTTCAAAAACTTTGGCACCCTCCTCCCAAGATATCCACAAATCTCCTCTGGTTAAGAAACAAGCGACCATGTGGCGGGCTAAGTGATGTATCCAGCCCTCTTGTTTCAACTGACGCATGATGGCATCAACAAACGGATACCCAGTTCGTCCTTCAGCCCATGCTTTGAGGTGTGCCTCATTTTTACCCCATGGTATTTGTGTGCATAAAGAATTGCCCACCATTTTATCAAAATTTTCAGTGCCGGTACCAGCAGTATAGTAAAACTCCCTCCACATGAGTTGTCCCAGCAATGACACCGGTGGCTCCGTGTGTCTCCGACCGCTTTCAGCTTCCTTCAGTTTGTGGTAGAACAACTTTGATGACACACAACCATGGCTTATATAGGGACTCAGCACTGTTGTGCTTGGTTCCAGGCTGTTTGGGAATGAATTTGGCTTTTCAAATTTACACACCCACTCTTTTCTAGCCATGTACATGTTAAGTCTTTTTAAACCTTCTGTTTCCCCACCAGCATACTTGCACGGAACTAGTGTGGACTCATCTATGCCCAAGTCACTCAGGTTGGGGACATCATAATCTGGAGAATTGTGGTCTGTTGGATGACAGGTGTCTTGTAATTGTTTATTTATTTCTATGCATTCTTTCACTGGAAGTCCTGAGGCTAATGAGAGAAACTTCTGGTATGTTAATGGTACATTTCCATTATTTTTCTTCAAAACACTATTGCAGTCATAGACTGTGTGTTGGACTCTCTTAACAATAAATATATCTTTTTTCTCTGCAATTTTCTCTATTATGTCATCTTGCCTTGCAAATTCTGGATCAATATCAAGTTGTAAAGTTAAATATTTCACTTGCCATTTGTCAAACAGTTCAGGCAATTTCTCTTCAGCTTTTCCATTAATAATATAAAGGCGGGTATTAAGTTTTCTTAAATTCACATCCAGATCTTGTAAGCTTTGAACCAAGAACCGAAGCCTGTTTACACCAACATTATCTTTGATATCTGGATCTATGATGTAGATTGGTCTCAGAACATATTTACGGTTTTCCGCCTGAAATAAGAAGGGTAAAGCCAATTAAAATACGGAACCCTAAAAAGTGGCAGAATCTTAAAACCTTGAAATTTGGTGGCTGTTCTATTATCTGCTCTTACTACGATAAATACTTATTACTTACTTCGTTTATAGCATTACGAAGAGCCAGATTATCGTGCACACGTAAATCTAAACGAAACCAGTGAATAACGGACGGAATCGCTGCTGACATGCCAAAAAAAAAAGATCTACGCATATAAATTCAACGGGCTGAAGATCTGACTGATGAGACTACTAACTGCTTTTGTATTTTTATCAAAGTAATAACACAGAAAACGATGAAGTATTAACATTAGCCAAGAATGAACGCCTAATAAAACTGCAGGAACGAGTAGTATACAGACAAACTGACAAAAGAAAACCCAGAAAACCAGTACAGAAAAACACAAACTAAACTCGGTTTTTTATTGGTTGGTTAGTTTAATACGTTCGGGAACCACAATGCACAATAAGTAGTATAACAAAGACATTCGGAGTCCGAGTATATAATATACGCCCAGATTATGGAAACTCCTAATTGCAATTAGATTAAAAAGTTATTTACGCTTTTATAAGCATTGTGACGAAATATAAAACAAGAATGTGGAAATACGCTACTTAACTTTTATACTATAATAAATATCCGACTTAAGTGTCATTCAAATAACTTAAGTTATGATTGTGTTTCTAAACGAAAACGAAGAACCATGCGTTTCCATGGCAACAAAGGAAACAAACTTGTTTTACGTTACTTTTTTTTAAACTTATTTTTAATTTATCGGCGTTTCATTATTTAGTATTTTAAAGATAAGCTTTGTACAAAACTGACAATTTGAAAATTTTCAAGTTAGGAATCGAAAAATTGGCCGAGTTCAATAATTCACAAACAAATCATTGTTTACATGCGTAAATGTAAACGTACTAACTGTTTGCTGTCATGTCAAGTGTCATGTCATGTCATGTATTGGAAATGTTGTTGTTGAGCTGAAATTAGTGAAAACTCGAAATCTCCGTTTATTTATGTTATGTCTGTGAAATTTTGGTTGTTGAATGTATTGCTGTAAATTCGGAATGTATGAAATATGTAAAGCGTATATGTGATCCAGTTCATTTCCATTGGAATAGGAAGGAAGCAAAGCAATCACGGTGTCAATTGCTAAACAAAAAATGGTTTAATCTATTGAGGCTATTTCGTTCATTCGAAATGAAAAGTTAAAAAATTCGGCAAAATGCCCAAAATTATAGAACTAACTGTGGAAATTGTTGTACAAAAAGTAAGTTTTTAAACTCTTAATAAATTTTAAAATTTACTCCGCGTATGTCTAATAATAAATAAATATTAGGGGACGATCTTAAACAAATCGAACTAGTCCCATAGTAAGCTCAATAAGGCTTGTGTTATGGATACTAGACGACGATATATTTAATATATACAAATACTTAAATACATAGAAAACATCCACGACTCAGAAGCAAATATCATTAATTCATTACACAAATAATATTTGCTTTTACCAGGATTCGAATCCTAATGGGTTTTAAGTTTTAAATATGACTTAAAAACAATGCTATTTCAGTACTTGTTCAAGCTACATATTTGAAGTAAGTTCTTTTGGTTTGTTGTATAAAACTGAAATCATTCTGGATTTTTCTTTTTTTCCACTAGAATGACTAAAGAAACGAAATTCGCATTTACTATTTCAAAGCATTTGGTGTTTCTTATTGATTGTATCTTCTTCAGGTATCCTGTCCAGGCGTCTGGCTTTGCCAAGATGGCAGCGTATCACTCATTGTATTTGCCTTAGGTACAAGCTATGAAACCTGCATGCTGCCTCCTACCTTTCCTCTTGTGTTCAATGACAAATTATACTTCCGAAAGAGATTTAAAGAGACCTGTGCATTGAGTAACATCTGCTGTTTATTGAGTAAGTTAATTATTATTAATAATTATTAAACTATTATACTTTATACTAGCCATTGCTTACTGTGCAACAATGACTCAGAATCAAAAAATCCTTACTGACATTTGGAACATTCCAAATCCCTTACAATACTTTGTAAGGGATTTGGAATGTTCCAATGCAAAATGGAATTACATATTTATATGACCCATTTTACTAATCTTATATGACTTGGAACTGAAACTAAAAATATCATTAAAAATGTTAACAGGAACTATATATTGTCAAATTTTGGATTGCAGAGGAGGAATCTTTGTACTGTGAGCTGGTCCAGTGGTGCCAAGACTGTGCGTCAAATGAATCCAAGATCCTAGCCCAGTATCTTGGGTCTCTTAATGATGTTTTATTTCCACCAAAGACTTGTTGCAGTGATGGAGTGGATTTACTCATGAGACGGTCTAAAATTTATCCTGTAAGATTTTGAGTATATGACAGACATATTTTAATAGATTTTTTGTGTAATTTTTATTACCAGCTTTTTGTATTTATGTTTGCAGGGAATTCTTTCACCTAAAATTGAAATTGCAACTAAAGTCCGCATAGATGAGGTGTGGAATGATAAATGCAAACCATATGTTAACCCAAAAATCCGTACCTGCCATTGCACAGCTTATACGGAGTCCAGACAGAAAGCCGTTTGCCACTCCACTGAGTATCACAGGTGAATTATTACTACAGGCAATGTCAATATAGAAAGCGGGGAATAAGCTCTGTTTCTTGTCTCAATTAAATGGGTATCTTAATAAATATGGGTTAAATGTTAGGGCATATGCACACGGCGTATTTTAACCGCGGGTTTCGTAGTGGTGTCTCTAGCTATTTTTAGGGTATAAAAGCGATAGCGCTACAAAACCCGCGACTACGGCGCGTTTAAAATATGCACTTATAGTTATTGAATATTGTTGTAATATGTAGAAAGTGAGCAATAGACGGCCAACAAGTAAGTTCGAGATAAGAGACCCTCCAATATGAAAGTCCTGTGTTATACTGTACAGTAGGGAATGCAACTTGGGTACCCGGGTAACCAACTTTATTTAAAGTCAGATAAAACCCGGGTATTTTGACTCAGAACCCAGGTTTAAGAAACCTAATAATAAATAAAAATTATGCATAATAAAATCTAACTTGGCCTACGTTACTTACGTACCTTAAAGCAAACGCAAAAAAACATCACGTTTGAATCTAACTCAAATAATCAGTGAACAAACACAAAAAAAAAAATTAAAAAAAACATACAGACGAATTGAGAACCGTCCTTCTTTTGGAAGTTGGTTAAAAAAATTGACAATTTATTTTCAATTGTAAAACGAATTCAAATGGTTTTAACTCAATCGTAGAATCATTTTGAATAAGGCCGGTTTATTACTAACAGTGTGTAGGTGTATATGTATGTACATATAATGAAAGAAAGCAAACTCGGTGCCGCTGGAATTCAGCTGGCATGGTTCGCTACTTTTTTGACCATGTGGTTTTTTGATATAATAATGTAGATGTCCTTCCAGAAAGAAATGTTCTACAGGCACAATGTTAAAAACTGGATCAAGATCCCGGTCGCGCTCTGGAGGTTCTGAATCATGCAGCAGTCTAAAGGAACAAATGCCACAGATGTTCCGGTGTGCCCAGTCTGAGTAAGTCATATTTTTTATTGTTTTTATCAACAAGATTGGTTTCCCATCTTTTTACCTCTCCACTGGAAGAACCTTGTTGCCTATATTGCTGTAAGTTGCATATCCATTATGAAAATTTCGAGACATCTGTGAGGTTAATGCGAAGTTCGTATCACTTTCGTGTACCTTTTGTTCTACTGTAAAAAAATAGTATAGTGAGAGGGATAGGACGATCCAAATTTGGATTTTAGGATCATCGAACTGCCGAGTACTAATTCTCATTGTTTTTGTGGAGAACCGAATTACTCGAATACCTTAAAGCATAAATCACAAAACATAAAAATATAACTTTTGAAAAATAGTAACGTAATTGTACCCATGCATAGAGGGTGGGGTGGGCCGCTAGGTTTTAATATTAAAAGCTATTTCATCTTCATAATATGGCACTTCCTTTCCGATCACGAGTCCTAGTATTCGTTTCATACCTTTCTTTGTAAGGTAGAGGCCTTTTTAAAAGACCTTTATTCCCTAATCCTTACCCTTAACCTGTCGCCCTAGTCCTGTCTGCAAGTCCGCGCCGCACTCGCCTCGAACACGTCGCCCGTGCAGGCGCAATTACTGCGTGTATAACATGGAGCTACCAAAGGACCAGAACTGGAACAGTGCCTCTGGCAACAGTAGCCATGACAACGACGATGATAGTGGGAGGTAACTACCACTAGCCAGGGGCGTATTTACAATAGCGCAGGGTTTTTTAACCTTGCTGAGAGTAGAAATACCACCTACAATATCTAGAAAATCTGATGGACCTTTTTCGAATAAAAATGAAAATCAAGTACACTTGAAAGTTAATGTTGTGCACGTAGCCACGAACGGCTCTCGTATTATGGACCCCAAACCCTTAGATGCATGCTGTATCATGCATTTTATTTCTGAGATATCTCATGTGAAAATCAAATCCATGTGAATTTAAGATTTCGTGACTCCGTGCTCAATTTGAAGCACACGACACCTCTCAGTCTGGGCAGTAAACTTCATTAGTTTAGTGCGCTAAATACTCTCCTGTCTACAACTCCTCCATTGTTATTCCATACATTGACCCATATATTTACTCCATTAATACATTGTATATCCCTGTTCTCTAAATTAACCTTACCTTACCTAATAGTATAGCGCGATCTTTAAGTTTCATCGGGTTTTACCGATTATTTTTTATATTTGTTATTTTTAGGGATAAGGATTTAGACCCTTACAATGAAGATAAAAAAGTACTAATTGAAAGCCGTTATGTAGACGACGAGGGACTGGAGAAATGTAAAGACATACCAAGTAGCAATAAAAAATACGGACAACATGAAATCAAACCGTGCGTCTGCGAAATTTGTAGAAGATATCACGAATTATTCCACCCGAATAACTCATGAAAATGTGTGTACCATGAGATACAAAATGTATTACGCCTTCGTAAGTACCTGCTGCAATATTTATTAGTGTTTGTAAATTTACCTTATTTATTTAGGAATAAAATTGTTGTTGTATATTTTTCACGAATGTTATGTACGAATCATGAAATAAAACTTAACACGACATAATTAAAATTATTTTTATTATGCATTAACATATTATGCCGAAAGAAAGGTAACTTAACAATTATTAAATAATTATCTAATTGATATGGCTCCACTTTATTCCTTTAAACTAATTCAAAATTAGGCCTAGTAAATAATAGAAGAAAGAGGATTAGACGAAATATCAAAACATACAAAAATCATTAATCTCTCAAGATTTGTCAGTGGCAGGATAAACATTTAATCTGTGTTGAATTTGATAAATTTTGTAATACTGTTTTCGGTTTAGTTACCTATATCTTAGAGGTTTCTGTAATATTGGTTTTAACACTTCTAACTCGATTGGTATCAACTTGAAAGAATGGAGGTTGAAAGTTAATCAAAAGCTAGCCAGTAATAAATTAGGTTTACCTAGAGATCGTTTTTTTAGATTATTGTGGCACATCAGTCATTGGAAGGTTGAGATTTCAGTTAGGGCCATAATTGTGTTAATGTTAGTAATGATCGGTTCGAAGCCTGGCAGTGCCTAAGTAAGCATTACTGAGCAACATTTAATAGGTGACTGATATAGAGAAACAATCATAAAATTGTTACTAGTGTAGAGATTAGCTTCAATGAAATTTTGCAATAGGGCCGAACCTAATATACTCCTGGTCAGAGTTTAAGTCTTGGTATAGTGTTTTAGGAGCAGTTCAATAAACCAGTCTAAGTTGACGGTTATTGAAAGCATGGCTAGTAATGTGATAAATTGATAATATTATGACGTGTATTAGATTATTCAGCAAATCTTGCTCTTATACAAAAGTAGAATGCCAATGTTTATTTATTTTAATTACTTAGGTTAGGATTGAGAATCTTAATTCATATTAACTTTCAACTCGGATCTGGCCTCACTTACACATACTACCAAGAATTCAGCACATACATTCATAACAAAGTGCTTATAGAACTTTTCTACAAGAAAAGGTAGAAAAGAGAAAGCGAGACAAAGCATAATTCCATAGACATCACGTTTTTCGAAAAAAATGTGAAGAAGAATGAAAAGTAGTAACTAAAATAATTTTGTGATATTTATCTAACTAGCCTAAGACATGCATTCGGCACATTTTATTTTTACACATTATTCATGCATTTCAAGGCCGGAAGACGGTGTATAGTCAGCCTTTGCATTCTGTTAATATAAGTCTATAAAAATAACATTAATAATTATACATTTCTTTGTACATTCATTATTTATTGAATTCCTAGCGACACACAATTAATCAGATCAAAATAACTACCTCGTGTTTGCATTAGCAGCTTATACGAAATATTGGACACACTTGCCCGCGTTGCGTCTAATATATTGGGGAATATCTCTCAATTCTCACATCGCTAACCCGTATTTTAAACACCAACTACAATTGAGCATCAAATTATATGGAAAAATTGTCCATCTTCCAGTACAATGTGATGCCAAGCCATTCTAAACTTCGTTCCTAGACTTGGATACAATAGATATTCTATGCATTCGTCCCACTGCTGAGCAAAGGCCTACTCTCATAAATGGAAATTATCAAATATTCGGCCATACATGAATACAAGTTAGATTTGAACATTACCCTTCAAATTCTCCTTTTATAATCGAGCTTTTAACAGCCACTAAACTTATGTAGAGTCTTTCAAGGCGTATTCACAGTGACCTTGTGTCCCTTCATACTGTTTCTTTCCTTCCTCCTGACATACTTAGTACAGTCACACACGAAAGCCAAGATGGCGACCAGAGCAAAGACAGCGTAGAAGAGGGCGAGAGCCACCAGGAAGCTCTGTTCGGACCACTCCCAGACGGTGTCGGCTCGAAGATACTCGAAGTTGGACAGGACTTGCGTGCCGTTTGGCGGGGGACACGGCGATTGTACTATTATGTCCGGATACGGCCGCTGAAAATAAGAGATTTTTATGTTATGTATAGATATAGTTCCACCAAGGCACACACACAATAACATGTCAGGTATTGACAGCGGGATTTTGAAATTACTGTTCTTTATTCGTACCAATAGCAAATTCAACAGTGAATTGCAAGATAGACCGAAAAGTTTCTTTAAACTATAGCTTTGTGTTTATTTACTCACTCATTCATTTCATTCATTCACTTTTTTTGCAATGAGTATTTCATGTAGCTGTGTGTGTATAATCATTCACCTCAACTCTCCTGGAACTACCTATAGTACAGATGTCGAACGGGATAATTTTTATTACACGTAACCGATGAATGATATGATAAAGAAAGAGGGCAACACAGCAAATGTGGCAAAGAAAACCATGCGTTGAAGAAAAGAAATACGCATATCAATATTTAAACGTACCTGCTTATTAGTACACCTCATCTCTTTACTAATACTAATCTTCAAGGCAATTTCACTGAGTTCCTTCTGTAGAATCTCGGGCAGCGTCCATCGCGAGGGCGACACATATTCCAGCCACCTCCAGTACTGCGGTAGATCTTGTTGATGAAGCATGGCCCCATTCACGAGGGTACTGAGCAGGAGACAGACGCCTGCGAGGATGGCGGCCGTCTTCTCCATTGGCACGAGGAAAACGAATGCTCGGAACATCATCTGGATTGCTATTAGGTAGAGCGCTGTGTAGCCTGAAATGATTTACAAAACGTTACAGCAGTAGTTCCCACTAACCGGTGGTTTGCAGACCACTGACGGTCCTTAAGGTTGTCAAAAGTGGTCCACTAGAGGCTCTTGCAGCATATAAAACATTTGTTGGTAAAAAAAACCTTTTAAAGTTGTTACTTAAATTGTTGTCAGATAACTGGGAAATTATGGTCCCCTATAACATGAACAGAGACCACCTGGATCGAGGTTGGAAAAAGGTTGGGAGCCACTGCCTTACAGTGATACAAAAGGCTACTTGGATGGGTTGGAAAGGTAAAGGATCCAATAAATGCTTGAATGGCAACTCCCTTAAGAGCATGGGGTTTAGTTGGTTGGAAGTGGAACGATATTGCAGTCGTCGCTCTACCATGCTCTAGCTAGTTAACACAGGAAAATGTAAGACGTTGCTCTATGAATTAGGCGTGTATTTCAGGAGAAAAGCAAAAAATAAACACAGAACTTACCTAAATAAATATAGAATCCGTCGAAAGAGCCCGGAGTTTGGGCGTACAGACCGCTCATGGCGTAGCTTGGCACCAGATACGCGAACCACGTCAGCACGGCAGACCACAACTCCAAGAATTGCTGGGAAATAACAAAGTCATTAATTTTAGAATCTACGCATTATAAAACCCACCCTACTAGCGAAGCAGAAAAACCTCTTTCAGAAACGATGCTCGCGAAATGAAAAACATAAAGATAATCGCACCTGCAGGAGCCCAATGTATGAATAATTTGTAATATTTTTTTATCTGACACGGTGTGCTATGGATCAACAAATATATTCCTTGATTGTATTTGCAATTTGTATAGTACCCACAAGATGTCTACGATTACCATAGTTGGTACATCCCGCAAGATGTTTAGGGTAAGGTCAACTGAAGCTGGTGGAAGCAAAAGGACCCTTCTTCCACACCCATAATGTGTAAGACCTGTATTCAACAGTGAACATCACCGAGAGTGATGATAATCGATAGACTACTATACTCACATCATACAGTATGAAGACAGTCCGCGAATACAACGGCACTGCGACGTCTCTCTCGACGTGACGTCGCATGGAGCTCGCCTCGCGGGCAGTTAGCCACAACAGCAGCGGGCACAGGCTGAGGCACATCACGGAGTAGTGGAAGCCGATGCGGTCGTTTTGCGTTAGCTGGTAATACATCATAAATCATAAAGGCTACTAAATAAGGGCTATCATCAGAAGCAGGGGTCATGAATCTCACACTCACACATAATTCTTACAAAATACAAAAAATACTGACAGTTATAACAGATCAGTTTGCAAGGGACCAAATTTCACAGCAGTGGCAAGGCGTCCTTTTTCAATCCCATCATCTAAAGCGACGAGATACATTTTATAACGGTTTGTGGTGCAGAATTGCTGGAAGAAAGATCGAATGTGACCTGAAACACTGAAGCTGTCACTCGTACTACTTATGTCTTTTGCAAAGAAATGTCAAATAACTGGCCAAGAGCAAGTCGGACCATGCTCAGTGTAGGGTTCCATAGGCGTAACTATAAGGTAAAAAATACGATGTTAAAAAAGTATAACAACAAAAGAGCGTATCTTCATAGCAATTACGTCCTTTTGTTGAGAAGCGCAGTTTATCGGCAATAACTCAAAAACGGTTAATTCCATCTTGTTGAAAATAATTCACTTAATCAAAAACATTAATTTGAAACCTTATAGTGTTTTTTAAAGAGCTGTCGAACTATATACCTACCACATTGATATTTGATGAACATTTTTTTTAGCTTCTGTAACATGTATGGAGTGCCCCCCCTAAAAATATTTATTTTAGTTGTTTAACTACTAAACTGAGTAGCGGCTCATACAAGACACCTATATTCCAAATTTTATCAATATCCATCATGTAGTTTTTGAGTAAAATGCCTGTGACATACGGACAGACAGACGGACGGACGGACACGGCGAAACTATAAGGGTTCCATTTTTGCCATTTTGGCTACGGAACCCTAAAAATGGTCTCACCTTTGCGTCAGTTGCGGGCAGGTCCCAGAAGATGGTACCCGTAATTAGTGACATGATGCCTGCTATTAGAACTCGCGTCACGACATTGGATAGCGTCGTCATTTGGGTGAACACCAGACTTTTTCTGCAACAAGTTGTTTAGATTAAAACAAGATACTCCAGAGACTGGCGTAAATTATAAGCGAGATCTTGCCAGCAGACTGTGTGGTAAATTAATTTTGGGTCGAAAAATAAATAAAAATAAACTACAAAAATATTCAGGAGTAATGTGTCTCATATACGGGACGGGCCTAAGAGTGCATGAAGAAGAAGAATCGTGATGGGATTCGAATCCAAGATTGCAACGGCTAATCGAACCACTTAAGTGAGAAGTGAGTCCTCGGTGAGTCCTACTTAGTTACGTAGAACTCACCGAGGACTCACTTTTCAAGTTATCGATTTTACAATCGCATGTTTTTACGCTTTTGGCAAGTCAGAACTCTATCGCCGAATATTACTGTAACTTTAGGGTTCGTAATATCTTATATAACGTAATCGTTGAATGAAATAAATAACAAAATTATACACGAAATTGATAACCAGTGACCGGCAATATCGGTGCAAAACTTTAACAAAACTTGTAAAGCTGACATAGACAATAAAAATAAAAAGGAAATAAAAATATTATTGGCAGATCACTGTTAAATTTAACTCTATATCGAAATCTTGGATTTCCAATACTTGAGTATAAAGATTTTAATATTCTCATGACTGTAAGCACTCTATTAATAACGCACACTACTTACTGCCATTCGGGTAGATTCCCAAATTGTATGAGGAATTTCTGGGAGCGGCATATCTCGGTTATTTCAAGGATTTTTCACTAGGTACTTACTCGACGAGCGCAAAAGCTTGCACGAAGACATTGGGTCTCGCTATGGGCGCGGGCAGCGGCACGGGCGGCGGTGGCTCCGGCGGGGACTGCGCCCCCGCGAACAAACCCGCTAGCGCTTCGATACGCCCCGAGGATTCCAACATGGCGGCCGCTGATAGGTCGTCCAGGGTTACTAAATCCACTGGAAATTAAAAGGTTTTTTTAAAGCGACTCCAAATAAGCTTACCTACAGCCCACTTATACTCTAATTATACTGGCTTAGGTAGGTAGGTATATTAGTAGCTATAGGCGGTGACTACCGTTTTGGAATATGATTATGTAACTTAAGGACTGTTCAAAAATGTGAAGTAACCAAATAACAAATTTCACTTTAGTATAAAAGTATTGAAAGTCTATAGCGTGGAAATCTATATACCGAAACAGATTGGCTATATCCAGAGCTGTCAAAGATACCCCAGTAACCATTAATTAATACATTATGTACTTTTTACTTTGTATGTACTTACAATAATAATCAGAAGGATTCTTGAAGGCAGGACAAGGATAGTCGATAGAGGCGAAATATGGCAACATGTCTCTTCTGTATCCGCTGAACATCGTTCTACCAGCAGATATTAAGACCACCTGAAATAAACATTAAATATTAGCCGGTTCGAAGGATCATTCAAAGTTAAAAAGCAAAGGAAAATGTGGAACGATTTGTTAATAATAAGCTGAAAAAATTAAGAACTTTGAGAGAAGAATGAAAAGTGCTCATGTCTGAGTTTTTTGATCACAAGGATCGGATAACCGAAAAGAGATATTGTTGGTGCTAACTATTTACTTGCCTTTGTTAGCATAGCAAAGATCTCATAAGTCGGCGGATGTAGCGACATGATCACCACTCTCCCAGTGCTGGCCCAGTTCCTCAAATACTCCACCAGGAAGAAGGTATCAAAGATGTCCATCTCTTTCGTGGGCTGGTCCAGGATGAGGATCGCCGTATCCAGTAGGAGCTGGCAGGCGACGTTGAGTCTTCGGATCTCGGATCTTGTTAGACGAGCCACGTTCGTGTCTCGAACTTGCTCGAGACCTAGCTCCTCTATTAGTAGGTTTATCTGGAATAAAATTAGTGAAATTTGTAATACTTTAACACTTAACTCAAATCATAAAACAAAATATGTAAGCAAGATGGAGAAGAAAGTCGTTGTCTTGACATGTTATTCATCGATTATTATGTAAGTTTATTTCAGTCGATCTGTTTTGGCCTACAGATTACTTGTAGGTACTTTGTAGCCATCTTTATCTTTCAATTTAATAGCTCGAGCTGGTTTAAAAGGAAGGTATCAGGATATGCTCAGTTAAATATTAGGTCCTCCTGGGGATTTTGTGTCTTCGAGAAGCCCCTACCTATATGAAAATCTGTATGAAATGACAGTGTCACTTCTATACCGCCCTGAATAGATTATCTATATCGAGGTCGTGAATTAATACAGAGCCTAGCTTATATTGGGAATATATCATCAGATATTATTCCAACTTACCCGATCTCTGTCATCCATCTTAACCTGATGCTGGTTGTTCCTCGGCCTACGCAGCGCCGCGTGGAACCGCAGTGTATGCTCCACTGTCATGGATGGACAGAGTGATGTGTCCTTGCGTACATAAGCTGCCACCTTACGCAGTGTGGAGGAGGCCACCGGCTGGCCGTTGAGGACTATGTCACCTGATAGTTTCTGAAAGAGTTGAAAGGAAATATCAAAGTCAAATTCCCTTTCTGTATGGTGTCGTTAAGTTCAGCCGTAGACAAGTCTAACTGATAGGTCCCAAGTGGCCCAAATGCTGTACAGGTTCTGTGTGCCGCGCTGGAGCCGCCCTTTTGGATGATCCCTGTCACGGTCCTCCAGCCTAATCTCACAACTGATGATACCAGTTTTACGACCAGCATTCATACATATTAGACTCGCGAGCTCCGAGAGATATGTTAAATACTGTTTTAATCAAGAGTCGCAAGTTAAAGTGATAAAAATAATCAACTTAAATAAAGATAAATGAACCGAGTTGATCTAAATACGTTATATGTAATGTAGTACAGGATAGTTACCTTTCTAACGCCAGACAAAACGTCTAATAGTCCAGTGGCCTCCTGCTGAGAGGTGGCCAGCACGGCGAGAATCTCGCCCGACTTTACTTCGAAGCTCAGGCCCGACACCAGCAACGCAGACTTATTTTCCGGTGACGTGATTTCTAAACTATTAACCTGGAATCAAAGATTATAAAAGGTATAGGTATACGCGGGCAGGTTTTCCGCGTCAATTGTGCTTGAAATTGGTATTGTACTATACCTACACCGTTCTTGATTTTTGAATCCAAATATATAAATGTTGTTTCAACAATAGGAAATAAAAATTTGAAAGAATAACAAATTCACTTCATTAAGTAACGGATAGAATTAAGTTTACTTATGTTTTGTCGTTGAGTTGGTTTACGCCTCTCTAATAAATATGTCACTAATGCAATAAAAATTAAAACAACTTCAAAGTTAATTATTAAAGATCCTATAGGTGTCTCTCATAACTATTGCAAGATACGCATCTTGTACGAATCAATTTGACCGCTACTTTTAAGGAAATTATGTAGGTACTTACATAATAGTTAGGATAAATGTAAGCGGAATGCGTGTATCCATCTAAATGGTCGCCGGGCCGGAGAGTGGAGTGTTTTCTGGACTGAGCGAGGGACATGTGGCTGCCAGCTTTTGACATGCGGCCTCCGAGGTGGGACGACGGCATTAGGTAGCTGAAAAACAAACCAAATTACTATCGAATCAGTGTAACTTATAAACAAGTATCTAAATCACACAAGGATCAGTCCTCAGGGATCGTAGGTAAATTGCCATATGTTCAAAATGTTCATCCCACCCGTTGCGGTCATTGATATCGATACTGACCTCCATTTGCTTTGAATGCTGCCGTCTTTTACCTCTTTCACAATTATCTTACTTTAGAATTGAGGCGTTATTTAATAAAACAGCGGAATGTCTGAAACAACGCGTTTACCCGTGCTGTCGTGTTCCGACAATGGCCCAAATCTAATTTTTAGTGTTAACTCTACATGCTGACTATTGTTAAAAACAATGAGTTAACAAAAGCAATAATCACCATGACGAGCGATGCAAAACACACGTAGGTATGAGCGTAGATACTTACCTAATTAATTTGACGATGACTGTGAGGAGATAGGAAAAGAAAAAAACATACCTAATTTGTTGTAAACACGTTGTAAAGCAATATAACCTATATATCGTTGTGTCGTGTATTATGTTGCTTTTTATGTACATACTAACATTACCTCTTAAGACTGTAACTAACAACCAATATGGACTATGTGGTCTGAAATAAATGTTTCAATTTTCAATAACATCTTCGAATTCGAAAGTAGCCTTTAAGATTAAAAAAACTATACATATAGTTAGTAGTTGCTCTACATTTATGAACAGCGAGCTCGGACTAAGACACCTTCAAAGTACCTACTGGGCCACCGTTGGTGTGGCACCCGAGGATATGTGTAGGTACGGATTTGGATCTTATTCCACTGATATAAGTTCCGAAATGTATACTTTTTATGTATAGGATCTTTATACGTGATTGTTACACTTGTAACGAAGCAAGAGCTTACCTGTGGTGATCATTGTCAGGCACGAAGTCGGCTACGCTGTTCCTCCGATGGCTGTAGGACGGGCGATGGGGGCGGGCCTCGATGCCCAGCAGATTGGCCTCGCTGACCGACTTGTTCCTGGAGTTGGTCCAGTGGGGTTCGTTGCGGAGACCCGCCTGCTGCATAGCTACTAGTGGCACGCCGGGGCCGCCGTGAGGCTACAACAGATAATAAATTAGAAAAATATAGAACTGATAAGGAAGCGCTTTGAACACATAGGTAATGAAAAAGATTTTAAATTAGGAACCTATGTAAATACTAAACTGGTTGGAGTGATTGGAAATAAAATGAGTAAGTCGTTACTTACGTTTATTAAATTACGTTCGATGTGGATTTAGACGCTTATTGAGATCAATGAAGTAGATTAAGCCCATTATTGCCCATTTTGTGTAAGATTATTCTCCGATATTTACTTAATTGAAATATTTATTATTAAGCGAAGCATAGGTATAAAGGGCTTCCGAGGAAGAAAAGTCTCTCTTTCTCGGGATCCCTGCATGCTACGTTTTTATCGTCGTTTTTTCTTTGTCTAAATTCAGTATATAGAACGAACCATCTAACTCGTATTTCGGAGTTCTTATGAAAACTGACAACGCATTCGTTACTTGTTGTCAGGCACGTGTAACGCCCGTTGTACGTATAGCATTGTAGTACTGAGTCTTATAAATCGTTTAACTTACATGGTAGGATGTGTGCAAGTTTTGCATTCTAAAGTCCGGATCGGATCGGTACTTGCGGCTGTACTTGTAGTTTGTGGAGGTTTCATTGTCAGAACTGTCGTAGCCTGAAGATGTCTCGCGTATACCTCTACTTTGCCTTTGTATCCTAGAAAATGATCAATTGAAACTGTTTATCACATTAGGTACTGCGAGCAGTTATCCATCATTTTCATTTAAATTTTATGGGATTTGAAACTTCGATTCGATCAGAGATAAGACCCTCTGATTCATTGGACTTGTGAATTTAGATTTGTATGATTGGTATTTTACTGAGTTATTATGTTACCTGGGTACCGGTTTCATTCCACTGCCGATGGAGGTCTTAGGTTTCGGTGTCCCAGAGCGCTGTGAGCCGTTGTGGTTCGGAGGGAACACTCGCGGTAGTCCGAATTTGAGGTAAGTATACATGTTTGAACCAAGCGCTGATCTGTTGAGCAGAATATGAATCTTTCTTAATATATACTACCTACTGTAGAAAAAAAATGCAGTAGCGCCAATACAAGGATAGATTTAGTTTTGTCTCTTACTTCTTATCCTAATACCTGTTGTGGTGTGAGATATTTTGAGAACTAGACTAGCCTGCCAATGCAAGCAAAAGAGTTGTCAGTGATTTCTCCAAAAACGTTTCGACCTGTCAGTCATGCTTCGGACAGTTTATGCTGCCTTGTAGATAAGTTAACCTGGCTATAGCATTACAAACATTGGCGAAAACACCTTTGAACTTACTTGGGTCCATATCTGGGGTGCGATAAGATGGATTGGACGGTGGTATCTCTCAGCTGGAAGTTTCCATAAGGCAAAGGACTCTTATCGGTGCTCCCGAGCGCGCTGTCCGTGAAGTCCGAGTTCAGATTTTGCCTGCCAAAAATGGTAAGTCTATTCAGTTATGGTTCCAGCACGTGGCGAATAGATAGACGTTTAGTAGTAGTAGATATCTACGAGTTAATTTGTTTACATTCAGCGCCAATAAAGCTATAGTAATAGATAGCTATAACTAATATAATAGCTTAAAGACTCGCATTAAAATGACTATAGGATTAATATTGCAAAGTTTCTTTACCTGTAGATGGACCAGGCGTGTAAGTCCTCGGAGTGCATGCCACGAGGGTCGTGGACGAGGGGGTTGGAGGGCACGGAGTACCGCCGCTCCCCGCCCAGCCCTAGCGCCGACTGCGCCATCATTAGCCTAGTCGGTCAATACCCTGGAACATTTTAAACCGTCTACTTTATGCTGAAGAAAGTTGTAATGAGGATTTAGGGAGGGAGTTTTTAAAACTTACCTGTGTCATCCCCATAAAACGCCACAGCAAACTAAATTCTTCAGGCTACGCATGGCTGACTTCAGTCATCTGTAACAATGGAAATATTTATTAGAATTTAATTACTTTACCTACTTAAATACAAAATGTTTAACAGGCATTTCATATTTTACTATGAGTACGTGGAAGAGAGATTGAGAGCTAAGAGGATTGAAGGTAATTAACGCAAAAGGAAACGTGGAAGTCTCAATCCCAAGCTATCCTGGTAGCCGCACCCAAGATTAAATTAAATCAATCTTCTCGAGTCGAAACTTGTAAGTACCTTACCATGATAGAAACGCGATGGCAGTGCATAGTAGGCCCTTTCTTGTCCCACTGGGAGACTTAAGATTTTCAATTGAGACATTCGTCTGGAACTTGTCTAGTTACGGACGAAATTACCGTCTTGCACCATTACTACCAAGGGCCCTTGGGTGACGCGCTCTTAATCGTGACATATCTACCTATAACTATCGAAATTCATAGGCCCTTAGGGCTTAATCTAACAGCGTAAGTGTTGTAGTACACTAGTGCCATGTCGTAGCTAATCCTCATTAATCAAGCTGTGATTCCGGGACATTGACCGGCCTGTCAATGGCATGACCTTAGCCACAGCTAATGATATTAATAGATACCATCGAAATATTCGAGGCATTGACCACATCCCATCAAAAAATGTCTGTCGGATCGGATGTCGACTTGCAAAGGCCGAAACGCACGTTGCGTCACCGGACGCCACCGCGACGATCGTCACGCCAATCGTCAGATCTCATTGTTGTCGTTACGCAAATCGCATTTGTGTCAGTAGCACTATGGGTTATGCCACGGTCTTCTATGATGTGTTGTAGAGACATAGTCATATTTTTACAATCCGTTTTATAACTTCACACATACGTCGGTATTACCTACGTTGTTTCACCTTATCGCTTCTGTGCGTAGTATATTTGCGTGATTGGAACTGTATTTATTTACCTACCTCGAGTTTTACACTGCAGGGTTGTAACGTAAACCATTACATAACCTTCGTTATAGAAACTAAACCTAAAAACATAATAATTTATATACAAATAATAATTAAAATAAAACAGTATTCTAATCCTTAATAATAGCACTTACCTAAATAATAACTATTTACACTTAAATTAACAGATTAATACATGTATAACTAACTTACACTATAATAAGTTAGTCATACATTTTGTCGCGACACTAAATTCCATGGCGAACTGTACTCGGCGCGCATTCCTATTGTTCAGAACCAGCTTGCAAGGCGCTCTCGCCCGCCCGCGCCCGTCACCCGCTGTGGTCATGCATGCCGCGGCCGCTCTGAGAAAGATTTGGCTATCAACGCAGGCGCACGTTCGCTCGTCTCAGCGTCTTCATACGTCGCGCCCGCGCAACTACATTTCGATTGATCGAATATTTAATTGTAACTTTTTCCGAGTGGAGTACTCGCTAATTTGTTTAAAATCAGTGTAAACCCCTGTATTGGGTAAGTGTTGAACATTTCTTACGCTTTAAATTAAAAGCAGGTAGATTTTAGGGCGTTTCTAACGGCTTTTCCGTTATAGGTTTCTTTGTTCTAATTTCGCTTGCAAATCAACTTTAAATGCTAAATCACGCTTATTTAATTCTTCCGTAATTTTTACCATGCTTAATTATAATAATTAATGATTTTTATAGTAGTTAAAAAAAACAGATTTGTCAATTTAATTCCACTTTCTTTTTGCAAATTTTGTATTCAAAATTTCCACTTATTTTGTAAACTCCGTCTGACTGGTCATCCGCACTTCACCAAGCCATTTCACCATCACCATCACGCAGTACTTTCTCTTTTCTTCTGCTTCTGCTTACACCGGTGACAGTCAACGGAGATAAATGTGGAACAATTTTAATTTACACGGCGGACGTAAATTCCAGGGTGCTACCGTACGGTTAGCGAACTTCTGACGCTCATCACCACCACCATCCCTGGTACTGCCGGCTGACGTCCCTCAGCCCCATTCCATCTCCACGGCGTTCCCGAGATCCAGGGAAGTACTAGCGTGGTGGCAGTGGCCATCCTGTGGAACCGTGGAGTGAAATCAGACCGGCCTACACGAACCTACCCCTCAGTGACTTTTTCACGTGCTCGCGGCGTTCGGGAGTAATAAATCTATATTAACGGACTTCTTTTGTTTAATTTATTTACTCCCGACCCTAAAACGTAGCACTGGCGCCCTTCCTCGGTTTTAATAAGGTCTGATTTTGCTCCAAGGTTGGTTGAGGTTGTGTGTGCTTGATGTTTTTTTTTGTATTGTGAAACGTTTTTTCAGTTTTTATTTTTTGGTTGCCAGCAGCTAAGGTGTACGGATTACTTGTTTTTCTTCTGTTAAAATTTAAAAAAAATTTTTGGTACAGTCGGCCACATTTGTAAACATTTTTTTTTTCTTTTTTTTTTTAGTAAAGTTCACAACCACGTTTTTTTTTTTATTTAGCACTGTCTGCTGGTACAGTCAGCTCAGTTAAATTGTTTTTTTTTGCAAGCTTTATTCGATAAAAAATTTATTGTCGTTATTCTATAGCGGTGTCCGTACACAATAGTTGCAACTCATACGCTTCTTTTGTTTTTATTTTTGTGCATTTTTTTTTTCATTTACGCTTTTTAGCTTTTCTTTGTTCATTCATTTTTTTTTCTCTCACTATCAACCAAAACGTTATTTAAATTCATAAATTTTGTAACAGACGGAGTATTTCGTAGTTTTTTTAAGTTCTGTTCAACACTTACTCAATTCAACTTATTTTTTGAATAGTTTTGTTTACGAGGTTTTTCATTATGGCCTGTCCTATTAAATTCATGTCCCTTCAAAAGGCCGAATTGGAATACGAGGTTGCTATTCGGGGGGAAACACCAGCTTCCACGGTGCAGGAACTGCGTAAGCAGATTGCGAAATGTGGGCCTCTCTTTCCATCTGAGGACATACTTTCTAGTCCATTCGAGACGAGGAAGGATATAGATGGCGTTGCGGATGTGCTCGAGAAAATTAATACATATTTAGACTCCAAACCTTTGGACAAAAGCACTTTACTCCGAGCACAAAACCTGGTACACCATCTATATCATCGGCTTAACCGAATTATGTGCGAAGATGAGGAGGACAAAGATGCTTGTGAGCAATGCGTCGTTTTATTTAAGCTTTGCTCCGAGCGTGTTAATTCGCTCATGGATGGCAACGTATTCGATCCACTTGCATCGGTTTCCAATGCCCCCCAGGTTTCTCCTAGCACTTCGGCCTCTCCCCTTAACATTACCGTGACTTGCGACGGCAACAATGGCAATCAACTGTCAAAGTTGAAATACGATGGCAAATCTTGCGTGAGAGCGTTCATACAACGCGTTTCCGAATTTTGTGCGGCGAAAAATATTTCAAGCGCCAAAATTTTACATAACGCCACCGAAATATTTACGGGCGATGCGATTCATTGGTTCAGAAGCGTCAGGGATAAGGTTAGGACGTGGGATGAACTTGTCGTACTTCTGAGGCAGGATTTCGGCCAAGCTGATTTTGACTACAGACTGCTTTCCGAAATTAGGTCTCGCACGCAAGGGGAAACGGAAAATATAGTGATTTACCTGTCAGTTATGGCCGGTCTGTTTTCTCGATTGTCGAAGCCTTTGACGGAGGATGACAAACTGGAGATCCTTATGCACAACATTCGGCCTTGTTACGCGAGCACTTTATCTTCTGTTTCTGAGATAGCCTCTATCGAGCAATTAAAAACACTGTGTCGAAATTACGAAAGCGTACAGTCGCGTCTTTCTCAGTTCAGGGAACCTCCACGACCGTCTACAGATACTCTGGCACCTGAGTTTGCCTATACCGGTGGTCATTCAAGGAATAGGTCAAATTATAATAATACAAATAGCAATTATCCACAATTTAATAACAATAAATATAAATATAACAATAATAATTACAGTAGATCTTATTCTAATAATAATAATCAAAATGTATCAAATAAAATTAACCCTAATTACGTGGATGCTATTGCTCCTTCGACATCCAGGACACGTTTCTGTCCAAGATGTCGAGTGAACACCCACAATCTGCGACAGTGCACGGCAAGCAAAGATGTTATTGTCTGTTTTGTTTGTGGACGTAAGAATGTTAAAACGCCTGACTGTCCCGATTGCAAAAAGAATAGGAACCAAAATCCAAAAAACTAATTGGTCAGAATTGTGTCAATGATAATGTAGCTACATTTGATTCGGAAGAGTGGCAAAATTGGCTACACACTGTCAATTTATTTTTCAAATCTTATAAAATTGATACAATTCTGAAAGAACAAAATGAAAACGATAACAGACCTTACGTTTCTGTACAAATCAATGACGTCACTATGTCAGGGTTGTTGGACTCCGGCTCTGCAGTGACTATTTTAGGTAATGGTGCTCATTTAGTACTAGTCAATAGCGGACTAAAAGTAGTCCAAGGAGAATTTATCTCTGTTACTGCGGCCGGAGGACAAATGTTGCAAAGTGAGGGTTATATTGCAATTCCATTACATTTTGATGGTAAGTTTCACATTTTGAAAGCTTTTATAGTGCCAGGTATAAACAACAATCTCATTTTAGGTGTTGATTTTTGGCGTGCTTTTCAAATTTGCCCGAAATACCTTAGCAGCATTGTTTTGGATGGCAGTGTCAGTAATAACGTTTTGCCCCAACCCAACACCTTCATTCAAGGATACGACAATTTGGACGAATCGCAAAAACTACTTGCTGATAATGTTGTAAAACAATTTGAAGACATTTCTTTTCAACGCAAGGGTCTAGGTGTCACTAACTTAATTACGCACCGTATTGATACCGGCGATGCTAGTCCAATCCGTCAACGCTATTACCGCTTGTCACCTGAGAAGCAGCGCATATTGGTTGAACAAGTAGACGAGATGCTTGCTCTTGATGTAGTTGAGAAGTGCGAAAGCAGTTGGCAATCGCCGGTTTTGCTTGTCAATAAAAAGGACGGACAACCACGGTTCTGTCTCGATAGTCGTAAGTTGAATTCGGTAACGAAACGGGACGCGTATAACCTGCCTTACATTTCAGAGATTTTGGACAACCTTAGGGATGCTCGTTACTTGTCCAGCATCGACTTGTCCAAAGCCTTCTGGCAAATTGAAATCGCTCCGGAGGACAGAAACAAGACTGCATTTTATGTGCCTGGTAGGGGAACAATGCACTTTAAACGAACTGCGTTCGGCCTGACCAACGCTCCTGCTACTCAACAAAGACTAGTGGACCTGTTGTTCTCAGAGTTCGATCTTAAAGTTTTCGCCTACCTGGATGACATTATCATCGTCTCCGAGGATTTTAATAGTCACGTCACCTTACTTTTACGCGTCTTAGACAAACTCAAGCAAGCCAATCTAACAGTTAACTTGGATAAGTGCCGTTTCTTTAGTAGCCAGCTTAAATACCTCGGTTTCGTCGTCGATGGCTCTGGTCTACGTACCGATCCCGCGAAGGTCGAGGCAATCCTGAATTATCCCACGCCGTCGTCTCGTAAAGACGTTAAGAGATTTCTAGGTACCGCGACATGGTATAGGCGTTTTGTCCCGAATTTTAGCACCATAGCTGCCCCTTTGAATAAATTGACTTCATCAAAGAAAGGTTCACCAGCTTTTAAATGGACCCCTGAAGCTGAGTCTGCGTTCCAGCAGCTCAAAGAATCTTTGGTTTCTGCTCCAGTTCTCTGCTGTCCGGACTACACAAAACCGTTCGAGGTGCATACTGACGCCAGTAATTTTGGTATAGGCGCTATGCTGACTCAGACCGTCGATGGTAAAGAGCACCCGATCGCGTATATGTCGAAGAGCTTGTCTCCAGCGGAGAGAAATTATAGCATAACAGAGAGGGAGACGTTATCTGTAGTCACTGCTTTGGAATATTGGCGTTGCTACATCGAGAACGGACAGCCCTTCACGGTCTACACTGATCATAGTGCCCTTAAGTGGTTCCTGTCCATTAGCAATCCAACTGGTAGATTGGCTCGTTGGGGTGTTCGTTTGTCAAGTTTTAACTTCACGCTTAAACATCGCCGGGGCGTTGATAATGTCATCCCTGATGCCTTGTCTCGAGCACCTGTAAGTGCCATTTGTACATCTAACACTCATTTAGACTCTAAGGACACTTGGTACACCAACATTTACAATGGATGCCTTCATAACCCGATAGACTTTCCTAACTTCACAATTAAAAACAATTCCTTGTACCGTTTATCCAAAAATAAGCATGAGCTTACAACGGAATTCTCATGGAAATTGGTTGTTCCCGCCGAGTTGCGTCAAGAAGCTATTTATGAGAACCACTCAGAGCCTACTGCAGGTCACATGGGTATCTTTAAAACATATCGTCGACTTGCCCTTTGTTACTTTTGGCCAGGCATGTACCAGGACGTTGTCAAGTTCATTGGAACGTGCGACAAGTGTTTGTCTTACAAGGCTCAGAACCATCAAACCTTAGGGGAAATGGGGAGACCTAAACAGTGCTCTCGTCCGTTCCAAATGCTCTCAATTGATCTGATGGGTCCATTGCCTACTACTAGGAAACGTAACAACTACATCTTAGTCATCACATGTTGCTTTTCCAAATATTGTTTAATTTTCCCAATTAAAAGTGCTACTGCAGAGGTTATTGCCAAAATTTTAGAAGAATCGGTTTTCCTGGTACATGGCGTACCAGTTACTATACTTATGGATAACGGTACTCAATTTACTGGAAGGGTTATGGACGCCTTATTTAAGTCTTATAAAGTGCCTAATGTGCACTATTCTCCTAGATACACTCCTCAAATTAACGTTGTTGAAAGGTACAATAGGACGATCATCACCTGTATTTCCACCTTCGTCGAGGACGATCATAGATCCTGGGACGTGTTTATTCCGCGTGTCCAGTTTGCTATAAACAGCTCAGTTAACGAGGCCACTGGTTTTACACCTGCGTTCTTGGTGTATGGTAGGGAACTGGTCACTTGTGGGACGCACTACACGGAAACGGACATAGGGCAGGAAGTGTTGTTTCTACCTCGTGACGTCTACGCCGAGAATTTGGGTTGTCTGTCCTCTATTTTTGATGACGTGCAAAAGAAACTTTGGCATGCCCATGCTAAAAACACGTCTCACTACAATCTTAGACGTAAGCCGGCTGAATTTAACGTAGGTGACATTGTCATGAAACGCACTTACTTCTTAAGTGACAAAGGTAAGCAATTCACCAAAAAGTTGGCACCAAAATTCATAAAGGCTAAGATTATTGCCAAGAAATCTCCGTTAGTTTATGTGCTTCAGGATTTAGCAGGCAAAGATTTAGGCACCTGGCACATAAAAGATCTCAAATTGGTTGGTCTTAATAGATAATATTGTGAGAACATTGTATTTTCTCATATATATATATAATTTTAGTTTTCTAGCGTTTTAACATCTTGTGCAATAGTATCTGTAAGGTTTCAAGTTCAAGTAACAGGTCACCTAATTATTTTCTGACATAAAGCGTCGGTAATTATGTTCTATATAAAACAGTTATTGACGTAAACATGAAAGCGTGAGGTATGAAAGGCGAGTGTTGAAAGAGTTGTACAGGTACTAAGGAAATGCGGATTTTATTCCATTTCAATATGTAATAAAACCCTTAACGACGCGCGGGGGTATTGTAACGTAAACCATTACATAACCTTCGTTATAGAAACTAAACCTAAAAACATAATAATTTATATACAAATAATAATTAAAATAAAACAGTATTCTAATCCTTAATAATAGCACTTACCTAAATAATAACTATTTACACTTAAATTAACAGATTAATACATGTATAACTAACTTACACTATAATAAGTTAGTCATACATTTTGTCGCGACACTAAATTCCATGGCGAACTGTACTCGGCGCGCATTCCTATTGTTCAGAACCAGCTTGCAAGGCGCTCTCGCCCGCCCGCGCCCGTCACCCGCTGTGGTCATGCATGCCGCGGCCGCTCTGAGAAAGATTTGGCTATCAACGCAGGCGCACGTTCGCTCGTCTCAGCGTCTTCATACGTCGCGCCCGCGCAACTACATTTCGATTGATCGAATATTTAATTGTAACTTTTTCCGAGTGGAGTACTCGCTAATTTGTTTAAAATCAGTGTAAACCCCTGTATTGGGTAAGTGTTGAACATTTCTTACGCTTTAAATTAAAAGCAGGTAGATTTTAGGGCGTTTCTAACGGCTTTTCCGTTATAGGTTTCTTTGTTCTAATTTCGCTTGCAAATCAACTTTAAATGCTAAATCACGCTTATTTAATTCTTCCGTAATTTTTACCATGCTTAATTATAATAATTAATGATTTTTATAGTAGTTAAAAAAAACAGATTTGTCAATTTAATTCCACTTTCTTTTTGCAAATTTTGTATTCAAAATTTCCACTTATTTTGTAAACTCCGTCTGACTGGTCATCCGCACTTCACCAAGCCATTTCACCATCACCATCACGCAGTACTTTCTCTTTTCTTCTGCTTCTGCTTACACCGGTGACAGTCAACGGAGATAAATGTGGAACAATTTTAATTTACACGGCGGACGTAAATTCCAGGGTGCTACCGTACGGTTAGCGAACTTCTGACGCTCATCACCACCACCATCCCTGGTACTGCCGGCTGACGTCCCTCAGCCCCATTCCATCTCCACGGCGTTCCCGAGATCCAGGGAAGTACTAGCGTGGTGGCAGTGGCCATCCTGTGGAACCGTGGAGTGAAATCAGACCGGCCTACACGAACCTACCCCTCAGTGACTTTTTCACGTGCTCGCGGCGTTCGGGAGTAATAAATCTATATTAACGGACTTCTTTTGTTTAATTTATTTACTCCCGACCCTAAAACGTAGCAGGGTATGCGAACGCAGTGCTTAACATGACTTAAACCTGACCTGAAACTAAATTAGGAGTTGAAGCTTCAGAAGCTTGTGCTATAACGCACATATTCTTTTACGTAAGTAGTTTTTTTGGGAGTTAACTGTACAGTACTGCAAAGTAGAACCTAGAGTAGAGTAAGTTCAATAAGAAAGGTTGTAGGTAATGTACCTTTGTAATGTGTTTTTTTGGTGTGCAATAAAGAATATTTGTATTGTATTGTTGTACACGGCATAGTATTTCCATAAATTCGTTACGTTAGGATGAGTCGTATATTATTTATGCTGTTATATTATCAACAAAGTTGCCAGTGCTTCTATTACTTAAGTTGTTTAATGGTACCTTAAAGGAACTCCTCCGATTCCTTTGATCCGGTTGATATGGTCGCGTTTTCTATGGTGTTAAAAAACTGGTAGGTATGAGTATTGTACTGCAATAGCAAACTCGCGTAACAAGTAATATTTGCATAAAGAAGAAAACAAATGAAGTGTCTCTTACATACATACTTACACGTAACAAAAACAGTATTTATTTAGCGAGTACAGATAGTAAGAGGTCAATGACGTTTCCCAATGCACTAAGAAAAGATTTTCTGAAAATCGATGGAAATCTCCTACATATAATTTTTAAGTATACTTATGTTTTATCCTATTAGAAAAAAAGTTAGACATAGGTAGTATCTAAAAAAAACAGACGCAACTAATGGTAAGCCTTTGAACCTTAGAGCTTTGAACTCGAACTACGAATTACACCGCTTACCCCTTTATAAATGTCGCGTGCTACTACGACGCCCGTTGACGCATCAGACATTACTCCACTGAGGACACAGAATCATTAGCAGACATCAAACCACAGTAAACGCCGGAACGAGACACGAGCACAATAGCCTAGAAACAGCTCTATTTGCCTGTCATAAAATTCTTGAACTAGACCTCTACAATGTACCTACTTCCGTGGGACTCAGACGCATTGTATTGAATTTCTTCACTTGCTGCATTCTAGCCGTGCTAAAATCGACCGAATCACTCTGCAATAAAGACTTTCAGTTGTGCTTCAAGGAAAAGTCGCTTGATTACCACCTATGTCTGATGCGTGTTATAAATTGCTGCGAAACAGTGAATCATTGTGAATAGATCGTATTTTGTTCATTCATGGGGATGTAATTATTTGATGTGAGAAATTCATCGATCCAATTGACGTTTGGCGCTAGTTTTTGCTGAGCAACTGGTGAAAATAAGTCAAGTGCCTATAAATTATTATCACTTTAGTAATGAACCGTAATTTATTCGACGACCTGGATTCTACGATACCTACTTTACTTTTTTGGAATTTGTATCAATAACTTAATTTTTTTTTCATGGCAGCAAAAACTGATTTTAGACCGTGTACCTACTATTGTTCATCCGTGTCCGTCAAGATAGCGTACACCGTAAAGATATTCAGAATCTGATGCAGCCAATAAATAATACCCAACGAAATACCTAGGTCAAAAAAATAGTACCCTTAAACTTTTCGTAATACTAGGCCTGTTCACGGTGTACGCTACCGGGCGTCAAGCTGGCCTACACCGTTTGTATCACTGGAACGGCTTCGTTTTTGGAAACGCTTTATATCTCAAAAAATAGTACCCAAATAGTACCCTAGGGCCCTACAATTTCATTTCTCTAGCTATCGTAGAAGCCGAGATATAGTGAGCTCTTTTTATAAGAAATTCCCGGGTACGCCAGCTTGACGGTGTGAAATTTTGTACACCGTTAAGTTATGGAATATCTCGGCTTCTACGATAGCTAGAGAAATAAAATTTTAGGGCCCTCGGGTACTATTTGTGTACTATTTTTTTGAGACATAAAGCGTTTCCAAAAACGAAGCTGTTCCAGAGATACAAACGGTGTACGCCAGATTGACGCTCGGTAGCGTACACCGTGAACGAACAGGCCTTATATTTCAGAAAGTTTAAGGGTACTATTTTTTTCACCTAGGTATTTCGTCGGTACTATTTGGGTACTATTTATTGGCTGCATCAGATTCTGAATATCTTTACGGTGTACGCTATCTTGACGGACACGTTCATCCGTATGAGCGAGAAGTAATAATTACGCTAAGACATGACTTTCCTACTTTGGGACATTTCTCCATAAATATGTCTGCGACTCATTCATCTGTCTCCATACATTTAGTATGAAAGGGGGCCAGATGAATGAGGTGACCGCAGACATATTTCTGGAGAAATGCCCTTTGCAGGATGGCAGGTGATCTCCGTCTCAAGTCCGTAATTATTTATATATTTTATTGTTACGATGCTATGATCAAGACCAACATCAATTTTAGATTAATTCTGTAATATTTTTCATTCGGTGTTATGTTTGTGTTGCAAGCTGCTTGTGAACCTTACTCTGCCTACAACTACATCTAATCAAATACAAAAGCATTATCGTAAATATCCACCACGCTTAACAACCAGTATTTCCAGTTCATCTACTCAGATGTCATCCCATTGGCATAACCTGCACAATACAATGCAAAACACCGATGAAGTAGCTACGTAAGTACTTATATTTCCAGAGGCCACTTGCAGACCCTCACCCCATTCGAGCGCTGAATACTTGACACTTGCATTACCGGTAACATTACCGGTTCGTATAATCAAGTAGCGTGTTGAAATTATGGTAATAAATAAAGGGTACAAATAATTATACAGTGTAGGGTTTTAATTCGAAAGCTAGGTACATATTTTAGCATTTACGCGCTAATGGTAGGATTTGTGAAAGTTGAATAATTTCACATGTCACGCATTTTAGAAGCGGACATTAAATTGTGTAAGTTAAGGCAAAGACAGTAATAGCGTAGAGTGAAATACATCCTTGGGTCAGCTAACTTGTCTTAGTCGTACGTAGTACGTACCTATCTATTCTTCAAGTGCAGTAGAAATGGGGTGCTCAAATGCTCAAAGATAAACAAGCCGATGTAAATGAATCTGAATGTCCTATAAGTTGGCAGGCACAACTTTTATCGCCCGAGAATAACCGTGTTTCATGCATATTACCTAAATCAACAGAAAGAGAATGGGTAAAATTCGTCGAAGGCGTGGGCTAACTGGTAGCCCTTCAGAATATTAATTTATTTCCTCCACGAAATCAAGCGATGATGTACAAGTCGTGAAGCCTTGTAGGATTCACGGTTGATTACATAACCCTCGTGGGCGCCTTTGTATGCTAATCGTTAATTACATATTACCTACACGCGCCTCACTTCTCGCCAACTTTCATACGTCACCAGGGACCTCCTTATGTGAAATTATTTAGTGGTATAGACATGTCCTGAGAGGACACAAAAACACCTTTCAATTTCGTTTAATAATTGTAAAATTTTCTTAAAAAAGTTTAAACGAGGATAGGTACAGTCGCAAGTTGATAATGTATAGATATCTACAAGACTTACATGTGTTGAATGTTGCTTTAGTTACGGGATACATGCAATTTTGAGTAGTCACTCTGGGACACATACCTTTAAGCAAAAATCACGTCGTTCTATTGCTCAGCACTGAAGGAAAGATAAACCGACAAACACACTTGTAAATGTAATATAAATGCAGTCCTGGCATTTAATTATAACTAGAGGATGCATACGCGTTCGTTACCAGAGATAAAATAAGTTAAATGTTTCTTTCTTGCTTTGCTCTATGTGTTAACCGGAGTTATAATCTACCTGTATATCAAAATTCATGGCAGTCTGGTAGTTTTTGCGTGATGCGCTCACAAACAAAGTGTTGCTACGATTTAATTACATGTATAGATAGATTTGTGTTTTTAAAATTACATCCATTAAGTGGCAGGTAGCATAAAACAAAGTTTACATTTTGCAACTTGTCAGTTGTATGCGCTGGCGCACCTTGTTTATGCAATGCGCGTCCTCCAAATACCTTTGATTTTGAACCTACACGCGTGCATGACGAATTAGTACCTACTTAGAAACCTAAATTGTTAAAGCCTTTGAGTGTAATTAATAACATAGCTATTCGTCTAGCGATATTTACGATACTTCTAGCGATATAAAACACGTGAATAAAATTGTAGGGCCCCTAATTAGGGATGTATATTACGGCAACCTGGTAAAGTAGATGTCGGTTGGTACCTACTTTAGAACACATTAAATCGGAGACAAATTAAAAGCCTAAAAAGGGTTCAGTTCAAACCTACTAATAATCGAACTCTGGACTGGACCTCTTGTAAAGCACACAGAGGATAACATATTCGGACGCTTTAACCACCTTCAGTGAAAATTAGGATCCAGATTGGACGTAAGTAGAAGGTGTGACAACATTAGAACCTGATATTATAAAAATTTAACACAAGTTACCATCCTCCATCATCCATTTCTTCCAAATTTTCCAATAAGTTATTGAGGATAATGACATCATCGGGTCACCTGCGCTAACCAATAGATTTATTTGTACCTAGATATTTACTCGTTGGTAATTGATCGAGTGAGCGAAGCGAACGAAGTGTCTCTGCTCCAGCTTAGGCAAAAATGCTTTCGTATGTCCTGCGGATGTCTATCTGTTCCCCCCTATAGGTCTCATTTCTTAACCGATTCTCGTGAAATTTTGTAAGTAAGTTAGAGAATTTTTCGGGTACCGTGTATAATTAATTATACACGGTAGCCCCGAATAACCCGAAAAATTTTAACCACGTATTCCTGATGGTATTACAAGTAAATAACCTTATATCAACATTGGTCGAATTTTGTCATTTTACATTAATAGTCTTATGGAAAAAAATAAATCAGTAAATTCAGCCCCTCCTTATAAACATGTCCTTACTTAAGGAGAAGATATAATCAAAAAGGAAAAAAAAGCTAAAATGGAAACTAAAGGTCAATTTTATGGACTCGTAATCGCTTACCATCAAATACTGCGAAGGTTAATTGCTGATTAGTTAAAAGGTTAAAAAAATAGTAAAAGTATCTTAGTCACATTTATAAGGGCTTGTTTGTTGGGAGTTTTCATTTAAAAAATAATTAATATCTCGGAAAGTAACCGTTTTTCGACTATAAGTACATCATATAACTTTTTTACTCCTCATAGCTTTTAGAATCCATGGTTAAAGTTTGTCGGGTTACTCGGGCCCACCGTGTAAAGAATTTTTTTGGTTGACTCAGTTTTTTGATTCTTGCAAAATGGCGGGGCCATGGAAGTTTACAGACTCGCGAGGTCTACAGCTCACAGCCACTAGTTACTAGTTAGGGAATAACATACGTGCCTAAAAATTCCAGTTCTTACGAGATTCCGTCCATGATCTTATTTTATGCAACATGTGTTTAAAAGGCCTTGACATATGAGCATGTAGTACTTAATATAGGTAATTTATAAGAACCAAACGGAACCGGCAACAATAAGGAAGTATACCTACTGCAGCATAGGAATGTAAGAAGGCTCTTACGTAGGAAGGCTCGCTGAACAATGCTAACAATTGCACTTTTAAAGTGACTCATGAACCTTAGAAGCGTTTGAATTGAACAACATCCGAATTTCCGAACCAAGAGGTGTAAGTTGAAAGAGAGAAAACAAAAGGAAAGGAACCATGTAGGTAAGAAATAAGTTGATAAAACCAGAGATGGGCATTATTCGAATATTTTTTATCCGAATAATTATACAAATAAACAATAATACACGATTTTTTTAATTCACGAATAATTTATCCGCGAATAAATCATTCGCCCATGATAAATTCACGAAAAATATTTAAGGATTTTTGGTGATTCCATTCAAATATACAACACGAATAATATTTAAAATGACTCGTTTTTACTGTATCGCACCCTTAATAATAAACCGGGCTAACTCAAAATGATTCTGCAATTGAGTTGAAACCATTTGAATTCTTTTTAAGGTTGAAAATAAATTGTCGATTTTTTTTGAGTTAGCCCGGTTTATTATTAAGTGTGCGGTATATTTGTTCTAACACATCAAAGATTGTTAAGGGTTAAGGCATAAGCTCAGGTAGCATAATAGGTAAACAAAGAATTAGCGTTAATAACGGATTAATCACACACAAATTTTAACTTTCTATCCAGGCCTAGAACAAAATATAGGAAAGAGTGAAAAAAATACATTTTCTTATAAGTTGTTTATTTCTGAGCGAATCTCATTACGCATAATAATTAATCGTGGCAATTCATTCAAAGTATAAATTATTCCACGAATAATTAATAATCGCGTAATTCAATTCGTAATAATTTGGTTATTCTTTTTCGTTATTCGTCTTTCGAATAAATTTTGCCCATCTCTGAATAATACTTAATAAAGGTTCTATTTTACTGCAGCTCCAAATGTGAGATCTCTATCTTTGCTGATATTTATTCCTAATGACTTGACACCACCAAGTAGTGTTTTATTAAAACGCTTAAATGCACCTAAATGACACAAGATTGCTCGTCAATCAAAAAACATTATCAATCAAGGCAGAGTTTTGTCAGGTGCCGGAAATAATGAAACCCACTGTTCGAGCATACCAACACAAAAAAACCGGACAAGTGCGAGTCGGACTCGCCCACTAAGGGGTTCCGTACAAATTTGTAGGGACATCATTGTTAATACCATATTGCCGTGCTAGTGAAATATGCAGTAATTACAGTCTCTAGAGGTATAGGAAATGTGAACCGTATTCGATTGGAGTAAGGATGACATTTCATATACTTCTAGACTGTAATTACTGCATATATCGCTAGCACGGCAGCATATAACTCTTGATACGTATCTTTTTTTTACGTTAACTTAGAAGTTTATTTTTTTTACAGCTTCAAGGGACTGTAGACCTGAGTATATGGTTTTATTTTCAACTCGGACAGACGGACGGACGGACAGACAGACGGACAACAAAGTGATCCTATACCTGTATGGATGTCGTTTTTTCCTTTTGAGAACGGAACTCTAAAAAACGAGAAACTCCGACAGTCATGTCGGGAATCTAATTCACAATATGCATAGCTTTCCTTGGAAAGTGCATCAAATCGCGACGCCGGCGCAGCGCAGGCTCCATCTCACAGGCTATTTTTACCCGGGACGGTATGCGGCCGGCGCCCCGGGTCCGTTGACCCCAAGGGCTATTGTAAGGACTAGGGATAATGCACTTTGAATTGCTATACCTGCAGTTAATGTATTTGCAATAGGTTCGTGGTAGGTTTAACCGATGGCCCATGTGAAAAGTTATTGCTGGTTTTTAGTTTGAGTGTTGTTGAGAGTCGTAGGTATTTTTTTATTATTTTTCATCACACTTGCTCGTAAAGGGTGTTATAACACGCGCGATTATAGACCAACTCGAGCCGATTTACCCCCCGTGGGTTACAAATATCTATAACTCCCACGGGAGGAAAAACTGTATGAAAATCTATAACTCCCTCGGGAGTTATGAGTTTAGTTTTAAAAGTCGTACGTCATTTCAGACTAAGGAGGTTTCGAATCAGCCAAGGCTATTTCACATCTTCAAAACTTGGCTACAAAACCAAATTTAGTGTAAATAAAACTTATATGGTATATTTTACTATTATTTCCGTAGTTTTTGCGATTATTTTAATGCAATTAAATTAATTTAGTTTAAAATTTTATTTTGAAAATCGGTACAATCTGGCGACATTGCCTGTCAAGTTTAAAAACTAAACGCAGTTCTTAGCATTATCTGTGGAAGACTATATTGAAAAAGTTGACAGTTGAAGTTGTCTCTTAGCGGGTGCGTTTAGTTTATTTCATTTTTGTTTTATTTTTTTTCCTCGCAAATGTGATGAAAAACATTGTGTGTATCACGGGCAGTAAGAAGATTACAAACTCGAGTCATTAAAAGCCCTCCGCCTACGGCGTCGGGCTTCTAATAGACTCTCGTTAGTAATCCCCTTCTTACTACCCTCGGTGCACAATGTACTATTTCATCACACTTGCTCGTAAAGGGTGTTATAACACGCGCGCTTATAGACCAACTCGAGCCGATTTACCCCCCGTGGGTTACAAATATCTATAACTCCCACGGGAGGAAAAACTGTATGAAAATCTATAACTCCCTCGGGAGTTATGAGTTTAGTTTTAAAAGTCGTACGTCATTTCAGACTAAGGAGGTTTCGAATCAGCCAAGGCTATTTCACATCTTCAAAACTTGGCTACAAAACCAATTTTAGTGTAAATATAACTTATATGGTATATTTTACTATTATTTCCGTAGTTTTTGCGATTATTTTAATGCAATTAAATTAATTTAGTTTTAAATTTTATTTTGAAAATCGGTACAATCTGGCGACATTGCCTGTCAAGTTTAAAAACTAAACGAAGTTCTTAGCATTATCTGTGGAAGACTATATTGAAAAAGTTGACAGTTGAAGTTGTCTCTTAGCGGGTGCGTTTAGTTTATTTCATTATTATGTTTTATTTTTTTTTCCTCGCAAATGTGATGAAAAACATTGTGTGTATCACGGGCAGTAAGAAGATTACAAACTCGAGTCATTAAAAGCCCTCCGCCTCCGGCGTCGGGCTTCTAATAGACTCTCGTTAGTAATCCCCTTCTTACTACCCTCGGTGCACAATGTACTATAACTGACCCACGATAGACCTCAGTAGATACTACGAAGCGGCAAAATTATGTAGCTCGCCGGTGCAGTAATAGCTTGTTCAGTATTGCCTTGAAAATTACCTACCTATATTTATCGTGAAAAACAGACAACTAGTAATAGTACATTGTGTATCAAGGGCGGTAAGTAAGGAATTACAAACGAGTGTTTGTTACAAGGCCGAGGCGAAGCCGAGGGCTTTAAAAACACGGGTTTGTAATTCCTTTACCGCCCGTGGCACACACAATGTTTTTCATCACACTTGTGAGGAAATCTGATTAAAATAACCTTACTTAACCCTTTATTTGACATTGTCTACTGTGATATACATTGACAAAAAAAATATCTACACTAGTTATGAACATCTTTAACTATATTTTTGTGTCAAATACTGGTAACCCAATGTGTGAGTAATTGGCAGAAAAACATTTTTGAGTTGTGGCAACACTTTTAGCTGTCAGTCTAAAGTCAAAATGGCTGAACGACGGACGCAGGCGCCGCTTCGCAAGGTATTTAATCATATTTTTCATGTTTTTAGCAATGTTTATATTTAAAAAATGGATGCAACATGCTCATGGATATATGTTTATTTGTGTGGTATATTTTTTTTATCGATTAGCTTGCATTTGCCCCGTCTGTGCCTGTTTAATTTCGTATGTTTATCACAATATACAATGCCAAGTTTACGGCCAACGACCTAAATGTGCGTGTGTATACTGTGATAAACATTGCCAATTAACCAATTAATTTTGTTTTGGGTTAATTTTGTTTTTTTTTCTTGTTAACAGCATGTGGTTCAAACTAGATTTGCAAAAATATTGGCCCTTATTCCTAACGGAAATGCTTCTTCCGAGACGAGTGATCATTCCGATGATGAAATAGAGACTGACTATCTTAAGATGCTTTCTTCGCCTGAATGCTCGTCTGCAACGCCTTCTCTTGACTCTTCATACGAACGCATGAATCTGCTTTGTAGCTCTGATGATGATGGTGATGGTAATACGTTGACAAAATTAACCAAACAGAAGACGATAACCAGACAAATAATTTAGAGGAAATTGCCCGTTTAACCCCAATTATCCCAGAAGTTTGTTAAATTATGCTTTGTAACGGGGAAGAAGCCCAGAAATTGTTTTTTAAACTTCCATACAAAATAGTGTACGATTGTTTTGATATCTAGTCTACTATGAACACCAGTTTTTTCTATAAATGTAATAAAAAATACACATATTTGTTATTTTTTATTTAAAATCCTTTTTACCCCATATCTAACTTTGTCTAACTCGATATACATTACCAAATAGGCATAACTCATCACTTATTTGGCATTGTATATAGTGATTTACATTGGTTTTCAGGAAAACTGAAAACATTAGATTTTTTTAAATATTTTTTCCTAACATATTTTTGACCCTAAATCATAGAAAAGTTGTCATACTATGTAATTTGCATTTTTTTTATACTTGCCAAATAAAGGGTTAACCTAAATAAAATGGTAAAACTGACAGTGACATTATCCATAGACAATGCGAATCTCAAGTCACGTTCGGAAACCATAGCGGTAAAGACTTAAAATGGTTGATTTTATTTTTGCAAAATACTGAAATGACTATTTAAACATTTAATTAACGTTACAGAAATATGTGTTTACATTATTGGCAATAACATTTCTCTTCTCGCTTCGCCTCGGAATTGTAACAAACACTCGTTTGTAGTTCCTTACTTACCGCCCTTGATACACAATGTACTACTGTTTCCGTCGTGTCCCGTATCATAGTAATAAAATAACTAAAAAAAATAGTATATTACACAACTAGGGTGGTAAAGCCGAGATCGCAGATATTTGCGCCCCGAGCCGCAGGCGAGGGACATAAATATGCGATCGAGGGCTTTCTTTATTACCTCCCGTGTTGTGTACAGCATTTTATGTCTACATTTGGCACTTTATGGCCAAGTAAGTATGTTGCATCTGGATCCTTTTTAGGGTCCGGTACGGTCCGTAGCCAAAATGGCAAAAACGGAACCCTTATAGTTTCGTCATGTCCGTCCGTCCGTCCGTATGTCACAGGCATTTTACTCAAAAACTACACGATGGATATTGATGAAATTTAGAATATAGGTGTCTTGTATGAGCCGCTACTTAGTTTGGTAGTTAAATAACTAAAATAAATATTTTTAGGGGGGGTACTCCATACATGTTACAGAACCTAAAAAATTTTTTTTCAGAAAATATCAACGTGTGCTACATAGTTCGACAGCTCTTTCAAAAACATTTTAAGGTTATTAAGTAATGTTTTTGATTAAGTGAATACCTTTGGAAATAATCGCTCCGAAAGTTGTGAAAATTGTGTCCCCCCCCCTCTCTATCTTCTAAACAGTGTGTCCGAAAAATATAAAAAAATTGCAAAGATAACGCTTAATTAATACTTTCAACAAAAATTATTTTCAACAAGATCGGATTAACCGTTTTTGAGTTATTAGGTACCGATAAACTGCGCTTCTCAACAAAAGGACGTAATTGCTATGAAGATACGCTCTTTTGTTGTTGCAATTTTTTACATCGTATTTTTTACCTTATAGTTATTTCCCTTATAGTTACGGCTATTGAACCCTACACTGATCATGGTCCGACATGTTTTTGGCCAGTTTTTTGTGTGTGTATCCATCCAGAATAAGTAGGTATATGAACAACTTTATTTGCAGAAATATTATTTTGAAAGGGTAATATAAAGCCAAGATAATAGAGTCATCAGTAAACGATAACAGAAATCTTATTATCATTGTTGTATAAATTGAAAAACTGGCAGTTATTGCCATTGTTCAATAATTGAATGGATAATATCTACCTACCTTTATGTGACTATGACTAACTATGACAGTCATGACACAACATAATACACCAGAACAATATAGTAGTGGAGTGGCGAGCCCGATTCTCACCGGTTTGATTTCTTTAAGGTACTCAAAGCATTTATTTATCTCTACCCTTCAAGAAAAAGTATAGCTACTAAATAAACTAGAGTTCTTCGGCTTAGCCTAGGAAGAATTTGAAGGCATGCCACAGCAATAAGTATATAAGTAGGTACATCTTTAATGACGGCCAGAAACTTATCAAATATGAGTAAGAGAATACTAATGAACAATCAAACCATGACTACTCATGGTCAATTACTCTTCTTTGCCTTAAACAAGTTATTTACCTTTTCCAAATTAAAACAAAGTTGAAAACCTAAATTTTTGTCAAGTAATTTTGACTTGACAATACTGCTTGTATCAGTTAATATTGACGGAATAATTGTCCACTTTAATTTAGTACCTAAGAACAGTAATCAACAAAGAAACGGCACACTTATGCTGCTCGTATGCATTATGCGGATATGGGAACTTAATTCGATCTTGACAAATGTCGTAATTACAAATTGCAGCACTCGAGTTCAAAAATAACTAACAAAACGTGCAGAGTCAGCTCTTAGCAATGTGCCACATGAGTAAGGACAAAAACTCCCTTTGTTTGACTGTAATGATAGTTGGTTCTTACCCACGCAAGTGACTAAGCCACGCCATTACCGTATAAGAACCAGGATTACAGGTTTGCCAAGCTGCGTAATATATTAAAATGTCAGGAGTAACGCGCGGAATGGGTTAGTGTCACATAAAGTCTTTTCATTGTACAATCAATGGCACCAATATAAACCTAAAGTTTCAAAAATATGTATACTTACCCACAGGTCTTATTATTATGGGAGTAAGGTTTATGTATACATATTTTGGAACTTAGTGTGGATATTTATCTTTGCCCTTGACTGTATGTTGCATTGCATGGGGTTGTAGGTTAACTGATGTAATTAATTTTAACGTAACATGTTCAGGATTTAAAATGGATATGGCTTGCATTAAGCATACAACTATCAACTATGCATGACTTTTATAATTTGTAAAGCCTGTCACGTTGTCATAGAACAATGAGTCGAACTTTCCCATAATATCGATCTTACCCCAACCTCCCCGTCTGCAGCACACGCAAACTGCACTGCAGAAGCGAGCACGCGTTTTGTAGGTTGTGAGAACCGTTACGTTGTAAATTTTTACGTTTAAATGTTTCCGATTTTTTGCCTCGCGTTGCGATAACAATAACAACATAACAGTATTGTACAATTGCAGTTAATCCAGTTTTTAATCAAAGCGATTAGAGTATGCAACGAAAGGAACGCGTCTAGAATTTAATACCTATGTAAATTCAAAAATGTGCGTTGGTCATGATTCATGATGATGAAATTTTCTGAGGCACTTTAAAGGTCAGCGAAGCAGGGAGTAGAAGAAATTTAATAAGTATGAATAAATTTTCGTTAAACTCATTCAGAGAATAATAGTAACGGAAAGGACAACTTATTATTAAGACAAGTATCCTACTATCCTATCCTACTAAATTATAAATGTTAAAGTTAGTGAAGATGTTTGGATGTTTTTCTATACTCCTGTACTTTTATCTGTCTTTTACTTGGTCACGAACACTAATACAAGAACATACATAATATGAGTTCAGAGAAGTCTATATCTCTCTATTCCCCATAAAAGCACTTATGTCTTTATAGTCGCAAAAAGATACTGCTAGCAGCCGCAGACTTCTAAATCTAGGTTAAACTTAGGTCAAGGATTACGCGTTCAATACTAACTTTACAATAAAAATGCACAACTACCAACTTAACAGACAAATAAATTCCTGCGGTTTTTAAGAAAAACAAAACTTTCCGAACTAAATTCTTTGATGCCAACATAAAAAAAAATATGTTTAATATCGTCACTGCGTGTCACTAGCGAGTATACGTCAAATTAAAAACAAAGTTTACCATAGACACATACTTATTATATTGTCAGTCATATGTCATATTTGCTTTGTTTGCGCGCTATGTTTAATTTTGTATTTTATATTTTAAAACCGTGTCGTAGAAAAAGTATTGTACGCAACGTTGTATAAATAAGTCAAAAAACGCTCATGGCGTCTCTACTTGCGATACTCGCCGCCGCGGCGGCTCGTATCGCAACCCACGCCATTCGCATTTTTTGACCCTACTTATACAACTGTTGCATAAAATACTATTAAAAGTTAGGATGTTTGTTACTAAATAACGGGGTAACAAACAACTAGATGGATTGAGATTGAGATGAAAATTGGCATTCAAGTAGACCTGGTCCTGGATTGAAACATAGGATACTTAATACTCATATGCCAGTAAAGAGTTCCCTTGGGACATTAACGGGATTTATTATAAAAACTGTAAACTTGATTTTTTATGTGTAAATCATAAAAGAAAAGATTCGTGGACAAAGTCTATATATAGATATAAATGTATCAGTCGTATGTCCGCTAGTCGAGAAGGATAATAAGAGTGTAAATGACATCAGAAGCCTATTTTCACAATTATCGAAATAATGAAACGACCAGACAAACTAGGCCGTTACGAATTAACTGTTACCGTTATTCGAGATCAATTATTTCTGATTCAAAGGTACTAGTATATTATCAATGGAATCACAGTTGGCGAGACTACCTCAACGAAAATTTTACTGGTTCATCTGAACAACTTAACTCTATAACTATTCTTTATGATATGATATGATATGATATAATGTATTACTTGAAAAAAATATAGATCCCTGTTGTCGTCTAACGTATTGCTATCCTTTCACACAACATACAATAGAATAACAAACAAGATGATGATGATGGGTCACCTATTTTTGGCATAATTTTATTTGTCCGAATGTTCTATTTGCCCGAATACTATTTACGCATAATTGTTATTTTACAGATAATATTGACTTTTCAGAATAACTATAAAAGAAACCTAACCTAACCTAATATGTTCTAAATGGCTGATGTAAAAGATTTTGCAAAATATTTTCCGTTAAAGCTAGAGAAAAATTTTGCGTAAATAGTATTCGGGCAAATAGAACATTCGGACAAAAAAAATTATGCGAAATAGATGGCACCCCATTGTTAAATAATTATACGGTGACAACATAACTAGATAACGACGTCCATGCTTTATACATTTCCTAGATATTACATGATGTAAAGTTTGTACAAAGTTACAAACGTGTTACCACATTTATTTCCTCTACCTACATCAGGGCTCGGAAACCGGTATTTGCTCCATACAAAAATACCGGTATTCTTTCCGTTCTTATCGTTCTTTGGTTTATTATTTCGTTTTTTAACCTGACAATCTAATAATACGAAATCATGACTTAAATACATTACCGAGCTCTACATAAAAAGCATAAAATAATTCAAAATATTGGGCTATTTCGGGGTTTTTGCAAAATACCGGTTTCGAGCCCTGCTACATAGAGAGTTACGTTATGTACCGTCGACGATAGTACCCAACAAGCAAAGTAATCCTATAAATAAAATTATAAGTATTAATCTACTAATAAAATTCTTATAGAGACATTGTTGTAGACTCCTTTACTTATAATATCATTAGACAAGTAATAATATACTCAAGAGCATTTAGTTTTATATTTCTGTCTTTTAGTTTGCTACAAGACTAACCCACAGAACAGTTACAGGATAGTTTTACTAATAGTAACATTTTCCAAGCGTAGATAGTCTCAAGATCATTTGTTCTTATTTCACAGTTTTCTAGTTAGCTATAAGATTATCTTGTAAGATACTTATAAGTATGAGTATCCTGTAATTGTTTGCAGGAAGATTAAATAGTCTTGAAGAATATTTGCTACAATAGTAGTATTTATAAGAGTACAAGATATTATAATATACTAAGTGGAGATTATTATAAGTGTGCATCGTTAATAGTCTTCTTCAAGATTATTTTAAGTATAATTGTACTTGTTTAGAGCTATATTAGATTAAACAACTCTATAAGCTATTCGATCAATCACTTTACTAGTAAACGTTTGCCATTTTGTTTTGTTTTAACTATAAGAATTCGTCTTGACAAAATCGTTTATTATGGATGTAAGCGCGTGGAAACGATTTAAAAGGAGCGGTGGTTACAGAAGAAAAGTGACGAGAAGACATAAGGAATTAGTGAAGCCAGATTCATCAGAAATAATTTCATCGGCATTAGAGTGTAAACCTGGTACATCAAGTGTGAATTTCGGTGATAAAAATGAGGGTTCCGCAATGGATTTTTTTTTGGACTCGGATACTGAAGAATTTAAAAAAATTGAAGAAGAATACGATATCGATATTGAAGAAACTACTGAATATGAAAAAAATTATAAATTGCTTGAAGGTATTAAAAATTGGGCCTTAAAATTTAATATTCCCCACCTAGCCCTGAACGGATTATCTACTATTTTAAACAAAAGATTAAGTAACGTTTTACCTAAAGATGCACGAACATTATTATGTACCAATAAAGAAATATTGCAAATAATACCCTCGGACCCAGGACACTATTGGCATAACGGATTGAGTAAATGCCTAAAAAATATTCTACATCGTCTGAATTGTGAAAAAGTGGGAGTTCAATCTTGAATCAGTTAATCGTCCACAACCATAACACTTTTCGGCTAGGATGAAATGTGTTATTGTCCATGGCCAGTCATATTCGTTGAGTTTTATAAAGTCATCTTTGCTTAAAAAACAGTCAACGTCTAAATATACCACCATCGCGTAAAGAACTGAAAAGACAACAATTAATTTAAAATAAACCTTATTAGGCTTTATAGAATTTAGTAGGTACATTTCGTGAGGAACCCTAATATGTTTTAATATGGAGGCGAGGTTATCTGGATTGAAACTATTATAAGTGCAAATTTACCTATAATTGTTCTATAACATACTCAATGCAGAGAACTTTCAAAACATGGCGATTGTTTGTAATAATTATCGGAATATTATTTTAACAATAAATATGCTATGTGCTTTATTTAAAAGGGCATTGTAAAATTATAAAAATGTTGGTAGACATTTACAGTAAAAATGACATCCCCGGCGAATTCACTCACTATATATACAATATTTTGCAATACTTACATTATGTCCTACAATAATACAATGTATGATAGTTAAATTAATAGGAAATATACTTACTATTTCGTTTTCAAGTATTTCTCGTTCACAAAACAACCGCATCAACCGGCCAAAACAACGCAGAGATTATTTATAACTAAGTACTTTAACAGTGCATTACAAGCATGATTGCTCTAGTAAAATACTTATTTCAGATACTAATAAGCGTATTTGCACTTAAAAATGTGTAGACTCAGAACATTATTGAAGCAATTGCTCTTCTGTAAGTGTATTATAGGGCTTAGTGACATTCTGCGAGTTGATTATAGGATCGTTATAAGAAAGGAATGCTCCTATAAGTGCGCCCAAATCCAGGGTTAAAGTAAACTACAAGTAATTTATAAGTACAATCAAAATTAGTCTTGAAGAGCATTTCAAGTACTGATTTTGCTATTTGGGTAAGTAACCATTATTTCAATAATGGAGCAGCCTTGATAAGATCTTATTCACTCTCGATTTATAAGTAAATCCGGGTTATGTTTTTTCGGGAAAAAGTTTTCTGAAAGTGGATTTTATCCTTTAGCTGTGCAGTATATAAATTCTCTTTTGTCTTTGTCGTCATGTGTAAAATGTCTCAAAATTATTTTTAGACCGTTTGACATTCACATTATATGCAATTATCTGATAAAATTTGAGCCCATGGAGTTGGCCTTGAATATACTAGGTCAGAGGGAGAGAAAACAAGATAGATAGTCAATTTCGTTCGCAAAATGCATCTGCACATTCTCTCTTAATGTCATTCAGTTAATTGCCTTGTCGTGGAGAGATGCGCCACCTAACATTAACTCGTCCTCAACTGCTATAAATATACGTCACCAATGACTCACTGTTTTTTTACAGTTAGTATATCTTCCACTCCATCCATACAAAGTTTGCAAAGTCATTCGGGTCATTGGTTATCTGAAATGACAGATGAGACTATACTTTCGCTGAGACTAGGTATCTACTGTGAAGCGAAGTCTGTTCAAATGATGTTCAAAACAATATTAGACATAGATAGATTACCTACGTTAAAAATATTAAGGTTTGTGGCCCCTGATGGTTGACTGGTAGAGAATGCATGAAAGGCATTGAGTCCGCCATTTGTATTTTCTTGCATAGTGCAATAAATAAATAAATAATGGACTTTTATCTATATATATAAAAGGCAAAGTCCTTACTGACTCATCAACGCACAGCCGAAACTGCTGAAGCGAAGAACTTGAAACTTTCACAGTAGAATGGTCATATGACGTAAGTGAGAGATAAGAATGGATTTTACGAAATTCATCCCCTAAGAGGTTCAAATAGGGGTTCAAAATTTGTATGGAAAGATTACGATTTTTTAAGTAAGAGGTTTAAAACTTCGTGCTTAGATTCTCCATTACAATAAAAGAAAAGTGATTTCTCCGTTTTTTGAAATTCATCCCCTGAGGGGTTAAAATGGGGGTTGAAAGTTTGTATGGAGAGTGTGCGATTTTTAAAGTACCTAAGTGGTTTGAAAGATCATGTTTAGAGTCTTCATTAGAATAAAAGAAAAGTGGTTTCACCGTTTTTAGGGTTCCGTAGCCAAAATGGCAAAAACGGAACCCTTATAGTTTCGTCATGTCCGTCCGTCTGTCTGTCTGTCTGTCTGTCTGTCTGTCTGTCTGTCTGTCTGTCTGTCTGTCTGTCTGTCTGTCTGTCTGTCTGTCTGTCCGTATGTCACAGGCATTTTACTCAGAAACTACATGATGGATATTGATGAAATTTGGAATATAGGTGTGTTTTATGAGCCGCTACTTAGTTTGGTATATAAATAATTAATATAAATATTTTTAGGGGGGGCACTCCATACATGTTAACGACAGTAAAAAAAATTTTTCAGCAAATATCAACGTGTGGTACATAGTTCGACAGCTCTTTAAAAAACACTATAAGGTTCCTAAGTAATGTTTTTGATTAAGTGAATGTATTTGAAAATAATCGCTCCGAAAGTTGTGTAAATTGTGTCCCCCCCCCCCCTCTATTTTCTAAACCGTGCGTCCGAAAAATATGAAAAAAATCACGAAGGTAACGCTTAATTAATACTTTCAACGAAAATTATTTTCAACAAGATCGAATTAACCGTTTTTGGTTTATTGCCGATAAACGGTGCTTCTCAACAAAAGGACGTAATTGCTATGAAGATACGCTCTTTTGTTGTTGTACTTTTTTTACATCGTATTTTTTACCTTATAGTTACGGCTATAGAACCCTACACTGATCATGGTCCGACATGCCCTTGGCCAGTTTTTTGAAATTCATCCTCTAAGGGGTTTAAATGGGGGTTAAAAGTTTGTATGTAGAGTCTGCGATGTTTAAAGTAACAGGGTTGAACGATCATGTTTAGACTTTTCATTAGAATAAAAGAAAAGTGATTTTACCGTTTTCCGAAATTCATCCTCCAAGGGGTTTAAATGGGGGTTGAAAGTTTGTATGGAGAGTGTGCGATTTTTAAAGTAAGTGGTTTAAAAGATCATGTTTAGACTCTTCATTAGAATAAAAGAAAAGTGGTTTCACCGTTTTTTGAAATTCATCCTCTAAGGGGTTTAAATGGGGGTTAAAAGTTTGTATGTAGAGTCTGCGATGTTTAAAGTAACAGGGTTGAACGATCATGTTTAGACTTTTCATTAGAATAAAAGAAAAGTGTTTTTACCGTTTTCCGAAATTCATCCTCCAAAGGGTTTAAATGGGGGTTGAAAGTTTGTATCGGGACTCTACGATCTTTTTAAGTAACAGGTTTAAAACGTCATGTTTAGACTCTTTATTAGAATAAAAGAAAACTGATTTCACCATTTTCCGAAATTCATCCTTGAAGGGGTATCGGGACTTTACGATCTTTTTAAGTAAGAGGTATGAAACTTCATGTTTAAATTCTTCATTGTTTTAAAAGAAGAGTATTTTCACCGTCTTTTGAAATTCATCCCCGAAAAGCTTAAATAGGGTTTGAGAGTTAGTATCGGGAATATGTGATTTTTACAATAGGAGATCTAAGACATCATAGATATACTTTTTATAATGAGCCAAGAAAAACCATTATTACCGTTTTCCGTAATTCATCTAATTTAGGAATTAAATACAGATTGAAAGTTTGAAAGACAGAACAAAAACTTATAGATCTAGAAACTTTACATGTGCAGAGGTTCTGAATTGCCTTGAGGGGTTTAAAAGGGTTTAATACTTGCATGGGAAAGTTTGAAACTTTATGTATATATTGTTTATTAAATTTAAAGTGATTCCACATTTTTTCAAAATTTATTCCCTAAGGGACTAAAGTCGGAGTTGAGTATAGGTACTTGGGACATGATTTTTAAAGTAGGAGATCTGCCACTTGATATGTAAACCCTTCATTATATGTCAAGAAAATTTTGAACACGCGACGCGGCGCGGACGAAGTCGCGGGCAACAGCTAGTCTGTAAATAAATACAAATCTAAGAAATCATATATATTTTTTTTTTTAAATATTAAATAGATTTTACTACACCTTCGTCTTTAATAATATAATAATCACAGTCATAGTAAGATAGACATGCTATTAAGTTTATGCTCATCAATTAAGACAAATTGTACGGAATTAACGGAATCCGGTAGCTAATTGCATTAATAAATTCATTTCCAGAGCTACCGTTTTAGTCTTAAGTCACCGGGAATGTTCCATATTAGATAATTTTGTGACACAAGTAAGGTATAGTTTGTTTCTCGTTAGTCAGTGAATGAACAGTGTGTTGCGCAAACGCAAATATTGTTCACGATATCGGAATGCAGCCCAAAGCCACAACCGGACGTATTGAAACGTGTCTTTAAATTCCAATTTGTTGGAAAATTATGGTTCACAGGGTAGCAATTTACGTATAACATGTATTTGAATCTTGTGATCAGATGTCTCTGTTGCGAAAATCGTTTGTGAATGGAGTAGTAACTAAATAACAACATCCTGACCCTACATGCTAGGCAAGGACGGTAAAATAAAGGACGTTGTTTTTTTTATTGTATGTCTGGACTCTGCTTTTAACACGATTTTAAGTTTCCTTTACCGGGGAAGTGTAATTTTCTAACTGAATAACGGAAGATAAATGCTGTATAATTGTTTAGTATACTCCTCCGCCTTGTGCTATCTCCCCTAATACATTTCATAGCGTACTCTTGCATTTCTCAAGGTTTTGCCTTAGTGTTTTAGTCAAGCATCGTTGAGACGTTAGTCTGCATTAGTAGGTATTTATTACGGACTGGTTGTGATGACTAACGAATTCGTAATGCCTACAAAACACCACTTAAGTACAATAATACTTCTTTGTAAATTCTTTTCCATCGTTGTTACATAGCATTTGTAAAGTGTTGCACTCACAGAAATATATCGAGGGTTGCACTGATACGGATCGTCTAACAAATATTACACCTACTAAACCAAATCAAAATTTATGCAAATTTTAAACATATTCGCAAACCGGCCAATATGCAAATTTGTTAGAGTTCAATACTTTCACTAATTTCATTTCAAATTAGTGTTTACTTATTTTGAAGTTCAACCCGAAATTATAAACTGGTTCTTCTACTCGTAATGCATAATCGAATCAGCCGTATATTATTAAATATTCAGCTATTTTCCGTTTCTAAGGTTGAAAAAAATATACAGGATGACTTAAGTAAGCACTTCAGTAGCACAAATGGTAGCCTGTGCGTCTGTGTTAGTCCGGAGACCCAGAGGATAAAGCAAATTCGAATCCTGCCCGATGCATATAACTTATCAACTTTTGTTTTTAATAAAACATTTTAATAAAACTAGTTATTGCGTACTAAGCACGTGTAAGTATTAGTAGCTAATCAATGAAATCGATTTATTCCGTAAACACAAAAACAATCACAATTTACAAATGGGTATTAAAACCATTCATAATAATCTAAGCACGAATTCTTTGTATGTAATGGGTAAAACAGCAAGGAATCTATAAAGGCTTCTTTTGCTTAGCTAAGTTTACAGCCGTAATGTACCTAGGTAACACTAAAACGATAAAACTAGACTAGGATTTGATTGCCTCAACTTGTCCATACAAGGTTTTAAGTAATATGGTGAAATACTAGTACTACTTATGTATTTAGATTGGTGAATTTCGCCATAGATGACCACTGCATACCATCGGCTCGGTGGCCGAGTCGCCACGCGCTTTCAAAAACGTTCTAGTGTGCAAGATTTTTTTATATTCACTTGTGCATTTATTTCCAATTCCAAATCCAGTTCTGATGAAGAGATCCGTGAGAAGACGAGGGAGTTGGTCAAATACTAAAGGCGCATGTATAGAAACAACTGTATTTTTTAAACAAATTTTGGAGTGCATTATACAAAGGACCATATTAGAGAATACTTAAATATCCCTTTAAAATCCTAATCTTCTTTCAATCACTACCTAGTTCAATAACATATTGAAATAAGTACTTGTTTAACAAGTAATACGTAAATCCAAGTTTCTAGTCAAATTCCAAACCAGGTTTTTTAGATTCTTTGAAATTGTTGGCTTTACTAGCGAGTGAAAAGAAAGTTCATCATTCTGTTTCTTACGTGATGAACTGATGACACGGAATGTACAGACTTGTATAAAAGATCGAAGCAATCATTGATTTCGCATACTTTCGATTGAAAGCAATTAATAAAATTTTCTTTTGAGAGGTGGTTCAGGAACAAAAATGTAGTTCGAGATGTGTGGAACCTATGACTCTTAATAATTAAGAATCAAACGAACTTACCTTACGTGATGTTTGATTCCAATTATGTGAGTATCCCAACCGAAGACGATTACTATAGTTTACATGCAGCAGTACATGAGATGATGCTGTCCTTGTCACACATTTAGAGCTATAATATCTTAAAAAGCAAAACCATACTTCCATCTCTCTCTCGCCGGCATCGCCACACCCGCGCGCGCGCTTACCTGACCTCATTTTTTCAGAGTTAGATATTTTGTGTTGTAGACAAGTTTTTTATTTTTTATTTTATCCCTTGGGCTAGGGTGGGATGGGACGATGTAATCGTCTTCGGTTGGGATACTCACATAATTGGAATCAAACATCACGTAAGGTAAGTTCGTTTGATTCTTAATTATATTTCGTATCCCAACCGAAGACGATTACTATAGTTTACATGCAGATGTTCAGAGCATTGTTATGTTCAATATGTGAAAAATGAAAAGTAAAAAACTGGTAATTCCAATCATTATAATGCTGATTAGCTACGAAATTGAGAACAATATTCTGATGACTTAATTTTAAGGTTCAATTTACATTTATCAGATTCTTAACTGTTTAATTTTAATGGCATAAATGCAATTAATCCTATTTAGCGAATGTCAGATATAGCATACGTAAAATTATTTTCATTTCATTCCAGGGTGTCTCTATAATATTACTTATTAAGATAGACATTGGAACGATCACTGCAACCTGCAGCCTTGCAAACAGTCTCCAGATTAAACCCGGCACGGTGCGCGGCAGATTTTCATGCTACCCGTGTACTGTGAACGCTGAAAATACTTATGTCAATGGCATTGTCTCGTGATACCTTTTTAACCCAGTGTGCTAAGGTCTGAGATCCAAAGTTTTTATAAGGCCTTCATACAAAGAGGTATCCTTTAGTATAATGGCGTCTCAATTCATTTGTCCTACTAACATACGTTTGAACTGCGAGTGCTGGGCAAATAAGGACTTTCGCGGATATAGGGTAATCTGTTGATTGGTTAACAAGCTCCAGGCCTCGAAGTATTAATTAAATTTGTAACCTTGATTATATTTAACATTTAGATGGCTCCTACTGGAGGAGTATCATCTCATTAGCTATACTGTCCAGTACCAGTGCTAATGAAGGTGAAGCCATAATTACATCATTACTTATTGGCATATTATCTAATTTTATCAGTAGCCTGATCGTGTGCATCCATTGTGCCGAAGCAATGGTGATAAAAGTACAAGTTTTATATGATAAATCAGTTAATGAGACATCTTCATTTCGATAAATATTTAAGAAATGATTTAGAACTATATTTGTACGTGGATTTATATTTCGGGTTCGGAGGTTTAAGTTTGTAAGCCTTTAAGAAATCGATTAACCCAATCATTTGACGTAACATTCGTATTGCGATAAGGCTGATCTGTGTATGATCAAACAGCTATAGCTTAAAATTTTATGGTCAAAAAGACATCATCAAAAAGACAAGACGGTGATGTGTTAAAACACATCACCGTCATTAGCGTCATAAACATCAAGATTTCTCGTTTTTTACAGAGAAGCTCCCAGGATTTGAGTTAATAAAGTTTTAAATTATTGCTTTAAAAGTATTTTTGCTAAAGAGGCCATCACTATATTTAGTGATTCATGTAGTAGGCCACGCTTTATTATCATATCCCTGATAATTTAGCTGCCACCAGGATAAGGCTGGCATGAAGCGGGAGGCGCGTTCTGAACGGAGAGACTAATAAAGATCCGTCGGAATCAATAAACGTTTTTTCAGGTACGACAAGACTAGACCACAAGGAGTACCATGCTTGTGATGGCCAGTAGGGTACTACAACGATACCTTTAGCTTTATCTGAAATGATTTTTCTAATACTTTGCTCACTAGGCTGAATGGGGGAAAGAGATAAAAAATAATATTTTCCCAACTAAAAGTAAAGGCATCGACTATTTCTGAATAAGGATCTAATTTCGAAGACGCATATCTACTGCAGTAGGCTGTAGTTCTGAGGGCTGTCGAAAAGGTCAAATGCAGGTGTACAGCCTAACATATGAACAATCTGTGAAAATATATAAATAAATACCAGAAATTTCCCATTCAGTGTCTATATTCATTTGGCTGGAGTCCTAGACTCCCGATCTGCTACTACATTATCGCAAGACTGTATGTATGATGTAAATACATAGACGTTTTTTGACTCGCACAACTGCCAAATGTTTCTTGCATACTTATTTAAATGGGGATATTGTACTTCCCCATTCTGTTAATATAACATGGCAGGTGTGTTGTCTATTCTCAGTAAAACGTTGCAATCTTTTAGATTTGCTGTAAATATCTTCAGTCCATAAAATGCGGCTATAAGTTCCAGCGTGTTTATATGAATGAAGTGTCAGTTCACTGACTGTCCAGTTGCCAGAAGCTTTTGGGCACCACATGTCGCGCCCCAACCAGTTATAGATAGATGCATTACTATACATTTCTAACAAGTAGTTATTCTTGCGGATCGGGGAGAATGTATCATTATATTATTAATCGGCCATGAAAAATGTGGACTTAAATATTTTTCTAGTTTCATTTGTTTGTTGTAATTTTCCAAATGATCCAGAGCTAAAATATTTCTCGTTCGAAGAATTTAGTATACCTACATCCATCCGTATTTGACGGCTGGGCATACGGAGGGCAAAAATCTGATGAATTCAGCTAAACATCAAATTGTAACATATGTGCGGTTCATCTAGTATCGCCTCCACCACGTGGTCGCGTAATGCCGCGTGTAGCTGGTCGGGCGGCGGCCGCGCGGCGAGTCTGTGCGACGGTCCCGCGGCGGCCGGTGAGGTGCAGGGGGCGGCCGCGGCTCGGCCGCTGCTGCTACTCGTGGCGGCATCCCCCTCGAGTTTAAAGCACTCCGTTGTTGCTGTGCTTCTTTCTACTGATGGTTTGTAAGCAGGACTCACAACTGTCGATTTCATTTCTGAACCGGTTTCAATGATCGCCTTTGAAAACTTGATATGCTCTGTTAAGGCTGAACGGAAGAGATGTTCATCCATTTTTGGTATTTTTGACGGTATCTCTAATATTTTAATTAAGAGTGTTTAGGGCTGCGAACCGACGAGACTGAGATTCTCTATAATAGCTGTTGTACTTATATGAGCTTGCCGGCGTCACTCAGTCTTTATTATGTCTTGAGATACTGTATTCTTAGATGACAATGCCTAATTTAACACTTGTCCTATTGCACCGAGACTACCTAACAGCTGGCTCTGCTTACTTTGGCCGTAGAAGTCCTTTTATACATTGATTTCCAAAAAGGGCTGCTTTGATCTCAAGATTTAGCATCGGAAACCTCATATTGGGGCAATTTTCAGGAGGCAAGTAACGTCTGATTAGTTCCAGGTGAAAGTCCTTAGCTAATCCATTTGCCAAAATGGGTGCCGACTTGGGTGCAATATCCTTATGTAGGTTTTTGCCGTATTTTTTGTTAATAGTTGGGTCCTCGCCCAGTAGTTCTAATATTTTCGGTTCCAATAACGGTATAGTCTCGCCACTCTATCTATGGGCACGGCAAGTGCCGCCAGGCGGCGTGGGCGCTTCGATCGTTACGGGCTCGGCCGGCGCGATCGGCGCGGGCGACGTACTCGGCAGTAGTAGGTAGTTGTTGCTTCGCCCGGCTCGGCCAACTCAGGGTCCGAGGCCTCCGTGTCCCCGTAAATATGAATGTATCCTCTACACGGTTCATGTGGAGTATGAAGTCCTCGACACCGTTAAAATGGAACTGATGTTCTGGATAGAACGTGTGTATCCTCTACACGATTTACGTGGAGTATGAAACCCTCGACACTGTTAAAGTGGAGCAGATGTTCTGAATAGAACGTGTGTATCCTCTACACGATTTACGTGGAGTATGAAATCCTCGACACTGTTAAAGTGGAGCAGATGTTCTGAATAGAACGTGTGTATCCTCTACACGATTTACGTGGAGTATGAAATCCTCGACACTGTTAAAGTGGAGCAGATGTTCTGAATAGAACGTGTGTATCCTCTACACGATTTACGTGGAGTATGAAATCCTCGACACTGTTAAAGTGGAGCAGATGTTCTGAATAGAACGTGTGTATTCTCTACACGATTTACGTGGAGTATGAAATCCTCGACACTATTAAAGTGGAGCAGATGTTCTGAATGAAACGTATGTATTCTCTACACGATTTACGTGGAGTATGAAATCCTCGACACTGTTAAAATGGAGTAGGTAGACGTAAACATTCGGATATAATAGTCCTCTACACGGCTCGCATGGAGTAGGTATACAAATGTCAACATTTTGTAGCGTGGATGATCAATATGATCACACTTGAAATCTTCAACACGATTTTCGTGGAGCTATACACGTGTAAATACATCTACATGTTTGTTTCTTTTCGCCAGGCAAGGTGATAGTCATAACACAAACCCTAAAATTTGCCAATTTTACTTGGCGTCATAACACTTTTATCACTATTGATGACGAACCCCAACGACTTAAAAAAGTCTTGTAGTTTTTACGTTTGTTAAGTAATTAAATCTATGGTCTTCTTCTAAATATATAAAAGAAGAAGTCCTGACTGACTGACTGACTTACTGATCAACGCACAGCCGAAACTACTGAAGTTAGGAACTTGAAATTTTCACAGTAGGGTGGTTATATAATGTAAGTAAGGGATAAGAAGGGATTTTTTGAAATTCATCCCCAAAGGGGGTTAAATGGGGGTTGAAAGTTTATATGGGGACCATACGATTTTTAAAGTAGGAGATCTGAGACTTCGAACATAGACTCTTTAATACAATTTAAAAAAAGTAATTTCACCGTTTTTGGAAATTCATCCCCAAAGAGGGTTAAATGGGGGTTGAAAGTTTATATGAAGACCACACGATTTTTAAAGTAGGAGATCTGAGACTTCGCATATAGACCCATCAAGATGAGTACAGGAAAGTAATTTCACGGTTTTTTGAAATTCATCCCCAAAAGGGGTTAAATGGGGGTTGAAACTTTGTATAGGCACCAAACGGTTTTTGACGTTAGAGATCTGAGAGTTTGCACATATATCCTTCAATATGACATGAGAAAAGTAATTCCACCCTTTTTTGAGATTCATCCCTAAAAGGGGTTAAACGGGGGTTGAAATGTTGTATAGGGACCAAATTATTTTGAAGTTACAGATCTGAGAATTCGTATATAGACTCCTCAATAAAGGTCGAAGAAAGTAATTTTACCGTTTTTCAAAATTCATCCCCAATGGGGAACATCCTAAATGGGGGTTGAAACGATTTTTGAAGTTGCAGCTCTGAGACATCGTACATAGTCTCCTCAATATGAGTACAGAAAAATAATTTCACGGTTTTTCGAAATTCATCCCTATAAGGGCTTAAACGGGGGTTGAAAGTTTAAATGGGGACCAAACGATTTTTAAAGACGGAGATCTGAGACTTTGCACATAGACCCATCAATATGAGTACAGGAATGTAATTTCACGGTTTTTCTAAATTCATCCCCAAAAGGGGTTAAATGGGGGTTTGAAACTTTGTATAGGCACCAAACGATTTTTAAAGTTAGAGATCTGAGAGTTCGCACATAGATCCTTCAATATGAGATAAGAAAAGTAATTTAACCCTTTTTCGAAATTCATCCCTAAAAGGGGTAAAACGGGGGTTGAAGTATTGTTTAGGGACCAAATTATTTTTAAGTTACAGATCTGAGACTTCGTATATAGACTCCTCGATAAAGGTCTAAGAAAGTAGTTTTACCTTTTTTCAAAATTCATCCCCAACAGGGGTTAAATGGGGGTTAAAACGATTTTTGAAGTTGGAGCTCTGAGACATTGTACATAGGCTCCACAATATGAGTGTAGGAAAGTAATTTCACGGTTTTTCGAAATTCATCCCCAAAAGGGGTTAAACGGGGGTTGAAATTTTGTATAGGCACCAACGATTTTTGAAGTTGGAGATCTCAGAGTTCGCACATAGATCCTTCAATATAAGTAGAGAAAAGTAATTTCACCCTTTTTCGAAATTCATCCCTAAAAGGGGTAAAACGGGGGTTGAAAGTTTAAATGGGGACCACACGATTTTTAAACTAGGAGATTAGTTGCAAAAAGTAATTTCACCGTTTTTCAAAATTCATCCCCAACGGGGATTAAATGGGGCTTGAAACGATTTTTGAAGTTGGAGCTCTGAGATATCGTACATAGTCTCCACAATATGAGTACAGGAAAGTCATTTCACGGTTTTTTGAAATTCATCCCCAAAAGGGGTTAGATGGGGGTTGAAAATTTGAACTTTGAAGTTAGAGCTCTGAGAAATCGTACATAAACTCCTCAATAAGAATAAAGAAAAGTAGTTTTACCATTTTTCGAAATTCATTCCTAAAAAGGGGTCAAACGGGGGTTGAAACTTTGTATGGGGACCAAACGATTTTTGTAGTAAATCTTGAACTTCGTTCATAGACTCATCCATAAGAGTAAAGAAAAGTGATTGCTGTTTTTTGGAATTCATCCCCAAAGGGGTTAAAATGGGGGTTGAAACTTTGTGTAGGGTACAAACGATTTTTGAAGTTGGAGCTCTAAGACATCGTATATAAACTCCTCAATAAGAGTAGAAAAAGTGATTTTTCGTTTTTCTAAATTCATCCCTAAGAAGGGGTCAAACGGGGGTCAAAACTTTGTATGGAGACCAAACGGTATTTATAGTAGATCTTAAACTTCTTACATAAACTCATCCATGAGAGTAAAGAAAAGTGATTGCTGTTTTTTTGAAATTCATCCCCAAAGGGGTTTAAATGAGGGTCGAAACTTTGTATACGGACCAAAAGATTTTTGAAGTTGGCGATCTGGGACATCGTACATAGACTCCTTAATAAGAAAAAAGAAATGTGGTTTTACCGTTTTTTCATCCCTAAAAAGGGATCAAAAGGGGGTTGAAACTTTGTAAAGGGACCAAACGATTTTTGTAGTAGATCTTGAACTCATCTAAAAAAGAAAAGAAAAGTGATTGCAGTTTTTTGAAATTTATCCCCAAAGGGGTTTAAATGGGGGTTGAAACTCTGTATAGGGTCCAAAGGATTTTTGAAGTAGGAAATCTGACACTTCGTACATAGATCCTTCAATAAGGGTACAGAAAAAATGTTAAACCATTTTTTGAAATTCATCTCCAAGGGTTATAAATGGGGACCAAAACTTTATAAAGGGACCAAATGATTTTTAAAGTAGGGTATCTAAAACTGATTAAACTGAATAGAACTCAAATGATTTCACGGTTCATTAAAATTTATCTCGAAGACGGGTTGAGTAAGTAGGGGTTGAAAGTTTTTTTAGGGACCCGTACAATTTTTAAAGTAAAAGGTTTTTAACTCCATGCATAGCATATAGCAATTAGTAGATTGTTTTTTTGTGTAAGTAACAAGCGGTTTATTAAGTGCATTTAATTTTTTGGTAATAATCCTTAAATGGACTTAAGAATTGATTTTCACGGTAAATGTGCATTGTGCAGTTTTGGGCCCAATATTTGAGGGTTTTGTTTAATTACAACAAAGTTTATGAACAAATATCAGAAACTATTAATTGCCTATTAAGATTAATTGCCTAATTATAATTTACACCGCAGACGAAGTCGCGGGCATCAGCTAGTACTATATATAAAAAATCGTCTAAGTAGTCAAATGACAATAGGCCCGAAGTACGTAGATATTTCTTTTAATAATTTTATATAAACAAATGGAGCCGTACAAATTCTTGTCTTTTAGCAAGACATTCGAATCAAACAATTGTGGTCGCCACTTAAAACGCAATCGTTTGCGATCATTTTCATCAACAGATATCAGAAAATAGGCATCATGTAGATCTATTGTTGCCATATCTTGCAATACCTTACATAAAATGTACCTACATGTAAGCAATTAATAAATGAAATGAAATAAAATAATCGGTACGTTACGGTAGTGCGACCGCAGTCATCCAACTTAAAGTGATGAACCGTAGTGAATTTGTTTAATTATTTTAAACTTACAATTAGTATGAAACGATGAGTTCCGTTAGGTTTAGGTACTGTGAAAATAGGTGAGACAAATTGTCCTTCACATGGCATACACAGTGATATGAAGTTAGATAAAAACTCAGCAAATCCGTTATACATCTTTCCTAATTATATAACATTATACACGTATCTTTACTTTTTATTCGTAAATATGTAAGTAACCAGGTTTAATGATTTTGTAGGTAAGATGCGTAAAGGAAATTTGAAAGTACCGTTATTGGCAGTGCCGTATTATCTAAAAACACTTTATAGTAACTAGTACTTTTGTTAAAATGATTACAAACTTACCTTCATAATCCTGGTTGTAATTTCGATCCCTTGATCGCTTTCGTTTTCACTTCACTACACTATTTTTTAACGTTAAATTTCGTGCGACTCGGACAACACCAAAAAATGTAATGAGGTCAGGTAAGCGCGCGCGCGGGTGTGGCGATGCCGGCGAGAGAGAGATGGAAGTATGGTTTTGCTTTTTAAGATATTATAGCTCTAAATGTGTGACAAGGACAGCATCATCTCATGTACTGCTGCATGTAAACTATAGTAATCGTCTTCGGTTGGGATACGAAATATAACTTCAGTCTAATAAATTTAATCTTACTTCAATGTACCTACATATTTTATAAATCTTTAAGGCATCTAGGTAGTCAAATCATGTGTAAATACATATATCGGAGTTTTGCGATCCGAAACCTAAAAACAACTACGTACAATTCATTGACTTCCTGGCCTAGGCACTACTTAGATACCAGTTTACTGGTAGGAGTGCTCCGGACAAGTGTGAGTCGGACTCGCTCACCGAGGGTTCCGTACAAATACTTTGAAAGAAGATTATATTTTTTTATGATTTAATTACAAATGTATAGTTTTTAGATTTTCCCTATAGTTGTAGTACAAGACTGTATTACTTGCCCAATTTCATAGTTCTAGGTCAACGGAAAGTACCCTATGAATTTTGGTTTCCATGAAAATGTCGAAAAGTACGCTTTTGCAGAATAAACGGCCATGTATTTCTGGTATCAACTTAGAAGTTTGATTTTTTTCACAGCTTCAAGGAACTGTAGACCTCAGTATATGGTTTTATTTTCAACAATCTAATACCGCGAATATTCAATTGCATGCCCTCGGAAAACGACTGTCCATCCAAAGCAATATTTAAAAAGAAGTTAAAAGCGTCATTATTAGAAAATTGATAAGTAATGCAATTTATGGTACCTACCATTAGTAGTATAGTAATGTTACAGTGCACAGTGTAGGTTAAGTAATGAGTGCTATATTCGCCAACAAACTGTCCCGCAGTTTGGCGAAGACATGAAACGTGTAACTATGTACCTACTGTGTTTGTGAGAAAAAAAATAGCGTTCCCGAGATAAAGGATCTTGACAGACAGACAGACAACAAAGTGATCCGTTTTTTCCTTTTGAGGTACGGAACCCTAAAACCAGCACAAATGGCAAATAGATAAATATTAGAACTAGAAATGAACTGCATAGGTACAAAACAAAACCTCTCTTTAAATTCCGCTGTTGTCGAAAGTATAGTCGTGTTCACTTATTTCACTACTTCCACTACCCTGTACATTTTTACGTACTTGCAAGTGGTTCAAGCTTCCATTTTCGGTGCAATACTGCCTCGGCAGTGGGCCAACGGGTTTTTATCACCAAATTTGGAGTTTCGGCCATACGGTACGGATTTTTATTCATCAAAGTGAACACACTTTCGCTTTATTGATAAGCGGCGCCTAAAAAGGCGAAAACATTTACGAATTTCGAATTATGCTGATTTTTCCGGCATGTTATCGTCGATCTAGATATTTGAAAACGTAAGTATTTTTTTAGTTTGTTTTCGTCACCATGAGAAAGCTATAGCAGCACCCGTAAGCTTTTTTTATCACAGAAATGCGAATACGTACCTAATTAAGGTACAGATCAATTTTGTAATGATTGTGTCGAATTACCTGCTACTTAGTTTTTTTGAAGGAAGTAATCGTAATAACATTAAAGTTTATATAATAAAATTGTGCTCGTTTATCGACTAATCATTTTCCTTCCTTACCGTAATAGTTAATTATTTACCAATTGCAAGTCTGGGGTGACGTGCACGCGTGCTTACTGGCCATCAGTGTCTGAAGCGTCGACACGAACGCTTATAATTAACCAAGTTATTTAATTAATGAATGATAATAATAGTATCATTAATTCATTATTGTTGCTTGATTTGCTCTTATGCGGATCTTGTGTGCGCTGACGCACTTAATGATAATGACAGGTTAGACTAACAGTCCATCTTCATTTGCAATAAGATGGGCATGCGAGAAGAGCAGTTTATCTTAGTTACATTGCACTATACAATAAACCTACAATAAGAACTGTATTTTACATCAAGTTGACATTCTCTCTCATCTTTAGGTACAAAACTGCCCTAATTTTTGTTCACGAGAATGACTTAATTAAAATTTGATAACAATTTTGATGTTTGTTGATAGAAAGTAGAAGGTTGATTGTTTGGCAAGGAACTAAAACCATCACTTTAGCCCCACCCCGCGTAGCTGTTATCTATAAGTACTTAAGAATCATGAAAATTCAATCCCATCAAAAACATTACATGTAAAAGATATAAGTCACGCAACGCAGTTCTTCTACAACAAAAAAGTTTCGAGATGTAATGTTAAACCAAGTCCGTACCGGGAGGGTGTCCACAGACCTCGATTCCCACCGACTAGCCTATTATTTACCCGTGGAGGGAGGATTCTTTATGGGTATCATTTAATCGATCAGCAAAATATTCATATTTTGGTCAGCAGAAATATGTATTTGGTCAGCCAAAATAGCTAGTTGGTAAGCAACTTATGGTAAGCAAACATTTATAAATCAGGCTGCAATTAATGATATACTGATCTGCTCTAAATTATTTTGGTCAGCAAATTAAATATTTGAGCTGCATTAAGCGATCTACGGTTACTCAAATTTTGGTAAGCAATCAGTAGGTAAGCAAAATATTTCATTTTGTTCATCAAAAAAAGGGGGCAATAAAACCTAACTGGGCGCAACTATTCTGCCGCCAATCGTGTGCGCATTTTGTCATTCGGTAATTGTCAGCTGTCAAGTAGCAGGTGTCACTGTGATATATACAGGGTGTCACTGTGATATATACAGGGTGTCACTGTGTTATATACAGGGTGTAACTGTGATAGATACAGGATGTAACTGTGATATATACAGGGTGTCACTGTGATAGATACAGAGTGATACTGTGATATATACAGGGTGTCACTGTGATAGATACAAGATGTCACTGTGATATATACAGGGTGTCACTGTGATATATACATAGTGTCACTGTGTTATAAACAGGGTGTCACTGTAATGTATACAGGGTGTCACTGTGATGGGCTCATATAAAATTGGTATTTCGATTTTTAATACATCTCATAATGTTTACAAGTTATATTATTTATTCACAACGTGTATCGTTTCGTTTTTAGGGTCAGCAAAAAAAATAACCCTAACCTACCTATTTTTTTAATTAAAAAATTAAATTAAATTTGTTTATTTCATGTAACATATTGACACATATTTTGTTAGTATTATAATTATAACTTAAACAAGAAACTAAAGGGTTAGTATTGTACATAATAGAATTATTCTTCTCACCACAGTATGATACTAGTGGGAGAGTGCAGCGTCTGACAGTGCGATAAGTAGGGACAATCAACTTTTTGAGAGCCGTTTCGTTTTTAGGGTCATAAAAAAAAATAACCCTAACCTACCTATTTTTGGGAGCCGTTTCGTTTTAGGGTCATCAAAAAAAAATTACCCTAACCTACCTACTTTTGGGAGCTGTTTCGTTTTTAGAGTGACACCCTGTATACATTACAGTGACACCCTGTATATAACACAGTGACACCCTGTATATATCACAGTGACACCCTGTATATAACACAGTGACACCCTGTATATATCACAGTGACATCCTGTATCTATCACAGTGACACCCTGTATATAACACAGTGACACCCTGTATATAACACAGTGACACCCTGTATATCTCAATTAAACTGCTTACAGACATGTTTTCTCTGCTGACAGTGACATCCTGTATCTATCACAGTGACACCCTGTATATAACACAATGGCACCCTGTATATATCACAATGACATTCTGTATATATCACAGTAACATCCTGTATACATTACAGTGACACCCTGTATATAACACAGTGACACCCTGTATATATCACAGTGACAACCTGTATCTATCACAGTGACACCCTGTATACATTACAGTGACACCCTGTATATAACACAGTGACACCCTGTATATATCACAGTGACATCCTGTATCTATCACAGTGACACCCTGTATATAACACAGTGACACCCAGTATATATCACAGTGACACCCTGTATATCTCAATTAAACTCTCTGCTGACCAATTGTAAAATCTTGCTACCCAAGTAATTATTTTGCAGCTCGACTGTGTATTAGGCAGCCAAATGATTAAAAAAGCAGATTAATATTGGTTAAAATGTTAACCGTTTTTAAACTGTTTGCTGAACAAGAGTTGCCGCCCGATTTTATTTATTGCCAGCCAAATCTTTGTATGCTGCCCAAATGATTTAACTGCTTATTTTTTTTTGCGGATCAATTTTAATAACGGCTGACCAAAAATTTACTTTCCATTCTTTATTTAAGAACTATTAAATGTTCCTCCACGGTTATCTTTTTACATGTAATGTTTTTGATGGGATCTCATTTCCTTTTGTAAGTGGTCTTCCTTTATTTATTACATTCCAATCCATTTAATTTCCAATTTGAACTACAAAAGTAACTTTGTATTTGTATAGGATTACAAACTTACTTATGCAATTCGTATTGAAATTGCAATATTTTTAGGTTCTGCATGACTTGATAGGCTAAAAACAAGTTATGTTTAAAATTTGGAGTTTGTGGGTCTGCTAGAAATACCTTAGAATTATGATGATCATCGTGGTCAGTGAGTTATTAAACTACAAGTTCAAATTGAATGTTATTGAGAATATATCTAAGTTATATTATGCCTAATATATCCCTGAAAATTCAGGGTTGTAGCTTTAACCAGAACACAACATTACAGGAGGTTGAAAATGGCCTGAATGGCTTCGAGAAAAGGATGGTACGGCCGTGCCTTTATTTTGCTCGACTTGGCGGGGGTACTGCCGTGCCCCCAGATTGATGAAACTATTGTTGATACATTTTTCATTGACTTCATTCAAAAATATGATTTCATACTTTTCAGGCTTTTCAAACTTAAAGCTAGTAAACTAATACTAACATAGTTTTTAGGGTTCCGTACCAAAATGGTAAAAAAGGAACCCTTATGGTGCGACTCTGTCTGTCTGTCTGTCTGTCTGTCTGTCTGTCTGTCTGTCCGTCTGTCACAGCCAGATATCTCAGGAACTACTGCTGCTATCGGTTTGAAATTTGGAATAGTGTTAAAAGTAGCTAACCCGAGCTTATTGGACATAAAAAAAATCTTGTACCTTTTTTACTTTTTTTTTAAAGGGCTCCGTAATAGGATTTTGAAAATTGAAAGTAGGGCTAATATATCGAGTGAGGTATCAAATGAAAGAGCTTAATTTGTAGATTTAAATACCGTTTTTATTTTTTGTCTTAAATAAGTAGTTTTTGATTTATGGCGAAAAAAGTTTAAAAAAATACCATTCCCCCCCTATTATCTCCGAAGTTACTGATCAGAAAAATGTGTCATAATTACCAATTATTAATGTCATCCTAAATATTACAGGAAAAATATAACGGTTTTCCTCACTTGCACCGTTTTTGAGAAATTTGCAAAAATCATAACACATACTTATTTGCTCTACTAAACTAATCGCCATACAGTTTTTCTTGAACTATTCATGTATCTACATATTAGGATTATTATTATTATTAGGAAGACCATTATATTTTCTCTTGCTAACTTGAATACTTTATTAAAAATTTACAAAAATCTTAACATATTCTACCCTTTCTACGAGAGCCATCTAGCGGAGAGTAGCAAAACTAAGCGATGGTTTATATCAGATTACATAAAAAATGTCTATTAAATACAATGATCACTCAACAGGAATCGGGAAAAAAACATAAAGTAACAATAATTATTAAAAACTCTATAATAGGAGTATGTTAGGAAATTTGACACTAGTAAATACCATAAAAATGAAATACCACTAGCGCCATCTCGGGACACAAATCTAAAATAAAGTGTGCTTCAAAACATGATTCCTTCATGAAAAATGATACATGAGAACTAACTTAGTTGACAAACAATTATTTAAATCAGCCAATAACAAAAAGTAACGTTTAAATTTACATTACAAGTAAAATTTACGCGCTATTTAGTATCAATAGATGTCGCTGTAGCATACGCTGCATCGCGCTGTTAAGATTTTTGCTGGTTTAATAGGGCTAAAGTGGGTTTAAGGCAAGGTTGCTGTTAGTCGTAAGGTTGGTCTACTTATGAGTTTACACGGAACCCTCTGTGCGCGAGTCCGACAGTCCGACTCGCACTTGACCGGTTTTTCTACATACTTCCCCACAATATACTTGAGAAATACGTTTAACAAATCAATAGATACAAGCAAGAGAGACTTATGTAGATACTAGTGTCGATGCTTTCAAATTCACTGTCCAACGTTTCTAACCGCTTTGCATCTGATTTAAATGCTCAATTTATGCCATAGATAACCTCGGTCCGTGTCTCTGCATCTTATCGCCTAGTGACTGGCATGTGACTGCAATACGGCCACATCTCAAAAAAATTTTTTTTTGAGATTATTGTTGATTACTGTCACGTACTAAGTACAATCAACAATAATCTCAAAACGATTTTTTTTTGAGATGTGGCCGTATTGCAGTCACTAGGCGTTATAGTGATCGTGTTCGATTATAATTGAAGGGATTTTTCCAAAAACAACATAAATGACTAAACTGGTTGATGCATTAACAATGTTTATCTATAAGGAGCAAGTAGTCTAGTCAGTTATGTTTGTTTTTGTAATTATCCCTTAAATTTTGTATTAAGCTGATGAATTAACGATGGAAGAGGTCCCTTACAGCTTACAGCAATAAGTTTACCTTTTACATATCCATTTATATTCAATTATTTATTTAAACTTTATTGCACTAAAAGAAAACTTATCGTAGGTAAAAAAGGTGAACTTAATACCATAAGGCATTCCCCACCAGTTAACATTACGGCAAGTTTAGGTTGGGTCATATATTAAGCAACTGGATGAGTATAGCTGATGATCGAGCAAAGTGGCGTGTCTTGGAAGAGGCCTACGTCCAGCAGTGAACTGCCGCAGGCTGGTGATGATGATGATGAGGTATATATTGGGCGGTATTTTTGTATTGTTTCTGTTTGATTTTAAGTGCAATAAATTGTTTACCTATTATCTACATGAGACAATCATGACTATTCGTAACTCTAGAACAAGGGATTTGGATTGGCAACGATAAAATATTGAGACACGTCTTAGATCATAGAGACAATTGCCTAATCTAATCTATGAGCGACTAATAACGATTATTCCATCGAAACAAGCCCAATGCCCGCGCGCAGGTGCTACGGTCACGAAGTGTAGATCTCAAATTACCTGAAGCCGGTCGCAGCTCGTGAGTTCCTGTAACAACAAACACCTTGGTTAAAAATCATATAAACATAGTGGAGTTTTCATTGTGATAAGAATTGACGTTTATTACATAATTAATTTTCTAATGCCTACATTGCAATTTTTTCGCTATATCAGGACATAAAGGAACAGAGCAATATTTTGGCATTTATCCTTTAATGTCTGTCAGAAAGTGATTATTTACATAAAGTGATATTTTTGTTAGATCCATAAAATCGTTCATTTAATTTTATACGTAACACAAGTGTATTTCTAGTACAATAACTAAATGTATGAGGGTGCACCCAGTACTGCAGATTGGTGATTTTAGTACTTCATAAACTATGATTGACTGACGACTAATTACGACACAATTTAACTACGTTTATTAACGACATGGGATACTATAATGGCTTTGAAATCGTAACAAGTAGATATAACAACAACTTACTACCTAGGGCGGTAAAACAAAGAATGTCTCAGATCGCAGGTATTTGATACCTGATAAATATGCGATTTGAGGCTTTCTTTATTACCGCCCGTGGTAAGTACAACATTTTACGTCTCCCCCAGGCCAGGAAGTGGGATTTTCCGCACGCGTAGCGTAGCGGGCGGTCACAGATCTGTCTGTGTGTGTTAATTGTCACTTTATGGCCAGGTGTGACGTAAATAATATTGGGGTATTACAATATAATTATGTGATACGTAGATGCTAGTTCTCCAGGCGGTGTAACATTGTTTTGTTTTTTGTGAAAGCTAATAACATTTAACATTCGCAACGCTCTTGAACCTGCGTCTCCCCGATTATCTACGTACGAGTCAATTCCACGCATGCTGGCACAAATTACCCTCAGCTATCCAAGAAATTGGAACTTAATCCAAAAGCCTTAAGGTTACAAATTGAATGGAGTAACTTGAAGTATATATAAGAAGAAAGTTGTTACGTTGGGTTGAATGTAGTATTGTCGCAATGATGAAAGCATTACGTGACATCTGATGGGTTAATAGGCGAAAATGCTGACGTGCGTTGTAGATAATTTCAACCATAGTTCTGAGGAACTAAAAGAAAAATAAGCATTTTGGACATTTTCCTATGTATTGCCTAAAGGTTTACGTAACATTTTATTATAAGTATCCATAATAACGAAAATCCGAGGTGACTTCGTTGATGTCTAATTTGTCTACTCTGTAGTTATTGATACGACTCAAGTATTCTGTAATTTTCAAATGAATGTTAGTGCATAACATTATTATTAAGAGTTACCCTTATTTAGGATATCTGAATATTTAAAAGGAGTCGTCGGTTATGAGCCCACAAGAGCGACGATTATATCAGGCCACACGTGAAACTTTAAAATCCGTTATTTTCTCTGTGGCTGAACTTTTTCTTCAATTTGAAACGAAATTAGGATATAAATGTGACCAAATCATCACACAAAAATATTTTATAATCCGTCCAGAATTGGCGATATCACGTAACCAGTAAATCTCCTAAAGTAGATCTCGCAGATTAGAACGTCATGGAACAACGTGATTTTTCTTATTTTCCCACTATTTTTTAAAAAAGCTAGTCATGGCGTCACGATCGTAGCAGATTAAGGTATCGACGGTCACGTCGATCAAATAGAAGTAATCAGTAACAAGGCAAAATGATAGCAAGATGATTAGCGCAAGAAGGGGAAATCGTATCCAGCACCGAGCAAGCTGAACATGCAATAATAGTATTTATGGTTACGAGATAAGAACCTCGACATATCACGGATAAGTTGGTGGATCTGGTAGCGGTAGCAGTTTGAAAATATAACGGACAATCGGAACCGAGATGACCGTGTTAGCTGCTTGTGTTTTGTTTTGTTTTTATCATGGGATCTTAGGTAGAGGTTCAGTTTGAGAAGTTTAGAACAATATTTTTCGAGGTCTGCCTGTCAACTATTTAGCTCTCTAAAATTAATTGCATTCTTAAAAAGACTTTTGGTTTTTAATAACAAGTCTTAAAAAAATAGAATACTACTAGAGAGGCTAGACAGGCACGAAAAGCTAGAACGCGTTCCCTTCTTAACGTTGCTCAAATCCTTGATATCCGTGACATTTATTTCTAGGTGAGGTTGGAATTGGAGCACTGCAAATGGCCAGTGCACTGCCGTATGATATAGTTATTGTGCACATTCGTAATGAATGATAACGTTACTACATTTCTTAATATGGCGCGTGCCCACATTGAGAATTCGAAGTATTACATTCACATTACCACATGTACGAGAATTTAGAACCAGCATCACACTTTAAAACTATGTTGAGCATGTATAGTATTAATACACCTGAATACACTACTGTTATAAGTATATTTCATTGCACACAAATTAATCGGCTGCAAATATAAGGTAAGGTAGTTTGATACATATTCATATTCATAGTTTAAACAATCTATAAGAGTTTAATGAATTCAATCATGTTGCATTATCATAGTGCTGACTCGTGACGTGACCATGGGTCTTCAGCAGTGTCATCAAACATTTGCCATAGCGTTCAACCTCCGACCAAAATGACTAAATTATTGCAATCCTCTACACTGTTGCAATTTGAGAATATTGTTCTTTATAGAAACCAATATTTTTGCTTAAGTATTACTCTCATACTTATGTTCGATGGCGACGGCGTGCCATATGCGAGTTATTGTAATTCCTGCTTCGTAGGAACTAGATAGGTACTTATTAGAAATCGAACGTCAAAGGTTGGTTCGCTTGAGCCGCTGACAAAATTGACTACCTCATCTACGAATATAATACAGTTAAGCTCTAGTGGGCTTTTTTATTGAAAGTGCGTTATTAACTGACAGTTAGCAGGTCGTCACAGAACTGACGATTAGTGTCAAACTCCATACATTTCATCACGGACTGACAGATTAGACGGTATTTGAACATAGCTTAAATTTCGCCTAACCATAGATTTTAAAATAAAAATGCCCTGGTACACCTTCGACCATATTTAAAAACATACATATCTAAGGCACTTCCTTGCTGCTCCTGGGCCGGATATCCAGAGGTTCGATTCCTGGTCTGGACCATGAATGAGCTCAATTAAATTTTTCTATTTACTTTGAATTCTTGTATCTTAAAAATGTGGTGAAATTTACCCGCATTAAAAACGAATAAGTAATAAGAAAGAAACATCATGTTTGTTTCATATAGTATACATATCTACATAAATAAATAATAGATTCAAATGATCAAATTATAGTTACAAAAGTTTGTTTCTATGGTCATATTGCTATACACAAGCTCGCCCAGGCATCCACTGACAAAACAAACAGGTCCATAATTGCAAAAATGACAAATCAACTAACAAGTTCCCCACTGGTCAGTGTTGCCAGGGCCATTGAGTCATAAGTAACGTTTTGTTTCTCGAAAAGTAACATTTTTGCTGGGAATGTAACATTCTGGTGAAAAAATTTTTTTTTCAGCTTTCACTGTTGTCAAGATTGAGGGTAATAAGGTAAGACAAAGACTTCTACCTTCTGCTGAGCTGTGGAGCGCGGGAAGGGCCACACGTTTAAATTCTATCTCCTGTACGTCTAGCATAACTGGCCGCGACTTCGTTTCTCGCGCAACAGAGCATCACCTGTCACCTTGAATGATATTGTGTGGAAAGAGATGGGTAGCATTTGTCGCGCGACAAAGAGTCGCGTGTCACAGTTGTGCTAGAGGTACAGAGAGGAATTCGATCCACGACTCCGCGACAAGTAACGTCAAACTTGACAACTCTTAACTCACTTGACCTTTGGCAAAGTGCCTTGCAGCAAAAGCCACAAAACAGAAAATAATACTTCTACATCACAGACCACTAAACCTAAAGACGTCGCATAGTCGGGCGACCCCCGCTGCCACACATACGGTAAATTTACTACAAGATCGAGACACGCCCCCGCTACTAACTCCAGTCTGTTCTCGGAAGTTGCGTAAGTAACACGATCAGTTCAGGAAAGTTTTGACGTGATTTAGGCATGAAAAATGCATTATTGTTGCGTGAAATTGTGTGGCAAAAACACTAGAACATCTGGTGTGCAAAAGGATGGAATTTCATTTCACAGGTAAGCAGATTTTAATAAAATTACTAATTAAATATGCGTATTATCAAATAAAGTTCTCTAGACTGCCGTAGTCGCTCGTTGATGTCTTTTAACAAAGTCTCTTTCTATCACGCTATGCGAATAATCGCTCCTTCCTTGTCTATCGTTAAGTGCGAACTAGTGATGTCCATAGTGTGTGTTGGTTTACTATCGATAACAGATAACATAGAATATGCAATCCATCGCAAGTAATTTAAAAATATCGAAATATTATCCGTCATATATATATAAATCTGGGGACAGGCGACTTTTAAGTCCTAATGCCGTCCCTACGCTTCACTTACCAACTGTGGTGAGTATATATATGTTTATTGTTCTAGTTGTTTATTCATTATCAGCTGAGTTGTGTTAAGGCAATGTTTACCGTTATAAAAGTTATGTGTAGTAAGTTAATATTGTAAAAGTATTTCGTTCACACTCAGACTTATAAAAACAATTGTTTGCCTAAAGTGCTCGACTAGTCTGGCCTCAAGTGCTCGCATAACAAACAATAAATTAGCTAATTTATTGCCGTGACTGCGATGCCCAAACTTATCATACTGCAGCTCTTAAATCATAGTGGCATTTATTATTACAATTAAGCTCAAATTAATGCCAATTTATAATCAAGTTTTTTTAGAGAATTATCAATATAATTGATGATAATGCTAGTAACAATCAAGGGATGTAGAGTTTTGCTGTCAGTATTTAAATATCATATCCTACTCAATAGTTTGAGAACAGTGAAGTGTTTTGGCGACATTTTGTTATTTTCAAAAAGGCATACATCAATTTGATTTCAAAAATACGAACCACGTTATAGACTTAACTAAATCGGTAATAGAAAAATATATAAAAGTGTGATTAGCTTATTAGACAAAAAAGGTACAGCCAAGTCAGAATCCGATTAGGCGAGTTTTCAGCAAGCTAATACATTTTAAGAAAGGGCCAATAAGATAAATAGTTAAACATACACCCGACTTACATATCCACTAAACTATACTACACTACCTATTACAAATTATATTATACGGGGTACTAGGTACAGTCGGCCTCAAAAGTAGCTGGACACTTTAGTACTACGCCACGATACAAATGAGTTCAGCAACTTGAGGCCGACCGTACTAGACGTTATTGTTTATACCTACATCTGTATATCATATGTATAAACAATAACGTCTAGTACGGTCGGCCTCAAGTTGCTGAACACATTTGTATCGTGGCGTAGTACTAAAGTGTCCAGCTACTTTTGAGGCCGACTGTACCTAGTACCCCGTATAATATAATTTGTAATAGGTAGTGTAGTATAGTTTAGTGGATATGTAAGTCGGGTGTATGTTTAACTGAATGATAATTTTATTGTACTTAGTTACCTAGTTGTAATTTGATAAACAAGGCTTTGAAATTCGGGGTTGTCTTATTTATTTAACCTATTCCAGTTATTTTGTATCAATCATATACATATACATATTACAAATAAGGGACCGACATACCACTTTACAATTACCTAGTAGCTACTATAGGTACTCTAATCATCGATCATCGACACATCACTAGCGGCCGGCAGACATTTTGTTTCCCCGCCCACTTGACCTTCAATCGGCAAATCACAGTGCGGTAAGCGCTCGTCGCGTCTCCCGCGCCCCTTTAGTTTTGGCAGAATCGGTTTCAATGAAACAATCCTACGAAGCGACGTCTTTAGGTTTAGTGGTCTGTGTTCTACATACAATCCTGAAATTTGCTTTTTGCTAACAGGGTTTCTTTTTCATAGTATTTGTACATATTTTGAGTCACACAAATACTTCAAATTGAAAAAGATATAGTTGAAATAATATTGAATTATCTTGGCTGTTGAAAACAGGTTTTGTTTTTCATTTTACTTACATATTTTGATAGACACATTCACAATCAAAGCACATGGGAAATAGTTGCTATTAATATATTATTTTTAAACATTTGGTGATCTTATCAATCTCCACTCTTTATATATGTAAATGAAGCAACATAATATATGAGAAGGATTCTAATGTTAAATTAATTTTACAAGGAAAATTTTACAGGATTTTTTAAACTATAGTTATGTCATTGTCTGTTAATATCACTCGTTCTCTGTGTCTTTGGAATACAATAAAAATCAATTGCAAGTATAGCAAACAATACTTACGCTGATTGTTATACAAACAATTTTCTAAAAGCCTCTTAACGTCGCTATCGCTTTTTAAACTGGAAGAACGGTTTTACTTTTATAAGTTCATATATAATTCTGATCAAATTCTGATAAAAAAAATCACTATCTATTAATTTATTGAGTTAAGTTTACTTACCAATTATTAAACGTTGTCTTCAAGTTTCATAAATTTAAATTTTCAATATTTACACAACACTGTCTACACTTGGTCTACACTAATCAAGTCACAGTAAGTAAGTAAGTAAACAATAACAAATATGGCCATTATGGCGAAGCGAGCGCGGCCGAAATTTTGCGAAATTGAAAGTTCGTAAGCTGACATTCCGCTTACTCAAACATAAGTTAACATAAGAGCGAGAAGAACGGCGAAACACGAACTACGAATTTCGAACAGATATGACTATACTTAGTTAGTACTCGTAGTAGTGAAACTTTTTTTGGGTGCGTTCGGAAATGAAGAAAAAAATTTTTTTGTGTACAAAACTTTATTATTAAGAAAAAAGTTAGGACCTAGAAAAGTAACGAAATTTGCTTAAGAATCAAAAATTACTAACATGTAACGTGAGAGGGTCAAAAGTAACGCAAAATGTTACAAATGTTACTAAACGGCAACACTGCCACTGGTGCAGTTAATCATCTTATTGACTAACTGATCCCACGATACTGCGTTATTGTTTGTTGCTACATAGTAGGTACATAGCCTACATACCAGATGGACAAGTAATTTGGTTTCGCAAACGACTCCTAGTTGTCATTACGCTATGTGATTTATCGAGTAGGATTCTTGAACTGAAACCTTGAATGAAAATTACAAACTAATTTCTAGATATCTTAACTACTGAGTCCCACTTACAATCAGGACATTCAGGTCACTTTACGTAAGTACAGTAAGGCGAAAGAAAAATGTACCTACGGCAGGGTTCTATTGCTCACAGTACGGTACGTAATACGAAAATGCATTTCTTAATACGTGCTTAAACCTAGTTCGGTACTTTCGATTTCACACATATTGATTTTCTCCGCTTTCCAGCGTATCGTAGGTAATTTAGCGTAAATTTGTATAATATCGTAATGAAAAGATTGCAAAGTATGCAAGTACGCAACCCAGTATTACCGACACGCACTAACTCATTATCGGGAGCCTATCTGCAACGAATTCGTTGCTGCTCCATAATGTTACTAATTAATGTTAACTTTTTAGATAATTAGTGACACTGATTGAGATAACGAACTGAAATACTGAAATTTAGCGGCAACGCTTAGAGACATGCGGTTAAGTGAGGCCTATAATTTGTTTCCTACCTACGTTGTGTTCCGTTAGGTAATGGTAAATACAGCATTTAAATCATCTGTATTGAATGAATTAGTAAATATTTACATTTTCCTTCTTCAAATAATATTCATGTGAGTAACAAACATAATGATGTATTTATGTATATCGACATAAATAAAAGAAAAGCGTTCCTTTTGATTTCGCCGCGACCGAATAAAAACACATGTTCGATGAATTCCATTAATTATAATAAAAATCTACAATTAATATTGGCTTTTTTGCACCTGGCGATGTGGGTCAAGAGCATACAACATTTTGAGCAATGCGTTGCATTGCTTTGTCTTGTAATTTTATGGCCGCTTCGGTTCGGGTTTTGCGATAGCGATAGTATGAGATCCGACTCAATGATAAAGACATTTAAATCATACTTAATTGCGCTTTATTTTTTAACTTCATGAAAGACGTAGGTAGGCATCTACGTTACGTCTTGAATGAGTTACACGTGTTTCTTTACCCTGGTACCGAATAACTTAAAAAAAATCACCAAAGGTACGTAGACACATAATATACGACTAGTAAGTGATTTCGGGCCTTATGAATAGAATAAACGTGGCAAATAAAGGAATCACTGACTTCTTTCTACTAGCAATAGAATCTCGAATGTATCTAGTTAGGTATGGTTCAGTTAGTGTAGCGTGGAAGTGATTAGGTATTTATAAACATGCAGTTGAAGAAGTCTGCATACGTAACATGGTTCCGAGTTAGCTTATACAACCTTATTGATTATTTCTAGGCAAAAACAATATTTTATTGGATCTTTCTAAGTTTTTACTAGGGAGCGATATTTTCTGATCAATATATTTATATGTTGATATGTGACTGTTTTAAATTTGGATTGCGGCAGTGAAAAACGTTAAAAACGACCGTTAGTAGTTTCTAAATTCATAATTCAAATCCAGCTTCTTCAGTATAACAGGCTAACTAAGGTAAACGTTACTGACCTACCTGGTACAGCTATTTGATTAGCTGCTCGTGCGCACACGGGAGCTTTGTAAAGAGGCCAGCGTGTTTTATTGCGTCGCCTGATAACGTTAACGGGTATATAAATTGTGAACGTTTTATTACAGAATTTATGAGCTTGTTTAATTACCAATGCATGCTTTTACGCTTAGTACTTGTGCGCAAGCGATCGTCCTCATTTCTGATGATTTAAGGGCACCTAGTTTCATCGGAGATAACTTTAATATCCATCCGTAATACTGAGACAAAGGCTAATAGCGTAGGGGCGAAGTGACATACAGTCAAGTCAAGGGCAGAAATATGTATACACCACACAGTTTCAAAAATATGTAAGCAGGTCTTATTATTATGGTAGTAAAGTTTATGTATACATATTTTGGAACTTTGTGTTGATATTTATCTTTGCTCTTGACTGTAGGTACAAACTAGAAATAATGTCGGTTTTATTGGCGAATCGATTGATGGGAATAAGTACATTTATTATAGAGATTGGTCATTGTTCATAAATATGTTGCTTTGGTATCGGGTCGCCCTTAATATTCAAATTTACGAAGTTTTACAACGAAATAAGAGATTGTATAATCGCAAACTGCACGTCACAACTAATCAAATGAACCCAAACACGGTGATTTTTTTTTAAATGAACATCATTTAGATAATCCGGCTACCATCAGGCTCCATCATCAGATCAGCTCCATGTCATACGTATAATAAAATTGCATTGTCATCTGATTTACATATTCTTGCAAAATTTCAACTCAATCGGTTGAAGATATCTGCTTCAAAATAGAGTTGCAAGAGTCCACCCGAACAAACATAGTTAGGTACATAACATACAATACATACATACTTACGTACATACATTGCAAGTTAAATAAAATCTTGTAAAAAAGAAAGTAGGAATATTGACATTAATTCGTTACAATCTTGTGAAGTTAAGGCCTCGCCCATACTTCCGTCATATTTTTCCTCAAAATAGTCTTCCGATGACTTGATGACACAATTACCGTGACCGCCTGTGACCCGGGCATCATACAATTGATAGTCATCTCTCTCACGTCGTGTGTGCATGGTAGATTAGTTTATTTTACGTATAACTGTTTGTTGTTGTCTTGGAATGGACGACAAATGGGCTATTTTCGTTCAAGATGTGCATTTTGCGTTTTTTCTGAATATTATCAACGATGCGTTTATTTTTAATTCCTAGTTCTGTTTCATTTGAATTATTTGAATGCTAACCGTAATTGAAAGGAAATAAACGAACAATACCTCTTTTATAATTAGATTCTTTAAATAAGTAACGATTTACATTTAAATAATTCAACAGAACAGACACATTGTCGCATTTCCACCAGCTGAAATTTTGCAAGAGTATGTAAATCAGAAGACAGAGCAATATTATTATGACATGGAGCTGATCTGATGATGGAGCCGGATGGTGGCCATAGGTCATCTAAACTGCATAACATAAATCCACTGTTTTTGGGCTCATTTGATTAGTTTTGTTTTGACGCGCAGTTTGCGACAAAAATGTACAGTGGGCAATAAAAGCTTGTCTCAAAATAACATTTTTTGACAAAAACTTATTTGGTCTCTAATCTTCATACGAATGCCAATATCATGCTTCAAAACTTCAACACAATGTTTCTGTTTTACTCCATTTTCAAACGCTTATCGGTAGGTTTTCCATCAACACCCTTATCGCTATTGGTTGCACATCCGGTTGGCATTGAGAAGTGAGAACTGAAGCGTCGCCGCCGCAAGAAGTGACACAGTTGTCGTGGGAGAGTTGCATCAAGCGTTAACGAGACAGTGTGAATGGATATTAAACTCATTTAAATATATACTTGAACTACTTATGTATCACATCACATCATCAGCCTAATTCCACTGCTGGACATAGGCCGCCCCCAAGGAACACCACCATGACCGGTCCTGTGGCGTCCGCATCGATCGGACTTCGACAACCTTCACCAGGTCATCAGTTCACCTTGTTGGGCCATGCTGCGTCTTCCAGTGCGTGGTCGCCACTGAGGAACTCGTCGGCCCCAGCGGTCGTCAGTTCTGCAAGCAATGTGCCCTACCCATTACCACTTACGTTTTGCAATTTTTAGAGCTATGTCGGTTACTTGGGTTATGTATATAAGACATAAAACTTAATTGAGAGCAGGAGTATGTGTGGGCATAATAGTACATTATGATGCCAGTGGGCTATGTTGGTCATACAGTCCAGGCTGTGTTGCTCGCCTCATGGCTCGGGCTGTAATAGCCGAGATTGTAATGACCAATGCCCACGAGTGTCAACGACGGTTTTCAACACACTTGCTTATAATTTTGTATTTATTTTGTGGGTTATCTAAAACCACCTCGTCGGGTGGTGTAGTGCGGGGCGCGCGCCGATGTAGGTGGTACAGGTACACGGTGTTCGACCCCAGGCGCCCCCGGCACCCACCCGGTCCGATTCACTCGGGTGGTCCAGCTAGCGAACTGGTTCGCCCCCAGGGAACGCCACGGCCAACCACCCGGTCATAATTATTAAAGATGCAACGGATATCCGGTCACTATCCGGTATCCGGCCTATCCGGCCACATTTTACTATCCGGCCGAATACCGGATAGTAATTTAATACCTAATATAGGGAGAAAATTTGAGTAAATTAAAATATCAAACCACAAAGTAATCAATATTAAGGTCAGTTTAATGCAAGAAAGTAAAAAACAAATAATATTTTTTTTATATTATAATTGCGTGCGCGATTCCCAACACGTACCAAATCCAGCATCTCCATTAAATCAGGTTTTGTTTTCAAAGACTCAACAACAACTCAAATCTACTCCATTCAGGTAAACATTTTGGCCGGATATTGGGCGGTCGGACACCGGATATCTGGCGGTCGCGCGACGGCCGGATATCCGGTATCCGGCCAAACCACTATCCGTTGCATCTCTAGTAATTATAATTTATAGCACTAGTGCGGTAATGTAAAGTAAAACGCACTTGTGTGTAATAAACCGCATTCTGGGCGTAAGAATAAAAGAAATAATAGCCACTTTATGAGCAAGTGTGTTGAAATAGTACTTTTTGATACAAGTGCGGAAAGTATGTCATTTTTCACGAGTCCCGAGGTGTCTTGGCCCGAGCCGTAAGGCGAGGGACAAGACTCGGGACGAGTGGAAATGACACTTCCGCACGTGTATCAAACGACGTTTTTTAATACATTTGCGAAAAATTACAACGAAAATGAAATGGTTGAATGATTAAGAGACAAATTTGTTTATTTTTTGGCCTCATAAAAATGGAGCACTCAATTGGAACACTTATTAAGAGTCACGTTGAGTATCCTGACCACATTGTAGATGCCTGATATTTCTTAGATAATTCAAGAAAGTAGGCCATAAGTACATTTTCTGAGAATGACGCCGTTCGATTTTCTCGTTTCCAGTCAATGAATTGCTCATAGACGGCCAGATATTCCTCCTTCGACTTCTCTGGTAAAATAATGAATAGTAGTTGCCGTTGACACCTTTGCTAGTATATCTCGTGGTGTTGAATTTATTTCAAAATCGTCTGAATCGCTCATTTTTCACAAAAGTGTTATCAAACTAATGCGTGATAATTAATAATTACAAAATTACAATCATGAATGAAAATGGCGGGAATAAAACAAAATGTGTTACTTTTAATTGCGAACTTTTTCCAACGTGGCAGCGTTTGTCACCATTCAGCCAAATAAAAATAAACTATTTTGGGAACAGACAAACGTTCTAAGATAATTTAACTGCATTTAAAAATGGAAAAAAGCAATAAATATTTAAATACTTAATAGCTCATTAATTTCCAAGTAAAATGTAATCTTTAGTGCCGGAAAGCTAGTTGTCATTTATAAAACTCGAACAGCCTGCACCATATTATCTTATCTGTGACAATTTTTATTTTTTGGGTCTCGCATAATACTAGTATTATGCGAGACCGCTGACTAAACTACTCATTGGTAATACTCAAGAAGCATACTTTTTAAACTATTTTAATATTAGATAACAGTTTAATTGTTTATAATTAAAACAATCAAACGTTATATATGTGGATTTAATATTTTAAACGTATCAAATGTATACTTTCATTCAATGTCCACTGACGTAATAAAAACAAAGAACGTATTTGACCATTAGTTGGATGTATGTATTTGAACAACAGTAAATTAAAAAAAATGGGAAATAAAAAGCACTAGTTCGCAAAATCGAACTTTGCGCACGATATACAGCTACAAAAAGTACCACTTTTTGAGCAAGTGTATTAAAAAATACGATTTAGCTCGTCTAATCAACATTAGGTACCCTCTTCTCGCATCAGTTCCTTTTTAAATAATTTCTATGCTTATAGTATTAGTTGTCAAACAAACATTTATACATACCTACAGTCACCATATAATACCCTCCTAAAGGATGACTTTTCAAAAATACTAATAAGAGTGTGCATATGCATTAAATTCATGCGACACTTGTCATAAAGGGGCATTTTTTCAGCAGTTGAATATATTATATACACATGTATCCCCTTCCTTACAGGGATAAGTTTGACGACCCCTTTAGCTTAGTTGGTAGTGACCCTGCCTACGAAGCAGGAGGTCCTGGGTACGAATCCCGGTAAGGGCATTTATTTGTGTGATGAGCACGAATATTTGTTCCTGAGTCATGGATGTTTTCTATGTATTTAAGTATTTGTATGTATTAAATATATCGTCGTCTAGTATCCATAACACAAGCCTTATTGAGCTTACTATGGGGCTAGTTCGATTTCTGTAAGATTGTCCCGTAATATTTATTTATTTATTATAAGTTCGCCTTTGTACGTAACCATTGAATAAAGTGTTTTCATACATACATATACATACATATATGTAATATATATACCAGTAAAAAAAATATTCACCTATGTTTGGAAGAATTACAGATAATTGTTTCCAGAGGAGTTGTGCGGCAGAAACTAGTTTACTATATTAAAGGTTGCATGTCAGCTAACCAGCTAGCTAGACAAATCAAGCGTCATTACAACCGTCTTCACGATCGCCGCTAATTCGTCACGCATCCAAAAAGTTAAAAGGTTAACCGCCCGTTATATTACGGTAACTGTTGCTTAAATATTCCCAGTTTCAGATTATAATAGCGGGCTATTATGTATGCAAACTATGCCAGATTGGCCTTTATCTCTGGCGCCATATAACGTGTGAGAAAAGATGGGATCGTGTCTTGTTTATGGTCTATCTATGTCCATCAGTCAAGTGGCTTAGTCACTGAATATTCTGTACGCGTTGGTTTATAGTCGTGTATAAGTACCTATCCATTTACCTGTCACAAATGTACAAAAACGACGAACGCTTCTTTTCTTATTAGTTTGAGTATTTAATAAATGAGTAGGTATGTCTTTCGCATCTATTTTCACTCACTCTCTGAGGATTGATTGGCTAGAATTTTGGAACGTAAACATAGATGCGATGACTTAATGTATTAAAGTGTACTTTTAGGTCTTGTTATATTTAATATCCATATGAAGACACTTTCGGGCAACGCAAAAATCCGCTAATGAACTATTAAGTACTAATGTGTCCTTACCGTAACTGGATTAAGGAAACAATATTTTGAACGTAATTTAAATAATCTATTAAGGTAACCGTTGGATCGGTCATTATACGATAGAACCGCACACGAACGTCCAAAGTCACCCTCCCTAGAGTAAACTATCTGCAATTATCATGCAATGGACTAGTTGCTCGTAATATGCAGTTCAATGTTCCTGGGAGCGCTCACCATCACCACGGAGTATCAATTTGCGACAACCATCAAGCCGTAATCTGCAGGTTGGTAACATGCAATCCTTGCCATGTGGAGTGCGACAGCAGCAAAACGGTTAGCCGTAACCGTTCGACCGCTCATTGGTAACGGGAGAGCGATTTAGATTACTATTTTTGTCTATGGCACAGTTGGAGTAACCGCATGTTTATACAAGAAATGGCAGGCTTCTATAAATATTAGGTAACATCTATACATATAAAACAGTTACGTAACTAATGTACTGACAGACAACGTAACGACGTTACGTTGTCTGTCAGTACATTAGTTACGTGTAACGTACAGCCTAAACCAAGAATGAGATGAGATACATGTTCCAACGACACAATGGTGCGAGATATAAGACAGGATTTCTCGAAATTCAAACCTAAAGGTTTGAAACGGGCGACAAAACTTTATTTATGAAAAAGTCGTCGGACGAAGTCATGGGGCATCTACATAGTGTAGAATATTTTTTAAGCATTCGGTACATTTTTATTATTGTTTGTGTAGTAACTTGGTGTTTTTAAGATAGATACTGAAGCACTTTATCTTAATTGATCTTGAAGAAAAAGTATACCAAATAAGTTCGGCTTGACTTACAGAGTACCTACGTGGGTAAGTAAGTACTGCATACAGTTTCTTGGTAACTGAACTGCAAGCCGATAATTTAGATCTCAAGAGAATGAGTAAATAATAAGGTCAGAACGTCGTTCAAGTCCAATACACTTCCTCAGGCTTCCTAGTGACAACTTAGGGTGCGTTGTCCAACAGTGAACCACCTTTTTTTTGAAGTCGCAGAACTTGCTAGAAAATAAAGCTAGAAATTTGGTTTTGATGTCATTGTTTAGGTAATTTCATAAGGTATCTTATGTATAGGTTACAAAATGCTTTTTGGACTAACTAACATCCATTAAGTAGGTTTAAAAAAAAAAATGATATTTGGTTCACTGTATACTATGGGTCGTTTACATTAAACCACCCTCATTTCAACAGTGAACCATAATGCCATTATCAGTAAAAAATGCTGAAATGTGAAAGAAAACTAACACAATATTTGGTAATCATCTGTATTTTTAATATACATGAATATAAAGAAATAAAAACGTATTCTTCTACATAAAAAAAGGAAAGATATTTGGTTCACTGTATACTATGGATAGTTTACATTGAACCACCCTTATTTCAACAGTGAACCATAATCCCAATACCAGTAAAAAAAAAGCTGAAATATGAAAGAAAACTAACACAATACTTGGTAATCATCTGTATTTTTAATATACATGAATTTAAAGAAATAAAAAACGTATTCTTCATACAAAAACTAAAAGTTATTATATGTTATATATCGTGCGGTACACAGTGAGCCGGCTCAGTGAGTACTATGTGAACCAGGTTCACTGTTCAACAACCACACCATTCAACTTAAAATACGAAAAAAGATAGGTTATAAACGGAATTGTCACAACGCAATGTACTCATAAATTGACTAAAGACTTCATCAAATTTAACACCATACAGCGTTTGGTCATATGTTAAATAACAAAATATACAAAAATCCAGACACTTACTTGTGAAAAGTATCTTTTTTCGACGAAATTTAAACAAAGTGCTATCACACGTCCGGCCTAAGCCGCTGCCGCTGGCTCACTACGGGAGGGGGGAAGGGTTCTTAGACGGCATGTTTTAGCACGATCGGTCAAACTGGCAACGTCGCAGTTTCTTCAATATGGCGGTGGTTCAGTGTATCTTGATGGTTCACTGTTGGACAACCGACTTTAATCTGTGGCACAGGTGATAGTCACATAACCTTGATGCGAGGCGAAGAAAGCGGCGTTTTATCAAATAGATAATATAGGAGAAAACAAGCTCGTTTGAATCTGTATCAGAGACAATGTTCGGAATTCGAAAAATTAAAAGGATCGTGTGTTGGTCACTGTCGTCATTTAACGTAGTATCTTGATGACTGTTATGTAGATGCTATAAATAAAGAATATCCTCATTTGCGAAGATTCGCCATTTGTTTAACATCCTACTTGCCTTTTATTTACTTCTATGAGATAAATAACATAACAGTGTCGTAATAACGTCCGATTCATTTAATAATTGTTAATTAAGTTCGTTAATAACTTTAATTTTTTTTAAATTTATTTCTCGACCATGATTGTAACTTTCATTCACCTTGGTGTTGCCCGACCCTATACTAAAATACGTTTTTATGTGTATTATATAATTTGGGGTATAATAATTTTTGTGTGTAAGAAAGCGCTTACAGATAGACTCGTTTGTCTATCTGTAAGCAACTCGTGTTGTGACGCTCCATTACTCAGCTCCTAATTTGCGATTACGCAGCATCTAATAATGCGTGTTTAGTGTTTTTATCCAAGCCGCAGTAATCGTAGTCATAACTCGCTTACCAGCCACCAATCATGCATACAGCATACAACATCCTTGACATTTCCTATTTCGTATAACTTCCTTTTCGGCAACCATTCATTGCTGAATAATCTAAGAATGAATTAACTCATACAACAATCAAGCATTTAATCCAACTACTGTCCGTTTATTAGTTGAGGTATAAGTCCACTTTTGACAGTTTGATGCAATTTAAAAGGCATATCATGTATTGTACATAGCAAATAGCAATTGGCACACATATCTTTTGTATTACGTACGTTACAGGTTAAAGTTATAAAAGAACGTTATACCTACTCATTAACACCCATATAATTATCTGATATGTGTGTGTAAGTTACCTGAGAGATAATCGACGCGCATGGGCTGCAGCAATGGCTGGTATTAAATCAACGCTCGCGCAAGTGACAAACCAATTAATTTTCACATTACCGGAGCAAAACAATGCGACCATACAGGCGCCGTTTCCTAAGCAGCCACGAAACGCATGCACGACACCTACTTATCATAGCTAAATAGAGTCTACTTTGTTGAAAAATACGCTACATCTGCTCCAGTAACGACGGCCGTGATCGTTTTCACGCTACACGGCGTTTTGTTTTTGCTATCGTTTGCTGTGATCTGTCATTTAGTATCTAACGCATAAGGAGATGGGAGTTCTTCAAGTAAACGAAAGCTGCTGCCGATGCCTTTCGGCAAATCGAAATTTAATTTAAAGCTTTATATTGTAAAGATTTCCACGCCATTTGGAAATCATCAACACAATAGTAACTATATTCACATTTTTGCATAACTGCGTCCAAATAGCGTCTGTTGATCTGTTCAGAACCACACTCCATTCACAAGTGCACTCGTTACTGGCACTATTTCGCAACGTCATCTAACCGATCCGTTAGATGCAGATACCACCGTTACTGCGATGGCGAAGATATTCGATATTTCGAAACACTCGGACATTAGATAAGGGGGAACTCTTTATCTACGTACAATGCATGGTTAATCTATGGAGCGTGTTTCCGACTCGATTATGGTTTTTATCGGAGGCTGTAGGATGTTACATTTTTTTATTGCCGTATTCTGTTCTATGTATAGTTTGCAACAGTGTTGTTAGCTGTTACTTGTTTCATCAGTATGATCTTGTCGACTAGATAGACTGACTACGTACATTAACGACTTTAATCGGCCGTGTCCGAAGCGAGCAACGTGAATAATCTAAATGCCTCCTGGAGATATTTAGACCAAAAATTCAGATAAATTAAAGTGTTCCATACAGAAAGACCCCGATTCCCAGAGATCCTTGACGTAACGACGATGCGATGATAAAATATGATGCAGACATTGTTGGAATATTTATTAACACGATTGACGGTCGCGTCGGCATTGACTTAGGCCATGCATGTCGTGTTAAAGTAATAACTTATTGACATTACCGTGTACTAAACGTTTGGAGGTTTTTGTAGCTATTAGTATTGCGGTTATTGGTGATTTGATTATTTAAGGTTAGAGTTACTCGCCGTATACGAGTACTATACCTATCAGTGGTGTGGCGTAAAAGTTATCCTTGGGCAAGCCGATGCATATTTAGTGTGCATTTTCCTTAAAAGCTGTAGAATAAGGTATCTACTCAAATGCCTGATATTAGGCAAGCCGGTAGGAATCGAGTTCTTTGGATGCCACGCTATTGATACCTGGGTGGATTTTCGTCCGCGAGATTCGTATGCCAAACTAAATGTATGGCATACAAATTTGTATGGCGAAAATCCACCCACCTATGCATCGCATGCACGTTATTAGGTACTCTCTCTCAGTCTTACGCATGCTCGAAAGTTGTAAAACTGTAAAATGCACTCATTGTTATTATATGAAGTCATATCTGGTATTATGTGGCCGGGGTCTACAATTTAAGTATATCATCTTATCCAAAAGTTAATTTTAATAATTTAGATACTCAATAATTATTTGTTTTAGACTGAATTTGATTACTATGGCTTTAGAATTTCTTCTGGTCCTCTGTATTACCAGATATGACTATATAATTTCGGTCCATATTTAACAAAGATAATTGTACACCGCCAACAAGGCTGATTGTACTTGTAAATACCTACCTAAGTATTTCATTTTATCCAAAGTAGGTAATGTCAAAGTCTCACGATCGCGCTCTAGATAGCAAGTGTGAAATTGCAGGAAAGCTGACACTCGAGTTAATGCCTGACACAGAATGCTGACACTGGCATTGGACACCGGACACTGTTGCACACATGGGACACTTGAAACTAACGTGCAGTCAAGTTACCGGTTCAGTATATAAACCATTGAAAAGCTAAAAAAATGCTATTAAGGAACATAATTTCAGTTTAATAAAACGTTATAATGACGACCTACATACATAATGCGGTAAATTATTAATTATCTGTGGTACAATTTGGTAGATTTCTTGATGAATTTCATGGTAACGGCCAGCAGTGTCGAATTATGTAAATCCGATTAACGCTGCGTTGCGTTGCGGTAGCATTACGATGATGCATACCTCGCTTCGGAAATATGCCACTCATTGTACGATAATGCTACTAATGTGAGGAAAATGGCGGAAGTTTTGCAACTATAGCTTCCGAGTTTTTCAAGTTATGGACAATCTAATTTCAACCAGGGATAGGATACCGGTATTTGCTCCATACAAAAATACCGGTATTTTCCCGTTATTTTCGTTCTTTGGTTTATTATTCCATTTTTTAATCGGACAATCTAATAACACGCAGTAATTGCTTATTTACATTATTGAGATAAAAAAACATAAAATAATTCAATATATTGGGCTATTTCGGGGTTTTTGTAAAATATCGGTACCGAGCCTTGTTTTCAACAGACTCCGCAACCGATTTCCTTACAAATTTTCATCCTTCTAGACTAGATCAATTTAGGTACTATTTTTTGAGATACAAAGCGTTTCCAAGAACAAAGCCGTTCCAGAGATACAAACGGTGTACGCCAGCTTGACGCCCGGTAGCGTAGGTCCACCTTTTTTTTGGAAACTGACAAAATCGCTACAGTCGCAACCCTATTGGGCATAGCGATTGTCGGACCGGGTGATCGGCCGTGGCGTTCCCTGGGGTCGAACCAGGTCGCTAGCCGGACCACTCCGAGAGGGTCGGACTGGGTGGTGGGTGCCGTGGGCGCCTGGGGTAGCGTACACGGGTACTATTTTTTTCGCCCAGGTATTTCGTCGGTACTATTTGGGTACTATTTATTGGCTGCATCAGATTCTAAATATCTTTACGGTGTACGCTATCTTGACGGACACTTGGTTCATGGTAATAAGAAGACAGGAAGGTGCTAGATTAGCATGAGCGCTAGTATCAAGTTTCTGACGTGGCCGAAAATTATTGTTATAATAGGAAAAATCAGTTTAAGTAGCACATTTCGTTCATTGGACTTAATACCGGAATCCCGGTATTGCACCGTCAATACCGGTATTGAAAAATGGCCCAAAAAAAAGGCGGGATCACGGGATTCCGGGGTTGGAAGCCCTAATCGTTACAAAACTCAGTCTACGCCTTAAATAATATATGCTAGTGCTAAATAGCACTGTGTCGCGTCCATCACAAAACATCATAAAATGAATATTATGAGACCGTTACCAAGGACGATGAAATTCCCCTCACTTTCAACCCAAACATCCTAATCGGGTAAACACGTTGAAAAGCGAAAGCGGGCATCAGCTCACCATCGACACTAATCTACGCGATCCACAGATAAGTCCACGTCGCCAAATTAAACGGCTGTAAGCGTCTTCAATGTCCACATAAACATACGTCCTTTCAGTTCAGGAGACAGTAGTGATGTGAAACAATGGCCCTCGTTCCGCTGGCGATTCTTGCGCAGCATTGCGCGCGTGCCTAGGAAACCCTATTGCACCAGCGAATTATAGTAATTGATGAGTGGAATGCTAGGGATAGCTGACTCTTTCTAACCATCTCATTTATCTGCACTAGTTACCGTGACTTCCATTCATACCTTTTCATGTGCCTAGTCTGCAATTACAACTGCAATGAATTAGTTTATGAAAAGATTCAAAAATAGGCCCTGGCATGGTTCTAGACAAGTCTGTATCGATAGAAGTTTCTGGTATTGATTGAGGACTTAGCATCACACTACAACCTCTATATCTAATCTATTGGCGAGCATACAATTTTGATGCGACTCAGATACTATTTTTAACATTATTGGGCATTTGGGGCCCCTTATCCCTCAGACGTTAAACGTGCGTAAGAAATGTTGTAATTAGAGATGTGCCGTTCCCGGGAATATTCCCCACTTGTATGAGGAATATTCCCGGGAATGGCACATCTCTAGTTGTAATACAATATTTTCCCTAGAAAATGCGTTTTTCTGGACAAGCAGGACATTAATGAATATTAATAATATAACCTCATCCCTTGTCACGTAACAAATTTAACGATAACTCAAACACTCAGCATAATTAACAACCTAGGCTATAAAAGTAACGTAAATAAATGATATCATTACTTAATCACCTTTATGTGCCATTGTTATGGATACAGTTGCAAATCGTGCGAGTTTGTTTGGCTAAACAAATGAAAATAGACAACGGTCTATTCGACATTCGGACCCTGAGAAAATGGATGAATTTTGAGAATTGTATTATTTTATTTCCCGTTCGACCATTTAACGGTTTGCTCGAGATTAACCTAACAGTTGACAGCGGTAAAAAGAAATGGATACTGTTCAGTAGTATTATTAACTGTTTAACATTAGTGAATAATAATAAAAATTAAATTAAACAGCTTTATCACCTCCTGATTCCATCCTCAGAAATATCAATTATGATAATGATGTATTGTCCCGGGAACTCAATGTATGTGCAAAATATCATAAGCATCTATTTACTTACTTACTAAACGCTCTCGCGAGATTTGAAAATTACAAATATACCGGGTGTTGCCTGTAACAGGATCAAATAATTCAAACGTAGATTCTACTCATCAAACAATAAAACTTTCGTTCAACAACTTTTAAAATTTATGTAATCTTTAGATTTTATCTTTTTCATACAAATTAAATAGTATGTCTAATTGACGTCGCTTGTCACACTCCAAACATAAAAAACATCGCAATACATTGCGGCTTCAAATAAACTTTAAAGTAGGTATACTAAAAATTAAAACATAAGTTATTTTTAAATGTCGCTGAACAACTGTTGTTCAGTGTGAATCTAAGGCGAAGAACACACTGAAATCGCCCGTCGCCGACGGGCGAGTCGTGACGTGACGACGGGAGTCGACGGGAGGAGACTCGCTTTAAGGCCAGTACCTCTAGCACAACTGTAACACGCGACTCTTTGTCGCGCGAGAAATGCTACCTATCTCTTTCCACTCAATATCGTGTGACAGTGACAGGTGATGCTCTGTCGCGCGAGAAACGAAGTCGCGGCCAGTTATGCTAGACGTACAGGCTTTCCCAAATCGACCTCCGGGAAAATCAAAATTAATCAACGAAATATTCATATTTTTGGATCGAGATAAGATAGATATTATAGTTCAAGATTGCTGCGGTTCAAAACACGACCCTTTCAATTTCGCTCGATCATAAATCATCTCGAAAACAGGTAATTTTTTAACAGTTTTTTCAGTTAAAACTGGAACTCGAGTTCCATCACACTTATACCACCAAAAACATATCAATCGATAGATAATAATATTTTACCGGGACCTGTGCGGTTAACTTTTTTTTAAATTACTTATTTTTTAGTAGCTCAGTAGTATATATAACAACGTAGCCCACGCGTCACGCGTCTGTCACGCGTTTTAGAATCACAGCGTATACACCCTAACAGTAATCCAGCCTTTGATTTCGAGTGACACGCTGACGTCACTTGAAATTACGAGTTTACATGTCGATATTTAAATGAAAGACTATTTAACTTAATTTATTATTTATTATTATTAACTTATCATTTATTATCAGTCATTGCGCATATTTTGTTATTTATTTTCCTTTTGGTTTTGACCATTTGTACAAAACTTCGTTTCTCGCGTGACAGAGCATTACCTGTCACTGTCACATTATTGAGTGGAAAGAGATAGGTAGCATTTGCTGCGCGATAAAGAGTCGTGAGCCACGGTTATGCTAGAGCTAGAGGTACTCATATCATATACTAAACAAAACTGTTTAACACGGTCTTGCATCGACTGTACATCTAAGTGTACCTAGGCAAAATACGTAAACGAATCTGTATATAAAATTACATTAGTGAACTTAATTGATTTAGTTTAGGCTCTTTGTGGTTTGTTTGAACTGTGCCGAGCCAACATTACATGTGATGAATGATGAAGTGATGAGGCACAGAAGAAAAATATTTCTTCCTTACTTCATTCATTACCTACTCATCATTGATAGTGATCGATACTACCTATAGTATAGATAAGTAGGTAGTTATTAAAAAGCCGACGTCATATTAGCATGTCAGGAAAGCAAAAGTTCATTGAATTAATAAAAATATTATTCGAACTTTCGATGTCATTCTAAAATTTCGTTTGGAAAGCTAATCGTTATGCGATCGGTCAATAGACCGTTAAATGCATTCAATTTAAATAAAAACGTTTTCATTACAAAGTTATCAAATCATAGACAATCAATAGCCATGCCGGAAGCTTGAGCGTTATGGGATTCCCTGTTTCCGTTTTAGTTTCCGACGACATTCACTGGATGTTATTGGTTAGTGGGACTTATATAACATACATTACGAGTAGTATTCATGTTCTATTAGGGTGCTAGCGTTTTTTTTTATTACCTTAGACTGGCAAACAGGCCAACGGCTGACCTGGTGGAATGTGGTCACTGTCGTTTATCTAGACATTTGCAACACTAGATGCATTACCAATGAGTTGCCGGTCTTGAAGAACTTTGATGATACCCTTTTTAAAAAATCCCACATTGTAGCGCTAAATCTTAGCAGGAAAACCATTCCAAATCCCTATTGTACACGCGCCAGAAACGTTCTGGAGATCCAGCTCGTGGATGAGCATAGTGACTCAAGGAAATGGGAATGAACAGCCTGCCAATGACGAGTGTCTCAGTTCCGATTTGAAAAAAAAGGACCAAGAAATCTTGGGACTAAATATGTAGGTACTCGTAAATGACGGCGCAGCTCGTAAGCATTTATACAAATAGCGATATGTTACAGTGGATACCATGATGAAAATAAAAAAATCTATGAAACGATTGGTCTACGAAACAAACATTGCAACGCAACATTAAGCGTTTGCTTGATGTTGCAGTGAAATTTTCTACGAGCTTCTTCTTAATATCATCGTAAAGCTGTGACTTTTTATAAGTAGGTACCTACTGATGTGCAAGTTGCGGAAACTTTCCATAAAAAAAGGTTTGATATAACTTAAAAACATCTAAAAAGTCTTATTAGATGTTTTTAAGTTATATCAAAAAAAAATTGGAAAGTTTCCGCAACTTGCACATCAGTAGTTATAAGTAGAAACGAGCAGACGATCCACTTGATGGAAAGTGGTCATCGTCGTCTATGAACATATGCAACGCCGAAGGAGCTACTTTTACGCGGCTGACCTTTAAGAGCACTGTGTACTCGATTTTTGAAGAACCCCATGTCATTGTATACTGGCTACAATTAAAAATAAAACAGAAATCTTTCACTACTTAAATTATTTGGAAGCAATTCCACTGTCTGTACTGTACTTCAGCTTCAGGAGCTTTCCATGAAAACATCTACTTTTTGCCGCTTACGTAACGCTATGGCGACTACCCTAATAAAACTTATTAGCTGCTAAGAAACACTCCCAATCTTAAAGCCAAGTTAGAATATAACCATACCGATATTCAGTTTCCAAAGTTTACATGTCAAAAGTATTAAAAAGATAGTGTCGCTTCCGAAACGTTTCCGTGTGATGCTCCTTCAGCTCAACCTTATCGTTAAGTACTTCACTTTGAAACAGTTAGCAAGTTGTAATCTATGATGAATCTCACGTAAAAAGTCGTGTATACATAATCATGTGTTTTGGCATACCTATCATTAGCGTGGTCTCGGCACCACGGAATTACATGTGATGACATCATTAGACAGTAATGTGCACACTGACATCATTTCGTACTGACCGGTTAATCTGAAGTCCCGTTTTTATTAACACTTTATTTCACGTTTCATGGAATGGAGAAAATGTAAAAATGTTTTTAAATGCTAAGCAGGAATTTTTGTTTTCTGTGTCAATGGTCCGGTTGTACGTAATAAACTTTAGTACAAACATTGACGCTTGAATCGCTTGATTGTTTCTTTGATACCTGCCTACACATTATAGTTTCACTAATATCAAGCATCATTTACGTGGGTATACCACAGAAAAAATAAAGTGAATAAGTTTCTGCAAAAAATATTTTTGGATCGAGCTTTTATTTGCCGACTATACTTTTTTCGTATAATCGCAAACTGCATGTCAAGACTATTCAAATGAGCCAAACACGGTGAATTTATCTTATATAAGTAGGTAGGTTTAGATGATCCGACTCAAATCTGCTCGCATAATCTTGCATTATCACCAAACTTATAATAATATATAATATTATTGTAAGTTTTTTAGCATGTCATCGTAACCGAGGATGTGCTAAAAAAATTTTGCAAGTTTTGAACCTGTATTTTATATATTTACTTACATACATACGAATGTTGCAATTAAGTTAAATAAACGCTTGTAAAAAAGTAAACTAGCATACAAAGAAAGTACCTCTTTGCTGTAATATGTATAATGATCTCTTTGTGTGAATTCATGCGAACGAATAGATCAAGACGTAATATAAAAGGTAATGAAACATAACCATAGACAAAGACATTGATTGATTTTAAATAAAACTTACCTACTGTAAAAACATGCGCATAACATAAACTGAAAATTCCACAAATTTAATTTCGTAGCTTTTATAATTTTTAAATTACCTATCTAAAACTATAAGAGACTTTACCAACCAACTCTGTAGGCAAGTGTTACCAACTGATAAAATTACCACCCCCCCGTTTTTAATCAACACCTAATCAAATTCATACAATTGTATGTGCAGTCACGACATTCAGAGGAACTCCGCTGCATATTAAAGATCTTCGTGAACGGCTAACTAATGTGTTCTCAGAATATCCTTTATGCATTTTTCCTTACGCTTTTTACAATTCATTTTTCAAGAGTTAATTTTAATGTAGTGTATGGTCGAGTCGAGACGATCCGGTGTTTATCTTAGGTAGCACTAGATGACACTTGTAGATACGTTGGTATGGTACCAACGTTATAGGTCAACGTCATCGTTGACTAGTCGAGCTTTGTCATACCTCTCTCTCTAGCACCTTACACGCACCCCCGGCTCTCAGTTAAGTTGTACACCATAACTTGTAAGAATTAAGCAATATGGATTCAAATCCTCGTGTCGGTAGACCTGGTAACCTGTTAACCTGGAACCTGGTAACCTGGTGGTAGGTATTGTTTAATACTTTGATCAGATAGCAAATGTTAGACAAAACATACGATTCGTCAATACGCCTAACATAGATCCCACACAAACTATGGCTATAGATTGATATAATGTAGGATGGGGCCCTGAAAATTTGCCGAGCGACCAATACTAAGTAGCGTGAAGGTGATGCAGCCAATGGTGCGCGTACGCATCGTAATGCTGCATTGTTTGTGGCGATGTGCTTTGCGCCGGAGGTCATTTGGAGGATAGGTTACATTTCTTTGGTTCGACAAACTTCCCATTTTTTGTTCGTACAGCTTCTAATTCCATTTCTAATAAACTATCCCTCTTTCAATTCAATACCATCGTCAATATAGTATTTATCTGACATATCTCGATTCTCCCACTTCGCTCTAATTCAGAAACGCAACCATCACAGAAAGTTAATTGTGCTGATTGTAAGTGATCTGATCTTCGTTACGGAGGCATGTGTAAACCTAAGATTGGCAAACCTATTATTACTCACACAAGTCCCAAATTGAAGACGGAAAAGACAAACAAGCTAATAAATCTATAGGACGGTTCCTTTTTAGGGTTCCGTACCAAAACGGTAAAAAAGGAACCCTTATGGTGCGACTCTTGTTTGTCTGTCCGTCTGTCACAGCCAGATATCTCAGGAACTACTGCTGCTAACGATTTGAAATTTGAAATAGTGTCCAAAATCGCTAACCCGAACGTACTGGACATAAAAATAATCTCATATCTTTTTTACTTTTTTTTTAAAGGGGACCGATACAGAAAGTCAAAATTTAAAGTTTGGATAAATATTATAGTAAGTGGGGTATCAAATGAAAGGGCTTAATTTGTACATTCCAAAACCATTTTTGTAAATCATATACTTTTAGATTTAAGACGAAAAACGTTAAAAAAAATACCCTTGTTCTCCATTATATTCGAAGTTACTGAACAGAAAAATCGGTAATAATGACCAATTATTAATATCATCCTAAATAATATATATTATGACAGGAATAAAATAACGGTTTTCCTAACTTGTATCGTTTTTTAGAAATTCCCTAAATTCGTAACACAAACTTATTTGCTGCTACTAAACTAACTACGACCTATATCGATGTATGGGGACAACAGTTTTTCAACAACAAAGTTAAGTTTGTCCTACCATACTGTTAATCTTGTACTATTCACGTAGCTACTTACGAGTTTGTACGGAACCCTCGGTGCGCGTGTCCGACTCTCACTTGACGGATTTTCACCAGACGCACCAAAGAACGAATTCCGACCAGGCGGTCTGACAACATGAAAAATGCTTGTGGTACCATGCAGAGTGTAGTCCATATTATGGTATGGAACTATGGATGGAGGGACTTTACAGTTAAATAAGGAAGGAATTATAGAGAAGAAGAGAAGGTCTAGCCATGGTATATGCGTACAGCAGCAAATCAGTCATAACTACTCTGACGGAGTGTTCGACTAATCGACTAAGAACTGTGTCTGCATTAGACCATACCATATATAAAAATGTGTCACTACTAGTCTATGAAATCCATGTAATTATGGAACGAAAAGTAAGCTTAAAATATAACAGAAAATTAGAAACCCATTCCTAAAACTTCTTTATTCTATTTACACTTGGCGTGTGTGGTTCGTTACTACATTTGTTATATGTATTACCATAACCAGCTATCTCCAAACATTATGTTACGTCCCTGAAGTCGAAGGTAGTAAACAATGACTTCACCAGTCAAGATGTAAACAGACGTAACCCACTGCCACCAAAACAAACAATTTTACGAACCAATCAATCATAAATAATGTATTTCTATAATGATTGTTCATAATGACGTGTTAAGCAGGTCAATGACTCTTGCGATGTAATTACTCTGCGAAACCCACTTTGGACCCATAAGTCGGTAACCACGAGGCTTATTGTGGCGGCTACGACAATACAGGATGAAAGACTAAAATCACGACCTTCCACTTTAAATTTCTAGCTTCTAAAATAGATGTGTACTTAAGAGGAAACATTAGCTAAGAGGAAACTTTTTTCAGCTGTTGCCTCCATCAGGTCAGGTGCCTGCTGAGCGTCCTGTTTTATAGTTCTTGTTATTATGAGCTCCAAATTCTTGTGAGCCCCAGCCTAAGACGGCCGCAGGGCCTGGTTACCAGTAGCCATGCTAAATTTATTAACTACACTCGCGGGCGATGAATTCGGGTCAGTGAAATACCGCCATATTTCCTAAAATACTCCAGGGTTGTGAAATTATTGAATCCCGTCGATCTTTAATTAATTTTAGATATTATCTGCAAAAATAATAGCAATTTCAGGTTTAGATCGAACTCGAAAAATAATGACGTTAGCGGAGCGAAATATCGCAAAAATCACCATTTTTGGATAATAATATTATTTTTATGATGGGTTAGCGTATATTGAAACAAGTGTCAAATATTGAAATACACCTATTTCTATTATTTAAATTACGGTGACCCGAATTCTTTGACCGCGAGTGTAGGTACTTATATATTTTCATCCAGGTACAACTTTTTAATTTCTGTGTAATTATATAGACAATTATGGCATGCAAATTGCAAAAAGGTATTGCAAATTTATCGCAACATTTTTTCGGTTCGATTGGCTTACGTCAGCTATCATTAGTGCCCTATTATAACAATTCATTTAGAATATATAATTTGATGATTTGAATGCGCAACTATTGCACGTAGGAAGATATCTGTTAGGTACTAGATATCGAAATTTACCACCATTCGGAGAATTATACGTTTCTAAATATGTTTTGTAATGTACAAAATTATCTGTAAGTTACCAAGACTGCAATTAAATACCAAAACAAAATAATGACTTTTATTGAAAGTTAGAAGTGAGAATATTGTGTCGACATATAAAATATAAGTTATGATATTGGAGGTTTTCGTTCGGACACTTCAGATCATTGGTATTTCTGTAAATGATGTGTACCGTAATACATGTAACCCAACCAAACAGTTTTGTGTTGTAATGTAATATACTCAATAAGAATTTGATAAGTTATTCAGTGGGAACCAACTCTACCAAGTTCTAATTATAAGTTACCCGTATCTTTCGCCTCACTAATCACAACTTGCTCGATAACACAATGTGATTCGCAAGAAACTAACAGAAGCTAACCACTTAATCCAATTTTATGATGTTTGCAAATGTTGAGCAAGGTCAATATTTGCGAATTACCCACAGTTATGGTAGAGCAAACAGTAATTTGAGGTAATGTTTGTTTGGTTACCGCGCTACGAGCGTAATCTAGGTCTTGTATGTGGTGAGGAAATGTTTCTAAAGCGATAAGAACCGCAGATTAACTTAACGTCACTGTGTAGGTTATAAAAAGATGTTGGCAAATTTAATAAATGTAGAAAATACATATGCTCAATGGAACATACGTGCCAAGTTTAATGTCAAATTAAATCGATTACTGTCACCTTTATTTCGGACAATCAGCGATTAGCTACAGGTACGCTAGAATAGAATAGAATAACTTTATTGCTGTCATTGTCATGTGGTTTTAGTGGCGTGGCTTGCATATATAGGTAACCCGATTCCCATTGGTTTGCCTGTTTTACGGTATTCAATTACATTACCGTAGGTACCATCCATATTATCCCTAAAGAAAATGTAAGCAAAATTAACTTCGATTTAACTTTGGATAAAGACGTTCTTTGTTTGCAACGTGTATAGGGGCTTAAACTTTAATACCTACATCACATTTGGTGACACTTTTATAAACGAAAGTAAATCTGATTTCTGATAAATTGATAATATTTCATTATAATTTTTTTACCGTTCTAAATTTGTTATTCCTCGTGATACGCCAATGCTAATAATATAGTAAAATCAATAACAATTAAAACGTGTTTTTTATACAAAATTTCGTATTTTTGTATTAGTTTATGATAGTTATCTCAATCAGTTAAAAGTAGCTTTATTATGTAATGTAATGACAATACTTATTAAAGTGCCACAAAATTACGTCATACAATATACTATGCCGATTCGACTGCAAGCAAGACCCAGCATCTAAAATCTACAGTTACCAAACCAAAAACATTTTTATGACAGCAGAAATCATAACCAAAAAGAAGCGAGTGACCACAAGAGCGTGAGCAAGTTCAATGCTCCAGAAGATACCGTAACTCGAATGTGTCCATCCATAGTCCATAGACGTGTGAACGATATGTCTGACGTTCACGTCTGTTCTAACTAATCTTGAGCAAACGTACGTCAAAATATTCGAACGCGTAAACAGCCATTGCGGATTTGTTAGATGAGGTTCCCAAACGCTTGTTTTCTTTGCTGAAATTTTTCTTTTCGCTTTTTTTCCCGAAAGTGATTATCACCATTCACTTTTTTCCTCTGAAGCTTATTTTCACAGTCGCGTTGTTTCCGTTTCTCATATTTTTTCGCCTCAATTTTAACCTGCAGTTAAATTCTACATTCGTTTTTTTCTTTGTTGTGTTTTTTTCTGTCTCCTTTTTTCCAGCAGCCAGTTTTTATACACAATGTACTATTATGGCCAATTATGATTAGTGATATACAGGGTGGGAGGGACTATACCGACATATTTTAGCCATGATTTCCTGGTCGTGTGACAAGAAAAAAACGTTATGTGATGTATAGGTAGTGGAAAAACGCTTACTTTCAGAGATATTCATTATTTTTTACATGAAAACTCCCAAGTGTGTAACAAGCCTTAATAAATGTGACTAAGATAGTTTTACTAATTTTTTAAAATCCTTTAACTAAACAGCAATTAACCTTCGCAGTATTTGATGGTAAGCGACTACGAGGCCAAAAAATTGACCTTTCGTTTCCATTTTAGCTTTTTTTTCTTTTTGATAACTTTTCCTCCAGTAAGGACATGTTTATAACGAGGGGCTGAATTTACTGATTTATTTTGTTCCATAAGACTATTAATGTAAAATGACAAAATTCGACCCATGTTGATATAACATTATTTACTCGTCACACCACCAGGAATTCATGGCTAAAGTATGTCGGTATAGTCCCTCCCACCCTGTATAAATGCAAATGTAAAAAGATGAAAATAACTTTCAGGTCTACATATTATGTATACTATAGCAGTCAGGGGACCTGATCTATTCTATTAGGCTGCGGCTCCACTATGGCAGAGACGAGCGGAGCGGAGAAGTGTCGTGTAGCGATCAACCAATCACATTCGTTTTCGCGGTTTCCATTGAAGCGAAGTGGAGACGAGATGTGGATTTCAACTGATGTGATTGGCCTACTTGTCTCCTCTCCGCTCCTCTCGTCTCCGCCTCAGTGGAGCCACAGACTTAGGGTTCCGGAGCAAAAATTACTAAATAATTTTACACCCAGAAAAAAATATATTTGCTTTAGGGAAATATTGCGAGCAAAAAATATGCTACTAAGTAATAAACCGAATGTGAAAAAATGCGTTTGTGAACAAATGCGATTATAAGAACTCGCCACTAAGAAATGGTAAGACAGGGTAGTTAGAGAAATGGGAAATTATGAGACTAGGAATAACCGCGAAAAGAAAATTTGCCGCAAGGAAAACAAGCGTTTGGGAACCTCATCTAACAAATCTGAGGGCTGAGGTAGATACTTACGACAGAGCTTAAATCTCGTATTTTTAATCAGCTGGAAAATCTAGTTATTTAAACATTAATCCATATGAGCATGAATGAGAATACGTGTAATCAGCTTAATAGCAGCCTAATTGAAATTAAATTAACTTTTTTCGATAAAAAGTGTTGTAGTAGTAGTAGGTACTTTACTGTTTCTGCGGCACTTGGAACGGCCCGAAGGGCCGAGATTTTTTTTTATTTTTTTTTTGCTCTACTCGTAGTTATACTGACATACGGTTTCTGCGGCATTTTTTGCGTGTGTGTGTTTTTTCTTATGAATATGAAATGCGGTCATGTGACTTGCGACCGCCCGCTGTTTTTTGTTTATGACAGGTGCGTCCATTGTTTTTTTTTTAGAAAAGATTGCTCTGATATGAGGCGATATTACGTATTTCTTTAAAACGATTTATTTTATTAAGATCGAACGCCTGTTTTTGCTCTTTTTATTTAATGCGAAGCAGGTTTAAACACGTTGCATGACATTGATACCGCGGTAAAAACAGATTTATTGTCTTATCTGCGACATGTGTATGTATTATACTAGGGAAAAAAAAAACCATAAAATATCATTGATTATCACAAAATGTCATGGTTTTCGTATTTTATTGACCATTAAACTGCCTAAAGGACATTTACAGAAAAACAGGTGCATACACGTTCCATTTCTATGCATAATATAGTAAAAATCTTGTTGGAACGTGTTGTTTCATGAAACGCGCAGGTGTCTGTTTTATTAATAGATTTTTTGTCTTATCCACTACATGTGTGAGCGTGTGTGTTGGTGTATAAAAGCAGAGCTCAAATCGATAGAACCACCATTCTTCCAAATTCGTTTGTCTGAAACTGTGTCAAGTGTTAAAAGTGTATTAAAGTAGTTGAACGTATCACAATACGAGTAGTTATTATTTTGTTTTAATTTAGAAATTCTGTGTCTACGTCTTGCTACAAGTTAAAATGGAGGTAAGCCCAACATTAACTGACTGTGTATAAGGGTGGGTCAACTTTTTCTTGTTGTTATTCTGTCCTGTAAGTCAGGAGACAATAGAGACAGCGTTACTTAGAAAAATGCTAATATTCTAGACTATTAACATATTGACTAGAAAAAAATATTTTGTTGTCTTTATATCATTTAAAATCATAGTTATAAAGAGTGACACAGAGGGTGTAACCTTGGCAACGAGGTACAGAAAAAAGTTGATTGACCCATAAAAATTAGGTACATATTTCTATTTGTATCAAGCACCTTACATGTTTTTTTGTTTGTTTTAGATATCAAACGAAAATTCTCTTGAGTACAACATGAAAAACTATTATTATGGTAATTTGAGTGATGATGAAACCCAAGGCTCGAAGCCACTTAAAATTCAAGCCCAGAAACGAACCAACAACATTGATGTATTTTTCGATAAGCCTAAAAAGAAACAGACTACGGAATATTCATCAACTGTCGCTCAGTCTACAAATGGAGGCACCAATTACATATCTTCTCGCGTAGGTGATGTTACAAAGATCACCCATCTGGTTAAAATTGACGTCTACGACATAAAAAAGTTGCATGGTATTCCAAAAGATCAGCACTGGAAATTCGCGGATACTAGAATCAAATACTACACGCAGACTGAAGACGATAACTATTATTCGAACACAAAAGAATTGATTTACAAGATCACGAAAAACATTGCAACAGAAAACGATTGCAAGAAATATTTCATCAACGCGAAGCCATAATTTATTTATCTTACTCCGCCTCCAAAAAAAACACACCCCCGACCAACGAAGAAATGATGTTACAAAGATCACCCATCTCGTTAAAATTGACGTCTACGACATGATTTTATTGCAACAAAAAACGATTGCAAGAAATATTTTATCAACGCGAAGCCATCGTTTTTTATCTTACTCTACCCCCGAAAAAAACTCGCCCCCACCAACGAACAAATGAGTTTTGGGGCTATATATAGTCAGATAACGTAAAAGAAACCATACCGTATCTCTTTTAACACCAGTGAAATAACCTGCAAAATGGATCTACAAAACTCACTCTACGATGAAGACCTTTATGAACGTTGTGAAGACGTCTCAGATCTTAATAAGTCCCTTTTTGATGATGAACTCTATCAACATTGTTTGGAAATCGAAAATCAGGCATCAAACGGCTATTCACCAGCATCGCAACCTCTTTGTTGGGGGTATACCGGAAACCTACTTCTGATAGAGTGGGAAGACGAAGAAGACACAGAAATGAACGATATGGAGACGTTTTATCTTAGTGAAGATGCATATGAACCCATACCTTATGAAACATGGTGTTCGTCTAGTCTAGAAAGTGACGAATGGTTAATAGAGTGTGAAAAATAATTTGATGTGTAAGACTTTTACTAGTTATAGATGTTTTCATTTTCAAATATATGTGTTCAAAAATGTTCAATAAATGTTTTCAATGATTCTCTTGCCTTTTTACTTATGTTCTATCTTGTGTGTCCTGTGTACTAAGAATTATTGAAGGAAAGTAAAGACAAAATGTATTAATATATTCATTTATTTCGTATAAAAAATAGATTTGTACATATTTTCTATAATAAAATCATTATACATGGTATTTTCTAAAAATAAGTTTAAAAAATCAAACATTGTTTTACCTTTGAACTTAAAATATATATAAACTAAACAGTATTTACCACAAACTGATGTAAAATGGTTTTGAATTGTCATATGGTTACAAAACCATTTCTTTGCATTCCTTTTTAAAAACAACTTATGATAACCAGAGGGTTTTCTACCAAATGAATCAAAATATTCACCATTGCCATTAATATCAATATGAATTGCTACCCAGTGAGAGCCAGGTTTTGTGTCAGGGTCTAAATTGCTTATGATATAAACCGGCAGATCCATAAAAACAGGGATTCTGTTTGCCGGAAATACATGCGATTCAATTGTAGGACAAATTTTCTTCATACATAATTGCAATTCCTTGGTGTCCATTACAAAGTATTGTATTTACTGAGGTTTAGTAACAAGTGGTGCAACGTCTCGTAAATCTATTATTATATATGTACTTATTCTAATTAACTGTTATAATCTACACTTACATCTCGATGTTTGTTTATTTCGATAACATTATCAAACTCTGCATAAACGATACAATTAACGGTTGTGGTAAGGGCTTTTTCAAATCGAACTTCGAGCCGTACACTACCATGTCTAACAAGATTCCAATGTGAGGTAGAGCTCGCGGATAAATCAGGTGTTAAATCAAAACACATCAAACAATAACCGTCGCCATAATCTTCTCTACTTATCGAGTTCCCTTCATTGAGAAAATGAATACCCGTTCCAGAAAACAAAGTGTGATATGTTGATACCATTAAACCGGTACTGAAAGATGGTTGTAAAGTTTTAGAAGGAATTTGATGACCGTCTACATACAAACTAAATAAGTTTATATCGTGGTGGTGAAAGTTAAAAGGATTATGTTTTAAACTGCCATTAAATGCTGTATTATCAACAAAACCTACAATACACCTTTTAGGAACTTGACCAAGGAATATATTATCAAGTGATTTCCCTTGTACCCCCGATGGTATTGTAAGTACTTTAACTTCCGCTCTTGTGATGGGGTATTTTGCAGTCGTTGAAGCTAAAACCTTTTGATGTGCAAGCAAAACACTAGGGTTAATTTTTGTCCTTCTTATTATTAAACTAGCATCCATTATACGTACTTTAAGTTTTTTCTCTTGAATGCACATGAGATTAAACGACTCTTTTGATCGTACTAATTTCACACGGACTTCAACACCATTTATCAAAAACTTTTCCTGATTAAAAATATCTCCATGTAAGTGCCCTATCATTTCAACTTCCTTGCTATCTTTAATAAATTCTTGTCTTTTAGTCCACCCTTTGTTAGCCGTATCTGTTCCATCCATATGTCTCGAAGTGTCTTCATACCATAGCCCACATGTAAGATGGGACTGTTTTGCTGCAGGTCCATAATTTAGTAGAGTTTCCATATATGCACGATATGCATATGTATTATTAGGCGGTGATACTAGTTTTTGATTTAAATATACATCCAACTGGTTAAAAAGCGAATGTAGCCAATTATTCACTGGAGCTACATGTGTATCTGTCGATTTGATATTAGTACCATCTTGATTCAATACCTTGGCTTTGATATGTAGTAAAGTGTGAGACAGGTCAATATAGTCATCGCCTGATCCTGGAACTTGAAATTCAATAGGACCATCATCACTAAGAGACGAAATAGGTTTATAATGTATCCACTGCCCATTTTCTATGCTTGTTTGCGTTGATGGAAGAGCAAACAAATCTAACTCTGACTTAGCGCATTCGCATGAATGATTATGTAAAAATGACATAGTTTAATTAGAAAAGATATCGTTTATATTTTTATTTTTATTTTTTTTTGTACCTCTCCCCCGCAATGCTTTGGACGCAATGGTGCGGTCTCGTCTTTTTCGTATCATTTTATACCCAGATCCTGACATTAGAGAATCAATTTTTTCATCAGCTTTTCGTTTTAAATTACTGCTTGCATTCTTAAAACGAGACTTAAATGATTCGTCGATAGGGTGCGAATTCATCATGTCAGATAAAATACCAACACCAGCATTTAATGCTTCTTTCCCAACCGTTCTAAAACCGCTGGATAACAGAGGAAAAACCGATCTAAACAGTCCCCCTAAGAAACTTCCTATGCCATGCCCTCGCTGGTGAGGAACACCTTTATAAACAATGCCTATTCCTGAACCAGCTTGATGAGCATAATAATGTTGATATGGACAGGGAATATTTTCACGTCTATGATTCATTTTATTCGCTGAAAATGTAGCTTCACGCATGAAGTTCCAAACTGGAATGGAACCTTTCCACCCGTATGCATTCTTATATCAATTTCAATAGTATCAAACTCTCTACGCAAAACTGGTATGTAATGTGCAGGAGAAAAGCCATGCATTTTATACGCTCCATATATGTATTTTGTTGGATCGAGTGGTATTATTCTTACTAAAGATGTCATAACATCCCCCACTATTTGAGGTTGAACGATATCCGAATATATAAATAATTGTGATGGTAGACCCAAATATAAATTAGCTGGAAATTTTCCAAGTTGACATTGAATAAGGTTCGTATTCGGTTTAAAACCCAGCTGAAGGTTTAGTATTGGTGTTGCACGTACGGAAATTATCTCTTTATGGGAAGAAACGACCTTGATAACTTTCGATATTCTGTCGTAGCTAAATTTCACTTTGTTTTTTAATAATGAATTTTCATTAAAAGCGGATAAAAAGTGATCCATATCGTCATAGGTCGTTGCTGGAATATGTGACTTATATTCAACGGTGGCAGGCAAATCTTCAGTTTCTAATGATATCTTCTTTTTAACATAGACTACGTTTTCATGTTCTTGAACGTTGTACAGTGAACATGGGTAATGAAACTCCACTAAGCCAACAACCCATTCTCCTTCTAATTTTAATGTCTTTGGGAGTTTTGTGAGAAAGTTTGCTGTTGTATTTTCGGGGTAATATTGCATTGAGCTGTTACTCAACAAAGTTAAATAAAAACTGTCATCGCTCATGTTTCTTCTAAGCTAGATGCAGGTATCCAACTATTAAATTTATTCGGATAACCTCTCCACTTCACAAACACCTCCTTTCTGTTACCAACGCGTCTAGAACGTATTATTTTATCTATTTTATATGTAATGGTGGGGTTATAAGTAACTTTCTGTAATTCTTTAGAATAGAAAGTGCCTATGATTGGTTCACCTTGTAAGTCCTTTAAAGTGTAAACAAGATGAGGTGATCTATTAATTATTGATTCGATTACAAAGATTTCATCACTCCAATTGGTTTCGTAACCTTTTTGAAATATATGTTTATATTTTGTTATTCTAACATGATCACCAACATTCAAAATGCTATTACAATTTTTTTTTATTCCATTTCTAGGTGTATCGTATAAATTAGTCCAAACAGTCATAATATTGTTAAAATTAACGTCTATCGGACGCATTTTAATACTTGAATGGTAACTGTGATTATATGAATAAAGGAGGTCTTCTAAAATGTCAATGTATTTATAAGTATTTTTATGCGTAAAATAGCGCCACATTTTCATTTTTAGTGTTCTTTGAAATCTTTCTACAATACTCGCCTTAATGTCAGGATTATTCGTCGTATAGTAGTTTATGTTTTTACTCTTAAAATAATTTCTTACTTCTTTAGAAACGAATTCAGTTCCTTTATCGGATTGAATATGACGTGGAGTTGCTCTTGCTTCTATAAATATATCTTCAAAGCATTGTTTAACTGTTTCCGAATCCTTTTTTTTCATTGACCTAGCAAAAGCATACTTACTAAAGACATCAATAACACATATTATGTATTTAAAGCCATCATTGTATTTACTATATGTACGCATATCACTTAAATCTACTTGCCAAAGTTCGTTATAGTTGGATAGAATGTACTTGTTTCGTGTAAAACGTCTTTGAACTGGTTTATGTAATGTATACGTTTCCTGAGACCGTAACCAGTTTGTTACTTCATCTTTGTTCATTCGACCATGCATTGCTTTAACTAACTTATCAATACTACTGTAACCAGCTGGATTAGAAACATCATAGTAAATACTATTGATATCTAATAGGGGGTCCATCTCTCCCAATCTATTTTCTTTTTTGATGATTCAGGAGTCTTGTATGAAATTGGTGTTGATTGTCCTTTTGGTTGAATCGACGTTGATCTGGTGTTCTTATATATTGGAGATTCCTGGACCTCATCGATCCGAAGACCATTTATATATTCCAGATTAGTTGGGTTACCTATACAAGATGTAGGAACTTCAATATCTTTTAAAACTGAAGCAAATTGTTTCCAGCCAATGGGTTTGGGACGTTTGAGGGGTCTCAGCGTGTCACTTATCAAATCAGTTATATTACTGTCTGGGATAACTTGATTATTCACTACGATTTCCCCTCCTTCCTTCCACCAAATCTTCGGTTTATTTTTTAAAATATTGTCCATCAAAGACTGTCCTTTTTTATTGTAGCTTTTTGGAATTTTTTTTATAATATGAGATGGAGTAAACTTCTCAGGGTAATTATGATTTGAAGGAGTACTAGTAGCGTCACTTTCGAATGGTTTTGGATTTGGTAATGTAGCGCTATGTTCAGTTTCCTCCTTTTTATTAACCATAAATTTCTCATATTCTTCGTGGACGTTATCTATACCATCAATTATTATTGGTACCTTGAACGGTTTTCGATCTGTTTCAGTAAAATGCAAAAAACGTTGTAGTGCTTGAGAATATAATGCCCATTTTTCACGATCTTCTATTTTACTTTTCAGTATTTTTTGCATGTCCTCGTCTAAGCGAGATAGGGAATTCAAAGGTGCATTTTCATTGTGTTTGAGCTTCTCGATAAAATCTGGTTCTACTAAAATCATTTTCTTCGTGTTCTCCATTTTAACTATGTTAATGAGCTTAACAAACTACTTAAAACAGCCCCCAGTATAATTGGTAAAAACGCACCACCTTTTTGAATTATAATAGTCTTCCTTAATTTTTGTTTCCCCTTAGAAACTAATTTACGTAATATATTCTTATGTTTATTTAACTTGGTTTTATCTAAATTGTCCAATGGAACTTTTCCTTTTAAAACATTGTAAATGCACTCACAAATTATATTTATTTCATCTTCATCACACGCTTTAAGTAAGGCTTTCCGATATTTTGGTTTAAGAGTATGCAAAGCATTAAGTAAATGTTGATATGTGACTACTCTGTCAGGCATCATTTAGAACTGACCAAAACAGAATGACTACTAACATATTTAAACCCTTTTTTTGGAATGTATACTGTACAACATTTATCAAATGGAAAAACCTTAGTTTTAAAACGGCATATATCATCAGTGCTTTGTTTCAAATCAATCATCAGGTATCCATGTGCCGACATAGTGGCATCTTTGTATGCTTCTTCAACAAATTTTGTATTCTCTGGATAAACTTGGCGGGATAAGTAGCGTATTTGAGTTTTGTCTCTGGGATTTTTAAAATAAACAATGTAGGTTGTGTTTAAAGATATATCGCGTTGTCCTCTTCCTTGATGAAATAAATTTTGGGTTATATAAAAAACGCTCAAATTTCTGTGATGGCTACCTTTAGTAAAAATATCTACAATACGTCCATCTGACTCTCTCATTAAATCATCGATTATAAGTAGTTTAGGTTGCTTCCCATCAAACATACTTAAATCGGGAATACCTTGAACATAATCAATGCCATTCAAATTATAAAGTGGCTGCATTTCATCATAGCACCACAGTACTTGACTAAAATCTATATTACACATTTGTCCTACATTTTTCAAAAAGTTAGTAACAAAATTTGATTTTCCACAACCACTTGGACCAGCAATAATGGCTGTAAATGGGTGAATGAAATGGTACATTATAAAAACAAAACTGTCTTTCCTCTTGAAAGGTTGTCTAGAAAATAAAACGTATTTATGAGATTATGTATATATATATATGCATCCATAATCTAATATAAACACATACGTACGTCATTGGTATAATACTGTTTATAATGTAGGAGACGGAAAAAAACTACTTTTTCATGATATAATTATTTATTATTTAAAAAATAAACTGCTAAAAATATTCATAATTTACACTTATTAAAGATAAAAACTTAAATTCTAAACATGCAACGAACAATTTTAAGTATCAATTTTCATATTTTATTCTAAACACAGTGAAAATGCCAACTTTTTAAGAATTATAATTAAAATACTTGAATATTTATTACACTAGCTAGATCTACCTTAATTTATAATGACCCCAAGCCATTGTGTCAAATGAATCGTTACAAAGATATCTTTTTGTGTCACAATATGATAGTGAGATTTTATTTATCTTCTGAGTAAAAATTACATGTTTAATGGAACGAAATCGACACATTTCCGATAAAACATTTTTTTTCTCATTGAGACAACGTTTGTAATCCTGAATCTGAAACTTTTTAGTCACACATTTATTTACACCTTTAGCCTTAGCCACTACACAGTCCTCAACATTTAAAGCGTACATTTTAGATCTTAAGCCTACAAATTCTTTTAAAATTTTACCTTTATTTTCGTCTTTAAAATATCCTATTTTTTTTTTATTTATACATGGAAAACCATAAATATTATTAGACGCATAATCAGATGTATCAAAATGTTTATTTAAGTCATTTTTTATGTCATCGTAAAAATCCTCCGTAAAAATTTGATATATGAAACTATCTGTATCAGTATATAATAATTTAAGCTTTTTTTCAAATTTTTGTTGCATATACCCATAATGGAATTGGTACATTAGAGTTTTGGATAAATCTAATATGCAGAATCCTAAGTAGATAGGCTTGTTGTAAATTAGTTTAGTTTTTTTTAACTGTACTGCAGCTAAACTATCAGAAAAAATTGAAATGCTGTGGAATTCAGGTCGAGCTACATAACTTTCAATTCCTTTGATGTGACCCTGATTTGCCCAATGCGTTAATAATTTAATATTAACCCTTTTCTCAATATTTTCCATTGTTTTTCCGAAAACTGCGTTATTCATAAGTTTGTAAAAGTCTTTTTCGAAGTCAGATTTTGCAGCTATTCTTAATGAAGTGTTCAGATCGATATATTTTTTAAGCCAGTTAGTTTGTTTAAATTTTAAGATTCTATGAACTTTAGTCAAATTTAATCCATTTTCTAAACACTGTATAAGATTTCTATAGTGTATAATGTATTTTTGTTTATTTTTCAAATTTGGAACCAATTTTTTTTGTCTACTTTCATCCATTATGTGCTCAGCACAAAATGGTAGGTCCGAATGGGAATTATGTAATGAATCAGGGTATTCTAGATCTACCTCTAAAATGTATCCAATATCAGCATCGTTAGAAATTTTAAAATCAGTAGCAGGGTCGACCCATTCAAATTCACCTACAGGAAGATATTGCGACATCGCCCAACCATATAAGTTATTAGCATCGAGGTAAATGAGATAAGATGAAGGTTCATCAGGATTAAATTCTGCCATGTAGTGATTATTTGATTTAGCATATCGATTGCTGCATTGCGATATACCACCTCGAAGTCCTTTTTTAATAAACGCAACTTTATCAAAATCAGTCAAAAGTTCAAGTTGAATCCTAGTCATTTTTAGCATAGCATCCCAACTTAGGCCAGGTGCCGTAAAATAATGAGCTGGATCCAAGCTATATGTTTCAAGGCACACGGAGCGAAAATTCTCAAAGATGTCTGTTAATAAAAGTACGTCTGTTTTTAAATACAAGTTAGAATAATCCAACATTGTTTTACAATTGAAATGAGTCCAAACATTTTGTGCGTGTTGATAAGCCTCACTTGTTATACAGCTATCTGTTAAGGAACTGTAAAAATCACTTATTTCAGGCAGCGATGGTGCTTCTAGAGATTTACTCGATTTTATAAATTCATATGGGAATATACCCTTTTGCTTCAGAAGTTTAAAATCTCCATCTCTGGGGTATTGGTTCCTTAATTCATGAAACTGATGTTCTTGAAGATTTTTAGCTAAACTATCTAAACTACTCGACATGAACCTAAAGGAATCAACAAATCGCAGTGATAGGCATTTCTTATCAAATTTCAGTTGTTTGCTAAACGAAATATATTTTTCTTTATTTTGCGGGATAATATCGATAGGTCCGTCACGGAAATTCAAAGCTTTAACAATAAAATGTGCGTCATAATTACTAAGATTGTGAAAAAATACTGGTACGTATGAGGGAGGTATGAATTTATGATCACATGACTTATGTGCCACTCCCTGAAATTTTCCTGTAGTCCAATCATAACTGAAAACGCTTTGGGATTTTAAAAAATTATCACATATAAAACACTTATTATTAGCACCCTCGATTTTATTTAAGTCACTCTGATTTAATGGGATTGGATTTTTCCGAAAGTGAATGTATTTATTTAATTGTGCTAAATCATTATAAAGGGTATCCATAAATACTTTAGCGCAATCTGAGCCCGTATATGAACAATACCGTGAAAGACTGTCATCAAATGAACACTTGATAAAATAGCCAAAACTGTACATTTCATGTTGTTGAATGTTTTTTGTGTAAGATTTTGATGGGTCTGGATCGCAAGATGATATTGGGTTTAAATATGCCTCGAAATCTGCATACACAACAAACGGTAATTTAAGCTTTCGCTGATATTTATCAAAAAAAATCTTATCACTGGAAATGTCATCACCAAACCAATCTTTTCTTGTCTTATCATGGTTTGGAAGTTCAACAATAACGTGACCGCAATCATTTTTTTGATGATTCGTCAACTGTTCATTTGAATAGAATGCCAATAAACAACCATCGCAAATGTGAAAGCTATAATTGGTTGTTGATATTTGTCGGCTCACTAATCGAGAAAGATTTTTTATATAGCAGTAATGCCCTTGGTTACCTCTGGTAATGTAAAGTAAATTTATGTGTATTGATTTACGACATTTGGTAAAGTAGAGTGGGCCGATTACTTCATGTGATTTTGAAGTTTTATTATAATGTAATCCAAAAACATTGATGCTTATCTCATTTAATTTTTCAACTTTATGAATATCTGTTAATTTTACTGGGAATGGTATATCTGCAAATTTTAATTTGTTTTGATGGGTCATATAGGACGATACTCTCTGTGAACTATCCTTAACTGGATACAATGCTGAAAGTATAGCCCATTTCAAACATTCGTGGTCAAGATTTTGCACGTTGATAATTGCTTTTTTTGTTTTAATATCATGTGGTAAATCAATATATGAAGAACCTCGCAAGGGATTAAATTGATTGATATTCATATCTAAGTATTTTATGTCTTTAAGACTCCACCCACTGTCTTTTTTTTCGAAGTTTGAAATTTTATTTAACAATGAGTTTTTTAGACTTTCTAAAAATGTTTCCCTATCATCACCTTTACAAATGGTCCAACTCAAGACATTAAAATCGAAAAAATTGTTGATTCCTTTAGATTCTTGTATGAATTCCGCGTGTAAGATAAAACTAACCTTGAAAATTGTTAGCTGATTAATTGTGTCATCTAATAGTTTATTTAGAGATGTTTTTATTCTCTCATAAAAAAGTTCAGGTGTTTCAAAGTCAAGGTTAGTTGTTTCCTGTGTTGATACTATTCTATAAGTTAACAACCTGTTTCCAAATGCAGCTTCAATAAGCTCAACATTGGGATAGGAATGTTGAAATTTTAAACAGTTATTTTTATGGATATTACTTCTTAAATGCTGGGCGTAGTACCTTCTGGAAACGTTCCGTTTGCAGGCCTTACACTCGACGGTATCGTGAACATCAGGAGTGGATGATGGTTCAGCTGCGGCGCGAGAAGTTGATGGTTCAGCTGTGGCTCGAGAAGTTGATGGTTCAGCTGTGGCCCGGGAAGTTGATGGTTGTGGCTCCATGGTGACTGCTGGAGTGTGCGAATCACAAGGTTGCAAGGCATCATCAGATACTCGTTTTCTTTTAATTCCACGTGTTACAGACCTAAAAAGGAGAAAAAAATTAAATTATACAAAAAATGTGGTCAATAAATACTCAACTACAAGTAGTCACTTGAAACACCGTAATACCTGATTTATTTGATTGACAAAGAGAACAATACGCTTCCATGGGTAATACACCATCTATCTCATCGTAATGTGACATTGCCGATTGTAAAACGGTTACGTGCCCACTGCAAGGGGTAATATATGGTTTAATATCAGGATCGCAAGCTATAGTTGGATCAAGTTTTCCACTGATAAACCACAGTCTTAAATATTTATGAAAACAACTTAATAACACAGCCTTGCTAAACATTTTAATATCTTCACCTGTAACCGCTATCATAACGGTGTGAAAAATATGATACATTTCGTTGAGAATGTTTACTTATATTGGATTCACCTTCCCCCACTGCTAGTCAAAGATCAAAGTAAAACTGGTTAAAACATGTTTTCAAATATAAATACTTACAGGTTTGGCAGTTGATTTTCGATTTCCAAACAATGTTGATAGAGTTCATCATCAAAAAGGGACTTATTAAGATCTGAGACGTCTTCACAACGTTCATAAAGGTCTTCATCGTAGAGTGAGTTTTGTAGATCCATTTTGCAGGTTATTTCACTGGTGTTAAAAGAGATACGGTATGGTTTCTTTTACGTTATCTGACTATATATAGCCCCAAAACTCATTTGTTCGTTGGTGGGGGCGAGTTTTTTTCGGGGGTAGAGTAAGATAAAAAACGATGGCTTCGCGTTGATAAAATATTTCTTGCAATCGTTTTTTGTTGCAATAAAATCATGTCGTAGACGTCAATTTTAACGAGATGGGTGATCTTTGTAACATCATTTCTTCGTTGGTCGGGGGTGTGTTTTTTTTGGAGGCGGAGTAAGATAAATAAATTATGGCTTCGCGTTGATGAAATATTTCTTGCAATCGTTTTCTGTTGCAATGTTTTTCGTGATCTTGTAAATCAATTCTTTTGTGTTCGAATAATAGTTATCGTCTTCAGTCTGCGTGTAGTATTTGATTCTAGTATCCGCGAATTTCCAGTGCTGATCTTTTGGAATACCATGCAACTTTTTTATGTCGTAGACGTCAATTTTAACCAGATGGGTGATCTTTGTAACATCACCTACGCGAGAAGATATGTAATTGGTGCCTCCATTTGTAGACTGAGCGACAGTTGATGAATATTCCGTAGTCTGTTTCTTTTTAGGCTTATCGAAAAATACATCAATGTTGTTGGTTCGTTTCTGGGCTTGAATTTTAAGTGGCTTCGAGCCTTGGGTTTCATCATCACTCAAATTACCATAATAATAGTTTTTCATGTTGTACTCAAGAGAATTTTCGTTTGATATCTAAAACAAACAAAAAAACATGTAAGGTGCTTGATACAAATAGAAATATGTACCTAATTTTTATGGGTCAATCAACTTTTTTCTGTACCTCGTTGCCAAGGTTACACCCTCTGTGTCACTCTTTATAACTATGATTTTAAATGATATAAAGACAACAAAATATTTTTTTCTAGTCAATATGTTAATAGTCTAGAATATTAGCATTTTTCTAAGTAACGCTGTCTCTATTGTCTCCTGACTTACAGGACAGAATAACAACAAGAAAAAGTTGACCCACCCTTATACACAGTCAGTTAATGTTGGGCTTACCTCCATTTTAACTTGTAGCAAGACGTAGACACAGAATTTCTAAATTAAAACAAAATAATAACTACTCGTATTGTGATACGTTCAACTACTTTAATACACTTTTAACACTTGACACAGTTTCAGACAAACGAATTTGGAAGAATGGTGGTTCTATCGATTTGAGCTCTGCTTTTATACACCAACACACACGCTCACACATGTAGTGGATAAGACAAAAAATCTATTAATAAAACAGACACCTGCGCGTTTCATGAAACAACACGTTCCAACAAGATTTTTACTATATTATGCATAGAAATGGAACGTGTATGCACCTGTTTTTCTGTAAATGTCCTTTAGGCAGTTTAATGGTCAATAAAATACGAAAACCATGACATTTTGTGATAATCAATGATATTTTATGGTTTTTTTTTTCCCTAGTATAATACATACACATGTCGCAGATAAGACAATAAATCTGTTTTTACCGCGGTATCAATGTCATGCAACGTGTTTAAACCTGCTTCGCATTAAATAAAAAGAGCAAAAACAGGCGTTCGATCTTAATAAAATAAATCGTTTTAAAGAAATACGTAATATCGCCTCATATCAGAGCAATCTTTTCTAAAAAAAAAACAATGGACGCACCTGTCATAAACAAAAAACAGCGGGCGGTCGCAAGTCACATGACCGCATTTCATATTCATAAGAAAAAACACACACACGCAAAAAATGCCGCAGAAACCGTATGTCAGTATAACTACGAGTAGAGCAAAAAAAAAATAAAAAAAAATCTCGGCCCTTCGGGCCGTTCCAAGTGCCGCAGAAACAGTAAAGTACCTACTACTTGTAGTTAAAACATAACGTAGGTGTACATCCGTAACTGTCAAAAAAGCTGTCACATTAGTTACTGCTTACAAAAATCAGCCTCAGTTACCATTGTCCTCTATCTGCACCTTACGCATACCCAGTTCTCAATTAAGCTGTCCATCTATAGTATAGTATTTTAACTTGAAACGGGTAATCGTGTTTATTTGTTTCGCCAAGTTCTACTTCAATACGAAGAAGCCGTACAGAGTGGAATACAAATAAGAACTTAAATACAAATACATATTAAAATATTTAAGTAAAATGCTATGATATTTCTACAGATTCACGGTTTGCGGGCGGGTCAACATATTTAATTGGGCGCCACAGACGCAAACAGACCGAGAACGAGCCTGAGCATGAGCATGCACTAAGAAGGTTTAATTAGATAGATTCAATGTCGAGAAAAAAAAATATTTTATACATATAATAATCTTAGCTATATTAGTCATAGAATCATATACTTACCTAGATGTATTATTAACTTTATAGACCCTGATCTAGCTTTATAGCATATAGGGGCGCCCCACAGTCAAGCGTCGTAGCGGAAAGTAGGTGGATGCGGTCCTGCAGGACCGCACTCAGTGGAGATCGATGGGGGAGGCCTATGTCCAGCAATGGAAGTCCGTGGCTGATAGACTGTTGGTTAAAGGCCTCTTCATTAGATCTTTATAACTTCCTATTTGCTGCAGCCTGCGGCCAATCGGCTAGGAAAGCCCTGCCGCTGTCGGCCATATCATATCATATCATGGCGGCGGTGGTGATATATATGTTGGTTTGACATTACAACTCAAAACTTTTTTGTTGTAGAAGAACTGCGTTGCAAGACTTGCGTCTTTTGACATGTAATGTTTTTGATGGGATCTCATTTCTTTTTGTAAGTGGTCTTCCTTTATTTATTACATTCCAATCCATTCTATTTCCCATTTGAACTACAAAAGTAACTTTGTAATCACCGGTATTTATATAGATTTACAAACTTACTTATGCGGTTTGCATTGAAATTACAATATTTTTAGGTTTTGCATGACATTATAGGCTAAAAACTAATAATGTTTAAAATTTGGAGCTTGTGGGTCTACTAAGGACCTTTGGCGTGCAATAGTTCATAAACAACACTTTCAAATTGAATGTTATTGAGAATGTTTGTAAGTCTTATTATGCCCTGTATACTGTATATCCCTGATAATTCAGGGTTCTAGCTTTAGCCAGTAGGTACAAAATTACGGGAGGCTGAAAATGGCCTGAATAGTTTCGAGAAAAGGATGGTACGGCCGTGCCTTTATTTTGCTTGACTTGGCGGGGGCACCACCGTGCCTCCAGATGAGACCATCTAGAGTCTGTGCGGAAAGTATGGCAAATACGGTAGAAAATCATTACAGCGCCCCAAATCTAAATCCTGTTCTCTTTCCGCACATACTCTATCTGGGTGCACGCAGTTTACGTGACCTGTCCAGTCCCTTTTGAGCCTGGCGGTTTTCGCTCCAACGTCTGCTATATTTACATGAAATGAAATGAAATGAAATGAAATGAAATGAAATAATTTATTTCTGTAAGTAGGCCTCAAGGGCTCTTTCACATGTCTGATTCTTTCTTTTGGCGCTTCGCATGTTTCGGAACGAAGCGTGTTCCGGACGCTTCATTGCGCCTTGGTAAGCCTTAAATTTAGACTTCTGCTTAACTCTCTATGTATAAGAGATCAAGAGAGTAGAGACCATAAGAGGCCATCTACCACTTGGCAAATTGTTTACAACTACCAATTATTTGTGTTGGAATGTGTAGTTAAACGAATAAAGCAGCAAACTGAGGTTTTGTTAGAGAAGAACTACGGCTGTCAAAATTTATGTTCGCGTAATTAACGACTTTACGGTATTGAGAGACGTTTCTACAACCTTAAGACGACACGGTTCATCGGAGCCATGGTCTCGGCAGGGTCAGGCGTCCAAATGGCGTCAAGCCAATTAAACAAACTAATGAGAAACGTTCATAAGCGAACAGTTGACCAGGTAACTACAATCGCAGCTCTAATATTCACGCTGTTCCTGAAAGGAACCTTTCTTTGATTCTTCTGGTTCGCACTACTACTGATTGGAATTCTCTCCCGGCGCCTGTGTCTCCGTTGACTTTAGGTGCTGGATCCCGGATGCTTTTGTTTAAGATAATAAAGTAAATTTTTAAAACAAAAAATAAAAACCGACTTCCAAAAACTTAAACTAAAAAGCAGAAAATAATATGTTAATTACCCGAAAGAAATGGATAATCAACGATTCATATATACATATACAAATATTTATAGTTTTTAACCTGTTTTTTGAAGTCGGTGCCTGCCACGCAAAGCTGGCTATGCTGAGCTCCTTTTATCCTTAGCTGGCACCGACTTCAAAAAAGCAGGTTAAAAACTATAAATATTTGTATATGTATATATGAATCGTTGATTATCCATTTCTTTCGGGTAATTAACATATTATTTTCTGCTTTTTAGTTTAAGTTTTTGGAAGTCGGTTTTTATTTTTTGTTTTAAAAATTTACTTTATTTTTAAATTTTTAGTGGCGCTGTAAAAATACTATTTTAACCAAATAGACTAAAGTCTATTTAGTTAAAAGAAAATTTTTCCAAATCGGTCTAGCCTCAAGTAATCGGGGAACAAACCTACATAAAAATTGATCTTTGTTTTGAAGTCGGTTAAGACTGGAAACTTATATCTAATAAGAAGTGCACGAGAAACTAAGAAAAATACCAAAATCGCTATATGTGTGCCTCTAATATTTGAAGAGTTCCCTCGATTTCTCCAAGATCCCATCATCAGATCCTGATTTGGTTGCAATGGAATCACCTCGGAAGTATACCCTTTCAAACAAAAAAATAATTTTCCAAATCGGTCCAGCTGTTTTTAAGTAATCGGGGAAGAAACCTACATAAACATTTGTTCCTTTTTTGAAGTCGGTTAACACTAAAAACTTATTGCTAGTAAGAAATGGACAAGAAACTACGAAAAATACCGAAATCGCTATATGTGTGCCTCTAATATTTGAAGAGTTCCCTCGGTTTCTCCAGGATCCCATCATCAGATCCTGATTTGGTTGCAATGGGACCATTTCGGAAGTATACCCTTTCAAACAAAAAAAGAATTTTTCAAACTTACCTAACACCGACAACCAAAATTTATAAAGATACCAAACTATTTACATTAAAACAAAACTATATGTACAGTACGTGTATCGTAATTCATAAAATATTAAATAAAAAAATTCGTAGTCAGCTAACCTTTCAAACTAACTCGGAAAAAGGCCTACGGAACACCCGACGCGCGAACGATCTCTCTTTACCAAAGGTGCGAACAATCCAGTTCGGCAAGAAAAATATTACTTACGAGGGACCTAAACTGTATAATAGTTTACCTAAAGATGTTCGTAATGCTGTATCACTAAATGTTTTCAAAAAGAAACTCAAACTACACCTGTTTAACGATATCTAATTGTTTAAGCACTTATTTATTACTATCTGAATCTATTTCTACTAATAAAAAAATAATAATAATACTCTCTATTATGTACAGCATAATGTTCATAATGATTCGCACGGCCACTGTTGTGGATTTAGTATTACGACAATTTTGTGTGTGTCTGTAATTTTTTTAGTAACCTATTCCTAACCTTGGGTTGCATAGGTACGTAAATATTGTATGTGCCTAACATATACCTACAATATTTGCAAATGAAACTTATTGTTAGCCAAAAATTGTGTTGCACTGCGCTTAGGATAAAGAAAATAAAAATAACAAAAGCAAACCATTGTATAGGTAATGTATCAAAATATGAATACATAAATATTAGAGCAACTTTTATGTAAACTTGTTTTTAAATCTCTCAGCGCTCATTCATTACTAGTGCTCGCCGGCCGCGGCAGTCCGCGTGAGCGATCTACCCGCGGAATCAGTATCGATTGATAACATACTCCATGTTTTTATGTAACTGCAACGCGACTGCGACGATCTGTGTGAGCATTGGTATGTTAGTTTAAGCATATATTTTTAGTTATAATTTCTCACATAAGTGAAGTTTGTAAATATCTTCTTTTTTGAGAAATAAAGTTCTTTAAACCTAAATCGGTCCAGCCGTCTTCGAGTAATCGCGTAACAAACATACAAAAAAAAAAACATTCAGACGAATAGAGAACCGGCCTTCTTTTGGAAGTTGGTTAAAAATGAACAGGAATCTTCTGGATAAGCGTGCTCCGTCTTAGTTTTTTTTTTGTTTTTTTTTTGTCTACACTTTCCGTCGGATGAGGTAAAACTATCAATAATGAAAATAAGAAAAACATTAAAGGTAGATACGAGTAAGCTTCCCGCGGTTTATCATCTTTTTTTTTCCTTTTTGTCGACTTCGTCATGTCATGGTTCACTGGAGCTATGGCCCGATAAGGTCAAAACACCGGAGTGCCAGGCACTAGACAATTAGTAACAGGTAAATGAGAAAGGTTCAATGGATTGTGAATCACCGCGAAACAAAAAGTACACGAAGACACACCCGAGAGTACCAGTAGGTCTCACGCGGTTTAGATTATCGCTTATTACAAGAGCAAACTGTCAATCTTTGGGATAAATGGAAAAGTAACGACTTTAACGACGGAAATCTGTCTAAATAAAGGTCCCTTCATCTTAATGTCCTGAACAGTGTAGGTACCTTAATTACTAAACTCCAATAAGATAAATATAAGAATTAAAAAAAACAGTTATCTCCGGCAGATCACAATGTATCTATAATTGTAATAAAATTGTGGTGTTTCCACATTAAGCTATAAGGAATTTAAGTATTTCTAGTAAATATGATGATTCCAAATACATTAATTTCGGATTATTAGTCATCCATCTAATCTAATCAGATGGCAAATGTCTTATTGCATTTACTAATGCGTCATGGTGCAGGTCCAACAGTATTGTTTCGTTACAGTAACCAATTTCTAAAGTTACTAGTTCTTTTACGTGTACATACTGAATAAATCTAAACCGAAACGTATTTTAATGAAGACATATAATAAGCAATAAACTTGAAAAATCTTTTAAAAAACCTATAGGTGCCACCTGTTGCCTATTGCACACATGTTGCTATTACATGTCTATTGCAATAAGTTGATACTTTGATAGGTAAGCTGGAGCAAGGGGGAAAGAATTACCAAGTTTTTTCACGTTGTGAACAAATTACTCGGTAGATTTTAACCCGCTCCACCGACTCTTGGCTCTGACTCACATCCTTAAGGAGTTCGTTAACACGTAGTATTGTCTTAGTTTCTGACAATTCACGGGATTTATAAGTACTTTGAAAGGTTGATAAACTTGTATGAGAAGTCGTTTATTCGAAACTGGCTTGAATGTTTCCGAAATGATGAAACACTTTCAAAATAAAACATTGGAACTTTTTAGTATCTCAAACCGTACTGAGAGAATTACCTGTTGAAAGAAAACCTACTACGGTATTAGTTTTACCATAGGTAGGTATTTACACTGCAAGTATTCTGCCAGACCCAAAGGGTAATTTTGTCTAGGTACGCATGCTTAATTCGTATGCTGCACCTATCTACTTAATCTAACTTTCTTTTAACTTTTACTCAAGTAATGCAACGGTTCATGACTCGCAAAGGGTACGAATAATTTTACTCTGCGCTAGCTTATCGCTAACGATCTATGTTTACAACTAAAACCTACATAAGTAGGTACGTAGTTAATGCCTGCTACTATGTCAATTTATGCGTAGTAGGTAAAGAATTATAATTAAAATAGATATTTAAAAAAGTTCGATATCGTACTATCCTATCCTACCTACTCGCTACTAATCTAATATTATAAATGTGAAAATTTGTAAAAATGTTTCGATGTTTGTTACTAAATAACGCGTTAACAACTTAATAACTTTGCCATGCAACTAGACCAAGTCCTAGATTGCAACGTAGGACACTATTATATATTTTATGCAAGTGTAGACATAAAATGATGTAGGTACACAACACGGGAGGTAATAAAGAAAGCCCTCGATCGCATATTTACGTCCCTCGCTTGCAGCTCGGGCCGCAAACTTCTGCGATCTCGGCCTTTCTTTGTATTACCACCCTAGTTATATAATGTACTATATAACCTGTGAGGAAGATCCCTTGGGATAATAAGCCGCGGGTAAATGCTAGTTCGCAATGTGAAAGAAAGATTTTTGATGATTTAACATTCAAGATGGCAACTACTGTGTCAATGTCAAGCACTCGGAAGTCTACCTTACGTGACAGGTACAGTGGTGTGGCATCCCTAGATACCGATTCATATTGGCTTGTCTATTTCAATATAATAATTAAACGCCCTTATCCTAATGCAGTTTTAGAAGAGAGTACGGCAACTTAGCTCTGACTGAGTTACCCATCGATGTTGTTTGGCGACTGATAAGTATACCTACAATCCTTACTTATTTAATTAATTTCACATTATAGGTATTCTTAGGTATACGACCAAAACGTGCAGGATTAAATCCAAAAATGTACGAACAAGCCTTATCGATCAGTATCACCGATTCACCTATCAGTCCTATAAGTCATATCACGTTGGTGCATTTAGGTCAGATCATTGGTCAAGTGATCATCTTGTAGTTAGAGACTCTAAAGGTGGTTTTCCACCGGCAGGGCGAGACGAGACGAGAATTGAATTGAAATTTGTATGAAGTTTTCAATCGCGCATCGTGCATCGCCGCTCGCGCATCGAGCAACTTGATTTGATACAGATTTCAATTAAATCCTCGTCTCGTCTCGTCTCGCCCTGCCGGTGGAAAACCACCTTAACAATACCTTTTGCCGATTCCTCTTTCTGCTCGAGATTCCTATTGAACAAAGTAAAGTGCTGTTTGTGTTTCTTAACACGGATTGGATACTTAATCGTAATCTAAGGCACTAAATAATTAATATCATAGACACGATCGTAGTTCCTTCCTGTTGCAACTTCCTCTTTGCCAAAAATATTTCACATTTTGATGAATGTATCCGTTGAACAGATTTATATTTTGCCGTTTTGGTTTGACCTTTGAGTAAACAGATTAAATGTACCTACATGTTGCGAAAGTCTTAACGGTCGAAGCAGTAATTAAAGTATTGATTGAAAATTTTATTGCCAATTTCATGTTTTGATCGCGTCTTTGACTTCACCGCTAATTGAATATGATTTCAATGGATAGAGTTATTAAGCTAAGTTTTTGTGGGTAGATTAATAAACGAGTAGGTGGTTTATATTCAGATGAAGCTTTATTTGTTTATATGAAGCCAAAAGCTGGTTCGTATTCACATAGTTTGGAGTCAATTTTGAACGCCACCTAAAGTTGATCCTGGACTCAGGTCACACCTGTGTCAACGGCGGTTAAGACAAAATGTTAATCTGTCAAACATATCAGAGTGCACCAACATATCTTGACCCCTAAACTCTACAAATCCACGAACGAATGTGCTGGTTATACCAGTGGTCACAAAAATTATAAGCGTACAGCTTAAGGTCTACCGCAAATAAGTGATTGTATTCGTCAGAAAAGTTAGGATCATTAAAACCCTCCAAAAGGGACTTACTTGTTGGAAATTTACTGTAGTCCATAAGTATGTGGTACTACAGGTTCCATTTTTCTTGATGAGCAAATTCGAACTCTCCAGCAGACATTAAATAAGTCGCTAAATTTATTAAGTATGTTTTCTCAAATTAAATTTGAGCAAGTAAACAAACTTTGGTATTTATTTTGAATGAAATCAGAAAATTAAATTAACCTTAAATTGTTCGAACTTCGGGTTAAAACTATTTGTCAAGATAAACCAAATCATCTTCATCCCATCTGAAACCGGTAGAAATAAACTAGTCTATTAATATTCAACATCAAAAGACCCATAGATATAAGTGTCAACTTACCCAATGATACGCCGAACGGTACTCCACAGTATTTCTGAAACTTCACTAAAACTCACTATACACTTCGACCGGCCAAACTACTAAGCACTCGAACACGCCCAAAGATTATTTGAAACCTTTAAAAATAACCTTTAGTTCAGAAATTCGTTAGTTTCGATTTTTTAAGATTGTTATTCTTTTACCATGCTGCCGTTTGCTGCGACTGAGTCGGACTGAGCAGTCACTGACACTGCGCATGGCGCCCTCCCTCTCTATCCGTGGTCTGGTGTATGGGAGTGAGGGAGTCGACTAATCATTGGAATGCATGAGTATAAACTGGTTGGGTATGTGTGGGCGCCCCATGGTTCTGTGGTGCAAGCAAAGGAGATGGATAGGCTTTGGAGGCTCGATGGCAACGGCGCGTTGGAAATGTTAGGAAAATGAGGCGTTAAGGGGACGTGTCTCTGCATATATCAAAGACATAATTTTAGATACAAACTAAAGTTGTTAAGATGTTTTTAATTGATTCCAGGAAATACATATTATGAACTAAGAAAAGATAAGATATTTTTGTCACACCATGAAGCGTTTAAGGTTTATATGAGAACATGCACCTTCTGGATGAGCGTGCTCCATCAACTTAAACCATGGGAAGGTTTAAAATGATGGAGCACGCGCACGCAGAAGATCAGGTAAAGAGTGCTAACAAGTATTGAGATATTAATTTACGTATAATCGTCTTAACAAAAATGTCAGCTTAGCCAAGCATATAGGTACCTGATTTATCATCGTTTTTCTAACTTTGCATGTATGTTGTTATGTTTTTTTTCTAAGATTTATAAGAAATTAATTTAAAACAGTACCAATTTTGATGTGTTGTGTTGTTTTGTTGATATTTAAAGAAGAAATACTCGCAAGAAGGGCCTTATCGGAGTTAGCTAACTTCAATATAAACCGCACCTTAACAAACCTGTTGAACTAACGCGTAGCAAAATGAGGCCAGTGTCACTGCAATAGTATTCAATATCGCTTGCCTCTGCAATACTATGAAAATTAAGTACAGTTAGTAAGCAGAAGTTAGCCACAGGTGCACCTGGCAACGTCGCTTAACGAAAAGTTAACTTTGAAGTTAACCACAGTCCGTTAGTTTGCGAATAGTTAACTAGGGGACGGGTGTGTCACTTTAAAATGCATTTATGATGATTTTTCGATAGTTTAAAGCTTTAATTTAATATTAAAGTGGTTTAAAATGGCCGGAGGGAACTATATGCTGCAGCTGTACAATGTGTTCCACTCAGGACAAGTGAGTTTATTGAATTTTTATTTTTAATGGCTTGTTTAGTTGTCTGTGTTAGTGAGCCTGTTTATAACTTGCGACATTTCATTTTGAGTTCAAATAGTGACTAGTTTCGTGAATTTTTAAAGAATAATTAATTATAGCTTTAATTGTTACCCGCATTACCTACATAGGAAGAACTTTATTTTCCCATTAATTTTTCTTTTAAATTATTTAACTTTAATGTTATAGATATTTAGATCTGTAAGTACCTTTAAACTATACATATATTATATTCTACTGTTCCTTCTACAAAAGGGCTCGTTGATATCTTTTGTACGGGGATGCGACCGAAAATAATACGGGTTTAGGTTCGATTCCCATTAGATATTAGTGAGTTTTTAAACAGTTTTATTTTGCTTAATACCGTATATTTGTTTACTTATGTGATTCAAATATTGTGAGAGCTTTTTTGACTACATCTACTAAACCGATTCTTATGAAACTTTGCACGCACGTAGAGTTGCCATGACAATAATTCAATAAAATAATTTCGTCTGACCATGAAGTCAGGTGGTGTCCAATAGTAACAATGAAAGATGAAACTTATAACATTTCAATTTTCACGTATTTTCAAAGTACCCACAGATAGTGTTACCTATTATTTCTATTACAATATATTTATTTAAAAGCGTTTATTATTAATATAAAACGGCATTTATTTATAAGGATAAAAACCGTTTCTGCCGATGGGCGAACAAAATATAATATATTCATTTCATTAATTTTAAATTAAATAACACCTGTTTTTGTATATCTACGGACAAAAGGAAAATGTTTAAATAGAAATATTTTCCTATTAAGGAATGTTTTTGATATTTTATAGAAGCGATAAAAACATTAACTTTGTGTTCGTGTATATACTCGTATATAGGTAAGTAGGTCAGGTGTTAACTCAAAACAGTCTCAAAACCGCCGGTGAATAAATAAAACCAACGCAAACGATTCACCGATGGCAATAGTAGTCTTTGGGTAGATCGTTTACGTTGGTGGTATGCAATCACTGTTCTACGAACAATATCCATCTTCTCTACTGTCCGCAAAGTATCTCTTTTGTCGATTTAGTGCTACCACTTATATCGATACCTTTAGACTCAAAGGGCGTAAACGCCGTAGGTTCTGATGGCGTTTACGCCCTTTGAGTCTAAAGGTATCGTTATAGTTCCTGCACGCTCCTTATAACCTAGTGTCACGGGAATGTGGTAAGATAGGAATCTGATAAATCGGGAATGAGGTATTTTGAAAAATAATAAATGGAATTCTGGGAACTCGTATATTTTGGACACCAGGGATTATTATCTCAAGAATGTATCGTAATTCTTGGTTGTTATGTTAGGTGGAGCCAGGCAGCTTCTTCCAGCGCATCACGGGCGGCGTGAAGACCGGCATCATCCTCAAGGACGTCTCCTTCACCACCCATGGCGGGGAAGTCACCGCCATACTGGGCTCTAAAGGTAGCTATTGAATGAACGATAAATACGTGCTGGTTGTCCTCTACACGATTTGTTCGCGTTCGGTATCAGGATTCTATGAAAACATCAACTGTTTGTCCCTTACGAAACGCCAAGGTAGCTACCCTAATAAAACACTACACACCCTAAAGCCAAGTTATAATATTACTATACCGACATTCAGCTTCCTAATTTTACATGACAAAAGTATTAAAAAGGTCCATCATCATCATGAGTCGAAAAACGACTACAGCTGGACATAGAAATCATAGAATTAAGTTAATTGTGTGGTAGAGTACATTTACAAAATTAACTTCAAAACGAGTGCAATTTCTCGCCCATAAACGCAAGTTTGGCGAGTTTAAAGGAAACAAATGTACAGTCAGCATCAAAAGTAGCAGACAATTTAGTATACAATTTGACGTGTGCCAGTACTAAAATTGTCAGCTACTTTTGATGCTGACCGTACCGAGTGTTTTTGAGTGAAATAAATTAAATAAAAAAATAAAAAAGCTTCTCCCAAAGAACACTACCATGGTCGCTCCGGCACTGCCAGGTCATCAGTCCAATTTGTACAACCAGCTGCGTTTTCTGACGCGTGGTCGCCGCTCAAGAACTCGTCGGCCCCAGCGGCCGTCAGTTCTCCGAGCAACTTGCCTTAGTTATACCTATTGCCACTTATGTTGCAATTCTTCTAGTCATCTGGGTTTACTACCGAAGGTGTAGGTAATACTCGGAATACATTATTGTCCACTTTGTCTCCTTAAAAAAGATTAAAAATATTAGTTTTCCATGACGACGTACAGCGATCCGACTGCTTCTTGGATAACCAATGAAAATTTCGACTTCAACTGAGTTACCATAGATATCATCTTGGAAACGGTTAGTTAATTCTAAATGGATATTTCGACAAAGTATAACTAAGTACTGTTGAGCTTTGAAACGGAACAGCCTTCTCTGGAAATTAAAAAACGTTCGTTGAAAGTCGAATGATGTAAGTATGTATAAAGGAATGAAATAGTGCATATTTTATAGGCAGCGGCAAACGCGCTCTCCTGGATGTGATCGCCCGACGAGTAGCCTCCAAAGGCCACATTCTTCTAGAAGGAGTGCCTCTAGAAGAGGAGCAGTTCAAGAGCTCGTGCGCTCTGGTGCGCCACTCCACGCGGCTGCTGCCTGGGCTCAGCGTGAAGCAGACCCTTGCTTTGTCATTGACTAAGGTAGACCTATTATTCGTGTTACAGTGAAGTGAAGTACATTAAAGGCTGTCACGATTTAGAGTTCTCTCTAGTGAACGCGAGGACAGGACGACTATCCATCTAGTACAAACGTATATCACCTCTATATAACCTATTAGCCCTCTCCCTCCTATTATGACGTTTAGAGAGATATTATTGCTGAAGAGAATCCTAATGAAAATTGTTGCCGTTAGTTTCAAAATGTTATCGGAGCCATAATATTCTTCATTTACCCACGAAAAGGATGATAATTGATAACCATAAAAACAATGCGCTGAAAATGAGTTTCTTCTAGGTTTCGGGCTATTTAAAGTCTTCCAAAGTGAAGCAAGTCATGGCGGACCTAGCCCTATCCCAGGTGGCCCACAAATGCGTGACCACCCTAACCAAAAGCGAATACAGACGACTGGTTATCGGCGTTCAACTCATACGAGATCCACGTAAGTCCCCTTCAAGGCATGGCTACCTCGTCTGGTCTTTGCGGCTTTATAGATACCTATACAGGCGTGGTAAAAATGTGCGTATCATTTGTCTCTTCCTCTTGCTACCTTCGTGTGCTAATATTAGAAATCTTTGCTTCAAATTTCCTTAAACCTAACTTCAACGTTGACATTTCAGTGATACTGCTGCTAGACGAACCGACATGGGACCTAGATCCCTTGAATACCTACCTGGTAATCTCCATACTGTCCAACGCGGCCAAGAAATACTCCACCGCTATCATACTCACAATGGAGAAACCGAGATCCGGTAAGACGCACCGAATAAAAAAGTAATAGTAAAATTGTAATAGATATGTACTTGAAAGTAAAAGAAATATAAGAAAACTTAAAACACACTGCGGTATATGCAGCATCCTCCTAAAAATATGTCTCGTTCTTGTTTCTACTGTTCTTAGAGAAAAGGAACAAACCTCTGTAAGCAGGATGAATGATTTGATTGGATAATGATTTACGCGTTAGAATGAGACGGAAATAAATCGTGCTCGTGCTCATGCTAACGTATAATAGGCCTTTCCAAAGAACATTATTTGTTTCAGACGTATTCCCGTTCCTTGACCGCGTGGTGTACCTGTGCCTGGGCGACGTGGTGTATGCCGGGCCCACGAGGAACCTGCTCGATTACTTTGGCAGCATTGGCTTTCCGTGCCCACAACTGGAGAACCCACTCATGTATTACTGTAAGTTACTCTCACAGCAACATCCATACAATAATAAATAGAACACAATTTCTTTTATAAACACAAATTAATTTGAAATGGAGTATATTACACAACTAGGGTGGTAATACAAAGAAAGGTCGAGATCGCAGAAGTTTGCGGCCCGAGCTGCACGCGAGGGACGTAAATATGCGATCGAGGGATTTCTTTATTATCTTCCGTGTTGTGTACATCATTTTATGTCTACACTTGGCCAGAAAGCGGCTTTTTCCGTACGCGCAGCGTGCGGAAAAAGTCACTATGGCCAGGTGTGGCATAAAGTCTAGTATCGGCAGGTATCATCAGATACCTCTATAAACTTCAGGGTGCTCAAAAATATCCGAACATGCACTCTTGACAATAGAGTCGTTGTTTACTTAGATGTATTTCATGTCGACTGTAGGTACTAAGACGATAGTTTCAAATTTTAAAACAACAGCAGCCGCACCATCGATATGTCGTTGTGACGACTGATTGACTGCCTATATATAGGCTGTGCACATTTCTAGATAACAATAATTCTTCACTCCCCAACCTTCCTAACCAAATATATCTTCCTTTTCAGTATGCCTATCGACAGTAGACAGACGGTCGCGGGAAAGGTTCATAGAGTCCAACCACCAGATCGCAGCACTAGTGGAGAAGTTCAAGCTGGAAGGGCAGGCCATAATGCAGGGCAACGTGAACGAGCATAGGATCATCAACCCCAATAAGATGCAGCTGGGGTATGGCAAGCCGAGCGGGGTTAGGGTCATATGGATGTTGTATGTGTGAGTACCGACTTAGCAGCATTGTTACTCGTCACGTCACAAAAACGTTATTCCCTATGTAAAGTTTATAGATAGACCACCCATTGCATCGATACTTCCAGTATATTAGAAGGAAATATGTGTAAAATTAGCTACTGTCAAAAAGTCAAGTTTTTATTGTCGACTGTACCTTTTTGTTTTCACAAGAAATGGATTGAATGAGTGAATGATAATGTTTATGTGTGCGTGTGATTTCGTAGATTGCGGCGTAAACATTTAAATTAGATAAAAACTCCATGATAGTAAACTATTTGTAGCGAACCGTCAAATTCACCTCTGCGATATCTTATACCTGCATAGTCTTAATAATGTGCAGATTACCTATATGTATTTTTTTCTTGAATAATGAAAAAGTGTTATGTACATGTTTACAAAATATTTGGATCCTCCTATATAAGAACGTCACTCAACAATAATGATATTACTTTCGTTCATTCCATTCGTGCCAGCTCTTGTGAATCGACCTGTACCTAGTCGCAAAGTGCATGTCAAAATGAAATGACCCCAATCACGGTGGCTTTATCTTACCTTACAGTGACTTTTTTTGTAGATGATCCTATGGCCTCCTTCCGGCTCCATCATCAGATCAGCTCTATGTCATAATAATATAACATTGTCATCGGATTTACATATACATGTAAAATTTTAGCCCAATCGGCAAATAATTGCTTTAAAATTCAGTTGCAAGATTCGACCCGAAAGATACATACAAACATTGCAAACTTATAATAAGTAGGTGTGTAATGTATTTAAATTGTTCAAAACTCTAAATTGTTTCCCTCATTTCGCAGGAGAATGCTGGCGTCGATATTTAACTTAAAGAAAAACGGTTTGAAACAAATGTTCATGAGGCTCTTCTCCTTGCCCTTGTATTTCTTGATATTATGGGCTTTCTACTTTGAAGCTAAGGTAAAATACTGTACCTACATAAAAATCCTATTCAGAGGACCAAGCGGTCCTTCACGCTGCGTAAGAGTATAAGTACAAAATAATAATTTTTGTATCTCTTGCAGGATTATCAAAGGGCATTTATAACAAAAAGCGGGCTGATATTCAACGCCATGGTTGGAACATACTTCATCAGTATTATGAACACGATCTGTTTATGTAAGTTGATACAAATCATCGCCGTCTAACAAGCAGTGTTATTCGTCTAACGATTCAGGTCACTGCAATGAGTTATCGTAACTTTTAATGTCTAATTACTTATCATTTCAGACGGTCCGTACAGAACGCGGTACTATCAAGAATCGCAAGAAGGGCTGTATAGTGGGGCCAGCTTGCTTCTGTCCTGCAATCTGGTCTCACTGCCATTCTCCTTCATTAGTAGCTTTGCGTCTGCGGCCATCATTTATCCGTAAGTAAATTTAGGTTTTCATCCAAGGTTACACTTTCCTGGTAGATGATATTAGTTGAGATGAAAGAGGTCAATTATTGCAATTAACTGTGGTCAAAAACCTAGTGATATTGTAGCTAGTGACACATATAGACAGATCCTCAGCGTTTATCGTTGATTTTTTTCCAGTTTCATCCATCACTGAAGCGATGATCATACACAGGTCCACAATGTATTCAGGATTTTTTTCAGTGCATACTACAGCATGTCTTAAGATAGGCGGTTTATTGTATAGCTAGTGGCGTGTTCTCGTTTCGGAAGCCATGATCCTTTTTAGGTCGCTGAGCTACAATAGTTAGTTAGATAAAGCACTCGTCGCTTTCCGACATAAGTACATGAACAGTTACGTAGGTACAAAGAATATGTCGTTTTCTATCGCAGCTAGTTGCGAAATGTTGACCATCTGAAGGTTCCGATCGTTAAAATGTTTGTTTCCAGTATTCTAGCAGACGTCACGGAAGGGCTGGACTACCTGTACTTCTCGCTGGTGCTGTGGTCGTGCTACGTGTACGCCGAGCAGCAGGCCATGGCGGTGATGATGTTCGTGCGCAACGGACTCATCGCAGGCATAGTCAACATCTACATCACCTGCATCTACGTCATGCTGGCTAGCGGAGTCCTGAGGTACGCATATTATTATGTTATCATTAGGGATGTAACGATACATAGTTTTGCCGATACGATACCGATACCGATATATTGTAGTAAATATCGGCGATACCGATACCGATACCGATATCTTAGCTAAATAATGAAGTATGAACTTCAGATATTTTTATGTCCTTATTAGACCTAAAACTTGGCTATATTTAACAGAGAGTCAACCTTGAAAGTGTAAAGTAAAAATATTATAAAAATATAGATTGTCAACTCAAAATTCAAATTTATTTTTTAAAAAGAACCAAAGATTTAATTAACAAAGTAATTGTCATTGCATAAGGTAATAGATCAATACATAAAATAAGTCAGTAATTGAAATTACTTTTTGCAGATTTTTTTTCACACAGCAAATTCTTTTCGCGTTCTTCAAATATCGGTTGTATATTTATGGGCGATACCGATATATCGGTATCGGTATCGTTACATCCCTAGTTATCATCAATGATTCGCTTAATCCCCGTTTCTTCCGGAGTATTTTTTTGACCATAACCCTCCCCAAAACATTTCCATATTGGAACAAGTTCCCATTCGGAAATATTCCCCTTACGATTGTGGAATATCTCCACCAACGGCACATCTCGAGTTGCGATCGACAGTAACTTAATTCAAGTGGTTTGCTAACATTTGGAAATATAGTATAGTATCGGTTGGCGCTCTCATTAGTTTCCCTTTGTGATTGCCAAATGCATCCAAAACTCCAGTTTGCCGAACTCCTCAAAACAATACTGAAAGGATAAAATTAGGTATCCTATATACTCAGTTATATACCCACCACCTGTAGGTATAATAAAGTATTACTTTCAGATCCTACAAAGGCTTCGAAGATTGGCTTTTCTACCTAACCTACATAACTCACACGCGCTACGCGTCAATCTTCCTGCATAGGAACGTGTTCAAACAGCCGCACTTCAACATCCTGCCCTACAGCGACACAGAAAACTGCACAGCGATCATCAACCTCATACAAACCTCCTCCAGTTTGAACACCAACTCGAACACCAACTGCCGATACGCCAGCGGCAATGCGTTCCTCGCGGAAAGGTTCACGTCAAAGAGTTTCAACGGCGACATTTATCAGGCGGGAGACTTGAATATGGAATTCAATTTGGGAATCAGTTTTGCTTTCAGTGTTGGCATTATGCTGTTGAATAAGTTTTTATATTTGATGCCCCTGCCTAGTTACATTAAGGATAAGTTTAGAGAATGATTTTTAATATTTTAATTATTATGTTAATGTTAATTTTATCCGTCCAATTATTCTGTAATGTGATTCATTAATAAATTGTATGATTTTAATTCAACTAGTATTTACTGGTACTTGGCTATAACAAGGTCGTTGGGTTTAAAAACAAAAAAAAACTATAATACAACGTCTATTTCTATAAAAATACTTACGTTACATCTTATTATTAAGTTAAGTAATTAAGTAAAATTAATTTAAATAGCCCTTTTATACAAATACATTCCAGTGGCGTGGCGTTGAAGAATTCCTTGAGCAAGCCGGAGCAGCTTTGGCTTCAATTTTCTTTAAGAGCACTTGAATTAAGTGCTGATCTGCCTAATATTAGGCATGCCGATGGGAATCGAGTTCTATGGACGCCACGCCACTGATACATTCACACATTTTAAAATACACAAGTACAATTATTAACTGTTTTGGTGATAATGATAAATTTATCTATTAATCGATAACTAGCATTAAAGGCTACACAAAAATGATATTAGCAGAATAATAAAGACTTCAAAATGTACCCTGGAACAGAAATTTGCCCATCAATGTTACGTTAAGTGAAATTAAATTAAATTTTAAATTCATTCAGTGGATTCGGATCTGTTGAAACTGAATGATTCAAATGGTCTTGAGTCTGGCTCGAGAATAGAAAATACATTCTTTAAGACCTCATCATAAAAGACTAGTCATACAATTTATCTACTATGAATTAACACTACTAGTACTTTCTGTTTAAGCCACTTTGACGGCAGTTTAAATATGCATGTAAGCAAGTCTTGTATTCATCGGCAATGGAAAATCAAATGAAGTACTGGCTTTACATTTAATATCTACAACTACGCAAACCCTTCGTTACTAATTAGTAAATCAGTTTTTGTTGTAAAATAATCCTTATATTACTATGAAAAAAATCGAGTTGACCCTTCTAAACAAAATTATATCAGACCTCTCTCATAAACATGTACTCGTAAAGTAGGCAGTCCAATAAAAAGATTATAACAGTTAATTAAGAACCTCCTTTTCCTTTTTAAGTTGGTTTATCTACACACATATCATAAACCTTCTATAATACGTTCAAATCCGCAAATTACAACCAGCATAATGATAAACTGTTCTTTAAAATATTAACTTTGTCTATAATAATATCGAATTGGATATTATTATGCAATTCAAATTTCGAACAACTCTAAAAAGCAAAGTAATTTGATTTGACCTCAATTCTAATATCAGTCGAAATTACGTTTTATTCGAAATGAAATGTGAATTGCAAACAATTTTGACAAATCTGGTATGTTACTTGATATTAAACAATATGTTGGTTAAGGCCAACCGTTTCTCTGAATAAAAAAAAACTATGGTTGAGTGAGATGCGTGAAAACTTTTCATTTACCGCCATTTGACATTTTTAATGCGGTTTTTGAAAACATCATAGAGAGCTTATAATATGTGTGTAGATAAAGCAGTGTATGCAACTGTACGTAATTAACCTTTAAAACTCGTGTGATCTGATCACCGCACTCGTGTTTTAAGGCATCTCGTTATGTATTGTTTTACTTTGTCATTATTTAATCTCACACCAAGCCTATTTTTAAATAAATAATCAGGGACTGATATACATATAACAAATACAACAAAAACTTGACTCACCTATTCCTTAACATAAATTAATTTTCAGTTTCTCTTATACATCACTAATGGTTCACCTGAAAAAGGGAAGACTATGAAATCCACCAAAACACAAGATTTTCCCATCTGATTAACCAATTTCCTGTATGCGGTATAAATTCCAATACTAATTTCCCTTGAGTTTCCAACTTTCAGTAGACAATACTAGCAAAGTGCTTCTGCTCTTACAGTAATCATTTCAAGGATTTTGGATACAAAACGTATATTACTATTGCTGATTTTGGGTGCACTCAGTACTTGCTAACAGTGGCAGCATGGGTCTTAGCTAGCTGCATCAGCTGCTAGCGCATGTCTCACCCAAGCGTGAACTCATCCATGCCTTTAGGGTATGATGTGTATATTACAGTTGTCTCAGTCTGTGTTTCATTGTCATTGTCAGTCTGCTCCGGTATTCCATCTGAGAAACATTTGAAATAAATATTAATAACATTGAAAAAATAAGTTCGCCTGAAATTAATTAATTAAAATTAAGCTAATCTTACCTTCATAGAGAACTATAGTTTTGTTTATTTTCTGGATTGTTACCTGTGGAAAAAAGATTGTAATCATTATCAAACTAAATGTGAAAATAATCTTTTGTTTAATGAAATAAACTAAATATAAAAAAATAATTAGCATAAGACTGTACAGTGTGCACTAAAGCAAATCACACAAATATGAATCGTTTTTAAGAGTGGTAGAAAAGACAATTCAAGTAAAAAAATAACTATTTACTTACAGGAGAGAGAACTATTTCTCTGTATTTCTTCAAATATAGTTTCAATGGTTCTACATAGTTGTCGAAACCCAATGTGTTCATAGCAAATAGCACATCTTCCCCGTTGATAGTTTTTCGCTTTTCCACCTGACACCGGTCACTGGCCTCGCTTGTGACAAATGAAATAAACTCTGAAATGCATTCTTGGACACATTCCCGGGCATCTTTAGCTATCTGTAAAAATATGGTAACTTAGTAGACTAAGCATTGAACTGTAAGGTAGACCTTACAGCTCTATGAAATTCTTAACTAGAAGGGAAAAAACACTAGAGAGGTATTAACATATTTCAATCACATGCTGTCACCGCCATTGAGATATATAATCAACAATAGGACATGCAAAAATATCTAATAGCATTCCCATAGGCATACCTATGGGAATGCTATTAGATATTTTGTAGGGCACACATAAATATCTCTTCAACATAAGTACTAACTTATGTTGAACAGATATTTATGTGTGCCCTACTTACAGGAAAAAAGTATGTATAAGTAAGTAATAATTGAGTAAAAATTACCTTTCCATTATCAGGGATAGCTCTCTTCATAATCTTTGCAATATTGGCTATGGGCAGAAACCGGTCTTGCTCCCTAAGGGGCGCATGTTTACCCATACACGAGTCGGAATTATTTTCTTCTTGGTCTAAAATGAAAATATATAATTAAATTATATAACAATCTGGTAAGTTAGTTGGTTGCAATGAATAACAGTTATATAGATTGCGATTTAGGATAACATCTTTAATGAGTTAATTACATTAGTGCATTATTTTACCAAATAACAATGACTTTAGTCATTCTTAGGATCATTATCATGTCGAACTTACCAAGAACATCGTCCGAATTGACAACGTAAGTCTCCTCGTCGACTAGAAAACCTCCATCCAATCGCACGAGCTCGTTACCCAGCTCATCGGTTTCCATGTTCAGATAAAAATGTACAGTGTACCTAGTTGAGGTTAGACTTCAAAACAACAACAATGCTTTTGTACAGATAATAAACAACCAGAGAATATACCACAAGTGATATAATATTATTAATATTTCAAGGATGCAATATGAATTTAATTACAACTCACCTATATAATAAAGACTTTCGAAAAATTAAATCGCCTACAATTCGACGCACAACCTAAACAATTGATTGACATTGACATGACTCGATTGATCTGACAGCTGTCAGGTTAGTTAAGTGTCCAAATTACATTAAAGTCAAGTCGAGATACATTTTGATTAAATAGCAATACGTATGTTAGTAAAATAAAGCAAATCGTGCTTTATTTTACCGGAAACAACTATTACATTTTTATAATTTCGTCGCTTTTTGTAAAAAAGCTAATATTTGGACTTTTGGAGTTCTTAGGGTTGCTATACCATTTATCATGATTACCTCATCAAACCTGACGAAAAAAATACTGGTACGATAACCATCTCATTCTTTGTTTATCTTTAGCAATTCAAGAGAGTTCAAGAATGTAATTTAAAAGAAATATCTATACCTTAATCATATGAAGTCTAATTATTAGTAAAATACAATTTTTACGTCTGCTTTAAAGGCTTTCAACACTATAATTTACCACAGGTAAGAAAATACCCACTATCAAGCAACCAACCAACCAATACCATCCATCCAATCTAAAATCCAAACCCCTAAAACTAATCCAGATTTTGGCTACTTGAAAATAATCACTGTAATTTAATTTTTAATAAAGTAACTTATTGTTCGCATTGAAGTAAATGAATTGTATATTGATATATGACACCTAAAAAGAACATATAACATTTCATAAAATGTGTTTCATGTTTTTCGTTGAAATAACAGTACTGTTTCTCTTTCAGGTCAGCGATGTTGATTGCTGTGGGATAGCATTTGATCGAAGATAGCTACATTTCTACTCAGCAGGAACTCCAAAACCCGCACATCAGGACGTTGAAGCCTAGCTTTGAGGAAACAGTGATAATTTAAACATGTCATTTGACATAAATAGGTTATAAGTGTTGGGTCATATCAACATTAAGTAAGCAGAAATTTTTTTGCTGATATTATTAAAAATCAGTGACAATGGGAGTTCCCAAGTTCTTCAGGTATACCAGTGAAAGGTATCCTTGCCTCAATGAACTGGTGAAACAATATCAGGTGAGTCTTTGTCAATTCATTTTATAGTTTGATATCATTGCTAAACTTGAGTTTCTTTCCATTGTTGAATACAAAAAACACCTGTGATCATGCATTTCAAACTTAAAAAATTTATTCAGAGCCTTTTTCAATTAAATAAACAACCTCAATATGCTCAATTTGTAGAAATATCGATACCTTTAGACTCAAAGGGCGTAAACGCCATTAGAACCTACGGCTTTTACGCCTTTTGAGTCTAAAGGTATCGATATGGTTTGATCTTATCCTTAATTTAAAATATCGAGTTAAATAAATATCTCAATATTCAATTTAAATAATGGGTTTACATTTGAAATTCCGAACGGCAATGGTATAACCAACCGCTCATGCCCAAAATACTGCATTCCTAAAATACCAGTTTCTCGATTTATCAGAATCAGAAATCATTTATTGTATTATCAGATTTCTGTCTTACCACATTCCTGTTATACTAGATTATAAAATCGTAAGTTACTCAAGGATCTAAATGATTTTGTTAGATGTATTATTTTTGGAATCTGGTATACGGAGAATCTGGTATTTTGGGAACGAGCAGGTATAACAATGGTTACATTTTATAGAATAAATATGAAATGAGTTTGAAGCTTTAATAGAATGGAAGAAGGTTCAAATTTCACAAACACAAAGAATGCTCCTTTAGAGGATAAGCTATCTAGATTGTGGTTAATCCTCAACTATAATTATATAAAAACAGAAAATAAGTCATTAACGTAACTAGGGATCGGACAATCAAATGCAAATGGCATAAGGAATAGGACTGGAGTAGAAATCAGTGTTACATTTTTTTATGCAGTCGATAAATTTGTTGTCTGTTGTTGTTGATAAAATTTATCACAATTGATAATGATAAAATAATTATGTAGAATTGCTGTACATTTGATAGTCCAATACCTAACCATAACAACAATACAATAATAGAGACATTTCATTAACATTGCCAAGAAATTTACATGTGTATAGTAAGAAGTATCTAAAATGTGCGAATGTTTGTTCATTATTTTTGGGAACATTCGGACACCTTAGATAATTCTTACTATACATAAAAATCTTTTGTGAAATTTTTGGCTGGTTCCATGAAAGCAGTGTTGGATATTATTATCAATCAATTGTGTATCTAAGTTTATGGAAACAGTCTGGTAGGTACTTTTCCTTAGGTACTGAATATCTGTATGTAATTCCGACCTCCAAAAAGTACCTGATGGGATGTTTCTAGATTTTGAATTAGCATTTGGTATGTGTTCTAACAAAATTATCTATGATATTTTAGATACCAGACTTTGACAATATGTACTTGGACATGAATGGTATCATTCACAACTGCTCCCACCCGGACGACTCCAACCCTCACTTCCGGATAACAGAAGAAAAAATCTTTCAAGACATCTTCCATTACCTGGGAACATTGTTTCAAATCATCAAGCCTAAGAAACTGTTCTTTATGGCTATTGACGGAGTTGCACCGAGGGCTAAGATGAACCAGCAAAGAGGAAGAAGGTAAGGCAAACTGATTTTTTTTTATTGATGATTTTAAATTGATTAATGGGTGCATAAATGCATAATACACAAGTGATGAATCCCTCGTATGCTAAGGCACAGATCCGTACTAAGCGTTTACACACCAATTTTTAAAATTCAATGTATAAAAAATGTATAGCACTATTTTTAAAGTGCATATGAGGGTTAAAAAAAGCAACCTGTACGTGTAAAGGCTTACTTCAGATGTTTAAATAACTTTACAAATGTTTTTATTACAGATTCAGATCTGCCAGGGAAGCAGAAAAATTAGAGGAGGAAGCAAAATCGAAGGGTAAGCTGTATTAAGATGAGGGATTAATATTACTAACAATTGTAGGACTACTCTATGGTAATGACTTTGTTTTTTCCAGGTGAAGTGTTGCCCACTGAGAAGCGGTTCGACAGCAATTGCATAACACCAGGGACGGTGTTTATGGCGCGCCTGCATGAGCAGCTCAAATACTTTGTGAAGCACAAGATGTCCACTGATCCTATGTGGAGCAAAGTGAAGGTTATTCTGTCGGGGCATGAGGTAACTTTCAAAAAGTATTGTTTTTTTGTGTGTTCGGTCAAAATTATTTGATGTATAATAATTTTTAACAGACTTGAAAATGGGTTGTTAGTTTGACTGTTCCTTTTTGGTGTACATATTGATCAATAGCGACCCGATTTTATTTTTTCTTTATGTAATTAATAGGATAGGAATAAATTGATGCCTAAATAAGGGATGAAATTTATGAGTCTACATATTTTCGTTGTTTGTGAACTGATCATGTTTAAAATACTTGGGTTGACTGCATATTTACACTGCTGGAATATCAACCAAAATGCTATTTCCAGACTCCAGGCGAAGGTGAGCATAAAATCATGGACTACATTAGGTGGTCGCGCTCGCAGCCCGACTACGACCCCAACACGCGGCACTGCCTGTACGGGCTCGACGCGGATCTGATCATGCTAGGGATGTGCACGCACGAACCACACTTCGCGCTGCTTCGAGAGGAGGTTAGCGATATTTTCCTGTCAGACTTTACAATACAATAATAATTGTTTTATTTTCGACCAACAAGGATCATTGTGTTAGTAACAATTTGAGTCATATACTAGAGTGTTAGTAGTTACATAGGTGCAATACAATACAATCATACTTTATTGCACACCAAAAGAAAAATTACATTGCGAACTTAGTGTCCGAACGAAACTAGTTTTCACGGCCGAAACCGAATTTCGGCTTTGATTTCAGTTTCGGCCGACACCAGAACCGAAACCGAAACTTCCATATAAGGTCACGTTTTCGTGGGAAGAAAAATATTACAATCATAATCAGTCAATCTTCATTTTTAAATAACATATTAACCATTTAGTCTCCAATATTTAGAGTAATCATTAATTATAATATTATAACTTTAATACTATATTTTTTTATTATTTTAATATTATAACTTATTTCAAACAAATTATCTGTGCTTTTTGAAATAAAGATCGATAGCAGGACGAAACCCCTCAAATTCAGTTTCGGTTTCGGCCGAATGGCAGCCGAAATCGAAACTAAGCCGAAACCCGTTTTTTGGCCGAAACTACTAAAGATAAACCGAAACCGAAATTTCGGTCGGGCTCCAGCGAACTTATATAAAACAGTGGTAAACAATAGGCGGTCTTATCGCTAAAGTGCGATCGTTATTAGTAGGTTTGCACAAAATCATTGACATCTTATATTAGGTGGTCTTGTTGGCAGCCCAACTAAGACCCTGCGAAAGGAGGTCAGCTATGTGAGCATTTTTATTTAGGATTTTAGGCGAAACTTAAGTTATGTCTAGAATACCGTCTAACCTGTCAGTTTATGATGAAACATGGCAATTGACACTAATCGTCTGTTTTGTAACGACCAGTAGATGCCTGACTGCTAGTTAATGGTACATTTTTAAGTGAAAATGCCCATATTGAACCATTTGTCTAGCTCTCTGTCATATGATTTGCATTTAGCAACTGAATGTTCATACCGTAATGTAACGGAGATACAAATAAAAAGATGAAGAATATGATCAAAAAGATTTAATGAGGGTTTTCAGAAATAGTAACTCATAATTATCTCCAATGATTTTAGGTAAAATTCGGGAAAACCACCCAACGTGCCACAAGCCCTGAAGAAACAAACTTCTACCTTCTTCACCTATCGTTACTGAGAGAATATCTGCAACAGGAATTCATAGAGATAAAAGACAAATTGCCGTTCCCTTATGACATAGAGAAGATAGTCGATGATTGGGTGCTCATGGGATTTCTGGTGGGGAATGATTTTATACCCAATCTGCCGAATATGCACATTAGTAATGATGCCTTGCCGCTGCTGTACAAGACTTATATGACAGTCTTGCCGACTCTAGATGGTGAGTAACTGATAGCGCAATTTAATTTTTTTTTTTTATGTTTGTAACTCGAGAAACTATATATTGCATCGACGATAGCTCTAAAGATGTACGCTGGTTTACTTCTTTACTTTTCGCCTGCTTTTTTCGGTCAAACACTTGGAACGTCAAATACCAGCTCAAGCAATGAAATTAAATGTCTGTGGAACCATATCTTGAAAACAACTGAAAAATGTCCTAGCTGCCTAAGGCTAGGTTATAGCGAACAGGAATATTGAATTGAATTGAAAACATTTATTTCAGGTCCTTTAGACCCATATAAGATTTGGTTAGTTACAATTGTCTTAGTGCTGTGCTTAGTGCTATATAAAAGGAGTTCTGCAAACAGGAGCCAGCCAAAAAAGTCGTCATCCGAATTGGGGACCGTTTTGTTTAAACTAAATCGCATGAACAGGACGGATGGACGAGTGTTAACTGTAAAAACTTCAGTTATATTACTTTTCTGGCGGGTTATTATGATTTATAATAAGAGTACATTTGGCAGGCTATATCAACGAAGCCGGTGACTTAAACTTAGCCAGATTCGAAGTGTTCCTGCAGGAGCTCGCCAAGATCGATAAGGAGAAGTTCCAGGACACGTACGCTGATCTCAAGTACTTCGAGGGGAAGACCGGCCGGCGCCCCAATGCCAATGAAAGGAGAGAGGTATTTATGTACCAGTATACTGGAGATTTAGGCTGCTTTCCCGTTAGAGACGTGTGAAGCTACCTAGCTAAGGATGTGTATGATATCGTATAGAGTGCGTCTATGATAACTGTACAGTGGGGTACATGGCAACACCTCCATTTAAAAGTTAGGAGACACTACACATACACTATCACACCACTTTTGCAACTACAGTTAGGTAAATAAACAAATATCTACACTATATACAGGGTGGATTCTAATCGGTAATCAGGAGTAGACAAATATTAATATCTAGCTAAAATCAAACTTAATAGGCGAGGTCTCACACAAATACCTCACTGTTTAATTAATTAAAGGTTAAAACATAATTTAAACTAATAACCACTGGATACATGGTCACCTACATTAATTATTGAAGTAAAATCACGTGATCACGATACGTCAAGTGCCATCGCTTTCGCGGAAAAATTGACAGATCTTAAGTAAATAAACTTATCTACGAGTATGAGTAGTTAGGGCGTGATAGATAACGAATTAAAATTGGTAAAATGGCCGAAAATGAAAAGAATGCAATTCCGACGATTTAAGCAGCCGCCACACGAAGGACTGACTCACATGAAACCTTCTCGCTGCTTGCCTATTGCTCCTACGAGGATCCCGAGCAAAGTATCTTAAAATGCGTCGATCCAGATGGTCAGGACGACGTCGAGGCCGGCCGGGTGCTTGAGCGTGGTTTGGCACTGTGAACTGTCCGAAGTCACAGAGGTTTTAGTTCATGCGGTTTATCAAACTGTGCGTTAGAATTGGTACGTTTGGATGAATTTCGTGGAATAATTCTTGAGTTCATCTTCAGCTGTTTGGTTTGTATTGATAAACGTACCTACAATATTGTAACGCTCGATATTTTGAGCACAAATATGGTCGAGGCATATTTTTTTAATTACTAATTTACTTTTCTCATTCAGTATTTGCGACTTCTATGACTTTGTTTACATACATGACAGTGACAAGTTATTACTCATAAATTATCATTGTCATTAATTTTTTAAAGAGGTTGTAATCTCACAGATACAGATTAGTAGGGTGACAAGGAATTTAGGATAAAAATGATTTCGAAATAAAAATTATCACAGAAAAAAAAATTGTTTAGATGTAACTAATTACGACATCAACGTGACCGCTATCAATTACTGAGTTAGAAAAACTGGTACCTGATTACCAATTAGATGCCATCGTGTATATAATACCGGTCAGTTGTTTCTTTTTCACATATTTATCCTCACCCGCGGTGGCCTAGCCCCCCGTGAAGTAACATACTATTCCGTTGGAGAACCCATAACGCGGGCCCTACAGACGCACTAGGTTATGAAAAAAAAACCTCAATTTAAAAGTCAAATTTTCATAGAAATTTGACTTTTAAATGGAGGTGTTGCCATATACCTCACTGCAGAGTTGTCGTAGTCGCATTCTAAGAGTGGTTACACACTACATTTCTATAGTGTGCGTGTCGATCGAAACTATATATACAAAACATTATAGGCCTTACTGCACTCACTTAAAGTTGAAATTCGTTGTTTCAGTACAAACCGAACAATGACGAAACATTCAACGTGAACGTGGATGACATAAAGGCGAGCATGCCTGATGACGGGTTGCAAGCGTTGATCAACCGCACTGAGGAATTGGTGAGTTCATGACTGCATGCGAAATTCGACTTTAAATACTTTATAAGTAAGAGTCATAGTGGTAAGATTGTAGTAGTATGTAATTTGTTAAACTTCATTTTCTGCCATAGACCAGGAAACCTATGGGCTTTTTAGGGTTCCGTACCAAAATGGTAAAAAAGGAACCCTTATGGTGCGACTCTGTCTGTCTGTCTGTCTGTCTGTCTGTCTGTCTGTCTGTCCGTCTGTCACAGCAAGATATCTCAGGATCTACTGATGCTATCGACTTGAAATTTGGAATAGTGTTAAGAACCGCTAACCCGAGCTTATAGGATGTAAAAAAATTCTTGTAACTTTTTTACTTTTTTTTTAAAGGGGTCCGTAATGAGACTTTGCAAATTGAAAGTAGGGCTATTATATTGAGTGAGGTATCAAATGAAAGGGCTTAATTTGTAGATTAAAACAGTATTTTTGTATTTTTTTTTAAATAAGTAGTTTTTGATTTATGGCGAAAAACGTTAAAAAAAATACCGTTCCCCCCCTATTATCTTCGAAGTTACTGAACAGAAAAATCTGTAATAATTACCAATTATTAATGTCATTCTATATATTACAAGAAAAATATAACGGTTTTCCTATTTTGCACTGTTTTTGAGAAATTTGGTAAAATCTTAACACATACTTATTTGCTCCTACTAAACTAATCGCCATATAGTTTTTCTTGAACTATTCATGTATCTACTTATGAGTTTGTACGGAACCCTCGGTGCGCGAGTCCGACTCGCACTTGGCCGGTTTTTTTTTGAGCGATAAATATGCGCAGCGTGCGGATAAAGTCACTTTTTGACCAGGTGTGGCATAAAAATCTTTATCATTTATTTTTCTTTCAACGAAGGCTGCCATCACAAGCTTCTAGGTCGTTATTATTATTAAATCAGCATGTATCTAACGGCTGACGTATATACTTTGTATTTTATCAACTTCTGTAATGGCATGTCCGGTTAATCATAATGTTATATACATATACAATGATTTTATCTGTTTAATAGTACTTTGATGACGATGGCAATGATGAAGACGAAGAGTACGAGGAGACAAGTGACGGTAACTATCATTTTTAAATATTTCAAGGAATTTTAATACGTACTGCATACTATCTACATTTGAATAGTATCAAATTCTCCCTTATTATATTTTTTCTCATCTTTTTGGACTCACTCATTCCGTATATTTGGCGTCCTGTATCGGGTCAAAGTGTATTGACAAACCATGCTTAATGCACGCACTGTGACGAAGTCTTAATCTTTTCGACGCCAACGACGGTTTAATCCGTCACAGATCACAGAACGATATAGACCTTCATGCATCCGCGTAAAGTTCAATTTCGGTTCTGACACTGTGATTTTGTATATTGACGATCATGACGTGAATGCTTGTAACTTTGTACTACAAATTTATACTGTAATTTTCTCATGAAATAAATGATCTATCTATCTATGGTGTCTGATTTGCAACTATTGTGTTCGATGTAGCGTTGAAAAGTTCCTTTGATTTTAATGTATGCTAGTTTTTTTTAATTCGCTTATCAATGTGATTAATTTGCAGAAGAAGCAACCTTCGAAATGGAATTCAAGCTCCACAAAAAAGATTATTATATGAATAAGTTGGATTATTCAGCTGTCACTGCGTGAGTATTTTTCATTATATTAAATATGCTCAATATTTTGATTAGATTTTTTAATACCAGAAACCGGCTAGCGACCTGGTTCGACCCCAGGGAACGCCACGGACGACCACCCGGTCATATAATCCCTACGCCCACTAGGATTGCGAGTTAGTCAGGCTTTAACTAATCCCAAGAGTCCTTAAAACGCGATGTCGTCTTTTATCTTTAGTAACTTCAGTCTGATAAAGAGCGAGAGAGAAAGTTTTTATTCAAACACGGCCAACATTACATACATTTCATACCTACAATCCTACATGCAATATTTGATGTAGTGAAACAAATAATGATCGTTTCATCGTTTTCAAAGAAAGATATCCGTAGTTAGGGCTTAATGAAACAAAACCATAATCAACCAAAATAAATTCTAAACCAAATAAATTGTATGGTTACCTTCGTTACGCAAAGGAACAAGATTAACATTATGTTAAATTAACTTCGGACATTTAATTTTTAAATTGACCCTTAACTTAATTTTAGACGATACCATACTAAATACACTATGCCCTTAATAGGCCCTACTCAATATTTTTGCGCTGAATGTTACTAGTCATATGTAATAAATGTCTAACATCAAACATGATTTCCCAGAGAAGTATTAGCGGACCAAGCGGAAGGTTATGTCAGAGCTATACAGTGGAACTTGTTCTACTACTACAAGGGTTGTCCGTCCTGGTGCTGGTACTACCCGCATCACTACGCGCCCTACATATCAGATATCAAGGGTTTTAAGGACCTCAAGATTGAGTTCGAGCTGGGAGAACCTTTCAAGGCTTTTGAGCAGGTATGTTTTCTTATTGGTGTCACAGATCACTAGGATATTAAGTTACACATTGTATTTTATAGGAGATTAAATTCGGGTGTATTTTAATATCCGCTTTTTATGGTATTGTTATTTAATGTTTAGGTTTCGTTAAAGCTTTTCTCTAACCTATACCCTAGCAGGCTCTTAGCATTGTTCTATAAACACCTCTTTGTTCTAAGGACGTTGTTCCATCTAACATATCCCTTAGCGTCTATATACTGGTTAGTTAAGAAAGTTTAACACAGTGAGATCACAAAAAAATTGGAAGCGTTAGTATGGTAACATTGACAGGCTGTTTTCTCCTCTATTTTTGTGATTCTGTTATACATTGACATTTCTATTGCAGCTGTTAGCTGTACTGCCAGCGGCCAGTAAACACCTCCTACCAGCACCGTTCCACGATCTCATGACGGACGAAGACTCGCCCATAGTGCACTACTATCCGATCAACTTCGAGACTGATCTCAACGGGAAGAAAAACGACTGGGAGGCTGTGGTTCTTATTCCGTTTATTGATGAGGTTCGCCAATCTATCTCATAATTCTTAGTAAAGTTAAAACATGTATATTTGGAACTCAAATGCTTTCCTAGTATAAATTCTCCTTCTCAGTCGTTCCCTCATTACTGAGGATCGTGACCAACTGTAATATCCCTACACAAGTCAAGGGCTGTAGGGGTTGCCCTCTTTGTGCAAACGCTAGCAGTATTCATTGTATCAGATCACATTTTGGGCATTATGAATACAAAACTTATTATGAATACAAAAGTACTAATTAATTGCTTTTTTTTCTAAAGTAATGTTCTTAACTTCTGTTCTAGACAAATCTTTTGTCAGCCATGACGCCGTGCTATCAAAGGCTAACAGAGGAGGAGTTGAAAAGGAACACGCACGGTCCAATGCTCGTGTATAACTGGACAGCGGAAAGTTTAGGTAAGGAAAAAAATCATTAACACTTTCGCAACCAAACATTTTTTAGGGCTTCGCTGTAGCCGAAAACATAGAGAAATGGGCTACTGAAGTGTATAAAGGATAGCGGTTCTCGGATACTAAATGATATCTAGTTCATATGATTTTCTGATGGTACTCCGCAAGTCCCAACACGACTAACAGCCATTTAGAACGCGCATATATTGCGCCAGCCGTGCTAATTAGATAATGGCAATATAAAGCATCGAAATCCCACCCATTTCTTCAATGCTTCGTAGAGGCTCGCGGGAGGTGTAGTTGTTAATAGTTTCTAACAAAATGTTTTCTCTTTATATAATCCAGGCACCGTGCAAGCCCCAGAGCACTTCCCCGCCATCCAAGACTGCCACGCCATAGAGAAGCTAATATACCGACAGGAGTTAGACGTGCCCATACACGTGTTGAAGCGGGGCATGCTGCCCAACGCGAAGCGGGATATGATGTACCCCGGCTTCCCCACCATGAGGCACTTGAAGTATAAGGTCAGTAGTGGGTTTGTGAGTAGTCTACACCAGCTAGTCCATAGAGAAACTGGTACAGTGGTGGGCAAACTTTCTCCATGTGGATATTATCCAGAAAATTTAAGAAATTTCAGTGGGCGGCCAGAATTATAGCATACTCTGTGCAACTACTCCAAAATAATAAGACATGTAAATAAGAGTCTCCACAATACAGGAACAGTTTTTTCGCATGGTACGATATTTTAGCTTTTGTGGTGATATCAATTACTTTGTATAGTTAGTTGGCCGGAACCGGTCGTGATATCGGTAAAACATTTTTTCACCGAGTTTTGAATTTAACACTTTCGCAACCACGTAGCGATAAGCGTAGCCGATACCATGTCATAGCCCGTAGTTGCTACGAGCTTAGCACCCGTGGAGCGGGTCGCGGTGTTGAAAGTGTTAAACTGAAAAAACAAGATTAAAAATTTAAATTACACATTTATTAACTTAACTTAAATTAAACTTAGTTTACAGGATTACGCAGTGCGTATAGGATTCAGCGTCCAAGATGTAAATGAAATCAATAGTACCTAAATATAACTGAGATTTGTTCCGTAGACGAACCTGAAGAAGTGCAAAGTGAAAGTGTTTGACCAGCCGTCCCGCAACGAAAACATGATGGTGGAACTAATCAGAGAACCGAACAGCGAACCGCCGTTGGATAAGATAGCCCAGGACCTGCTGGGCAAGGTCATCTGGGTCGGATGGCCTCATCTTACTAAGGCTAAGTTAGTTGTTTTACTTTACAATTAAGTTGAATGCCTGCCTTGTTATTATTAGTTGTTGGTGTCATTAATCGAGATTCTCGAATGCTTTCCGGATCCTAGCTAAGGGCATTCTTTTTTTAACGAGGCGTAATACGTCTCGTTGATTTACAACCACGGGCGCTCAACGTGGAGCCATGGAGTATCGTGATCTGCTTTCCAAAAACATGGCAAATGTTCTGAGAACTGCCTGAACTGATTTTGTATTATTTACTTAGAACTTTATGTAAACTCGACGTATTATTTTTAGGGTTATATCGGTGTCAAATGAGAAGTTGCGTCTTCACCACATCGATCAACAGAACAACAATGTGAACGGCGCGCCGAGTTACAGCACCGAAACCAACTACGGCAACCTGCACAAGCAGTGGATATCCGAACGGTCTACTATAATTGAACAGTAAGTTCCATCTTTCCTAGCGTTGAATTTGTCTGGTACGTAAAATTGATCTTTAAAGATAAAGATAAAAGATCATTTATTTGCAGAAATGTAGTGGTTTATACAGTTGGTATTGGTATTGTCGGTATTATTTTTTGTTGGTATAGATACTTTTATAATTGTGTTAACACTAGTAAAAATCGTCTAAGTCCAAAATAACTGAGTATGTTTCTTTTCAAAAAATGAATATGTAAATTTCAAATTGATATACCAAATTTGGAGGAAGAATGCGATAATATCTAGAGCATCATTTAATTTCATTCAAAACTGACAATTTAATGGTTCCTTTTATTTTCGTTTCAGTAATCAAAATCGCCTTGGAATTGAATTGGGGGATGTGAATATTATCATCCATGCCGTTAACTTAAAAGGTAAGCCGATAAAATTTTGTTCCGTTACGTACTCCAATAGCACTTATCGTCCCAAACAAAAACTTCCAGTATCCTTTGGGAGGTGTGTGACTATTTCATTTTTTCAGGTTACAAATACCTCATCCAGGATAACATTCAAATGGTGTTCGAACCCGAATGGTGCTCCGTGCCGTGTGGCTACGCGCACCAGGCCGTGGTTCGCGACGGGAGCGAACACGTGATCCAAGATGCCGGCAAGTTCTCCACGCCGCAGGAGGCCTACCCGCCCGGCGACCACGTGTTCCTACTCACATCCGGACAGTACTACGGGTGCATGGCCACGGTAACTAAAACCACCATCGACATCCTAACATACGATAACCTTAAACAATTTTGGAATATGCGACGGACTTCTTTTCTTTATTTATTTATTAATTTATTTTTTATATTTCCTCAAATCTATTATTGTCGCGCATACCTATTATGTTCTGCATTGAAGATACACTGCTGGACCCTTATTTTCGAGGTCTCATCCAGATATGATTGCTAACTTTCCAACCGCTACAACAATATTATGATTTTGTTCAAGGGCACTGATATGTATGCATGCATAGGTAGACATAAGTACGTACGGTGGCTGCGACCACCGCGTGATTTGACATTAAAGTCAGTTCATTAACAGCTACCCTGCGTGTTACTTGTGTGCTTGCCCGCTCCCACATCTATCAGGCACTGTAGAACCCACCAGTGGAGTGGCGTAAAAGATTATTCCTGTCTTACCACATTCCCGTTACACTAGATTATAAAATCGTAGGTTACTCCAGGATCTAAATGATTTTTTTTGGATGTATTATTTTGGGAATCTGATATACAGAGGATCTAATACAGTGGCTCCTAACCTTTATTGCCTCATCACCCACAGGCTCACTGTAGATTTTTATTGTCACCCCTCCAAAATATATGTAATACAGACAAGTATATGAAAGTACTCAAAGAAAAACGACTTGATATGAGTATTACCCCTGAGAAAACTTAATTTTACCCCTAAAGGGGTAATTACCCCCAGGTTCGGACCTACTGATCTAATATATCGAGAATCTGGTATTTTAAAAATCTGGTATTTTGGGAATGAGCGGACTAATCAATCGATCGTCAGGTGGTGGACAGCGAGGCGGTTCGCAGCGGACGCATCAAGGTGCAGGTGACAGAAAAGGCGGAGCCCACGCCCGTCGCGCACACTAACGTCAGTCCCTATCGCAGCGCCAATCACGCGGCGGCCTCCTGCGGTGAGTACATTGTCATAGGTAAAGTGCATCGAACGATAACGTCTAACAAAATTGACGTCGAAATTTGCCCCATAACTAGGGTTGCCAGATGGTCGGGAATTGGCGGGATTCTCCCGATTTTTTGCATGTCCTCCCTACTCCCGACAAAGAAAAAAATCTCCCGACAAACGACTTCATTTTAAAACTTAGTCCTATCCACACAGGTGGTCCGGGCAGCGAAAATTTCTGCTCTTTCAGGCTAAAAAAAAGCCATCTCCCGACCAAAGTCTCAAAATCCCGACATATTGTTTCTTGCTCCCGATAATTGCGTAATTCAATCTGGCAACCCTACCCACAACGCCCACTTTTTTAAATCAATACATCTTATGTATCTAGTGATATTGATAAGCAACTTAATGTTTATTATGTGTGTCTAAAATCATTAATGCTAAATATTAGTATTAAGTTTGAGAAGAATTCATATTTGGATAGTGCAACCTATACCGTTCAAAAGACAAAAATCTGTGATTGGTTACAAAGCTACTGACGTGAGAATTTGTGACGTTCCGCAGGTAAAGGTACCTTATGGCGGGTAGGCGCTTAGGCTGTTATTAACGGCACTCCTATATTAATTTGATGCTACACGACGTAAGTGCCGACCCTCCATAAGGTACCTTTTCCTGCGGAACGTCACATTTCATTTGCCGCTACTAAACTTTGCTGTATTAAGTACGTGTTCTGTGGGGACGATATTAAGCTTCAGTTACGCTTCCATACTTATTGTATTTCGATGGTAAAGTGCGGCATACCGATACCTTCGCTTTTCCCGGCCACAACCTGTCCCCCGGTGAAAGGCGAGGTTTAAAGTCCCATGACACCTCTCCACCTTGCTCCTACGCCAGTAGTGGGCAAACTTTCTTCATGAGAGGGCCAGAATTACTGATAGCAAAAATCAGTTTTGTTTAATCCTCTATACTGCTGGACCGTCAAAATATATTAAACCCTCCCGCGGGTAGTACTTTGCCCACCACTGTCCTAGGCCTTTTTTAGGGTTCCGTACCCAAAGGGTGTGAACGGAACCCTATTACTAAGCCTCCGCTGTCCGACTGTCACAGGACTCTATCGTCTGAACCGTAATAGATAGTGACTTGAAATTTTCGCAGAATGTGTATTTCTATTGCTGCTATAACAACAAATATTAATAAAAAAATGAATTTAAAAATCTAAAGGGGGTCGCCATACAAGAAACGTGTTTTGTTTGGCGTCTTTTTGCTCGACGGTGGTACGGAACCCTTCGTGTGCGAATCCAACTCGCACTTGGCCGCTTTTACTGTTGCTGTCTCACGGGGGCCTGATAGACTATTGATAATATTAATTTTGGATGTCACTGAAGATTGTGTTGGTATAAAAAAATACTTTTATTGCAGGCATATCACCTCAATTCCTCTCAAGAATAACGGGAACCGTATTAGTCGTTTCGGGCCAAAGGAACACTCTGCCTACTGAAACACAGAATAAAGTCAATGTTGGGCTCAACTTAAAGTTCAATAAGAAGGTAAAGTATTTCACTATTTCTTCTATAAGTAGGTAGGTATAAGGAGTTCAAAGTCTACGCAAGAATTTCGCTACATAGTAAATATTCTCAATTTGTATTTTGACGTTTGGAGATCCTTTACACCTCCAAAACATAATATTTTGATAACGGAGTCTCCGTTTTTTAGGGTTCCGTAGCCAAAATGGCTAAAAAGGAACCCTTATAGTTTCGTCATGTCCGTCCGTCCGTCCGTCCGTCCGTCCGTCCGTATGTCACAGGCATTTTACTCAAAAACTACAAGATGTATGTACTGATGAAATTTGGAATATAGATGTCTTGTAGATGCCGCTACTAAGTTTGGTAGTTAAATTATAAAAATAAAAAAATCTAGGGGGGGCACTCCATACATGTAACAGAAGCTAAAAATTTTTTTTTTCAGCAAACTTCAACGTGAGGTACATAATTCGATAGTTCTTTTAAAAACATTATAAGACTTTTATGTACTTTTTTTTGATTAAGTGAATACTTTCGGAAATAATTGCTCCGAAAGTTGCATAAATTGTGTCCCCCCCCTTTTAACTTTTAAACCGTAAATCCAAAAAATATGAAAAAAATCAGAAAGGTAACGCTTAATAAATACATTCAACGAAAATTATTTTGAATAGTAAGGAATAAACCGTTTTGAAGTTATTGCCAAAAAACTTCTCAACCAAAAGGTTTTAAGTGCCATTGATTTACACGGCATTTAAGACCTTTTGCCAGTTGTTTATTTTTAGCTTTATTTTTATCTGTAGCATATTTCCTTATAGATACGGCTATGGAACCCTACACTGAGCATGATCCGACATGCTCTTGACCAGTTATTATTTTTTTATTATTTTTTTTTTATTTTACATCTCCATTAATTTTAGTATCAATTTATTTTCTATTTTTTTATTTGTCTTTGGACACATAGAGAGACCCTTTACATCTCTATAAATGTAGTTTTAAGTTTTATGGAATGTATTAATGAAATTTCATGTATTAACATCATATTGTTGTAATACTTGTAAAATTGTGAAAAAAAAAGAGAAACTGGTGAGTTTCTTCCGGCGCTTCTTCTCACCAGAAGGTCATTACCCGAAGCGCCAAAAGAAAAGAAGAGAAAAGAATAGAATCAGACATGTAAAAGAGCCCTTGAGGGCCTACTTGCAGAAATAAATTATTTTATTTTTATTTATTTTACGGCGGAGTACACGTAGCGATACTTGGCACCTAAGTGAGTCAAGTCTGCCAGGCTTAAATCTTCCATGCCATTTTAAACAGTGTGATCGCGATATGTAAATGTAGGTTAACTAGGATTCGGGTCTGTCATTTTTATTTGTCGGTGTGTGTTGATCATTATCAAACCTGTTGCTGGTTGATATTACCTATTTCATATTAAACACGTTAAAATTTTACTGCCATCATGTCGTACAATGGTCGCGAGCAGCTGATGGCCGGGTGCATAGGCAATTTGCAGTTATCGTCCCCATACATTCAATCGCAAATCGCACCATTCGATCGATTGATGTCTTCGAATAAATGATTTTATACGTTTAAATTGTTCTAGAATCAAGAGGTATCGGGCTACACGCGGCGCTGCGCCGTCTCGAATACGTGGTTGTATTCAAACCGTTGTATCGACTTGGTCAAGAGCTACGAGAGGCAATTCCCAGAACTGTTCGACAAACTCGCCGAGTCTATGTACAATGATATCTTCTTCGAGAGCGATATTTGGCCTAACGAAGTGGGGTGAGACAAATTTCATCGAATATTTTTCAAACTTATTTAGTTGGGCGCTTAATGTTACCTAGCATTTACGTTTTCCCAGTCTTATTTTAAGCAAATTTTGACAAGGTAAACATATAACTGTTATTACACATGTACACAATCAACAATCATGGGCACTAAGGCTAATAAAGTTGTGAAATGTTTGAATTATTTTAATAAATAGAAAAACAAAATTATAATGTTACTGGTATCAGCGTAATTCGTCCCATTCGTTTTTCGTTCAATTCGTATTTCGCCTCATTCTATATTCGTCACACATTTTTTATTAAGACTATTCTTTATACATAAAGAATGTGTGACGAATAGGGATTGCAAACGAGTTACTCGAAACTCGGTTAACCGAGTAACTCGATCGAGTTTTAATCGAAATAGAACTCGGTTAATAACCGCGGTTTTTCGAGTTTTTTTGCGTCCTTATAATATTACGGATTTTTATATTTTTACTTAAGTAAACCTTAAAAATAGGTTTTTAAGTTTCGTAACACGTAAGTAATCGACGTAATAACTGACTACTGCATAAAAAAATGCCTTTAATTCGATAAAGACATATTCTGACTTCGCAAAATGACACACACGCGAAACGACAGAAAAGCAAAATGACAGAAATACGTTATGTATACGCACCACCATCATCATCATCAACCCGTATTAGTCGACTGCTCGACATAGGCCTCTCCCATGTCATGCCATCGAGCACGATCCGCGGCCACTGGCATCCAACCTCTGCCAGCCATCTTGCGAAGATCATCACTCCATCTTGTCTGAGGGCGCCCCACACTACGTTTGCCGATCCGTAGTCTCCACTCGAGAACACGCTTGCTTTAGCGCTTGTTGGTTCTGCGGCAGATATGGCCAGCCCACTGCCACTTCAGCTTGCTAATCCTTTGGGCTATGTCGACGATTTTAGTTCTCTGTCGGATCACATCATTACGGATACGATCCTTCTGAAATACTCCCAACATGGCCCTTTCCATAGCTTGCTGAGTGACCTTAAATTTACGTAGGTACTCAGCCTTCCCGTGAGCGACAACGTTTCGGCTCCGTATGTCAAGACTGGTAGGTAGGATGCACTGATCGAAAACCCTTGTCTTCAGACATTGTGGAATGGACGACGAGAAGACTCGACGTAATTTCCCATACGCAGCCCAACCCAGCTGTATTCTTCTATTAACCTCTTTTACAAAGTTATTTTTACCTAACTGCAGAACTTGCCCGAGGTAAACGTACTCCTGAACAACTTCGAGAAGGGCGTCCTGCACTGCAGTCAGTTTCGGTAAAACAATATCGTTGAACATAACCTTGGTTTCGTCCAAGTTCATCCTAAGACCGGCGTGTTGAGAAAAAGCAGCTAGACCGTTCAGCATGTATTCTAAATCCTGCAAAGTTCAAGCCAAAATGACGGGATCGTCTGCAAATCGCAAGTGTGAAATGTACTCGTCGTTTATATTAATGCCACGACCCTCTCAAGCTAGCGTCATAAACACATCCTTCAGTGCATTCGTGAACAATTTGGGGGAAATGACATCCCCTTGTCTCACACTCCGCTGCAGGAGAATGGGCTTAGTCTGCTGGTTCTGTACTTGGACGGCGTAGAGACATCTCAGCACTTGGATGTATCGCCAGTCTATTTGGCAACGTTGCAAGGATTCCAGAACCAGACAGAATCAAAAGCTTTCTCATAGTCCACAAATGCTAAGCACAGGGGCTGATTTTACTCCTCAGTCTTCTGTATTATCTGCCTCACTGTGTATGTGGTCTATGGTGCCATATCCTCTAGGAAATCCGACAGATTGTAAACTCTTTGTCGGTAAGTGCAAGGTCGTTCACAATTTGACGGTTTCTGATGGATAGATTAAAAACCGGTCAAGTGCGAGTCGGACTCGCGTACCGAGGGTTCCATACAAACTCAAGTAGCTACATAGTTAGTTCAAGAAAAACTGTATGGCGATTAGTTTAGTAGGAGCAAATAAGTATGTGTTACGATTTTTGCGAATTTCTAAAAAACGGTGCAACTTAGGAAAACCGTTATGATTTTTCCTGTAATATTTAGGACGACATTAACAATTGGTAATTATTACAGACTTTTCTGTTCAGTAACTTCGAAGATAATAGGGGGGAATGGTATTTTTTTAACGTTTGGCATTATTAAATCAAATACTACTTATTTAAGAAAAAAAAATAAACACGGTGTTTTAATCTACAAATCAAGCCCTTTCATTTGATACCCCGTTCAATATAATAGCCCTACTTTCAATTTTCAAAGTCCCATTTCGGTCCCCTTTAAAAAAAAAAAGGAAAAAGGTATAAGATTTTTTTACTGTCCAATAGCCTCGGGTTAGCGATTTTTAACACTATTCCAAATTTCAAGTCGATAGCATTAGTAGATCCTGAGATATCTTGCTGTGACAGACAGATGGAGTCGCACCATAAGGGTTCCTTTTTTACCATTTTGGTACGGAACCCTAAAAACTACCCTACTACCCTACTTAATCCCGAGTTTACAAACTAATTTAATCATTATCATTACACAAAAAAAAAATTAAAACTACTTCAGACAGTTTCGAGTAAAAATCGAAACCGAACTCGGTTTTCGAGTTTAATCGAAAAGTACTCGTTTTTCGGTTTTCGAGTCTGGCTGCAATCCCTAGTGACGAATATAGAATTAACCGAAACGTTACAGTGGCACAATATAATTATCCTGACAGTACGCAAACGCCGTTGATGCCGGCCGACGCCGCCACCGAGAACTGTGCGAGAACGTACTGTACTGTGCGAAGTTTACCGTGCTGTGGCTGGGGTCTATTGTTTGGATGCGAGCGTGGGAATAGGGATGACGACTGGGTTAAAAATATATAATTCTATTTAGTCTGTCAGTTAGATTATGGAAAAATATGGGACACGTATTTTTTGGTTTATCGAAATATTAAAAATCGACAAAGTTATAGATCATCAAACTTCTGGAGTGGCTTATGACGACACTCCTAGGTGAAAATTGTACCAAGGAGTGAACTTCTAAGCAGTCTATCTTCGTCATTTTTTGTTCGTCAAAGAAAAGAAAAAATACGTGTACAATATTTTTTAATAATGTAACTGACGGACTAAACAGTTTTTTTTTGTTGTCTAGCCTATTCTTGTTTTTTGTATGAAAACGCGCGACAGTGAAATATCTGTTTATATTTACTCTAATCTCTGCTCAGGGAAAAGAAACCCCAAGAAGTCCAAGCGTGGTTGAAATCGCAGCCACATTCGAGCGCCGCGCGGCGCGAGTGCGGCTCCGACGCGCTGGAACCTGAAGAGATGAAGGCTCTCGCTGTCTCGCTCGACCACCAGTTGCAACAGCTGAGAGGGACAGAGACGAAGGTCACGCTTCACGTCAAATGGAACCTTTTGTATAAGGTGAGGGGTGTTAACACATACATATTTGCATTTCTTAGGACTCGAGTAAATGAAAGCGTCTTATTCTCGTTTAAGTAGTTGCAAGCGCTGAAGGACACAGAAAACACGCTCTGTGCCATATAGAAACAAGGAAGGTGAAGGTCCACTAATTTGTTAGATGTCATACCATTATTAATAATCAACCTTCATTTTTATTACTATCGAGTACAGTGGTTCTTAACCGGTGGTCCCTGGAAGCACCCGAAGTGGTCCGCGAAGCCATCCGAAAAAAATATTATAATACCTCTAAAGTCTCTAAACCTATTTACTTTCTATTGCCTCCAAACAGTTTGAGGCCGTGGCAAGACACAGATTTTGTCAAATGGTCCCTCGTGACTAAAAGGTTAAGAACCACTGGTCTAGTATCTAGCCATTTTTATAATTGTATACCTACTTTCCTCACTCATTCAATCGATTGGTCTGAGGCGTTATGAAATCTATATCAAATGCGATATTTACAGCCGGAACTTCACGAAGGAAATGTCCAGCCAGATCCGAAAGCAGACTTCAAGATGTATGACCGCGTGGTCTGTGTGGCTCGCAGCATCACGGCTCCGTTCGGAGCCAAGGGCACCATCACTGCCGTGTACCAACCGCCGCAATCGAACACTGTTCGGTTGGCCGACAAGCTGAACGCGGAACCCACGTACCAAGTCATGTTCGACGACCCTTTCCCTGGGGCGTCGCCTGAAGAGTTGTTTGAAGAACATAGGTTCTATAGGTAAGCTATTAAGCTTTTCTTGTCTAGGTCATGTTTGTCCTTAAATAAAAGCCAGCTAACCCAATTCACAGCTCAATACTGTTTGATGATTTATAGTTTCTACTTATTTGAGAGTGGTGTAAAAATTTAGGTTGGTTATTATTTTCCTTGGATGTTTTTCACAGAATGTTGCCAACAAACATGCTTAACTTATCATACGGGCGTAAGCTAAGGAACGTCGTGACGATCTCGGGCGCTCAAGAGACGCAGAGTATCAATAAAACCCCGAACTTATTGCGGAAGGACGACGGACACAACTCCGCTTTTGCTAGCTATAGGTATGTCTGATGTTTAATAAGAAATATAATTAAAAGGCCTTAGAAAATTTGAAATAATTACATATCGAGATTATGACAAAAATATTTATGATTAAAGTATACAGTATGTATCTTATCGTAAAGCAAAACTGTAAGTTGGCCAATGTCGATATGAAGTATAATGTAATGGCATAGTTTGTATCATTGTTGCAGCAGTTTTTTTTAGATTGAATAAAAAAAAATGTTATGTAGGTACCTGTTATTTGCAGATGATTTTGAAACACCCTGTGGATGTAAACAATCTAAACGTCATTGTCTTATCGTAAACCAACTAAACATAACAAACATATCATCACAACGTACTTCAGATTATCGCATTTCAACTATGATGTCGTTGATTTCTGTTTTCGTTAAAGCATAAATGCGTGTACTCACTAAATACAGGAGGTTACACAAAATTATTTGATATTGATTTTTTTGCCAACGGTAAAAATGGCTGCATTTCAATAAATCCGGTACCGCTGTCATATTCACGATCTAATAATTGCGTGGTACATTTCTGTGCTTTACGTTTGGATACATACTGTTGTATATGATAGTTCTGTGTGAGCTTTAATCGATTTATAATATTTGGTTTTATTGCGTGTAGTGGAATACAAGAGAGATTTCAGCTTGAATTTTGGCAATTTAGAGTGATGTTCGACATAACTTTTGTTAATATCGTAACGTCGAAAACCATCAAGACTCATCGTAGACAAAATAGCTTAAAGAATGAGCATTTTAAACGTCTAAGGAAAGGAGGCTTTATCGTTATAGCTAAGATAAAAGAAGAATTTATGCATATATTATTTTCCTTCACAGTCCCACGAGAGACCAAAAGACGCCAGTGATGGAAACAAAAAATAACACAGCTAGTGTTTCATCCGATAATTCACAGCCCCAGGTACACATGTTTAATTTAAGTGAACCACTTGTTTCTCAATTTTGGACCTGAATTTGATTTGTTTTTCTTTCTTTTTAGGACAACGCTACACAGCTTCTAAGAAGTTTGCTCAACATCAGTCAAGGAGAATCGGAATCTAATAAGAAATCTGGAAAGGTTAGGTTTAAATTGTATTTGTTAATAAGAAAACTAAAAGGCGGCCTAAGTCCGAGTTAATTAGTAATAAACGTTCTGATGTCAAAATGTAAAGTGGGAAGTTGACAATAACAGAAATTTACCTGGACTATAGCCTAAACAAAAGAGTCTAAGCAGCATTGCCCATATGCAACACCACTAACATATCATTGATTTATGCTTTTAGAATGCACGAGATCAAAATCAAAGTTGGCGTGCTAAAAACGATCAAAATACGCAGCCGCCACCGACCAGGTAAAATCTTACTACTTGATTCAAAATCTAACTATTTGGTACAAGACTATTTGGTACAATAATCAGATACATTATGTAACTGTTTCGTTGCATGCAGCCAGACTAACGAGTTTTGGAAATTGTTTATCGGGTAAGATGATTACGTTATTTCATAAAAAATAGCAAATAAGGTTGTAACTGTTATACTTGGCTATTTGATGACAGATCAAATCAGTTTAACTTTAAGAAGTATCAAAACGCTCGGAAAGTCTGCAGTTTAGTATGAAAAAAGAGACTAGATTTCAAATCATGACCTTACTAGATTTTCATAATATCATAGATATCGATGTTAATATGATTTTTCACACATTTTATTAACACTGGCACGGATAACACACTGATGTTACATTCTTCTTCTCCATAGTTTCGTTCTTGGCAGAGCGGTCGTGGTCACACTGAAGGATCGTCCTAATAAAACGCGTCTACGCGATTATCGCAAGTTCGATATCAAGAACGCGCGATCATTTAACGGGCGTGGGCATTTTAACGGTCTTCGAATATGTTTTCGAAAATAATGGGTTTTTAATGAGTTCTAATTGAAAGGAGGTCAAAATCAAAGACATGGATAAATCAAATAGAATGTATGCTAAATTGTATATTTCGTCATTGCCAGCTTTTTATTAACCTTTTTGGATAAGACTTTCCGATTATTAGTAATTTATCATCTTGATAATGGGCATACGATTCAAGATCGTTTATGCCACAAAAGTGTTTTTTACCCCACGCTACGCGTACAGAGAAAGCCGCTTTCTGGCCAAGTGTAGACATAAAATGATGTACACAACACGGGAAGTAATAAAGAAAGCCCTTCAGCTCGCTTGCAGCTCGGGCCGCAAACATCTGCGATCTCGGCCTCTATATTTTACCACCCTAGTTGTGTAAAGTACTATTTCAATCGTGTAATTTCGTGAATGCATAAAACTGCTAAATTGTGAATTTTCAAAGTGGCTCATCAATTAAAGTCTGTGACTGTACAAAAACAGTAGTTCTAAATTATAACTGTTATTTTTAATCGCAAGTGTGTTGAATAACGTCGTATGACACTCGTGGGCATTGATCCTTATAGTCTCGGTCATTACAGCCCTCGCCTGGTGGCTCGGGGTGTGCCACACAGCCTCGACTAAAGACCAACGTAGCCCACTCGTATCATAATACCTATACTATTATACAGGCCACAACAGCAGCAACAACCGCAAAATTGGCGGAAAGAGAACGGCGCGGCTTTCAACAGGACGCAGATACCCCAAGTGTATCCCAGTGAGTGGACCAATAGGAATTTCAAGGTACTTGTAGTTCCATCACTTTAATCATAACGACCAATATATAAGCCTTTATGCCACACCCGGCCATAAAGTGACTTTTTCCGCACGCTGCGCGTACGGAAAAAGCCGCTTTCTGGCCAAGTGTAGACATAAAATGATGTACACAACACGGGAGGTAATAAAGAAAGCCCTCGATCGCATATTTACGTCCCTCGCTTGCAGCTCGGGCCGAAAACTTCTGCGATCTCGGCTTTTCTTTGTATTACCACCCTAGTTATGTAATGTACTATAGATACACATAGTTTATAGGTAGTTCCAGGAGAGTTGAGGTGAATGATTACACACCCAGTTACATGAAGTACTCATTGCAAAAAAAGTGAATGAATGAGTGAGTAAATAAATACAAGGTTTTGTTTAAAGAAACTTTTTGGTCTATCTTGCACTTCACTGCTGAACTTGCTATCGGTACGAAAAAAGAACAGTTATTTAAAAATCCCACTGTCATTACTCATTACAATGAGATGTTGTCGTGTGCGTGACCTCAACACTGCTGAAACTATCTATACTAAATAGATGAAGTATCAGATTTTCTTTTGCTGATATATGGAGACCGGATCTGATGTAGCGATCTCAATATTAATATGGATATGACTAGTGCAATTTGTTAAATACATGTCATGTTGGTTATATAAGGTCTTAATTTTTACTGTGCATTGTGAAGAAGAAATATTAAAGAAGAAGTTACGATAAGTTACATTGTTTTTGTGTGTAGAAAAAACAATAAATTATAGATCGCTACATCAGATCCGGTCTCTACTGATATAAAAAATAAAATACCCTTTTCATCACACTTGCTCGTAAAGGGTGTTATAACACGCGGGCTTATAGACCAGCTCGAGCCGATTTACCTCCCGTGGGTTATAAAAATCTATAACTCCCACGGGAGGAAAAACTGTATGAAAATCTATAACTCCCGTGGGAGTTATGAGTTTAGTTTTAAAATATAGAACCAACCCGTACGTCACTTCAGACTAAGGAGGTTTCAAATCAGCCAAGGTTTATTTCACATCTTCAAAACTTGGCTACAAAACCAATTTTAGAGTATATAAAACTTATATGGTATATTTTACTATTATTTCAGTAATTTTTGCAATTATTTAAATGCAATTAAATTAATTTAGTTTAAAATTTTATTTTGAAAATCGGTACAATCTGGCGGCATTGCCTGTCAAGTTTAAAAACTAAACGCAGTTCTTAGCATTATCTGTGGAAGACTATGTTGAAAAATGTTGACAGAGCTGAAGTTGTCTCTTAGCGGGTGCGTTTAGTTTATTTGATTTTTATGTTTTATTTTTTTTTTCCTCGCAAATGTGATGAAAAACATTGTGTGTACCACGGGCAGTAAGGGGATTCCAAACTCGAGTCATTAAAAGCCCTCCGCCTACGGCGTCGGGCTCTTAATAGACTCTCGTTAGTAATCCCCTTCTTACTACCCTCGGTGCACAATGTACTATTACATCAAAATTGTCACAGATACAGGTGTTTGTGTATCTTCTTATATAGGTACCATATTAATATTACTTTCAATATCCAGAAATCAAAATTACATTGTCATGAAATAAGTATGGGTTAAAAATAATAACGAGTGCCAAATGTATTCTAGAAATTTAAATAAATTCGGTTTTAATTAAATTTTAGGCGTAAATTTTCACGAATAATAAACATTTGCAGGTATTTCGCTTCGTTAAACAACTTGGACGTTTTGTAAGACGTATTTTCAAATGACAGAAGTTTTAAGGTAGATGAGTGTGACGAAAATTCATTACATTTTTATTATCATAATTAGAATGACAAAGTATTTACTATTTGTAGCAAAATTTAAATTAATAAATGCCTATTATTTAGTACTATAGGGGCGTGCATGACATTGAAAATACATAAATCGTAGTATTATTTACAGAGAAATGCAAGAATGTTGTTTTATCACAAAAATAAAATTACACAAATAGTGTGGAATCTCATTTGAATACTTCTCATATTAATTAAATTTCATTTCAAACAATTAATGGTTTAGTTTCTAAATGGTTTAATCTGAGGCTTTTCTAAATACTTCTTTTAAAAGAAACATTTCCCGAGTTATAATTATTCTGAACTAATTCCAAATACTCGTATGTCACAATAAAATAAATTCTATCTTTAAAAAATTGTAATATTATTGCTTGCCATTTTTTTCGATTAACTTTTTCTAAAACCAGTTTTCGCACTTTTTGCACTACTGAGTATATAAGTAAATCATCGGGATCAAAAATTGAACGATGTACTTGTACCTGACAGTACTCGATTTAATAGTTCTCAAAAATAGATTTTGTATGCACAGAATCAGCCACCAGTGCCTCCATTCCCGACGTTTGGGCAGCCATTCCAAGGTCCCGGCCCGAACCAGATCCCTTACCCCGCGTTCAACAACGCGCACTTCCAACGCAACCAGAACGCGCAACGGCCGCAGCATCTGCAACATCCGCAGCATACTCAGCATCCGCAGCATATTCACCATCCGCAGCCTACTCAACATCCGCAGCATCAACAGTTCCCGCAACACCTGCCGAGCTTGGCTGGGGTGGCATTAGCGCCTAGTTGGAACAAGGTTAGTGCACGACTGTCGTCTATACTAGTGAGGGCAAAAAAGCCAATTGCTTACTCCAGGTGTTGCCACTGTTGAGTGTTTAGTTCCAAAAAGGTGAAAAATGTAAACAAACATAACGATTTAACTCTGGCATGTAGAGTCCGACCGAAATTTCGGTTTCGGCCTAGTTTCGGCAAAAAACGGGTTTCGGCTTAGTTTCGGTTTCGGCTGCCATCCGGCCGAAACCGAAACTGAATTTGAGGGGTTTCGTACTGCGATCGGGGACAGTCTTTTTTTCAAAAAGCACCGATAATTTATTTGAAATAAGAAGTTATAATATGTTATAATTAATAAATTCTCTAAATATCGGAGAATAAATTATTAATATGTTATTAAAAAATTAAGACTTTTTTCTTCCCACGAAAACATGAACTTTATAAGTTCCATGGACTTATGTAGGTAACTACCATATGGTAGTTTCGGTTCTGGTGTCGGCCGAAACTGAGATCAAAGCCGAAATTCGGTTTCGGCCGTGAAAACTAGTTTCGGTCAGACACTACTGGCATGTAATGTAAAAAATGTTGTAAAAAGGGTAGCATTTTATTCAGTTTTTAGGAACACTTTGACTTGTAATCCAGGTGTGTGCCATCCCAGCCATCTACATCCAGTTTCAAGTTTTTAACCGCAATCTAATGAACTTTGCGTCTTGGTCACTTACCTCCTTCTGTTTGAGAATAACAAAACTCCCCGAAGAAACTGGGTTATTTCATAGTTTCAGTAGGATGTAACAATTGAGTTTTGTAAACATAATGTTTTCTACAGAACCCGGCACCGAACCAAACGCAGCCTCCATCGGCGCATAATGTGCCGAATAACGTCGAAAAAACAAACCCATTCGTGCCTCTGCAAGTACAGACCAGCCAACGGTAAGTCTTATTATCATCCCATATCTTAGCACTGCTGTATACCACGTCTTCCTTTTTTAATAAGGTAGAGACAAGAGAACGTGCTCAATCTTCGAATTGCCTCTAGTTTACGGCATTGTAACATATCATTCACAATACTATACGACCTTTATATTTCACAAAGGGAGGCCAGGCTTTTGTTGCAATTCAAAATTTTCCATACATTCCAAACAAGATTGAATGATAACAAGCTGATTTATTTATTGTCAATACTACCATTACGCCAATCTTCATGACTTATAGGCGCCAATAGACAAATGTTCCTACAATATCAACCGTACTACCCTTAGCTTAAAATAGTACATGCTGGAAATATTGTCATATCAAATTTTAATCTGCACATCTTCAGCAATCTTAAGTACTGATGAATTAATCACTTTATACTTTGTAAACACTTGATACCACTCACGTTTTCCCTGTTATGGGGAGCATTTTCTTAAGATTGCGATAATTGCATGATAACTTGAGAAAATAATAGTTATTTAAGCCTTTTCTATTACTGCTGCCGGTTTATAAAGCTTTTTTTTATACGATATCCCACATGATAGATTTTGGGAAACAACATCGATTCAAGTTGAAATCTTCTGAAACAATTGTGACAACATCACTTGTCCTTTGAGGGATTTCAACGAACTGCGGATCATAAAAATACCGTAGATATGCAGAAACCGACTAATGCTGAAAAACTGTAGGCATAAAATGGAACTTTCTGCTTAGTTTAAGTATATAATCCAAGTATACGAAACTTGCCTCTGACTTGTTTCTGCAGAACTATGGTCAACTGTGCTAAACGGCTAAACTATTCATCCAATTGCGGCATTTGCTCGATTTGAGCATAATAGCCCGTTCACTATTATGCTCGTGATAAATGACAGAAAAAACTGCATTTCGTTTTGCAGTTGCGTCATTCAAGACTTCGTCATAACAAGATCTAGCCTTTATACCCACACTAATGGGGATGTGGAACGAATGTTGAATTTTACAAAATAGTCACTGGTCTGGGTCTCTGGTAGTTAGTCACTGGGATTGGAAAATACTAAATTATCATAACACAAAAAAAATATATATATAAAAATTATAAAGTTATGAGACCACAAAGTTTTAAAAGATATTGATATTTTTTTATCGTCTTAAAGAAAAAAAGTGAATGTCGGAATGCTTAAATAACACTGAAAAAATAAATGTGTGTGTAACTTTGTGCTTAAACGCACTTTTTCGTGCTCAAAATGGCAAAATGCTATTTTTTTTTTCATACAGACTTAGTACAGCGAGGACATGAGATGTCGTCTCAGAGTGCGTCCGTTTTGTATGGGCCGTTTTCAACGTTCGGAGCAGTCAGCTACTTTTGATAATAGTTATAGGTATATATTTTATGCCACACCTGGCCATAAAGTGGCTTTTTCCGCACGCTGCGCGTACGGAAAAAGTCCCTTTCTTGCCAAGTGTAGACATAAAATGATGTACACAACACGGGAGGTAACAAAGAAAGCCCTCGATCGCATATTTACGTCCCTCGCTTGCAGCTCGGGCCGCAAACTTCTGCGATCTCTGCCTTTCTTTATATTACCACCCTAGTTGTGTAATGTACTATTATGTCACACCTGGCCACTGGCCAAGTGTAGACATAAAATTATGTACACAACAAGGGAGGTAATAAAGAAATCCCTCGATCGCATATTAACGTCCCTCGCTTGCACCTCGGGCCGCAAACATCTGCGATCTCGACCCTTCTTTGTTTTACCACCCTAGTTGTGTAATGTACTATATTCCTCATAAATAGTAGATTCGATTTACATCAAAAACGAAATTTAGTACACAAGCCTATTAAGAGCACTTCTTCCCGTTCCTTGCAGTCGCGTGAACCAGCCGCACGCTCCGGCGCAGCGGAGAGGCACCGAGGGCCTGCCCGCGCCCGTGCCTGCGCCCGCGCAGGGGCAGCCGGCTTCGCACTCGGTAACTTATGATTTCTTTTTTATAATCCTTACTTTATTAACATATGTGAACAGTCGAATCATACGCCCAAAGTTACATATCTGCATTAAAACTTAATTTTTGCGAAATTTTCTCCAAGGTCTTGAGATACAATAGATAAGTCATAATCAGTGTTACTAAAAATATGACTACCTACTTAAGTCGTCCGAAATAAATGTTTTTTTTTTGAGGGGTATCTATTGTTTGTCTCGTTTTTGCAGACGCCCCGCCAGCAAGAAGACCCGTCGAGGCGACCGCAGAGGAAGAAAAAGCCTAGAGTTGCCGCCAACCTACCGTTCCAAATGGACTAATTGAAATATTGCCAAGGTTGTAAATTATAGTTATAAATATGATAGGATAAATCAGAATCAGTTTTCTATAAATAATATCTATAATCGACGTCCTTTCTTTCACATTCGATATTGCGATCAAACTATACGCAAACGCAACAGATTCTTCCTCTATGTACATTAGAAATATTGTAGAAAATGAGGATTGCCTACGCGTATTAATAACAAAGTACTACGCTAACGATTGTACATTTTGTATATATTGACGAATGACTATAAATGTATATGTGACAGTGTGGTGCATCCAGGAATTTAAGGTACATTTTTTAAGTTCTCCTATGGGGCGTTTGGCGTGAAAAGCATATTGATTTGATTGAGATATGAATGAAGGGCGCATAGGTATAGAACGACGAGTCCAAAACCGATGGACCAAAACTAGACCTTATTATTTTCTTGATAAGGTCTTAAATTGATAGAAAATTAATTGGTCAATCGTCGTTTTGTGTCTGGACCTTCCTACAGTTTTGACATAACTTACTTTCTCATGACTATTCGATAATTTTGGAAAGTGCTAAATATATGCCAAAATTATATTAAAAAATCGAAATCAATTCGAGCAAGATATTGCTATATTAAATACATATTTTACTTCTAAACTTTGTGCAACTGAGCTTTAATAAATGTTCATATATTTGTATTGTTTATTAATTCAAGTTCGACCTAAATATACGTCGAAAATATACGTGGAAATAGCAAATTTTTTTGGGGGTTTTTACTCATAATGACATACATTTTCATAACCTAACCTCCAACTGCACGGTTTAATTTTAGATTCGATGATTTGAAATAAAATTATACGATTTACAGTTAATGTAATGTAATGATTACGGGCTTGGACTTACTCTACTTAATTTTTCTGCTAGTCAAGTATAAATTGTAGTTAGGTATAACATCAATATAAATTTATCATTTTGAGTTAGTGACGATTATTTTCTTATATTCAAGCAAACGTTTGTATTAATGTGAATAACAAAAAAACTGGCTCTTATCGTGTGGTTGGGGATTAGGGCCATATCAAGAGTTTGCCTTTATTCCAGACGTTTAATGTTATGTCTATAAAGTACAAAACACGATAATAATTTATGCTCAATTTCTTGAGTGTGTGTTAAAATATTGTGTATAAATTAGAGATGCAACGAATATTCGGCCACTATTCGGTATTCGGCCTATTCGGCCACATTTTGACTATTCGGCCGATGCCGAATAATGGCATAGTATTCGGCCGAATACCGAATAGTAAATTAACACAAAGTCGAAGGGAAATGTAGGATGAATAAATATTTTAATAAAAAATTATAAACAGTAATCTATATTAAATATTAGTTTAATCATCTTTCACATTAATTTCAAACATATATAGAACAGTAGCATAAACCACGAATTAGAAATGGGCGCATTTTTCTATCATAGACTGTCTACGACGAGTAACAAGTTGCAACCTGTACTGTCCTGGACAGATATTCATGGCGCCGCTCACCCGGGCGTTCGAATTTACTTCATTTTAGGTAAAACCGTTGGCCGAATATTCGGCTATTCGGCCGTCGACTCCGCCGAATATTCGGTATTCGGCCAAATCACTATTCGCTGCATCTCTAGTATAAATGTATAAACACGTATGACAACTTGAACTTAAGTGTATGACTTTCATTCCTCTGAAATGAAATCTCGTTATATTCAAATCTATAGAAACTGTTTCCTGTTTTCCTGAAAATAAAAACAGCATTAATAAACGTGGAATTCTGAAATCTGTATTTTTATATTATATCCCCATAAGACACAAATCATAACAGCAGTTATTTTTTATTTTTATGCCACACCTTTCTGGCCAAGTGTAGACATAAAATGATGTACACAACACGGGAGGTAATAAAGAAAGCCCTCGATCGCATATTTACGTCCCTCGCTTGCAGCTCGGGCCGCAAACTTCTGCGATCTCGGCCTTTCTTTGTATTACCACCCTAGTTGTGTAATGTACTATTTCTGCTTGTCTTTTTTTAACTTTCTTTGTTATCAATTCGACCCGTAGTATGTATGTAGGTAATATTGTCAGAATTGCACAGTTTTAGGTTACTCTATACCAGCTCCTAAACGGGTGTGCCAAACGTAAGTGTATGCATGTATGTTTGTCCGCACATATCTTAAAAATTATAAGTCGAATTGCAAAAAATCATTTTAGTTGGACTAGGTATAGTCTTAATTTAAGGAACTGTGCAAGTTTCATCAAAATCGGTTTAGTAGTTTTTGAGATCAAGTGCGTATCAGTCACTAGAAAAACGTGTACATAACAGCGTACCTAATTCAATTACTACTGAAATTAAGAAAATGAAGAAATAGAAAAGTAATTTTAAAAAATTCAACTGACTTCTAAAAATGAAGAAATAAAAGTTTTATGCCAACTAGTTTTTTGAGGTCGGTGCCAGCCTTAATATTTGAACAACGGTCCTAGACTGGCACCGACCTCAAAAAAATAGTTGGCATAAAACTTTTTTTTGTTCCTTTTTTGGAGTCGGTTTAATTACTTTTAATTATATTTTTATTCAGTGTAGCATTATTTTTGTAGTTTTTGTTATACACTGATGGTAAGTGGGTGCTTTACAGAACAATATTTAGCACTTGAAACTAATATAAAACACCAATGAACATATGAAAACGCTGCCAATTCAAGGAACTAACTACATGTAAAAAAGATACGTTGAAACACAACGCAACCCTAACCCTGCCCAATACCTATAAACTCAAGGTCAAGTGCAACTCGCACATTAAACCTAGGAAGCGATACTGAAACACAGCGCAGTAAACAACGTGAAGTACTTACCTACAATTCGAGACACGACTATTTAACGCCCAGCTACCGTAGCACGACACAGTCTGCACAGTCGCGGGCACATGGACTGACGAGGCAAACATGAGAGCAGTGGCATTGGTGTTGGTGGGTGCGGTGGCCATGGTGGCGGCGTCGGACGCTGACTGGTGGCGGACGGCCCTGGTCTACCAGATTTACCCCCGAAGCTTCAAGGACAGCAACGGGGATGGTATCGGGGATCTCAATGGTAAGTTAAAGTTTAACCTAAATAGCTTGACTCCGTTTATTGTTTATTTGCTCAAATCTTGCTATAGCTTTTTCAACTATTTCTACCACTAGTAAACTGATTCTCATAAAACTTTGCACTCATAGTAAGTGCCCGTGACAATACAATACTGGATCTGATGATGGAGTCATGAGGTGGCCAATGGCACAGCTGAAGATGAAAGATAAAACTGTTTAACTTAAAAAAATAAGTTATTTTTTATGAGATAAATACTTGAAAATTAACATATCAGTGTCTAAACCTTCACCAAACTGCAGCATTGTTTACAAGTTTGGTTTGTGAGAATAAATTACGATTCGACACGCATATGTGTAAATACTTTTATCGCTCGCTACGTCTGCATCATTTGTGTGGCAATCGTGAATCTAAGCACTAGAAGGCATCAAACTGCAACATAAATGAGGCCTTCGGTATACCTTGAATCTTTTCCATATTAGTGTTGGCCTCAGGAGGAGAAACTCCTGAACCTATACGATTTTTTGGTTTTATACTTACACACTCGGTATTTTTCTTAGCTATTGAACTTATTATAAAAATCCCAGGTAACTTAGGATAGGTACCGCCGGCACCAGAGCAGAGTCTAATCCAGTGGTTAGATCAGAGCCACAAAAATGATAACCCTCCTAACGATCCCTGCGGTATCCAGGAATAGGTACCTAATATCTCCTTTATCTTATCATTGAGCGTAGAAACTTTCAGTTTGACTTCTGACTTAAGAGGCCTTTCAAAATCCCACTTCCTAGCCAGGGGAAAATGTAAAATGATGTAAGCAGCAGTGGCATGGCGTCCAAAGAACTCGATTCCTACCGGCTTGCCCAATATCAGGTATTTGACCACCTTAATCTACTGCTCTTAAGGAAAATGTACGCCAAATCTGCACCGGCTTGCCCAAGGATATCTTTTACGCCACGCCACTGGTAAGTAGGTAAGGTACACACCACGGTAATAAAGAAAGCCCCAAATCGTATATTCATGGCCCGCAGCTACGGTTTGGGTCACATACACCTGCGATTGGGACATTTTTGATTAGGTATAGATACCTACCTACCTCTCTGGTTGTGTAATGTACTAATTGTTGCTTTTCCCTTACTCTACCAGGTATAACCTCAAAGCTGGGCTACCTACGCGACACTGGCGTGGACGCGATCTGGCTGTCACCCATCTACAAGTCGCCCATGTACGACTTCGGCTATGATATCACCGACTACCGCGACATCGCACCCGAGTACGGCACCATGGAAGACTTCGACAATCTTATGGTCGAGGCCAAGAAGAATGGTAAGGATTTTTTCACTAGCTTTTAGACATGGCAACAGTTCTACGCGATCTGGCTGTCGCTCATCTCCAAATCTTCGGCTACGACATCAGCCTACTACTGCGACATCGCGCCCGAATACGGCACCATGAAAGACTTCGACTTCATGGTCGAAGTTAAAAAGCATGGTAAGCATTTTTTATTGGCTCTTAGACATTAAGAAAAATTGGTAAGTGTTGCGCGATCGTGCTGTCACCCATCTACCTACAAATCGGCACTGTACGATTACAGTCGGCTACGACATCACGGATTCTTTTGCTGTATGGAATACTTCCGATCCGAACTTGATGTGCAAGCGCATTCAACTGATTTATTGTGAATTGTGATGTGATGTCAAATGCATTAGGCGTAAAAGTCTCCAAATTATTCGAATACCTTACCAGGTATTATTCAAATAGCAAAATTAGTCGAATATTCGAATTGCAAGCTCTAATCTCAACGCAGATAGACCTTTTACATCAATCCTTAGGTACCTACCTACATTATTACCAACAGGACTCAAAAAATGTAGTTAGGTAAACTATACATACAAATACTGGTCTCAAGGCTATCACTATGACACACAGGAAGAGTCTTACAAGGTTAAGAAAGCGCTATTAAAGACTACGTTCGGGTTAAAAAACCTCATTACTAAGGTGTCGCATCGTTAAGTTAAACGGCTCTATCCGGCGCGTATCGCCGAGCGATCTTCCCACATCATCATCTCAACTAGTTCTACTAAAAATAAACTAAGATTATCTTCACTGGATTTAAGTATGCGTAATAATGATATCAAAACATCCACACCGCAATTTACAGAAAATTGTATATAACCATAACATAACCCAGCAGACTTAAATGATAGTAAACTGTTTCAAATTTTTCGCAAACTTCCAAGACTAGGTATGCTTTTATCCATATTTTTGTATGCAAGTAATAAGTCGGACTAGGTGGGGGCCTGAACGCCTGGAGTCGAACCAGGTCGTTTGGCCAGGGCCACCTTGACTTTTCGCTGATTGTTCAAAGTGAGCAGCGGACCAGCGGGAAGGATGAAGCGGATCAACATGTCCTTATGTGAACGTGTGTATCGAACTAATGGGAGTTTTAGTTGCCGGTTCGCTAAACCTAGCCCAGCTAAGAACACTCCGGCAAGAAACTTAGCTGAGCCCGAGCAAGGTGGGAGTGAAGTTAAACCAGGACATTCGGGTCCTGGGGCAAATCGGGACGCGGCGCTTATGTGTTGTTGTCGCGAGGAGGTCGACCCCGCCGGCGGGGTCGACGCTGTGGTCGTCGGACTCCGTCCGACGACCTCGCAGCTATGATTCTTTCGAATCCTGCTGAGACGTCGTTGTCCGGATCTGACAAGGAGCGGGGCCGCCGCGCGGGTGAAACGGCCTCGGATGAGGCTGGACCGGCGGAGCTCGTCGTCACGGTCGTAGAGGATGCTACGAGTAGGTAGGTATATCTATTATCTACAGCTGAATAATATTAGATGAACATATTTACTTAGGTACTATTTCCTATTTTTCCGCCATCGCCGACACAGATCAAAGTCCAATGCAACATATCGCAGTAGCAGAATTGCTCTGGCATTGCTTTCATGTTTTCAAGTCCTATACACAATTTTTTTTTAGGTATAAAGGTGGTCCTCGACTACGTGCCGAACCACACGGGCAACGAGAGCGAGTGGTTCGTGAAGTCGTGCAAGCGGCAAGAGGGCTACGACAACTACTACGTCTGGGCCGACGGCAAATCCAATCCTGACGACCCGGACCATCCGCTGCCGCCGAACAACTGGGTTGGACTCTTATATTGCTTACGTTGTAGGATTTTGTTTTGCTTAACTTTTAAGAATGGCTTAACCCTTTCGCTCTTATTGCTTACATAGTACCTACAACGTGGGTTTCGCTTGACTTCCAAACAAGTGGTGCTTCGTCGTTAGAGGTCATTAGGGACACGTAATTTTGTTTCATAGAGTGGTTCCCATCGATATAATGGGTACCGCAGATCTAAATAATAAATTATCATCTCGTTTCTCTTTTAAAATATTAATTAACATTGTACCTATGCACTATTGGTCCCTGTCTCTATTCCTGCAATTTGGCGGTGTCCCGTCCTGGTCAAAATACACCGAAGGCTACTTTTTTACGGCCCAGGCCCTATCTTCTTTTTTTGTTTTATACATTTTGAGAAGTTCATACGAAAAACGGACATGAATTTGGACGGTAGAGTATCATATTTTTTTATTACCGAACCTAGTTTATAATAAGTGTAAACTAAATCAAGCACTACTACAACTCGCCTTCGTGTATTTTTGTGTGCAGATCAGCGTGTTCCGCAAAAGCGCCTGGGAGTACAACGAGGACCGCCGTCAGTTCTACCTGCATCAGTTCGTTATCGGCCAGCCTGACCTCAACTACCGCGACGTTAAAGTACAGGAGGAAATGAAAGTAAGGCCGTAATAAACTTGAGAACTTTTTATATACCCGAAGCGCCAAAAGAAAATAATTAGAGATGAGACATGTAAAAGAGCCCTTGAGGGCCTACTTACAGAAATAAATTATTTAATTTTTATTATTTTATTCCTTCAAAGATAGGATACCTAATATTAGACATTTTGGACAGATTCTTAGGTATAATACGGTGACTTCACTCCGGCCTCCGTCTATCGAATCCAGCAATATTTTCTTAGTTGTTAGGACGCAAACTACAAAACTTCTATGAGCGCATTAAACTTTGGCGACTAAAGGCAATGTTGAATCGTTTCAACCAACCCCGCTATAAAATCTACGAATTGATGCAGCGTACCTTCGGCTCACTAGAGAAACCTCCCACCAATCAAATATAGGAGTGTATCTCATTAACCCTAATTTCTAAACAGTTAGCAATCCAGTGATAATGTTGTGACATTGTCATAACGTTGTTAGGTTTTAATGTGTGATGTGCTACTTCGCAGCGGCATGTAATAGTTACCTGTGTAACTTTTCAGAATGTGCTCCGCTTCTGGCTGAACAAAGGCGTATCAGGCTTTCGAGTGGACGCTGTTAACATGATGTATGAGGTGGACCCCAATAACTTCGGTGGACAATATCCCGACGAACCACTTTCAGGTAAGCTCTTAAAAGTCCACCGTATAGCTCCGAACAAGGATAGGTCTAATGTTGCTTGCTGCCTGTTTCAAACAGTGACTAAAGGTGGTTATTGACATAGCGAGACCCCAGGGAAAGTAGCGAGAATATGTCTCACCAGGGAAATGGCGCGAGGAGTGTGGTTAGTCTGAGATCTTGGAATCCTCGGCAGATACACAAAACCGCAGATTGCAGTTACCATGGAGTACCTATTTAGTGGCTACAAATACCACAACAAAGTTTTGCCCCTGAAGGCTACCCAGCCTTCAGGGGCGTTTTTTTTTGAAGCCCGACTAACTTGTAATCCTTACTGGATGTAGCAAAAATCGAACCAGGCGAGGAGCTTACCCTGGGGTCGAACCAGGTCGCTGGCCACCTTGAGTGGGCCTTCAGGGGCAAAAGTTTAACCTAGTTCGCAGTTCTTTTCCTCGAAAATAAGGTAAGGTAAGCAATAGACGTGATCATTATAATAATTTAGACCAGTTTGTTTTGAATGAGTTATTTATTTTACAGTACCTTTCCCCCAGGCAACCCCAACGCCGGTCCAGACGACTACGAATACCTGAACCACATATACACGCAAAACCAAGACGAGACCTACTCCGTGGTGTACGATTGGCGCGACGTTCTCAACGAGTTCACGGCGCGCGACGGCGAATACAAGATCATGATGACCGAAGCCTACGCCGACCTGAACCTCATGCTCCGATACTATGGCGACGGGAGGAGAAATGGATCTATCCCCTTCAACTTCAGTTTCCTGGGAGATATTAAGAATACCTCGAATGCTCGGGATATGAAATCGGTTATAGATAAGTGGATGACGTATATGCCTGCGGGACAGACTGCTAACTGGGTGGTAAGTTGACACTTATGATAAAATAGACTTTTCATGCCATCTAGAACAGTGGCAGATTAATTACTCTTCTTTTCCCACGCATTGGCACTGGCAGGTCCCAATCCCAGTCGCAAAGGCACCCCTCCCCCTCAACTCGACTCGTCAATGTTTGACGGTATTTTCAACCACACCAAGGGCCTTTTAAAAGAATTTTCTATAAGCCTCGCACTAGCTTAATCCAGCACTGTTTTAGATCTAAAGCGTATAAAGATCAACTTAAAGAGCAGTTAGGAAGAAAAAAATTGATATTAATAAGAGATCTATGAATATTTTAATTTCAGAACGGCAACCACGACCAGAGCCGCGTGGCCAACCGGCAGGGCACCGACCGCATCGACGCTATGAACCTGCTCGCACTCATTCTGCCCGGCGTCACTCTCACCTACCAGGTACCAAACCGCTTATTTCACCTCCTATGTACTTTACACTGGGCCAACGTGGGGCCTACAGCCTATCCACTCTCATCTATGGGATGAGGCATGTTCCCAGCAGTGGGACGTGTAGGTATAGACTGATGATGATGATACCTCATACTATTCTCTTGATTGAGATAGAAATATAGCAACATAAATACCTACTATACCTACTAAATACATACCTACACAAAAATATTTTTTTTACCAAATTGAGCCTTCGCTTTTCGTTTAAAACCTAGTTACTTCAAAAAAATCAACTTGAAACTAAACGGATCAGTCATGATATTTTTTTATAGCCTGCTTAGTGTCCCACTGTTGGTCATAGTCCCCTCTTCTCAGATGGCTAGACGGATGGATGCCTTAGCATAAAGATAATATCGTACTCTTATCGAAACAAACCAGGGTGAAGAGCTCGGGATGACCGACGGCTACATATCCTGGGAGGACACCGTGGACCCCCAGGCCTGCAACACGGAAGACCCGATCAACTACGCGAGCCACTCGCGCGACCCCAACCGCACGCCGTACCACTGGAACGGCGGCAAGAATGCCGGCTTCTCTGACACCGACGGGAAGACCTGGCTGCCCATCGCCAGCAACTACAAGGAGGTCAACTTGGAGCGGGAGATGAACACGCCCAAGAGCCACTATCACGTAAGATACTGGTTGCTTTTGTAGTACATTATTTACCTAGGGAGGTAAAACAAAGAATGTCTCTTTCTTTATTAAGTAAGTACATAATTTTACGTCTCCCCTAGGCCAAGTGGGATTTTTCGCACGCGTAGCTTGCGGTAATTGCTACTTTGTGGCCAGGTGTGACGTAAAAAACATTAATAATAATAAAAATGCTTTAGGAGTTCCCTTGGCTCAGCACTTAACAACTTAAGCTCACTAGAGTTTTTTCTAAGAATTGTCCATGCCTATTATTGCCTATAGTCTTGAACCCAGTGACGCCGTCCTGGTCGTAAAAAAATGTGACAGTCTGAGGATATCAAACACTCGAATACTAATAATTAAACTATCTATACTTTTCCTATGTAATTGCAGTTCTACAAGGACGTCGTTGCTCTGAAGAAGACCCAAGCTGTGCGGGTTGGAGACCTGGAGACCCGCGCGCTCAACGAACATCTGTTGGCTGTCGCCAGGTATTCACCGTCACTGATACATGTTAATTTGACTGCCTGATTGATATTAGTCGAGTAGTTTTGGAAACGTAATTTGTTGGTTAGAGTTAATTTATTTATTTTGATAGTTGTCAAATACCCTATAGGATTTTTTTAGAAATTACTGTCATTTTCCACGTGGAGAGTTTCGCAATTTTTGAGTCGTTCCATCGGCGCTTCAGTAGAAGCGGGTGGGGTGTAAGTAACAGCGTATTCATTGTCATATCGATACCTTTAGACTCAAAGGACGTAAACGCCGTAGGTTCTAATGGAGCTTACGCCCTTTGAATCTATAGGTATCGATATGCGGCTATACCCCCCGATTATTATTGTCATATGCGGCTTTGGCCAATTAGGTTTTTAAACTATTGGTGATGATTTTAAACTAATTTTCAGACTGAAACCCGGCTCCCGCGCTGTGGTGGGCGTGGTCAACCTGTCTGATGAGGAGCAAGACGTGGACCTGTCTTCCATCCGCCTGCTGCCGTCGTTGCTCGAGGTCAAGGCTTCGGGCGTGGACAGTGCGCTGCAGAAGGGGTATGTCACGCCAGAATACCTAATAGTTCTTAGGAACAGATCACACTCGAACACAACAAAGAAGAGCAAAAACTTTTTAAATCATTTAACTTAAATATGATTGGCTTAAAACGGACCTTACGCAGGCGACCGTCTACCCGAAAGTTTCTACTCGCATGTTTACCGCAAAGGACTTCAACCTTCACGTCACGTTTCTGGTTTTTTGAGACTTCTCTCATTTCGCGCAGATGAAATGTATCCAGCTATAAAATAAAACACATTTCAAACATAATTGATGATGTGAAAGCAAATGATGACCCTCTTTGTGTTTTTATGGAGAGCCGACCGACTCGAATCACCTTTAACGAGAGTAAACATCAGTCCACAAAAATCAAAACCCATCAAATATTTTTTTTTGTATTTATCCAATCTACCGCTAGTACAAGACATTTAATAGACAACCCAAGGCATTGGTCTCTTTCTTGCACACCTACACTTAGAGCATATCAATGGTTGAAAGGGTATTTGGCTTAAGCGTCTATATCTATAGGGTATGTGCACAATGAAGGTGCTGCCAACTGGTGCCGCCAATCCGAATCTTGTACTCTATCTTATCTTATCTTGGTATTAGGGGTCCTTTCGGATACACTTAGACCCAATGGCATCTTATGTGTACCCCTTACCGCATTTACGCAGTGGCTAGCTCCACAACCTCCATAAACTTGTACTCTATAATGTTGGGGCCATATTAACGGGAAATGCCGTTAATTATCGCGATGAAGAACAATTAATGTTAGTGTAGCCATGACGTACTATATTGACTTCATGATAAATATCACCAGTATATTTTTTTCAGGTCTGATAAGTTTCCTTTAGTGGCTGCATAGTGTCTCTTTTGTCGACTTAGTGCTGCCAGTTCCTACATGTTCCCTATAGAACTCATTGGCGTTCAAACCAAATAACCTGTCACCTGGTCTATTTATGCTTTGGAAGTAATATCTAATACATACTAATATTTTTGTTTTCTTTTACAGTCAAAAGGTGGTCAAATCGAGATTCACTGTGGCCCCCCACAGTGCCGTGGCTCTGCAGTCTCTCCTATGGGTGCCCCACATCATTGTATGAATGCAACCTCTGATTTTCCGCAAACATTAGATACTTAAAGAAACAATTTTAAATTATGCTCCAAACGCTTCATTGTGATAGTAGTATTTGTGGTAATAAAATTATTGTAGAATTTTGTTGTTTTGTTTTTAATGTTACAATCACTATTTACAACCATTTATTTCTAGAAATAACATAATAATAGAGTGCGGCCACGCTAAATTTGCAGAAGTCAAAAAAACGTTTTATTAATAAAATGCACATGGCAACATCACAAGAAAGTCATCAGTCTTGATACTTGGCAAATATATTTAAATATATTTGACGACCGCTTTAGCTTAGTTGGTAGTGACCCTGCCTACGAAGCAAGAGGTCCTGGGTTCGAATCCCGGTAAGGGCATTTATTTGTGTGATGAGTACGAATATTTGTTCCTGAGTCATGGATGTTTTCTATGTATTTAAGTATTTGTATCTATTAAATATATCGTCGTCTAGTATCCATAACACAAGCCTTATTGAGCTTACTATGGGGCTAGTTCGATTTGTGTAAGATTGTCCCTTAATATTTATTTATTTATATTTCCGTTCAACAAGTATAATAATGTGTCTACCTAATGAAATAAATATTCAGGACAGTTTTGGACAAATTGATCTTGTTCCAACCAAACTAAGCATTGCTTTGCTTGTATATATTTAATGCATGTACTTATTTAAATACATAGAAATTAAACCTTTTATAAAACCTTTTTTCAACCTCTGCAGAAAAAAGATTGTAGGTTGTTTTAACAACCTTATTCTTTATCAATATATCTATCACATAGCTTACCTAATCAGATAATTCTCTAATACTAAAAGTCCATAGCTCCCTCTAGGAAACACAAGCAGTCCACCATATTAATAACATAATCTAAATCCTTCTTGTTAATAATCTTCTTCTTCTTAGTAGCTGTATTGTATGTTTCCGTCACTATTGTTTCTAAAAATAATTCCTGAAAAAAATAAAGACAACTTAAATGACAATTAACAATTTGACTACCGGACGAAAAATTTAATAATACCCTAGAAAGCAATAGAGCCCGCTAGGTGAGTTTGTGAAGCCAATAATGTGCAACGCAAAACCGGCCGGCATCTGAGCAAAAATTATGAGCACCTACAAGACGGGTTGGTAGTGAAAATGTTAAGTGTAAAGTTATGGATTATACTTAAGGTGATTCGAGTTGGTTGGTTTTCCATTATTCCACATCTGGTATTCCATGGCGTCAATTATATTTGCAATGTGTTTAATTTTAAAATTATGATAAAAGCATGAGAAGTCTGAAAAGATCAATTAACACGCAATCTGACATTTAAGATCAGTATCATCTATTAGCGTCTATTGAAATAATTGTTTTTTGCTAAAAATATTTTTTTTTCACTATTTTGAGAGTTTTCATGTTGTTTCATGCAAACAAAATGTATCCAGCTATAAAATAAAACACATTTCAAACATAATTGATGCTGTGGAAGCAAATAATGACCTTTTTTTTAAAGTTATCTTTTTGCTATTCTGCTAAATATCAGTGGATTGATCTCCATAAAAACAGATTCCCACAAGATCGCCTTTTATAGTAAGAATTATGTAAGGTGTCCGAACGTCTGTTCATTCTCTTTAGGAACATTCGGACACCTTAGATAATTCTTACTATATAAGGCACTTAGAACACATGTCCCTACTTTTATGGTGGAAAAAATTACACCCGATTTACTCGGGGTTATCCATAAATAATATGGATGCCACACTACGGCTAAAAACAAAATACACGGTGCAAATACCTTGCGCGTATCATAGAGCCACTAGGCAGATGCAGCCTGTAAACAATAGAAGAATGTGGGACCAAACAATTCTGACTCACGGTAGCTTTCGTAACTAAGAACGCAGCATCGGCACTAATAACGCTGACATCAGGGTCCTGCTTCATAATATTCTTAATCCTCGCTATGGGCAGTCTTGTGGTCTTCACCACCTCACTCCTCACACTCTGCGGCTTTTTCTCCACGTGCTCTTCAGAACTAACCAGCTCAGACTCTTGCAGAACCTCGCTTTCTACAGGTTCCGAGTTTATCTCCGAATCAATGTATTGTTCAGTGTCCGTATACTGTTCTGTGTCGTTGATAACATCTGATATGTCGATATCCGTGTAATTTTCGTCATCCGTCATCATTTTGTATTAGATTATTTCCTTTATTTGAAGCAATTTCCTCAATATACCCTAAAAACAAGAACTACTCGTTCGCGCGCTGAACTGTATAATATAATTGACTTGACTTGACATTTGTTGACAATGAACAGTGTCGCCAACTCCGAATTTCATTCAATGCTAAAATTTTGCTGAAAATCTGCTAAAATTATGCTAAAACTTGATAAATTCTGTTAAAAAATGTGCTAACTAAAAAAAAGCATTATTCTTTGAAATTTAACGTATTGTGATTATTACAGCTTTACAATAATCCTTTTTGTGGCCCACACTAAACTTTCAGCAAAAAATTTGCTAAAGATACTTACTTTACTTTACTTTAGCAAATTTTTTGCTGAAAGTTTAGTGTGGTCCAAGTGGTAAAATTAAGAATGTCAATGTGTTAATCGACATTATAGTACAATCAAATTAACTTTTTTACTACAGCATACAAACAATCATAGTAAAATATGTTAAAAATGAAAGTGACAAAAAATTTAAGCTTTCATTACATGTTTATTACGACTTAAATAGTTAAAGTTATATTATTGTCAATCATGCAATCGAAGGTTATTTTACAAACTTATGTCGTCACCAACTTCTATATTTCTAAATTTACCATTTATCTGTGTGTTTGTCACCAACAGGGGCCCGTTTCACGAAGCTACAAGTTACAAATTACAAGCGGAAGTCTCTTTCTATCAAAAGGTATTGAAAAGAGACTTCCGCTTGTAATTTGTAACTTGTAGCTTCGTGAAACGGGCCCCAGGTAACATTTCTATTATTTACAAAATTATGCTAACTGCTAAATGTAATTTTTTTCTGCTAAACGAGTCCAAATTATGCTAAATTTAGCACAGAAACTGCTAAATTGGCAACACTGACAATGAATGAATGAATTGAAAGACGGAAAAATCGGAAAATTGACAGTTGACATGACACTCATGACATGGGTCCGGTTAATGCCCGGCCCCGTATTGTACAGCCCGATAATTGGCGACCCTAAAAATGGTCGCGGATTATTGGGCCGGGCTTTATCACCCTATGCAAAACGTGGCTTCCAATTATCGCCCTGAACCAAACAATAAAGCACGGCCAAATAATGCCCAGCCCGATAATGCGCAACCAAATGATTGGTGTAGTGTACATCGCTTCTGATTCAGGGACTCCAATTATCACCCAGTACCGATAATGCCCAGCCCGATATTCCCCGGCTCGATAATGTACAGCCCGATAATTGGTGTCCACTTTTCCAGCAGGTCGACGAAGCCTCGCTTCCCGAGGCTTCTATTTCTGCTCTGAGGGACACAAGCTGACTAACAAACCTAACCTAAAAAAAGGAGGCTTCCAATTATTGGGCCGGGCATTATCGGGTCGAGCTTTATCACCTTGTACAGATAATGCTCGGCCCGATAATTCGAAGCCATTGGGCTCGAATCACTGGTCACCAATTATCGGGCTGTACATTATCACCCTGTGCCAAACGTGGCTTCGAAATATCGGGCTGAGCATTATCTGTACAGGGCGAGAAAGCTCGACCCGATAAAGCCCGGCCCGATAATCCGCGGCCCTGTGGCCGCGGATTATCGGGGCTGTGCATTATCGGGCCGGACTTTATTTTGGCTGTGCATTATCGTCTCCCCATGACATGACAGTTAACAGTGACGTTTTAGGTTGTTGCCAGTAGACTTAATAATAACTCCACAAATATGGGTTATTTCTAAAAGAGAATAACGATAACAGAAGGTAATAGGTTTAACTATATGAATGAATTCACTCAAATTTAGGCTTGTACAAATTAATGGTAAGTTCCGATAAATGTGAAACCTTACGTACAAATCAAAATATACGTTTTTAACTGTCAACACTAAATCAAGGGCGTTTGTAAGTACGATTTTGAACAGAAGCCTGTCCGATTTAAAATAACGATTCCATGTGTAACGTCGCAGATTTCTTTGATTAGAGTCGGTGCGGAAAGAGAATAGGATTAATTTTGGGGGCGCTGTAATGCTTTTCTACCGTATGTGCCGTATTTTCTGTTCTGTGGCCATACTGGTTAGGTTAGTTCCGTTTTTCGCCACGCCTATTCCCTTTCCGCACAGACTCTACAATCATGTGTAATGTTATTATGTTATCATTGTGTTGTGATCAATGATATTTTATAGGTAGATAGGTTACAAGCACTCCAAAAGTGAAGCTCTATCTATTTTTTTCGGTTAAGGAAGCATTTTTTTCGGTTAGAAGTGTTAGAACGTAAGGGTATAACGTATCTTTACTAAAATATAATTGTGATTATGTAAATATTGGCGCCACCTAAAATTATCGCCCGGGCCAGGTGTCCCGGTTTCTATCCCCAGATCGTAGTATATATAGAACGGTAGATAATTTATTAGGAAACACGATGAAATAGACCCGCTTATGCAAAATTGGCAGATTTAGGGCTCTTATGCTACACCCCATTATCGGGGATTCGGCGAAGATTTGTATTGGCGTCTCATTCCGTAACATACAAAAAGAACGAGACGTCAACACGAATATTCGCCGAATCCTGATAATGTGGCCGCAGTATTACACATAAACACGATACGATATCGCGTCGTGCTACGACACAGCATCGTTTCACGATGCGACGTCAGGTCGTGGAAAACATTCAATCAAAAATCAACTTTATGTCAGTGTTGTATGATTAAAAATTAAAATATAATTTTCCACGACACGACGTCGCATCTTGAGACGATGCCGTGTCGTGTAGCACGGCGCGATATATTGTGTTTATGTGTACGAGCCCTTCCGCTTGTTACAAAATTTAAGATAAAATTTTTAAACCTGATTTACGATTGAATACGATTCACGATATTCTGATCAGGAAAAGAGTAAGGAACCATCATACTTCGTGATTTTATTTATATAAGTACATATTTTACCATGAATTGGCATAAATAATTTTCAATGAAATATATATACCTAGCCTTGTGAGAGTATTGCGGTCTATGATAGCGGTTTGTGTTTATTTTTATTCGGTTTCATTATGAAAAACAATGAAGGAAGATCTATGCTAGGGCTTGTAAATGAAACTACGAACTCGCAACGTAGAAAACGGATAGATTTTTACGATGCAACGTCGTATCACAGTTTTAACTAATTAGACTAAACTAACTAACTAGAGGATGGAGGTGATCCTCTGTCACTGTTGTCTCTTGGACAACGGGACAGAATAACAAACCAGAAAAAGTTGATTGAGCCATATGTTATGTAGGGCACGGGGTGGTATATTAGACAGACAGACGGACAACAAAGTAAACTTATAAGGGTTCCCTTTGTTTTTCTTTTGAGGACAGAACCCTAAAAATGAAACCAAACTATTATATTCTAATAAAAATATAATTATCAGTTCGTGTTGAGTATAAAACAACATTAACATTAATACAGGAAGTGAACTATGTACATCCCTAACACAGCAACACAGGTATATTCAATGCATTTAAATAAATCTTACTGTACAGTATTACATTACCTAGAAAGAGTTGTAAAGCGATTGGAATAAAATTTAAATTAGCTTCATTCAGTTTCACCACAATACGTTGTTAAAATACATTTTTATCGATAAAGCGGCACTCTTAACCACAATCTTTCACAGCGTAGCCGGTAGCTACCACAAAGCCATTAGGACCGCTCTATTTTCATTCATATGCTCTACTTTCGTTAACTAGATTATGAAAATTTCTAACATTCATAAGGCACTTGTAATAATATTTTTGTTCATCACAATACTTGTTCGTTAAATCATATCTTCAAATTACATTATTTTTACGTGCAACAGTATCAAACACAAAATTTTAGTTTAGAAAAGGCTAGCACGTATTTCATAGTAATTAATTGATTTGAATACTAATTTAGGAACAGAACACTCATTACTCTCAGCAATAATATTAAAGCCTTCATGCTCCTTGCAAGATTACCCATTCTCCATTCACATCTCATGATATACAAAAATCTTTCACATTAAACAATCAACAGTCATTTCGATAATTTCTCAATTTATACACAATAATTTCTTCCAAAAGGGTTTCTTGTTTTGAATTACAGGCAACCCCGCCAATATGGCGGCGTCAAAGGCGTCTTTCAAATTTTTGCGCGTTTTTGCTGAAGTTTCGATGTAGGTCGCATTTATTTTCGCTGCCAAAGCTTTTGCTTCTGCATCAGTGACTACGTGCTCGCCTCGATTCTGAAAGATAAAGAATAATTACGTTAAAGTTTGTTAACTAAAAATTGTCCTTAGAGCTAAGGATAAAGGTGATGGCGAGTGCAAGGTCGTAACCAGGATTCTGTTAAAGGGGAGCTGGTTCCTGGTAATCAGCTCCATTCTCTCGGGGGCACGGCCGTACCATCCTTTTCTCGAAGCCATTCAGGCCATTTTCAACCTCCTGTAATTTTGTGCTGACTAAAGCTAGAATCCTGAATTTTCAGGGATATATAGGGCATAATAAGACTTTATTATTATTGATTTAACCGAGGAGGAACACATTTTATAGTTCTCAAATAAAGAATCCTCCACGGGTAAATAATAGGCAAGTCGGTGGAAGTCGAGTTCTGTTGTCACCGGGCCCCGGTACTGACGTGGTTTAACATTACATCTCAAAACTTTTTTGTTGTAGGAGAACTGCGTTGCGAGACTTGCATCTTTTTACATGTTATGTTTTTGATGGGATTAGATTGTCCAATTAAAAAATGAAATTATAAAAAAAGGACGAAAAAAATACCGGTATTTTTTTATGGAGAAAATAGCGGTATCGGAGCCCTGTCTTGGTTATTTAATAACAATGCAACATGCTGGATTAAATAAGTACCTGCGTAGTATTAAACTAGGTTCACCACTACGCCGCAGAGTGGCTTGTCACCCCCTCACTAGCCGTACCATGCAGAGCAAAGTAAACCCTGTAAGACTCTGGAATCGAGGTCCAGGTTATTCTGGGTTTTGAAGACTCAAATTTGTTTGTACTTGGACAAATGTTAGCTTCTAAAGCTGTCATAACTATCGGACAGCGTGGCGGTGGGCATGCCCCAGCAAAATCTCAGCACAACAGATGGGCAGACTCACCCTCAAAGTCTGCAGGACTCTAGGGTCGAGCGCCAGGTCGCTCTGTGTGCCGACGAGCAGTAGGGGCGCGTTGACAGCCGCCACGGCGCGCGTCCACCGCTCCGCCACGGAGCGGAACGTCTCGGGCCGCACCACGGAGAAGCAGAGCAGAAGCACGTCCGTGCCGGGGTAGCACAGCTCGCGTAGCTCGGACAATGAATCCTGGCGACAGAAATAACAAACTTATTTAATAGTCATAGCGTGAATGGTCTCATTGTTGCAGGATCATTGCAAGTATCGGACAATCTAATAATACGAAGTCATTACTTAAATACATTACTGAGCCCTACATAAAAAACATAAATTAATTCAAACTATTGGGCTATTTCGGGGTTTTTGCAAAATACCGATTCCGAGCCTCAGGGCAACATTTTGCCGGACCAGAATATCTTCCTCCGCTTTTCGGCTAAGCGTAATCTAACCTGTATTAAACTGACAGAAGAGTGCTAACTACCATCGCTTTACATTCTTAGCTTGATATTTAAATAGCGTCGTTTTTAGGGTTACGTACCAAAATGGTAAAAAAGGAATCCTTATGGTGCGACTCTGTCTGTCTGTCTGTCCGACTGTCACAACAAGATATCTCAAGATCTACTCATGCTATCGACTTGAAATTTGGAATAGTGTTAACAATTGCTTACTCGAGCCGATTGAATAGAAAAAAAATCTTATACCTTTTTTACTTTTTTTTAAAGGGGTCCGAAATGGAATGTGGAAAAACAAAAGTAGAGCTATTATATCGAGTGGGATATCAAATGAAAGGGCTTAATTTGTAGATTCCAAAACCATTTTTTTTTTCTTAATTTTGTACTTTTTGATTATGACCAGAAACATTCAAAAAAATACCATTCCCCCCCTATTATCTTCGAAGTTACTGAACAGAAAAATCTGTAATAATTACCAATTATTAATATCATCCTAAATATTACAGGAAAAATAAAACGATTTTCCTAAATTGCATAGTTTTTTAGAAATTTTCAAAAATCGTACACATACTTATTTGCTCCTACTAAGCTAACCGCCATACAGTTTTTCTTGAACTATTCACGTATCTACTAACGAGTTTGTACGAACCCTCGGTGCGCGAGACCGACTCGCACTTGACCGGTTTTTTTACCTCGGTTAAAAATACCCTAAGTATGTCGAGTTTCGTATGTATAGGTAATATACCTAGGAACTAACCTAACAAACCTAGTTGATGGGCCTGTATTTAAAGGTTTTACTAGACACTCTTCACCCGATGACGTGGAATAGTTTACGGTGACATAAATATATCAATTGGAAGACATTTCGTCCGTACCTATAACTTCAGAAAATGTACACTATTTCTAACTCCCCTGGTTATAGACGCTTTAAATATTCTGAGACACCCGCCATTAAGGTCCAATATATTTCCAGGATATTTATTAGCCTCACTTTACGCCGGGAAAAGTACGGGTAAGACGAGCCGCACTGTATTTGAATATTTTAAAGGTCAACAGATTTTCTAGGCGTACAACTTCAAGGTTTTGTTTTTGCAGTGCGTGAATTAATAAGGCCACTTCCTTTATCCTTCAATATTTCTTCCTTCTCGAAGTCTTAGAATAACTTAGTCTTATTTAAATATATCTAACCAAAACCAGTTTAGGCTTGAGGAGCCATCGCTTGATTATAAGACAATATCCGTAATAGGTACAATATATATTGTACCTATTACGATAATAGTAATACCTAGGACTCAATAATATTAGTGGATTAAGAACATCTAATGTCTATCCCTAAAGAGATCAAATGAACGCAGTTATTTAGGTATGTGCTGTGTTTTGCTCTTAGTTGAGTTGCTAAGTTTTTGAGCTATTCATCAGATCAGATGGAGTCACTTCTCACATAGGTACACGTCACTATAAGTTACACAGTCAGGATTCCAATTGTCATTTAAGTATACAACTGTATAGTTAACTATATGAAAGGCCACGTATGTATCTTATTTAGTAAAACTGTGACAGAAACATTACCGATAGTGCCCATACAGATCGCTATGGGTGAAAGTGTACTTTCAACGGCCGACAATGCAATGGTTGCCTAATAAATCAAAATGTTACGTAATTCCAATAACTCCCTTTGCGATTGAGATCAATTGTTGAAAGTTTTTAATATATTTCTAGTAAGTTGGTAGGTACTTATAGGTATGAGGTGTTATTGTCAAGTTGGTCGAAATAAATAACTATTATTATTATTGGGTACCAGAAAAACGGCGGAATATCCCTGTCGACTCTTTAATTAGAGGGTAAAAGTGCGAGAAGAAAAAAAGACTAAAAAGCTTAGAATAGAAAGTTACGTCATAGGTTGTTGGTGTGAGATTCTTCTCGCAGTTATACAGAGGAATGACTTAGATCTATTACTATGTTTCTTAAGTACTAGATGATGCCCATCTTCGCGAAAGTCGCCGTAGCTGGATAAAAAGTATTTAATGTGTTAAAACGGGGTCATAATCTACAATCTACATGTAACTATACCAAATTTCTTGGAAATCGGTTCGGTAGGTTTGGCGTGATGTGCGTACAAACATAGTTATGCTACGATTTTAATATACCTACCTATGTAATATAATAAAATCGATAATGTTCAGTGTCCACAATGAAACAGACCTTACTCAGTTTACTGTACATAATTGCATATGTTACAGTCCTATGCATTTTAAACTCGAAAGTAAAATTACATATGCAATATGCACACGACTCTGCACAGTTTCACCCCAGCAGTGTATACATTCGTTGTGTCACGGCTGTTCAGAATTCGCAAATGGTGTATCGACTGGGGCCAGCTATTGGAAATCCGGTGGGTAACGGAGTGCGTTGTATTAATTATTCAACATGCCTCAGTGGGAACGTTTCAATCAGACTGCAATGCATATAATCTAATCAACCCTGATTTGCAGAATATTAGTGAACATATTCATATATCTGTCATTACATATTGTAGATACATAATAAGTAAATGTACATTTTTACCGAGTCTTAGAACTTGAGAAGTATTGATAAACCACATTTCATAGTCAACCAATCAGTGTTTTTGAACCGAGTGTCAAAAGAACGGACGGTTCTCATTTCATCTGTATGTTTTTTGTGTGTTTGTTACGCTCGTACTACTCGAAAATGGCTGAACCGATTTGGAAAATTATTTTTTTAGGGTTCCGTACCTCAAAAGGAAAAAACGAAACCCTTATAAGATCACTTTGTTGTCCGTCTGTCTGTCCGTCTGTCAAGACCCTTTATCTGTTTTTAAGGAAAACCTCAAAAGGAAAAAACGGAACCCTTATAGGATCACTCGTGTGTCTGTCTGTCTGTCACAGCCAATTTGCTCCGAAAGTACTAAACCAATTGAGTTGAAATAAGTATATATATTAAGGTTAATGACCCAACACGGACGTGTCATGGAAATATATGAATTTTAATCTTGGGGGCCACTTTTAGGGGGTCAACTAGAAAATTAAAAAAAAGTTAGCAAACTTTATCGTGTGACATATTAAATGAAAGGGCTTACTGTGAGAATCACAAATACATATAATTATAATTTTTGTATTAATACTTTTGAAGTTATTTAAGAATATGGGCAAAAATTGACCATTCCCCCCTTATCTCCGAAACTATTGGAACTAGAATTTCGAAAAAAATATGGAAAATATTCCTGCATCTATAGATTACAGGAAAAACTATAAGAAGTCTGTGCATTAAAGTATAATTGTGTTATATTGTTTTGAACGTACGGGACCCTCTCCATGCGAGTCTAACTCGCACTTGTCCGGTTTTTTTATAAAGGTATACACCTCTGTAGGGTTGTAAAAAAACGGTTTTTTTTCTGACTTGAAAAAAAACATGAAAAAAAACCGTGAAAAAAAACCGTTTTTTTTCTGGAGTACGTTTTTTTTCAAAAGTATGAAAACTCAAAATTTGTAAGGCAGTTAATACTTTTATACGGTTGTTTTACTTGTTTTAGACTATATGTTAACCATTAAACCAATTTAATTTAACAACTTTGATTAATAACAACATAAATGAAATCTGTAGTGGTAGTTATCGCAATTTACTGTTGACAACACCAACGCCTCTCGTCGCCGCATCGGGGAATTCAGGGATTCCCCAAAAATTGTTTGTATACTGAAAGTTTATCGAATTAAAATGTTCGCACGTTGTTGTTTAGTTAAATAAATCACGAAAAACCGTTATTGTGGCATATTTTTGTTCATCTGAAAAAAAACCTAATTTAGAAAAAAAACCATGGTGCCAGGTTTTTTTTCATGTTTTTTTTCATAAATTTGAAAAAAAACATTTGGTTTTTTTTCTATTTGCAACCCTACACCTCTGAGGTGGAGGATCTGATGACGGGATCTTGGAGATATCGAGGGAACTCTTCAACTATTATAGGCACACATATGGCGATTTGGGTATTTTATTTTTCATAGTCTCTCGTGCATTTCTTATCAAAATATGTTCATTGAAAGTCGGTAATTTTAAAATGTAAAAATTTATAGGTAGTTACTTATACAAATGTATATAGAGGTAGGTATACACTTGAACACACTATTATCAAATTACATAAGGGACATGATTGTCCTTTAAGTTAAACAGATGTTACTTATCTGAACCTAGAGTTCAAAAAATATAAGATAATGCCAATAGATCGTATCGGATAATTTTGAGCGGTTTGTCCCATGAGATATTTTTATTCTTGGTGGCGGGACCAGTCTTCGAATGCGACATTGTAATAAAAGTATCTAGATTGATCGACGTCTTCTTTAAAATTTATTAAACTAGCGACCCGCCCCGGCTTCGCACGGTGTTTCTCTAATATATTATGCATGTATTATACATATAAACCTTCCTCTTCAATCGCTCTATCTATTAAAAAAAACCGCATCAAAATCCGTTGCGTAGTTTTAAAGATTTCAGCATACATAGGGACAGAGAAAGCGACTTTGTTTTATACTATGTAGTGATCATGGGTATTAAGCATATAGCATAGATAAGGATATAAAGATCTGTTTAATTAAATCCAATATGTTTCAAAATGGTTTAGCCGTCAATCCTGTTTTTTTGTCGTCTATCGTTTAATCTACGCTACGATCATCGATAGCTGCTGTCTGAGCTTCAAATTGCATAGCACTTTATATTTTGAAACTTTCTCGCCTTCTACGGGAAAGATTCTCGGTTGCGAGATATGGCGAGTAATTTATATCTCATTTCTTTATATAATTGAAAACAAGTAGTTTTTGAAGGCTAGTGATTATAAAACTGATACCTAATTCAATATAACGCGTTACCACCATTTGTGTAGTGCTTTCCATCGTTTTAAACCTGTCTAGAAAATTATTAGTTAGGAAATCACTGCAGTTTTACCTCTTTTTCACACGTCCAGTTTAAGAAACTGTAATTAGTTAAGTTCAGATAGCTTGACTTAATCTTGTAATTTTGTCTTATCTGACATTAACGATAACAACTAGGAAAACTATGCTATACAAATTAGTAATGAAATAAATATGTTTTGGCTTGCACCGAACAACATAAAAGATAGATAGTTATTTCAAAGTGGTTATTCTTAAACAGTTTTGCAAATGCAAACCAGCTGTTTAGTATGCAGTTGCTAAAGTGCCTAGAAAATGGTTTCTTCCCATACGTGTAAGTCGTAAAACTAGCGCCGCGAAAAACACAATAATACAAAACACGCATCACGAAAACAGAAATGGCTGACTGACTTCCCGAACGTCACAATGGCCGCTATAAACGCGCAGGTAGAGAGAGTGTGGGAGATTGGCAAGATGTGGCTATTGTTGAGGAACGCAGAAAAAATCGGGACTCAAATCGGCGTACAATCGAAAGGAAATCGAACTGGTCTGTATGGGACATGTGAACGCGTTGAAGTGCGTCCATTGTCGGTTGCCATTCATAAAGTGCACGTGCTATTCGCTTGGGAATTTTAGCGCTGGTTGCGTCACAAGAATAATAAATAATGTCAACGTAAAAAATACACTTCAATGATACAAGTCCGATCACACTATTGTAATTTGCCCTGGGTCAATGTTTGTAACACGGTAGGATCTCACGTTTTCTGGAGTCTGAACAGTCTGTTTGTTCGAAAGTGCTACAACTACAATATAACGTTGCCTTGCTAACTGTGGAAACTACTAAAAACTACAGAATGAAAATGCTACATAACATCTAACTACCTACCGTTGCTTGTGTGGGAACTTAAATAGGTACTATACTATAACCATTTAATGGGAAAACAGTTTTACCCACGTTTTTCACGTAGGTAAGTATTATGTCCTTAGAAGTTAGAAGATACGTACCTAAAAAACGAAATTTTCTGAACCTACAGAGTACGCATTATTTTGTGGTCAAAACGTGGATTGAGTATATATTCGACCGGTTTAGCCTAGTGGTTAGTGACTCTGCCTACGAAGCTGACAGTCCTGGGTTCGAATCCCGGTAAGAGCAAATATTATCTGTGTGATGATATTTGTTTCTGAGTCTGGGATGTTTTCTTTATATTTAAGTATTTGTATTCATTAAATATATCGTAGTCTAGTATCCATAACACAAGCCTTATCTTATTGAGCTTTACTACGGGACTAGTTCGATTTTGTGTAAGATTATCCCCTAATATTTATTTATTCCTACTAAAAATAGTCCGTACATTATTAAATAATCATTGAAAAACTCATTTATCGAGCAAGTGAGTTCAGATAAGTCGTTTTCGCTTTCATTCAAGTTTTACGATGACTAAATCTCATTCGCATTGTTCGAGTGAAATTAAATTAGCTCTCCTTCAAAAGAATGAGTCAATCTGTGATATCTTTTTATTTGGTTGACCTCGACTCGCGCTGACATTTATTTTAACATGCTCGAGACCACTGCTGGCCCTTTTAAGTGGGAACAATTTAGCTATTAATAACTGTTGTGAATTTGTGACCATTTAAAAATTCTAGAACTAAAAAGTGTAAGGTCGTCATAAAAAGAAATACTGAGGAAAAAACGACACATTTATCTACTTAAATATTGTGCTGATTTTTGTGGTCTTATGGTATAAGTCAAGAGAATAGAGGAAATAGTAAGGCCGAGAGAATTGAAAATTAGGTATTTGTAAAATGTGTCGCTGTCCCGCACTGCCCGCCTCTCCCGCGCAGAGCGCGATAGAGACAACTGCAGCTTAGACCGAAAATACCTTTTAAAATTTCATGAAAACAACGTTTCGTCGTCCCCTGATTTCTTCCCCAAAACTTAACCTATTTAACTAATTTTTATCATTAAACATTAAAGAAAGGCTTTGGCCGTGTTCCTATGTTTTCCTTTTTTTTAATAATCTAGTCAAATTTGTTTTCTGGATGTGTGAACACAGCGGAAAATCTGGCATTTTGTTTAGGTTTTTGAAGGTTAATATCTCTTTTGAGAATCAATTTATCGTAAAAAGGAAAACATAGGAACATATCAATTGTAGCCATAGATTTTTGGACAAAAAATTATTGCCCTACTGGCATTAAACAGGGAGGAAACAGGGGTAGTCCCCTGTTTGTATGGAAAAACTGCCCTCCTGTTTCCTCTTAAACAGGACTTTAAATACTAATAATACGTGATATATTGTGCTATATTAAAATGTAAAGTGGATACCTACCGGATATTTATCATAAGATAAAAGAGTTACATACCTACATCTTATCATACATGAAGCCATGGCGCAAGAGTCGACCAAGACATGACCACGACCACTCTGCCAAGAGTGCACGACTAAGAAGAAGAATCTTCTTCTTCATCTTGATCACTTGGATTCCAATCATATTCAAAAAATTTGCAAGCATGGAAAGAAAGGTAGAAAGCAGAAATTGCCCCTACCAAGACAATCAGCAGCAGTAGTTACCTACCCTCAGGTAGCCGCTTTTTTATGAGCCTTATTTATCTTTAGGGGATAGGTACCTTCCGCCCGGTCTAATTATTAACGAATAGGGTGAGTACGTTCTTGGAACCAAGGCTCCATAATCCCCTAAATGAAACAGATTTTTTTATAATTAGGACAGAACAATGGTTTTGCGGAGCGGAGGCATAGTTACTTACCTACTTGGTTGAAGACCAAACCAGTTAGGACCAAGCAATGTTTGGGTTCCTACACTCAATGTTAATAACCAATGCTTACATTTAATTTTGAAACTAAGATTATATTGGCTTGGCAATGAGCTAAACTGGCGGTCAAAAATTTCGGGTCAGTGAAATACCGCCATATTTCCTAAAATACTCCAGGGTTGTGAAATTATTGAATCCCGTTTTGATCTTTAATTAATTTTAGATATTATCCGCAAAAATACGACTGAAAAAATTAGCAATTTCAGGTTTATATCGAACTCGTAAATACCCATGAAAAATAAAGACGTAAACGGAGTGAAAAATCGCAAAAATCACAATTTTTAGATATTTTATGATGGGTTAGCGGATATTGCAAATACAGCCAGGTATTATGAAGAATAGCACCTATATTATATAAATGAAGCACACACAAACAAAACACCTATTTCTATTATTTAAATTACGGTGACCCGAAACTTTTGCTCTTGAGTGTAGATGCCACTAATAAGTGATTTTGTAGGCAGGATATTTTATATCTAACCAGGTAAGGCGAACACAAGGGATAAAATAACTCACCTGGCCAGCAGTATCACAGATTTCCACTCGGATCGGTCGGTCGTCCACGTCCACTACAACTGGAAACAAAACAAAAACATAGATTAGATCTGAAGTTAAAAAACACCTTTTACCCCCGCTTTATGCAAGAGCTTGTCGTTATTCAAAACTAAAAGTAAAGACTCATAAATTGATAATGCAATATTACAACAAAATGGCTCTTCTTGAGAATTTGACTGTCAAAGTGTGAAGAGACTGAACAAATAATAGTTGTAACGATGCTAACTGGTCTCTTCTTCGATGTTACGAAGAGAAATTCATTTAAAAAACAATTCATGACTTGTAACTACAGAAACAAATGGCAGTGATGGTTTGTTTTAAATAAAGATTACGTGGCAGCCATTGTTACTCAACGGTTTCATATTTGGAACGCTGGTAAAGTAAAATTTAAATGCCAGTACGAATACATGGCTCAACACCTGTGTTAACTAACTAGATGATTTTGTTCATGTGCTACAGTGCACTCAAATCACGTACCATATTTGGTAACGGTTTGTCGCAATCATAATTGCGTGCCTTGTAAGATACCTTAGAAAACTGTAAGAGTAAAATATATGTCTAACTTCAGAATTTACTCTAAGATTATTTGCATATGGAATAGTACATTACACAACTAGGGTGGTAAAACAAAGAAAGGCCGGGATCGCAGATGTTTGCGGCCCGAGCTGCAAGCGAGGGACGTAACTATGAGATCGAGGTCTCTCTTTATTACCTTCCGTGTTGTAGGTATACATCATTTTATGTCTACACTTTTACCGCACGCTACGCTTACGGAAAAAGCCGCTTTCTGGCCAGATGTGGCATAAACTAATATTTTACTTTTCGGACTTATCAGTTGATGTAGAAATATTACGTTTAATTTAGCAAAAATTGTTTAACAAACTATTGACAGTGTCACAACTCCAATGCGCTTCAAGACAAGCATTAACGAAGGCCGTCGACTAGCTTCTAATGAGTAATAACCTCTCTGCTATCTGCCGGTAGATTAGGTATACCCTCTCTATTGTATAAGGGGGATTTTATTTCAATGAGTTAAGAGTTACTTTTGAACGCTTATATAAGTGTCTTTGAACGGTGATTGAAGCTTTAAGGATTCCTTAGATACAGGCTAAAAGGATTGTATTGTTTTTCTTAAGCCATAGGGTGAAAGGCAAGTGGGAATGAGGTTGGATATGGTTTTTGTCAATGTAGAGCTAAATATTATTATTTTTACCAGTATAGTATTGACTTTGATGATAGAATATGACATTGAAATGAAACAACGTGACTTATCATCTTGGGCAGGTAGATCACGGGTACAAAAGTCAGCTATGTTCTGAGTTTAGGTACTGACTTTAGATTAAAACATGACTTAAATTTATTCTATGCTCAAGACTCGATTTTTCTACTGCTAGCTGACTCGATACTCGAAAAACTTTAACTTTATAGATTTACCTTATGTGCGCAACCACGGCTATAAAGATGCATTTTAAAGAATTCTAATATGATACCCGTAATAATTATCAAACAAATTATTTAACACCTGTGTTGCCAGTGTTCGCGGCAACAATACCCGGTCACGCTCCCGCACTCGTCAGACAATTGCACTGGTCACACCGGTTTGGAACAACGCGCAGGATGTCCGAGTGGGCTTTAGCGCGTATCCGGGACACGGATTATGTTATAAACATAGGATAAAGGACCTCGTACGGTACTGTAGTGCCGTGGCAGAAGCACCTAGGTGTATGCAATGGCATAGCTTTTGTAATAAGTGGGCTTTTGCCTATGGCATCTCCTGCATGGCAAGGGGATAAAAAGTAGCCACTGTTCCTCCATTTAACTATCTTTATTTCAAAGCTTACGCCAGTCTTTTGCTCTGAAGTAAACGAAAACTAATAAAGGGCAAATGTACAAGAACACAAATAAATGGTGATTGGATTATTTGAATTAGGTACCTACTTTCTTTAAACACCCCGTTCCAAAAAGAGTTGCTGAATTCTATTCCGATACATTTTTAGGGTTCCGTACCAAAATGGTAAAAAAGGAACCCTTATGGTGCGACTTTGTCTGTCTGTCTGTCTGTCTGTCTGTCTGTCTGTCTGTCTGTCCGTCTGTCACAGCCAGATATCTCAGGAACTACTGATGCTATCGATTTGAAATTTGGAATAGTGTTAAAAGTAGCTAACCCGAGCCTATTGGACATAAAAAATATTTTGTACCGTTTTTACTTTTTTTTTAAAAGGCTCCTTAATGGGACTTTGATAATTGAAAGTAGGGCTATTATATTGAGTGGGGTATCAAATGAAAGGGCTTAATTTGTAGATTAAAACAGCATTTTTATTTTTTTTCTTAAATAAGTAGTTTTTGATTTATACATTTTTATGTACCATTCCCCCCCTATTATCTCCGAAGTTACTGATCAGAAAAATGTGTCATAATTACTAATTATAAATATCAACCTGAATATTACAGGAAAAATAGAACGGTCTTGCTAACTTTAATACCTTTTTAGAAATTTACAATACTTCAAATCCCTAGCGGCGAGTAGCAAAACTAAGCGATGGCATGTTTCACGCTAGGGGATTTCCGGGCAAAACTAGATGGCGCTAAAACACTAAACATTTAACGATGTTATAATTAAACAAAGAAACATAGTATAGTAACAATTAGTTCGTAAACAGCTAATAATAAATAAATTTAAATACATTTAAATACTGTGTCACGTTTGCAAAGTTAAATAATTGTAAATAATATTTTAATTATTTTACCAAGCTTATACCCACATAGATGGCGTTGTAAATTCGGGGAACAGCTATTTGTATGGAGAATGACAGTCCTCTTGATTTAATGGTCCTTGCTATTAAATAGAATCATTACACGTCAGGTTCTCAATATTAGAGGGAAAATATAACTGTTTTCCTAACTTGCACTGTTTTTTAGAAATTTGCAAAAATCATAACATATACTTATTTGCTTCTACTAAACAAATCGACATACAGTTTTTCTTGAACTATTCGCGTATCTACTTATGAGTTTGTACGGAACCCTCGGTGCGCGAGTCCGACTCGCACTTGACCGGTTTTTTCGTAGGTAGGTACTTATGTTAAGTATCGTTTATTCGTACAATACAAACAGTTCTGTTAAATTTGCCTTTTTCATGAGAATTGAAATGTTTCTATCTGTGTTGTATCCACAATCCACATTATACGATCTGAGCGATAATGTATTACCAAAGTCGTTGTCACGCTCACACCAGCCAGAGTCTTGTTTATAATTTCAGTAAACCTTTAAAACGACACATACTCGTAATTATCAATTTTTAGGGGACAATCTTACACAAATCGAACTAGCCCCACAGTAAGCTCAATAAGGCTTGTGTTATGGATACTAGACGACGATATATTTAATAGATACAAATACTTAAATACATAGAAAACATCCATGACTCAGGAACAAATATTCGTGCTCATCACACAAATAAATGCCCTTACCGGGATTCGAACCCAGGACCTCCTGCTTCGTAGGTAGGGTCACTATACCAACTAAGCTAAAGCGGTCGTCAATGATGCTGCGCAAGTGACAATATTGCATTCTTTCAAAAATAAACAATATAGGTATTTGGCTTATGTACTGTAGGTACTGGTTGCACTAATGACATCAAAAAAAGAAAAACTAGCGTCATTTTGTAATCAGCGAATCAATTAGAAACTCGTAATCTAGTGACCCAATGTCAATTAACTTCACAACTGCTTCAAAAAACCACTGGGCCAGTTTTACCTTCATAGATCAATTAATCCATTGCCTAGTTATAAAAACTTGGCCTCATAAAATAATTCCTCTCCAAGATAGGAGAAGCTCCATATACGTATACTCATAGATTAATCACTTAAGTGGAGTACTTAGTCATATCCTCAGATATGGATATTGGCAGTTATAAAAGGAAGTTGAATCATCGGACTCAACAACGCACAAAAACGGCAGTACCTACCTATGAAATCGGAACTTAACAAATATCTACCCGAGTCTTAGAGCATGAGTGTATAAGGAAATTGAATATCACGAACAAAGGGAGCAATGCATTGGCTACTGAAACTGAATGATCAGTAACGCATATCGTTATTTCATACATCCGGTACCAATACCTAGATTACCTGTCCAATAAACGTAGAATTGAGACGGTAAAATTAGCTCTAAGCATTACAACATTTTTGTTGCTGTTGCTATCACTCTTCTTTAAAAGATACAGTATAAGTAGGTATTAACATTAGGAACTTTAAATCTTTTTTTATCATTAGACTCATTACCTTCTAACTCCCAGCGACCCATGCAACGACTTATGCAAATATTGTTTAAACATTTGTGTGAAATGTATGATTTCTACATATCCATTAAAATACCTACATTATAAATATTGTAGTGTCAAAGTGTCAAGTGACCATGAATCATGGTGCTTGCTTCAATGACCGTTACAAGGCGGTTCTAAATAGGAATAGAAAAAAAACTAGTTTGTTTCCTTGACCGCTACGAGGGCCCTAGCATGGTAAGGTTGCATACAACAAGTTACCGTAGCGCGGCGATTAATTGACCTCATAGAATAATTGTATTTAATTAATATTAGGAAGCGATATATGCCTCGGAATCGTTTGTCGTCGCTCTTTAGCTAGGAAAATCCAAGTGTCCGACGTAGGTTATTATAGGACTCAACTGAAACTTTATGACATTAGTGGTAATGGATGTTTATACAACTGGGCGTCAAGAACTCATTTATAGGTGGTATTTATTTAAATACAATTATAGAATATAGAAGAGAAAAATGTCCAAAAACTCTTCATAAACATTGTGTCAGCAGAAAAGAAATACACCATTTATTGCTAGAAAAGGTAAATGTAAGGATGGTGTATGGACCCGCAGAAACCTAATGGTGTACCTAATATTAAATTTCTCACAGAACATTTTCAATTCCCGTTAATAGGTACGTCAATTTTCCCAACGTAGCTTTTGCTAAAGAGATTACCCTTTATGTGGCTTCGTAAGACTCCCCGAGATAGAAATATCTTCTTTGTCTACGACTTAGGGTTTCAGACTGAAATAAATACCCGTTCGCACCAATAAATGCTTCGCAGAATAAATAGTCCCCAATAATAATAAATACCTATATGCTACAGTCTAATTGGTCATGTAGTTGTACCAAATAATATTAAGAAGATAATTAATGTATGTATGTATGTAAACACTTTATTGCACAAAATAAGACAAATTACAGGGTTACAAAATTAAGGTATATGTACAAAGGCGAACTTATCCCTTTGAGGGATCTCTTCCAGTTAACCTTTGAGCAGTTGAGTGATGAGACAAGGGAGATGGTAGACAAACTGAGAAACATGTACAAGAGATTATAGAGGTATTTATATGTAAATAAATAAAATAAGTACATATACTGTATACATATATAAATGAATACATATATACGAGTATATATACATATAGAAATACATAAAAATATACAGAACCTGTAAAAATCATAAAACGTGTCAAGTATTCAGTCAGAGGGCAACCACAACTTTTTTAATTATCCCTTAAGCGAAGCTACAGACCGACACTGTCTGAAAGACGGTGGCAATTTGTTCCATAATTTTACAGAGTGTACCGTGAAGGATTTGCCGTAAGAGCGATGATTATGAAGAGGTATTGAGAGAGACAAATCTGCACTAGAGCGCAGCCGGTGGCCACTATCCTCCGCCATAAATTTAAACCTCTCGGAAAGGTAGAATGGAGAAGAGGGGACAAACAGAACATTAAAAAGGAGAGACAAGGTGTGTACGTCTCTACGGCGACGGATTGGTAACCACTTGAGCTGCGAGCGGAAGGAGGATACGTGGTCGAATTTGCGGAGACCGAAAATGTACCGAATGCAAACATTTTGCAAACGCTCAAGCTTGTCAAGCAGTTCCTCCTTTAAATCAAGGAACGCAGTATCCCCGTAATCCAGAAGAGGGAGTAAAAGAGAACGGGCAAGAGTAATCTTTGTTTGAAGCGGAAGGAAATTTTGGAGGCGCCTTAGAGAGTGCAAAGAAGCAAAAACCCTTCTACTGATATCGACCACATGGGCTGACCAGGAGAGAGTCTGGTCCATAGTGATACCCAGATTCTTGACCGTAGAGGAGAAAGGGATATGTGATCCATCAAAGAAAATGTCAGGTATCACTTGGTTAGACAATTTGGAGATGAAGTAATTAAGATGAGACATTGTGTAATAAAGAGTATTAAGAAAATAAAACAGATATAACTGAAGTCGGTACTTTCGCAGTTAGTTACCTAGTTCAGAAAGGAACGTTGTTCAATTTATTCACACTTGGCTGAATACAAAAGCACAGTTCACATTCTCTCTCGATTCGTTATTGTTTCGATTTCCCAAAAATCAGTAAGCAACAATTCGTTTTCGTCATCTAAGTGCCAATAGTGCTCGCATTAATAATAGTACATTGTGTATCTAGGGCGGTAAGGAAGTGTTATTAAAGCCCTCGGCTTCGCCTCGAGCTTCTAACAAACACTCGTTTGTAATTCCTTTACCGCCCGTGGCACACACAATGTTTTACATCGCACTTGTGAGGAAATCTAAATAACTAGGGATGTAACGATACCAATACCGATACCGATATATCGGTATCGGTATTAGCTGGCTTAATTTATATATTGGTCTATTACCTTGTGCAATAATAATTACTATGTTAATTATATATTTGGTTCATTAAAAAAAATATGTGTTGACAATTTATTTAATTTTACTTTAATCCTTCAAGGTTGACTCTCTGTTAAATATAGCCAAGTTTTAGGTATATATGGACATACAAATAATAAATCTGAAGTTCATACTTCATTAGTTAGCTAAGATATCGGTATCGATATCGCCGATAATTTACTACAAATATCGGTATCGTATGGGCAAAATTGTGTATCGTTAATCGTTACATTCCTATAAATAACCTTACTAATTTTAAAACAGAAAGTGACATATATCCATAGATAATGCGAAATGTCAAGTCACGTCGAAAACCATAGCGGTAAAGACCTAAAACGGTCATTTTAGTTGATTTTATATTTGCAAAATACTGAAATACACTATTTAAACATTTAATTGTTACCGAAATATGTGTTTACATGTACCTATTTGCAATACAGTTCTCTTTAAATAAATATGTCAGTGATAAAATATAAAAAAGTAAGTTGGCGTTTCCTTTGAACATGAAGAAATAATTAAGTGTTAATAAGCCTCCCTCTGCGCTCCTATAAAATACATGCAAAATTTCGTGGAGGGCGGTCAAATAGTGCTCTAGTGAAACAAAAGAAGTCCCGAGGGTACGAAGGCTTCGAATTACAAGAAATACCACATAATACAAAGACTAGGGATTAGGCCCTTTCATCAACCCTTTTCTCCTTGGCCAGGCAACCTTTTAGGCGCGTCTTGCTGGCGCCGCAACTCTGTCGAAAGCCTAATTTAGTGACCTATTAAATAAAGTAGGTTTCGCAAGCAGGCCTCGCAAAATGTGACATTGTTTTAGGTATACGTTTGTTTGAGCCGCCTGAGTTACGATTTGTCATTAACTTAAGAGAAACAAGGAATGAAAATGACGTTATATTCGTGTCTGCCTGTAAAGCGAGTAGTTCTCAAATTAATAAGATCCTATATGTATATCAGTAAGTATAAATTATCTAACTAGGTAAACTCTATAAACAATGAATCGGAAAATAAAATCACACTTTTTTGAATGCATTATATCGAGATGTACGTTACACAAAAACAGTGTTAAAGGTGTTATTCACAAGTTTTGTTCGCTGAATTTAAACCGGGCGGGTCACTAAGCAATATTTTCAAGCAACGGTAAAAGCCTGTAAGATAATTTACCGCTCCGGTACGCTTTAAAATTACTATACGATTGGCAATCGATGCGATTATAAGGGATCGATGGAATCGATATCTCCAGTTCGGAATTGGGTCGCAAAGATCTTGATTGGAGATAATCGAAAAATATGCAGCACGGCAGACGATATCGTGATTTAATTAGTGATTCAAAATGTTTATAAATCATTCCTTCTATGGTCAAATGGAACATGCAGAAGCAAAACGGCCGTGTTGTGGTTCCATTTTTCTATTGGATGGACCTGGTCTGAACCAAATATTCTTAAGAATAACCTGAAATTCACATAATTTGGCCTGTAGTCCAGACAGGTTCACAATAAAGTGTATTTGTAAGGTTCTGTAAACACGAAATGGCATTATGGCAATCATGAGCTTGTCATTCATCATTACATCTGACCGTGGAACTGCTGGAGTCCAAATAACAGCCATTATTTGCTTGAATCGTCATTGTCTCGCTCGACGGTTTGTTTACTGCCGTCCAACATGCGTGTAATTAGGAATTTGCGAATGATGTTTATTTTTCTTTGCTTAAAATAAGACGTCTAGGTACGTGCACGTAAGTAAGTAAGTTTCTTTCTATAGTCCAACGCACACCGCTATGGTCCAAAGTATTGTCTCGCATGTACCTACCTACATTTTCGTCGCAGTTTGTGTGAACATGAAGCAAATGTTTTAACTCCTCAAATAGTACTTCAATTGATGGTGATGAATACTGTTCTCCTTAGTCGGTGTCGTCGACTCAATGTCATTGTAAGCTATTGGAAAAAATCTCGATGCTGAAAATTGAAGGTGCCGCTACGGCCCTAACTTTACTGCAAGGTGAATAGGTTTCGTTATCCTTTACATCCTAATATCATAAATGTATACTTTTCACGTAAATCAGAATCACGGGTGGTCTGTCTGTCCTATATAATAAATTGCCGAGCTGATTGAGTGCATCAATGACCTAGGTCAAAAACGTAATATCGGCCTTTACAGTTCTTATTATCCGGTTGAGCTAAGATTGCACCCGGTGCTTATATGTGGCTTTCCATGGCTAAAGGGACCTTATAGCAGGTATTGAGTTAAGCACAGATCCTAAATCTGCGTTAAATAAGCTATCGAATACAAAAAAAACCATGACCCTAAGTCCCATACTTTTTTTTTTAAAAAACATCAAACCCGCACATGCTAAAATTGTACTTTTGAGAAATCGTCAAAAGAAGTTTGAAACTAATTTTAAGTATGTTCCCGTTGGAAGTTATGGAGATGATGATTGATTATGTATCTCAAGGTGTTTTTCTTTGGAAATCAGTAATGGTTTTTTTAATGTGACTTCCAGGTCGTGAAAAATCAGCCTTTGATTAGAGCAAGTCGCTTATGAGAAAAAAATTAAAAAAGAAAAAAAAATCGGCCTGTTTTTTAAGATATTGTAATCTAAACCATTGTATATAGTTACAGATATTTGACTGTACATTTTGGGATAGAAATAAAACCACATTGTCAACGAAATATTTTTATTTTAATTAAAATGTCATTTTTATTATATTTTTCATCATTCCTATAATATTTACAATTTTCGTATAATGAGTTCTAAATTATATTTAATCAGTCTACACAAGTATCTCAAAAGTGTCATTATTATTCTACAAGTCGTATTTTTTGATTTATAAACGATTGAAGTTACGTAAAAATCACAAATTTATTCCCATACATTTGAGAAAAGGGACCTTATGACCAGCCATAAGCAAAAATTATTGATAATTACAGTATGGCACGATATTTACATTATTTATTGACTAATCTTGTATTAAAACAGAAAACTGAAGAAAAAAGGTTATTAGACATTTACTTCAAATCTTGATCAATTAAGAGTAATTCTCAAATAATGTTGCGTTGAATTTAAGTGTTTAGTCATAAGGTCCCTTTTCCCAAATGTATGGGATATTATGGCCTTATGACCAATGACAGGCAAAACTTGTTGATAATTACAGTATGGCACGATATTAACGTTATTTATATACTAAACTACTCAGTTTACACTACTTATGATCAGGGTATGATGATGGAGCCGAAAGGTATCTATGGGAACTACGTAAAAAAACGACGCAACCCCATCGTGTTTGGGCTCAGTTGTTTCATCTTGACAAGTACTCTGAACCGAAATGATATCCAGGGTCTGATGATGGAGCCGGAATGTGGCCATGGGAACTTCGTAATAAAATGTCGGAACCCCATCGTGTTTGGGCTCATTTGTTTCGTCTTGACGAGTACTTTGAACCGAAATGATATCCAGGGTCTGATGGTGGAGCCGGAAGGTGGCAATGGGAACTCCGTAATAAAACGTCGGAACCCCATCGTGTTTGGGCTCATTTGTTTTGTCTTGACAAGTACTCTGAACCGAAATGATACCCAGGGTCTGATGATGGAGCCGGAAGGTGGCTATGGGAACTCCGTAATAAAACGTCTGAACCCCATCGTGTTTGGGCTCATTTGTTTTGTCTTGAAGAGTACTCTGAACCGAAATGATATCCAGGGTCTGATGATGGAGCCGGAAGGTGTCTATGGGAACTCCGTAATAAAACGTCGGTACCCCATCGTGTTTGGGCTTATTTGTTTTGTCTTGCCGAGTACTCTGAGACTAAAAACGATAGGGTTCCGACATTTTATTACGAAGTTCCTATGGCCACCTTCTGGCTTCATCATCAGACTGGATATCATCTCGGTTCAGAGTACTCGTCAAGTCGAAACAAATGAGCCCAAACACGATGGGGTTCCGACGTTTTATTATGAAGTTCCTATGGCCACCTACCAGCTCCATCATCAGACCCTAGATATAATCTCGGTTCAGAGTACTCGTCAAGGCGAAACAAATGAGCCCAAACACGATGGGGTTGCGTCGTTTTTTTACGTAGTTCCCATTGATACCTTTTGACTTCATCATCAGACCCTGGACATCATTTCCACTCAGAGTACTCGTCAAGACGAAACAACTGAGCCCAAACACGATGGCGTTCCGACGTTTTATTACGAAGTTCCTATGGCCACCTTGCGGCTTCATCATCAGACCCTGGATATCATCTCAGTTCAGAGTACTCGTCAAGACGAAACAACTGAGCCCAAACACAATCGCGTTCCAACGTTTTATTACGAAGTTCGCATTGCCACCTGCTGGCTCCATCATCAGACCCTGGATATCATCTCGGTTCGAGTACTCGTCAAGTCGAAACAAATGAGCCCAAACACGATGGGGTTGCGTCCTTTTTTTACGTAGTTCCCATAGATACCTTTCGGCTTCATCATCAGACCCTGGATATCATCTCGGTTCAGAGTACTCGTCAAGGTGAAACAAATGAGCCCAAACACGATGGGGTTGCGTCGTTTTTTTACGTAGTTCCCATAGATACCTTTTGACTCCATCATCAGACCCTGGACATCATTTCCGCTCAGAGTACTCGTCAAGACGAAACAATTGAGCCCAAACACGATGGCGTTCCGACGTTTTATTACGAAGTTCCTATGGCCACCTTCCGGCTTCATCATCAGACCCTGGATATCATCTCAGTTCAAAGTACTCGACAAGACGAAACAAATGAGCCCAAACACCACCGTCGTGTCGTGGTATAAAAAAGAAATAAGTTTTATCAACAGCTTTATTATTTTTGTATGTGATCTGCCATAAGGTCCCTTTTCTACTAAACTTTGAACCCAATTTTTATATAGAAAAAATTAACGTACAGCAGTGAAACCAAGCTACAAATACACGTCTATTCCTATATTTTACAATTTTGCATAAAAGAAAAAAATGATTATTTTGAAGGATTTCACTAAAACGTCCATATCTCCGTAACTAGAAACCGTCATAAGGTCCCTTTTCTTATGGAAAGCCACATATTTGCTTATATTTGCCCGGTGCTTATAGGTGCGCATTAAAATATAGTGCATCCTTAGCTTTACCGGGTAATACCTATACCTAGTATAAAATATGGGTATACGACCTTTCACAATAGTGAGCAGAACGAATGCACCAATTGTGTCGTCCACTGACCTTTGGCACGTCCCGATAATTGCCCTTATTGCTCGCATTGTTCTGGATTCGTAGGAATTAAAATAGAATTGTCATGTGCAAATGGAGAATGAAGATAATAATTAGGGATGTAACGATACATAAGTTTGCCGATACGATACCGATACCGATATTTGTAGTAAATTATCGGCGATACCGATACCGATATCGTAGCTAACTAATGAAGTATGAACTTCAGAGTTATTATTTGCATGTCCTTATTATACCTAAAACTTGGCTATATTTAACAGAGTCAACCTTGAAGGTGTAAAGTAAAAATAAATAAATTGTCAACACAATTTTTTTTTTTTATTATGAACCAAATGTATAATTAACATAGTAATTATTATTGCACAAGGTAATAGACCAATATATAAATTAAGTCCGTAATTGAAATTACTTTTTGCAGATTTTTTTTCATACAACAAATTCTTTTCGCGCTCTTCAAATAGCTCAAATATCGGTTGTATATTATCGGCGATACCGATATATCGGCGAAACCGATATATCGGCCGATATATCGGTATCGGTATCGTTACATCCCTAATAATAATTATTTACTGGCAAGTAAATAAACCTCAGTTTATCGAGGTGGGCGATAAGCGATACGTGTAAAATGAAGTTATTCAAGATTTTTGGCAGCTGACGCGAAAGTATAGGTATACCAGATTAATGATTTAATTAGTCATTGTTGACATAAGGAATAGGTAATGTACCTAAGTATTTATTACCGACAATAACATATCACACAAAGAGTAAACATTAAAACTTACCTACTAGCTATGATATTTATATGAAAATGGTTCCCTGAGGCTGTGGCGAGGCTCTTTATTACTTAATAGTTCATACAGACACGAGTCTCCAAATAATGGCCATTGGGAATGAGCTATGAGCTCAGAACATTGGAGCCACACATTTCCCCGCGGGTCCGACTAAGGTATTTCTTTAATAAGTCGTAGTAATATTTTCGAGTTATATAGCCGCTAGGACTTAAGGGCTGGCAACAGAGCCACCTACGACGAAGCCATTTACGGGCAAGCCCGAGTTTATAAATGGCGCCAGATCATGTACCTAGTGGTGGAAATATAAAGCGACAGCGAGCTATAAAAAGCTTATGGCGCTTACACTTTGCGTAGCCCCCATGAGAGTCAGACCCGCCCGACTACGTACTAGGTAAATAGACATGCGCAAAATGTGTTACTAAAGTGAAAAGAGTGATATATGAAGTAGCTCCACGGTGTGTCAACAGCTCATTAGCTCGTATAGCTCAGTAGCTCCAAATCCGAATATTTCCGAACGAAAGAAAGAGTATTTAGGTATACGGTGACAAGATAGGCACGAAATATTCGTGGTTATCGTTTCTTTTCTTGCAGCTCACGGCTCAATAGAGCTACTTGAGAGCAAGTGAGTTGAAAGTAGGGTTTGCAATTCGAATATTCGCCGGAAATAATATTCGAATATTAAAGTATTAAAACGAATATTTCGAATACTAAAAATGATGGATGAATTCATTAATTTTTCTTTAATAATCGCCAGGGTTCATTATTCTTTACATAAATATTAAGCCCACCTGATTAGTTAGACAATAAAACAATATTTTCGTGACGAATTAAGATCAATCACCGTTAGCAGTTCGTGCCGTAGAATTCGAAAGAGGCCTCAGGGAAAACCTTGACTTTGTCTAATCCGTAATTTAAAAGCTACTAAACCAACAAACTAGGGTTCTGTACCACTACAACAAAAGCAGTTGCCCCTGGTATCCATGAAGCAGGCCCACATACAAAGGTGCAGAAAGTGCAGTCTTAGCTCAAGCGATTATTAAAATTGCATTTTTATGTGCCTAATTTAATTACTATTTGCTGGATTTCGTAGTTTTGTCATTCATTTTAACACAGGTGTCCACTGCTGAATATTAACATCGCCTAAAGACTTTAAGAATCAAACGGACGACGTTTATTGCCCCCATAAACTGCTGCTTATCCTAATCTGGACGTCATCTTGTGAGCACGCTGCGTTTTCCGGTTCATGATCTTCATTCAAGATTCAAGAACCTTTAGGTCCCATCCCATCTAGTAGAGTAATCTAGCTCGAAAAACCGGTGACTTTTGCCAAGCCCATTGTCACTTCAACTTTTTAACTTTGACCGCTTTATCACTCACCTTAGTTCGGCCGCTCAAAGTTAAAAATAAGTAAGTCGATTTTTTTTGGAAAAAAAGTTTTTTGTTTCATTTTTATTCTGTTTTACATTATCTTTCATTTTCATATTTACACACAAATAACATTCAAGTTATTAGCTGAGTCTTTAAAGTTACAAACCGTTTTATGGCTGTCCTGTAAAATTTTCCAAAACATGGTTACTTGTTTTTAACTTTGAGCAGCCGAGTTCTTCTACAGATTTCTGATTTGACTACTTAAAAGGACTCCGACCAAGATTATAGTTCTCTCCATTGTACGTTGAGGGACTCTGAGGCAGTTCATTATGCTCATAGTGAGAGTCTACGCTTCTACTTCGTATATCGTCACTGGCTACCAGTGGCGTGGCGTTTAAGATATCTTTGGGCAAGCCGGTGCAGATATGGCGTACATTTTCATTAAGAGCTGTAGAATATGCTGCTCAAATGCCTGATATTAGGCAAGCCGGTAGGAATCGAGTTCTTTGGACGCCACGCTACTGCTGGCTACAGACACTGAACAAAGATCTATCACAACGCAAAGATCATTTTCAGTTTTCTAAACACGCGGCGTCTCATTTTCACGGCATCATCCGAAATTCCGGAATACCTCGAGACCAGAGTGTTTGTTTGACTAGTAGGTAAGTATACCGAGCAGAAGAGTGGTTTTTCGCTATGGGCCTTATGAATGGAATGTAACATATAATGGAAACAGCTATCCTCTCTCTCTCTGAGCTCTGTTTATTCATCATAGATAACTTGCTAGTTTATTGTGATACTATTTACGTAATTTCAAACGCTCGAAATAAGTTTTTTTGGTTAATTAATATTCGAATATCGAATATCTAAGTATTCGTATTATTCGAATACTAACATTCGACGAATATTGCAAACCCTAGTTGAAAGATATACTGAGTTGTTTGAATCGGAACTGAGCTAGTGAGCCGGTGAGCTATACCAACTGATATAGCTCTTTTGGATCACTCACTCTCAAGCTACACATGTCTACCACGTACGTGGGAGCGAGGTAGAGTTGGATCGGATTGATAAGAACGGTTATACTTGTAGGTAATGGTTGGATTGGGTTAGGTTAGCGAAATTGCATAGAGCTCAATCATGATTTTAGTGGTGGTAGCATACTTATTTAATATTTATATCTTAAAAATCTTGAATATATACAGATGTATATTCTCTTACACCGGAATCGGGCAGATCGCTTCTAGCTTAACAGCTTAAACAAAACTAACACTCGAGAGTATATCGAGATAGCTTATTAGGAAACCTGTTGTACCATTAATTAATGCGTACATTAGCTAAGCATCGCATTAAACTAATTTGTATATTTTCTGTTTAACTTCAAAAACATCTGTTATCTATATTCTAGTATCTGCGAATTAGTTAGCAGATAGTTTATGCTTATTACGAAGTAGGAATCGCCACAAGTCCTATAGGTAACATAAACTATAAAGCGTGCGATCGTACGTTTTTAGGGTTCCGTACCAAAATGGTAAAAAAGGAACCCTTATGGTGCGACTCTGTATGTCTGTCTGTCTGTCCGTCTGTCACAGCCAGATATCTCAGGAACTACTGCTGCTATTGATTTGGAATAGTGTTAAAAGTAGCTAACCCGAGCTTATTGGACTTTAAACAATGTATGTATTTTTTTACTTTTTTTTAAAGGGCTCCGTAATGGGACTTTGAAAATTGAAAGTAGGGCTATTATATTGAGTGGGGTATCAAATGAAAGGGCTTGAATTGTAGATTAAAACACCGTTTTTATTTATTTTTTTATATACGTAGTTTTTTGATTTATGATGAATAACGTTAAAAAAAATACCATCCCCCTATATTATCTTCGAAGTTACTAAACAGAAAAATCTGTAATAATAACCAATTATTAATGTCGTCCTAAATATTACAGGAAAAATATAACGGTTTTCCTAACTTGCACCGTTTTTTAGAAATAGAAGTCCTCGAGGGTTCAGCATTGGAAGTCTCCAAGTTAAAGCAATGTGTTACTATGATGTGTTCGATCTTATTCTTCTGTTTGAGCTACTATTTTTTTTATAATTGTTGTGGGTTTGGGTTAATTGGTCCGATGATAACATAATGATCGGCCATCTTCTGACTTGTAAATGGCAAGAAAACAATAGTCCGCAGGGCCGTGATTAGTGTCCATATTGGTTTCCACATTGCATCTTGATTCTTGAGCGATTAATAAATCTACAATTCAATACATATAACACGCCAGTTATGGTATGTCTGGTGCCAGTGGATAATTTGAGCGTGGGATGTAATTATTTATATTCCTGTTTGGAAAAGTTTATATTTCCGTTCAATAGGCGCCAACCAGTACCTATTCCCAATTAAAAATAATGTTTGCCTAAAAAAGATAATTAAATATTTTCGACTTTAATAACATTAACACGGCACATCGCATCTTGAAACTGTATGATTATTCCAGATATTGGTGTGAGAAATGCAGTTCCGGCTATTATTGTGTCTGGAATTCGGCCCGAACTTCCGTTTCCGCGGCAAGTGTCATGGCCGACCAGTTTATTTGTACTTTCCATGCTGGTAAATATTTTAAAATAGGTATAGGTACCAACTGCGTGTTCAAGAAAAAGTTGGCGTTTCTTTATGCATTTCCCACAGTTAAGAAGGTTGTTGCGTGACTTTATGATTAAATGTAGTTTGACGACTTGGGTTAAGCATTTCTAACTAAATTAAATTTTATAGTTCGGTTGATCTTTATCGTAGTTTCATCGAGTCTTTTTATGGCTAATCAAGCAAGTCTCTATGATTCATTCCGCAAAATATAAAAACCCACCGGTCCATAATTTAGGAACTGCTGAAGAATGCTAATAGTGTTTAATTAATTTAAATAGACTTGTCTTTACACCCAGTGATTAGTTTGAATTTCAATATTAGACAAATGCATAAATTTACTATTACAATTAGTACCTACTGTTGCACTCCTTAAAAATTATCTATGTATAATAACGTCACGTAGCCTACGCTGAAAGCCTACGTTCGGGAAGTTAAATACTATTAAAATAAAATTTACTTAACTGTTCTAAAGTTTTAAGAGTAATTTCTAGAAATAACAACTAGGTACAGCTTAGCATTACACCCACGGTTAGAATAATTAAACAATTTATTATTTAACAATGGAATCATCGATCGTAAACTAGTAATTACGATTTATTTAATAATTCTATGTATAAGGATCGACTAGTTAGTGATGTTTGACACGTATGAAGTATAATAGGTAAGGTACGTAGAGCAGAGTGGGTTGCTTGGTCATCATTAGTGATGTGCCGCCAGGAAATTTCACGTTCTCGGGAATTCTTACCGCCGTAAATTACCGGTACTTTTCCGTAATTCTCGAGAATATTACGCGTGACATATTTTTATGAAGACTTAAAGTTGCATTTTTAAGACATTAGATTATTTTTGTATTCAGTTTTCGTCGCTGATGTAGTTTGTAACGTGGTAGTTTCTTATCAATGTCATTTGAAGAGGTACGTTTTACGAGTATCAGGTAAAAAAACCCAAGATAAGCGAGCTTTGAAATCCATGTCTCACAGTTTCCTGCAGGTGTACAGGTAAGCAGCAAGCACATGTTATTGAATTAGCTAATCCTATGCCGAGTTTTATTAGCCGAGGCTTTCTAATTGTTACTCGCCTTTTGTATGGTACGGGATTGAAGTGGGGAGAGCAGTAACTAATAGTCATAGTTTTATCCCATCATTAGATCTATAAAATGTGTTCCTCCGTGGTTAAATAATAGGCAAGTCGGTGGAAATCGAGTTCTGTTGATACCCCCCCGGTACTGACTTTGGCACGACTTTGTCTAGATTTCATTACTTTTTAGAGATAAACAAGCAGCTCCATCGAGACTTGGCTAGTTTTTTACAGAATGTTTTTGATGGGATCTCATTTCTTTTTGTAAGTGATCTTCCTTTATTTATTACATTCCAATCAATTATTTTTCTAATTTGAACTGCAAAACTAACTTTGTTATCGCATGTATTTGTATAGGATTACCAACTTATGTGTACAGTTGTGACTGAAATTGCAATATTTGGAGGTTTTTTAGGACTTGATAGGCTTAACACTATGTTTAAAATTTCAGCTCTCTGAGTTTATGGGAAGTACTAGTTCTATTCTGATGATCATGAGTGAGTGAGTCAGTATCTGTCATAAATGTGAAACTTTGCTTTCGCTTAACTTCGGAACTAAATGACCTACAGACTTGAAATTTTGGATTTTAAGTATGTGATTATTGCTTACTGGATGACAAAAAATTCTGCGTTCTGGTCTTATCCAGAGGTTCTCAAATAGGGGCCTGAAAATGCGGCGAAATGGTTTCAGTAAAGGATGGTACGGCAGTGTTTGCTTCGCGCTCGACTTGGCGGGGGCACTGCCGTGCCCCCAGATCTGAGACTGCTCAACTGTGAACTGCATAATGTGTTGTAAATACGAGTAGTTTGAATTAAAACGATGAAGCCTAATACCAAAATTTTGCAATATTTTAGCGAATCGACCGAAAATGAACGAACCAAATATACTTGTTTATATTGTGATCATGCGTATTTATGGCCAGAAATGTTACTCGGTTTGCTATTCGATCTATAAAATGTGTTCCTCCACGGTTAAATAATAGGCAAGTCGGTGGAAATCGAGTTCTGTTGATAAAACAATATTATGGGAGGCTGAAAATGGCCTGAATGGCTTCGAGAAAAGGAGGGTACGGCCATGCCTTTGTTTTGCTCGACTTGGCGGGGGCACTGCCGTGCCCCCAGATTTTTATCCATGTCCTTACTGTGTTGTGAATTAAAATAGAATCTAATAAACTGATATACCAAGTTAATTACATATTGTTTATCACTAAATCATATCGATGTATCTTATATTTCAATGAATCAGATTACTTTTAAATATATCACTTCGATATACTAAATATTGTGGTTTACTTATATAACTAAATCATAAGTTGTTTACATCAAAAAAGTAAAAAATATTCCAACAAAAATTTACCTGACAACTTTCTCGGTAATTTCCACCGGTAATTTACGGTAAGTTTACGGGAAAGTTGGAAAAGTACGCGACGCTTTCATTTTTTCTTTATGAAAACTGTAGTGTAGTTTATTATGGTCATTTAAAAGAACCTTGTATAAAAAAAAGTAAAAAATACATAAAACTTTAACTACTTTCTCGATAATTACCGTTACGGAGAATATTACCGAGAACTTTACCCGAACTTTCTCGCTGTTCTCGTAATTTACGGTAACGGCACATCACTAGTCATCATCAACTACTAGGGATGCATACTGAATAGACTTAGTTCTATTCATACCTGGCCATTGAAAAAAACCGTTCATGTTAAAAGCAAAACCGCGAAGGTTGTTTGGAAAAAATTACAAGTAATTTTGTTTATCAGACTTCTAGGCATTTGAAAACACTTCCCGAAAGTAGATTGTAAATGTTAATAATTAATTTCAATGCGATAATTAATGTTATTTTAAGAAACATAGTCCAATTTTCCTATCAGTTTCAAGATGGCAAACATGTGGTTTGTACTTTTGTCTAGCTAGTTAGTGTAATGGGACTTGTTGTTCAGTGTTGCTTTTGCTTCAATAATTTCCCGAAATCCAAAAGGTATTACGGGTCGCAAGCACTCTTGCAACTTGCCTTCAAAGTGACAATGACAAGCCAATGGTGAATTGAAATTTTTCATTCGAAATTCGATGTGTAATGTTAAGTACTCACGACACGTGACGTATCAAGTATCAAGAGATATATCATCGTTTCTGGAGAATTTCTCTTTCTTTTCGAAGTAATTGCCCTGTCACTGCCGTGATATTCTGAACCGGTCTAAAGATCAGTTGTATAGCTTTTAAACAATTCAGCATTTCCTTTTAATAAGACAATGATTGACCTCACTTGGAAATTGGTCTTAATTTCACGGTAATAGGAGTACGCTGACTGCAATTAGTTGCGGTACTAATACCAACTAATAAATTTCGCGGTCTTAATAGTTTGTTACACTCTAAATATTCTTAGAATGCTATTTTATTAGAGTACCTAGTTTTAATTATTTTAATTGCATTTGAGTATACCACAAAATGTTCGCCTAAAGATGTTGTTTTCCCATAAGGACTATTAAAATTTGTCTTCACTGCATATTCAAGAAAATAGCTTGGTCATTGTGTGTATGTTGTTTACTCACTATACCTACTAACGAGAGACGGATAAGAATTACATGAATGGACTTTTATTACTGCATTTTTCCTTATTCATCAGAATTTGTTTACTTATTTCTTTGGATTCTAAAATAAACTTAATTGAAAGTCACCATCCAGCGAAGATATTTTTACACTACAATGAATCATTTTGTTATGAATGTTCAACAAAACGGAACAGTAGGATTGACACTTGACTCATGTCAGGGCGATCATTTCGACATTGGGACGCCGTATTCTATGGCAGGTTTGACAGGTCCAATCTAGCGTGATTTTCCTTGATTGGTGAATGACGGGTTAAAACTGTTAAATTTCCTGTTAAACAAGTTTGTTTACTATACCTAAATAGATCTTGATTGCGCATTGTTAAATTTGCCTGTAAATTTCTGTGTTGGTGGTCCTAGACACTCCCAAGCCGCCAAGTCCGAAACCAACTGGCGATTAGTTCATTGATAGTTTACATAAAATCAAATTAACATTAATTAGCATTCGTAGTGCATTTTGTACAATTCCTTATTTTATAAATTAACAATCATTTATATTTTTATTTTGTGATGATCGAGTAACATATGGCTTAATCTATTAGTATAGACTTGATACAAAAACTGGTAAGCGAAGAGAACTTCAAATCTATGAAACCTGTTTTAGGATGATAGATAGATTTAGATTTCTTTATTTCACAATATAAAATACATTATAAATTACATATGTCAATTTACACGATTTCATATTATGATCGTCAAAACATTAATAATAATAATAATTTAACAAAGTTCCATAGAAAATAAAAACATAAAACAGATCATCAAAGTAGGATGTTGGCCGAAATCTGCTTAAGGATAAGAAATTGCATCATTTGCATCCATAGTTTGCATCAAACATCGAAATTCGAAGGCATGCAGCATTACGGGTAAATAATGACGATAAGTATTCAGTCTTATGTTATGAACCAATCTGAAAAATTACAATTGAATTAACAATTTTGACTGCAGATGAGTCATTTATCCGCCAGTCAGTTCTTGTAACATTTAGGGAGGGCGAATGCTCACTCACTAGACACTCAACGATTCGCACCCACTTTAGGATCAAACAGCAGCTCGGTATCAGAGTGATATCGTGTCATAAAGATGACAATCAATTTGCCATATAGCCGGTGGCCTGACTGCTTGATAAAGTAAATACTATATCAGATAATGTCGCGTTATTCAAACTTTTCCAAGAGCTCTGACATCATCATGCAGTCAAAATAATAATGCACTGGCATTCATAATTTGCTCAGGTGGTGAAAACACTAACGATGACACATAGGTAGGTAATATTTGAACGTTTAACATACTCATATTTATGGCGAACAAGAATTCAATTTGAAATCGGTACTTATTCCCTCTTCTCGATAGATATTTGATCACGAATGACTCAATATACCTATACCTAAATATGAAGTTTAAACCAGTTGTTTTGGATTGGTTTACTTTTGTTAAATCGTGATGCATTTATAATTAGCACATCACTTTTCCAGGCTAGCGCAATACCTATTATGTATTTATACTTTAAACAAATAAGCATAAACCCATTAATGAGATGTTAATAATGATGCCTTTGAAACATTTGGGTACCTATATGTATTATAAATAAAAACGGAAATGTGGTTTATAAGGCACATTAGTCTAATCTTAACAAATTATAAATTAAAACAGGCGTTGACGTAATCGGATAATACCAACTACGACATTAACAGGGCTCCTCCAACGGTTTCTGGGAAACATTGCTGTAACGCGATGCTGCTGGCAGCCGGAGTACGGACGTCGGACTTAATAATCTTTCATCGAAATAGTCGATTAAAAGAAGTGTTTGAAGAACGATTCCCGTTCCACATTTTTATAGGTCATACGTATGTAGGTAGCATTTAGCATAACACTTGCCAGATCTAATAGAAGATAAAACACATACTGTCAGTAATCCCAATGAAATTACTAAATAAAACACGTACACACCCCATCACATGATAAATAGTTTATAATATAATTCACACACAAACATTGCCTTCGGGTCAACGCTAAAACAATAATAAACACGGATAAGTAAGAACAAAGACAATGCCTTAGACGCAAGTTTAGTCATCAAAGTCATCATGCACTGGTCAACGGCAAAAAACACCCAATAATTGGGCGACGGGGTCGGTCGGCGACGCGATCTGAACTGAGGTTATCTCTGTAATTTTAATTAGGTTAACAGAAACATTAAGGTCAGTCGGGGTAAGTGGGCCTACAGCTATTATAAAAAGTCTCGAATGGTACAGATATTATACTTCAAACGACATCTTACAAACACGCAACTAACTAAAACGGAGAGGTTGTTGTTGTCGTTTGTAGTATAATATCTGTACTTTTCGAGATTTTCTATGATAGGATTAATAGGCGCGCTTGCTCCGTAGGCGCCTACGGCGTAGGCGCACTCGCCCCGACTAACCTGTTATCAGTCGTTGAATGAAAGATATGCCTTTAAGAATATACTACTTATTTCTAAAACAAAGTATGAAACGAACTCTCGCCCTCTTCCACAGTTTTCGACAATAATTCACGCGAACTGTAGCTTCTCTCGGTGTCGTCGGACGAAATTAAAATAATATATTGGTACGTTTTGAATTACATTGTATACGGACAACTGGGGTGATTAGGAATGGCGGGGTGAATAAGGATTGGCCCCGGGAAACACATTTTCCTGATATTTTTTTAAAAACTACCTACCCAGGTAGGTAGTTCTTAAGAAATTATCAGGAAAATGTGTTTCCCAGGGCCATCCTTATTCACCCCGCCAATCCTAATCACCCAAGTTGACGTATGTATTTTTTTATTATTTAAATTTAGGGTTAGCTGGAAGAGATCCCTTACAGGGATAAGTTCGCCTTTGTACATAACCATTGATTTCTGTATTGCTTTTGTAAAATTTTATGTGCAATAAAGTGTTTACATACATACATACATAAATTTAGAGATTGTTGGAATGAGTATCGATAAATTTAAAAGCAATTATAACAGGACTTGGCGGTGCTCTCCCGTTCGTCCAGATTGTCCAAATGCAGAAGCAATGCGCAAGATCATTACGATCGCAGCTGGGCCGGCGCCACGGTGCGGTTTATTTGTACGCTCAAATTGGCGTCTTCTTGTTTAGGGATAGTAATGACTCAAGAATTGGAACAAAACAGCTTAGGCCTTTTTGTAATGACGATAGCTTCTCGGGATCTCGAGTTTAGAAGCCAGAAATAATTCGAGGCAAGATAATAATCTGGTCCTTAACGGTAAATCGGGAACCGAGAATTGGAACAGGTATAATGTTACAAATTGTACTTTACTGTGACCGATAGTCACTGAAAAGAACTTTTCTCCCTTGTGAAAGTCATGTTCTTCTTGCGTAAAAAACATGAATATCTGGATAATTTAAATTTATGATAACGAATATAAATGCTCTTTAACAGCCTGTGAAGCATTAAAAATTATGTCCTGTAATAAATACCGAATTTATTTCGTTGTCAGCAATTCGTAAAATCCGACGCGACGGGGGTCAGCATATAAAGCACCCAAATTAATTCCTTCCTGGTAAGAACACCATAAAGCAAAGAAAGTAGCGCAAGCAGCCGATTCGTTAGCTGTACGTATCAAACGATTGGAACTTGCACGGAGGAATGCATTAAGTGCATGTTGCGTTACTGCCCGTCACGCCGGCTTACACCGTTACTCCGCCATCTTCATAAACAATGGGATTTAAACTTTGTACACTTGTAATAAGAAGGTGAGGAACGCAATGGTAGGTTTGTCGGATGAGTGAGGTGTGCTCCATAAGCGGTTTTGATTTATTGATTGATTTAAAGAATTCTCTTAATTATGTTTCTTAGGTAGGTTCGTTATGTAGTTTATGAACAACTATCCTGTAGTTTTATGAACGTAAAAAGATTAAATGCTATAAATTAGAAGGGGAATTAATTCCATATAATTATGCTCGATCAGTCTGCTTCAGGTGAGTAAAGTTTGTTATTTTAAGAGGTTGTTCAGGGTTCAATAATTATTTACCGAAACGTAATTAAACTCATCATAGACTTTTGACCCACCACTCTTCTTAATATACTTGGCTGATTTAATTAATAATCAGTTTTAAGTTCGCAGTGACATTGTTACATTACCTACATTTTATTCATTTTACAGTCTTTGTGTCATAACTTATTTCGGTCCACCCTTCGGGTGACGAAATTACGAGCTGACAACCATATGTACGAGTGCTGTAAGTAATCTATTTTTAGCTGACCACAAGCCATTTAAAATAGCAGTAAATAAGCCCATATTGATCGATCAACTAGCCAAATGAGGTTGGCCTGCAGCTGACATGTTTTATTCAAAGGTTTGTTCACGGCCAGCACCCAACGCAAGGACTGGTCGATCTCAGATGCTAGCAATCAATTTATTGTAAAAAAAACAGGTGCCGACTACATCAATTTTTTATCAATCCCTTTAAGGCGTAGCTCCATTTTAAGATGGAAAAGATCCATTTTCTTTTACCTACTGCGCGTGGACTCCGTCAAATTTAGAAATAATTACGAACCGTTTATTTGGCAAATGTTGAGAGAGTCTCCAGGTCATTGTGCTCTAACTCTATATAAGCAAACTTCATCAGGGCATCCTAGTAGAGTTCATTGAAGGTGCTAGAATACCGACTTTATGTCGCAGAAGTACATACTATTATTTAACCTATTGTCGTACTAGTTAATAGGGTCGATTAGGATACGCAGGTATAAACTGATTACGGATTTGCAGGACGCGGCAGAATGTCATTTAATATGCATTACGGTTGTAATTTGGAGTACCTACATTGGATGTAATGGATGGTTTTTAGTCGGCGTAATTTGCGTTTTTCTGTAAACTGCATGTAATGCGACTGGTCACACGCAGCTTGCATCTGCTGGTCAGTTCAGGTTCTTTTTGGTGTCATTAACCGTAAGTTTTTGCGTAAATACACTTACTGCTTACTAGAAGTTAACACATTTAAAGGAGCCGAGCCGTGAAATACAACTCCTGTATTTGCTGCATTAAGCTAATAAACTGCAGGTGTTAAAGTAACGGTCACACAGCAATTTCATACAATCAGTTAAGGTACAACGATGCACTTTCCATATAAGCGACTCCATATCTTAATTACAAGACTGTTTACTGGTTATTTTGTGCCTTTTGAATTAACCTTTTCAAAGCGGTGAAAGAATTTTTTTTTAGTCCAAGTAAATGAAACATAAATATCTTATTATTGTAAGATTTGGTGGACACTAAACTTCGCTCAAAGTACTCTTCACAACAATATGAACATTGCCGTTGGTTAAAAGTGGGAATATCATCGTCACATACTAATTTCATGATTATAATAGAACTATAGTGACTTTAGCGACACAGTCACCAGCACAATTAATTTGGTCGAGCCACATGCACGTACTGAATACAACCATGATTCACGGCCACGCACGTCCTTTGTTTTCTCTTACACATCACATACACATCTCATATCACGTAGACCTGTACAGATAATAATTACATTACATAACGAGAATTCTTTCTTCTTTATCTCTTTGAGTAATTAAGTTTAAAGACAGTTAACTAAATGGTTATGGTTAACAAGAAGTCTATTTCCGGCCGGCTAGAAATATTCTGTATCACCGTCAGTGTGGATTTTCACTCTAAAAACGACAACATGTTGATAGATTTCAGAACGCGGAACTAATGCAACGTCAAAACAGAGCTCGGGAACTAGTAAATATACATATAATCTGATGCTGCATTTTGTATATTTACACTCTCAATAGGTAGGTAATAGGTATATCAAATAGATGAATTCATTTACTTATGAGCATAGGAAAACAAATTAATCGTTTAATATATAATAAATATCTACACAGTCATGTTCATTTGAAATAGTGTTTAAGAAATCGAAGCCCTGAAACAGCCATGGAATTTTGCTAAACTAATCGATGAAAATATTTATCGCGCTCACTCACTAGAAGATTGATGAATTTCGTAACCAATGTAACTATCAAGATATAATTGTAGGACGTAAAATATATTGAGTGCTGTTGAACCTTCGAACGACAGTAGGTAACATCGGCACTTCTAAGAATGTAGCTGACCATTGCAAATTTACTTCCACAGATACCTCGAACCTCTAGGAAGCAACGGAATTGTAAAGACAACGTTGACATAAAGTGGCTGGTTGCGCAGTGACAATGGTTCGCAGAAGCCAATGTCCATTGAACATCGTGTTTACTAATAAGTTGTCTTTAACCCGGTGATGGTGTCGCATGATTAAGTACTTATTAGCTGTTGAAACTAACCGGTTCATTGCAGGCAGTCAGTTATAAAGAGATTTATGAGAATTGAGAATACTTACAAACGAATTTAGCATAATGATAAAATTGATAATTAATGCGAAATTGCAGTTATTCATTTATTTTAAAGGTTTAATTATCATTACGTAGGTACAATATTTAATTTAACATGATGATAGCGTTATGGTGACTTAGCTATGCAATTATTTTTTACCCACTCGTTTTCCATCTCCGTAATAGAACATTCATCGAACAACTGCCAGAATATGAACGCGCGAACCTCTGTAACAATAATTGAACCCAAACATGTAGTAATTTAATCAGCACTGTTCCCAGTCACGGGCATAGGGCCGCAAACAGTTTTGCCTCTTATCAAGATTGTTTATCATTTGATTTTGGTCCTTGACAAAAATAAAACAAAGCCGTTTTTTGCATGTTCGGTAGCCAGGGTTTGATCGCTGCGCCGTGGAGACTATAATATAGTCCATTAGATAACGCTGACCCCGGTGAAGCAATTCAACTTTAATAACTGGACGCTGCAATCTGCCCGACGCGCTTTTGACACGTATGAAGTCGTGAATTATGAATGTTGCCGGGCGGGCAGAGGGATTTCGTACTGTGAAAAGGGTTAATTCAATTCTGATCAGAGTTTCCATTATTTGACGCCCGTACCTTTTTCTTTACATTTTAGGTTTAAAGCGTTGACGGCACGTTGTAGGATAGATACTTAGTGTGAATACTTAATTATTATAAATACCTAATTAAACTGGAAGAGATCGCATTTTAGCGATAAGACCTCCTATTGTTTACCACTGTTTTTTATATAAGTTTGCATTGTAATATTTCTTTTGGTGTGTAATAAAGTATTATTGTATTGTAAAGTTGGACTGAAAATTAATTAAAACACTGTCCCGTGTTCTAGGGTCCGAAAATTATTTATTTTATTTGATCAGAGTACCTACCAGGCAGTTCGCCAGCCTGTTGGCCTCATCTTTTTATAATGACGATTTTGTAGTCAACATTAATGATTCTATATACGAATTTAGCTCAAGAGCACAGAACGTAGTTCTAGACACTCTTATCTTGAAGATATCGATAATAGATAAAGTCGATGATGCATATGCGTTGGTGTGGTTTATTACTTGGAATTATCCTTGATTGGTTCGAGAACGAGGCGGACATCAGTTTGTTTAAACTGAAACCGCGAAGGAAACATTGGTGTTGTTATAAACCGGCTTCGAGTTTCGATCCACGCTCCTTAAGTAGTTTACTACTAAGATGGGGTTAGAGCAGCGCTTCACTATCACGGTGGAATTATAAAATATACGTCGTTTACTAGAGTCGAAAGTTGAAGGAGAAAATACGAGATACAATATGGAAATGGAGTACAATGCCATGGAAAAGTTGGAACCGAAGACCAAAACTGAGATATAATCATTAAACAAAATGTAACCCAAAATAGACACCCAGCGCTATTTGGTTCGCAAGGATACGCGTACCTGACTGATATTTTGTTTACTGAAATCTTGCCGTCCTAATCTAAGTTGTAAATAAAATAATGTTGAATTATGAAAATGCTTTTTTCCTCCCGCAGCGTTTATAGCAGGCAACCAAATTTTTGATGTTAACTAGCTAAAACATCGGACCCCATGGTGCCTGAAATACAATTTAAAAATGCATCGTCACAGACGAAGCTTCATAGCACTGCGTGATATTAAGTTACGTAAGCATTAATTATTGTTCAAACTACACGAAAACTATCACCTGATACAAAACCAATAACGTGGAAGTCACGATTGCATCTTGGTACAACACGTGCAGAACTGGTTTTGGTAACCTGGTAACGTAACGTCCGATTACACGGTTTGGAAACCGTTGAATTTTGTTTGAAGTGCCGTAATTCTAGTCAATTTAAATTGTTGATGAATCATCTAATCATTCGTAATCACACATACACAGCCAGCCTATTTAAGTATCTATAGTATATCGATAAGTACGTAGCAAAGAAGAATAGTATGACTCAAGAAATTAGCAAGTGGTTTTGCGTTCGTCCACATTATGAAGCTTCACTGTGCTAATTAGGTGGTCTAAGAAAAGGTCCTTGTGAACACTCGTCGACTGCGACACTCTTTACAAATTAGCGTCTAATTTAGGTTACAATACAGTTATAGCTTATAAACACTAATATTAAATATGCGTAGCCCCCAAGTTAACAGCAAAAGCACTATTATGTTACAACAGTGCGAACCAATATAATATAACTAAACTATTATATAAACTGGTTAGTGCGTCATCGTCCCTGGAAAACTCCACTCATCCATTTTCGCAGAAACCTTTTCCATCCCAAGGCGACATTTTTAACTATTTACCTCATGTTCTATCAAATCAATCTGTGATCTGTGATGCTAGATTATATCTTCTTCAAATGAGTTAAATAAAGATAGTCATTTATTTTATTTCTAATAATCTAGTGTTATATCGGACTGATCGCTTTTCATCGTAACTTTGTAGTTTCACCTTGAAGCATTTAATAACCAACTGGAGCAAACCTGAAATGTCTATAAGCTAATATGGTAGCGAAAAAAATTAAAACATTGTTATATACAATGTCAGACCTGGCTTAGGCGGTGGCGGTAATTATACCTTGTTGGACTGGCGCTTTCGCTGTAGCAGCTAAGCACCTGGCACCAACATTTCAAGCAAAATGCTGTGCAGTTGGTCTCACTGGACGCAAGAGCAATAAAAAAGGGTAAGTAGATCGACGGAGTAAAGCGATCGGAGCACCGCAACATTCCATAAAAGGATAATGAAGTAAAGTGGTCCAGAAACAAAAACTCCGGACGGATCTAAAGGCAAAAACTTGAAAAGCTATGTGGGCGATATCGGTTAATAAATATTGTTTATGGTTTGATGAACTAAAAGGCTTAGTTTTTTTGTATTTAATGATTGTCAAACAGGTCGACAGGTAAATTTAATAGGACCCCTTTTGGGTTCCTTAACCAGTTGATTAGGTCAAGAAAAGAAACTCTAGCTAGAGCTACACAATATTGTTGAAATGTCTTGTATCTCATTTGCAAATCTCAACTTTACATAAATAAAACCACGTCTAAGTCTTACCGAGTATCTTGTCATTCTATATCATTGCCCTACCCTAATTGTTAGGTGATGAGATGAGAAACTTCTACAACGAGAAACTATAGAAGAGTCGAAGTCTAGTAAAAAATATATATTATCAGACATTTTTCGAGCTAGTATATAAACTTGAACTTGACATAATTATATTAATTGCGGAAGAGCTTCCACTTGCATTGACAAGACTATTGTTCTAATCATAATGTAATCACTTAATCAGGAAGTACATAAATAACTCTAGGTCGCATTCAGAAAGATCAGTCGCTCATAACAAATATGAATCATTAGGTTAACAATGGATATCGATGTCATAAAGCTAAGTTGTCCCGTCCCATTGAGTAATGATAATGAGTATGTTCCATTCTAGTACTCATATGATTCAAAATTCATGTTTATTTTCAAATTTTACATCAATTATTAATTAAACCCAATAGGTACTTATTAAACTTTACATAAGTATCTACGCACTACAAATTCAGTTCAATCTAAATTTATCTAAATCATGATCATAATCAATATATATTATCCTGAAGATATTAGCACATGTCTTTACTAGAAGATAAGTCCGGTCTATCGTAAAAAGCGGATGCTGTGCAGTACAAGAGATTAATGCTAGCTAGCACGCTAGCATTCCTGTTTGATACAGATCGTATGGCAGACGAGGCAAAAATAGCACAAAAACCTGGTCAAGTCATATAGATATATTGAGATACAAGTTATCAGAAATAAAGCAGACTCAGATCTAAATAAATAGTCTCCAAATGATTCAGTACCTCTGAAGATTGAGGTCAAATAAATAATCAGGTTACGTGATGAAGTATTCGCACATGCATTCCAATAGTTTTCTATGCAGCAACTTTATTCATAGCAAAAGATGTTGTTAACATATTATTAGTTTTTATTTCAATATATCCCAAGGACATCGAATAAATAACCAATTGCACATAAAGATATTTCTGTAAGCGCCACATTAGCGCAGTACAATAGCAGTAATTTTTCTTTCTACGAAAGGTACATCGCGCGCTTGTAGGTATTGTATGTAGGATTGTAGGTATGTGTGTGTAAAGTTTTACGAATGCGTAAGAATGCTCCAGTACGGATCGTACCTACTGTCTGCGCCTCGACCTTGAATACGTATCGCGTGCTTCTAAATGGTCGAAGTACGACTACTTGTCTGTCTTTATACTTTGACATCACATCAGTAGGTATTGTCGTGTTTTGTAATATGTTGTATACCTGCATACAGCATCAATTTGTGTCCCGCGCCCGCGCGTTCGTACCTAATCCGCGGGCAAATACGAGTTATTGAGATTTGAATCATTGATAGTAGGGAATATGCATGATTTTTTTAACAGATTTCATAACAAAATTTTAAAATACCGTAAAAAAGATGACATACTGTCAAAATAAAATTGAAATCGACCGAGAAATACGGAAGATATAAACATTTTAAAGCACTAATCAGACAGCGATTAGAGAGAGAGATCCGATGCATAATTATTAAGTAATGTTTAAAACAAAAAGCAGATTAAGAAAATACTGAAATTTGAAGTCACGACTTTCGAAAGACTGATCCAGGCTATCAAAATTCGCGACTTTTACAAAATGGCGAACAGGGCTGATAAACCAGCTCATAAAAAACGAGACTGAGTAAAATCGACCTCATAAAAATTTCTTAGTTTTCGAGATATTGACGATTACGTGAAGTTTGCACCTAATTTGTATGTGATGTCAAGCACGCCAGGTGCAAACTTAGTTCAACCGGATCGTATGAGATGAAGGCGGCAGACAGTTAATTTTGTAACAAAATATCATTATTTCAAAAATTATTACAGTGTTTAGTAAATTTTATACCATTTTAGAAACTACAATTAATGCGCATTTTTTTTACGTTGAGTGCCTGGTTATGTTGGTACATTTTTTTTTCACCACGCTAGTTCGAAGTCAGAGGTGAAATTTGAAAAAAATCGAATAATTTTTTTTTGTTATTGTACTGTGTCCACAGCATGAATAAATTAGCAAAAATAGAAAATACGTTCAATAGCATAGTTATTTGGCCACACATAGCAAAAAACAGATTTGTAAAATACTTGATATTTTAGCAATGACACTCAAAACACCGAGTCAGGGTATCACTTAGCACGAGTTTTACAAAAACGTTAATATCTCGAAAACTAAGAGATTTTTACTGAGGTCAAATTTGCTTAATCTAGGTTCTTATGAGCTGGTCTATCAGCCCTGATCGTATAAAAGTTGGTTTTAGGGACACCCTGTATAATTCGCGTAATTTTGCTTGTACATATATTTGTGTGCCATGTGAACGACCTCTTCAACTTCCTGTAGGTAACGAGCATTTACTGGGAACCATAGTTAAAATCGATAAAAAATGCATTGGCACACGATATATATCCCAAGTGACGGCACAAGCCATTGATCGTTGATATAAATATTAAAGCTAACGGTTGACCGACAGATGCGTGAGCCCGCATAACTGGTATTATGCAATAGCTTACAAGCCACGAGGAAGCATTTGGATCAAACAATATTAAGTTTTTTGGCAACGGCATAAGATCTTCAATAAAAGCCTTGTTAACGGTGTAACTGAGATAGGAAGATAGACGGTTGTGGGAAAAACAGAAATAAGTATATGGGAATTTAATATATGAATGAATGAAACTAAAATAATGTAGGTACGTACAAAAAATCCAGATTAAATATTTATCAAATTACAAATTATAAAGTTTTTTTCCAAATTTACTGACATTATTTATTTTATTATTTATTTATTTATTAAATACATATTAGTTCTTACTTCTAAGGCAGTTTCCTGCTAAACTGTATAAACAGTTTGACAGCAGGTCAGCATTCACACCGGAAAGCGTAACAGAAGCTTAAAATTATTAAAATCACGAACGCCGTTAAAACTTTCACCGATTGAAAAGAAATAATTGCACGTGAAAGTAATTTGGCTACCTTTTTTATGTACCATACCACTCCGACACTGACATGACGAAATCATAACAGCACTTAGCATTTCGATTTAACTTTATCCTGGACTGTAACTGATACCCGACAGCGCAAGCTATTACTTTTTTGTATGTACCTTGTTAAAATTAAGTCTACAAAGTTTGACAACAGTTTGAGTATTTTTAAGGACGGTAAATTAGCATCCTGTGACATTGTTAGTGTCATCAGATCTATAGTCCATATCAACATCTAAATGTGGATATGGACTATAGATCTGATGAGATGACACTGACAATTATTACTAAAAGTATCTCACGCAGTTCATGTCAAATATCGAATTAATCTCTTTCATAATTTCACTCATAATTGATTTATTATCAGCACTTACCTACTTAAAATTATAGTAAAGTTTTTTCTTCAAAGTATTCTTCGTACTCTTTGTAGGAAGTGTTGATTTGCATGTTTTCAAAGAATTATGATCCGTTGGCCATAATTCCATAGAGCGGCGTTTCTTTTTAGGACAATTAAATTCTTACAATATTCTTCAATAACTAATTCCGATGACTCAGTAGACTTATCTGTAAGATTGATGTTGACGATGATTTGTAGAAAGCCAATTCAATGAAGATTTAATAGCAGCGAGAGTAGATGAAGAGTTTGATAGTTCCCTGGACGACATTTTCTACACTTAAGTTTAAACAACGTAAGTTACCTAACTAAAGTTTGAATGTCGTAAAGCTCTAATAGTGAAAGACTTATCGCGGCAAACCTTTGCCGAAATCGAGTTAAACGGTATGGAATTTTTGACAACAGTTCTTTATACAAATTGAAACAATACTCTAATTGAAAATCGCTAAGCACGAGGTAAATTCCAATTCTATTAGGTACCTATTCGCCTAATTGTCGGTATTTTGAACCGACTTCCAAAAGAAGGACGGTTCTCAATTCGTCTGTATGTTTTTTTTTCGTCTGTTTTTTTTTTTGGTTTTTTTTTGTTCATTGATTATACTGATAACCGACCGACCGATTTTTGAAGTCGGTGCCAGCTAAGGAGCTCAGCATAGCCAGCTTTGCGTGGCAGGCACCAACTTCAAAAATAACAGTTTAAAAACTATAAATATCTGTATATCGATACCTTTAGACTCAAAGGGCGTAAACGCCGTAGCGTCTTATGGCGTTTACGCCCTTTGAGTCTAAAGGTATCGATATGTATATATGAATCGTTGATTATCCGTTTCTTTGAGGTAATTAACATATTATTTTCTGGTTTTTAGTTTATAAGTTTTATAACATTATAATGTCTGTTGTTGTATACCACAGATGTGTGTAAACAGTATTCCAACCACTCTGCTCTTTTAGTCATTTAGGTAAAGTAATAATCTTAACCATCAGCATTTCTTTTTATAACAGTATGTAATAGTTATATATGTACTATGTATAAACATCAACAGCCTTCAACGCACGTTTCTAAATTCCCTTCCAACAGAATCGTGACGCCTATCTCAGTGTAATGCCATGTTCTTTTATTTTTTTAGTTACTTGTTCCAATCCAAATCTAATGTGTTGTTCATAATGGGCTTACGGGGAGGCCCATAAAAAAAGGAAGGTAAAGGTACATCCCAAAGGCACCGGGCGCCTTAAAAGGTAATCGCTCGGAGGTTTTTTCAATTTCGTAGAAGAAGGCACAAAGAGTTGAACCAGCTGCCCGAGTCTACAGCTGGCAGGCAAGAAAAGTTTAGTAATTTAAAAAGTTTTTCAATGACACCTGGCGGTTTTGTTTCATAGACAAAATGTGTGTTATATTAAACAACATTAACACAATCTTTGTTTTGGCAAAATGAAGTTTAGTAATTTATACAGGATGATTTCTGGGTCGTGGAGCAAGAAAATAAGGCATATTACAATATTCAAAGATGAACCTAATGACGTTATGCTTGGGCCGGAACCACTACTTAGGTGAAGACCTTTAAATAGGTCTTTGGGCGGTAGGAGGTTAATTATTAATTTCTTATCACCAATATTTGTAATTATTTTTCAGATTATAAGTAAAAAAAACATTTTTGCATAAGATTTGGTCACCCTACTCAATTTGACGTCTTGTCGCTTCCCATACTGCGTGTGTCAAAAGTCATAGGGTGACCATTATTTACTTAGATTAAGATAAATTTTACTTGAAAATAAGTAAATTTTAATTAATGCTGTTTTGATCAAATGCTATCCTAAGATAATATTGACCAGTTATAGAGTCAGAAACACTGGTCCGGGATCACGACCCAAAAATCACCCGTATAATTAATTACATACCGTTCTTAATATTGGATTCATTATCATTGTGTAACATTGCTTCCATTTCAATCCGGAGTTGGCAATTCTGGGCCAGACGTAAGTATAATAATCGAATTATAAATGTATATAGACATGAATTATCTTATTTGAGAGTTTAATTGCGTTTCTCAGTAGTTTTACGATATTTTAAACAACTCTTAGTTACATTTTGTCAATATAAAACAGAATATTGCTACTGATACCACAATAGGTATACAATTTCACTTTTCATAATCTGATACGGATTTAGATATAGTATAAAACAAATGTAATTTATTCAATTCATTAGCTGATGTTGAACGAGAACCGAAATCTAATTTTAGGTTGAAGTGCCTTAGTACCTACATTAATTGAATTGTATGTTCATCATCAATCAATAAGCTATTGCATACGTAAAACAATCACAAAATTCGCCCAATCAAGTCTGTTATATATAAGTGATAATGTACCTAGCGTACAAGTCAAGTACCTAAGTAGGTATCGCATTCACTCTATAGGCGTTTATTACTTGATTTAAGTCAATGATGTTGGGAATCAGAGCGCGCTTAGTTCACAAATTGAACAATATCTATTTAAGCACTTGTTGTTAAAGTAGGAGTAGGTATACTAACAATTTTAAGAATTAAGGTCGACTTCACAACTTCCGTCAATATACATGTTTAGAGTTTGATTTTGATTCATGGATTTCGTTGAATATACATGTAAGTACACACACAATATATATATATATGACGACCGCTTTAGCTTAGTTGGTAGTGACCCTGCCTACGAAGCAAGAGGTCCTGGGTTCGAATCCCGGTAAGGGCATTTATTTGTGTGATGAGCACGAATATTTGTTCCTGAGTCATGGATGTTTTCTATGTATTTAAGTATTTGTATCTATTAAATATATCGTCGTCTAGTAACCATAACACAAGCCTTATTGAGCTTACTATGGGGCTAGTTCGATTTGTGTAAGATTGTCCCCTAATATTTATTTATTTTTATTTATTTATTCAACGAAATCAAAGCAAAGGTACCCAAATACAATATAGTGTATGTTTTGGTTTCCAAATGTACACACCAAACATGATGCTTCTTCATATTAAATTTAAACTTAACTACCTAAGTATATTAAGGTTTCTTTTAGTAGGTTTCATTCATTCCAATTTCAAATTTGCGTCGGAAATCCGAACGAACGTATGTGTTTATGGGACGTTCTTGTACCGAACCACCGATTTGTTAATTTGTAACCTGAATAGATTGCAACACGAATTCCCATTTATCCTACGTTTATTGGCTGAAAATAGGGCGACCGGCTCAGCTGATGCAACAACTACTATAAAGCTAAAAAATAAATTGTTTACGGCTCCCAGCCCAGTTTTATTCTTTGGAAAGTTGGCAACACCTCAATAAAACAAAGGAAGAAAGATATCACCAATTTCATACTAAGATAAAATTAGACTTAGACGATAAAATCACAGCTCCACAAAGCGATAGTATAATCTTATCCTTATATATCCTTGGAGATATTACAACAATTTCATATAACAAAACGTATCTATCTAGTACTTATAAGAAAATAAGTCTGTGAAATTCCGGTCTTAAACGCCACTTTCGTTTGTACAATTACTGAGGTTTATGTCTACCTGTTTATGTCTTTTCAAATAGAATACCGTAAAATGCGCGTCAACACAAAGCGCTTTAAGTACTTTCGTAACGTAACTCGAACAAATGACTGCGGAAACGACTGGCACAAGAGAACGTCAGTATTTTTTTAAATAGCATTCCGTTTTCCTTTACATCAAAAAGTTCGAAATACAAAAGATGACTGTTAAATTTAATGTTTAATATTATAACCGGCGAGAGAGATGCTTTATGAATGTTATGATTAATGTAGTTTTAGTATCACACACGTTGTCAGAATGTATTAAAATTTCAAAGGCTGTACCATTAATTGGTCTGCGGGATCCAGCCTCCATATTAAACAAGTGCTTTGACCCGTAGACGAAACGTGAGGAAATGTTTAGATTTTTTGTATTTGGAGTTACATTGTCCATTAAAATTCTGTTGTCGTAGTTAGTTAAGTAAACCTTTATCGGCCTCTTCACCCGTATTTTAAAATAAAGGGAAAAGATCGGGACTGTTGATAAGGATCTTTAGATTATTATATCAGATAGGAACATAGTAGGTATACTGCATAATAGTATATTACACAACTAGGGTGGTAATATAAAGAAAGGCTGAGATCGCAGATGTTTGCGACCCGAGCTGCAGGCGATGGACGTAAATATGCGATCGAGGGCTTTCTTTATTACCTCCCGTGTTGTGTACATCATTTTATGTCTACACTTGGCCAGAAAGCGACTTTTTCCGAACGCGTAGCGTGCGGAAATAGCCACTTTATGGCCAGGTGTGGCATAAATAGGTTTAATTAACCAAATCAATACATAACTAGGATATGATCTGTATTCGGCTATTGAATATTAATGATTTATAAATAAATAATATTCGTAGTATTAATATTCGTAGAAATAACATTTATACTATAGCTCAGAATCTAGGATAATAAATGGATAATCCAATAATCATATCACATCCGGAACTGAATGTCTCAAACACATTCCTCCCTCCTCCTCACCCTACCCTTCTGTACCCAGTCCGTTCCGTTCCGAAGGGTTAGTAGACAGGCAGTGCCGGATTCTTGATCCGGTTGATCCGCAGGAAAGGGAAGCGTCTTGGCCGGTGCACCCCGGGAGCAACGGCAAGTGATTTCTTAGGGGCCCCTAATAGATCACTTGCCGATGCTGCGAATGAGCCTGTTAGGGGGGGGTTGGGGGGTCCCGCACCGGGTTTCCTCTGTTAGAGGACTCTCCAGGTGCGGCACGCGAGGGCGGAGCGTCGGGCACGGGCAGCATCCCTCCGACGTCTCCTTTTGGGGGGCACTGCGGGCAGGCACCAGACGGGTGACCTGTGCCGCTGCGTGGTGGCGGTGGACTAGTCCTCTGTGTCCCGTAAACCCGACCTCGATGGCAACGAGGGCCACGACTGTTGGGAGCGGGACGTAGAGGACTGGCCCACCGCGGTCCGTAAACCTGACTGTCCCCAGCAACGAGGGCTGGCGACGGTCAGGAACGGACGGGCGAGGGTCTGCGGGGTAGGGGCGTTTGTCCTCCCGTGGCGGCGAGGGAGGGACCGGGACACCGTGTGTCTGGTGCCGGTCCCTGCTTCCCCGGGGGACGGCCATTTGGTCAGGGTGGGAGCTGGTGAGGGAAGGCACACTGGCCATGCTACAGTGTGCCTTTTTCGGAGAGGGTCCGCCCTAGGGCGGAGGTGCTGGTGATGTCGTGGTGGCTTGATAGCGATCCCACTGCATCACCGTGAAGGCACAGGTTGGTAGCAAGCATCCCTGGGTTTTAGTGGGTAGGCCAATCCCTTCAGGAGCGGAGAGCCCCACATAACCAATGCGTAACATCTGGCTGTCACCCCCGATGGCCTTAGGTTACGTAGTGGTATGCAGTTTTATGCATTTCTCGGGGTCAAAAAAAAAGGCAGTGCCGGATTAACCCATAAGCAAATTAAGCAATTACTTAGGGGGTCATCAAACTTTTTTAGCAGAGAACACACACAACACTGCACCTTTGAAAATATCGTGCGGGCCACTCGAATGGTCGCGGTTGTTAAGTAATATTTTTTCTGGGGGGGGGGTCATTAGACAGCTAGCTCTCGCGGGCCAGACCATGGACACTTCCGCGGGGCGTAGTTTAGAGACCCTTGACATCACGTCTTTGGGGGCACCAGAAACAGCACCAAAAAAATATTTCGACTGGGGGGGCGTAAATTGCTTAGGCATCAAGTAGTCTTAATCCGGCACTGCAAACGGGTAGACAGAGTCTTGAGTAAAAGTGTCCAAGTAGTCAACAACTAATAAAAATATTTACAGAATAGACATAAAAAAATTCGAATTTCGACATTCTAGGTATTTTAAAAAAACTTCAATGTCGTTACATTGAAGTTTTTCGTCGCTAACCTATCAATTTCAAGTGATGTTTTCAACCGTATGTTTTGTGTTTTGATAATGATATCAACTCTATCGCGGTGCGCAATCGTGACGCGCCTTCGTACCGCGACTAGCGAAAAGATATCGCTCAATGACGAAAGCCTTGTTGAGTTTGTATTATAACCTTATCTTAGATAATAACAAAAATTGCATTCAAGGAAACTGTGTACATAGGTTTTGTAGGAAAATTTTAACGTTGTTTGCTATGTCGATAACGTATCAAACGTTACGGATCCACTGAATTGATGTATAAAAATTAATAGCAAATCTTAATAATTTAAAAGTATTCCGGGCAATAGGTAGTATCGAATAGGGGTCCTTTTTTCTCTTCAGACTTCTTCTGTTGCATACTAGTAGTCTTATTCCTGTGCTTATTCATCGTCATCTAAGATTGTATCAGCTGTAATGATGACGTGTTTATGTTATATCATAAGCGTACGCAAAGTTATTGAAACAAAAGCGGTGTTGACTATTTCCATCACAGTGAGCGGAAACTTTGATCAAAACACTGCGTGTACAATTATGCATTGAGCCAGTGAGAAATGAGGAAATTTGCGTCTCCACCGAGGAGTATAATTCATACGCTCTGATGTCGAAGTTAGTTTCAAAACAGTATCGAGTTGTACTAGTAAATGCAACATTCTTTTGTTGCCTAAGCATAGCAATCTAAAAATTAATACTAGGTTTAATGTAGCAATTCCGCAATATTATGCCTACATCTAAATTGCCTTACGCAATCAAACTTTTCTGTTGTAGCCGTTCATTATAAAATGAAATGAGAAAGCGTAGCAAGAATTTTAAATAAGAAACCGACCGCAGACATTGTGAGCGACAAACGCATGGCTTAAAACAAGTTTCTTTTGTTGATAAGGCCACTGTATGTCCGTGCCGTTGACTTACTGTTATTATTAATACCGATATTAAACTTAATTGCAGCGACATTTTACAGAGTCGTTTCCCTGTTAACTTGTGTCTCAATTTTTCATACCCCGGCGGTTAACCAATTGTTTTTTAAATGCTGCATACTTTGTTTGAAAATGTGTTTTTAATTATCCTTCTAATCATTACACAATATGTAGGTACCTATTTATTTATCACGTCTGGCGCCGTTGGACAACACATTTGTACTCGTCGTTAAGAATTATCGATTGGAAAATGGTGATTCGTATTATAATTGCATCGATTATCTTGTAGCAAATCAGGCCATTTGCGATAACTAGAATTAATTATTAAGTGGTTACCAATATTTCAACTTACTGTTTACACGTTGGCCCATATTATATTGTAGATAGATTGACCCTGATGCCAAATGTATTACAATATTTAACAAAAAAATACGTGACTCTCCTTAAAAATATGTTAAAGGTATTGTGTCCTGCCTTACCCTTGAATGTGTCGTAGGCCGTGGGCTGGTACTCCTCCCGGAAAGCGTCTTGCGCATATGCTGCGATCAGCGAACTCTTTCCCACCGCCCCATCCCCAACTAACACACACTTAATCTTCTCCTTCTTCGCACATTTCACCTTTCCTTTAACCTGAAACATCCGATTAAGAGTCCTCTTCTTCTTGTCGCGAGCCGTCCACTCGTTCACTTTATCACAGCAGTTTATTTCTGTTACATCGTCTTTGACGCGGCCGTTTTCATCGGCTACTTCTGAATAGTCGTAGTCGTCGTCGTCGCGACGATCCCGTGGGATAGGGAACTGGCTAGGATTGTGGACGCCGAACACGAAGGGCCCGTCGCGGTCCGGCAGACGGTTAGAAAACCCGTTCGCCGGCGTCGGGGGCTTCGCGTACTGCACTGTGGGAGCGCGGTACTGGCTAGACAAATACTCCGCCGACGCGTGAGGGTCGAACCTGAACACGAGCTCCGCTTCCCTCCTATCCAGGCTCAACTCCGGTGGCGTCAGCTTATCCTGGAAGTAACCGACTTTCTCCCTAGCCCGCGTTTCTTGCAATCTCCGCTCGAGTTCTACGTTCGAAGGCTTCCAGTAATCTGGTCGGTATTCGTAGGGATTGGGCAGGTTCCTGGGCGCAGGTAGCGGTCGCTGCGGGCCGGTGTCGCGCGGCGGTGCGCGCGGCGGGACCACTAGAGGCTTCTGCGGCTCCGCCAGCAGCGGCCGGCGCGCGGACAGGTTCGCGTTCCTGTTGAACATGATCCCTTCCAGACTGGGCGACATTTGAGCTGTCACGAGAGTAGGCCGACACTAGGGTTATCGGAGCGTGCGTTAGCGCACATAACTCGGTGTGGCGGTGCAATCGTTCGCGTGAAAGTGTGCGGTTCGAAGCGGGGCCGGGCGTGCGGTCGGCGCTGCGGGTGAATCGCGACTGAGGGCCGCGAGACGGCGAGGCCGGTAGCTCCCCTCGCCCGGAGAAATGACCTGTTGCTGTTACCTTGCTCAGGTACAAACGGCCCTTCGCGGACGCAGCTGCCTGTGACGAACAAAGCGCGTCATATGGCAGTCTACCCTACAACTGCAATGCAAGCCTCATTCACTGAAACGTGGAATGAATGGACCGAGACGTGTCTTGTTTACTTATAAGTTTGGCGTCGTGCAGGTGCCAACAATGATTTAATGATGACCACCTTACTTACATGTGATAATTAATGGGGTACCTACACCAAAATATCGGGTTTAACAAAAATGCTGGCTGATAAACAAAGGCATTCAATGTTATGGCTACCTTACCTACCCTACCTAGCCACAATAAGTCTTTTCAACAAGCAGACAAAATCTAACGTAGGTAAAATGTGTGACAAATTTCAGGTTAACCAGAATTGGCCAAGGCCATCAACACATTCTGTGACTGTGGACTAGGCTACTAGTTATAAATAAAAGGAATTTAAGTTTTGATTTCCTAAACCCCTAAGCCGACATATTACCTATATTATAGCGTGAACACAGACCACAAATTTAGTGGTCTGTGAGCGTGAATAACCCTATCCAAGGCATCGATAACGGCATACCTATCTTACCTTATTACAAATCTTAAAATACATAATAAGCCAGCGGTATGCGGTATCTTCCAACCGCACACAAACCCCAATATAGGTACCTGTTTATTATTGTTATTGCATATATATATGTGTGTGTAAATAATTTACCCTTGAATATTAAATGCAATATTTGAATAATTATATCTACTTTATTCTCCTCTATGCAACACAGGCTCTACACTCATCGTGCCAGTTGATTTTTACGGAAAACTTCATAATGAATCCGTTATTAAATAGTAAGTACGTAACATTTAAATTTGCACTCGCCAGTTGATTCACAACACAATCGGCAATAGAAGGATAACATCTCCCACCGGACGGATCGCGGCTTTCACTGTATAACACTATAATATTATTCACCATGTATATTGTTATGATTATTTTATTAAAGTAGGGAAAATACAATAATAAATAAAGCAACGGAAAAGTCTTTATCTTTAATATGAAATATTTGAATGAAATGAAACACTTAAGTGATAAGTGAAAGAAGGGGTCCACATTTTCCTTTTTATTTGTGACAATTTAAATTGTCCTAATTACATGGTCGAGCTAATATTTCTAGAATTCATAAACTGTATAAGGTTTTAGAACGGAAAATCATTTGTTAGAAAATTATATGAATTTTATTTAACCTAATGAATTCATCTTGTTCATTTAAATATACTTATAATTATAAATATTAAATATATTCATTTCAAAGAACTATTTATAGTTCAAGTGCTTAATTCGGACACACTTAGGTTACGTTCAGATACAACATATTTGCAAAACGTACCACGGCATGCAAAATGAAATCCAATAAAAACAGAATATTAAACAGGCCAGATATTTTAAAAATATATCTTTGTTAGTTTGATATTTTGTTTTTATTTAACTTTTTTTGCCTATTAGCCATAAAATGTATAATTTTTGAGAAATTGCCAAGGTTTCTAAACGAAGGCTTGTATAATAATTACTGAAAAAATACATTTCGCAGTTGTCAATGTCAGCTGCCAACAGCTTGTATTGACACTGACAGCGTACATGTGCATGCAACATGCATACTTTGCTGTCTTTCTTTAGGCAAAATGCCAGTTGCTGAATAGAATAAAAAAATACTTTTTAGTATTTAAACAACTTTTGTAGTATTATAAGCAAAATAGTGTACATAACACAAACAGTCAGCAATGGCGAAGTTTAAATTGAGTAAGTTACTATTTAGTCATCCATAATTGTATGTAATATTTGTACTGTTTGTAGTTTTTGGTCAAATCTTACCATGTAAATAAAGTACTGCAATATTCAATAATATAATAGTAAGCCAAGAATCAATAAACATTAGGAATACTCATACCCTGGATTGTCTATTTGTTAGCGTAATATACAAAAATGTATTTCATTGCAAACTTGTAGGTTAGATGCACATGCAGGTATATGTATTTTAGCATGTGTACTCAGTGTACTTGTTTTGATTAAATATAAACGGAAAAATAATGTCAACGCCTCATATCTTACAGATGAAAGCCTTAATTTACCACATTTTTTTTATCAGCCTAATATTTAATTTTACGTAGATTAACATCAATTGTTCAGATCAGGAGGTCAGTTGTATTTGGCCATGGTATGCAATAGGTCTTAGTTGTATACAGGTTTTATTTTTTAAAACGACCAAGTTCGATTCCCATTTAAAGTACAAGGTAGAGTTGGGTTGGCAAGAGTAGTGCCATCAACCCACCACGCAAAATAGGCGCATGTTTGTCGTTTGAGTCCCTAAAATCGATGACATGGTTCCTAAGAACAGAGCTTCGTATGTCTTATAGTTTCAGACTATCTGAAAAAAAAACTAAAAAAAACAATCTAAAAAATCTGGATCTAAAAAATGCACTGGTTAACTAATGCAACATTAACGGATGTATTATTGGAAGCATAAAGTAAGGATTAGCAGTTTGGGGTACAGGTGAAGCAAAAATGAAAAAAACAATTACCATTGTACATCTAGATGTTCTGCCACGTTGGCCGTAATGATCGTCTGGACCATTTTGCCTATAGATACTTTATAACATTATATGTTTTACAACCAAGTCCTTTGTCTTCTATGGAATAATATACTGAGGATGTTTTGCACATCCAGACTTCACACAGGGACATCTTACAGGGACGATATACAATTAAGACATTTTGCTTATTATGGCAAAATACCCTTCGGCCGCCATCGCAATCATGTTTCGCAACCAGTTGAAAAGGAAGAATTTTCCTGCTTTGTTGGCAACTAGTTGTGAATGAAGAACATTTTACATGAATACACAACCAGTTGCCAACTAAGAATATTTTTAAGAATATAGTTGCGACAAAATGTTTTTCTTTCTTAATACGCAACCAGACTGAATAAAATATTTGAGCGGTAATAAATAATGCAAGGAACATCTCTTGCACATAAGAACATTGTCAGAAACTTAGGTAACCTCTTTGAACGTCACGATCCAACTATTTGGTTTGTCCTAATAGTGTCACAATAAAAAGTAATATGTCAAACTAGTTCCGTCCGATAAGCTTTCTAAAATAAAAGATGGATTTCCCAAGGTTGAAAAAATTGTTATACCTCATCTACTTTATATATCATATAACTTCTTCGTTGCGTAGCCAGAAAAGAAAAATATATTTGGCAACTGGTTGCGAAACTTAGTTGCCACGATGGAAAACGGATAACATCTTCGCAACTGATTGCGTATTGAGACAAAATATTCAGCTAACGCAACCAGTTGCCAACAAAGGAGGAAAATTCTTCCTTTGCAACTGGTTGTGAAACATGGTTGCGATGGCGGCCGAAAGGGCAAAATACAACTTTGACCTTCTGAACTGAACCCAACATCGTGTGACTTGACTAGTTTAATAGCAGACACAAGTCCTTTCTCTATATGTGTAATTTTTGTTTCAACACCACATTGATATTTAACATCATATAATCTATTAAAATAGACTGAAAACATTATATGCTACACCTGGCCATAAAGTGGCTTTTTCCGCACGCTGTGCGTACGGAAAAAGCCGCTTTCTGGCCAAGTCCAGACATAAAATGATGTACACAACACAGGAGGTAATAATAGAAAGCCCTCGATCGCATATTTACGTCCGTCGCTTGCAGCTCGGGCCGCAAACTTCTGCGATCTCGGCCTCTCTTTGTATTACCACCCTAGTTGTGTAATGTACTATTTCAAGTCCTTACAATGTAAAAACATTTCATGGTAATATTTTAGAAAAACCCTCTAAGAGACAGCCAGCTCGCCTTCGATACAAAATAGAAAAGAAAGTTAAAGATCACAACAGAAAACAGAAAAAAGAGGCAAAGAAAAGTAATAAATCCAAGAAGCCCAAGCCTGTTCAGATTCCAAATGTTTGCCCATTCAAGGAAGACATCTTGAAAGAAGTAGAAGCAATGAAGAAACACAAAGAAGAAGAGATACAGAAGAGGAAAGAGTTGGCCAAGTTGGAAAAACAGAAGAAAATGGAAGAAAAACAAAATAGCAATGTTAACATGAATTCTTTGGTAAGTAAATGCTTTAAAGTACTGTAAATCAAATATTTAGATCTGTAACAGCTAAGTCAAAATCATGAAATTGGCAATGTTCAAATTAATAACATAAAATTCAAACCTAAATAAAATACTAACCTCTTTTGATATCATATTTGTAACTACCACTTTGTTGCATGTCAATAAGGTTCTGTGTTTTTTTAACATTTACAATGTTATTTCTATATTATTTCTCATTTACGATGGAAATAATTACTTAAGTTGACAACAGTGGTAATATCTGAAATTAACATTTAACAGTTTTTAATTTTTCATTATGTATTTAAAGCCAACTCTGCACCAAAGTTTGACAAATAATAGTACATTACACATCAAGGGTGGTAAAACAAAGAAAGGCCGAGATCGCAGATGTTTGCGGCCCGAACCGCAAGCGAGGGACGTAAATATGCGATCGAGGGCTTTCTTTATTACCTCCCGTGTTGTGTACAACATTTTATGTCTACACTTGGCCAGAAAGCGGCTTTTTCTGTACGCGCAGCGTGCGGAAAAAGCCACTTTATGGCCAGTACGTCTAGTAGCATAACTGTCCGCGACTTCGTTTCTCGCGCGACAGAGCACCACCTGTCACTGTCACACGATATTGAGTGGAAAGAGATAGGTAGCATTTGTCGCGCGACAAAGAGTCGCGTGTCACAGTTGTGCTAGAGGTGCAGGTGTGGCATAAAGGCATTTTTATTTTTCTTATTTTTCATTGATTTAAAACTTTCAACAGGTGGCAAATGCTGAAACGAGGGGCAAGGTCCATGACGCATTCAAAGGCGACGCAGATAATAATGATGTTGAGTTTGGCAAGGACAGGAAACAGGAGAACTCCCTCAAGGCTTACTACAGGGAGTTCAAGAAGGTCATATCAGAGGCTGAGGTCATCTTGGAAGTTGTTGATGCGAGGGACCCTTTGGGTAATTCTTTTTCTAGGGGTTTGAGGCATACCTTTTCAAAGGGGCTCATTCCTACTTTGATACCTTTGTGAAAGTCATATATTGATACCTTTTGGAAAGACATTAAACTTTTACATAAATCTTGACCAACAAATTATTTTTGGTAGGGGTAAGACACGAACTATAAATCGCGTGTCGTACGCGGCGCCGGGATTTAAATGTCTCCGTGTGACGTAAATAACGCGCGCAACAATAACACACAAGGCACGGCGGATCCGCGGCGCCTCCGGTGCGCCTTGAGAGCGTTCTTCGTGTTTATTGGTTTTTATCGGTTTTTTTTAACCACAATGTTGTTTTAATAAGGCTTTCGCTCAATTTTCATGCAGATACTTGAAAATCTCGCACTAATTGTGGTTATTTACGTCACACGGAGAGACGGAAATCTCGCGGAGGGCGCGCGTCCGGCGGGCCGCCGCGGCGACGCATATCGATACCTTTAGACTCAAAGGGCGTAAACGCCGCAGATTCTAATGGCGTTTACGCCCTTTGAGTCTAAAGGTATCGATATCCGCCGCGTCCCGGGCGCTGCGTACGAAACGCGAGTTATGTTCGTCCCTAACTCACATCACATTCAAATACTCAATTTAAATCTTGGTCTGAGGCAAGATGCAGCTATTCTTAGAGAATACCGTATAGTATTATACGGTATACTTTTAGAATATAGTATACATACATATAGTATAATAATATTTCGAAACATTACTTTTGGGGCTCAGCAAAACATTTCTTGTCTCAAAAAGGTCCTGTACCCCAAAAAGTTTGAGAACCACTGGTCTGTTAAATGACCTCATAATTTTTGCGTCTTTAGTTTAAAGTAAATTGTCACGCATATCCAGATAATTTCTCAAACATCACAACTTTATTCAGGAACCCGCTGCACACAAGTAGAGGAGGCAGTGCGAGAGGCCGGCAAGCGTCTAGTACTGGTGCTCAACAAGGCAGACTTAGTGCCCCGAAGCAATCTCACCGCGTGGCTCAAGTATCTCCGACGATCAGCGCCGGCAGTGCCCTTCAAGGCTTCCACGCAAGACCAGCAGCATAACCTTGGGAGGAGAAAGATGAAGCATATTGTTAAGGAGAAGGAGATGAAAGGTGACTATGCGACAAAATTACATTTTGACAACACAGGCTATAACCTCGTAAGGCCCGTGTCCTAAATTTAGGACATTTTGCTGAAGTAATTTTCAAAAATGCTCCCTGCCCCTCACCCCCTCATGAGCCTTACGAGGTTAAATTGTGTTTCTGATCAACCTAAGCCACTAAATGACTTTACAATTTCTTGTGTCATAATGTGCTTAGAATTCTTTCCTCTTAATCTCTTGTTGGGTGTCTATTAACAGTCACTCGACTTTAAAAATTCTATCTCATTATTTTATTACTTGGAGATTTTAAATCTAGCTTCTGATTTTGGTGTGAAATTATACAATGCCTGCTGGTGCTAGTGGCAATAATTCTAATTTGATGATGATCTTTGGTAAAACAGATATAGATCAAGAAGAGAAGAGTGGTCTACTAGCACTTTCATTTTAGCATCAGCATATCATATCGTCAACCTCAGGTTTAATTGGCGTAAGAGACAGGCATATCAATGTCTCTACGATCGACGATATTTACAGTACCGGCCAATAATAATACATCACCTTCACGTTTTTAGGCATAATTTTTTTTATATCTATACAGGGTGGCCCATTTCGATCCGTGAGTATGGGAAAGTCTGAAACTATAAGATACACGAAGATCTGTTCTTAGGAACCATGTCATACTGACCGATTGAAGGGCCACCCTGTATACATAAAACAAAGTCGGGTTAGTTACACCATTTATAACTCGAGAACGGGTGGACCGATTTTTATGATCTTTGATATTTTGGGTGTAACTCTGCCCCGAATAAGGGGACATCCATAAAGTATGTCACACGATTTTTCAAAATTTTTGGACCCCTCCATGTCACACTTTTTCCTAACATATTTGAACTTGTTAGTATAGGCTGTCACATTTGGCTAGACCCCCCCCCCCTCCCCCTCCATGGGTGTGACGTACTATATGGATGACCCCTAACGGAGTAACTGTTAAAAAATTAAAAATTCTGACGCGGACCGAAGTTTGCCGGGACAGCTAGTTTCATATAACATTTGCACATTACTGCAGCAGGTCATAATCATCATCATGAATTTAACCTTGATGATGATACATCCACTGCTGAACTTAGGTCTCCCCCAAAGACTTCCACAACGAACGGTCGCACTTCTCCTGCCTCCATCGACTTCCGGCGACCCTAACCGGGTCGTCAGACCATCTTGTGGCAGGCCGACCGAGATTTTTAGATCCCCCTCCACCCCTGTCACTCTTTTTCCTCACATATTCCATCTTTTTAACATAGGTTGTCATTGTCACATTTGGCTAAACCCTCTCTCCTCCCTATGCGTGTGACGTAATGGATGACCCCTTTGACGACCGATGAGAAAACCTGATCCTGATCTAGCAATGTTTTCTCAGTCTCTTGTTCTTTCTTTGTAACACAAAGGTGATATATTTTTAGCCGGTACTGTATGATTCATTAACGCAAAATTCCTATACACATGGTTCATTATTTCCAGGCGGAGCTTGCGTTGGGGCAGAGTTGCTGATGAGCCTCCTGGGCAACTACTGCCGGAACAAGGGCATCAAGACGTCCATCACTGTGGGCGTGGTAGGGCTTCCCAACGTGGGCAAGAGCTCCATCATCAACAGCCTTAACCGCTCTAAAGCGTGCAACGTGGGCAGTACGCCTGGAGTCACCAAGTAAGTTGGCTATCTCGTGGATAACTACTTCCACAAGGGGATCAATACATCATTGTGGGCGCGGTATGGCTTCTCAACGTAGGCAAGAGCTCCATCATCAACAGCCTTAACCGCTCTAAAGTGTGCAACCTGGGCAGCACGTCTGGATTCACTAAGTAAGTTGGCTATCTTGTGGATAACTACTTCCACAAGGGCATCAATACATCACTGTGGGCGTGGCATGGCTTCTCAACGTGGGCAAGACCTCTATCATCAATAGTCTCAACTGCTCTAAGGCGTGAAACGTGGGCAGCACGCCTTGACCAGTCACCAATTAAGTTGGCTATTTCCTGGACCAAGTAACTTGGCTATGTGCTGGAAAACAAGAAAGTTGCTTAGTTTAAAATATGCGGTAAAGGTGAGCGGTAGCATTATGATGCTGTATTGGGTACAATAAAACACAATTGGGCCGAAGCAACACTTATTAAATTGGCATACATAATTATCTACATTTTATCATAAGTCGTTTAAATTAATAGCAAGAATAGCGTGTAAATAAGTGTTTATTGAAGAGTACAATAATACATATAATAGCATCTCGTTTTTTTAGGCAAATGCAAACCGTCCAACTAGACTCCAAGATCAAGATCCTGGACAGCCCTGGCATAGTGTTTACCGCGGGCTCGGAGAGCGACGCCTCTGTGGCACTGAAGAACGCCATCCGAGTGGGCAGCCTGAAAGACCCGGTGACGCCCGCGACCGCCATACTGCAGCGCGCCAACAAGGCCACTCTCGTCGATCTTTATATGATACCGGAGTTCAGCACTCCTCAGGTAAGACAGAGAGAATAGCGATGTTGATTAATGTCAAAATTCCTACTAACGTTAGTTTTATAACAATGTAGATTGAAAAATACCAAATCATCATAACAAAGAGGAAATAAACCAAAAATATTTAGGTGAATCAACTTTTCTCTGTCAACAAAATTTCACCTTCTCCGACTAAAATTGAAAGGCAATCTTTATTCGGATATTTTTTGAATAAAGTGTATGCTCATTTAAAATACATAATAAAGCTACGTAATGCAAATATTTTTTATTATAATTTGTTTATAAGCAGTGACACAGCGGACATAGCTGTCCCCCACTTATGTATGAAAATAAGGGTTCGTCCGCTGGGTCACCCTATTTATTTATCAAAAACGAGTTTTATTTTTACCTAATCTATCTCTATATGTAAGATCTTGTTCCATTTAAATCATGTTAAAACATGCAAAAGGTGAACAAATAAGGAGAAAGGGCAATCTTTGCATAAAACAAAAAAAAGTTGATTCTCCCATTTATAAAAGTTATAAAAATAGTCGTTGAAAGTATTCCAAAAGTTCTATATTTTTTGTCATTCAAGAGAAAAATAAAAGTGGTTTTCAGAATGCAATAATATTGAAAAAATATGTGTTCAAAATGACACATCTATTTTTGTGCTTAAAATGACAAATTACTGTTTTTTATGCCACACCTGGCCATAAAGTGGCTTTTTCCGCACGCGTGTAGACATAAAATGATGTACGCAACACGGGAGGTAGTAAAAAAAGCCCTAGTTGTGTAATATACTATTACATCTAAATTAGTAGCTTAATTATAGGTACCTACCGTTTTACCGACTTTTTGCATCCGTCGGCTAATGGATTCCCGCTGGCAGTGGCGTGCACTCCATAATGACAAAATATACTGCCTACCCTCTAAAGTCTAATATACCTACCCTATTAAAGGTTGGAAGGGTAGAAATTAGTAGGGTAAGTAGCGGGTTAAGATACCGCCTACCTTAATAATTTCTACACATGTATCCATACTAGAAATTAGAGGGTAGGCAGTATCTTTTTGTCTTTATACAGGGTGTCCCATAACTGACACGTCACAGTGACACTGGAGGTAGACCAGGTCAAGAGGTACCAAACCAACTTAACATGACCCCAGTAAAAGTGGCACGGTTTTTGAGTTATTGTCTACCTCCAGTGTCACTGTGACGTGTCAGTTATGGGACACCCTGTATAGTGCACGCCACTGCCTGCTGGGTCGGGATGGCGTTGTATGGGGTTGCCCAACGACAGTGGACATCTGTCCAATGATATTACCGTTGGTGTGCGGTTTGCAGGAGTTCTTCGCGCAGGTGGCCTCGCGCATGGGCCGGTACAAGAAGGGCGGCGTGCCCGACCAGGACGCCGCCGCCAGGATCCTGCTCAACGACTGGAACACCGGGAAGGTCGGTGCCGATACCACAAACACGATCTTAATACAGCTACACGAAAATAACAGGATTTTGTCAATAAAGAAAAAAAAAATACCGCGAATCGACAACGAACGCTGAATTATAACCACGTTTTGACTAAAAAAAACCCGACTGCGGTGCAAAACACACAGTGCATAAATCGCCCATTTTATTTTTGTGAATTTTACGTACCCCGTGACTAGGGTTGCCAGATGGTCGGGAATTGGCGAGGATTGGTGTTAAACCGTATGTTCTGTTTAGTTTAATGAGCGTTCGAGGGATGGCTCCGGTGGTACCCGTTTTTATATGCATTTATTTAGTTCACCAAATGACCACTAGATGCCTCCGGTGGTACTGCGTTTTACATTTTTAGTTTATATTTAAGTACTAGATGACGTGACCGGTACTCCTTTTTAGTTTAATTCTAAGGATATTTTTAGCTTGTCGATGTGTCGATAGAGGCCTCTGTTACTCATGCAAACTAGGTAACGGAGTATTACTTGAAAATACATAAGAGTTAAATGAATCAATGCTGTAGTTAGTTCTAAAAGGTTCAAGAAAGTAACAAATAAGTAATAAATAATTAACCAACCAAGTGTAAAATAGATAGTTCAAGGGAAAATAAACCATGAAACAAGGAAGTGTAGTTTCAGTTTAACATTTGGTCCTTCGAGCCGGATTAATCAGCTGGGCCCTGAAGTGGTAGGCGCGAGTCTGTGCAGGCAGGCACCACCTTCAGGAGGAACCGGAGTTTTAGAGACTTGGTGCCGGTACCAAGCGGCGACACCAGTTAGCGGAGCTGTGGTCGCGAGTTGGAGCCAGGAGTCGGCCCCAGACGACGTCCTGCAGCAGCAGCCATCAGCTTCCAAGGAGTGGAAGGAGGGGAGGAGCAGAGAGAGGAAAGGTATCAGGTGCAGTGGACAAAAGTGAGTCTGTCAGTGTTCGATTATTAGTGCAGTGTGTCAAGGGAAATTGAACCCTATTTCAAGAAAAAGGTTTTTATATAGGATTTTGTCTATGTTCTAAAGTCTTTGAAAATTTCGATGTATCTGGGACTTGGAAATCGTTTTGAAAGCTTGGGACTTTGACACACATTTTGTATAATAATTATTTTATATCGCAATTTATAAAATTGATATCTTGTTTATTAACTTCTTTGGAAACATCTACCACATAAATGGATTCGTTAATCAATGCTCAACTAGAAACCTATAACCAAATAGAAAATGCTTTTCGAAATTATAAAATGTCACCTAACGAGCGGATTACCAAACCCTATGTGGAGGTCCGGATACAAGTTTTAGAGCAAAGGTGGAATAAATTCTCTGCATGCCACGACCAACTTTTAGCGGCATTCTCTGAGGAATTGAAACATAGTCTATATGCTACAAAGGAGGTCTATAACGTGACAGAGGAATTATACCTCGATTACATGGTGGAACTGAAAACCGCCTTAGAATCTTTTGTGTGTCAGAATTTAGAACCCCCGACAGGAATTAAATTGCCAAAAATTGTTATTCCAAATTTCTCTGGACAATATAGTGAATGGGTTACTTTTAGAGATTTGTTTACATCTATCATCCATAATAATAAAGGTTTAGACGATGTTCAAAGGATGTACTACCTTAAGGGCTATTTAAGTGGTGAAGCCGAACAGTTGCTACGACATATACCAATTTCAGAGGCAAATTATACAAAATGTTGGAATATTTTACAAGAAAGGTACAATAACAAAAAGTTTATATGCAACACCATTTTAAACAGATTCTTGAGTCAGAGAAATGCCACCACTGAGTCAGCGTCCCATCTAAAGGAACTGGTCGATACAAGTAGTGACTGTTTGAGTGCCTTATCAAATCTTGGGGTCGATGTGAGCTCGTGGGATGTCATCGTTGTGCACCTGCTCACCCTAAAACTTGACCCGGAGACGCGAAGGGCATGGGAACTGAGTGCTTCTGACTTACGGGATTCTGACCATTTACCGACCTTTGACCAATTTCGCGAATTCTTAACCAACCGTTTCCGCGCTTTAGAGTTTGTAGAAACCAACAGATCGGCTTGTAACCAATCTTCTAAACCAAATATACCACTTGTTTTACACGCCATAGTAAGCACTCAATGTCCCTGCTGCACCGATACCCATAAAATAACCTTTTGTAAACAGTTTACCACCTTAGATGTTAACGCACGTCGTAATCTCGTCCAGGAGAAAGGGCTCTGTTATAATTGTCTCTGCAGCAATCATTCTGTGAAATTCTGCCAGAACCCAACACCATGCAGAATTTGCAAACGCCGTCACCACACGTTGCTTCACCAAGAAAGGAGAAACATGAATTGGGAATCACACGAAGTCTCACCAAGTAAGCAAGGACTATTGACCAAGGAAGTGAAGCACGTTAAGATTTTGGCGCACCATACCCAGCAAAAAGAAATCGACCGCCGTTTCGAACCATCCACCTACAGCAATGACGGGATGTGCACGAATGAAAGTCAATGGCCTGGACGTCCCTGGTTGCTTGGCAGAGTAAAAGAGAAAGGACGAAATTACGCGTTTAGGCACAGATCACCGTATTAGTTGAGGAAAACTCGCCTTTACGGGTGTTCCTTGTAGCGGGATGAGTTTGAAACTTGTATTTTTGATAATTTTATTTTGACTTCTCATTTATAACATTTTTTGTAAGATTCAAGACGAAGTTTGTGATTTAGGGTTTTATAATGTTTGGTTATAGGTAATTAGGTTTACAACCATGTTATGTTCAGGGTTGTTGTCATGGTGGGCGGTGTCTTAAGGACAACATAGTTGCCCTTGGTGGGCGGCATGTTAAACCGTATGTTCTGTTTAGTTTAATGAGCGTTCGAGGGATGGCTCCGGTGGTACCCGTTTTTATATGCATTTATTTAGTTCACCAAATGACCACTAGATGCCTCCGGTGGTACTGCGTTTTACATTTTTAGTTTATATTTAAGTACTAGATGGCGTGACCGGTACTCCTTTTTAGTTTAATTCTAAGGATATTTTTAGCTTGTCGATGTGTCGATAGAGGCCTCTGTTACTCATGCAAACTAGGTAACGGAGTATTACTTGAAAATACATAAGAGTTAAATGAATCAATGCTGTAGTTAGTTCTAAAAGGTTCAAGAAAGTAACAAATAAGTAATAAATAATTAACCAACCAAGTGTAAAATAGATAGTTCAAGGGAAAATAAACCATGAAACAAGGAAGTGTAGTTTCAGTTTAACAATTGGACTCCCGACAAAGAAGAAAATCTCCCGACAAACGACTTCATTTTTAAACTTAAGTCCGATCCACTCAGGGTGGTCCGGCCAGCGAAAATTTCTGGTCTTTCACGCTAAAAAAAAAGCTCGTCTCCCGACCAAAGTCTCAAAATCCCGACATATTGTTTCCTGCTCCCGATATTACGGTAATTCAATCTGGCAACCCTACCCGTGAAACTCGCGCGATCAAGACGACTCTAATGATGTATAATTTATCAATATCGGGTCTGTCGTTGAGTACCTAGTTACAGGCCGACATAGGAACGGACATACTTACATACATATACAGGTCATACACATAACCCTCCTTTTGGGTTTCGCCGCAGTCGGGTAAAAATGACAATGGATGTAACAATGTTGCCAACTCCCAGAAAACACTCCTCTGGTTTCTGATTTTCTTAATAAACTCAGTTTACTCTTCAGTATTATAGGTGACTGTCACTGTCAGTTGCAATGTATTTAGTTACAGTGTATTTTGAAGACACAGATATTTGATATACTAATTACAACATACATTCTTAGGAAGTAATTGAAATACAAATATCAATTATGTATTTGTATTTCAAATTTCCACAGCATTTACACAGTGGCTTTTCCCACCACCATAAATCGGATGATGAAACCCACTTGGCAGTGTTTGAAATTCATTTGGCTCTGCAGGGCATGATTTTCACACATGTGTTTTATTGTTTTTGTCTCCACTCATTCTACAATCTGTGTTGTCAGAATATCTCAAATTATTCAGGACTCTTTGACTCCGAAGTGACCTGTAAACACACAACTACGATACAATGATACAGGTGTCCGTCAAGATAGCGTACACCGTAAAGATATTCAGAATTTGATGCAGCCAATAAATAGTACCCAAATAGTACCGACGAAATACCTAGGTGAAAAAAATAGTACCCTTAAACTTTTCGAAATATAAGGCCTGTTCACGGTGTACGCTACCGGGCGTCAAGCTGGCGTACACCGTTTGTATCTCTGGAACGGCTTTGTTTTTGGAAACGATTTATATCTCAAAAAATAGTACCCAAATAGTACCCTAGGGCCCTAAAATTTTATTTCTCTAGCTATCGTAGAAGCCGAGATATTCCATAACTTAACGGTGTACAAAATTTCACACCGTCAAGCTGGCGTACCCGGGAATTCCTTATAGAAAGAGCTCACTATATCTCGGCTTCTACGATAGCTAGAGAAATAAAATTTTAGGGCCCTAGGGTACTATTTGGGTACTATTTTTTGAGATATAAATCGTTTCCAAAAACAAAGCCGTTCCAGAGATACAAACGGTGTACGCCAGTTTGACGCCGGTAGCGTACACCGTGAACAGGCCTTATATTTCGAAAAGTTTAAGGGTACTATTTTTTTCACCTAGGTATTTCGTCGGTACTATTTGGGTACTATTTATTGGCTGCATCAGATTCTGAATATCTTTACGGTGTACGCTATCTTGACGGACACTGATACAGCACAATGCTGCAGATACCTTGAGCTATCAACAGCTCTACAGATCTGTTAATTGGGATTGGTTACATTTTTACAATGTGAAAACCATTTCGAGGAATGGCGTTCTAAAGCATTTTATTTTAATTGAGCTTTAAAAATACGCCATCATTGGGAATATATTCCCATCTGTTAATAGTACATTACACAACTAGGGTGGTAATACAAAGAAAGGCCGAGATCGCAAAAGTAGTCGTAAATATGCGATCGAGGGCTTTCTTTATTACCTCCCGTGTTGTGTACATCATTTTATGACTACAGTTCTACACTTGGCCAGAAAGCGGCTTTTTCCGTACGCGCAGCGTGCGGAAAAAGTCACTTTATGGCCAGGTGTGGCATAAAATAAATTATTTTATTATTATTTTTATCCAGGTCCGCTATTACACCGAGCCGCCAGAAACCCCCGATTCGGAAGTCCACGTGGATGCTAAGATCGTGACGGCAGCTGCGCAGGAGTTCGACATCAACGCCTTCGAGGCCATGGAGACCGAGGCCATGGACGCATTAGACAGCGCGAATAAGGAAGGAGAGGCTATCAAGGTAAATGGGGCTCTTTAACCTGGAAATAAAGTTAAAAATGACTTGGAAATGGAATCATTGGTTTTGTGGCCCCCAGACACCGCGAATATACGAGTACTACACTATACTTACAGAATAAGATGACCCGTAAGACAGTATTAGTTAGGGAGGAGAGAGTATCAAGGTAAATTGGACGCTGTTGCTTTTAAGTGATGTGGAAAATTAGAAGACTTATCAACTATTATATAAAGGAGGGGAGACTATAAAGTGACCTTTTTCACGAAGTTGAAAATACGATGTGCTCAACTTCAACGTGGTTCTAATGGTCTTGATCATAGAGACCTAGGCCACGCACGCGCTGGACATGATTTTAACCCAATTGTGTTGCGATAAAGCCTTACGCCTTGGCTTCAACGAGTTATACAAAAGAAAAAATAATATTAATCCTTTTACATGTAATTTAGTCATATTGAAGCAAAGTGAGCAAAACCACTGCGATTGAAGTTAATGTTGCTGACTTTGCTTCTATAGGACTCCATTTTATTACAAGTTCCTCCATATGTTTGAGACATTGACATTTTTTTTACAGATCACTAGCAGCGGTCCAGTAAGAGCAGCGGTAGACGAAATGCAAGTCGACGAGGACGAATCGAGTTTGCTCCCTAAGACCCTCAACATAAGGTCCAAATTGGTGAAAGACCAGTCCGCAGCAAAACGTGCCAAAGTTGACCCAGAAATGCTTTTAGAGGGCAACACCAAGCTGAACAAGTTAAGGAAACAACAATTCAAGAAAGACAAGAAGAAAAACGCTAAGAACGAGAAGACGGCGGTAAATCTGGCGGGTGTTCTAGAAAATGTCACGTTAACTTCATTTAAGAAAGACGATTATAATTTCAAAGAGGACTTCGCTATGTAATTACTTGGAATAAAAGTTGTATTTAAATGTGTTGTTTATGTATTTGCATTGCATTTTACTAACTGCTTTAATTCAGTCTGTACTTGTACCTAGGTAACAAGAATTATCAAAACTCATTCAGCCCCCCACCGTTACCTACCCTTGTATGGGGTATATTCACGGGAACGGCATATTTTTAATACGGACCGTTCCTTTTGTGGGATAAATTGTTTTTATTCCAAGAAAGTGCTGTAAGAAAGTTGGATCTAAGGCACTGGTCCCACTGCCGGCGAGTAAGCGAGTAAAGTTAGGCGAGTAGCATTTCATTGCGGATCTGGAAAGGTCGATTGATCACTGTGCCTGGTCAGCTGGCAATGAACTATTACTCGCCCAACTTTACTCGCTTACTCGCGGGCGGTGAGACCAGTGCCTAAGACTAAACTTTCGCATTTGAGCCTACCTTACTCTAAAGTACCAGCACTCTATTGGAAACCATTAAACAATTATTATTTATTTTTGTGACGTCCAGATATTTCACACACATTTTATTGATTATGTAATCTACAATGTTTTTACCAAGCGTTTTCCCCTATCAGATACCTAATATTAATTTATGTAGTAAAACCATAACTTGAAATATACTGAGTGCCAATTTTCGTTTGGCTCGCGCTCTATATCCACCGTTTATAGTTTAGCTAATTGTTATTTGACTTTGTTTTATGAAATTCCGGCGATTTAAAGTCAATGGTAAATTCCCTGTACAACCGCCACATACGTACTTACGTAGTAACTAACGTGGTTAACGATGTTGTTAAACGATAATGATAAAGAATTCATACTTATCAGCGTATTCTTTGTTTAACTGCCCCGATAGCGTCACGTTTGAACAGTTGTCAAGTCTGCTATAAGTTAACTAGCCAATCGGGTTCAACCTAATCATCCTTAAGCATTTCTCGAAAAGTTTGTACAAGGTTAAAATAAAAAACTTTTACTTTTTAAATGATTATTTCATTACGATGTTACTATTTATTCCTCTCACTGGAACTGCCTCTTGCAATTAGGATTAAAGGTCATATGTAACTTATTACAATATTGCGAAATATATACTCACAAAACAGTCAGTGTTATTTTTGAGGTATAAGAATTAAGAGCATATAAAATAGGAAAACGGTGTACATCGATTCGAATCAACGTATGAATATTTATTAAAATAATAAAACTATTCGAATTGATTTTATGCGGATGAGAATTGATCTAGAAAATCTAAAAATACAAATCGCTAAAAGGTTATAGAGTCAAATTTATGCAAGGCAGAATGTTGGCATTATGCAGACGTAAGTAACGTTTCCTTTATATGAACGGATCTATTAAGAATGTGATTCCGTGCAGAAGGGCAGTCCTCATTGTCCCTGACATGTCATGTGGAGGGATTAACTCTTATAAGAGTTGGTCTAGATCTGAGGATGATGGGGTTGAGGTGCAGTAATGAGGGAACGACATAGAGAAAAAATTCTGGAGTTAAAATGGGGTCATGAAGGTTTTTTCAGGGGTCCGTGCTTCCACTATGGGGTCACTTCTTCATAATGATTGCACAGTTGGGATTTATAACATTGTCCGATAGTTTTGTATCGGGACAGTGAACACCACTGGGATGTGTTCATAGATCTCGATTCGCATCGCCTTGGCTAATAAATGATAACTATTATTCTTCTGCTCTTAGAAAAGGGTTAAGTGGGTTCCTCCCATATTATCTTCAAAGTTACTGAATAGAAAAATCTGTTATAATTACCAATTATTAATATCATCCTAAATATTAGGTACAGGAAAAATATAACGATTTTCCTAACTTGCATCGTTTTTTAGAAATTCGCAAAAATCGTAACACAAACTTATTTGCTCCTACTAACTAACCGCGACCTATATGTCGTTTTCATTTTCATTCACGTATCTACCTAAGAGTTTGTATGGAACCCTCGGTGCGCGAGTCCGACTCGCACTTGTCCGGTTTTTTCATTTATTTATCAATGGTCGAATTAGAACTCATTAAATAAGTATTTTATGCGTTAAACCATGGCTAATGGTAATGACTTCAGGTTTGTTATCAATAGGTAGGTTTGGCATTATAACCGAAATTGCTCATTATCATTATCAAATTAATATTTATGTAGGTAATCTTAATTATGTCTCCGTAACTTTCGAAGCTAAATAAGGTATAAAAAGCAAACATTTTAAAATTCAGAATAACCTGACTACGTGATACACTTTTTAATGCAGAAATGTATAAAAAAATATACTCGTAGGTACAATATACCTAATAGTGGGCAAAGTAGAACGAACCACGTCTGGTGGGAGTTCACCCAAGCGTTGGGCAGATCTGATCAAATAGGCTGTAGGAGCACCCTGGCGTAGGATAACCATATCTCAGAATTAGTCCTGAGATTTCAGGATTTTTATGCTCATGCCGGGATTGCGGCTGCTCTATCAAAATCTGAGGATTTTAGAGTTTACAATACGATTATTGCATTGTTATACAAAAAAAGTTACAAACAATAGAAATATATCCTAGACGACATCACAATCAATACAACGTAATTATATATCAGTTTTATAATATTTGTAAGCGTGTCGAATCTTGCTCGTGACCAATTCTCAGGCCTTCACTGTAAAAATCTGTTTTTTTTCTCAGGATTTCTCTATTTTTATCAGTACGTCTAGCATAACTGGCCGCGACTTTCGTATCTCGCGCGACTGAGCATCACCTGTCACTGTCGCACTATATTGAGTGGAAAGAGATAGGTAGGATTTGTCGCGCGACAAAGAGTCGCGTGTCACAGTTGTGCTAGAGGTACAGGTATCCCTTACCCGGGCGTGAGTACACCAGCCGGGCTAGCACAACTGGCTGCGACTTCGCTTGTCGCGCGAACCTTGTGACTTGTCACATTAACTTTACTAACACTATATTTAATGGAAAGTAAAAAAAAATTTTACGTCTCTTCCAGGCCAGGAAGTGGGATTTTACTATTTTGGCCCACTTTATGGCCAGGTGTGACGTAAAGGGATATAGTATACAGCGAGTAACATCAGCGCCTGACTGGACTAAGTAGCAGTTGATCCGCTCTCTCACTTTTAGGTGCATCTACTAAGAAGTAGAAGTGACCTCCCTGGTGTAGATCTTTATGAATGCTTCTTTATCTTAGCTGCCTACCAGTGGCGCGGCGTAAATGATATCCTTGGACAAGCCGGTGCAGGGGCATTCTACGAAATCGTCTACTTTGTCGGGCACGTGCCCGACATTCTGGTGGAATGCCCTTGTAGATTTGGCATACATTTTCCTAGAATAAGGTAGTCAAATGCCTGATATTAGGCAAGCCGGTAGGAATCGAGTTCTTTGGACGCCACGCCACTGCTGCCTACTATTACTGCTGACCGTTTTAACCAAAACGTCACATGAAGCTGTAAGAAAGTAAAAGTAGTTAGTCTCGTATATGCCACATGGCCAATCTAGTATTCAGATTCCGGTTATGGTGTGTGTTATGTTAACCATAACCACGTAAGTATTCAAGTCTTTGTAATCGCATTACACGTATTATAATATCTTTCGAGCTCTTTCTTACTTACGTATTAACATATCTGTGTCTCTTTCGAATGCCATGTGCAACGCCGATTGGCGAACGGACAACATTATCCATGCTTAATTTCACGCCCGGTGCCCTTTTTACGGTTTTTTTTTATTTACAGCACACTTTTAGGTAATTAAACAAATATAATGCATGAAAAAAACATTTTGATATTTATTACCATTATCTAATTATCAAAATCTTTCGCATTCAGTTATTTTGCGATGATTATAAGCTAAAACCACTGCTCATAATTTTAAATTTCCCGCTATTTCCGGAATTAACTTCGTGCAGTGTGTTCATTTCCTATTCGCTAATCGTTATCCAATAGCACGCTTCCATCTGTCTGGCGTAGTTTATGTCATTATCTGGCGTTATTGAGTTTATCTCTCTATCGCACGTATAGACATCCACAGGAAGGAAAAGTAGTCTATCTCTTTCTGTGATAGCGTCAGGATGTGCTACAGACACTATTTTATGTTGCCATCTCTTTCTGCTACAAAGAATTCGTATTGGCGTGGTCGAATTAGGTGTCCGTAACGTGTAAACCGGTTGATATTACAAAACAGAGGTTCGACGACTTTTCATTTTATTCGTGGCCAGTCCTTTGCTAGTGAGGGTGGTATTGTGAATCAAAATGAAGTCCTTAGTGTTAGCGTTTGTCAGTTTTCTGGCAATTTATTCAGTAAATTGTGAGGTATATTATGAAGAAACATTCCGTGATGGTAAGTTTTTGTATTTTATATAGGAATCTGATAATATAGTAGGGACGCGCCGGTGCCGCGTGTGCTTACGTCTATCGATTGTCGGCGGGTCCCGTCGCCGGTTTATTTTAAGGCAACTGGCGCTAATTCTCTGTGTTTTCTCGTTGTAGACTCGTGGGAGTCAGAATGGATCTACAGTGAACACCCTGGCAAGGAATTCGGCAAGTTCAAGTTGACTGCTGGAAAGTTCTACAATGACGTTGAGGCCGACAAAGGTAGGCACAAATACTTAGATTTAGATACAATCACAATTTAATGTCTCATTCATCAAGACTATTAGAACGTGTTGTCTGTAACGTTGCCTTTATTGAACATAATTAAAATAATTCTCCCACATTCATTATTAAGTTTACGCCCGTTTATGACATCCTGGTACTCCTCAGGTCTACAAACCTCGGAAGATGCCCGCTTCTACGCCCTGTCCAAGAAGTTCAAGCCTTTCTCCAACAAGGGCAAGCCCTTGGTGATCCAGTTCTCTGTTAAGCATGAGCAAGACATTGACTGTGGAGGTGGTTATGTGAAGATCTTCGACTGCAAGCTGGACCAGAAGGACATGCATGGCGAGAGCCCATACGAGATTATGTTTGGCCCGGACATCTGCGGTCCTGGCACCAAGAAGGTAAACATAGGTTATTTATAAAAATTTTTTACAGCTCATATTTTTTGCCAACTTAACAATGCCACTTGAAAAAGTTAACATTTAAGTTAGGCGTAAATAATGTTAGTGACCAGAATTTGCCTAATACATCTTTGTCAACTTATAGTGAAATATGATGATAAAAGATAATGATAATCTGAGATGGTTATAATAATTCACCCGTAGGACTTTTGTCTTTGACATTGTATGCATATAATTAGAGTTAAATATCCCTTACTTGAGAATTTATTGCTTCCCCATACAAACTTCCACCACAATGTCCTTCCCCGAGTCCCAAATTATCGCCTTTCCAAATTTCAACTAAGTCGGTTCAGTGGTTTAAGCATGAAAAGAAAACAGACAGACATAAATTTACTTTCCCGTTTATGATATTACTTAGTTTATAAACATGCAGACATTTAAAAAATAAAGATAAATGGTTTTCCGGATTAGCACTCCTTAAAATAGCTTGTTTCACTTATGACTCCTAAAAAATCTCCATCATACAGACTTTATTTATAAGTACATTATATTTTGTACTTGTATATGTAGACACTAAAATCCCTTTAGCATGCCCTTAACAATCCATGAAACGTACTATGTAGTTAATAGTTAGCTATCTTTTATATAATTAATATTTCATGGTTCTACTGAACAAGTTTCAGTTTTCTAAAGGGTATTATGTTTGTGACCTTCAAAATATGGAGCCATGCATGTCACTAATAACCCCTATTCTACATAATAGTCGTTTGTTTGATCTTGGTAATTATTATCTATCATCTGTTTAAATATGAATGAGCCAACAACTAATACTTACTTTGACATTTTGTGTCAACAACTTGTTAAATTGCCTTATATGACCTATTTTATTAATTATCGGGGGGTTTATACATATTTATAAAAACTTTTTTTCACTATAAAACTTGAGTTTTACAATTACAACCAATCACTTCTAGCTTTTTTAAACTCTACAAAATATAAGTGTAAATTATCTTTTTCTTCACTTCTTTTCGATTTATTTAAACCAAGATAATAATAACTGCACAGTGTTGGAAGTGATTTTCACAGAACAGTTTGTCGAAACCAACAAGACAATTGCATTGTTCCTCAAGGAATTAAACAACTTTTCGCAGGAAGTTGCCCAACGTCGATTTAAGTCCTAATTGCTAACAGTAATTGTTCATAACGACCATGGCCTTATCACTTAAAACTTTCTATAATTTCAAACGCTTACGATGTAGGTACTTACGTGATTTTATCGCGTTTTGTTCGACCGTAGTAGTTCTATTATCTCCGAGAAATCCGATATATTTTATACCATTGCATTAGTGTTGTAATAAATTGCTGATAATAATTACTTTACAACTTACAACACGATTTTTTCGAGTTTGGTCAAATGGAATGATAATATAGGTTTTGCATGGAAATTGCGGTGAAGTGTGACTTTAATTCCTTATTGTTCATGACCCGATCGATATCGTTTATAGTTTAAATACTAGCCCCCATGTTCCTTTATAATTCTAAATTATAATCGTAAAACTATTTTTTGATTGTAACATTGCCGCAAAAATAATTCGATTGCAATACCGATCGAGGTACCTACTAAGCTAGCGTCACTTACTGGATTACTTCCCAATTTATACCACAGTTACCGTCTGTCCTGATCAAGTCCTCCTGTCTTTTCTGACTCTGATGCCTGTACAAGAAGCCAAAAAAAATCGAATAACCTCTTCATTCGACTTTATTGAGTGGTGTATTAGAGTTCAAAAGTAGTAGACCACTTGGCTTACTGTACGTTAATCATTTCCCCAAAATATTAGCTCAATCTTTAAAATCGTGTTGATATAATAGCATAATTATTATGCTCATGTCATTCATTGAACATAAATCTAACACTTTTTCGTTGGCGCCTGGTGAGGAAGAGAGACATGTTTACTGAGCACTTATGACAGTTACAGAGTAGTTCATTCACCCGCGGTGTCTGCTAACGGTATACTGCGTAGACTCACTAAATGGCCAGATTAGTTTTTCTGAGATTCATTGGCACTTAGTTTTCAATAAAGGTTAATGACCAATACAGTTCTGACAAAGGATGTTTTCTTTGAATGTCTGCCAAATAAATGTTAGTAAAATTGTTTTATTTTGATTGTGTAGACATACATACTAATTCCTTATTTTATTATCCTTATTTTAACTGCCAAACACTCAGACAAAGGTTAATGTCATTCATTAAAATTTTATAGCTGTGATACCAGCGACAAGCGAATAAAAGTCCAAAAGTCGTGGTAATTTTTTATGTTACTGTGACCCAAGCCCAAACCCAGTGACCCAAAAAGGATCTTGGCTTCCGAAACGAGAACACGCCACTTAGCCCGATCCTGCGCGGTTTCTTGCCAATCCTCGGCTTTTTATGTTACAGTTGAACAAATTTAAATAACATATATAAATACAACAAATCAAAGTACAAAAGTAAAGTAGATATATGTAACATAAAAATGTGGTGTAATTTACCCACATTGAATGGAAAGCATCATGTTTCTTTCATATAGGTACGAGTAGATTTCAATCAATTTTGGTAATACATAGTAAAACCCTGGGAAGTTAAATGATACTTAGAATTAGAAAATATCTATTGCCACAAAAAATATGTTACAGCAAAAAAACTACAAACAAAGAAAAAAAGGAACTTAAATCGTTTTTGGCAATGGGTACCAATCTCAGCGAAAGCTGGGCGGAGAGGCCCAGCGCTAGTTTTCAGATTGGTATAAGTAGTCTACTACATAGGTATAAGTAGTCTCTAAGATTAAAGAATCGATAGGCATCGATTCTTTGATCATCACGAACTAAGATTTAGTATGGTAATAAAAAAAACCCATAACAACCTTGCTTCTTCCAGGTGCACGTGATCTTCAGCTACAAGGGCAAGAACCACCTGATCAAGAAGGACATCCGCTGCAAGGATGACGTGTACACCCACTTATACACGCTGATCGTGAAGCCGGACAACACTTACGAGGTGCTCATCGACAACGAGAAGGTCGAGTCCGGGGACCTGGAGGCAGACTGGGACTTCCTCCCGCCTAAGAAAATCAAGGTAATATTCGTTTTGATGTTTAAATGCGTTGTTCCTCTTCATGTGGGCATTAATAGAACGTATTAGTAATAATTTTAATAAACTATCGTACTCCACCTAATTGCACAATCTTCTTAAAGCTAAATGAGCCAAAAGTATTTTTGGCAATAGACCTTTTGTGCGTACTTTTACAAAGTCCATGACTTGGGCACCGGTTTCGGTAGCACAGTCGAAATTGCGCCTCTAATGACCCGGAAAGCCCTAAAAGATGTGGGCTCAAGTCCCGCTCAAGGCATCTCTTTCGCGAAGTGGGGTATCCCAAAAAATTAGGTTTATTTTTATATGTATTATTATAATTTGTAATGACGATCCTTATTGGGAGACACGATTTGATTATTACTTGTTTATCTGTTGACATTGTGACATTACAATTCTATCATAATTTTATATGTATCCTTTCGTATGTGCATTTTATTTTTGGTGTTGTTCTAATAATTATGTTTATTTGCTATTGTAATGACGATCCTTATTGGGAGACATGATTTGTTATTGGTTGTTATTTACGAGTATATTTTTAAATCTTTTGACATTGTTACCTTAATTCTCATTTTGTATTTTTGTTTTTGACGATCATGGCGTGAATACTTATAATTTTGTCTGTACAAATTTATACTGTTATTTTGTGTCGTGAAATAAATGATCTATCTATCTATCTATCTATTAACCAAGTAAATTAATTTATTTTAATTTTTAAAGAAATTTTGTTTATGATGTCACTACATAATCGGTTTGTTTGAGACATGCTTTAAAACTTTTGGATATGTCCGTAAAATGTCATTTATTTTTGTCAAATAAGATAATGCCGTTGACATTGACAATTTTTCAACCATAGCATAGACTAGCCTAAAAGTGATGGGTCCAAAATGGACGTATAGCATAATCAATCCATTTTTTTAAAGATCATACATGTCATGTTATGTCAAAAAAAACAAAATTCGATGCACATTACTACATTCCGGACATGGATTATATGTAGTACTATGGTAGATCACAGATTAGATACAACTTACCACCAATGACGACCGTGATGTTACTATATTAGAGGTCATATGATAAATTACAAATAACTATAAAATACTAATTTTTAAAAATTATCTATTAACTGGGAATAATTCTACAACCCTTTTTCTCGAAATAGTTTTTGAATAATTGGGATAACCCAATTGAGATTTTGGTTTTTGGATTTATTTTAATAAATTAGTATAAAAATAGATGATATTCGACCAAAGAAACGCCTAAAAAAGCTCGATATACTCTTCATCTCACGATATTCCTTCCTTTACTCGAACTTCCTCGTCTCCCAGGACCCTGAAGCCAAGAAGCCCGAGGACTGGGACGAGCGAGCCACCATCCCCGACCCGGAGGACAAGAAGCCCGAGGACTGGGAGAAGCCGGAGCACATCCCGGACCCGGACGCCGCCAAGCCCGACGACTGGGACGACGAGATGGACGGCGAGTGGGAGCCCCCCATGATCGACAACCCCGAGTACAAGGGCGTCTGGGCGCCTAAGCAGGTGAGATACGTTTCACATTGATAATAATCATATCATAAAGTGGCTTTTTCCAAAAAGCCGCTTTCTGGCCAAGTGTAGACATAAAAAAAACATACAGACGAATTGAGAACCTTCCTTCTTTTGGAAGTCGGTTAAAAATGATGTACACAACACTGGAGGTAATTAAGAATGCCCTCGATCGCATATTTACGTCCCTCGCTTGCAGCTCGGGCCGCAAACATCTGCCTTTCTTTGTATTACCACCCTAGTTGTGTAATATACTATAAAATAACCGACTTTCAGTGAACCTATTTTGATATGAGATGCACGAGTGATCCCTCGATTTCCCCAAGATCCCATCATCAGATCTTGGTTTCGTTAGACCACTCTGGCCCTTTCAAACAAAAAAACAATTTTTCAAATCGGTCCAGCCGGCTACGAGTAATCGCGTAACAATAATAAAAAATGAAAACTGTCCTTTTGTGGAAGTCGGTTAATAACTGACTTCAAATGAAGGGATTCGATAAGAAATGCACAATTCACTATGAAAAATACCCAAACCGCTGTATGTGTGCCTATAATATTGAAGCGTTACCTCAATTTCTCCAAGATTCCATCATCAGATCCTGATGTTGCAATGGGACCACCTCGAAGGTATACCCTTTCGAACAAAAAATAATTTTCCTAATCGGTCCAGCCGTCTTCGAGTTGTCGCGTAACAAACATACAAAAAAAGAATGCAGACGAATTGAGAGTCGTCCTTCCTGATGCCAAGTATAAAAATAAAATTGATTGACTCCCCGTTCGATTTCCCACACTTTATTTTTTCGCTATTTGAGGGTATGATGTACACTTGTACAGTAATAATCTATTAGAACGTATTAGAATCTTTATAAAAATGATGTGTCACTTAGCTTTTGATCTTTGAAAAAGCACATAATGAAATCTCAAAAAATATCAGTCGTCAAACCTCTGTTGAAGCCTCAACCGCAATCTGAGCTATTGTAGTCAATAGCATAACCATTACGCCACATTGCCCCGCCAATTACCGCCGCCGCCGATTACATTGTTGTTTAGTTATTTTTCAGTACATCAATCAATACTGCCTTTTATTAATAAAAGTTTCCTTTTCATTTCAAATTACGCCAGCTAAATGGTCAAATAAATTGACTTCTGAGACGCTTTCTATATAGATCACGTGACCCTATTAAACTGCACTTTTACACAAGTCAAGCGATTTGTGTTGAACATGAATTGTGCATTAAGTTATTAAAAGTCACAACTTTAAATGCAGCTAGTATGTAGGTGAAATTTGACACTTTACGTATTAAATTTCGAAAACGTAGCATAAATCTACAAGCTCATGCTTTTGAAAATGTATCTCCTAAGATGAAATAGTCCGACGGTTACGTCTAAAGTCTAAACGAAGTCCGTTACTAAAACATGACTCGCTTCCCACAGATCGACAACCCTGCCTACAAAGGACCCTGGATCCACCCCGAGATCGACAATCCAGAATACACCCCCGACGCCAACCTGTACAAACGCGACGAGCTCTGCGCGATCGGTTTCGACCTGTGGCAGGTCAAGAGTGGCACCATCTTCGACAACGTCCTGTTTACCAACGATGTCGAGCTGGCCAAGGAGCGAGGAGAAGCCATCAAGAAGACCCAGGAGGGTGAGAAGAAGATGAAGACTGAGCAGGATGAGGCGGAGAGGGAAAAGGAGAAGGCCGAGAGGCCTGATGATGAGGAGGACGATGAGGACCTGGACGATGAGGCCGGGGAGGCGGCGCCTGTGGTCAGTATTTCATTCCGCTTTTAATTGATTTATTAATCGTTTACAAACTAAGATGATAGATTTAGCTGCCACTTATTTGAAGTGGCAAAATCAAATGATTTATTTGTTCAAGTAGGCCTCAACGGCTCTTTTTCATGTCTGGCAATGAGCTGTTTGTCCATCCAGTCCATCGGTTGTTTGACCACTATACGGTCAAACAACCGATGGCCGATGGGGCATCAGCAGGTTCTCGAATCATCCGTCAGTTAGATTATGGAAAAATATGGGACACGTATTTTTTGGTTTATCAAAATATTAAAAATCGACAAAGTTATAGATGATTAAACTTCTGGAGTGGGGGCTTGTGACGTCACTCCTAGGTGAAAATTGTACCAAGGAGTGACGTCACTCGAAACTTCACCACTCACACACTCACGCACTCTATCCTCGTCATTTTTTATTTGTCAAACAAAAGAAAAACTACGTGTACAATATTTTTTTATATTACTATAATATTATTAATACTGTACTTGTACAGGTTACAATAAAATTGAATCATTCCTCCATCAGAAGTTATTTAAGTGAAGTCATTCGCTTTAGGCACAGGCTTGGTGCAGATTTCATTTGAGCTTGGTTGACTCATAGATTGCTAAGAAGACTTTCACCTTTGTATGTAAATATGTCATGCAAATTTTTTTTTGCTCGACGCTCATTACAATGAGAAATCATATTGCAAGGAACACATTTTTATATTTTAATCTTCTATTTATAGTTTTTTATCTGGATTCCGAGTTAAGAGACAAAGACTACGCATCGCAATCTGACAGTGAAACAAATGTTAACAAAGGATGTGGCTAGTTGCCAATATATTACACGCAAGTTTTGAGAATTGCATCGTAAAGACTTAACAAAGACTTATTAAATGTATCACAAAATATACATACATAATAATAATAGAGGCAGTTGGACAAGTTCGGCTAATTTTACGCAGTTTATTGATGTTTTGCGTTTCGTTTGTCCACAGGAGGAGCACGATGAGCTGTAAGCGTAGTGATAGTGTAAAGACATTTGTACCGCCGGGTACACGAGTGCGTAACGAAACGTTCCAGTACTTAGGACCCGTCCTCGCAGCGGGCTCACGTTGTGTGCACGGGCCCTAACGTCCCGTAGTAACCTATTTTAATGTGTGAAACTATCTGGACGCCACAAGTATATTTATTGTCTGCAACTTGTGTACATAAGTCACGCTCATTTTAAAGCACTGCAAACTTATCTGAGACGGCGGTCCTTGTGTCCAGGTATATATCGTGATGCTAGTTCAAAGATTCCGCCGGCTCAGTGTAAGTTTACAGCGATGTTTTATTTGCGACACTGTGTGTCGCCAGTGAGTGGTTTTACAACGTTGGCAGCCTAATTTTATAAGAGTAAAGCCTATGTTGTAAAATAATCTCGAGTGATGTATGAGTTTTTGTTATGTTGTGAAATGAGTCTGATTAAAAAATTAATATAATAATTGTCTTTATTCTTATTATTTAACTACGGATAGTTACTAAGGGAATTCAGCAGATGGTCGTGAAAGGAGTTTAGTTGACCAATATAGAGGACATTTCGTTGATAAAGGAGGTTTGAAATGTGTGTGATACTATACAGCACGACCACGGACGATTTTGTTATTTCTTTTGCGGTACATATTCACGAAAAAAAATGTACTTTTTTGTACTAATCATTAAAAAAATTGTACTCGTAGGGTTTCGGAGTTGTGAGATAGAGGTTGTGGTCGTGCTAGGTAGATGCTACCTGGCACGACCACACTGAGATCGAGGTTAGTTTGATAGTCGAAATAAAGGTACTGAAATTGTACTATTTTGTACCGAGTATAAAATAATTGTACCGCTTCCCCATTTAAAAAAAAATACCTTTTTGGTTCGCGGAGTACAGCCGACGGAAAAGAAAGCGGTACAAATTCACGAAAAAAAATGTACTTTTATGTACTCTTCATTAAAAAGTAATAACTCATACGGTTTCGGCAGTGTGACACAAAAGGTGGGGGTCGTGCTAGGTGGCACGACCACTGACATTGAGGTTAGTTTGATAGTCAAAATAAATGTACTGAAATTGTACTATTTTGTACCGTACATAAAATAATTGTACCTCTTCTCAGTAAAAAAAAAATCCCTCAATGGTTCGCGGAGTACAGCCGACGCAAAATAATGAGGTACAAATTCATGAAAAAAATGTACTTTTAGGTACTTGTAATCAAAAAGTAATTACTCATACAGTTTCGGCAGTGTGACACTAAAGGTTGGTTTAAGTATGTAAATATTCATACGATTTCGGCATAGTGACAAAAGGTTGTGGTCACTGTGCTAGGTAGATGGTTCTTGGCACAACCACGCTTACATCGAGTTGAATCGAATGACCAGAATAATACAAAATAAATGTGCTCAAATTTTGGCTACAGTCTACACTTCTATAGCACATCAAATGTGACAGAGGTATGGCAAAAACCGCTGCCATTGCAAAAAATCGGTCAAGTGCGAGTCAGACTCACGCACCGAGGGTTCCGTACAAACTCGTTAGTAGATAAGTGAATAGTTCAAGAAGAACTGAATGGCGATTAGTTGAGTAGGAGCAAATAAGTATGAGTTTTGATTTTTACAAATTAGAAAAAAACCATCACCAACCAGCCAAGAACCATCTACCTAGCACAGTGACCACAACCTTTTGTCACTATGCCGAAATCGTATGAATATTTACATACTTAAACCAACCTTTAGTGTCACACTGCCGAAACTGTATGAGTAATTACTTTTTGATTACAAGTACCTAAAAGTACATTTTTTTCATGAATTTGTACCTCATTATTTTGCGTCGGCTGTACTCCGCGAACCATTGAGGGATTTTTTTTTTACTGAGAAGAGGTACAATTATTTTATGTACGGTACAAAATAGTACAATTTCAGTACATTTATTTTGACTATCAAACTAACCTCGATCTCAGTGTGATCGTGCTGCCAGGTAGCATCTACCTAGCACGACCCCCACCTTTTGTGTCACACTGCCGACACCCTATGAGCTATTACTTTTTAATGAAGAGTACATAAAAGTACGTTTTTTTTCGTGAATTTGCACCGCTTTCTTTTCCGACGGCTGTACTCCGCGAACCGAAAATGTATTTTTTTTTTATTGGGAAGCGGTACAATTATTTTATACTCGGTACAAAATAGTACAATTTCAGTACATTTATTTCGACTATCAAACTAACCTCGATCTCAGTGTGATCGTGCCAGGTAGCATCTACCTAGCACGACCACAACAACCTCTATCCCACAACTCCGAAACCGTATGAATACAATTTTTTTAATTAATAGTACAAAAAAGTACATTTTCTTTCGTGAATATGTACCGCAAAAGAAATAACAAAATCGTCCGTGGTCGTGCTGTATCACACTGAAATGTCGCGTTGAGTTGCCGACATCGGTCTTTAATTATAACGAATGACGTAGTAAAGAAAGGACAGCCTTTCAGTGAAATTGACTACCTGACCTCAAGGGTCGTTGCTCGAAAGAGTATTATAGTAATTGCACTTGCCTCGCCCGACTGATCTTATCGTGATTTTCGAACTATGAGATGATGAAATCCTGGTTTTAAGTAAAAAAATTAAGCATGCATAAAAATTGCATGTAGTGGTAACATGTCTGTATAGACCGTTTGACGTTCCATATTAGAAAAAGGACATAAGTTTCGTACCGTTAAGTTTTTTATGCCACACCTGGCCATAAAGTGGCTTTTTCCGCACGCTGCGCGTACGGAAAAAACCGCTTTCTGGCCAAGTGTAGACATAAAATGATGTACACAACACGGGAGGTAATAAAGAAAGCCCTCGATCGCATATTTACGTCCCTCGCTTGCAGCTCGGGCCGCAAACTTCTGTGATCTCGGCCTTTCTTTGTATTACCACCCTAAGTTGTGTAATATACTATTACCTATACTTACGTACTAATCAAAACGCACGTTGTGTGGGAAAAATGTAACATAGAACCCTGTAAAATAATATTGGTCCAGCGAGCTCACGGACATACGGAACACGGCTCACGGAAGAGCGTACTCCCACCTGAAAGGCCGGCAACGCACCTGTGACTCTTTTGGTGTTGCAGGTGTTTATGGGCGACGGTGATTGCTTACCATCAGGCGACCCGTCTGCTCGTTTGCCCCCTATTTCATAAAAAAAAAAAAAAAAAAAAAAAAAAACATGGGTTGAAATAAAAAAAAAAACAATTTATTCAACAAATAATATTGTTTTATGTTTATGACATTCTAGTTTCATTATCCATGCCATTAAAACGTATGGCGCGGAGTCAGGTACAACATTTTAATTAATTTAGAAGAATAGTGCATACAGTGATCCATCCAACGGCAAATTTACAGCTAATCAGCCCAAGATGAACCTAAAAGTACATTTTTAATTATTTATAAAATCGGACAACAACTTAATTATATTTAGTTTTAATTAATTGTTTCTTGATGTGGTCCTTACGTCAACAACATCTTTAGTGCATCTGTAAAAGAAAAAAATTCAAAATAAAATTTTATCATTTGCGGACACTTAAAAATATGTAGGTATAGCGTTTTGTTTAGTTAGTTACTACCTAATCACATAAAAGAAATGCAAACTAAATGTCCTAATCGGTAATCGTCCAGCACTATACGGTCTTAGTTTTTGACACGCTAATGCCCTTTGACTTGAGTTGCCACCCTGCTATCTCGTCTATTGCTAATGACAACGACTAACACGTTCACTGTCTCCTTACAAAACTATAGGACAATGTCACAAGTCCCAACTGGGCAATCAATATGGGGAAGTGAGCCTACAGTGGAAGCACGGACTTCTGAAAAAAATCTTCATGACCCCACATTGGGGGTACCGGGACAGAGAACGTGTTAACATTTAAAGATGACAACTACCGGGACAGTATTAACACTTTCGCAACCAAGAACCCGCCTGGTAGGCACTCGTAATGTTTGCTCAGATGCCGGCTTAGCCCGCCAAGCGGGCAGTAGCTATAAACCTACACGCCACGCCAAAGAGCCCGCCTGACGGGCACACAACACATTGCATCTTCGCCACCAGGGCTGCACTAACAAAGGTTTTCTTCTGATTAGTATGTGGTCGAAAAGTAAGTACAGTTCATTTTTAAATATACAGGCGGTATGTTTTTACTTCACCTAATGCGATTAAAAAATAAAAATTCTTATCAGTTGGTTACATTAAATTGCATACACTACACAGATATGATATGTATCAATATGAGTTAAGAGTTTTCGTAAATCGGCATAAACTCTCACTCGGACGTCTACCTTATATATCTTTAATATGCTGCATCGACACCGACTTTAAGGTGATTCGAGTCGGACGGTTTTCCATACAAACATCAAGAAGGTCATTATTTATTTTATTATTTACGGTATCAATTATGTTTAAAATAAATATCATTTTATAGCTTGATATAGGTTGTTTGCGCGACATGACATAAGAAGTCAGTAAAAAATGAATTAACGTGCAATTGGACCTTAAAAGTCAGCGCCATCTATTAACACCATTGAAACCAAACGTTTTCTGCAATTTTTTTGGCTTTCTAAGAGTTCTCATTTTATAATTTCAAGTAAATAAAAAAATAAAACCCGTTTCAAACATCATTCATGCCGTTGAAGCAGACAATGACCCTTTTTTATTCGTCTTTATTGATGATTTATTGAGGTTAAAAATTAACAATTGCTCACTTCAGATGTCGCCACGGTTCGAGCAGACTTCTATATGCGACGTTCCGCGGGTAAAGGTACCTCATGGATATTGTCGCTTGCGTCGTATCCTACTCACTCCGTTACTATAGGACATTAAGATAGAAGGATGCAAACGACAATATCCATAAGGTACCTTTACCCGCGGAATGTCACATATCGATACCTTTAGACTCAAAGGGCGTAAACGCCATTAGAACCTACGGCGTTTGCGCCCTTTGAGTCTAAAGGTATCGATATTGCCTTTATAAAAAAGGTGCTGAGGTTTTGATAAAGCATATCTACCGCCACAAATTCGACTGTTGTGACAGCTCATATAGCTATAGTCGGACTACGCTAAGTTTGCAGAGGTTGAAAAAAGGTTTTATAAAATAGTTAATTTTTTCTACTCCTGTACTGTTATCTGTCTTTTACTTGGTCACGAACACTAATATAAGAACATACATAATATGAGTTCAGAGAAGTCTATACTCTATTCCCCATAACAGCACTAGTGTCGTTATAGCCACTTTACGTTATTGCTAGCAACCACAGACTTCTAAATCTAGGTTAAACTTAGGTCAAGGATTAAGCGCTCAATTTTAACTTTACGGTAAAAATGCACAACTACCAACTTAACAAACAATTAAAATCCTACGGCTTTTAAGAAAAACGAAACTTTCTGAACTAAATTCATTGATGCCAACATAAAAACAAAAGTATTTTTAATATATTCACTGCGTGTCAACTTAATTTAAAAAATAAAAAGTTTACCATAGACACATACTGACAGTCATACCTCATACGTCATATTCCTTCTTTGCAGGTTATGCCTTGTTTGTATTTTATATGTATTTTAAAACCTGTCGTAGAAAAAGTATTGTATGCAACGTTGTATAATTAAGTCAAAAAACGCTCATTGCGTCTCTATTTGCGATACTCGCCGCATTCGCGGCTCGTATCGCAACTCACGCAATTCGCACTTTTTGAACCTTCTTATACAACTGTTGCATAAAATACTATTATGCAACAGTTGTATAAGAAGGTTCAAAAAATGCGAATTGCGTGAGTTGCGATACGAGCCGCGAATGCCGCGAGTATCGCAAATAGAGACGCAATGAGCGTTTTTTGACTTAATTATACAACGTTGCATACAATACTTTTTCTACGACTAGGTTTTTTAAAATATAAAATACAAACAAGGCATAACCTGCAAACAAGGCAAATATGACGTTTGACTGACAGTATGTGTCTATGGTAAACTTTTTTTTTATTTTAAATTGACACGCAGTGAATATATTAAAAATACTTTTTTTTATGTTGGCATCAATGAATTTAGTTCGGAAAGTTTTGTTTTTCTTAAAAGCCGTAGGAATTTAATTGTTTGTTAAGTTGGTAGTTGTGCATTTTTATCGTAAAGTTAGAATTGAGCGCTTAATCCTTGACCTAAGTTTAACCTAGATTTAGAAGTCTGTGGCTGCTAGCAATAACGTAAAGTGACTATAACGACACTAGTGCTGTTATGGGGAATAGAGTATAGACTTCTCTGAACTCATATTATGTATGTTCTTATATTAGTGTTCGTGACCAAGTAGAATACAGATAAAAGTACAGGAGTAGAAAAAAAATATTATATATGGCAACATGGCTGCGCGTACGGAAAAAGCCGCTTTCTGGCCAAGTGTAGACATAAAATGATGTACACAACACGGGAGGTAATAAAGAAAGACCTTGATCGCATATTTACGTCCGTCGCTTGCAGCTCGGGCCGCAAACTTCTGCGATCTCGGCCTTTCTTTGCATTACCACCCTAGTTGTGTAATGTACTAGAATCAGTCTTGCACACATCGATCTAGTTCCAACCAAACTAAGCGATTTGTTCCAGGGACTTGGATAATTTCTATGTAGAGTCTGTGCGGAAAGAGAATTGGGTTAATTTTGGGGGGCGCTGTAATGCTTTTGTACCGTATGTGCCGTATTTTCTGTTCTGTGGCCATACTGGTTAGGTTAGTTCCGTTTTTCACCACGCCTATTCTCTTTCCGCACAGAATCTATTTAAGTATTATATTAATATATGTACATGTATATAACGCATTGCTTATTTTGGTTGGGACTAGATCGATTTGCGCAAGACTGTCCTGAATATTTATTTCAGTAGGTATGTAGACACATTATATACTTATTAAACGGAAAGATATTTGCCAAGTACCTATCAAGACTAATTAATCCTCTTTTTTATGATGTTGCCATATACATTTTTGCCAATAAAACGTCTTTTTGACCTCTGCAAAGTTAGCGTAGTCGCACTAAGCTCTAGCACCCGTTCAAGCAAAAAAAAGTAAATGGGTCAATTGCAGAAAAAAATACCTTTTACGTAAAAAGTTGTCCCAACTTTTCCGTACGAATTTTGAATCTCATTTTAATTACGCCTAAACTAAATATAGGCGAAAATAGTAACGGAACTGAGATTTTTTTTTATCAGTTTCGTTACGATTTTACCCTATACCTATTTAGTTCGGGCGTAACGAATCTGAGAATCAAAATTTGTACGGAAAAGTTGGGATATTTAGGACAACTTCTTTTTATTTCATAAATGAAAAGTGCTCATAATTCTGAGTAAAATGGTAATAAGACGCACCATGATCAGAAAAAAAACTAAAAGGTACATTTTTTCTGCAATTGACCGTAAATAGACGGCGTTTGTAAGGCACTGGTCCCACCGCCAGCGAGTAAGCGATGAGCTATCGGCGATTTATGCGACAAAAGATCGTCGCTCCCGTGTAAATAAAAGAGAGAGATGTATTATAAGCTGAATGCTGATCGATGAACTATTTTATAGTTGATCGCTCAGCTATAATACATCTCTCTCTTTTATTTATAAGCTGAATGCTGATCGATGAACTATTTTATAGTTGATCGCTCAGCTATAATACATCTCTCTCTTTTATTTACACGGGAGCGACGATCTTTTGTCGCATAAATCGCCGATAGCTCATCGCTTTTCTCGCCGGCGGTGGGACCAGTGCCTAAATGTAAATAAATCTACAACTAGACTAATATTATTTATCTGCACTCACATTTATTTTTATATACGCTAGAATGAAACGATCGATTCATTTTTCTAGAAACTTACCGAAATCTTTCCTGAGCGCTGAAATAAAAATGATGAAGTAGGTATTAAGTAATTGAATGTTACGTTTTGCTTTACTTTTTTATTGACTATTTTTGGAAAAAATATATTTAAATTTTGGCACTGTAGTCACTACTGGGTAAGACATCAAACTTTTCCGTGTTTAAGCCGGCGCTAGCATAATACTTTTTATTCAAGGTGCTGATCGAATACCTTTAACTAGACAACTCGGGGCATAAAGGGTATATGTTTTTATAAAAAGTAACTAATTGATTTTTATCAAATGCCTCAGAGAGATCTCGTGAACAGGGGGTAAGTATACAAAGCTCTCGCGGTCTCGTTTCGTGGGCGAAACATAATGTTGATCCTTCTATTAAATTTATACTCACTGTCACTTGCTTTCGCGATGAGTCCCTTTTTTTCCTTATCCTGGTCGTCATCGTTTTTCTTAGGCCGTCTGTGTTTGTGGGGGAATGGAAAAAAGAAGCACGGGTCGGGGGCCGGCGCTGCCATCACTGCAATTTATTAATGTGTTAATAGTTAAAAAAGAATTTCTTGCCGGAGTCTTTCTAGCTGGGCTAGCTTTTAGCGAACCGGCAACTAAAACTCCCATTAGTGCGATTTACACACTCTGTAAAAGGACAGGTTGATCCGCTTCAACCTTCCCGATGGTCCGCTGCTCACTGAGCAATCAGCGTAACTTCAAGGTGACCCGCGAAGTGACCTGGTTCAATCCCAGGCGCCCCGGCCCCCACCAAGTCCAACTAAATGGCACTCACCTGTGTCCAGACTGGGAATCGAACCCGGTACCTCTTTATTTCCGGCCCAGCGACTCAATCTCGACGAAATCCAGAGGTACTGGGTTCGATTCCCGGTCTGGACACAGGTGAGTGCCATTTAGTTTTTCTGTGTACTTTGATTTCTTGTATCAATATAGGTAATTAGGTATGTAACATAAAATGTGGTGTAATTTACCCGCATTAAAAAACCAATGAAGAGAAAAAATGTTTCTTTCCTATAAAGTATCAATAATAACATGTTTACAAAATAAGAGTAAAACCAGTAAAACAGTCACCCTTTACTACAGAGACGTCGGCCGTACGTACCTAAGTACTGTACTGCGGTCACGTCACGGTATACGGTAGTTTAAGTTCCGACAAAAGGTACATCGGGAGCGCGCATGTGTGCGCGCCGTGTACGGACGCACCACAGGCAAGCATTGCCGGCTGCGCGATTCAGGGCTGAGCCAACGCTGCGAGCGGTCGAACGCACAAAGTGAAGTATCGAAGTCGTGAATACCTAGTGCAGTGTGTTCGGATGTTTGAGGAATAGTGTTTTAAGTGTATCCATTAATTTTACTAACAGTTAAATGAAGTTTCATTTTTTAACACCTAGCATAAACGACGTTTCTCTAAGTAATTGATTATCCAAAATAAAAACTTAGGTACTAATAATTCGGACTATAGGTACAAACCTTTTACAAATGATGTACCTATACTTTATCTAGGTACTTACTAGTATTTACTTTCAAAATGTCGAGACGCAACTATATTTACTATTATTTCATATAGTCACATACTTACTAAAATTGTATTATAAATAATAGCATTGAATTTGCACTGAGCTCCTGGTCTATTGGAGTTCTTTGTAATTTGCCGCGTGAGACACATGCCGCCGTCACGTGGCACGCACAAAGGATGCCGCCGAGCGATTGTTCGTTCGAGGGCAACCTAATAAAAGTTACGTCGTGGTAAGTAGGTATTTTACAGAACCGACGGGCGGCAGCCCTGTGCCTTAGGCAACCGTAGGTATCACGCGCTCCTAAACGGCGAAGACGAACTACTTGGTTGTCTTTATACTTTGGTCACGTAGAGTAGAGTGCGGTCTGTCACACAAATTATTCCGATTTTTTTTCTTGTTATGGATTAAATTACATCATGCTTACTGTTTTAAAATGTGCATTAAATGGTCATTTTTCTAAGCTAATGGGCACCCCAGTGTCCATGTATTTTTTTTTACACCACACGCGGTCAAATTTCAACCAACGTTTCAAAAAATACTCCATTCCGAACTTTGCACCACATTATTTAAAAAAATACAATAGGTACACTTAAGTGCTATTGTACAGTTAATAACACATTCAATCGAAATTAGTTTGACATAAAATAATAAATAAAAAAATAGCACGGTACAGCAAAAAAACTAGACAAGGGTATCAATTTTGAGAAAAATGACATAAGTCAAAATATCTCAAAAATGGTGACACTTTTACGAAATCTATATAGCTTCATTTGATAGACCTAAGTGCCCTCTATCACCGGGTCACAGGTTATCTATTAATTACCTAACACCCTGTATATTAAAAGTGACTGTGAGTGAAATCGTTAATGCGATATATACTAAATCCATATTGGATACACTGACCTTCATTTTCGGTAATGTAGGATAGTATCTGAAATAAAAAATAAACAACCAGTAGTGGATTAGATAAAACTAAAATGTAATTGCATAATATTCTCTTGGGTCTGATATCAACTACCTAGTGGAAAAATATTATTTTTCACAAATATCATTCCCTTGTCCACACACATTTGTGACTACTCAGAAGTTCGATCCTCATGGGCTCAGTAGAGTGGCATTTTCTTAGGTACTGTGTAGAACCCACTAAGTTCCACAATGTAACCAAAAATATCATTCTCGTGAGGATTAATCTTTTTCGTTTTATACATATTTATGGGAAATAAAGCGATGTGGTTTTATTAACACCTGGCTCTTAGTGGACTTAGTGAAGTCGTTAGTTAATGCTATTGCGGTAATTAGTAGAAAAAAATATTCCGTTACTCATTGCATCAAAATATACCTAATTCAACTGAGGCATTCCTTTCCCAGGATGAGAAGGAAGCAGTTGATTCAAAATTTAATAGTAAAAGGTATTCACCGTAATGGAGACAGCCAAGAGTACCCACACCGAGTATCTTCTCATACTGGCACCTGTAGCGTCGTCAGACTGTTTAACATAATAAAGACACGGGATTTATATAGCAATATTTGGACACGGTCGTTTTACGGCGGATTGTCATACAAAAGACTTGGTATAATAAGTATATTTTATTATTTTACTTTATACAGACATTACGGATGACGTGTTCCGGTCCAGGACATACCTATCGGGCACGTAACGGCTATGGCAGCTACCTTAAAAACAAATAGAAAGTCCTAATGACATTATCAATTCAGAAACCAAGTTATAAAATACTGACATACCAAAAATGTACTTCCTAACCTAACTTTGTTAGAAGTATGAAAAAAATGGCGTCACGTGCCCGACATTCTGGTGGAATGCCCCAAGAGGCTACAGCGATTTCGGGGGCTAAATGGCCTCTAAAATAACAGTTGCACAAGGCAAGGGGAAAGCACTGCACTAATTTCACAAGATAGTCAAAACATGAGAGTAGTCATGTCATTGTAGTGCAACTCGTGGCAACTAAACTAAGTCTAGCGGTGACGCTTGCGCCGAGCTGTATCCATATAATAGCACATTACACAACTAGGGTGGTAATACAAAGAAAGGCCGAGATCGCAGAAGTTTGCGGCCTGAGCTGCAAGCGAGGGACGTAAATATGCGATCGAGGGCTTTCTTTATTACCTCCCGTCATGTCGTGTTGTGTACATCATTTTATGTCTACACTTAGACGCTGCGCGTACGGAAAATGCCGCTTTCTTGCCAGGTGTGGGTGTGGCATAAAATACTATAACTGTATTACTGTCTCAAATTAACTATAAACAACATTACATGGGTACCTATTTATTTACAAATAGGAAAAAATAAAGCGTAACTGGACGAATAATGTGTTTTTATATGGTACTTCATCAGGTAACACGTGGAAAAAGCGATTTCATGGTTCCACAAAGATACCGAATAATTAAAATTGGGTTCGATTAGTAATGGAGCTTGTAGGTATCTTGGACATATAAACTGTACAAATAATCGGTACTTAGCCTTCAAGGTTCGCCATATAAATAAGTACGTAGATTAACAAATATTCCCATCCATTGAATAACACCGAACACTTGCAAGTAATTTTTATATTATTACACATTTTGTTTTTTTTCGTAATAACTTTGCGTTCAAAAAAATTAGGTAAGCTTTTATTGTCGTCTGTACCTTTTTTTGAATAATCTCAAATAGCACGTCAAAAAACAATCAAATAAACCTCAAGAACGTTGTTTTTTTTAGGTGATCGTTTAGGGGATGTCCTATTGATATGGCATTATCATTTATTTTATTTTATTTTTATTTTTATTTATTAAGGATTACCAACAGATAGAACATACAAAAAACAGCATCTTAGATTACTACATAGGTTACACAGAATGCCTATCCAATTATAGGTAACCACGGCTCACATAGGTGTAGATAAGCGATCAAACAACTGTAACCTAGAAAGAACAATTGTTATTAAGTGCTAAAAAAAATATATATTATGTTTTGTAGAACTAAAACTAGGTATCAAGAAAATGCAATGGAGGAGTAATCATACCGTCAAGACTAGCAATACCAAGTAATAGTAATAATAATAAATGAAGACCTACAGTGACACATGATACGGAGAGGAAGTTACTCGCCAGAGTCCAGGGAAACAAGATATGAGACTATCGATTTTTTGAATTTTACCTCAGTATCATGGAATATATCGATTTCATTGGCCTCCGGGATGTGATTATAAAACCTGGTCATCCTAGACAAGGGTGAATTACTGCCGTGAATTGTTTTTCTGAAGCGTTGCCCGAACAGCTTGTAGGTGCCCTTTCGCGGCAACCTTCTCATCATCGGCAGGGTAATTTATTTATCATTCGATTTACATATTCTTGCAATATTTTTAGCTCATAGGAAAACGCATGATTTCATTACAGATACAGATAGATAGATAAACACCGAGACAGACGAAACGAAATAAAAACTTGTAAAAAAACCGGACAAGTGCGAGTTGGACTCGCCCACCAGGGTTCCGTACAAATTTGCAGGTACCTACATAGGGTGTAATCGTTAAGTGTAGCCAGGCGATTATTCTGTAAATATAACAGATATTGGAAAACTTTAAACTGATATCAAAAGTACGTTACCTAATGCGTGAAATCACATTAATAACTTTTTTAAAATAAAGGACTAATTTTAAAAATATTAAGTTTAATCGCTCCCATACATTTAGTACCTACGACGTTCGTTGAAAGATTAGTTTATAAGGCCTAGTAATTTCACCATTATAAAATGATTCATGTATTGTTTTATGTTATCCATATCCATATTATCCACATTGAGAAAAGGTACATGATATAACTTTATTATAAATGTGAATGTAACAGCAGAGCGGCTATCATCGCTAGCGATGGGCGATTCAAATAACTCGAATCAGACTCTAAGCGAGTTCATTCGCAACTCGAATCAACTCGCATACCTAACTCTAGCTAGAATTCACACGGACCGGATAACGAATGAGAGTGCACGCGAGTCAGCGATTCGCCAACTCAACGAATGTTCATTTTGTTACGAATACGCTGAACTTGACCCGACTCGCCGATCCGTTTGGCTGCTGCCACGAAGCGGATCCCATCCGTTTGATGCGAGTCGAGTCAACTCGAGTCTCGTTTCGAGTTGACGGACGAGTCAACTCGAGTTATCCGAGTTGGAATAAAAACTGGTAACATAGCTAATCATCGCCTACATAAAGGAATATCCCCTACTTACGGCCTCAAAGAAGGTTGTACTAAATGTATGGGTGCGTTTAAACTTAAAATTTTTAAATTACTACTTTTATTTAAAAAAAGTTATTAATGTGATTTTACGCATTGGGTTACGTACTTTTGATATCAGTTTAAAGTTTTCCAATATCTGTTTTATTTACAGAGATTATTCTGTACCTAAATATAACAGATATTAGAAAACTTTTTCAGATATACATTTTACCAAGATTCATTTAGATAAATTTTTAAAATAAAAACCGACTTCCAAAAACTTAAACTAAAAACCAAAAAATAATATGTTAATTACCCCAAAGAAATGGATAATCAACGATTCATATACAGATATTTATACTTTTTAACCTGTTATTTTTGAAGTTGGTGCCTGCCACGTAAAGCTGGCTGTGTTGAGCTCCTTAGCTGGCATGGCACCGACTTCAAAAATAACAGGTTAAAAAGTATAAATATCTGTATATGAATCGTTGATTATCCATTTCTTTGGGGTAATAAACATATTATTTTTTGGTTTTTAGTTTAAGTTTTTGGAAGTCGGTTTTTATTTTTTGTTTTAAAAATTTACTTTATTTTTAAATTTTTAGTGGCGCTGGAAAAATATTGGCTGGAAAAATTCCAAATCGGCCTAGACGTTTTCAAGTAACCGAGGAACAAGCCTACATAAAAATTGCTCTTTGTTTTGAAGTCGGTTAAGACTGGGAACTTATTTCTAATAAGAAATGCACGAGAAAGTAAGAAAAATACCAAAATCGCATATGTGTGGCTATGATATTTGAAGAGTTCCCTCGATTTCTCCAAGATCCCATCATCAGATCCTGATTTGGTTGCAATGAGTCCACCTCGGAGGTATACCCTTTTAAACAAAAAAAGAATTTTCCAAATAGGTTCAGCCGTCTTCAAGTAATCGGTGAAGAAACCTAGATACAAATTTACTCTTTGTTTTGAAGTCGGTTAACACTAAAAACTTGTTGCTAATAAGAAGTGGACGAGAAATTACGAAAAATACCGAAATCGCTATATGTGTGCCTATAATATTTGAAGAGTTCCCTCGATTTCTCCAAGATTCTATCATCAGATCCTGACTTGGTTGCAATTGGACCACCTCGAAAGTCTATTCTTTCAAACAAAAAAGGAATTTTCCAAATCGGTCCAGCCGTCTTCAAGTAATCGGTGAACAAACACACAAAAAAAAAATAATAATAATAAAAAAAAACATACAGACGAATTGAGAACCGTCCTTCTTTTGGAAGTCGGTTAAAAAATAGTCACTAAGCAAATGTTTTATTAAAGCTAACTATTTATTGTCAAATAACGTTTGCCCAAATTTAAACTTCGCATACTTTTTATTAAAATTGGAAAAGACGACAACTCCGACGGAAACGAGTTGGTATAAAGCAAAAGGTGGGGGGACGGGGGGGCGAAGCCCCCCAGAAGGGGGGCTTGGAAAAAACCTATAAAACCATATCTGATTTAATTTAGGTAGGTTGGTTAGGTCGCTTGCGTCCCTTAGAAAGAAACAGAAGCCCCGCGCAGCGGGGCTTTGTCGACTTGGGCCCTTTCAGGTTGAAACTGTGACGCTAAGGGAAATTAACCACAGCCCAGTTAGGTTAATAGGTCAGTTTACCTAGATCTAAGGCCTATTCTCCCACTTTTATTGAGTCGGAAATTTTATTGTTCGGTGTATTGAATTTCGGAATTTTAAAAATCGGTATATTGACTATCGGAATTCGTATTTTTGATGTATCGGGTTATCATAGATTCGGACTTTTCATTGTTCGGTGTATAGGATAGGTTAGGTTAGAACTGCGACCCCCACAGACACGACACGTCACCAAAAAACTAGGTTAGGTTAGGTTAGAACTGTGACCCACACAGACACGACTTGTCACCAGAAACATAGGCTATGTTATGTTAGAACTTAGAACTGCGACCCTCCATAGAAAAAAATGGGTACGTAGTGTACCCGTACAAATGAAGTTTAGCTGTGTTTTTAATTTTTACCTGAAAATAATTTGTCCAAGATGAAATGAACAGCCTTATAACAGCATCATATATTAGTATTATGCGTCATAATATTATGAGTAAAATAACTTACGCCATTCAATACATTCGACAAAACAATTAAAGACATTTTGAAACATGACCAACTAAATATTTTGCCAACTAATAATATTCTAAAAAATAATTAGCGATATGTTATGTTATATGCGAAACATTGGTTTGCCATCAGATGATTCTGCGAAACGAAACTATGGGAAAAATAGTTTGCGAAGTGATAATTTGCCGTATGATTTTCGGCCACATATTAGTAAACCGTTATTTGTTATGTTCATGTCAATTTTAAATAAATAAAACTGCAAAATATAGCAAAAATCGTGTTTTGTTTTTTTAATGGCTGAATGCCGTGATGGCCCAAATAAATGTGGAATGGAAATTAAAAAGTAAGTATGAAATTCCATTACGTGCCAAGTGTCAAGCCGCACCGGAAACGAGGTACTTTGCGGCCTATTTTTAGGCACGTAATGTCAACATTTCATTGCATGTTTGAGAAAAACCTATTTTCGACCTCTGCAGACTTAGCGTAGACTGACCTGGAAGTTTGATTTTTTTCAAAGCTTCAAGGGACCGTGGACCTGAGTATATGGTTTAAATTTCAACTCGATACCTCCACGCGTTGCCGAGATAAAAGGTCTTGCCAGACAGACAGACGGACGGACGGACGGACGAAATCCTAAAAAGGGAGTAGGGAAACTACAACAGTAAGCAGGTTACAATATTAAAAGAAAACAAGTAGGTACATCCAATAAGTTGTATATCATTTTATTTGATTAGGTATAAATTGGTTGGTATAAAGTTATAATTTATAATCCATTGCGATCATTCTTTACAGGCCGAACAATTTACCTGTAAAAAAAAGTGAATTCCTGTAAATTCTGCAATTTTTATTTGTTTCTGGAAAAATGCATCGCATGATACTAATTATATCCGCTTTTAGCATACAAGAAATAATTACTTGTATGTTGACTCCACCTAAGTATACTTATATACAAACACGTGTAGGTACCTAAACAAGTATATTATTGTGTACTGACTGATGTCTGCGCGTAGAATTGTGTTTCCATGAACAAAAAGGGGCCTCGCGAAAAATCGGATTATATACGGATCTTTGTGATATTAATCTAGTATTCTTGTGGTTCCAAACACAAATGGCAAAATAGAACCTTATCGCTTGTATAACAAAATACTAAATGTGTTGACTTTGATCAAGTCACAAGGTATGGGAATAAATTAAATATGTAAAAAGATGCACGTATCGCAACGCAGTTTTGGTATGTAGTGTAAAATCAAGTCAGTACCGAGGGGGGGGGGGGGGTTATCAGAACTCGATTTTCACCGACTTGCCTATTATTTACCCGTGGAGGATTCTTTATTTGAGAACTATAAAATGTGTTCCTCCACGGTTAAGTAATAGGCAAGTCGGTGGAAATCGAGTTCTGCAAGAAGTACCTTAGAATTATGATGATCATCAGTCAGTCAGTCAGTCAGTCAGTGACAAAACTAAGGAACTTTGACGAGCAATTCTTAAACAACACTTTCAAAATTAGGCATGTGTTGTACATGTTCTAAGTACTAAAACGAATGAATTCCGCTCACTGTACTAGAACGAAGTATTCCGTTTCATTTCCGCTCTTTAGTACATTAACCGATCAAGTCCGATCAAACGCCGACCGACATCCGACATGTAACAGCTCTGAATGAAAGAGAAAATGACGAACGCAGCAGCACAGTGCTGGAACAGATCGATCGGTTTGATCCTGATCGGACAGAGCAGAACAGTACAGAATGAAAATAGAGTAGTGTAAACTAAATGAACTAAAAGACCAAACTAGTACCTACATTAGCACGCTTGCATTAGTTCGAACGAGCGCGCACAAGCCTATTCAAATTGAATGTTATTGAGAATATAGTTAAGTCTTATTATGACCTTATATATCGCTGAAAATCAGGGTTCTTCTAGCTTTAGCTAGGACAGTACCATCCTTTTGAAGCCATTCAGGCCATTTTCAGCCTCCTGTAATTCTCCCCCCTGTAATTTGCCCCCTGTGCTGTAATTTGCCCCCAGATTAAAACGTTCGTGTTTCTTACCCATCTGCCCATCAATAGTACTTACATCAAAGACTACAATATTACTTACATTATGATATGAGTGGGCTATGTTGGTCATAACATTTATAAATAAATAATAAATAAATATTAGGGGACAATCTTACTCAAACCGAACTAGCCCCATAGTTAGCTCAATAAGCCTTGTGTTATGGATACTAGACGACGATATATTTAATAGATACAAATACTTAAATACATAGAAAACATCCATGACTCAGGAACAAATATTCGTGCTCATCACACAAATAAATACCCTTACCGGGATTCGAACCCAGGACCTCCTGCTTCGTAGGCAGGGTCACTACCAACTAAGCTAAAGCGGTCGTCAGAAGAATTATAACACTAGTGCGGTATTGTAAAGTAAAAAGCACGCGTGTGTAATAAGCTGCGTTCCGCGCGTAAGAACAATGAAATATGAGCCACTTTATGAGCAGGTGTGTTGAAAACATAGCTGTAAAATTAAGCATTTCTAATATTCAATTACTATAATTGACAACTAACTATTTCCACATAAACATTCAGAGGTTAAACAATACTTCAAACGCATTAAGGTATACATACCGAGGCCATCCAAGATTTCTGAAACAAGAATAGTGACGTTAGAGTAGCAAGGTACGGATCGGAATCGGATACAGTAAGGAAATTCGCTAAAGCTTCATTGGCAAGCTTTATTTTATCTCTTTGTGTTTTCGCTAAGTTTTACTCAAACGATTGTTCAGTAAGAGAGACCGCTGTTAACTATAGTAAGTACATTGTTGTACAGGTGGGAAAGTAAGCAATAAATGAACGAGTGAGTTCGAGGGCCGACCTGAAGAGGTGGCTCTCGAAGAATACGATCCTTTTATTCCGCTTTTAAGTATAACATATGATTTTCATGCCCATTACGCTAGGAAATAATAAAGTGGCTAATATAATAACTCCTCTCGAGTCGTCTAATAAAAATTGCTATTGCTATTGTAAACAATTCAACAATATTATTGTTGGCCTCTTTGATTGCATTCGTGGCTGGTTCAATTACCTGGCCAAGAACTGGCTCGAGCAGTGGCATGAAAATACTATTGCCTTAGTCGCGAAGTTTATTTGAAAAAAAAAATCTTACCTTTTCCTGCTTCCTTGATCACATCTTTTTTTTTCTTATCTTTTTCATCATCTTTTTTATCCTTTTTATCCTTCTCTTCGTCTTTGTCATCCTTGTCATCCTTTTTTTTGTCCTTTTTATCCTTTTTCTTATCCTTATCGTCATCATCATCGTCGTCATCGTCTTCCTTATGATGGTGGTGACGGGGATGATGGTCATGACCCCGGCATGGTGCCGGCACAGCCGTCACTGGAATGAATTAGTAGTGATCAGTATCATCCCTCTCTTATTGATGTAATGGGTTTGTTAGCACGAGATTTCCATCGGCGTGCTCTACTACTCTTGAAGAAAAGGTGATTCAAAGAATGAAATTAAAATACTAACCCTCATTTTCAGTAACGTATGATAAAACCTGAAAAAAAGGATGAGACATTACACAAGAAGAAATTGTTACATTTACCTTATTAAACTAGGATAAGTACATTTAATTGAAAATTGACTTCCACATTCTGGTCAAATAAATACATAAAATCATTTACACCACACATTGACATACATATATTTTGGAATGCCCTAGGGGTATAATATAAACTTCTCTAAATATTATTTCGAAGTAAACCCATGCGTTTTTTGACAAACCAGGTGTGGGCAATGAACGTCACCCATGTTAATAGTTAATATAATATTTACCACAATAAAAACAGCTAGGAGCAGTAACACCGAGTGACGTCTCATGTTTACGCCTGTTGTTTCAGTCTGACTGCTGTGTAAAACAGTCATGGAATTTATATAGCCTTATTTACAAGACACACCCGACGGTGTATACCGCCCCTCCACTATTCGTTTTTCTCACAATTGTAAAATTAATAGAAAGGGACAGATACTACATTAAAAAAGTTTAATATGAATGATTACCTATGTGCTGCACATAGGTACAGTCTGTAACAGAGAACTGGTGAAGAACTCCACCAGAATGAGGAACTCTTTCTTTGTCTTTCACGTCGTTTTGCGCAGAGAAAATGTATTAAGTTATAAAATGAGTCAAATTCCAACAATTCGATGTTGTTAAAATGGATTCTTAAGCCCTGTTTTGCTTGTTTAGGAAACCAAGCACACTCGAATCACATTGATGAATTAAACATCTTTATTATAATATCTTTATTTATATATCTTTAATTTATTTCATTAGTATAAAACTTTAATTATTATTTCTAGTTTATACCACCTTGAAACTTAGGCGTATGATGCTAAGCTTTGTCGCGCGATAAATAAATGATAAAGCATCCATCACGTTCTGACAAATAGTGTGTGAGAGTGACTGATACATTATCATTTATTTATCGCGCGACAAAGCGTAGTATCATAAGCCTACTACATTCTTATCATCATTATAACTGTTGTGGGACTTTTTATTTATAGATGTGCTGAGTATCTTTTTCTGTACATTCTAGGGGGCTTAAAGTAAACGTAATAAAATTAAATAATGAGACCGAAAATCATTATAATTATGATGATCTATAACTATAAAGCATAAACAATAGTGTGTTTCTAGCTTTATTGAAGGCAATGACGACATTGTATTTTTCACCTATTCATGTATTGATACGCGTAAAGAGCGATTGTACGGTTCCAGAAAAAATGTTATTGTACGTATGCGAACTACGAAAACATCTTTGCTTGTTTTATAAGTCACTACTGTCACTAGCATTTTCCCACGGCTTGGCCCGCCGTGTTCCCGTTATTGTCACAAAGGAACTGTTTACCGGGGTATAAAGTATCCTATGTTTCAATCCAGGACTTGGTCTACTTACATGCCAAATTCAGCTTGATCCATCCATTTGTTAACTCGTTATTACGTAACAAACATCCAAACTCCAAACATCTTCACAAACTTTCACATTTATAATATTATAGTGGGATTACCTTAACTAACTAAGTTAGGGGCCATCATAATTACCTATTTATACCTACCTATGCTCAGCTTATGGGACTTTTCTTGAGCAGGTAATACTGCTTGCTATAACTATAAGCTATTTAAATACAAGCGTAAGTATTTCTTACGTAGCAAAGACATCGTGCAACAGGTCTTGATTTCAAAATAAAATCGGCCAAGTGCGAGTCATATTCGCACACAAAGGGATAGGGAAAAAACACGTCTCTTATATGGGGATTCTAACCCGCCCGCAGCTCGCTCGCTAATCGCAAATGTGATAAGGCTCTTATGAAAACACTGACACAGCAACAGGACAACAAAATGACGGCGTCCTAAATATATCATTGCGTAGGTAATGTAATTTACTATAAGATAAACGTCCTAGTTTTTGACACGCTTATACCCGATAGTTGACACCCTGTAGTGAGTGACCTCTATTGCTAATAACTTAACAGTTATATTGGCTACTACAGGCACAGTGCCAAGCAATCAGACGTTTAACTTGTTGTATGCATTAACAATTTACATAAATAAAAAAAAACTCACTTGAAGGTAGTTTGCTATTATATATACGTAGGCGCTTGATATAAATATCTATCAATCATCTACCATTTCCGCTACCTACGGTTATTTAAAATATTGAAGAGCACACAAATCGCATACTAACATTTATTCATTATGTTATGTTATTTAATTCCATCAATCGTTTATAATGTCGTTCACGTTCTGCCAACACGTATTTTACAGATCCTAGGAAGAACTGGATAATACTTGTGTGAAGCTTATTTTAAGTAACTTTGCCGAATGATATTGCTGGGTGCACCAATTACTCTTTTTTCTACTTTCAGTCCTATTCTGCAAAGATCCTGCAATTAAATAAATAATAGTACATTGTGTATCAAGGGCGGTAAGTAAGGAATTACAAACGAGTGTTTGTTACAAGCCCGAGGCGAAGCCAAGGGCTTTAACAACACGAGTTTGTAATTCCTTTACCGCCCGTGGCACACACAATGTTTTTCATCACACTTGTGAGGAAATCTGATTAAAATAACCTTACTTAACCTAAATAAAATTGTAAAACTGACAGTGACATTATCCATAGACAATGCGACTTCACGTCACGTTCGGAAACCATAGCGGTAAAGACTTAAAATGGTTGATTTATTTTTGCAAAATACTGAAATGCCCTATTTAAACATTTAATTAATGTTACAGAAATATGTGTTTACATGTATTTGCAATAACAGTTCTCTTTAAATAAATATTTCAGTAATAAAAGTTAAAAAAGTACGTTGGCGTTTCCTTTGAACATGACAAATAAGAGTAAAACAGAACCAGCGTTTCAAATTTAAAAAGAAAACCATTACGCCCTAGGGCGTAATAGGTCATTTACGGCCCGCAAAACCTACGTGTAATGACACCATTTTCGAGCAAGTGTGATGAAAAATTAATTTCACTCTGTAAGGGCAGTTTTACAAATTCTCTTTAATAAGAACTAGTGAAAAGAAAGGATAAAATGACAAAACTAAAACCCGGAATCCCGGAAAGAAGACAAACAAAAAAAAATAAGGTCCTTCGACTACGACTGACATCATACTCCAAACATTTTCTAAAAGAAAGCAATTTATGTGAGCATGGTGAAATCTAACACATTTTTTCCGGTAGGGTTTTTAACTTTATTTTGTTAGACTACATGAAGCTGCTTGGAAAAAGACTGACACATTGCTATCAGTACGCGTCTGCTCTGCTCGCCCGTCTGTAAACGAATTGGTCGAGAGTGTGTTGATGTTCAAATAAAATAGTACATTACATAACTAGGGTAATACAAAGCAAGGCCGAGATCGCAGAAGTTTGCGGCTCGAGCTGCAAGCGAGGGACGTAAATATGCGATCGAGGGCTTTCTTTATTACCTCCCTTGTTGTGTACATCATTTTATGTCTACACTTGGCCAGGTGTGGTATAAATACTATTTTATGCCACACCTGGCCATAAAGTGGCTTTTACCTCAAGCTACTGAAAAAGCCGCTTTCTGTCCAAGTGTAGACATAAAATGATGTACACAACACGGGAGGTAATAAAGAAAGTCCTCGATCGCATATTTACGTCCCTCGCTTGCAGCTCAGGCCGTAAACTTCTGCGATCTCGGCCTTTCTTTGTATTACCACCCTAGTTGTGTAATGTACTATTTGAATTGGCCTTTAATTGAATCTTGATATTCTTGATACAATCCGATGAGTATTGTTTTTTAGTTTCAACTAACAAGCCTAACCCGCGCAAGACGAATCTAACGATACCCCACATGTTTGAATCGGTTCAGTAGTCTTCGAGTTATGAGGCAACAGAGGAACATACAAACACATATACGAGTATACATGCGGTCCTAAAAACATAACCCTCCTTTTTGCTTCGTGTAGTCGGGTAAAAAAGGGCTTGACAGCACATTCCTTCTAATGACTTTAGGAAGTTTAGGACAAACTGAAGTCATAACTCTATCATTTGCGTTCGTGAAATGACATTATTGATGAGTAAACACTAATCGTTACCATCGTTACGTTATTATTTTTTCTCAAACATGGCATGAAATGTTGACATTACGTGCCTAAAAATAGGCTACAAAGTACCTCGTTTCCTATGCGGCTTGACACTGTGCACGGAATGGAATTTCATACTTAAATTGCCGGCCCAGGCCGGCAATGTATTTTTTTTAAATTTCCATTCCACATTTATTTGGGCCCCAGCATCACGGCATTCAGCCATTAAAAAAACAAAAAACGATTTTTGGTATATTTTGCAGTTTTATTTATTTAAAATTGACATGAACATAACAAATAACACATTATAAACAATTCCCAATTATTATAAATTGCAAACTAAACCACAAGAATACACATTTAAAATATTTCATCTAAATATTCGCGGTAAAAATGTGAACTGAAACAGCTTTTGCGAATTTGCATTGTCTATGGATATAATGTCACTAATGTCACTTTCTGACAGCCAGTTTGTGTTATAAAATATTATAGTAAGTTTATTTATTTCATTGCATGTTTGAGAAAAGCACTATACATACCTCGGCGGGAAATGGGGTTGCCGGCCTCGTAACTATCTGGCCTCGCTTCGCTCGGCCAGCTATATGTACTCGGCCGGCAATTCCTTACTTCCCGGCTCTGCAATAATGTACTATTTCAACTCACTTGCTCATGAAGTCGCTCTTATTTGGTTGTTCTTATGCGCGCAACGCAGCTTATTACACACAAGTGCTTTTTACTTTACATTACCGCACAAGTGTTGTAATTACCGCCCGCTTTACGACCGACGACCGCTTTAGCTTAGTTGGTAGTGACCCTGCCTGCGAAGCAGGAGGTCCTGGGTTCGAATCCCGGTAAGGGCATTTATTTGTGTGATGAGCACGAATATTTGTTCCTGAGTCATGGATGTTTTCTATGTATTTAAGTATTTGTATCTATTAAATATATCGTCGTCTAGTATCCATAACACAAGCCTTATTGAGCTTACTATGGGGCTAGTTCGATTTGTGTAAGATTGTCCCCTAATATTTATTATTTATTTATTTATTTTTATTTATTAATTACCGCCAATTGACCAATGAGAGCACGCCGCGTCGTGAGACTCGGCGCGCGGATATGATACCCGCGCATCGTGTTCATGGGGTGCGCCCGCACTACACCGACACCCCACGACGAGATGACGATAGACGAGGATAGATAAACCACTAAATAAATATGTACAAATCAGAAATTCTAAATGATAAGTATTATTTTTTATTCGCAAGTGTTTTGAAAAACGTCGTATGACACTCGTGGGCATTGGTCATTATAGTCTCGGCTATACAGTACCGGCTATGCAACACAGCACAGCCTCGACTGTACCTAATGACCAACTTCGCGCACTCGTATCATGAACTATTGCTTTCAAGTTGGAGGCAAGTTTTCCTGGTGACTCATTCGGCTTTGTTTTCAACCCCCGCTAATGTTGTCCAAATAGCGCCGGTAACGCCACAAAATGACTTTATTTCACACCAAATCAACGTTACAAGGTGTGTTTTAGCATTTCATTTAAGTTTTACGGCTGCAAATGTAAAGTTGCGCTTGTAAAACCGGGTGATAACGCGAAGCGTCAACATTTGTATAAAATTCCACCCCGATTTCGTCGGATATCCTGTGACGATGACGACTGATACGGGTGCGTATCTGAACTGAAGACAAAAATGTCGAGAATTTTTAAGCTACACCAAATAAAAATATGCTGATCAAAAGTGTCACTAAGAATCGTTGTGTCTTAAAGATTATATTTATCCTATTTCATCTAAAGTAAGTAGGTACATTAAATTTTAAGCATTATAGTATTTTTTCTACTCCTGTACTGTTATCTGTCTTTTACTTGGTCACGAACACTAATATAAGAACATACATAATATGAGTTCAGAGAAGTCTATACTCTATTCCCCATAACAGCACTAGTTTCGTTATAGTCACTTTACGTTATTGCTAGCATCCACAGACTTCTAAATCTAGGTTAAACTTAGGTCAAGGATTAAGCGCTCAATTCTAACTTCACGATAAAAATTCACAACTACCAACTTAACAAACAATTAAATTCCTACGATTCATAAGAAAAACAAAACTTTCCGAATTAAATTAATTGATGCCAACATAAAAAAAAGTATTTTAATTATCGTCACATCGTGTCACCAGCCATATCTAAAAAAAGTTTACCATAGACACAACTGTCATGCCGGCTGTACACACTCGGAGAGACCGGACGAGACACGCGTGACGTCCATGTATTTTATATTTTAACCTAGTCGTAGAAAAAGTATTGTATGCAACGTTGTATAATTAAGTCAAAAAACGCTCATTGCGTCTCTATTTGCGATACTCGCCGCATTCGCGGCTCGTATCGCAACTCACGCAATTCGCATTTTTTGAACCTTCTTATACAACTGTTGCATAAAATACTATTTCTACGACGAGGTTTTAAATACTAAAATACAAAATTAATCATAACCTGGAAACAAGGCAAATATGACGTTTGACTGACAGTATGTGTCTATGGTAAACTTTTTTTTTTAATTTAAAATATACTTAAATCAAAAATACTTTTTTTATGTTGGCATCAATGAATTTAGTTCGGGAAGTTTTGTTTTTCTTAAAAACCGAAGGAATTTAATTGTTTGTTAAGTTGGTAGTTGTGCATTTTTACCGTAAAGTTAAAATTGAGCGCTTAATCCTTGACCTAAGTTTAACCTAGATTTAGAAGTCTGTGGCTGCTAGCAATAACGTAAAGTGACTATAACGACACTAGTGCTGTTATGGGGAATAGAGTATAGACTTCTCTGAACTCATATTATGTATGTTCTTATATTAGTGTTCGTGACCAAGTAAAAGACAGATAAAAGTACAGGAGTAGAAAAAGTAGTTAATGTAAATTTTAATTGTTATTTTTTACAGAAACGCAATCGGTCCAATAAAGGGTGTTTTTTTTAGAGATAGGTATACAAATGAAATAAAACACGTAAAAATAAATTTAATTGTCATGGTGTAAACGATATTCTAATGCCATTTGTGCTTAAAAATGATTTCGAGTATATGGGCGCCACGGCTGGCTCCAATGAAGCGTAAACGGGAAGTCCAATTTTCGACCACTTTTTCGAGTAATGTTGGCTTCCAAGTAGTCAAACGTCTGTGGTTTATTTGCATAAACGTGTGATTTCACATATCCCCGCATCGTACGATCTTTCCGCAAAATCTTTCACAAAATGGATGGGCACAGCTCCAGTTGCTGTGCACGACGGCGGCGAATCGACTCATTCGGGTCTTCTCTTCAACACTACGCACCGCAGCAGCAATAACTTCTTCTGTGCACACTGTGTGGCGTCTTTGGATGCGTAATATGTGCATAATAGAGTGTGCGTGGTACGAAAACGATCCATGGTTTTCCGAATAACTTGCTCGGATGGACGATTATGTCGACCGTAAAATGGACGTAGCGCACACGCACAGTGTAAGTTTGGCGAACTGAACCATGATTTTCAAAATATTTTTTCACAATATGCAACCGTTGTTCTGAAGTAAGGTTATTCATTGTTAAAAGGCAAAAGGTACAGTGGGTACTGATTACAAATATACCGCCAATTGTCGAATTGACAATCACTATAAACGGCCAATTTTAAAGACCAAACCCCTAAAAACATCCTTTATTATTATTTTAACCATTTTATAAAATAACATAATTAGAAAACCTCTAAGAGCCGACCGCATCCCCCAAAAGTAATGTCTTCATGCTCCATTACTTTTATACTTCCTCCCCATGACGAATTGTTCAATGGAATTTTATGTCGTCCGTCATAAACATTCGTCTTTAACTTTCCTTTGTGTTTTATGTCATGTCGTGGCGTGGGGGAGTAATGTCCAATCGATGTTAACAAGATTAGAAAAGGACATAGCGTTTAGGGGTCGGGTAAAGGTCGGTTACTTACATTTAAATTAAGCGATGAAGCTGGTTATACACCACATACCTTAGGTATAAGTTAAGCATTTTAAGTTAGAATTAGTTAAACATGTTTTTTATGAACCAGGTAACCTCTCTACAGAGGAAAGCTGCCGTTAAGCCGCCTTTAGTCGCCTTTTACAGCACTCGGGTAAGAAAAACTGTATTACAGTATGATTTTCGTTCCCCTCTTATCCCTCATTACCTTTTACTATTAGGCGATTCTTTCGATCACATTAAATAAATCGAAGATAACATGATTAGGGCAGGGCTTTATTAGACCCGAGGGTCCCCTTCCGGCGGTCCTCGTTCGGGGAATTGGTTTAAAATTTACAATTTTGCGGATTTTATTTCGGCGCACTTGCAAGAAATTTCATGTTGGTACCTACTCCATATAGGTATATATATGTAGTATGCATAAGCATGTAGAAACATTTAATGCGAAAATGTAGTAGTTTTTGTTGATTTTCGCGTGTCAAATAAACTTAAAATTATGCGTGGAGTTAATGCCACAAATAAGATCTAAGTATGTTCCTTAGGTATTCACCAAATAAAACGATTGCGTAATAGGCATCTCATACCAAATGAGGCTAGACATTATATAACACATTTGTTTCAAGATACTTATTGCATGCATTGTTTATTATTTTTAATGCAGATTAGTACGACCTTTAAGCATATTTTTCACCACTCTTTTGTTTCGACAGCTGAACAGGCACTAGAAGCATCGCTGTACGTTCAGAACGAGGTCTCATTTGTCACTTCACTTTCTAGGTTGTACTGTGACTATACTTACTTACATAATCTTAGAATTCAATATTTAACATAAATACACTAGCAGATGTACCGTAGAATGGGGTGAGTAGGCTTCGCGGGGGGAGTTGGCTTGCGAATCCAGAATTTCATTTTTGAGTAGTTACTTTAATTTTTGGGCTTAAGTTGCTCTCAAAGTAATTTGATTATATTATTAGACATATTTTTTCTTCTTTTCGCAACATTAAGCTGCCAAATCATACAATTTTGAAACACAAATTCACTGTCAAAGTTGATGCTCGAAATCGGCGGATTTTTAGTTGAAAAAACTTTGTTTTTAAGTGATGTTTACCAAAGTAAGTGTTCATCCACCTTTCGGATATCGTTTATATACTTACATGGCTAATTGGAAACAGAAAAACTTAACTTATATTTTCTTTATTTATAATGGTTTTAACATAGAAAACGAGGCTATATTGTCAAAATATAAAATTGCTAGGCCTTCTCACCCCAACTATGGGGTGAGCTGGCTTTGCCTACTATTATGAATTTTTCGTTGAAACTATGCAATGAAGCAACAAACTATCATTGACAAACTGAAATTCTTACCTCCGGAACACTTTTTTTGTATATAAATCAATGTGCCACATATAAAAATAAACTTTTATCCAGGTTTGAACTTCGATTTCCAGCCAACTCACCCCGTTTTACGGTACCTAAACATCTGCTAGTGTTGCGGGAAGAATACTCTTGTAGACTTTCTCGCCTAACCGCTCCCAAAGCTTGATGGTACTTACGGACTGTAAGATTCAAACGCCGAGGTTTAAAACTTTAAAATAGGTAGGTTAGTAAAACCTAACAGACTGGTGAAAATCAGGTCTTAAATGATTTCATATTTACCATTAGCATTTCGTTAAGACGAAGAAAGAACATCGTAAGGAAACCTCCATACATCTGCGAGGAAATTCAAAGGTGTATGTGAAGTCCCCAACCCGCACTGGGCTAGTGTGGGGACCACAGCCCATTGACACTCGTCTATGAGAGTAGGCCTGTGCCCAGCAGTGGGACGTACCTATATATAGGATGATGATGATGATGCTTGGGCTTAGAGTCCTTCTTATAGAGATAAAAGAAAACGCGAGAACCTTTCCTTTATTAGATTTTTCTCATGTAAGTATCGCTCTTTCTGAAGTAAACTGGATTATGTTACATAGAAATCATCCCCATCCCCAACGCCTTCTTCATGGTTAATTGGTTATCGACAGAGAAAATGATGTCAGATTATTCAAAATCATTCAATGGATTGAATAGTTGAAGAAGTCCGCGGATGTAGCAGTCAGGCCCAATTAAAACCACACACAAAGAATCCAAAGGTGGCAAAACGAAAGCATTTGTTTCACATCAGTCACGGTTCAACGGGGAATTTTCAAGGTCGGCACAGACACGGTTGAAAAATATTATAAGTACACCGACTTCTTAAGAACAATGATGCTACGTAGTGATGATTGCAACTAGTAACGAATGGGAACGTAAACAGGGTGATCCTCCAATCACATTTCTTCCTTTTCCAACTGGTATCTACTAGACAGTTTAACAAGATACCAACAACATAAGACGGTAAGTACCTAAAGTAATAGTGGTAAGTAAACCAACGTGTGTGTGTTTGACTCAATTATTTACGGCGTCTGCTGAGAATGCACTGGTTTATTTTACATTCCGATGAGAGGAGAATGAATGAATACGGGGTCCACGTATATGATACGGGGTCAAGATGTAATAGGAAATAAAGAAGTTGATCTAAACAGTTTCAGAAAGCACTCTATGTTCATCAGATACATCGAGAAGTTTAATTATTAAATATTTCGTAACCTTGGTCAAATAACGACGCATGTGACTTTACGTCAAAAGTCGTTTTATTGCTCAAAAGTCATACAAATCATACGAACTACATGATACACACAGATCTTGAAAAGTTGTCATTTTGCAGATGCGTCGTTATTTGACCAACCGATTTGTTGATTTTCATTCCGAAAGGTACACAACAAAAATCCAACAAACTCCGTGTCATGTGTAAATGCGTTAAATTGATCTTGCAGCAAGGTATTGTTTTCTGCCTTTACTGCGCCTCAAGTAAACTCAGAACACCGTACGCCAATTGATCTTGGCTTTTAAACCAAGCCATTATAACCTTTATTTCAACTGTTTAACGACTTAACACTCGGTCACGTGTGTACGTCGCGAAGGAACGACGGAAAATGTGGATGATGTAATGTTGTTTAAGTAGTGCCTCCACTAAGCCGCAGGCGCTAACTCATTGTTCCTTTGTTAGTATTTTGAGAGATTGTCTCAACTTCCTGATTCGTTGTTTTAACACGAAATTGTAACGTTTTCGGTAAAGCCTATGTATGATTTCGGGGCACATTTTCCACTATTCTATGTTTCCAATCATACAATCGTACTATTCGTAATCCGGTTATCCTGCCAGTTGTAAAACAAAACTAAAGGGGTATATCGGGAATTGCAACTACCTCTTTCTTTGTAATTAGTCTAAGTACTTAATTATTTTTATAAACTAAGGTATTTCCAGACTTCCAGACATGACGTGAAGACGACTCTCGTGCATCCATTTTGAAAATCTTGATTCCTTACGAGGCGTATTGCAAATGTCTGACAGCTTTTTCGGGCTACACTTTTCACCACATTCCCAGCTTTTGCAGATGAGAAATTACTTCGAATCAACTGGTTTACTTCTTACCCACTGTGACGGCGAAACCATTACACGTTCAGTCACCTGAGTGAGCGAGTTTCCTCATGATATTTCCCCTCACGGTCCAAGATAATATATGATAATCTAGCTAGTTTATTACCGTGGATATAAAACATTAGTCACCAACGCATTTAAATGGTTCTTATAACGAAACGGGTGCTGTATTCTTTTAACTGATATTTCTTACCTATTACTAATAGGTATAATTTCAACTAGGGAATGCAATCTCGATCTCGCGAGATTTCGGAATCACTAGATCTCCAGCCGATTTTCGAGATTCGATCTCGTCAGCAGAAAATCTCGATTTTTGCAATCTCGGTGGATATCTCGATGAATATTTTCGAGATCTTTGTTAGATGCTCAATTAATGCGTTGTTTTATTTTGCAAATACAACAATAAGTAGGTTACATAGTTAGTATATACTGAATTCTTAGGGCCGATACAGACGGACTGCAACCCAACTGCAACTTCCTACGATTTGTATGGGAACTGCATCACAACTGCACGCCGACTGCGCAGTTGTGATGCAGTTCCCATACAAATCGTAGGGAGTTGCAGTTGGGTGGGTTGCAGTCCGTCTGTATCGGCCCTTAGGCAATTTTGATTAAAATTACAAATTTTTAATTACTTTGTCAAATATCTATCTCGTCGAGATTAATCTCGATCTCTATGACGGTCTAGCTAGATCTCCAAACACCCGATCTCGAATAATTTTTTTCGCACGAGATCTCGAATCGCTATTCCCGGTTTAAGATTGCATTCCCTAATATCAACCATATTTTTGCCGCATCATTTCCGTAATTTTTGTTCTTTCCGAAGTATACATTTTCTATAAAATATCCATTTGTCCAAATTTAGTAGTAGATTCTTGAAATATTGCTTCACTTTATAATACAAGAAGACGTAAAATAAACATGTTTAAATCACCAGTGTTTTCCGATTTCATTCGTTTTGACAGTATTTTATTTAGTTTTAAATCTAATCTAAGTTTTATGCCCATTGCATATTTAGTTAGATCATAAATTCATAATTAGGTAAGCAATTATCAACAGTTTATAAGCAATCGAAACTAATTTACCATTAGACAATGGCACTTTTATGACGCTTTTAAATTAAATGCGTTTTGTTTGAATAATAATTAAATAAGTTGTTTTGGACCTGACAACAATAACATTTGAACAAATTAACGTTCTCAGGCTCAAAGTCACGAGTGGGTGGCGATTAATGGTTCTTGTCCAAACCAGAAACTTTTAAAAGTAAATTATATAATATAGACTGGTAAATATTTTATGAATAACCACGTTTTTATTTAAAAAAAACCCGACCGCGGTGCACTTTGAAACTGCATAAAATCTGCCATTTTGTTTATTTTAACGAACTATTTCATACCCAGTGATAGAGACGTGCCATTCCCGAGAATATTCCCCGTTTGTATGGGAAATATTCCCACCGCGGGAATATTCCCCATACAAGTGGGGAATATTCCCGGGAACGGCACATCTCTACCCAGTGACACTCGCACCATCAAGACGAATCTAATGATGTATCATTTATCAAAATCGGATGTGCCATTGAGTAGTTACGAGCGGCCATAGGAACGGACATACATACATACATACAGGTCAAACACATAACCCTCCTTTGGGCTTCGCCGCAGTCGGGTAAAAATAAATTGTACATACATGTATTTAGATGAACCGAGTTCACATTCGGTTGATCACAGATTAGGTTCTTATCTACTTATTTTTTGATAAGTGATTGTAGATTTGAGCCGAAAAAGTTTTCATAATGTTAATAACACTAAAAATGTTAATTTATGCCTGTATGCACTGGTGTTGATTTGTTTAATTTAAGATATAAAGGTAATAATTAGTATCAGTACCTCCTTAAGTTAAATTTGATATGTGAATTCTAAGAGGATTTATGCTAAAATAGCAATTATTTCGCCAATTAAATTTAATGCCGCTATAAATAGTCTCCTGCCTTTAATCTGGCAAGTTACATGTTCTAAGGAAACACATATTAATAAATGCTTAATCCTACTATTGAAATTTGGATACTTCCAATTATTACTTGATTTAATTTGAATTTCTATGATTTCAAAGGACCCCTTGTATACTTAAAGACCTTCAGATTAAATAAATAAATAAATATTAGGGGACAATCTTACACAAATCGAACTAGCCCCATAGTAAGCTCAATTACGATGTGTAGATCTAATTTTGTTTTTTTTTAAGTACTCTGGATTATACATTTTCTTTTAATATAGTACATACTTATTGTTCTACAATGTCTACACTACACGATTGGAGAGTTCAAAAATGTATATTGAATTCAATACAGTTAATTTAATCCTGATAAATAAGATAATAAGACCCATTCACATCATACAGTCTGATTTATGTAACTATGAACTTGTGTAAATATTCTTTTGCTCATCACCTGTATAAGCTGTATATGGTGTTGAGTTGACTGTACTAAATTACCGTAAAACGTTATCTGTTGTACGTTCTTGCGACCGTGTCGCTGTATAGTATGTACAGTAAATGTAAGCGCTTTTCCTTTTTTTTACTTTCAATAAATAGGTACTTAATGAAAAACCACGCTTCATAAATTTTCCGGTATGCATTGTCTGTCCGTACCGGGTGCAACCAATGTCGTCAAAAGGCCTTAATACTGTGGACCGAAAATCGGCTTCAATACACATACGATTGAAGTTTTCAAATATAGTTCCGTTTTATTGAAATGCATGAACAACCAATGGCGGACTAAGTCAGTCGAAGGCCCGGGGCGGTGTAAGTATCGGTATAAAGTTCCACAGTTAGGGTTGCCATATAACAAAAAAGAAATGTCGTGACAAAAATCCTGACATCACCCTAAAAACCCGAACATATCCTATAAGAGATTTGGCGTAGCTTGATCGATGCGCCGCCGGTGCGCTTATTTAAGTACGTAGGTATGGTAGTAGAATACCATGACCTTGTACCTACTTTTACGGAGATCTTGAAAGAGCTATTCCCGATAATTAAAGAAGGTACAGGGCCGAGTGAGGTGATGTGTATATTGTGACAATTATTTTAAGCTGCTAATAGATAAAAGCACTTTCCAAGCACGGCCGCAATCCTGACAAAGGGCCAAAAATCCTGTCAAGGCGGGACAAATCCTGACGTATGGTAACAATATCCACAGTCTGCTTTTTGATTTTTATTCAACAGCTGGAGGTCCCTGTTAGCGTATGACAGCAGTTGGCGCGGTTAACTTAACTAGGTTAGATACTACAATATTTGACATTTAAACATATCGTCCTCTAGAGTATAGCATGGTGCGAGGAGGATTCCAATAGGTACGTTTAGTCTAAGAACTTGGAGACTTCGTACAAGGCGGTAACCGAGGAGCTTTTAGTGGCTACAAATACCTAACGCAGAACTTGGATTTTCTTTGAAGTTTGGATAACTTGGTTAACTAGTTTTTTCCACGAAAAAAAAAGTTGAAGTGTATCTTACCTTGAGAAAGTCAAAATATTTAGAATAATAAATTCATATCATAATCAATATAACAGTTTTTAGTCAGATTAAACACGAAGGTATTCTCAAATACAAAGTCTAAAAATTAAACCCTTTATTTATCATTCCAAATTCCCTCGGAATAGTTTTCTAATTGGAAAATAAGGACTTGCTGCAAGCAACAATAAAAAAAGGTTTTTATGTATGGAAGCCGATTTTCAGAGCCACAGCGCCTCGTGACGTATTGACCCAATTCGAAGCTCCAGTCTTAGGCTGCTATCTCCGAATGATGCAGAAAAGTCTGTTCCAGTTTCCCGGCTGCCCCGGGATGCACCGCTGCACGAAGCGAGTCGGCGACCTCACTCGTACCTCGCGCGAGATTGCTCTCGCCTCGCCGTCACGAGGTCGTGTGTAGACCGTGGACGCTGTACATTGACGCTCAAGCTGATAAGCTTATTGCGGAATCTCAGTGGTGAACATACAATTTAGCGCTCAAAACAGACGGTGATTTGTAGCTACGTAAACATAGTTAAATACCTATGTATCAGAAGTTAAATTCGAAGACACGGTAGTTACGGTGGTAGGTACCTGCCCCCACCAAGACCAGTCAATGGAAGGCAACATGGCTTAATTTAAACCACACTATATCTACCTACAAATTTAGCAGAGTACCTAATATAGTAAGCATGTAAGGACTGAATTGAGGACAGGAGGATTTTTGCCTATGAACTCTGCTATGATTAAGAAGACTAAATGGTCATATTTCATTCGAAAATATCTCAAACGATTTTTTTTATGTACTAGGAATATCGATCGAAGGACTATTCTCCATGAACTTCTATTTGTAAAGGTTGCAAATATTTGATTTCTTTTTTAGTTAAAATATACTTTATACAGGCATTTCTTATTTCTTGCACTAAAATTACTTATTAATTTGTGACAAAAAATGGTCCTTCGAACCGTATTTTAAGCGGAATTAGTTTCCATTCAAGTTAGCGACCAATGTAAATCAAAACTAAGCTATCTTCGAGGCTCCCGTGGTACGGAGGCTCGCCCCTCCCGCCCTCTCCAAAGAGGGCAGCCCTCAGTCCTCTTGCCTACTCCGCGCCTGCCACACGCGCCGCGTACAGTGCCCGCAATTGTATTCAAAACGTGCTGTGTTCCATTTTATCACATAAAAGCAATCGGATTTTCATTCCTGTAAGTCCTTATTCTGTAAGTTATGTCACTTAAGCCCTTATATGTACTGTAAGTATATAAACGTGTATGAATCTCAGCGTTGCAGGGATCGTTCGGAGATGAAGTTGTGTTTTTCAATTCAAACACCTGTTTTACCTCACAAACGTGACTGCCATGTCTGATTTTATCGTTTTACGCATTCGATGGCAAACAGTTACTTTACTTATCAAATTAAAATGAGAAACTTTTGGAGGTTTTTAAGGTTGCGGTGTCCAAATTGAGAAAATAAAAAACGTGGTTTAATTTTGTATCTGACGATTTTGGTATAAAATTCAGGAGGGAGGGCACTGTAGGTACTAGTTACTAAGATGTGTGAAATAAATCTATAGGAAGAATAGCTCTTAACCACATTCACCCTTTCAGAAGGTACCTCTATTAGATACATTCACAAATTAATGTCATGGATGCGAGATGGTTAATTAAACCTACACACAGCAATATTTAAACAGCGTATTATTATTTTTCCATCGTGTTACGAAAATGTTTGATACCAATTGACAGCTGAATTACGGAGACTAGTCTGGATGGTTATATCCAGCTTTCAAAATATGAGTTTGAATTAACATTCATATGAGACAGAAATTAATTAGGGAGTTCAGTTGCAAATCCTATTAACATCATTTCCCCATAAATACGAGAGGGTTTATTTGTCTTCGCCGTTCTTTATTAAAAGGGTTCAACATATTTTAGTGAAATTAAATGTAAATAGCACTTCAAACGAAAAGTTAAAGGATACCAGTGACCCGGACATTAATCTTAAAGGTTGATCCTTGTGGATTTATGAGCACAATTTGCCTACAGATAGGGAATAAGGCAAGGCGTAGGGGAGGATATCAAACTGTCAGTTTCAATAAAAGCTATAGAAGTAGTAGCTTTAGGTTCGTTTTTGATTTAATTATATCAAATTAACTATTGTCGTGGTCGAATTCAAATTTATGGGATGTAAGTTTTTCTTTATTTCCAGAAAACAGGATACTTAACTCCTAAATTAATTACGACATCTAACGTCAAAAATCGAACGGCAACTAGTATAATGGTGGTTTTCCACCGGCAGGGCCAGACGAGACGAGACGAGGATTGAATTGAAATTTGTATGAAGTTTTCAATCCTCTCCTCGGGCATCGCCGCTCGTGCATCGCGCAACTTGATACAAAGTTCAACTCAATCCTCGTCTCGTCTCGCCCTGCCGATGGAAAACTACCTTAAAAACTATGAATTAAAAATGGGCTTAACATTAGTTAGTGGTTTTCACTATAAGTACTATGGGTTTTATTCAGTTATACAGTTCGAATCATTCGAACACTCAGGAGCAAAGAACGAGTATACTTCATTATCCAGTAAGCGCATTTATAGTAGGTAAGTTCTGATACAGGTGCATCAGCGTAACCCCTCACTAGTGAGCACGATACATCAAAGAGGTCGTTCAATCTCTGGACAGTCCAAAGCCCGTGACATTACGGTTGCGTTCACACGAGCCGTAAACTGACTCTGTCCGTTTGTTTGATAGCGTCAAAAACTAGAGGCAGCAGTTCGGAACGCTCTCAAGGCAACATCCTTTCTCTCGTGACCTATTTGCTCGGAAACAAGGTTTGATTCGATTCCTTTACTTTCGAACGCTGTTTCATTAAGGTCAGGTAATAGGGACAGGGTAAGAGGGATTGCTGACCGAAGCGTACCTATTGGTATTTTACTTTGCAGTATCGCTTGTGTATTTTAACTCCCATTGATCTTTTTGTCGGAATAAAAATTGTATAATTATAATTACTGCTCTAACATTGTGTATAAATATAACACTTCAATTGTGTAATTGATTACGAAGCAGTCAGATCAGTTTTAGTAATTCATGAGAAAAACTTAGGAAAATATAAGGTAAACGTCCCAGTGCTCGACACGCTAGTACCTAATAATCGACGCGACGCCCTGCTGTCACCTGTTATATTGCTAATGACTTAACCTAACCTAACCTAACCTTTATAGCCACATCACCCACAGGCCCCCTCTAGATTTGTATCATTACCCCTCTAAAAAATAGTTACTTTAATACAGACAAGTATATGAAAGTATTCAAAGAAAAACGACTTAATATGAGTATTACCCCTGAGAAAACTTAATTTTACCCCTAAAAGGGTAATTACCCCCAGGTTCGGAACCTCTGACTTAGAGCCTTATCACATTTGTGAGCGAGTGAGCTTTTGGCGAGTTTCCATACTAATGTCACTCGCGACGAACTTGCTGCGAGTTCGCGATTATAGAATAATAAAATGTAGGTACTTTATCTTTTTTGCGATAAAAATTATTAACTATAACCTAGCGATACCCCTAGACTCACACTAAGTAAAGTATGAAACCTACGGTAGTTTTTACCACCTTGAGGCGCAGTAAAGTCGTACCAGCTTAAGGTAAAATATACATATATCCTGGAACTCAATGTCATCTTCTACGCGTGATACGTGATCAAAATAATCATCATATCATCATACTAAAAGAAGACGCAGTGCAGATAATGATGACAGGATTCTCGACTCTAATACTATGTCCTATTTCTAAATTTCATTGATTTACTAAAAATGCTAACTATAATAAGTTTAGAACTAAAGCCTAAAAGACTAATTTTGTACCTACCTAATTCTAGGCTCTGTTATTATAATTAAGTATTTTAGTTGCGCCTTACTGTTTTAGTCCATAAGTCTATACATTATCGCCAGATATCACTTCTAACAGACTATCTTGTATCAGTACCAGTGTAACCGTAAGAACTCGTATTCACAACCATTATCTATATAAATGGCTCGTTAGGGTAGACCAAAATGTCGTATTATACGAATATTGTATTACAGCAAGCGGCTAAAAACCGAAGATTATCACCTAACCTAAGTAGTAAATTGTTTACTTTGTGAGGACAGTAGAAAGAGCTAAGCGCAGACTCGGTTCGTAGCCCCAAAGTGCTTCAAGCCTTTTGCGTACAATGAAATGCAGCGATGCAGGATCGTGCAAGCACGAGGCGCCCTTTGTTTGACAATTAGTTCGTTGACTGTCGGTGACGCTGGCATGGTAATCAGCGAGCCTGTTTGGCTAGTCTCGATCAAACTGGTTTCTGCGAGGCTTATTGGCTAATTTATATTTGACAGTTACGAATCACATGTCGATGTGCTAACTATGAACGACCTATGGAACGATTGTTGGTTCGACGCTAGTGTTGGCTCGGAGTCCGGAGATCCATGTGGTTTGTTAAAGTATCATCCGAAGCCTATGAGTGGTCTTTCTTTACTCTGATCAATAAAGAAATGTGTCTAGATTTTGTGGTTGTCTGAAGACAACTATTTATCAATACGTAGTAGGCAGACATAATACCTACCTACTCTCCAAATGTTGTAACAAAAAATGAAATTAACATATTTGTACTAATAATGTTTGCTTCGACGTTGTATTGTTTTTCAAAAACATATTCCTATTTATTACTCTTACAATTTAGGTACTTAGGCAGAGACATACAGTAGCAATAACATATGATGAAACGGGGTATGCAAAAATATCTGATGCCACTCTATTACTATAACAATAAGGACGTCTCAGATATTTATACGTACCAAGTTTCATTATATATCAATGCCGGTGGCTGTACAAACGCATCTCTTTTAAAAAAGGACGACGAAACCTGAAAATATTCATTTTTTAAAACAAAAGAGTGCATTCAGCCGTGCGTACAGCTCTCATAAATCATAAGGGAACTATATACTCGTAGCTCATAGTTCCCCCAACAATTTGTAAAACTGCCCACGGAAAATCCCGCAGAAATCCGCCCTCCATAACACATGAGGACGCTTTCCGTTAAAATGACGCATCGTCCGCATCGCCGGTTGCAACTAATTTTCCGCTTTTAACTTCGTATTCCGTCTAGCCTTTTTAAGAGTTGGAATTTAAAATTGGAATACTTTATAGAAAATGTTATACAGTTTTTTGTTTAGAACTGTTGTGGATAGTCTGGCAAGTATTTTGTCGTACCTATAAATTCGTGCGCACTACAGATTAGTACTTTATGCATCGCATATTTACGTCCCTCGCTTGCAGCTCGGGCCGCAAACTTCTGTGATCTCGGCCTTTCTTTGTATTACCACCCTAGTTGTGTAATGTACTATTTTGATTTAAGTGCGGAAAGTATGTCATTTCTTGCGAGTCCCGAGATGTCCTGGCCTGGGCCGCCAAGCGAGGGACAAAACTCAGGACGAGTGGAAATGACACTTCCGCACGTGCGTTTTTTTATAGTATTTTATGCAACAGTTGTATAAGAAGGTTCAAAAAATGCGAATTGCGTGAGTTGCGATACGAGCCGCGAATGCGGCGAGTATCGCAAATAGAGACGCAATGAGCGTTTTTTGACTTAATTATACAACGTTGCATACAATACTTTTTCTACGACAGGTTTTAAAATTATAAAATACAAACAAGGCATAACCTGCAAAGAAGGCAAATATGACGTATGACTGTCAGTATGTGTCTATGGTAAACTTTTTATTTTTTAAATGAAGTTGACACGCAGTGAATATATTAAAAATACTTTTGTTTTTATGTTGGCATCAATGAATTTAGTTCAGAAAGTTTTGTTTTTCTTAAAAGCCGTAGGATTTTAATTGTTTGTTAAGTTGGTAGTTGTGCATTTTTACCGTAAAGTTAAAATTGAGCGCTTAATCCTTGACCTCAGTTTAACCTAGATTTAGAAGTCTGTGGTTGCTAGCAATAACGTAAAGTGGCTATAACGACACTAGTGCTGTTATGGGGAATAGAGTATAGACTTCTCTGAACTCATATTATATATGTTCTTATATTAGTGTTCGTGACCAAGTAAAAGACAGATAACAGTACAGGAGTAGAAAAATACATTTATTTGCATTTTTTTTTATTTATTTATTAAATACATATTAATTCTTAATTCTAAGGCAGTTTCCTGCCAAACTGTATATAATAAATGCTTTAGTGTACAAAAGCTAGCTGAAAAGTAAAAAGCACTAGTGCGCAAAATACAACTTTCCGCACGATGCAGCTGCGAAAAGTATCACTTTTTGAGCAAATGTATTAAAAAGTATATTTTTTATGAATTCTTCTGTTCAAAATAACGTAAAATGGGTACCTAGTTATGTAAAACCGGGACCGTGATTATCATGGCCCCCAATTCTGAAATATTGTCACTTTTGCTTTTGATCACGTAAAAAAAATTAAAAATCTAAACGTGAAAAGGCAAAAGTCTATACTCAACATACAATCAATGCGAACATCTGTAAATCAATTCCCAAGTCCCATTGCGGTAAGAGCTCGATCCGGACCGGTTTGTTGTTGCGCCAGACGGCAACAAGGAGAGCGCTAACATTGCGGTCTTCTGCGGCTGTGAGGTTCGCGAAGAATTTATTTGTCAGCAGGTTTTAACAGATAACCTATATTGTAATTTATAGGTTGAGTTTTGATGCTATCAGTGGCGTAAAATCGAACTTAGTAAATAGCAGAAAAATATCATATTTTAATAGAAGTTGATTATTATATATATACTCGCGTGGAGAGGATTCCGTACGTTCAAAACAATACTTTATTCAAACTATAGGTTTTGGACTATTTTTCGTATTTTTTTCAAAATTTTAGGTCAAGTTTCGGAGATAGGGGGGGGGGGGGGGGGTAAACTTATGCCTATTTTCTTAAATAACTTTAAAACTATTTATATAAAAAATATATTTGAGATTTTCACACTGAGTTCTTTTATTTGATATGTCACACGATATAGTTTGCTAACATTATTTTTTTTATTTTCTAGTTGCCCCAACAGTGGCCCCCATGTTTAAAATTCATATATTTCCGTTAGACGTCTGTGTTCGGGTTATTGACTTCAATATATCGTACAAAGTTTCAACTCAATCGGTCCAGTACTTTCGCAATCCGTTTTTCCTTTTGAGGTAGGTACGGAACCCTAAAAACACATGACATGATACTATATTATGCAATATGCATATGACTGCACTAGACCTAATCCAAGCAATAGGAACAAATTGCCAATTGCTTGCTCAAACAATGATTCCTTGTATGCATACTTTTCGCTACACAGCGCGAGGGTTCTAATCAGTGCTTTTTCCAATGCCTAACTCTTAACTCCTGTAATTGTGTGCCCAATTGTACGATCGTTGATTAAACTTAATGTCACTGAAAGAGTAACGGAGTGAAGTGACAAATACGCAAGTGTTAAATATTTATTAGGTTACGCTTTTCAATTGATTGATTTATTTTGCACATTTCACATAATTTCTAGTAGGTATGGTATGTAATACACATAAATGACATAGAGTATGTGCGGAAAGAGAATAGGATTAATTTTGGGGGGCGCTGTAATGATTTTCTACCGTATGTGCCGTATTTTCTGTTCTGTGGCCATACTGGTTAGCAGTGGCGTGGTGTAAAAGATATCCTTGGGCAAGCCGGTGCTGATTTGGCGCATTTTTCTTAAGAGCTGAAGAATAACGTGCTCATTTGAGCCTGATATTAGGCAAGCCGGTGGGAATCGAGTTCTTTGAACGCCACGCTTCTGCTGGTTAGGTTAGTTCCGTTTTTCGCCACGCCTATTCTCTTTCCGCATAGACTCTACCCATGCCATGTTGTTATCGGTGACACACAAATAGAACAAAAGATTGTGAGATAAGATTTCATCTTAGGGAGTTTCGAAACGCTTTTAGAGTGAATCATTGTAGAACCGAGATGTCTTGTCTGGATAAAATTTGATAACGCTTGCGTTGCTACGGAATTTACGAGTTTTGTGAATACACTCACTTGGGTATGTGATTAATTCTGAATATTACCTACTCAAGCAATTTGGATGAAAAATCACAATACCAACTTAGCACAAAGTGAGGTCTTAGAGGGTTGAAGTTTCCGTTAATTTAGTTACACGCCACCACTATACTCCGTTTTTTTTTAATGTAGAAATTTGGTAAACAAAGTTGACATCTGTCAACTTGAGGATTTTTATCAGATAGGTACACTGTGAGGCAACATTGTGCAATTCATTTCATTTGATAGTGAATCCTTGATTTTTATGTAGGTATACAATTTATATAATTAAAAAATCAAAAAATATCAAATTTCTTTTATTTTACTTACATTATTCTTTAGGTAAGCAAAAATCTAATTAGTTTTTTGCTTATGATTGTAATCATTGATATAAAATGTTGTTCAATAAAATACCCAAAGGGGTACAGGTTTTGAAGCAATGGTCGGGTTTTTAAACGTCGTTGTATTGTAGTTATAATCAGTTTTTCAAGACAGTTGCGAATAAAAAAAAATGTTTTTGTAGGTATTTATTTTGTGATTTATCAAAGTAAAAAGCACACGTGTGTAATAAGCTGCGTGCCGCGCATAAGAATAATTAAATTAGAACCACTTTAAGACCAAGTGTTTTGATTTTTTTTTAAAGTATACTCTCTCTCTCTCTGAAATCTCTGTGCTCTGTAATTTTTTGTTGTGCAATAAAGAGTATTGTATTTTATATTATTATGCCTTGGCTTGGCCTACTAAGTGAGCACTTTAGGCTTATACCTAACTAATAAATTAATATTGGACAAAGAAAACGACATAATAAATATCATGTGCTTTTAAATTGTTCATTGATAAATACAAATGTTAACGACAACTGATTCTTTTGTGTACCAAATTTCTACATAAAAAAACGGAGTATAGATAGTATTCTAAAAATACAAGTAGGTAAATGCTACATTTAGTTTGTAAACCGCTACAATAATGTTATGTTGGTAATACGCCAGCAATGCTGAATATGTCGTTTAGTACGTCGGTAGATTTTTCAGCTTTTTATATAAAATTAACAAGCCATTTATGGTCTATGGTTTAAACGAATTCTGTTACTGAAACTTTGTAAATGATTAAGTAGTACCTATCTCTGACAATCTGATCTTTGCAATCGTTCAAATGTAACTTGTATTGTAATATGACTCTAGAAGAAACCGGTTACAACGTTAAATGGATTTTACTTATGTTTTTCTTGTAGAGTCCTCTGGCAGTGAAGAGCATAATATTATGTCATGATCCATATTGGGCTGATGCTACGTTCGCAAATTATAAAAGGATCGTGTTGTTCCTCTGCTCCCAACCCACGCTATCTTCGTAATGCATTTGCCTTATTTGATCATCAAACATTGGACGATGGAAGAGAATTATCGTCGTTGTTTTCGTGTAGCACACAATTTGTTGGGTGGTCTGGCCAGCGACCTGGTTCGAGCCCAGCCCAGGGTCCGCAACGGCCAACCACCCGGCCCGACAATCACTATGCCCGGTTATGGGTTGTGAGTTTGTCAGGTTTAAAAAAAAACACAATTTGTAGTAATTCAAAGTAGGTAGGTAAGTATATGAAAGGAATAGGGATATTTATTTTTTAGTTACGTATTTAGTAGTACAGTTTCGGTGAAACTAAACCACGTAAATATTCATGAAAAGTGAAAATTATACTTTTGAAATAAAAAAAAAAACTGGCCGAATGCGAGTCGGACTCTCGCATCGAGGGTTCCGTACAAACTCGTATGTAGATAGACGTGAATAGTTCAAGAAAAACTGTATGGCGGTTAGTTTAGTAGGAGCAAATAAGTATGTGTTACGATTTTTGCAAATTTCTAAAAAACAGTGTATGTTAGAAAAACTGTTATATTTTTTTTGTAATATTTAGGGTCATATTAATAATTGGTAAGTATTACAGATTTTTCTGTTCAGTAGCTTCGAAGATAATAGAGGGGAATGGTATTTTTTTGAACGTTTTTCGTCTTAAACAAAAATAAAATGGTTTTGTACACGCTTAAGAAAAAAAAATGGTTTTGAAATCTACAAATTTAGCCCTTTCGTTTGATACTCCACTTGCACAACTTAAAATTTGAGACCTACCTTTTCGCCCCTTTTAAAAAAAAGTAAAAAAGGCTTGAGTTAGCGACTTTTAAAACTATTCCAAATTTCAAATCGATAGCAGCAGTAGTTCCTGAGATATCTGAATGTGACAGACGGACAGACGGAGTCGCACCATAAGGGTTGCTTTTTTACAATTTTGGTACGGAACTCTAAAAAAGTAGATATGCAAACCAAGCATGTCAGAAAGTCAGCTCAGTAAAGGGGACAATGAACGAAGAGAAAGAGGAATCTAATATTCCAATACTACACAAGATACATGATCTTACCTTACAATTATTTTAGTCCATAAACGCGTTCCTTCCTTACACATTGAAATGAACCCTGCATGATAATGAGCATCTTTACTATGTAAAGTTTATTAGTACATTGTGTATCAAGGGCGGTAAGTAAGGAATTACAAACGAGTGTTTGATACAAGGCCGAGACGATGCCAAGGGCTTTAATAACACAAGTTTGTAATTCCTTTAGCGCCCGTGGCACACACAATGTTTTTCATCACACTTGTGAGGAAATCTAATTAAAATAACCTTACTTAACCTAAATAAAATTGTTAAACAAAAAGTAACATTAGTGACATATATCCATAGACAATGCGAATGTCGAGTCACGTTGGAAACCATAGCGGTAAAGACCTAAAACGGCCATTTTAGTTGATTGATTGTATAATTTGCAAAATACTGAAATACACTATTTGAAACATTTAATTAGTGTTACCGAAATATGTGTTTACATGTATTTGCAATAACTTTTCTCTTTATATAAATATTACAGTGATAAAAGTTAAAAAATTAAGTTGGCATTTCCTTTGAACATGACAAATAAGAGTAAATCAGAACCAGCGTATTCAAATTAAAAAAAAAACCATTTCGGTGATTTACGGCCCGCAAAACCTACGTGTAACAAATCCATTTACGAGCAAGTGTGATGAAAAAATATTATATTACTAATACGCATAAGTATATGTACTAGTTGTAAACACGCAATAATTGTCCCCTCGAGAAAACTTTGTACCTACCTTCTAAGGGTAAGAAGTGGTTTCTATGGTGCAATATAAAACAACACGTTCATTATTTGTCCCCTTACGAGTAGGTATACATGATTTGTAAATTTTAGTATAAATATTTATTTGCGTACAACTTCAATGGCCACATTAGCAACGTTATATCTTACAACACAATGCATTTAAAAACCCAAATACGGAAGAGAAAATTCTCACTTTATCTCAAAATCGAAACAATAAGTACCCGACAAGGAAATTATTGCACTACCTTTACAAATATAAACGTGCAGTCAAATTTGGCGGTAGTTACTAAATGCGTATTCAAAATATGTATCGGTTATCTCGGTGTCTGATTTGGCCGCCCGCAAGCCTAAGATGGTAACGTCTGGTTTGTGTCTTAGTGCAGTTTTAGTATGTATTGTATAGTATAGTATGTTGCAGGGAATGGAACCGGTCGCCGAGTCACCGGGTGACTTGCTAACACGATGTTATGCGTTTAAGTTTCGTGGCTTTTAAAATGGAAGCGCACACGAAAGCACATTGAATAGGCGGTTATAAAACTTTTTATCTTCTGTAATATGTAATTTTAAGTGAGATAACAGATAAAATCGCAAATAGGTATCGGTATAATATTGAGCGATATGCCTAAATGAAACGTAGGTATGTAACCAGACTCTGAATAATTCTAATAAGATAATTTTCGGTTTTCAGTGCGTGTGAAGAGAGTTGCTATCAAAGCGGTGATCACAATACAACTTATCTATTTGGACTTACCTTTTTAGGGTTCAGTAGTCAAACTGTACCCTTACAATTTCCTTCTGTCTGTCTGTTCGTCTGCTTGTCATAGCCGCTTTATTTCCATTCTTGTTAAATTCGTACCTACTCCACATGTCCAGTTAATTGTTTCCTATCCTTTCAGTTCATCTCAAAGCATTCAAACCACATCTTGTCGGTAAGGAAACTTATTCCGACGACGATGATCACAGTGCATTTTATGAGAAATGAAAGACAATGCCGAGGCTGAGACTGCTTTCATTAAAAGTTATCCCTCGATATTTCTTTGTCCTACTCGTCGTCTAATATTTTGACTGTCTGAAAACTTTAAACTGGCCATAATTGGTTAGAAGTTTCAGTTCCATATGCATAAAAGGACCCGACTGCACACACTTACGCAAACATAAAAGAAAATGGCTTAATTTTCACAATGAGTCACCCGATGACACGACAGAGCACCGGTGCAAGCGCATAGCATAGACTATAGCCGAGCCTGGTGACTCATTCACTGGCAATCAGGTTCCGATGGCTTTTTATCTCATTTATGAGGCAACTAACTGTAGCGCTAGCATGCGGCTGTTAGAGCTCTTTCTCAACTCGCCATACGTATCCATATTTTGTGCTTTAATTACATACATCTTCTATTAGCCCCCATAAAGAAACTATAGTATTTAAGATATGAAAACTTTTAGGCAATAAACCGTTTGATTTTTATCCCAATTAACTAGCGTAATCTTATTATTTACAAACACCATTTTCTGTACAATACAAAATCCCTCCTCACCCCCTAGTCCCTCGTAGTTGGGGTGAGATGGGATTTCATACTAAGGTGAGTTGGGCAAATTGTTGGATCGACACTTTTGGATTATGAATATTTCTATAGCTCCATTTGTAATAAGAATATATTATTTAGGTAGCAATAGCCTTTAAAAACCACCTCACCCCATTTTACGGTAGCATATAAAATTGTATTATAGCATTAACGTCTGCCATTCGTAACGTATCACGTACATGGCACTACAAACCCCTTCTAGGATGGCGTAAAAATATGAAGCAAGTGGTTGAAAAATTCGATGACTTGGGTAAGCGCTTCGGTGGGAAAATTTTACCGTCCTAATCTAAAAGGCGACTTTTTACTATGGAAGCTCATAGTAAAAAGTCACCTTTTAGGCTAGAACGGCAGTGGTGCGCCTGTGTTGGCCCGGAGAGGTGTTGGAGACGCTGGTTGGAATCCTGTCCGAGGCATATGATTTTTCAATTTTCGCTTCTAATAAAATATTTACGAGTAGCGTGCTAGAGCCGAGACAAGCACTAACTACTAACAATAACCTAGGTTGGAATTAGCTCGCTCTCTACGTGCAATGGAATGTCGGGAATGTAGTAGGTAGGTACCCATTTATTATTAAGTATAGAGGTAATTTTACTCATATGTAGGCTAAGGAAACATCGTCCTTAAAAAAATATATAGCAAAAATATATGGCGTGGCGTAAAAGATATCGTTGGGGAATCCGGTGCAGATTTGGCGTACATTTTCCTTAAGAGCTGTTAGCTGTAGAATAAAAAAAAAAAAAAAAAAAAAAATCTTTTATTCAGTACCACACATGTAACAACTGCTTACATTTATAGACACTAATTCTATGCTGTGCACAAGTCTATTTTATAATTTATGCCACACCCGGCCATAAAGTGACACTTTCCGCACGCTGCGCGCACGGAAAAAGCCGCTTCCCGGCCAAGTGTAGACATAAAGTTATGTACACAACACGGGAGGCAACTAAGAAAGCCCTCGATCGCACATTTACGTCCCTCGCTTGCAGCTCGGGCCGCAAACTACTGCGATCTAAAGATAAAGATGCTGAAATGCCTTATATTAGGCAAGCCGGTAGGAATCGAGTTCTTTGGACGCCACGCTACTGATACCTACGCTCTAAATATGCTCTTTCCATGAAGACCTATTAGTACCTACCTACATTTATTTCAATAATAAATAGACGGAGCCAAAACCAAAAGCCATAACGTGACCCGTAAAAATTTTGGTACCGTTCTTTTTAATCACGCACGGGTCTGCTTGTAGGCGAGAGGCAATTAAGCATGATATTTAGCAGAAAATTAAAACTATGGATGGATGGGACGATGGGAGGTTTGGATGGATGGGATGAAAAACAGTAAAGCTCCTATGTCACTAGGGACCTAGGAGCTTTACTCGTAAGTTAAGTAATGCCTCCAAACAAACGAAATCTTGTTCGTGACTTTGTTATCATTAGACATTCCCCTTTATTACATATTTGAATTCTACGGGTTTCAACGCTAATCTAGTGACAGTCAAGTTAAAACAAAGTTTTTTGTTATTATGAATATTATAGACGGCAGTGTCAACGCCATAACCTATTAAACTTTTACGCTGCTTGGCCTGGTTCCCCTGACATATTAGATAAGGGCAAACCCTCTATCTGTTTATTGTGGGGTTGTTATCAAACCCTCGTACACTTGACCCATTTCTCGTGACATGACATGTGACAGTGTTAATAATGGGTATGTTGATGCCTTATGGATTATCATAATACATATTTCTGCTGCACATCTCAATACAAAAATGTCGTAGTTTTAATAAGAGAATTCCTTACTTGTTTTTGTATGAGTAATGGGATCTCATTTCTTTTTGTAAGTGGTCTTCCTTTATTTATTACATTCCGATCCATCCTATTTCCCATTTGAACTACAAAAGTAACTTTGTAATCACCTGTATTTGTATAGGATTACAACTTACTAATCCAGTTCGTATTGAAATTGCAATATTTTTAGGTTTTGCACGACTTAGCAGGCTATAAACTAATAATAATAATAATAATAATTTGTTTTAACGCAGGGCAGCTTGTGGCGAGCTGTTGGGGAGTAGCGACCCCACGTACCCGAGTGCTCCTGGGGGTCCTTAGGGAGGGTTCATGGGTAAGAGTGTAAGGACCTCCGCCTCTGGCTTGCCTTAACCGGCCGTCCAGAGTGGAGTCGCGAGAGCTATATGCTCCAGGCGTGGAAGTGATAAAAGGTATAACGCCGCGAGTACCCTCGGAGAAAGCGCAGCACACCTCTCGACACCCTGCAGCCCTCGGCACTGGTGTTGCCCCTAGCTAGGCCATTGCTCATAATGTCGCTATTTATTTAACAGGGGCCCATCAGCGGAGGGCAAGTCACAGTCTGTCAGTGCCACGAAAGCCATGAGACACTTTTCCTGACAGGCGCCGTCATGTCTCAATCCATAACCCAGTAATTTAGTCCATATTTCCACCGCCATAGCCCAGTAGAGTTAGATTCCATCAATCAACAATAGTCCTTGCATTTGGCGGGGGCTGTCTCTGCGTGCGTCCCATGACACGGGCAGGGACAGCATCCGCTGGGTGTACACTTTGCCTCTCATTAAATTGTCGAAAGGGCCTCTACGCGTTGGCTTCGGCTCCGCGCACGCCTCCCAAAGGGCCGAGACACCATTGTCTCGTGTACGGGAAAGACATACAAATAATAATTTCTTTATTCAAGACCAACTTGGATCAATCATTGTTAGTAAACTTAAAAACTAGGATTAGTAACAGTGTAGGAATTATTAATTATATTTAAAATTTGGAGGTTGTGGGTCTGCTAGAAGTACCTTAGAATTATGACGATCATCAGTCAGTGAGTCAGTGACAAAACTAAGGAAATTTGACGTGCAATAGTTCTTAAACTACAAATTAAAATTGAATGTTATTCAGAATATATCTAAGTCGTATTATGCCCTACATATCCCTGAAAATTCAGGGTTCTAGCTTCAGCCAGCACAAAATTACAGGAGCTCGAAAATGGCCTGAATGGCTTCGAGAAAAGGATGGTGCCTTTGTTTTGCTTGACTTGGCGGGGGCACTGCCGTGCCAGCACAGCTAAGAATGCATTATGTCCATAACAATTAGACACCCTCTGCCTCTTTAAATTTTCCTTCATTCCAACGTTATGTTTAAAAAGCACTGTGAAAAGCAAAAACGTCGAAGCTAAAGTGCTTTTCATTGTCGGTCCGTGAGTCCATGACATCTGTCAATTTGGCCCGATTTAGATTTCCGTGTAACCTCGCATGGGCAAATTGGCGACATTTGTCCATGGTCAAACGTTTTGAGCGCATCACATTTCACTGTACAAAGGTCAATGGGAGGTCATTTTCAGAAGAATAATCAGTAAATGTTTGATGATGACGATTGGCCATAATGCATTCATTACCATCAAAATACCTACATAAAGGAAACAATATTTTTATAGATGTACATTTTTCGGGTTAGAAGGTGTAATGGGGTTAGCACACCCGTCCTCTTTAAAAACTAGAAAGGTAGAGTCTAATCGAAATAAAAAAACCGGTCAAGTGCGAGTTGGACTCGCGCACCGAGGGTTCCGTACAAACTCGTAAGTAGGTAGATACGTGAATAGTTCAAGAAAAACTGTATGGCGGTTAGTTTAGTAGGAGCAAACAAGTATGTGTTACGATTTTTGCAAATTTCTAAAAAACGGTGCAAGTTAGGAAAACCGTAATATTTGTCCTGTAATATGTATTTAGGATGATGTTAATATTTGGTAATTATTACAGATTTTTCTGTTCAGTAACTTTGAAGAATGGGAAAGGGGAGAAAAGGGGGAGAATGGTATTTTTTTAACGTTTTACGTCATAATTCAAAAAATAAAATATTTAGGAAAAAAAATAAAAACGACATTTTAATCTCGATATAAGCCCTACTTTCAATTTTCAAAGTCCCATTACGGACCCCTTTAAAAAAAAAGTAAAACTGTAAAACAGTTACAAGATTTTTTTACATCCAATAGGCTCGGGTTAGCTACTTTTAATACTATTCCAAATATCAAATCGATAGCAGCAGTAGTTTCTGAGATATCTGGCTGTGACAGATGGACATACAGACGGACAGACAGACAGAGTCGCACCATAAGGGTGTTTACCGTTTTGGTACGGAACCCTGAAAACGGAATCCTTATAATATCACTTTGTTTTCCGTCTGGCTGTCTGTCAAGACCAACCAACTCAGGTTTATAGTCCAAACCAAAATTTATCAGGTACTTTCCGTTGATCTAGAACTATGAAATTTGGCAAGTATTAATTTCTAATGCTACAACTACTACAAGTATAGGGAAAAATCTGAAACCATACATTTTTTAATTAAATTATAAGTCTTTTAAAGTATTTGTATGGAACCCTTGGTGGGCGAGTCCGACTCGCACTTGTGCGGTTTTTTAAAGTCTGTAAATGGTTTAAGTTTAGTTATAATGTTATAAAAGTTAACAAACGACAGAGAAACCCTCGCGCCGCGCCACTGCGGCTCCGGTTGCAGTAATTCGTTCTCGACACACGCGGCTCGGGTTGCACATTCCCTCAGAATTGAGTTTCCTTTTCTAATCTCGAACGACGTGTGCTGGAGCTTAGTTCTTAAACTGCATAATTTTTACAAGCTTTTATTTAACTGTCTCTCTTCCTGATTGTCTTCACTTTTCAGTTTTATATCCCATATCCGATGACAGTAAACGTTTACGATAACAGTATTCGTTTTTCCTTTGGCGATACCAAGGGAAAAACGAATGCTGTTTTTGATGATATGGGTCTAGAGGTGTGCGCCGCGCCGGCGCGCCGCCGCCGCCGGCTTTTTTGGCCACGCCGCCGCCGCCGATTTCTGATCGGCGTGAAATCGGCGTGGATAAAAAATTATTGCAAAAGCAGATTTTCGTACCAAATATCAAATCTAACCTTATTTAACACTTTGTTCTAGCAGTTCATAGCATATACTCTGTTGAAATCAAGGTTCATCCCATTTTTGGATAACGTTTTTTCTTGTTATCCTCTTGTAGGATTTCAAAAAACGGCAGAGGCTAGTTAAAATGGTCTAGATCATCATTATCATCTCAATCCGGAGACATTCATTGATGAACATAGGTCTGCCCTAAACAATTCCTAACGAACAGTCGCAACGCACACGTTTTCTCTTAATCAAATGCTGACGAACTTAAACATGTCCTTAGATCATTTTGTAGAGGCCAACCCACGCTCCATCTTCCTTCAGATTCGTGTTCTCCATTTGGGAACCTTTCCAACCCATCGGTCATTGTTGCTCGAGCTATATGCCCAGCCCATTACCACCTCATCTTGCTAGAGTTATGTCACCTAAGTAGGTTCTTTGGAAACGGAAAGAAACGGATTTACTAATTACTAATTTGGTAACGTAAACTCTAAGCATAGCTCTATCTCTATGGAAAGTTGAGCGAGTCGACCCTATTTATGAAGGTGAAAGACTATACGTCTACTGGATATCTCGTCACTAGTCAAAAACTATTTTTGAGACATTGAGACATGGTGAGCGAGGACTGGACACGGCACTGGAGTGTATGTTTCAGCTACATATGTGTATTCGTAGTTCTCGTCCTAGACAACTTCAAGGTTAACTGCCCCAAGAGCGACTGGGCTATCAGGGGCTTCGACATAACTTTCATCTTATAAACACAGCGGTCGTTGGGCATATTTTTCGCACCCTGTAGGGACTATACCATCAAAACTATATAATCGAAGGTAGTCGTTAGCGACGTTGATTCCAAATCCGTTCTAGTTCAAAAGCTTCAAGACATCCTCCAAAGCTGTGGTAATCAGTTTCTAAGAAAAGACGTCTTACAGATTCTTGGAGTAGGATTTATCTCATACTTTGGTTCCTGTTCTTCCTCTGTAAGTAAACTCATAATCTTTTAAATTAGAGAATACAGATGGCTGTGTAGGTTTTATGAGCATTTACCCCTGAGCATTGACTCTGGCTCCACCATATCAAGAAACGAAGTTTTGATATTGAAATCTTCAACAGTATATGACAATGAATGCACATTGTTTTTTGATAAAGATGTAATGTGGTTTCATCTAATATCATAGAAAAGTGATTTTTTTTTCTTTTTTAGGGTTCCGTAGCCATAATAGCAAAAACGGAACCCTTATAGTTTTTAATAAATCTATCAGTTCTGCCAAACATTCTGGACCAAATACTTGAGTTATAACAGCAGTAGCCTTAGTTCGGCCCAATTCTAAGCCTTTGGCAATATTTGAGTCCAGGAAGATATTAGGCAACAGAGGAACTAAAGTGCCCATCAAAGTGAATGGCAAGTAATTTGTAGCTGGTAGTCCAGCCAGTTTGAGCTCTGCCCTTTTTAATTATTTTGTTCGCTGGTTTACTTTTGTTAGAGCTACTCAGGGGCGTATTTACCCTAGGGCCATCCGGGCCATGGCCCGGGGCGCCAATCCGCCAGGGGCGGCGTAACCGCTCTTGGCTGGTTGCATTTTGTTTTGGTTTTGGCGCCATTCAACCAACTTTTACTTCTTTTAGGGCGGTGAAACGACACACTGTCGTGACCAGCGCGCGAAGAGCGTTCCGGAATCACGACAATGTGTCGTGATTAGCAGTGAATGGGTTAATGGCCCGGGGCGCAAAATTTCAAAATACGCCCCTGGAGCTACTGAGAGCTGTGGTTTGCTTATGTCTGCTGCTACCTATATGTTTTTCCAGTACAGAACCGTATTAGAGATTCGGCCTTGAGGTACCTTGGTCACGAGCTCTTATGGAGAATGTGGAATTACATGGAAGCTTCCGAAAGATGACAGTAAAGGCCCAGGGATCGAAAAAACAAGCCTTTTTGTGGTACCTAATTTTATTTTGGTCTATTGCGTAGTCTAACACGTTTGGGTAACGTTGAAAGAACTTAAGTTCATCCTCGCGACGCTTTAGTGACCGTTTGGCCAGTGAACTTCTCTCATACAAGGCAGTGATGACCTGTGTGAACCTAAGTATCTCCATAGAAATGAGGAAATCCATAGAATTACTATTTAATTGGTGTAGCTCCGAATAACCAAGTGGTAATGCCATACCATATAGCTCGAATAAATAATGTCTGATAAGACCTAAAACCTCTCGAATAGACCGAAGATGTACCATGTAGAACCAAGATGTAGCATGGGTCACCTTCCCTCAGTGGATGGCTTTGGCATCGTAACGTTATGATCGCTAGTGCCAAAAAGGCAAAAAACGCAAATCTTAACCATTTTATTTCGATTTTTTTGTAAAAATATATGTTTATTGCATTAAATCAGAGTTTAAGGTGATGTACGGCGATATTTTAAGTAACTGTGTCCTTGAATTACGGTTTTTTGCTGTGTGAAATCATGTTTCAATCACGCCGATTTCACGCCGAAAATACGCCGCCGCCGCCGATTTTTTGCCAAACGCCGCCGCCGACAATTTTTTGATCGGCGCACATGTCTATATGGGTCATTATTTGAGCGTTTCAGGTGCGTTACTTTCGTGGACACACTTTTGTTGAAATGGTCATTATTTCATATAATTGATTGAATTAGGTGTTACTGTGCGGAAATCCATGTTAAGGCGAGGTAAGACGAGAATCGGGCGCGGAAGCCTAGTCTCCAAATCATTTTTAGAGCACTTATTTGACTCGTAGGTCACTGTAAAACATATATAATAATATTCAGAACTGTATCTAGGGCTTCCCCTCACTTAGAACACGATAGCGAACACTTCGCTCGATAGAAAAGTAGCGCGAAAACACTATAAAATAAAGTATTTTTTTTCATTTTGTTCAATACCAGTTACCTTTTCTGACAAAATTAATACCTGACAATCATGATTTCACAGTCATGCAGGGCATCCTCTCATGTTTGGGTTGATAACGTATACTTTTATGTTAGAAATCGAAGATAATCTGCATTCCGCCCGACCCTAGTTGTATGTGAAATGCGAGTCAGGTCCTACCGGGCCTTAATTAAAACAAAAATATTGCTTTGCTTATCTGCGATATGATAACGTGTTGCATCCTCAGGAGACGCCGGAGATGTTGACAGTCCGGCGACCTCCATCAGATGAACTGACGCCGGACTGTCCACATCTCCAGCTTCGCCTCGTAGAGAGACGAAACACGTGTCGGGTTTTGTATATTTGGTGGTGGGTTGTTAATTTATTTGCATGTTTTATTTTTATTTTGCATGTGAATGCATGAAAAAATACGCAATTAATTATAACGGATTAGCACTAATTGACTAACACGTTATCATTTCGCGGATTAGCACAGCAATATTTCTGTTTTAATTATTTCATATATTTAAATAGCTCTTGGGAAAATGTGCGGGTAATGTTGATTTTGTATGTACTCTACTTAAAAATGAAGTCAACAGTAAATACAAATATGTTCTTAGATAATTGACAACATTTCATATTTTCAAAAGATCTTAATTCGAAAACCATTTGGGTAAAACTGTATTTTATGCTCAAAAAAAATATTTTTGGATTTTTTTTCCCATTCATTTTGGAAAAAATCGTCAATTAGTGTGAACCGGAAGTGTGACGTCATTTTCCCTGCATTATCGAGAGAGACCTTAGTGCTGAAACGATTAAAAAGTGTATGGTATCCGGTTGTCATTTTCTGACATACTTGCCGTCTGACGTTTATTTGTTTTGAAATTTGTTACAACTGCTTAGCGGCTTTAGAAGTTTAATTTTCTTACCGTTGGTTCATTTGCACGTTTTCGAAGACCTTAAAAGACTTGGCACTTTCCCACTGGACTCCGATAACGCATTCAAACATTATTAACTTGGCATTCTTTTACCGGACACCGATTTTTTTCATATAATGAAGACATCAGAAGGTTTTTCTCAGGCTGATAGCACGAATCTGCCGCGTGTTGAAATTATGATGATGGAGTACACATCGGCAAGTGATAAATATAATCCAGCCCAAATAAGAGGAGCAAAAGCATCGTTGTCTTCCCGAACTTCCTATGCTGACAACGCTGTAACGCCTGACAGTTATTTTTTTAATCGTAATTGTCGCTCTGGATTCTAGTTTTTTTAAATCGTAAGTGTCGCGCTGGATTCTAGTTGGGAAAGTGACGTCATTTTCTACATACGCCCTTTTAGAATGAGCTACTTTTCAAACTGCTATTTTTAATTGAAAAATTGAGTTAAAACGAAAAAGAAAAAATACGGGTAGCTTAAAATTCCACCTATTTTCTATCCAGCTCATAAAATGAAGGAGTAGAAAATTTGAAATATTGTCAATTATGCTCTAGAGGGGAATAGATTGTTATACCAGCAATTCACATGTAAAGTAGGTACTAACAAAGTTTGAAGTAACAAGTTCGTAATTTATAACCGTTATAATGATGTAACTAATATCCATTAAAGGGTTCGAGCCATTAATTATCCTCACCATTGAAAGCTTCAATAACTTTCGGCAAAAACTTGTGCTCTGCTTAAATTTCACGAAATATTTTTTACAGAAACCTCGTGCTTGTTAAAAATGTGATTAAAATTAAGAAAAGCGTGTTAAAAATTGGTAGTTGCATATAAAATAAAAAGAATTGCACATAATAAAGATAACAATTTTCCTGCATTTCATTTTAAACCCGATTTAGTTATGTTTATTACATGTTATAGTTAAAGTGCACTATTACTATAGTATAAGAAACATTGTGATTTGAATCTTGGCAGGGCAGCATAAAATCTATAATCTAAAAGGTTTACTACATTGTCCTCCGTTTTGAAGCGTTATGCAATATTTGAACAGACACCTTGCCAAATGGTCACAGTTCAGCTGTTATTGTTCAAGACTTTTCAGTTTGGAAACCCGAGCATTACCTACAAACTAATACCAGTTTTAAACGAAGAACAAGAAACCTTAAAGCTTAAGCTTTAAAGTGCATTGTTGGAAAACTAGCACAAGCAACAGCTTAATAATAGGTTGTCAGTTAATAGTGTTTGAAAAGAACTAAATGTTCACTTTTGTCTTTTTATTATGACATTTGGTTCAACTTTCCACTACTTAATACTATGTATACAATATTAACTGATACTGGCGGGCAATTCCAGAATAAAATTATATAAACTATGATGTGTTTGCAGTAGCCATGTAATTAGCAATAACCACCTGTAACCACAGGTAAATATTTCCGTTGACTCAATGCCGTTTTGTCACCATTCTCTTTCTTACACAATTTTGGTACAATATTTTTTTATTGTTATTTGTAATGTTCGTAAGTGTTATGTCTTTTATCCATTTTTAAAAAATAAGTACTTACACACACTGTTCGTTGGCACATTACCTACACGTAATCGTAAGGAGTTGAGTAAATTAATAAACATAATTATTAAACAATAATGGATATTTAAAAGCATTAACATTTACTTATATATACCTACCTATTAGTGTATTAAAGACATTACATACATATCAGATAATATACATATATTTTTGATGAAGTAGGTACCTTAAATTACTTAAAATCAGATTTAATTAAAATATATAGTAGTTTCTTTATGTGAAATCAAGATATATTTCTAATCTATATGTCTCATAAGTCGGTAGAAATTTTCTTTTATTTCAATAGAATGACCTGGAACGCTTTATTACTGTGATACTTAATTGAATTTAAAGTACGAAAGACACGGAAATAAAAAGGTTACTCTTCTAAAAGAAGTGATGATAAAAGCAATTTTTGGGGAATTTTAGCCACTGTAACAAAAAGTACAAGGTCTCATGCGTGAAAAGCCGTACACTCCAAGGCACAGGCTTTAGGACTTGTGCTATTTTCGAAAGATTTTACGAATCAAATTTCCACGACTTTAACATTACACAAGTTTATTACAATACTAGGGAAGGGACCCGCCCGCAACTAATATACGTATAGATAGATTTTTAGCTCTCCCAAGCTACTTTTTTGGCAAATCTTTAATGTACAAACATAGTTTTTCTACGGTTTTATTATATGTATAGGTATTAGTAGATTTTCACCGTTCAGCATAGATTTCTTTACATCAACTCTTACAATTTACAAGTACCTACAATTTATACTACTTACAATTTATAGGGACCTAGCTCGGAAGCTGGGTAGATTTTTTTCTATTTTACAATTACAAGTTAACAATCTAACAAAATCTTCGAGAAACGCTAGTTCGATTCAAGCAATTTCAACCAAGAAAATGTAATTAAATATCTATAGTTCAGAATTTACACTTGTAACTTGAATATTACAAATTGTGGAAAAGTAGCGTCGTGAAACGCTTGTAGTGACTTTTTTGACCAATGTTGCTAGTTTACACTTGTAAAATTGTAACTAGTAGCTTCATGAAACGGGGCCCTGCTATCTTTAACACGTAGGTAATAAGGCACAACACGTGAACTAAGTACAATTTTATCCTTTGTTAGCCTAGAGAAACGAAGAAACGTGGCGAGGACAAAAATTACCATTAAAATCCTAAACTGAAATGAAACGAGGTACAAACTTACTTTAAATTAAGAACTCTTAACCACCGGCTTGGGTTTGCTTGGAATTTCAATTTTCTGGAGTGGGCTAGGCATGAATGGAATAGGTGAGTGTCAGAATTATCCTTTTATAAGCCGTATATCGTTGGCTTGGCTGTAGAGTATAGATATACAGAGCACCGCTTAGTCTGGGCGCTGGGATCAGTGGTGCCATCCAAAGCTACATATGAGCTCACTGCGGAGAAACATTAAGTACCTAGTTCCACTTTTTTAGCTGCAGCACATAACAAGTTGGCAGTGTTATACAAAAACTTTGAAAGAAAACCATAAAGCACCGGCAAAAACAGGCTGCGACAAAGGGATATTGAAAAAGGCCCAGCGCTTTCTAATATTGAAGTCGGATGTGGATTGATACAATAAAATATCATTCGTGGTAAAAAAAGGATCGTGTTAATATTACGGTTTGAATACTTTTGGTGTTGTGTTTTACGTCAAAGAATTTGTTTGAAAAGTTCTTCTTTACAATATTATCAGGTCACCCGAATATGAGTATGAGTTAGATCAATAGGCGATTCGAATTTGATTCAACGCTCAAACTTACTAAGCCTTAATGGAACTTTAGGCGAACATCACCCATCCCATCACATGCCTATACCTAATTATTTATCCATTCTCTTTCAACTTTCTAAATAACAATCCCATTGCACCCGTTACTCCCGGAAACAATGTAAATTACTTATGTAAGCACCATTACGTGGTAGGATCAGGTGTACCGAACCTCCGAGAACAATTTTACCAATGCCGTCCATCGACCATAGTTACTTGGACTATTACCATCATGCTTCTATTGAAACAGCTGCATAACCTTTTTGTGGAACAAAAAAGTATATGTCCATTGGATTTTAGGTACTATTGGCATGATAATAAGTGTTTTAGGAGGGTGGCAGAAAAAGTAGGGCGCTGCGGTCACGAGCACAATTTGGAGCGTTGTTTTGTTTGGGTCGTGACGCGAAGAAGGGCGAAGGTAAGAGTTCAATTCAAAACGATGGTAATTGTGACCATTACGCGGAATAACTGGTTTTACGTACAATCCGAGGTTATCATTAACCGAGACGGTGTAAATTATAGAAATTAGAGAGAAATTTCGTTTCGTTTTGTTTTGTTTTAATTTCAAAACCGTTTAAATTAAATCGGTAAAGGGCGAAGTACATTTTTTACTAAACCGACTTTAAAGTAATGAAGTTCTCAGTTTGCTGGTATTTTTATTGTAAGTTATTTCTCAAAAAAAGACACTGAAAATAAAAATAGTAGTTGACAAAAGTAAAACGCTAAGCTACCAAATTCATAATAATACAGAAGATATGTATTATAAGAAGGTATGTATTTAGTTCTAGACAGTTTCCACTTTTCAGTATATGGAAAACTGTTTAAGAAAATTTCTAGACAAAACCTAAATAAAAATCGAGTTTACCAGGAGTCCAGACCAAAGCGAGAGTGAATTATTGAGTGTGAACTAAAACCGACCAGTTAATCCGTTGACCTGAAAGGTGAATAACCGTAAACTTCTACGGGCATTAAGGTTACTGTTTTCACACCTTCCCTTGAACTCTGGAGTTAGTAAGTAGGTACGTTCTGGGTGTATTGATTTACATTGAGCTATATTTATTTCTGATATACAATTATTTGCATTTTCAAGAAGTCAAGAACCTTTAAAATGAGATGTACTCAATGTATATAGGTAGAACTGAGTACGTGTGAATTTAAATGACCAAAATTGTTCATTATTTGAACTTTGCTACAACACCAGGACAGTACGATAGAGCGCCAACAGATTATAATTACGTAAGAAGTGCGCTGAGACAGTACCTACTGAAAAGTATTGGGAAACATTTAAAGGGTCCTTGGACAAATGATCACATAGAACAGGTTAGTTAATTGTACTGTTTATACAGAAGTTACTTATTTACTTTGTGCGTGAAAACTGCTTCACTTAGGTAAAACACGCAACTAAAAGGCATAACGTCGTGCTCTATCACAACTGGCTTGAAAATTTAGGCTAAAAATTCCACTTCGGTTTTCGAATTATTTCTGTCAATACATTCTGTCTCAAAAAACGTATCTGATTATTTTTGTACTGATATGTAGTGTTACTATACCGCGTTAGCTTATATGTGACAAAAAAGTAAAAGACACTGGTACTAAACTGATTTGCTTCTTATTGCAACGAGCATTTGAGAAAAGGTTGTTTTTTTATTGACATTACAAATTTGATTGCATTAGATACCCTTTAAATAATGAATAATCATGATCACATATGATCACAGGTATGCGAGAATAATTAATTGATGTTTTATGTCGATAAAAAATACAAAACGAAGCTAGAAACAATGCAATTGGGTCAATTTGTGAAATGCAGCGGTAAACGAGTAGGTAGATAAGCATTGCATATGCACGTGACGAGCAGATTGTGGGCAATGAGGGTTGAAATTATGAATATCTAACTACGCTTCCAAATTAGCATTGCGGTCTATGAAGACTATTTACACATTGCACGTTATGTAACATCATTCAGGTATTAGATAACTGTGTAGTCAGACGAACATTATAATATGTTTACTGTAAGAATTATATAGCAATAACAGAAGTTATAATATAATATGTTAATGTTAATGCGATGAACGAAATAAAAATAAGAGTATGTACCTATTAACATAAAGCTCCCTTTCTCACGCACCAATTTATAATAGTAGTTAACCCCAATACGGACGTTTTGTTGTCCTGCTCATTCGTTCCCGGTATCCCTACCAAGTCTAAAAAGTATATGAGCCCTTAAATTTGTAAAGTCCATACGACCTTACAATATTACGGTAATTAGCGGCCCGACGGCTCATGTCACGCGGTATTGTTTTAACCTAATAAAACTCTACCATCTGGCTTGTAATCTGTGTTAAGCGAAAAAGGTTCAGGGATTAGAGTTTACATTTTGATTCAACAAATTGTCTGTCCTGGGCTTTACAAATTACTGTCCTGATTTGTCGCAATGAAATATGAGGTACCACTGTATGTGAGTTTTAAGTCCAATTGTAAGCAGTAGATATTAATAATATAATTGTCTAAATCAGTTAAGTTTTAAAGTGCAAATAATAGTCCGAAAAACACGGTTTTATACTGATACTTACCTAAAAATAAATTAACGAATTTTAAAAACTATGTACTTAATCAGTAAAGTTAGGTGACATCTAAAACTGATGTCTCAATTAAATAAATAGCTTTAAAGTTAATTAATGAATGCAGCGTGGGTACCTAATTAGCACACAACAGAGGAGAGCGAAAGTGTGTGTTTTGGCCGCGCCAAACGGAGCGGAACCAAGTGGGATGTAACCATTTATTGTTATAACGAATTTTGACACCAGTAATGTAAATTTATTTGCTAAGTATCTGCTAATTAATACAACTCTTATGAAACTTAACAGTAAAGTTTGGTTATACTTATATCAAACGACTCGTGATTTGAATCAATACAGTATTTTCTGCAGACGTCTTATCAGTTACTTTTCATATGGTATCAAAACGGAAACATTTCCTAGAAAATGGGTTTCAGTTCTTGCAAGTAATGTAACTTTTATTATTTTTGACTTAAGTCAAAAATTTGTAGTTCAAACCACGTCAACAACGCTACTTTTTTAAACAACCTATCTATATGTATAGATACGTTTGAAAAATCGACCAGTCTTCTTAACACTTTCAGATGAGCAACGTCTATAGACGTCAAATATGCATGCATGCATGCATGCTTAATGTACCGTGCACGAAAGTAGCCCAAAATATTCACTGTAAGATCTGTACGGATATTTTGATACATAAAATACCTGTGCAGTAAAACGGCAATCCATTTGCAACATCACTACGCTTCAACTCAATCTACCTAAGTCCACCCATTCACACATTCATCAGGTTTTTGCATGCATTCAAAGCCATCCAATCCATCAAGCCATCCTGCACATCGCAGTGTCATGCCTCTCACTTCCTACATGACGCATCAACATTTATGCCTGAATGGTTTACTATGATGTTTACGCGATGACGTTAACCACATGAACTAAAGTTTCGATATTAATGCATATTAGGTATATAGGATACTTCACTCTTTTCACTAGCTATATACGTAATAAAGAACCATATCTATACTTATAGTCTTGATGTTACTTTAAGTGTTTTTATGACAAGCCTAATTGCCTACTGACAGCTTCCTTGTGGGAAAATAGTGAACGGAACGAAACTACTTAATATGCACATAGCTTCAGTAGTTGAATCCTAAACTTGCGATACATTTTTTTTAATATCACGCTGGCAGCCAAAAAAGACAGAAATGTGAAGTATTAAAATTGGACACCATGCTTGTGTTTAGGTAACTTCTTTGAAATTTCGGTTCCACTAAATTACTAACTACAAAGTTAACTCCACAATTATTCTTTTAGACGTCAAGTTGGATGGATATCACATTTACGAGTACTACAGGACGCCTGTACGCGTTTTCCCTCTTCATGTCATGAAAAAAGTATCTATCGGCTAGCTGCGCACACAAGAGAGGAAGAGAGAGGCCCGTGTTTATATAGGCTGATTAGATAGCCGGAGTCATGGCCCTGATGAGCATGACTGTCAGCCAGCAGCAAGGCTCGTAATTTATTGTATTGATTGCTTCCTAGCTGTGACGATTTACGACGGCGACGCAGTTACCGCGGAATTCCAGATTCTCTAGATCGATAGAATTGCCTCGGTAATTGAAATTCTCGCAGACTTTCTACTCAATCGGCTCTTCGGTGTTAGAAAATCGCATATACATATATGAAAAATATTAGCAGTTTTACAGAGAGAACCTTGCTATTCCTGGCTATATATTCCGATACGAAAGCGGTTTGTTCCGCTTCCGAGGGTTAACGACTCATGCGATTTCAATTATAGGTATGTCATAAAGATGCTATTAAGCTAAAGATGAGCCGTTAATAATTGCGATGCTATTAAAGAAAAGGATTATATTTTCTTAATCCTTTATAAATACCTAAACGTGCGTATAAAGTGTTGAATATTAAATTATACTCGTACTTATACTTTATTATTTTAGCGCTAGAAAATATAATTCGAAGGTGACCAGATTAATTTTGTTAAAAGAAAATAACGTGTTAAAAAAACAGAGAACCTTATGAGATTTTTTAAATACGGTTTCGTTATTTAAGGTTCTCGGTAAAAGGGAATCCTTATCGGATTACGGAGGTACCCTTTGGAGCCTTGTGAGTAATTTGATCATGTTTTTCGACTTATGAAGAGATTTAAACCCTGTAGCCGTTTTTATTTTAAATATGTTTTTTTTCTATATTAAACTATGTATCACCAGCATGATGTCGATGTCGTGACTTCGTGAGGTGTACAAGGATACAATGTCCCAAGAACATTATTTATATAGCCTAAATCTACAATTTTGAGCGATCTTGGTAGTTCAAAGCTCTAATAAGCTACTATAATACCGTAAGTTTTTTGACGATTACTACGTATAGTTCCTAAAATGAATTGTCCTACTTAAGTTTACTTAAATGAATGGAAGTGGAATGCAGAGATGTAACTTATTGTAATTTACATATTCCAAATTTTTTGAAGAAATGTAACTAAGTTTAAAAATAAGACCACCTATTTCGTACACTAAATAAACCCACAATGGTATCGCATCATACAAAGACGCATTATTGCACACTATCTCCGGAATCGGAGTCAATTAACGTCCTATAGTCTGTTATAAATGCACTATCTAGATCATTCCGAACAAGGAGGCATTATCCATTCACAAGAAATGGGATAAAAAATCTGTTTCAGTGAAAGTTTGAGCTATTTTCACTTCCATTATACGATGTGCAGCCGTTTGGTTTTTGCAGATTTCTAGAGTGGTTAATATCTGTTATTTGATATTTAAAGAAACGAGAATGCAGTGCATGTTATAATAGGACATGTATGTAAGAGTAAGAACGAAAACGAATGTAGGCAATATATTTTTAAAGCTCTCCAAGGCGTAAAAAAAACACTGTAATAATTTCTCCACCAAGAACAAAAGTTTAAAAATGACTTACGGCTGTTAATTTCGGTCTTAGTTGTAAGGTTAATTGTTTAGCTCGACCTTATTTAGTATTTGGATGTAACTCGTAACAAGTAGGCGTAATATATTTAAAGTACGAATTTGCAAATTACTTTGCATACATTGAATAGCCAATTCGTTACCCCAAACTATTATTGAACTAGAATGAGTTCAACCCACGCGGACTGACCGAAATATTTAATCCAGATTACTACAGATTAAAAGACGTTACACTATAGAAGATACAAACGCATAATATGGGCATGGATAATGAGTTTCGCATATACGAAAGTCATTACGCATTTTAACGGACTAAGTAGTAGCCACGCATTTGGCCTCATATGGAATCGCTATTAGTATCTAACTAATTACTCCAATATTTATTTAATTTGGTAATGGCCGTGGATAAAAATAATTAATTGCCTGTTCTGCGGAAAAGTACATTCAATTTATATGACCGTAATCGCGTCGGTTAATTTATTTTGTATGTTTTTAGTTGCGTGCGGTGAAGTAATTATTTGATGCGTTTCGGAGACTCAATAAAAGGGTGCTTAATTGGCTATTTATTTAACACTAGGGTCCTAGTTATTTATTAATTTAATTACATAGTCACGTCCCTTTTATCGGGATGACGTCGCCGCCGTAACTATGTTATTTCGTTCAGATATGGTATTCTATTTTTTTTCGCATTGAGCCGCGTGGCCAATGTTTTTTGCTAATCCTTTAGAATTTTACTAGATGTCATACTTTCTGAAAGGCTCAGTTGAGCCGGACCTAACAGCTCTTGTAATCTACGGACTATATTCTTAAAATAATATCGAATTCTGAAACGAAATACAGGCTCAATAACTTAATTCACATTTACATTAACTAGAAATCACTTTAACTCAAATTAATTGTTTCGATTAATCATCAGTCAGCATCATGACTGTAACTTTATTTATTCAGTATGTAGGAAGATATTATTCTAAATTCTAAGTATGAACTAGACTATTACAAAATTGAACATTCTTGACCTTACCGAGTTTTACAAAATACATAGATATAATTGAGATCAAACGTGTAATCTAATATAAAAACAAGTTCAAAAAGTTTTTATCTCGCTAGCTTCTGAGTACGGACCTCGTTAAAGAGCGTCGACTCACCGTGGGCGACACTGAGTCGCTAAGTTGCATCTCATTATGCATTCACCGCATATGCCGTTACGTTATTTGGATTATGCTTCCAGTGATGACAATTACTTTTTTAACTTCTTTTATGTGCTGATACTTATTGTTTTCCTTTTCTAGCTGTCAAGTCGGTACCTACCACCTGAAGACTTCAGTTGTTTATCTACTTTGCTTTAGTTAAAACAGTTCCTATACTCACTGGGTCTGTAATCGTTTTTGTCCAGATATTAAGTAGTAGAAATATAAAGCTTTAGTATTTTATTAACCCAACCAGCAAAAATGTCATATAGCTCGGCCTTATATAACCATTCAGTCGAGTAAAAGTGATGTTACAGTAACCGCTGCGATAACATGTCGCGTAGAAGCTGATTATATGACAGTTTGGCTTATACAGCAATTTAGTCAAATAGTTAAGTCATATAAACGTTTATATGACCCCGTAATGCGATAACTTTGACACAGCGGTGTAGCAATCTTTAGATTACCTTTATACGGCGGATTGATGCCATAATGGTTTATTATATGTCACTTACGCGACAAAAGGCCGTGTCTACGTTTTTAATTATGTTATTATACGACTAGTCATATTGACAGCACAATTGCAACTTTTATGCAAAATACTTTGATATAAAAGGGATTTAAATTGCTTTTACTCTACATAAAGTCGTATACATGCGCTCTATATTGCGATTATTACACAATCGAGTAATGGACTTCATAATGATTACTATAGAGCCAATAATTATGTAATAGTTGCTTATACGATATTTATAGCATGTAAAATAGCATTGAGACCCGTATAAAGCAAGGTTAAATGTAAAGCCTGTTTTAGCGATAACTATGCGACTCATTATTCATAATGCCCAGTAAGGGTAGTTATTTAGCCCTTCTATAGAACTATGTGAGTTATAAGGATTCCAAAATATTACTTATACTGCTCCATGACTCGTAAAATAATATCACTGTGACTGCAATGCAAATGCCCATTTTCTTGAAAAACATAAATACTTTCAATAAATTTGTACACATCTACATACTTGACACGCAAAAATTGTAAGCCTACTAACTATTGTAGGTTTTTTCTAATATTTTATAGCAATCGATGGTTTTTATATAATTCACTAAGGGCCCTAAAACTTGCATCATGGCGGAAACAGCAGTAGAGTAATATTAGTAAATTGGTACTCCAACATTAATTTATGTCACATAGTGGTTGCTTAAGTCAAACGAGGGTGCTTAATGTCGGTTACTGATAAATTTTGCTCGCCGTGGAAAAAATAAATTAAATAATTTTTAGTTAAAACTCAAAATCGCGAAGGGGCATTAAAAAATTATATACTAATTAGTATGTAGTTTGTCAATAAAATAAATTTGCAAGTCATTTTACTGCACTATTGCTTTGAACACCCCTTGGCAAAATGTTCAAACATAACAAGTCTTATAATGAAACATCACTCTACTTTCCTCAAAATTAATATTATTTGCCAGTATCACTTCCCGAACACTTTTTTATTAGTGCAATGAAGAAAAAAATCATGTAAACGCTGCTCCAACTACGCTATAGAACCAAATAATCGCTTAATAGTATTCTCATCACATTGACTCGACTTTTAAGTCGTGTAATCGTTGCGGTGGCAACCACTACTGCATGAAATCAGAAATATCGCGACCTGTATACCACTTTTACACTACATACCTGTTCTATAAAGCTTCTTTCGACTGACTTTTACTCCACTTAATTGCAATATAATTGTGCCCAAACACGGTCGAATAAACGTTGACTCGACCGTTATATGACTATACGCTAGCACTAATTGGTAACGCAGAAACGTCGCCGGGTAGCTTATACGACCTAATTTTGGTAGTTGGGAACCCGCTATTGCATGACTGCATGACATAGTAAAACTTTAGAAAAAAAATATTTTTGCTCGATAATATACTGTGTTTATTTTATTGTATGCAAAAGTTCGAAAAGCAAGTTCGAAGTTTGCAAAAATCGTAACACATAGGTACTTATTTGCTCGTACTAAACTAATCGCCATACAGTTTTTCTTGAACTATTCATATATCTACTTATGTGTTTGTACGGAACCCTCGGTGCGCGAGTCCGACTCGCACTTGACGGGTTTTTTTAGTTGGACATAATCAATTGTGGATAATGTTGCGAAATGGTCAAAAAACGTAATTTAAAAATATATACTGTTTTATATCTACTTTGAACATTGTATTAGATAGCTTTCCAAATCAATAAAAATACATTTCAAACTTTTAAAAAATCATGAACATTTGACGCCATTTTTGGCTTCGTATTCGGTAAAGGGCAAGGCATCTAAATATAAGTTCCTTGCTTCATTATTTATCACTATCATATTGCACACTTAAGACACAATTCTTCCTTTGTGATATTTGTGATAACAAGGTTATTAACATTGATCAATGAATGACCTATTCTAACGATTACACTAACTAAAGAATGAATTATCACCGACTTCCTTACAGGTTTTCAAATCTCTCCAACCTGGTCTAAAGACGGTATTTAAAGCATTATTATCTATTAGAGAATGCTAATGATACCCTATTGTTAACATCTTATCAACACAGTAACCTAATATCGATACCTTTAGACTCAAAGGGCGTAAACACCGTAGGCTCTAATGGCGTTTACGCCCTTTGAGTCTAAAGGTATCGATATGTCAAGCCGAAACCCAAACCGCCAAGTCAAGCGTGGGTCTATTACTTCACAGCCAGACCCCGTGTCTCGAACGTGCCTCGCTTTTTTACATCTCTATTACAAGGTGGCAAAGTACATTTTTATGCACTGAATTCTTTTAGAGAGCGCGCTCGTGACTCCATTGAAAATAAAGAACCACGTTGCAAGACTTTTTCAGACCTTAACAAATCATTGACAAATTGATGATTACTTTTCGTTCTGACTGTTGCAATCGCAACGTAACCTGCATGTATGACTGTCAAATGTTCGAAGCAAACGGTAACAACAAACATTCACTTTGTTATAATTCATGAAATCACGTAACAGATAAGCATCTGTAGATTTTGGTGAAGTAACTGATTGATGCAGCGAGGAAAGCATGTCTCAGTGGGCAATCACTCATGTCTGCACTAGTTTTAGATTTCCGTGTTGGGTTAATGGTGATTTTGCATTAGCTGAATAACGGATATGCTCATGGTTGGTTATTGAAAATACATGTAATCAAGTTAACCCAAATTTGAAGTGTGCGTTTAGATGAGCAGCGAAAGTTTTCTCAATACTGCGGTTGTTGCTAAAATTATTTGATGTACCTAGCATCAATTTAATATTCTTAACAAATAAAATATAAATAAATTTTGTGCGTTTTACTCCCAATATGGCTTTTGGTGGTCGTAGTAAAGACAAAAAAACCGGTCAAGTGCGAGTCGGACTCGCGCACCGAGGGTTCCGTACAAACTCATAAGTAGATACGCGAATAGTTCAAGAAAAACTGTATGTCGATTTGTTTAGTAGAAGCAAATAAGTATATGTTATGATTTTTGCAAATTTCTAAAAAACAGTGCAAGTTAGGAAAACAGTTATATTTTTCCTGTAATATTTAGAACCTGACGTGTAATGATTCTATTTAATAGCAAGGACCATTAAATCAAGAGGACTGTCATTCTCCATACAAAAAGCTGTTCCCCGAATTTACAACGCCATCTATGTATAAGCTTGGTAAAATAATTATAATATTATTTACAATTATTTAACTTTGCAAACGTGACACAGTTTTTAATTTATTTATTATTAGCTGTTTACGAACTAATTGTTACTATACTATGTTTCTTTGTTCAATTATAACATCGTTAAATGTTTAGTGTTTTAGCGCCATCTAGTTTTGCCCGGAAATCCCCTAGCGTGAAACATGCCATCGCTTAGTTTTGCTACTCGCCGCTAGGGATTCCAAGTTTTGTAAATTTCTAAAAAGGTATTAAAGTTAGCAAGACCGTTCTATTTTTCCTGTAATATTCAGGTTGATATTTATAATTAGTAATTATGACACATTTTTCTGATCAGTAACTTCGGAGATAATAGGGGGGGAATGGTACATAAAAATGTATAAATCAAAAACTACTTACTTAAGAAAAAAAATAAAAATGGTGTTTTAATCTACAAATTAAGCCCTTTCATTTGATACCCCACTCAATATAATAGCCCTACTTTCAATATTCAAAGTCCCATTACGGAGCCTTTTAAAAAAAAAGTAAAAAAGGTACAAGATATTTTTTGTGTCCAATAGGCTCGGGTTAGCTACTTTTAACACTATTCCAAATTTCAAATCGAAAGCATCAGTAGTTCCTGAGATATCTGGCTGTGACAGACGGACAGACAGACAGACAGACAGACAGACAGACAGACAGACAGACAGACAGAGTCGCACCATAAGGGTTCCTTTTTTACCATTTTGGTACGGAACCCTAAAAATTAATTTAGCTCGGCTCTGACTGATATTATAACTTGAATATTTTATTGATAGCAAACCAAACAGTCGCTAAGTACTATTATAAATAACTTCTCGTCCTAGTACTATAATTAGAACACAGAAGAGAACCCCAGACATGTGTGAAAACAACTTATAACAGCTTAAATGTGTGCTCGGCTCTAGATCGTCATTTGTGTGACTAATTAGGTGCCATGACGTGTGAACGATCAAAAAACTGGCACAAAAAACAAAACGCACTCTAATCATAGTCGTGTCATGTCATTTTGTTATTATATTACTTGTTTTTGTTCTAATATTGAAAAAATATGAACAAATGTTATTAATATGTAATGGTTATTTTCGTATATCTTTATTTTTTTAAGTTGTTTCTGAAGAAGAAGAAGTAAGTTCAGAAGTTGTATTATTTTATTATTGGTGTAAGTATATATTTTTTGCAATTCCGAAGTAAGAAATGCTTGTGTATGCTTTTAACATTTCAGCAACAAGTTCCTTAAAAATAAAGATAAAAAAGAAAACGTATCAACAACAATATCGTTCTCAACTTTGGACGACTCGAAATACACTGCTGAAAATAATTACGTAGAAGTCTTAATAAAATGTGGCAGCACACTTTCACCCATCCATAGGTTATCCTACTATGCCTAAGTATTCTAAATATAACAAATGTAAATGCTAGCTAGAGTAGATTCATTTTGCAGACGTATATGGGTAAGTAGATACGGATTAACCTAGCCCCTATTGGACACTTGCGCTTTTCTCCTTGTTGCGGTCGCCAATAGCCACGTCCGTAGAGCCTTTCTACAGACCACAATACGTGTACTAACATTTTATCTTCATGTTTGTGTTAGGGGATAATGAATTTTCAATTTGACTGAGGTTTCTCTTGTTGTCTTTCGAAAATATCCCGTGTCATTTCGAAAGCTCTTGCGTGGTACATTAGGTTACCACTACTTAAATACACCATGTTTTGTAAGAATATAATAACCTTAAGAAGATTTACTTCTATTTGGGCGGTTAATTGCTTAAATTGGCAACTACTTTTAATTCATCATTCATTAATTCTAAGTACTTGATTGGCTTCTCCGATTTGTATTGGGACCAACGACGTACGGACGTGAAATATACACACTTACCTTACTCACTTCTTTGACTCGTCAATTATTTCTACCAGAAATAGTTACTTCATATTCAGAAATAATCCGCCACTGAGTATTAATCATAATATACTTACTAGCTCTGGTCACACGGTTTGGGTAATTTTGGCGAATGATAGAATAATAGGTCGTTTAGGCAATAATGTCACGGACAAAAAACACATTGTTATAGCTGCTACGCGTAAGGCATTTGGCCCTGTGGAGTACGTGTAGAGATCTGATCTGTTTTGTTACAATTTATAGGGTTAAAATACTATTGTTATATATTATTTTAAATATGACTGCACTTCATAAACTCTGTCTCTCATCATACCCATAACACTCTCTTAACATAAACCTGAGGTTTGGTTTTCTATTCGTCATTCAGGGAAAACTTTAATTTAATTCAGGAGTATATCCGACGAAAATGACTCGAATTCATTGTCCGTGAGTGTACATATGTATGCATATCTTTTACTGCCTAGTATTTCAGCTTCTATTTATAGCCCCTTTGGAATTAGGTGCTTCTACCGTTTTTACCTAGTACGTTTTATATAGGTATAGAGTCTGTGCGGAAAGAGAATAGGCGTGGCGAAAAACGGAACTAATCTAACCAGTATGGCAAATACGGCAAATACAGTAGAAAAGCATTACAGCGCCCTCAAATCTAAATCCCATTCTCTTTCCGCACAGACTCTACCTAATTAAAAATTCAATCAAGCATTTCCAGGAGCGGATGTCAGTGAAAATGAAATTATTCCCATGTTAAGAGTGGATTCTGAAGTCAAAATGGGTGAACAAGCGCAGTACCTATATATAATAGGTTTGAGTATATTGTTATTATCTAGCTAGATCTCGGATCCTGACCTTACAAGCAACCGGTTCGAGTGAGGCTCGAGTCGCAAAATCACGGCTAGTTTTAGCGTTGATGCTTTATTTAAGATTAATTTTCTTATTCAATTGATTTGATGATCTCCATGATGCAACTTTTTTGTACATATTTGTGTACTATATCATAGAGATAATTGTATCTTGGACATGATTATTAAATGCTACTCAAAGGCAGGTATGATCTAAGCTCGACGAGGTACAACCATGTCGTCATGAGGAGTCATCGTCTTAAAAATAACTCCTGCGCAGGACATTTATCTTTTAATCCCCTTTCTCGTTCGTCTTAGTTTCTTTATTATAGTTTGTATCGGTAGGCTTGCATTAAATACATTTACATATTTCAAACTAGTATTTACCCGCAGCTTCGCCCGCGTTATTCCCGTTAATGTCCCAAGGCAACTCTTTACCGGGATATAAAGTATCCTATGTTTCAATCCAGGTCTACTTGCATGCCAAATTTCATCTCAATCTATCCAGATGTAACCCCGTTATTTAGTAGCAAACATTCAAACCTGCAACATCCAAATATCTTTATAAACTTAGGTTATATTAAGTAGTAGGATATCAATCAATTTTAAATGTAGGTATTGATCAAAAGGAATTGTACATAAGAAAGGAACCTACTGCGTGCGTTCAACAGTCTGTAAATACCTAAATATCCGATGGAACTTAGATTTTTCAAAAGAAATTCTAGAATTTTCATTGTTAAATATCTTTCATTCTACCTAAATACAGTTTGAAAATAAGATAATTTTAGCTGTAAAACACCTGGATTGAGTAGTAAGGAAAATCCGCATCAACATAAAGATCATTCTTTAAGGTGATTCGAGTCGGTCGGTTTTTGATACAAACATAAAGAGGGTCATTGTTTGCTTCCACGGCACCAAATTTGTTTAAAGTTTGTTTTATTTTATAGTTTGATAATTTGATTTGCACGAAATGACACTAGAACTCTCAAAAAGCCAAACATTATATAATTTTAGCAAAAAGTTTAGTCAAATGATGCTAATAGATGGCGCTTACCTTAAAGGCCCAATAGGCTAGTCAACTCAGGTCTGGTCCGGTTTAGTCCGTCAGTTGGATTATTAAAAAATATTGTACACGTATAGTGATTTGGCCGAATACCGAATATTCGGCGGAGTCGACGGCCGAATAGCCGAATATTCGGCCAACGGTTTTACCTAAAATTAAGTAAATTCGAACGCCCGGGTGAGCGGCGCCCCGTGAATCTCTGTACAGGACAGTATAGGTTAGGTACTACTTGTTACTCGTCGTAGGCAGCCTATGATAGAAAAATGCGCCAATGAAAATGTTTATTTCATTTGTAGTTTCATTTCAAATTCGTTGTTTATGCTACTGTTCGATATATGTTTGAAATTAATGTGAAAGATAATTAAACTAATATTTAATATAGATTACTGTTTATAATTTGTTATTAAAATAATGAACATCCTTCTTTTTTCTTCGACTTTGTGTTAATTTACTATTCGGTATTCGGCCGAATACTATGCCATTATTCGGTATTCGGCCGAATAGTCAAAATGTGGCCGAATAGGCCGAATACCGAATAGTGGCCGAATATTCGTTGCATCTCTATTTTTTTCTTTTGTTTGACATACAATAAATGACGAGGATAGGTACAGTGCTTAGGGGTTTCGAGTGGCGTCACTTTTTGGTACAATTTTCACCTACGAGTGACGTCACAAGCCCCCACTCCGGAAGTTTGATGATTGGAACTTTACCGGTTTTAATAATTTGATAAACAAAAAAATACGTGTCCCATATTTTTCCATAATCTAACTGACGGACTAAATAGAATGATATATTTTTAACCCAGTCGTCATCCCTATTGCACATTAATTCTGGTGGAAGCAAACGATATTTAATCCTCTTTATGTTTGCATAGAAAACCGAGCGACTCGAATCTTTTTTTACCCACTCAGCCATAGACGGTAAAATTGTTGTTAAAATTGGAACGTGGCTTATCCTTGATCCGGTTTCCCCAAAAGAACGCCCGGTTCTGATAAGCGATTATTATTTAGTGAACAAGATGATTTGACATTGGAGGCTCCTGTGGAAAGGACTCACCTCGCGTGGAGATTGCCTTGACGCAAAATAAACAATGAAAGTAAACGTATCTAAATGATTATTCCGCATTTAAAATATTTTTATTGTTATAATATTATACAGTTTTTTTAATCTTTTTTTTGCGTATTCTTGTAGTATAAATCTGTAGGGTGCGTTGACTGTGCATATTTAACTTTACCTAGGAATCCTAGGATGAGTATTAGTGAAATTAAATCGAGTTCATTGATCGATCGACTTGTAGGTATATTAACTAACAGTTAGGTACGTTCGGAAAGGTTGAGTAACTATGAACCGTAACTCGAAGTAACTATATTTTGTCTGATTGATTAGTTAACAAAAGAAAGCCACTACTAAAAAAGAAAAAAGCAATCTAATAGCTAATAATCGATTGTTAACCTATACTCTTACTTTCTCATATTTTCTAATTTTTCTAACACGTCTTGCGCTTGCGTGACGTGGCAAAACAATGGTGGGTGTTATTACTTATTACACACTGAGATCTTTGTGATAGTGCTATCAAACGTAATGGATCGATTGACAATCGATCTTTATGATTGAAAACCGCCCACTGATACCTATTATTACATATATTTGTGGAGATGAGTACAACTGTCCCTGATATTTACCGATTATAATAAAATACAATCAGAAGCATGAAAATAATTTCATTCTTTTTCTCATGTTAAAAAAATGCATACCTAAATTACATTCTTCAGATTGTATTCCGAGCGATTTGGCAATATCGGGTTTTTTGTAATTTTTCTTTATTAAATGTGAATTTGAATAAAACTTAAAGATTTACTTGATACAAAAAAACTTCATCTTTAGTACCTTTATACGTACAATTCCATAAGTTGTTGAATTTTATTGACGTTTACACACATATCGATACCTTTAGACTCAAAGGGCGTAAACGCCGTAGGTTCTAATGGCGTTTACGCCCTTTGAGTGTAAAGGTATCGATATATGGGACGTTTAAATATTTAATCAAAGTTAAAATCATATCATTCGGTCTGTTATTAAATATTTCATGTTTGAAACTGAGCACACTTTAAAACTTCATTAAAATTTTTGCGAAATAATAAAGAAAAAATACAAAAAATGCGACAATACCACTGTGCTTGGAATAAACGCAAAGTAAAAAAAATATATATATACGAAACCGGCTCCTGCAAACTTAAATTTATGGTCAATCAATAAATTCCAATGTTGAATTCAAAATCAGAACATGTTTAAAAACTTGTCTTTTGTTTTTTTACAGAGGCGGCTGCAGCCTGGAAAGGCGACCAGTCCGAAATACCCGGCCTTCGGTGAACATGGATGTGTAACTAAGTGAGTATGATATATCTTAAACACCTAATTATGTAGAGCCAATAAAAAACACAGTTTTTAACCTCAAAAACTTGTACAGAAATATTAATTTTATTTGATATAGATTACCTACATGCATTTTGACGTCGCTTTAGCTTAGTTGGTAGTGACCCTGCCTATGAAGCAAGAGGTCCTGGGTTCGAATCCCGGTAAGGGCATTTATTTGTGTGATGAGCACGAATATTTGTTCCTGAGTCATGGATGTTTTCTATGTATTTAAGTATTTGTATGTATGTATCTATTAAATATATCGTCGTCTAGTATCCATAACACAAGCCTTATTGAGCTTACTATGGGGCTAGTTCGATTTGTGTAAAATTGTCCCCTAATATTTATTTATTTATTTTAGTACCTTAATATTAATTTTCAGGTAATTTGTGTAAGTATATACCTATTTGGAACTTTGCAGATTTGTGCTGTAATATTCTTAAAGCCTTTTTGCTAACTACGGTTTTAACACTTTACATCCCCTATTATTCCTATTAAAGAATAGTTGGGCATTTCTCCAGAAATATGTCTGCGACTCATTCATCTGTCTCCATACATTTAGTATGAAAACGGGCCAGATGAATGAGGTGACCGCAGACATATTTCTGGAGAAATGCCCAGTTACACACGCATATAATTGCGTTAAATTGGAGTTGCTCGGAGTCTCAACTTTGTTAACTTGTATAATTATTAGTGATTGCAAATTACTTTTGTACTTCGCATAACTTCTTGCCATATGATTTTGAGCCTTGAGCAAATAGCACTTAGTTATCATTTGAGAGTTATCTGCGTTTCCCTCATCATAAGTGTGATGCGCCCTTAAATGTTTGAGCACTGAAACATAGTTTACCGTGTAGTGTAGATGATTGTCGAAAGCCGCACTAGTTGCCTCTGCCACTGGAAAATGTAGGGCGACCCCTTTACCATCGTTGAAGTTACACTTCTGTTTTACGGTGTTTACGTTTTATTTGCTGCCGGGGTTCTTTGGAAGTGATCGTGATTAGTATTTTTATTCGATACTATTATACGAGTTTATTTTCGTTACAAAAGTTCACAACTCGCAATACGACGGTTATGTACCTAGAGGGATACAAAAATTCAGCCTGAATTATAGTTTGAATTAAAAATAAAAGAATATAACATTACTATCGCTCTTGTAATTCTATAGTAAAACTAGACGTGACTACACTTATCGCAGAGAACCTCATTTCATTACCTATCGCTTTCTATTGCATTGCTTGATAAATAGGAAGAGATAAATTATTTTTGTCACGTGTCTAGTCAAGCCCTTCCTATTTAAGCGGTAATAAGCGCCTCTACTAATTCCTTCATTGGGTGTTGCCCACAGAAATATATAAAAAGCGTATATACCTCGCATGCTAAAAAGAAATGGCGGCGACCTACTTTGCACGCCGTTAACGTCAGTTGCCATCAATATTAGGGATGTAACGATATATCGGTATCGCCGATTATATACAACCGATATTTGAAGAGCTCGAAAAGAATTTGCTGTATGAAAAAAATTTTCAAAAATGTAATTTCAATTACTGACTTAATTTATATATTGGTCTATTACCTTGTGCAATAATAATAACTATGTTAATAAAAAAAAATTCTGTGTCGATAATTTATTTATTTTTACTTTACACCTTCAAGGTTGACTCACTGTTAAATATAGTAGCCAAGTTTTAGGTATAATAAGGACATACAAATAATAAATCAGAAGTTCATACTTCATTAGTTAGCTAAGATATCGGTATCGGTATCGCCGATAATTTACTACAAATATCGGTATCGGTATCGTGTCGGCAAAATTATGTATCGTTACATCCCTAATCAATATTATTATCAGATTTAAAAAACTGGTAACAATGGTATGATGAATTGTTCAAATACCTACCACCAAATGAAATGGAAAATTATGTTTTCCATCACTAAATTAGACTTTTGGCGCCAAACGCCAAGCGAAAAACGTTACACGCTTGGTTCCCATAGAAATCGACGAACTGTTTAATTCTATCACGATATATTTCTGTGCATAGAGATGAACGGAGGAAAGTATTGTCGATAAATTCTACGGAATTTCCCCTCCAGTGCCGACTCGCACTTGACGTCCACTTGAAACGCTTGACTAGAGTCATAGTTTTATTTGAAACAGTACTTCCGAAGATGATCAAAGCGAACTTTTTCTGTTCCGTTGCATTGACAGTTATTTCTTAACTCAAATCGATTGTTGCCATTCGGAATTGTTCTTGTATAGATCTTTATAAACTTGGTACAAAGTATTAGATTTTAAGTTAAAAATTGGAACATTTACGTTAATTCTAAGTTTTTATACTGGTTTATTTTACAGTATCGGATTAGTTACTTACAATTATACGATACTCATAATTATAAAATGAGCACTCTTTGCACACAATCCGCGCCAGCACTTATGAATCGACCGTACATACTACCTCCTAGCCGCAAGATCATTCGTCAAAAGACAAAAAATCTAATTCGTGATATACATATATTATAAATATGAGTAATACGAAATACCGGTATTTATGAGAATGATCAGAATTTCCTACATAAATAGTAATAATTTATTCATCAACCCGAATTTCAGTTAGAGTCTGTCTGTGAAAGGATGTCTGTCTTAAGCTATCGCTCCTTAAGTTAGGTATAAAAACGAGGGTTGATTATGGTGTTTTGGATTTTGATGGTCTCTGAAGTTTTTGAGCATCACCGCTCAGATATAATTCTCATTAACTATACGCTATAATGCCACCCCATTTGAAGCTATACCGACCAGTCAGCTAACAAGGATCTCGGCAACAAAGCCCGGCATGAATGGATCGTCTTTCCGGCACTGCCATTGTTGTCTCGGCCTTGCCTTTCACTCGTTGGGAAATTAAAACTAAAACTCGATTAACTTCATCGAAGTGGCTGTTTATAGCTATTGTTAATTTATTGGTTACAAGTGAATAATTGGATATACTTGGCGATCGTAATAGACCAGACATGATCCTTTTCATGCGGGCTCTCACGATAATCGACAAGTGAATTGGAGAACTCTTACTTGATGATGTTTCAAGATCATTTTAAAGAGCGTTAATGATTGCTATTACAAATATTACGATACCTTGTTTCATTTTAGATTATAATGTTAACGGTAATTTTTGCCCACGTTTTTTCGTTTCTCTAGGTCACCAGAGAGCAATTGTACCAAGTTCACTTATTTCAGTGCCTTTGTTGCGTGTTAACGATCGTTCGATTCATATTTTCCGGTTTCAAGATGGTTTACGACTTCTCTAAATTAAAATAAAAGGAGGCATAGATTAGAAGAAGCGGGTTATTCTCTTTACGACTTTTTGTTTTGAAGAAACTTTTTTCAGATGCGTTAATAACATCCCGATATGACGCGTCAGTTCATATCGCAGTGTGATTATGAAGTAAATAGAAAAGCGAATCGCTTCTAGGGTTTAGTGCTGGTTGGTATTACTTTGTGCAGAGAAGGTCACAGACACAGTCAGGATAATCATCAGCATTGAGCGCATCACCTTAAAATTTTGCTGACTTAATCATCCTGAACTTCTGTACCTACGTTGGATCGGTACTGTAATTCATCATCATCAAACTTAAAAGTTAAAATCATCCGATAAAACTTATTCATTATGAGAAAATCCCTTCAGCAGTTTGTACTGATTGTAAAAGTATTAAGTATTTTGCTTCCTTTAGACTCCTGCAACAGAAATTTATTTATACGTATTTCAGGTGACAAACAGTATTTTACTTTGAGTAGGTATAGGTAATGCTTGTGCTCAGCGTCCCTGAGTACCGCAGCTGTATTTGCGTTCCCGGTGTTCTAAATTTTGAACAGAAAGAACGTTCTAGTGACCTCTTTCCAGAGCTTTCTGATCCGTATGTCGTAAATAAAGATTCTAGATCATTATATTCATCCTGTGTAATAAATCTACATAAAATATATCTGGGTTGTTGTTCGTGGCTCGAGGTAACAATTGATCATAATGTTAAATCAAAGTTTATTTTGAAGATATAGTGCAGTTAAGTATGAGGTAAAGAAGAGTGATTCAGCATAGAAATCTCTCACACGATACGCGAGTGGCAAGAAAAATAACATTCGATTTATCCTGTATATTGTGTTTGCGTTAAAATAGCTATCATGTATAAAGTAACAACTATCGACGACTTGAGCAACGATAAGTACGTTTTTTTTCTACTGATTGTTTGGTTCGTCATCCCTGATGTATTGTAACAAAAGAAATAAATGAATGCCTGGCACGCCGTGCGAGCAGGAAGCTACGTAAATCACCTGCTTTATTCGTCCTGCAGATGCGATGCTCCGTGTTTATGATGCTCTGCTACATGAACATACGTTAACGTGTTTAAGAGGAAACAGGAGGGCAGTTTTTCCATACAAACGTAGTCCCCTGTTTCCTCCCTGGATAATGCCAGTAGAGCAATAATTTTTTGTCCAAAAATCTATTGCTACTATTGATATGTTCCTATGTTTTCCTTTTTACGATAAATTGATTCTCAAAAGAGATATTAACCTTCAAAAACCTAAACAAAATGCCAGATTTTCCGCTGTGTTCACACATCCAGAAAACAAATTTGACTAGATTATTAAAAAAAAGGAAAACATAGGAACACGGCCAAAGCCTTTCTTTAATGTTTAATGAAAAAATTAGTTAAATAGGTTAAGTTTTGGGGAAGAAATCAGGGGACTACGAAACGTTGTTTTCATGAAATTTTAAAACGTATTTTCGGTCCAAGCTGCAGTTGTCTCTATCGCGCTCTGCGCGGGAGAGGCGGGCAGTGCGGGACAGCGACACATTTTACAAATACCTAATTTTCAATTCGCTCCACCTTACTGTTTCCTCGCGCCCGCCAATTTATTTGTTGGTTGCATATAGATACGTAATATTTCTTGTTTAGATCTTTCTATATGTTCAGTTCTTGACTCAGCTCAATTAGGATTGCTTTGCTCGAGATATCCCTTACTAGTACTGCGATGATTATTTCCTCTATTAATATGTAATAGAGCTTTCCGTCCTTTGGCCTTCGTATATGACATGCCTTGCGTTTCTTACTGTGACACTGTCAGTGGACGATTAAGTTTAACGACTTGAACATTCTTAGAGGGCTTTAGATGTAATCTTGGAATTCTATGAATATTACTTTATTAATATATAAATTCAATTACAACAAACATAGGTCGTTTCACTCTTTAGTTGTGCTTTTCTTCTGCAGCCATTATATGAGCATACACAGGCTTGATACAGATCTGAAGCCTTAGCTTATATAAGCAGCATTTGTAGATGGATTCCTAATGGGAAAGTTGGTTTATTTATATGACCTTTATTGATACATAATTTAACTGAAAGTCTCACGACGAAAATCACGTAAAGCCTTTACGACGGGCGAAGGCAGCACTTTGTGCAGTGCATAGTCTAGTCTAGTCTGAAGGGGTTGAAAAGGGCATTTCTCCAGAAATATGTCTGCGGTCACCTCATTCATCTGGCCCTTTTTCATACTAAATGTATGGAGACTGATGAATGAGTCGCAGACATATTTCTGGAGAAATGCCCAAAAAAGGTTTTATTAAAAAAATATAACATATACCAACATGGAAAAACTACAGGGAGAGTTTTTTTCATCTTGGTACTTGGCAGTAATTCTTTCCTTTATTAGAAAATATGTCTATATATCTACTGAATAAATATCTAGGTCAGTCTTGCACACATGAATCTAGTTCCAACCAAACTATGTGATTTGTTCCAGGATCTTGTATAATTTCTATGTATTTAAGTATTACATTTAACTGTGTAGCTACATGTATACAAGCATTGGTTAGTTTAGTTAGGACTAGATCGATTTTGTCCTGAATATTAATTTCACTAGGTATGTAGACACGTTATATACTTATTAAACGGAAAGATATTTGCCTTGTAAATAGACAAATTAATCCACTTTGCCATATGCTTTTTTTTTAAATAAAACCGTTTTTTGACCTCTGCAGAATAAACGTAGTCGCACTCTAGTTTAATTGAAATTTGCAGTATTAAATAACGACCTATGTTAATATACTTTGAAGGGCTAGCACAACTAGTGACAAAATTGGTTTGAGATAGTCAAACATAGGTACCGTTTTACACTTTACCACCTTATAATAATCGTACACTCACTGCGAGTTTCTAGACGTGTACAGGCGCCTGCAATTGGCAACGGAAGCTATTCTATACGGGTTCTAATACCTCCTACACAAAGCTGTCTCGTGTATACAAAACAGCGAGCGCGGCGGCGCCCGCGCCGCTGCGTCGTGCGAGATCGATCGAATACACCATTAGCACTAGGAAGTGAGTTCAGGGACACTATTATTAATAACTTATATCGAAATTATGTATGGGTAGCGTATAAATATCACGCTTTTTATAAAAATTGTATTTAATAGTAAGCTTAGGTATACCTGAAGAACGCTAATATTTACTTGCACGTCTTTTAAGGGGCTACAATACTTTAGCACCTTAGGGGTCAGGCTTCACTAAGGAACAGTGGCGTGACGTCATAGTCTTGAGAAAGACGAAGCAGATTTGGCTTTCTTTATCCTTCCAAGACGTAGAAGAAGGTGCTCAAATGCCTCTACTGCTAGGGACAAATATTTGGTTTATAGTATGTCTACAAAAATTGCATTATCGACTAAATATTCAAAATATTTCAATTACGTACCAAAACGATAAACGGTTCATAACTTAAACAAGTATTTAAGGAATGATGGACGGTATGCTGCGCGCGTTGATGTCTATGTTATCGGGACCAACCTGTACTATTACAGTATACCGTTTTTTAGTAATAAGTTGTATTTACATATTCGTTAATTGCAACGTGTAACTATAAGTGGGATAATTTATAAAACATGTTGTTAGAGGATGTGCGGAAAGAGAATAGGATTTAGATTGGGGGGCGCTGTAATGCTTTTGTACCGTATCGTGCCGTATTTTCTGTTCTGTGGCCATACTGGTTAGGTTAGTTCCGTTTTTCGCCACGCCTATTCTCTTTCCGCACAGACTCTACGTGAGTGTCTTAGTTAAATGTTTTGTGTTAGTAGTATAAGTTATATTTTTCTCCTTCTACACCTATCCAAGCAACTACTTAACTAAGTCAAGACGTGTACTCACTGCTGGATATAGGCCTCCCTCAAAGGAGGCACCATGATCAGTCCTGCCCTGCATACAGCGGTCTCTCATGACCTTTACCGTGTCATCAATCCATCTTGTCGAGGGCTTATCTACGCAGCAGTAGTCATGTTACCTGCCCACTGCACTTAAGTTTTGCATTGCGAATAATAACAACACCATATTATCTTAGTGCAAGATAATAAAGTGCTTTGTTCATTAGCCTGACCATTCTCATTTGAACTATTGATAATGAGCGTCAGTTTCGTGGTTCAGTTCATATATTTCAATGACCATGGAAACACGAGCATGACTAAGTGTAATGTCAGTTTTAAAGTATCTGTTCATTTTAGTACTTTGTCATAATAGCGCAATAATAATGTAAAATACTATTGATGGCGAGATTTACTGTATAATGTAGTGACACTTTCCATATTTCCATAAGCTTTTGTTTACGTAAACGTAGTTTTATTTCATAACAAAGAAGTTATTATAGGACATGTTATAAAACATCAAGTGCGCAAGTGGCGAGCCTCCGTAGGGCTATTACACCGTTAAATATGATATCCGTGGACGGGAAGTGAGATCGCGCGGTTTCTCACGGTCTGTATCAGCCCGAATCTGGGGAAATTCTGGCCGGAGATCTTTCGGACGATTAACATTAAAAACAACACGTTTGCTTGGAAAAACAACCCAGCACGCTCGTGGTAACGAACTCTGGCCACTTGCGCAGCCAGTAGCTAGGCGGGTTCATCGTGTTTACAAAGTGGGATGTTCGAACTGAATAGGGGCCTTATCACACTGGCGATTTGCGAGCGAGTTGCGAGCGTGTTTTCACACAAAACTTGTCACGCCGAGCTCGCGGTGAGTTCGCCGCGATCGAAATCTTTATGAAAACACGCTCGCAACTCGCTCGCAAATTGTCAGTGTGATAAGGCCCTGAGAAACTTTCGTCAGCTGAAATCTAAGCGTTCAGCCTTCGTGTAGTGCCACCGTTTTCATACTTGACAGCCGATTTTATTGCGACCCTTGACTTGACCTTAGTTGGTGTTTCTATCCAGCAGTAGATCATTTATCTAAATTGTGTGAAAGGTCCGCGAACCTGCAAGATATAGAGGCACTCGGAGAGGGCCGACTAAACTAGAGGCGACTGAAGAAGTTGGAAGTGCTTATATGCCATATCATATAGTGCACGATGCTTATCATAATCTAAGGTGCTGGCCACGCCACGCACTTATTGGGTCTAAGGTCACTAGGCGCAAAAACCTTCCTACCAAACGTCATCATATTATCTATAAATCACATTATATTAAGGTTAGGTATTTAAATTTTTATCGCCACTTAAACGACACTCGTGATATAAATGGAACCCCGATATTTAGTCTATTGTATGTTAATGACTATATTAAAAACTCAACAAAGACAGTGGGTGGCTCCAAAACCTGTTTTTATAAAGATTTCTGTTGGTTATTTGTCTGTGACATTAGGTCAACCACAACAGAAGTAAGTAATGAGTAACGAACGGTAAAAACAGATGAGTAATTATATTTTTTCCAAAGATTGTGCCTCATCTACGGGTTTTGAAACTTTTGGGCGTTTCGTGTGACGTGAAATATTGCTGTGAGAGATAAACATTTCACAGTAGCTGATGATGATAATCTCGAGTCAGTCTTTGTGGCTTTACTCAAAAAAATGAGCGTGCGGTATGTGACTCTGCATTGTCTCGCTTACATAGATAATAAGTGAGGTAGATTTTCCAGCAGCATCAAAATCAAGATTTTCACGAATATGTAAGAAGCCATTTTTTATTGAAATATGTCACTGTCAAAAAATTAAAAGAATAAGAAGAAAATATACATTTTTAAATCTCGAGGAGACTTATAATTGTAACCAATATAAGCCAATAATCAAAGATGGTCTATTAACATTTCTGTAAACGATAAGGATCACCAGGATGATCACAATGGCCTATATAACTAGGGATACTCTCCTCGTAAAATAATTTTTAAATGAGAGCAATATCAGAGACGGAAAAGTTCAGAAGCAAAGTTTCCGCTCCGGGATAATAAGAATAAACAATTATCAGACCTTAGCTGCCGTTTTGCACGAAAGTATTTTAACGATCGTAACAAAACTTCTCGAAACAAATCTGTTCGCTGTTTGATAACTTGGTGCAAACTTTTCAAAAGTCTTTAATTTATTCTAAAACTTATCTTTTTTATACATATTATACATACAAACGTACACAACATATATATTGTTGTAAACAGCTGAAAATATTTTGATATTGTCAGTCAAAATACCAAAATGGGAAACAAACCTAATAATTTCAAGGATTTAAAACAGTTTTCCCTTCGAATAATCAGTCGTTTGCAATTAGGTACTTATTACTAGCAATCTTTCTTTGCAATTTACTATTGTTTACCTGAACATAAGTTACAAATCACAATTCGCACGGCATTGGTTGCGATAGACACGAAACGCATCTGATAAAAGTAAGTGTTGGGTTTGCAAATATTACCATTATGTACAATATTTCCTCGTTAGCGTGACCAATGTCCTGGGATCTTGTATTGTACGTTATTGCGATAGCCTTAAAAAGTTTCAATAATGGACTTAGCTTGCGAGTTATCAAAAATATGTACTTACATAATATCATCAACCATAGGTTCAAATGGGGTAAGGGACAAACAAATCAGTGTACTTTACGCCAATTAAACCTATGGTCAGCGATATGGAAAATTATGGTTATAAATGGATTATATAAAATAACTATCTATGGTAGAGTCAGCCAAGTGAATTTTATTAGTTACAAGCATTTTCCCGCGGCTTCGCCCGCGTTGTTCCCGTTATCGTCCCAAAGGAACTCTTTACCGGGATATAATGTATCCTATGTTTCAATCCAGGACTTGGTCTACTTGTATGCCAAATTTCAGCTTGATCCATCCAGTTGTTACCCCGTTATAAGGTATGATGATGATGTTATAAGGTATAAAACTAATTTTGTCAGTTATTGTAATCATTACAGTCATGAGATACCTAACACGTTGTGTCAGACGTGTACTCCCGAAGGCCATTTTGTAAAATGTAATTTATATCATTAAAGTCATGTGAGTTTAGTTTCTATATGCGGACAGCTTAAGCACAGATCGGGAGGTCAAATGATGATATCATGAATCTGTTACTCTAGTAGGAATGATCTTCAAAACAGCGTAACTGCATAGTTATTTCAAACAACTATATATTTTCTAGAATGAGCAGGAAAGCTGAAGTGCCGTCCACCTTTCGTAAGTAATTTAACTGAATACATGTTACTGAACCATGTCAACCATGTAGGTAATTATAATTATTGGAACAATCATATCATATATGACCTTCGATATCCACACCATGGTCAGCGTTGTAAATACGTAATGAAATCTGAACTGCAATCTGCTAACAAAAAAAGTCACGACACCTCTACAATGCAATTACATTTTAATAAGCCTAGTTTTTTCCTGCAGATCACGTATTTTTTTTAGCCAGGGACCGTTAATTTGAAGGGAATTAAAAGTTAAAAAAGGACAAATCAAACCTCCTACGACTCATATCACTCTCTAGTAACTTGTGTACTTTTCCTGAATATACTTACTCAGAATATGAATCTTGCTCAATATCGTCTTACTTTGTTGCTTCACTTATTTTATCTCTGATCAAGCCAAGAGTCAAGCTAGTTATCCCGAGATTATTTTTGATACTTCTAATATATGCTCCTTCGGCACCAAACTAAAGTTACCTAATTATCAGGTTGATATATTTATCTAGTTTTTCAGTATTAGTTTTGTTTGTCGTCAAGTTATAAAAGTTGATAGTGGCAATTATATTCCGTATAACCTAGCCTGTTGTTAAACTGTATCACGATCTTGTAAAAACAGGCATTGTGCGCAGTCGCACGCCTCGAACCTTGAATGAACTTTGCGCAACAATAAGTATAATTATTAATTGAATGAGCGGTTAAGTAACGCGCGTTATCCAATGCGCCGTGAGAATCATAACGATTCTGTAACTCGGATGAACAACACGGATTTGATACTATTGGGGTTATTTTATAAGGATTTCAGTACCTTGATGGACATTTATTACTGTTTTACAGCAGCAGCATATATTTCACTATTACTAGGATTATAATGTCCAAACAAACGTTTATAGACATAGTGTGCTGTAACAACCTAAGTAAAAAGACTAAGGCCTGTGTAGCTTGACAATTGGTAAAACTCTTAAGCTCTGTTTTTCATTAACATCGGTCTGAATCGATAAGCATAAAATATATTGTGCTAAGTGCTCGGATGCAGGAGCATCCGAACACTTAGCACAATATATTTTATTTTTAACATTCTGCAAAAATATTATTATCGATAACAAAAATCTGTGAAACGTATAAATCGTATTACAAGTACAAAACCTATTCTGTGACTGTGATAAGTATACAGCCTGAAAACAGTCTACTAATGCATTTTTCAGCGCAAAAGCAGCAAGTTAGGTTTATTAAATATTAAAACTCTAGAATGATTTTGTCCAGGTTAAAAGCTAAAGCACGAAAGTCTCACCTACACAATTTGCTCGCATTAAATATTACGAACATCTGCATTTTCCAATCCGCTCGGAAGAGGTGGAAAACTTAAATATTTGATTTTGTTGAGAGGTTTTATTCGAAGGCAGGGTGATCCTAGACTGCCATACTGACACTTCGACGTGTTTATTGTAACTAATGCTGAAACCACAAAAGTTAACAAGTTTTTTATGTTACAAAGAAAGCCGTGTCTCTTGTTGTCATAAGCATGGGGAAATTAGGTTAGTCTGAGGTATTATCACGAGACAGTGAACACCCAATTCATCTCTAATAGCAACAAACAATTATTATTAAGTCTACGCTTATAATTAGATGTCCCATATTGTTTCTAAGCATTGGTTTGATTTCCAAGTTATAGTTAAGAGTATTTAGGTATTTCCTTAAAGCAGTAGTAGGTAAGTAACAATTAAGTGCATATTCCTTACATTTTATGATAATCATGGTACGTTCATAACATAATACGGCGTCAAAGTTTACAGCTACAAACATGGCAGTAAAATTTAAAAGCCATATGTGTTGTGTGTTCCCAATAACTATAAGTTGTGTCTTCATAAAAGCAAAAATAGCGTCAGACAATGAGTTAGTAATGTCGAAACTCGGAGAAGCTCGTTAAATTCGTTAACAGCTATAAAACAAGAGTTTTATGACGGATCATTGAAACGTCCTTCCAACGACTTCAGCCGGCACGGCATTGCTTGTTATAAAATATGTAGGTACCTACTTACAGTAGAAAAATAAATAAGTCCAATAAGTCGGAAATACCGCGCAGCCTGATGTCGGCCGGCACAGCCACGCACAGCAACGATTGTTTATTTAATGACGGATAAAAACGCGTTTATTAGAATGTGCTACAATAACTATATTATAAAAATATTTTAATACTAATCATTATAGTAAATTTTTCGGAAATATCCGTTGATGGAGAATAATTGTTCCACTTCCTCTTCTCTAACCTTCTCAAAAATTGTAAAGTTTGAAAAGTTATGAAGCACATAATATAGAGAGACAAAGCCAACGAATTTTCGACTCTCTGGGTCGTTAAAAAAATGATGTCCGTAGTTCAGGGCTTAATTTAACAAAATGTTAATCTTGCTCCTTTGTGTAACGCAAGTCAACCATATAAATTGAATGGTAACTTTCTGCTAATAAATATAGTAAAGGCTTCCAGTGCCGTGTCTAAAAACACCCATATACACGTACCTATGTCTCAAGTCAGACATTTGCCTCTGCGGTTATCGTGCGTACTAGAGCCATTAAGCGGTAATCGTATTACTACTCTCATGCGTTCCAATTTGTGTGTGTACGGCAATAAACACTACAATGGTAAATAAGAGAGATAGCCGCATCCTGCGGACGACATTGTCGCTATGACACCATTGTGGTACAATGGGATGACGTGCGAGTTAGAATCTTGTCTGCCATTCCGAAATCAAAACAGATTACTGTTTCAAGTAGCAAAATAGCAATAGACTTGGAGAAGGAAGTAGTGGATATGGTAGCTTTAAATTTATTAGGGTTAATCTAATCGGTTTCCGAATATGCGGATATATTTACCAGGTGTTGCCTGTACTGGGAACAAATAATTAAAACGTATATTGTACTCCTCAAACTGAACAACATTTGTTCAGCGACATTTAAAAAAGTTAGGTATGTTTTAATTTTTAGTACACTTTAAAGTTTATTTGAAACCGCCATGTATTGCGATGCTTTTTATGTTTGTAGCGTGAAAAACGACGTCAATTACTCAATTAGACTGATGTTAACGTACATTGAAAATACTATTTAATTTGTATGAAAAAGATAAAATCTAAAGTTTACATAATTTTTAAAAGTTGTTGGATCGAAAGGTTTATTGTTTGATGAGTAGAATCTACGTCTTAATTATTTGCTCCTGTTACAGGGATTATTCTTCAGAAATATGTCTGCGGTCACCTTATTCCTCTAGCCCTTATTCATACTATACAGGCAACTGCCAAACTACATACTAGGTAGTTCGTGTACTTTAGGTTTTTTCACATCAGTTTTTTGTTTTTACGATTATCATTATTGTCTTTATTGTGCTTATTACATCGTCGAATGAATTGTGAACACTTTCAGAGTTTAAAATAAACTTGCGTAGTAAGCGGGCTCTTAGTGGTAAAATTGTTTTCGGAACTACCTAAACCAGCAAATTGCTAACACACATTAAGTTGCTGTAAATATCAGAATAATATTGTCATTATTTTGCGTTTTATGTCATACTGGCAGGTACTTGCATGCCGTGCGAACAATCAGGCCGCGACGAAGCCATCCGCTTTTAATTACTCTCATTACCATATAACAGCTGTTTATTACCACTCTATATTCGGATTACTTGTCGATTATAAAGCTGTTTTACGAGTGGGAAGATTAATTGTGGCTTAGCAGCAAAGCGCTAATTTTTCAAAGGCGGACAGTTTCATGCTGGTACGTACGGTTTTGTTTTGTAATACGTAGGTACCAATAACATCTGTAATAAACTTCTTGTTAGATATATGCTCTGTACTGTGAGGCAAAACATGTCTTGGAAATTTTGGTTATGTAAAAAGCATATTGTTTAAGCTTACAACTTTAACTTACACGTCGTTAATGAGCAATGATTGGCATATGGGTCGAGGGGTTCGATGATTTGCGTATTGTACTTTACTCGTAGGTACATCTATCTGTTTAATTATTTAAAGTTTATTCCAGTGAATGTTTTGATAAACTTTTCCTTTTATCTCAACTTGAAAATTGCACAGACCGAAAGATAATCTATATACAGGGTGTTAGGTAATTAATAGATAACCTGTGACCTGGTGATAGAGGGCACTTAGGTCTATCAAATAAAGCTACCTATATAGGTTTTGTATAAGTGTCACCATTTTTGAGATATTTTGACTGATGTAATTTTTCTCTAAATTGATACCCTCGCCTAGTTTTTTTGCTGTGCCGGGCTATTTTATTTATTTATTATTGGCCCGATATTTGAGGATTTTGTTTAATTACAACCAAGTTTATCAACAAATATCAGAAACTATTTATGAAGACTTAACTACACCGCATGACTATAATTTACACCGCAGACGAAGTCGCGGTCATAAGCTAGTTATCTATGATTTAGTAAGATAAGTGCAGTCGCGAAATGAAAAGGTTCGTCAGCCTTCTAAGTAGAGACCTAGTCTACGTCAATGAGTTAAGGTTCAAAAGTGACGAACCTTTTCATTCCGCAGTTTGATTTTTCTGCACAATAAATCACGTACCTATATTTAAAACTAAATCATTCGAATACTTACTTATGGGTATTTATATTATTCGCATCAAGCGATATCTACCTAACAACACCATAAAAGTTTTCTTCGTTTGTTTCGTTTACACGTCACATGTTTTTGTATCCGAATGTTGATACAAGAATAAATTAAGGTTTGTCTGGCGCGAACAGACCATTGTGCACACACACACTTGTACCAATAACTTGATATAAAAGTCTTATTATTCTCTAAAAACCTGCAAGGCCGGGCCATTGTCTGTGCGGTGCAACGTTTGCCCCAGGTAAATAATACGTTATAATATTATATTGTCTAATTAAATTAATCCTTCACGGTCCGTGGCTGTTCTTTCTCGGCTCTGAAAGACGATTTCAAAGTGGTTGCAACCAGTTTTTAGTTTCTAATTGGGTTCGAGCGAATCGTCATATTCGTCGGCAGGTAGGTGCTTGCGAACCGATGCAAACTACTAGTGTAAAACGAATCATAAACATGTGTGTAATAGAATGTAAAGCAGTGTTATTAAACTGTATTCTGTAAAACATTAGAGTAAGTAAGTAGTTTCTAAGGAATGTGTTTAAGTATAGGTACGCTCAGTTACAAATTTACGACTACATATTTCAGGACGTCTGAAAACGCTTTTCTTCGTTGACTCTGCTTTAGAATTTCTATAATAAGACCTGCCGTTTGCAACTGAAAGCTCTGTATTCGAAATTAGTTTTAGTTCGTGAATTCACTGTCGACATAAAAGTTATCCATTTTAAGTTGAGTATAATACGCGTAACCCAATAATTTACTCATTACTTTAGCGTAGCGTGTTACAGGAGTTAAAACTAACGCAATATTAACTTCGCTAACTCGATCATGGAATAGCAGAGTAATAACTGAAGTACTACAAGATAATTATAATGGTTGCCCGTCAAATTAACGCCTCAGTTTAGAGTTGAAATTTAATGGAAACAACAAAGTAACGAAATGTTTACATAACAAAGCCAAATGTTGAAATATTTTGTTTTGTTTACAGCGTATTACGATCATAATCGCCGTAATTAACAATAATTATTTTTAAGCACTACAATTATTTAACATACAAACATTCCACAATAACTTGTAGATTACTGTTACCTATTTGAATGATTTGTTAAGGCTTGCATTATTTTAGTGCAGTTTGTTAAAGTCTGTTTAAACGAAAGGTAGTCCCGGCCCGCTTCTGTTATTAAAAGTGAGTTATTTTTGTAAGTTTTTTCATTAAGTGCGGCATATATTACAAACCGCCGGTGGTGTCTGTCTATTGCCGCCATTGCCGGTGTCACTGGAGCTGCAGGCAATCGTGTCGGCGAATCTAAACTGTGCAATTAATGCGGTTAAACGAGTGCGCGCGCTAAATACAAGGTTGGTGTTGATTAAGACGAGTTTCATTTGTTTTTTATGTCTACGCCTGGTATTAAGCCTTAAGGTGAGTTAGGTGACTACACTGTCCGTTCTAGCGATTCGGACTTCTCAGATGTATTCAAGTTATGCGTTATTTTCTTCCATTTAATTATCATCCCACGATACAAATAATGTATATGTAATTGGAAGAGATAATTCCTTAAGGCATTCTCCATCAGTCAAACATTGGGTTAAAAAGATCATACATAAATTTGGGGCAGGGTCTTTAATGTCAGTGGGATAGCTTAAGCCGATCAATTTTTATAAATACACTAGCTTTTACCCGCGATTTAGTCCACGTAAAGTAGTTAATCGCCTTAAGGAATGTTTGCTATTAAATTCCTTTAGACGTAGTATTTTAATGATTGCGCTCCCTTAGAAACTTCAACCTCCATTTCACCCTATTCCGATATAAAAAGTATTCTATATCCGTTCCCAGATTCCAAACCATGCTATTGCATACCAGATTACATCGCAATCGGTGCAATGGTTTAAGCGTAAAAAGGAAACAGACCGACAGAGAGCTAGACAGAGTTATTTTCGCATTTATAATATTCGTTTGATTAATATACGTATAAGTACTTGTACAAATACACACACAGTACTTTACATACCTATTGAAAAGAATCATGCCAATTATTAAATTTGGACTTTAGAGTGTTGTCTTTGATAAAATGAGGTTGAGTTATAGTCCTGTCAAAACGTGATTGGATCATCATAGTAAAGGCATTAGAAAAAAAAGGCGTATGGATTTCTAAATTCGCCAAAAGAGCGTAAACTATGTTAAACGCGATAACATGACATAGGTAACTTGAAATGAAACATGATAGAAATTTATTGAATCAAGATTTATGATAGGGCAAACCAAGGACCTTTAAATAATAGCCGGACGTAGCGTCGCTAACAGATAAGTGAAGCACGTATAGTAAGCCGGCGCTTTGTACTTACGAGCAGCACGCACACGTCCACCAGCAAAGCGGGCCGGTCGGCTGCCATAACGCGGCGCACTTCCCCGAATGCAGACGTTGACGTTTGAAATTTATATGATAAAAATATGCCTTCTTGCGTAGTAAAAGTCTGTCGAAACAACACTTGTAGCAGCAAAAAATATCAAGGAATCACTTTTCACACGTAACATAATCTTTAAAGCACAATTTTACATCGATTTACTATTTTAAATTATAACATCAAATTGATTGTCAAAAGTCAAAGCCAGAGCCAGTGTGACCAATTAATAAATGGGGCAATTACCTGAAATGTCGGGATTTTCTTGTAACAGAATATGATTTTTTATTAAAATAGTATCATTATTTAAGGTTACGGATGTACAATGAATCCTTATTCATAAAACATACATGATATTTAAATTAAAAAGGTTATATAAAAAACAGACTTCAAAAACTAAAAAAAGAAGATTTTTTTTTTTATTTAAAGTTAATATACCATTTTTTTGAGCTCTGTGCTATTTGAAGTCAGTTAAATAAATTTTTCTGTACTTTTATTTATTTTAGCTATAGCGACTTAATCGTTTACCCTGTTAAACTCACGACAAGTTTTACTTTTGAAATTAAAAGTATAGTTTAAACGTATACGCTTAAAATATTGTTTATTTTTACCTGCCTGAACCGAAACAAAAAAAAGCATTTAAAATATTCCTCCTCCGTGACAAACTTACAAGTGTACAAAATGTTAATAAAACATTCTGTGTTTTTAGGGTTCCGTACCAAAATGGTAAAAAAGGAACCCTTATGGTGCGACTCTGTCTGTCTGTCTGTCTGTCTGTCTGTCTGTCTGTCTGTCTGTCTGTCTGTCTGTCTGTCTGTCTGTCTGTCTGTCCGTCTGTCACAGCCAGATATCTCAGGAACTACTGCTGCTATCGGTTTGAAATTTGGAATAGTGTTAAAAGTCGCTAACCCGAGCTTATTGGACATAAAAAAAATCTTGTACCTTTTTTACTTTTTTTTTAAAGGGCTCCGTAATGGGATTTTCAAAATTGAAAGTAGGGCTTATATATCGAGTGGGGTATCAAATGAAAGAACTTAATTTGTAGATTAAAATGCCATTTTTATTTTTTTTTTTAAATAAATAGTTTTTGATTTATGGCGAAAAAAGTTTAAGAAAATACCATTCCCCCCCTATTATCTCCGAAGTTACTGATCAGAAAAATGTGTCATAATTACCAATTATTAATGTCGTCCTAAATATTACAGGAAAAATATAACGGTTTTCCTCACTTGCACCGTTTTTGAGAAATTTGCAAAAATCATAACACATACTTATTTGCTCCTACTAAACTAATCGCCATACAGTTTTTCTTGAACTATTCATGTATCTACTTATTAGGATTATTATTATTATTAGGAAGACCGTTATATTTTCTCTTCCTAACTTGAATACTTTTTAAAAATTTACAAAAATCTTAACATATTAGTTCTACCCTCCCTACGAGAGCCATCTAGCGGAGAGTAGCAAAACTAAGCGATGATTTATTTCAGATTATATAAAAAATGTCTATTAAATACAATGATCACTCATCAGGCATCGGGAAAAAAACATAAAGTAACAATAATTATTAAAAACTCTATAATAGGAGTATAAAAATGAAATACCACTAGCGCTATCTAGGGACACAAATCTAAAATAAGGTAGCTTGTGGCTAAAAATGATACATGAGAACTAACTTAGTTGACAAACAATTATTTCAATCAGCCAATAACAAAAAGTAACGTTTAAGGGTGGATTTCAGAGCGTTTCAACCGCCGTCATCACCAATCCCGATATTATGATGACATCTTTTTAAAAATTACATAATTTTTGATCAAAACGTGAAAATAGTAGGTACTATTTTCTGATTTTATCAAAAGAATGGGATACATTCTTAAAGTGAATCGTCGAAATTTCGGGATTGGTGATGACGGCATTTGAAACGCTGTGAAATCCACCCTTAAATTTAAATTACAAGTAAAATTTACGCGCTATTTAGTATCAATAGATGTCGCTGTAGCATACGCTGCATCGCGCTGTTAAGATTTTTCCAGGTTGAATAGAGCTAAAGCGGGTTTAAGGCAGGGTTGCTGTTAGTCGTAAGGTTGGTCTACTTATTAGTTTATACGGAACCCTCGGTGCGCGAGTCCGACTCGCACTTGACCGGTTTTTATTTCCTGTCAAACACGTTTATTTCTAATGATGATGTGACATTGATATTTGATAGACATAAATAAATATATAACGAATATTTCTTACATTGGGGAAAATTTGATTTACATGGCAACACTCTATCAACGCAAACATGTTTACTCGGCGGCCATTGCTAAGCTTTACTCGTGTGTTAGACCGCGCGGTATCCTTCTTTTTTATACATCCATGGGGCAAACAGACATGATCAAAATAGATTTTGAAATCACTCTACAACGTGAATTTAAATTACGTTGAATAGATGATTACATATTTACTAATGTGTTTCCTGCAGCAACATTTACGAGGATAGTTATCTATTCACTGCAAAATTTTAGCTGGCAATCAGACAAATCAGACTTTGCACATTTCGTTAACATTAAGAGACAATGACTTAAAATATATATAAGGCAAAAATAAAAGGCAAGTTTCAGTCTGAGACATTTACTTAACTATTTTGTTTATAATTATACTCTTATTAACCACCTTAAAAAAAAAACCTACCATAGCCGATACTTGGCATTGACGCGTTTGGTGTTATAGTTGTGGATTTCAAAGTTCACACACGGTGAGAATAGAAAACAAATCAACTAAATAAAACCTCACTTCCACATGCGGTAGGATGACGTCACGCAAGATGGCCGCCAATCATGCGTGTTAGGTAAAGTGCAGCGACCCCGGTCAATGTTAATGTCAGCTGTTAAACGCGTCGGTATCGACGGTTTAGTAAGCTTTAGATAGATTTCATGGCAGATTCGTTAGATGAATATCAGTATCGAGTTTTCGTTTTTGCCTCAGTAGCCCGTCAGGAAGAAGAACATCTTTGTTAGAAAGAAAAACAAGTTTTGTCGGCGGTATACAGTATTGTAATACCCACTAATGGTCTCAGTTAATGTGGAGAAACCCTAACTTTTAATTAGGCCGGTATTCTACTCGTACTTATCCAAAAGCAAAAAATCTGATTAAAATCAAATAACAATCTACATCTACTTTTATTCACATAAGTTTTTATTTTTATTGAAACTGAAATTGTTTTCCTTAGGGAATTCAAGACTAATGATCCAGTAAAAGCTACAGAATTGCCTCCAATGAAAAGGGTCACGACACCAACAATCCTTTTGGGTCGAGGTCTGTAATCCTTAGAGAGCACAACACACAATAAAGGGACTATACCGCATCTAAACTTGGAGCAATCTGTGTTTGAGGAGGGTGTAGCCACTCAATTAGAGATGCAGCGAATATTCGGCCACTATTCGGTATTCGGCCTATTCGGCCACATTTTGACTATTCGGCCGAAGCCGAATAATGGCATAGTATTCGGCCGAATACCGAATAGTAAATTAACACAAAGTCGAAGGAAAAAGAAGGATGAATAAATAATTTATGCCACACCTGGCCATAAAGTGGCTTTTTCCGCACGCTGCGTGTACGGAAAAAGCCGCTTTCTGGCCAAGTGTAGACATAAAATGATGTACACAACACGGGAGATAATAAAGAAAGCCCTCGATCGCATATTTACGTCCCTCGCTTGCAGCTCGGGCCGCAAACTTCTGCGATCTCGGCCTTTCTTTGTATTACCGCCCTAGTTGTGTAATGTACTATTACATTAATAATAACAAATTATAAACAGTAATCAATATTAAATATTAGGTTAATCATCTTTCACATCAATTTCAAACATATATAGAACAGTAGCATAAACAACGAATTAGAAATTAAACTACAAATGAAATTAAATTTTTCAATGGCGCATTTTTCTATCATAGGCTGCCTACGACGAGTAACAAGTTGCAACCTGTACAGAGATTCACGGCGCCGCTCACCCGGGCGTTCGAATTTACTTCATTTTAGGTAAAACCATTGGCCGAATATTCGGCCGCCGAATATTCGGCTATTCGGCCGTCGACTCCGCCGAATATTCGGTATTCGGTATTCGGCCAAATTACTATTCGCTGCATCTCTACACTCAATAGTCAGGGGCTTGTCCGTTGGTTGCCGATCGACGATGGATCGGGCAAATAGCATCCGAACAACGGTCGACTGTGTTTGTATCTTCACACTTGCGCTCGTGAAGCGGTTGATCGATCTTTTTGTCGCGTCTGGTTAATTTTAGCTTAAGTTCAAGTCTGGCAGCGGTGACTTGTTTAAAAAGATAAATTACATCAATGATTCTATTTATACCAATGAAGCTGCTGAGTTTTAAGGAATATATCTACAATCTCGCACTGATTTCACCACTTACTTAAACTAAAATTTACGCCACAAAAATTGTTGTATCTCAGCGTTTTATGTAACCAGATGATATTTAAGCTATGCTCACTTTCCTTCCAGTAACTGTAAACCGACCATTTGTGAAAGTCATCGTTAGAGCTTTCTTAACTTTACTGTCTAGGCTATCACCCAGTAGTCCCTTGTCCTTAACTTTTTATGATAGAATCCACAAAGTTCGAAAGGAATAAACAAATTCCGTGTCGCGATCAATTCCGTGTCGTGATTTGTGTAATATCGTTGATCTCTTAATTTTTTTTACATACCTATATTTCTTAAATTAGGTACAGTCAAGATTTTTCATTGAAAGAGAGTTTTGCGAAGAATTTTGTTAATTTCATAATTTCTGTACCGCACCTGATATATAACGGTTAAGGTATTTCGCAAATGACACTATTAAGAAAGCGAGGAAAGTCCATCACGTTAGAGAACAATCTATGCATTGTTGTCAAACTGCTATGCAGAACAGAAAATGGTTAACACTCCTTTGTTCAACCGTGCAGGTCTGCCAACTTATCAGAGACATGTTAAAGTTTTTATCGCATTAGCAAAAGAGTTTATTTTTGCCTGATTCGTAGCAGCGATAAGTTGGGTCGCCATGCCTTATAGTACAGAGATGCAGTCGAGCGCACTTTTCCACAATGCAACTACCGTCGCGTGCGAAAATCTATGCGGTCACTTTTTTGATAAAAGGTTTTTTGTCTAATAAGCAGCTTTTATTGTGCTGTCACGGTAATGCGGAGGTTTCTAATCACGACAGCACGTGTTCTGACACGATTAAGGTGATTAATATCTAATGGCCATTTAATGTCTCAGTGAAAATAGTAATGGTGGTATTGCAATATTTATTCAATTTTATCATTTTTATGCGGAGAAATGTTTAGTTTACCAAGGTTTATTTATTCGTTTGTGGCTAAACATGTTTGGTTCCCTTAAATTATGTTTACCTTTGCATCTGTCTGGAAAATTTGTGTTAGGTATGTTACTATTATTTTGACCTGGTTCGGCCAGAGGTGCATGGACACTTGTGCGCCCTGGTCAGCAATGAATAATGATATTTGCAGTAATCGCTCCTTTAATTTTACAGGACTGTAATGGCTAGTTGTGAAGTAAAAGTGTTTCAACATTTTCGGTCCTCAGTCCTCACTTGCGTTCGCGAGCGCCCACGGGAACTGCCGTAGGTACGTCACGCTACAGAGCCTCCGTTGTTTACGGCCGCTGCAACCATTGTGCGTCAGACGTTGGCGTTTGCGAGATTCCGACGTAGATTAACGTAACACAATTATAAGACGGCATAATGCGCTTATGTTGAAAGTTTCTTTGTTTTTATTGCTACTGTATTGAAATACTGCATGCATCGCTATTACACGGCCTGTAGTCGACCCAATACTTGTCTTATTTCTTAAACAAACTTTATAACCAATAATCCAATATTTTTGTGTATCACCACATTGTTTTCCACCAATTTTGACGCGCATCACTCTATAATGAAGCAATTATTTATTTAGACAAAAGGGTAGGTAGATGTACCTATATATTGCATTTTTAATATTTTTATCATCTTACAGATGAAATTAAGGTTCTTGCCTTAGCTACTTATTATAGCAAAATTATTTCATGCTAGGTAGAAAGTAAAATTAATGATATATTTTGATAGTTGCATGATTGATTACATTTATATGACGTAGGTGTAGAAGGAACAAGAAAGAGGGTCTGTTCTGTAAATCGCGGAGCAAAAAAACAAAATGGCGGCTCAGTTAAGTCATTATTACTAATTAGTCGGGTCATTAAGCACATACGGTGTTGGCGCCGTACAGTTAGAGTGGCGCCCTCCCATTGTAAACTTAGTGAGCCAGAGAGACTGAAAATATGCGCTACGGGTGTTGCGTTCTTCATTATTGTCGGATAATGATAACTTTTTTATTTATATAAGACCAAACACGAATGAAATCGGTAAATACGGTGCACAAAGTTACTAATAATAGTAGTAAGTAAAACTCATTATAGAAAATCGTAATACCTACCCCTCAAATAGGGTAGGTGTGTCGTCAACTCTGCCGCGGCTGTTTGGCACACCTTTTAAACGACATTGAGCATAGTAAAGGAGCGAAAAAGGGAAATTATGGAACAAGTGAATGATTAGCCTTAAAATATGCACTTAGATTTCGTAGGTACATTGAAAGCCAATTTCAGTTAAAGTAGAAAATACAAGGAATCTTGGTAAAAACTACATCTCCTGGCGCGAGACGAGTCGCGTGCGCGTCAAGGAATGACTTTTATGATTTATAGTCTTTTCAAACGGGATAGGAATTTCAACGTACATTGTTTACTCAGTAGCATTCGAAGATGAAACTATACTACGAACAATATGCGGAGCACGACACTTTGATATCGTGGATCGGGTTTGAAATCAATCGACAAAAGCTGATGAAGCGACGCTAAAGTTTTTGAAAGTCGCTGTACAGATAGCTCGATCGAATAGTTATTTACCAAGTATTGTACCTACTCGTACACGTTTGACGCGTAGTAGTATTGAAAATAGACCTAAGTATACAATGCGCTACGAAAAAGTAGTTTAGTATGAAGAAAAGTGCCTTTATTATTGTGACTCTGTCTAACATTGTGCCTTTCTCAATTCCAGGTCCCACAATGAGGTGTCTGTGATCTAAGCACAAGAGGCCAGACGCCTACGCACCCGAGATGACGTCAGAGCGCGCCATCCCGCACCTGCGGGACATTTTCGGCCTCAACCAGCAGTACGATGCTAAGAGCTTCGAAGACGACGACAAAGGCAAGAAATCTAAAAAGAAGAAGGATGACTATCGCACCTATTCGAATGGGGACGTCAAAACGTTAGAACGACACCTCAGCATGAAGAAAACTATAAGAAAGAAGATCATGCGGGATCTCCAGCAGGCGTTCGTTGAAGACCCTAACGAGTTTAAGGTCGAGAACACGAGCCCTGAGAAACTGAAGGCAGAACTGAGCGCCGAGGCTGTGAAAATCGAGAAGAATGTCCGGAAGAATGATCCGACGTTCCTGGATATGCTGAGAGGAGAGACAAGGGGCGAGGAGGCAAGGGAAGAGCAACCGCCGGCAGAGAAGACAAGTTTCTGGCGGCGGCTCACCATGAAAAACAAGAACAAGAGATAAAACATGCATTGAAGTTAATCCATTCTCATCAAGCTAACTGGCCATGTAGACATTTTTTAAGGAAAATATATTGTAGAACTTTTGGCGCCAACATGTATATTACCGCATCGGAAAGGGCAAATTTAAATATCAAAATGGACAACTTGTACAAGCAAACAGAAAAAAATCGGCCAAGTGCGAGTCAGATTCGCACACGAAGGGTTCAATACCACCGTCGAGAAAAAAGATACCAAAAAAATACGTTTCTTGTATTTTTCTGTTTCCTTTTATTTTGTTTTTATTATTTGTATTGCTCGTATAGCAATACTGGAAATACACATTCTGTGTACATTTCAAGTCTCTAGCCAGTGTGATTCAAAAGATAGAGCCCTGATGACAGACGGACAGCGGAGGCTCAGTAATAGGCAGGGAGCGTACTTTTAGTGCCGATGACAGGCAAATGACGTCAACCTACATACAGGTTGATTTAGTTAAGGTATTACATTGATTTACCATTACCGTAAATTACCGGTATCGTTTAAGTTATAAATAAATTATATTTTTTACTTTCATTGATTGGTGTCAGTGGTAGAAAACATTTTGTAAGTAAAAATGTATACGTCTGTTTTTTTTTATAATTTTAACGGAAAATTGGGAATATTAAGCGGATATGCGATTTGACATATACTTATCCGAATGCGGTCCCTTCTATATCAAAGTGCGTTTCTGTTATATGTATTTTCCAATTTCCCGTTGCAATAAATAAGATAACACAGGCAGACATATCTTGATTTATAAAACGGTTTCTACCATTGACACCAAATAATAAAAGTAGTTATAAAATTAATTCATAGCTTTTACGATACCGGTAATTTCCGGTAACGATAAATCAATCTAAAACCTAAAAATAATCATGCTGTATGTAGCTTGTCGTCATTTTTACGTCATCGACATGAAAAGTACGCTCCCTGGTAATAGGGTTCCGTCGGCACCTTTTGGGTACGGAACCCTAAAAATGATGGTTCATACGACTAATCACATTATTACTATAATTATACGATGCATAGGTAATCTACATATAACTTTCCATATCTTTAATGAAATGTATTAAAGAAACATAACACTCCTTTTTAGGGCAGTCGTGTAAAAAATACGGAACTGGCTCCATTTGTGTACCCTATTATTCCAGGGTCTCGTTATCTTGTATCATCACGTGATTTGATGAAACATATTTGCAGTGAACTTAAATCTAAGACTGTATTTTGGATGTTGACATAGATAATAAATAGACCAGTTTTGTACTTATTCTATGTCAATTACTCGGATAATATTTATTATTATTGTATGGTAAGTTTTTGGACTTCAGAAATGTACTGATTAATTGATTATTCAACTGTTTTATAAAAAGCTCGAGTGTATACATTAAGAGTTCCTAAGGTAAGGGCATCTGTTTATGACACCAAATTTTTTGAAACACAAAAATGCGAGAACTTCATCTTATGTGGGTGAGAATACATTATGAAGCCGACAGATTCTGATAGTGTGAACTTATGAGTTTACTAGTTGCAGTTGCAGATCTGTCGACATTCAAAAATAATTCATAAGGAAATAGGCAGGCATTCCTGGGGCAACGATTTTTGTATGATCCTCTATTTCACAGAAATATGTGGCTGTCCATCAGAAAAGGGACCTTACGTCAACGCCATAAGGACCCTTTTCTGATGGAATGCCACATATATCGAGGTAGAAGGAAAAAGCGCATGTACCTCGCGTGCTAAAAAGAAGTGTCGGTGACCTACTTTGCATGCCGTCAATATTCTGATAATAATTATATAATTAATTATTCAAATACCACCAAATGAAATGGAAAATGTATGTTTCTCATACTAAATTACACTTTTGGTGTCAAATGCCGAGCGAAAAACGTTACACGCTTGGTTCCCATACAAATCGACGAATTATTTTCTTCCACCTCGATTTATTTCTGTGCTCTATCTTCTGATTGGATTCTTTATGTTTGTTAAGATGACATCAGACGGTAATTTTTTTTTGTTTTTTTGGTGCTGCACTCAAAGTGAGACGATTCAACACAAAGTGAAAAAAAAGTCTCGAATAAATTCAGTAGTGAATCGATCCAAAGATGTTGAATATTATCATTCTGCATCATTCACTCCCACTCCGAACGAACGAAAAATGAACAGTTTGAACACAGAGAGTACGTTCACTCGGATGATCACAAACTAAAACTCATTCCAAGATGTGACTTCATTCGACGTCATATTGACAGAAAAGAGAGGTATTTAGAAGATATGAAGCATTGCATCGAGTGAGTATAGGATAGGTATACATTCAAGTGAACCGTCTGATATCACCTTTGTGCTCGATCAATTTGTATTACAATTAATGGGTCATTCTCAAAAAATGATGTCCGTAGTTAGAGCTTTATAAAACAACCTCTTAATCTTGTTCCTTTGTGTAACGAAAGTTAACCATATAAATTGTATGGTAAGTTCCGTTACACAAAGGAACAAGATTAAGAGGTTGTTTTATAAAGCCCTAACTACGGACATCATTTTTTGAGAATGACCCTAATATGGATCTAGTACGTGTTAAGTTGTTACATCCTAAGGTGATTCGAGTCAGTCGCTTTTCCATACAAACCAAAAGAGGGTCATTGTTTGCTTTTACGGTATCAATTATGTTCAAATTTTATTTTATAGTTTGATACATTTTGCAAAAAACGTTTAGTTTCAAATTATGCTGATAGATGGCACTGCCCTTAAAGGCCCAAATGTACGTTAATTCTCATTTAAATCTCACGTCTAATTATAGTTAAATCTCACGACATTTCGCACAGACAAAAATGTATCAAGCTATAGAATCTAAAATATTTAAAACATACTTGATCTTGATGCCGTGTAAACAAATAATGACCCTCTGTATGTTTGTATCGGAAACCGGCCGTAAGTTTTATACTGGTATGTGTGAACTTAAGGCTTCCAATACAGGTATTTTTAGTATGGTCAATACCGGGATCCCGGTATAGCAATAGCTTATACAAAAAATGCCAGTATGAGAAATCCTATATGTATGTACTTAAATGTTGATACCAGGCAACTCTAAGATGAGGGATATTTAAAAGTTATGTGTACATTTTCTTAAGGGTGATTTAGATAAATTTCGTCATGTAAGTGCTTGCTTTTTAACCGACTTCCAAAAGAAGGACGGTTCTCAATTCGTCTGTATGTTTTTTATTTTTTTTTTTTTTTTTTTTTTGTGTGTTTGTTCACCGATTACTTGAAGACGGCTGGGCCGATTTGGAAAATTCTTTTTTTGTTTGAAAGGGTAGACTTCCGAGGTGGTCCCATTGTAACCAAATTAGGATCTGATGATGGAATCTTGGAGAAATCGAGGGAACTCTTCAAATATTATAGGTACACATATAGCGATTTCAGTATTTTTCGTAATTTCTCGTCCATCTCTTATTAGCAACAAGTTTCTAGTGTTAACCGACTTCAAAACAAAGGGTAAATTTGTATCTCGGTTTCTTCCCCGATTACTTGAAGACAGCTGAACCTATTTGGAAAATTCTTTTTTTGTTTTAAAGGGTATACCTCCGAGGTGGTCCCATTGCAACCAAATCAGGATCTGATGATGGGATCTTGGAGAAATCAAGGGAACTCTTCAAATATCATAGGCACACATGTAGCGATTTTGGTAGTTTTCTTAGTTTCTCGTCCATTTCTTATTAGAAATAAGTTTCCAGTCTTAACCGACTTCGAAACAAAGAGCAATTTTTATGTAGATTTGTTCCCCGATTACTTAAAAACGGCAAGAGCGATTTGGACAATTTTTCTTTTAACTAAATAGACTTAACAATATTTTTCCCGCGCCACTAAAAATTAAAAAATAAAGTAAATTTTTAAAACAAAAAATAAAAACCGACTTCCAAAAACTTAAACTAAAAACCAGAAAATAATATGTTAATTACCCCAAAGAAATGGATAATCAACGATTCATATATACATATACAGATATTTATAGTTTTTAACCTGTTCTTTTTGAAGTCGGTGCCAGCTAAGGAGCTCAGCATAGCCAGATTTGCGTGGCAGTGGCAGGCACCGACTTCAAAAATAACAGGTTAAAAACTATAAATATCTGTATATGTATATATGAATCGTTGATTATCCATTTCTTTGGGGTAATTAACATATTATTTTCTGGTTTTTAGTTTAAGTTTTTGGAAGTCGGTTTTTATTTTTTGTTTTAAAAATTTACTTTATATAATGTTACACTGTGATGGCAGCTGAATGTTTAATTCCCATATCGGATTATAACTTTGCAAATTCTAGTTAAACAATCGCATAATATTAAGCAATACTGGAGCACTTCATGAACTGTCAAACTGCGTGTTAACTCGTTTGGTGGGAACGGAGCCTCAGCAATGCTCCGCTATTGTTACTTATAAAATATCTCGTTCTACATGTGATGTAACGTTAAGTCGTCTAGGTTAGTATCAACGTGTGTACAGTCAAACACAGCCTTGGTAGGGAACTATGTCGTGGTGTTATGGCAGTTGTTAAGAAGCTTACTTAGAGATCTCGATTAGTGCTTTATAATGATAATGCCTACCCAAACCCATCATTTCCATTACTTCGAGTATAGACTGAATAGTCGGAAATAAGGTGAATTTTAAAAAGCGTTGCCTGTTGTAAGGGGGGGGAGTCTAGCCAAATGTGACACCCTATACTAAAACGATGGAATTTGTTTTATGAAGAGTGTGACATGAGGGGAGGGGGGGGGGGGGGGTTTTAAAAATCCGAAAAATCGTGTGACGTACTTGACCCCTAGTTGGTTTTGCTTCAACGCGTGCTCTATTGTATGATCTTGAGTTATTTGAGTTATTTCAGTGTTGTGTAATAAGTACAAATGTTCGATGCTTTGTCAAAATTGCTTATGGTTTCGGGTACAAAATTAACTCGATGGATATTACTGAGTTTGACTGTATACATATGCATATTTAGATATAAGTATCAATATGTTGTAAGCGGTAATTGTATATGGTAGGCTCGTGGCAATTCCTAACAGTTTGTTGTGACAATTTTAGGTATTATATTGCAATATAAATAATTTTACAAATTTAACGTTCGTGTAATTTGTCTTAATCCTGATTGCAAGAACCTTCGGCAACACACTTGCGCGTGCTGGACGTAAGAATGGATATTTAAAAATTGATCCAGTCATTTCGAGCATTCGAGGTCGCAAATAATCACACAACGCTGAAATTTTGGGATGTTGTTAGGATAGATATTAGTGGTAGTGTAAACCCGATTTTGCAGTTTCGAAAAAGTTATGTTAAATGTATGGTGCTCGAAAAACACCGAAATTTTCGGCCATTTTTCTGATTTTGGTCTATACCTTCCAGAAAATGCATTTTAGGGAAAAGTTGTCTATGAGAAAAATTTCCTACAATATGAGCCTAACATCAACTCTTTACATGGTTTACGTTGATTTTCACACATACATTTAGCACAACTTTATCGAAACTGCAAAATCGGATTTACACTACTAACATCTATCCTAACAACACCCCAAAATTTCAGCAATTTGCGACCTTACCCCGATTTTTATGTTCGCCACGACGGGGGAAATAGGGCACATACGAGTTCCACCCAGTCATTCACATTAATTTGTCTTTATCTGAACTCGTGTGTACTATTTGTTATATGTGGGTGTGCATCAGTAATATAGGCGTAGTAGGGTGGTCCAAAAAAACACTTTTTTATTTTTTGATAGGCCACCCCTTTATTTTGTTACACATATTATGTTGATAAAATACACCAAGTTTTGTAATTTTATCTCAACTATAAAAGGGTGCTCAACGACTTTGAAATTTTTAATGTTGTATGAAACCTAAAAAAAATATCAACTTCCAAATTAATTTGAGACGTGTTACCTAATATCTAGTTTTTCGCGCACTAAAAAAACCGGCCAACTGCGAGTCGAATTCGCACATGAAGGGTTTCGTACTACCATCAAAATCAAACAAAAAGAACATAACAATATAGGGACCCTTTTTTATTGACCGAGAGAGTGCAAAGCGTCTCCATTTCAGCTTGAGTAAAAATGCTCTCGTATTTCTGTCCGTCTATTTTCCTCTACAGGGCACATTTCTCAACCGATTCCCGTAAAATTTTGTTAGCAGGTTTGATCATTATTTAGAATTTTTATGTCGATTCAGTTTTTGAAAACTTTCTAAAATGTCGGAGCCATAGGGGTTGCTAAAATCGCGAGGTCTACAACTAGTTTTATCTTGTTTTTATTATGTTTTGTTATAGTGGCAATAGTAATACACACTCTGTGAAAATTTCAAGTCTCTACCTATTCAAAAGATACAGCCTTGTCACAGACAGACATACGAATTCCGTTAACATCCTTTGAGTACGAAACCCTAAAAAGCGCTATGTGACTTTTCACTTCGTATAAAAAAGGCCGTCACCGGATGTAAAGTGCTATATTTTGAGCTGTACCCAAGTGTAAAAAAGATGTAGGTACATATTCACTTCAAAAATAGAGCTGGGAGGAAAAAATACTAAATGCACATTTTTATAAGATTTTATTCATTTAGTGCTACTCTCCTATTAGGTAGTTAGAAATACGAGTCGAAACTCTGCAAGCAAGTTTATTAAATTGAGGTTTAGGCTGCGTTTCCACCAGGGATGTGTGTGTGTAGCGTGGGATGTGTTTGTCATGATGTCATGAACCAATAGAAACAGCTCAGCGGAGCGAGGATAATGAAGTGTTTCTATAGGTTCATGACAAACACATCCCTCGCTTCGCATCCTCGCAAATCCCTGGTGGAGACGCAGCCTTGCTTTACGTTTGACGAAAGTCGCTAAGCCAATTTTCATAAAAATGGTGGTCTTCAAGAATTACGACATTATTAAGCATAACGCCATCTCTTATCGGTTATCATATGTAGAGAACTTGTACCTAGTGCAGCTTTCGACGCCAACATCTTATTCGAATCGTCAAGTTAAAAGATGGCGTTGATGAGCAATACGGGAAAGGTAGGTAGGTAAATTAATCGATATTATGAGTACTGGTACTTATGAAGAAAATAATCTCCGAGGAGCGCCATCTAGTTTTCGAGTTGTCTCATGTTTTTTTGTCAATAGAAACACAGTACACTACGTATGAATTATCTTATATTTGTTCGAAAACCAGATGGCGCCATCTAGTTCTTTTATTTTCGTCATATAGGTATACGTTTCATAAATTGCAAATAGCACTAAAAGCCTCTTCATTCTCTCATACAAACTTGGTTTATTTTAAATTTTTGTTATTTTTAGTCCTTTGTTTTGTAACGCTCATTCCCAAAATACCGCATTCCTAAGATGCCAGATTTTCGATAGGTATATCAGATTCTCCGTGTACCAGATTCCCAAGATACCTGATACTTACATCTAACAAAATCATTTAGATCCTTGAGTAACTAACGATTTTATTATAATCTAGTGTCACGGGAATGTGGTAAGACAGGATCAGATAAATCGAGAATCTGATCTGGTATTTTGTGAATGCGGTAGTTTGGGCATGAGCGTTTTGTAACTACTCCGCCATATTGTCTCGAGCGATCATGAAGAAGAAAATTTAACTTGTCTATTTATTTTTAATGCGTCTCTTGATTCTTTCGTAATTTCCATGCTTCTTACCATCATTTACATACTTACACTAATCTCGCACTCGTAGTTGAATGTTTACTTACTTTCAGCTTTCGTTGTTATCGCCATCCTTCTGCTCTCGCTGCTGTATTCCGTTCGTGCAGTTATTTTAATAGCACTTTTTATTCGTGTAAAATCAGTTAGGATAATATTGATATAAAAGGAAGACACAACACAGGATTAAATTTTTTGCAAAATTCGGTTACTTTTCGACTGTCGGAAATGGGTTACATCCTAGCTGACTTTGCATACTTATATAGTTCTGTCTTTTGTAGTGTATCGAATATGTTGATCATATAACCACAAACGTATGTTACCCAGGTGGTCTTACTGCCTTTAATAAATAGAAATTATGAAAATATTCTAGGACGAGCAGGTAAGACAAAGGCCAGATAAGTTTGTGGCTTATATTAAGTGCGGGTGCAAAGTAAGGTGAGCATGTGAGAAAGGTCGGATACATTTGCATAAATCGATTTTTTCTTCTAAAATCTTTCTCAATTCTGCCTACTTCGACACATACTGTCAAATCAATATAGCATGTGTGTTTATTTATCATCAATCATCATAGGTAACAGTCAGTATCAAGGTCAAAGATTATCTTGCAATTGCAAGTTCAAAAAAGTATAGATATTTAATAGTACATTACACGTCTAGGGTGGTAATATAAAGAAAGGTTGAGATCGCAGATGTTTGCGACCCGAGCTGCAAGCGAGGGACGTAAATATGCGATGGAGGGCTTTCTTTATTACCTCCGGTGTTGTGTACATAATTTTATGTCTACACTTGGCCAGAAAGCGGCTTTTTCCGTACGCGCAGCGTGCGGAAAAAGCCACTTTATGGCCGGGTGTGGCATAAAAACAATAATAGACCTACATTGTGACTTCTTGTTACTGTTTGTCTTGGGGAGAATGGAAGTAGTAAAATGTTTATTTCTTGAACAGAAAAAGTGCAATTATTTGACGTTTGGTATTAGTTTACCCCGAAAATTGTAAACATTTTCTTACTTCCATATAAATAGGTTTTAGGGAATAAAACAACAGGTAGGTTTAAAATTGCCAATTTATTTATGCAATATATTTTCAAATTATTGTTTTGTTTTGATGGCCATCAATTTTTTAAATTTGTTTGTTGATATTTTTTTTTAATACATACGAATTACGTTTTTGTGGTCTGTCCGTGAGTTATGGTCATTTCTATTGGACTATAATATAAATCGATTGTACAGCTATCTAACTATACCAAAATAGATAGAGACACTCAATAAAAGAGGGACGATTTTATATTAATGAATATGATACGCAAGGAGGGATTTATTAAGGCAATTTCAATTACATTTTCTTTTTTAAACATATGTATGTAATGCACATAGCAATTGGGTATGTTTTTAAGAATCAAATTATAAATTAGGAAGGTGTACCCTGTACAAGAGAAAGGATTACCCCTATGAAAAATATATATTTTGAAAGATTTTGGACGAAGTTGATTTATTGTCTAAACTGCTCTATTTGATATAAACTTTTTTATGTTATTTAATAGTGTTTACACTATATATTATTATAGTTTCTGAAATTCGAGATTAAGACAATCGAATTGAAATGGCAACTTAACCTTTTTGGCAGTATTTTTTATTTTTGTTTATATTTCAATTTATTTAAGTATGTGTTTGTCTTATTTTTCAGTTTTTATAGGTTTGGTTTCTTTTTAATTTAATCGCAAATTTTTGTCGATGCATTTATAGCATAGCAGTAGTATTTCCACATTTTACTTTTAACTTTGTCTTATTTTGTATTAGTTTCTGTTTGGAACATTTTATTTGTTTTTATTCTTTGTTTAATATTTTTTACTAGTTTTATAAGAAGTACTGATGTAATTTTTCGTAGAAATTGTATTGCATTCCACGTACTTTTAATGTTTTAATTTATGTTTAAATTGTATAATATTAATAGAGTCCCATTTCAGTACGGACTAAAACGGAAGCACTATTAGACTTTCAAATTCGTTAAGCTTATGTTTCTATAATGTAGGTATTTTTAGCATTAACATATAGTAGAGTTCGCATTAGAATAAAGCCGAGTAGCTTAGTTTAGAAACGATTAGCAACTAACCACACTAGGATAGTGCTCTGTACTGATCGCAAAAGGGTTTTTTAAACACGGAACCCTAAGGCGCCTATAGTGAAGGAAGAAAAGAGTGATGACTTACCCCTAAATAAAATAAACTTATCTCGCTGTATGAATTTAGGTAACTCTACCTATCCGCTATCCGAGTTGTCGTCGTGTTAAAAATAACTGTAAAAGATAATTAAATATGCTAGTGATATAACTCAAGTATAAATAATAATAGATACAATATTTTATGCACTACCGACTTACGCGTGACTCAGTTAATTCCTGTCAATATGTACCATAAGGTCACTAATGTTTTGCAAAGTAGGTATGTGCGCGAGGTTCCGTAGGCTTACGTTAAATAGTCTCTTACAAGTTTGGAGAATCGCATTTCTTTTATTTTTCTACATTTGGGGGGCGCCTCTCAACTCCATAACCATGTTCGTCTTCTAATTCTGCTACCGCCCGTACGAAATGCCAGCTAAAGTTTACTGGAAGAGATCGAGATAAGGGAAAACTTACAGACTAACGGTGTTATTGAATATTATAATAAAGCTTTACGTCAAGCAATTAATCCGCTGCAAGTAGTTAGTACGGTTTGATCCATATCATTGCGACTTAAATACAAAAAAAAATGCCAATGGGCTTATTTTCGAGAATCAACATTTTTTAAATAAGTAACTTGTAGATTTCTCTACAGGAAGTTGTAGTTACGATTTTTTTGTAAAAGAAATAAGAAGTGTTACTTATACTATTTAATTGCATAACTTTAAACCTAAGTAAATGTTAATAAATTAAAGTTGGGTTTGTGCCCTTACTTGCACTTTACTTACTGATTTTTTTACCTATATTTAGTTTATCCTCTACACTTGATGTCGACAGGTGGGATGTGTACCTGATCAATGTTACGAATTCAGTTGTTAGTACCTCACGTAAGGTCTCGCAGAATATGATTATAAACACCTTCTACCTCTCCGCATCCATTATTTCTCCAATCGACATGTTGTTTCAAAAACTTGATCTAAAATGTTTTACTGGAAGAGATGGCATTTAAAGACTTACAAACTAAACACAATTTTGATTCAAACGAAACAAAATTGAAATAAAAGTTTAAACAATATTATAATTATTTTCCAATAATTTCAAAAAGGATATAAGTACAAATATTTAGATAAAAAATCATAAAATAAATTTTGGACAAATTCAATATAGGTAGCCTACATACGTTTCAATTCAATGAACGCAGGCAGTGTCTTTGATTTTTTAATAATACATTATTATTTGTCCCGTAATTATAATGAACAATGTAAATTTCTCAATCATTATTTAAACATTTGCATAAGAATAACGCTTCATCCAAATATTTTACCTGTTTCAAATACAATTTTTATCCGCCTGCGACAGCGACGAGAGGTATTTTGGTGGTAAAAACGATGGTCAAAGATTAAATGTTCTCCATGGTATTCCCTCCGATGTATTGGTTACGCGATTTTACTCGGCTTTAGCTACACTACAAGTGCCAGCGAAGGCCGCGTTGAAAGATGTACTGAAAGAGATTTGCGTGAGGACAAACTTACAGACTAAGTAAATGTATAACGTGGATTACATAAGCATAAAAATATTATGTCAATACAGTTATGAAAAATAAAACTTTTTAAGAAGTATTTTTAAAAATTTTCAGAATAAAAGTTTTTGATGTCTTCAGGCTGTATTAACACGAAATGCAAATTTCTTAGAATTTTAGTTTTTGAACAAAAGTATTGGGTTGGCAACAAAGAAACAATCAAATTTCAAAAAAAGTGATTCGAATGTAGAATCAATGACATGTTGTAAATACTTCATTCATGTAACGAAATCTCACATCTAATATTTTCGTTAGGTAGGTATGACGTCTTAATACTTGACGGTAAAGTCTGCAACCAACACAAATGCATATTTTAGAAGAATAAATAAGACGCTCAATAAAAGAGGGACGATTTTATATTAATGAATATGATATGCAAGGAAGGATTTATTAAGGCAATTTCAGTTACATTTTCTTTTTTAAAAATCTATTCACATATGTATGTAACTCTTAATGAAGTACATAAAGCAATCGGGTATGTTTTTAAGAATCAAAGTATAAATTTTTATATTATATACGTAGGTGTACACTGTAGGTACAAGAGAAAGGTTTACACCTATGAAAAATATATATTTTTAAAGGTTTTGGACGAAGTTGATTTATTGTCTTAACTGCTCTATTTAATATAAACTGTTATATAATAATATTTACACTATGAATTATTATAGTTCCTAAAATTCGATACTAAGACAATCGAACTGAAATGGCAACTTAACCTTTTTTGCAGTATTTTTTGTTTATGTTTCAATTTATTTAAATTAAGTCTGTGTTTGACTTATTTTTCAGTTTTTATAGGTTTGGTTTCTTTTTAATTTAATCGCATATTTTTGTCAATGTGTGTATAGCATAGCAGTAGTAGTTCCACATTTTATTTTTAACTTTGTCTTTTTTGCATTAGTTTCTGTTTGGAACATTTTATTTGTTTTTATTCTTTGTTTATTATTTTATATTAGTTTTATTATAGTACTGATGTAATTCATCTTAGAAATCGCATTGCATTCCATGTACTTTTAATGTTTTACTTCATATTTAAATTGTATAATATTAATGGAGTCCCATTTCAGTACGGACTAAAACGGAAGCACTATTAGACTTTCAAATTCGTTAAACTTATGTTTCTATAATGTAGGTATTTTTAGCATTAACATATAGTAGAGTTCGCATTAGAATAAAGCCGAGTAGCTTAGTTTAGAAACGATTAGCAACTAACCACACTAGGATAGTGCTCTGTACTGATCGCAAAAGGGTTTTTTAAACACGGAACCCTAAGGCGCCTATAGTGAAGGAAGAAAAGAGTGATGACTTACCCCTAAATAAAATAAACTTATCTCGCTGTATGAATTTAGGTAACTCTACCTATCCGCTATCCGAGTTGTCGTCGTGTTAAAAATAACTGTAAAAGATAATTAAATACACTAGTGATGTAACTCAAGCATATATAAATAAATAATAATGGATACCTATTTTATACACTACCGACTTACGCGTGACTTGGTTAATTCCTGTCAATATATACCATAGGGTCACTAATGTTTTGCAAAGTAGGTATGTGCGCGAGGTTCCGTAGGCTTACGTTAAATAGTCCCTTACAAGTTTGGAGAATCGCATTTCTTTTATTTTTCTACATTTGGGGGGCGCCTCTCAATTCCATAACCATGTTCGTCTTCTAATTCTGCTACCGCCCGTACGAAATGCCAGCTAAAGTTTACTGGAAGAGATTCGAGATAAGGGAAAACTTACAGACTAACGGTGTTATTGAATATTATAATAAAGCTTTACGTCAAGCAATTAATTGCTGCAAATAGTAGTACGGTTTGAACCATATCATTGCGTCATAAATACAAAAAAAATTGCCAATACATATTTTCTAAAATCAAATTTTTTCAAATAAGTAACCTGGAGATTTCTCTACAAGTTGTAGTTACGATTTTTTTGTAAAAGATATAAGAAGTGTCACTTATACTATTTAATTGCATATCTTTAAACCTAAGTAAGAGTTGATAAATTAAATTTGGGTTTGTGCCCTTACTTGCACTTTACTTACTATTTTTTTATCTATATTTAGTTATCCTCTACACTTGATGTCGACAGGTGGGATGTGTACCTGATCAATGTTACTAATTCAGTTGTTACTACTTCACGGAAGCTCTCGCAGAATATGATTATAAACACCTTCTACCTCTCCGCATCCATTATTTCTCCAATCGACATGTTGTTTCAAAAACTTGATCTAAAATGTTTTACTGGAAGAGATGGTATTTAAAGACTTACAAACTAAACACAATTTTGATTCAAACGAAACAAAATTGAAATAAAAGTTTAAACAATATTATAATTATTTTCCAATAATTTCAAAAAGGATATAAGTACAAATATTTAGATAAAAAATCATAAAATAAATTTTGGACAAATTCAATATAGGTAGCCTACATACGTTTCAATTCAATGAACGCAGGCAGTGTCTTTGATTTTTTAATAATACATTATTATTTGTCCCGTAATTATAATGAACAATGTAAATTTCTCAATCATTATTTTAAACATTTGCATAAGAATAACGCATCATCCAAATATTTTACCTGTTTCAAATACAATTTTTATCCGCCTGCGACAGCGACGAGAGGTATTTTGGTGGTAAAACCGATGGTCAAAGATTAAATGTTCTCCATGATATTCCCTCCGATGTATTGGTTACGCGATTTTACTCGGCTTTAGCTACAAGTGCCAGCGAAGGCCGCGTTGAAAGATGTACTGAAAGAGATTTGCGTGAGGACAAACTTATAGACTAAGTAAATGTATAACGTGGATTGCATAAGCATAAAAATATTGTGTCAATACAGTTATGAAAAATAAAACTTTTTAAGAAGTCTTTTTAAACATTTTCGGAAAAAAAGTTTTTGATGTCTCCAGACTGTATTAACACGAAATGCAAATTTCTTAGAATTTTAGTTTTTGAACAAAAGTATTGGTAAAAAACCAGTGAAGAAACAATAATGTTTCTTTCATATAAAGTGCAAAAGTATTGGGTTAGCAACAAATAAACAATCAAATTTCAAGAAAAGTTATTCGAATCTAGAATCAATGACAGGTTGTTGTTTATTCATGTAACGAAATCTCACATCTAATATTTTCGTTTAGCAGGTATATCGTCTTAATACTTGACGGTAAAGTCTGCAATCAACACAAATGCATATTTTAGAAGAAATTTTCTAGAAAATTCTGATTATTTTTTCAAAAGAAATTGTTTAATCTTAATATACTGCCACAGATTTAGATTCTAATTATTATACATTGAAATGGGATAGGTACTTATTAGTAGACTTGCAATTGAGATAACATTCTATAATTTCTACAAGTGCACTAACTACATAATTTACCATGACTAATCTATAAATCTGTAAAATTATAATAATAACAATAATTGTAAGTTTGCTCTGAAACATCAATAATCATTAAGTTATAAGTTTTTCTTTGTGTAACTTCTGACTTACTGGACTTATATCGAAGACTGTTAAATGATTTGTACATATCGACGCTGCCTATTATCCTTTGCAGGTTTAAATATGTTGATCCTGTCCACGGTTTTTATTTATTACCTGTGGATATTTTACTGTAAGAGATACTAATTTTTATCTTATAAACTACAGAATGCTGATTAGATGGTCTTAAAAAGAATGTTTATTATATTAGTAAATAAACAAACAAAAAAAGTAGGATGAAAGTTTAAGACAAACAAAATGCGTGGACTGTTGAAGCATTATTGTGAACGTGAGGATAGCTAAACAAAACACGGTGTTTGAAGATCACACTTCTCATATATAATATAACATGACTTGGCTGAGGATGCGGCAACCATAGACAAATTTAACTAAAATAAAAATGGTGTTTTTACTGCTTTTCCAATCTCCTGGTAGATTTGTACTGGAAGAAATTATCATTAATAAACTAAACCTAAACGGATTGAGGAAAAAACAGTTTAAATGTGTGCTTATTTTGTTCTAAGAATGACTTAGAACGATTCAGTCTTGTCTGAAGTCATAAAATAGTCCCTTTATTTAGCCATAAAATAAAGGCATTTCTTGTTATGGATGTATTTGTAATTTTTGGTATGTCGTATGTCGTACATATTTCAACCTTGAAATAATTGTACAGATACAGATCATGAATCATGTGGCGTACAATTCTTTACAGAACTATACATTAGAAAAGGCTACAAGCATCATACAGTTTTTATTTTTGTTTTATTGTTGTTTTATAGTGTCGGATGTTCCAGTCTATGTGGAAATCAATTTAATTTTATTTAATTGTATGATTAATACATTTTGAAAATCTTCAACATTTTTTCTTTAGTTTTGAGTTGAGTCTACCAGCGCTTCGAAAATGACCATCCACCGAGAAGAAGCGCCGAAAGAAACTCAGCAGGAAGTCATTACTTTTGATAAGGCAGTTTTTGGCCTATGTTTACCAATATTATAGGTTTTTATAATTATTGTAATAAGCATCATTCCACTTTATGTGAATTTTCACAACTCAGTGCTATTTATTTTTCTCATCCATTATGGAGCAAGAAACAAAGGCGTTATTTATGAACTTGTCAGAAATTATTTGAAACTATTATAAAAATAATAGCTTTAAATAACATAATTAAACTCTATAAGATACACAGTATTATTTATAATGTAAGAAACCGTATAAGCATATGCAAAACGTCTACATTTAAGTAAACATAACATATGTCTAATTATATTGTTATACTTATTCGTAATTCATATATCCACTATTATTCTATAGGCATTATACTATATATATAGGCTATACCTATAGCATACATCCAAAATTACTACCACCTAAGAATAACCCCAAATCTATATGTCGTATAATACAGCCTAAATTAACTTTCAAATAATATTAATTAAAAATGTATGTCCGTCTACCTGTAAAAAACATACTAACAAAATTGGAAGAAAACACCTAAAATATATCGTTATTACGGATATATGATTAACTTTACCTTTCTGGGCAAGTAAATATATTATAAAAATATAAGACACTTAAATATAAATAATTTGGTCCCTACCTACCTATGTCATCGCCCAGATTTAACGATACATTGTAATTATTTAGTCCTATTTATATGAAAACGCATAAAGTACTCTTAATTAACTTCAAATCAGTGTGTTCTTTTTCACTATTATAGCATTTGTAAAATGCGAATGTAAAATTCGTAAATTATTAATCCAACCTAAACATACATAGATTTACATACTTATTACATAATTCATACTTGGTTGCCGTTGTACTCTCTATGCTCTTTTTAGCACTTCTGACAGACCCTATTATTTACAAACGGTAACGACTTACAAACTAAAATAGAAAGCGTCGCAGACGAAAAAATATTTATTCTATGACAATGTTCATGAACCATATTATCTATTTAGTACATTTATCAATTATTTCCTTTATTTCAATTACAAAAAATATTATTAGGCCACTTGCTTAATACGAACACAAACTACCTATTTAGAAATCAATTTGAATTAGCACTTCGATAAAATGCGAATGTGATTTGATTTGAAAACGATTGCCTGCAAGGATAAACCCTTTGATATTTAAGAATACAAATTAGGTATATATATAACGTTGCTATAAAAACTGCCACGACATCCACTTGTATATCAAATGCCCATAGGCTTACTTTGATACGAAGACTGAATCTGAATCTAAGAAAACTGCTTGAATGCAACGACGAGCAATTTTGAAGTAAAGATACTATACCTACCTTTTAAACACCTCAGGCCTACCCTAATACAATATTTGAATAAATTTGAACAACTTGCTTCAACACAAAGACTGATAATTTTTAAATTAGACTATTGCTTTATTGGTTCCATAACGCTTGACTACATAGAAAAAATTCCAATTCTATACAAGGTAGGTATACGAAACTAGTCAGTACCAATGAGATGTTCTAAATACCTCTAATTAATTAGGAACAAAGCCCTTGATACGATATGACACGATACAAAAATTTCAAATAAATACATTTTGAATGCTTTTGAGCATCCTTAAATGCGAAGACGAACTTTTATGATATCGGTTTTGCATAGACCATTGATTATTATATAAATTAGGTGTGAAAACCTTTATCCACAGAATGCCTTTGATACGAATACAAATGAATAATTTAAAAATGTCATGGTAGGTAATGACATGATACCCTAAATGCCTCTAGGCTTACATTGATAGGACTACCTACGGTAAATTCGAAACACCAAGCAACTTGTTTGAATGCGAAGACGAATGATCTTAAAATCAGCTCTATTCAGCTCTACTTCGATTATGTTACTAATAAGAGCTGCTAATTTGGTTTGAAACCGATTATCTACAGAGCGAATACCTCCTACACGAATCATTTTGATAATAATTATCAATCAAAATCGTCAATGATTTGAAATATGTATTACGAAGATATGATACCCATTTCGTTATTCGAAACTTCCTTGATTAAAAACGAACAATTTTTTAAAATATCATCTAAATACTCGTACCTACTTCAATTGAATATCATGAATTGATTTGGTGTGAAAACTGAAAACGCTTTTAAAGCGAACTGCTTTAGCAACACGGTGAAGGAAGACGTTACAAACGATAAGTAATATTTTTGCTACTTAAAATATGTTAGTATTCGAGTGCCATTCCTGTTTACTTCGACGGTTTTAGCGACTCTAAATATTATCTAATTACTTACTTTTCTGTCCGGCATAATCATTTTAAACTTAATTTTCACCGTAAGTATTTTTTTTTAATTTACTGTCAAACACAATTTCTATTCTATAAACGAAATTATTGTAATAATGCTGTAACCTATATACGTCTGTAAATATAAATAAATAACCTTTTTAATTTTTTTGTAATATAAATTCGAAACCTTAAAATTAAACAAATAAAAATAAATCGACCTTAATTAAAATAAACTTCCTACTCAAATTGTAAATAACAAAAAAATAACAGTTTTTACCAATGCAACGTGGGATCATACTATCTATTTATACGCAAAAGCCTATTTTCGCAACCCATAGTATAAACTTATAAAGCATATGTTCATGAAACCAGTTAATTTCAAAGCAAACAATGTTAGTTACCACTTATAAGATACTTTTTTAGTAAGTAAAATATGTGCAGAAAAATAAAATGACTGATGCACGCATGGTATAGTTTACCTAATTAAATTATATGGACGTAGGCTTAGGTTTATCTACTGATTATTAAAATAATTTCAAGAAATAACATCACATGAACATTGTCAATTTATAAAATATGTCAAGCCTAATGATTCCCGTGATAATTATGTTACTCCTTTCTTATGAAGATAATCTGCCACATATATTCTTCATCTCTTTAGCATGCCATGTAACTCTAACGTCAGTGCTGGCTGATAACAATACGTTAATATTTCCTGAATATATTTTCAGTAAAAATTGTCAGAAATATCATCCGGTCAAAATATTTCATACAATACATACAATAAAACATTAATTTGTTAGAAGTCATCGGAATAGGGTATCCAGGGAGATACTTGCCGGAAGTATTTTATACTAAGAACAAGTTTAGATTTAGATACCCCGTTTTGTTGTATTTTTTTGTTGTACCTATTTAATGAAGTTCAGAAAATGAGTAATTTAAAATACTTATTTAACGAACTACTTGTGTCAGTGAAGCTTCAGGTTAATATTTGACAAGTATTAACAATTTTGCTGGGTGCATTCGTAAACATGCTTTATACACAGTGCAACGCGATCCTCTAATCCTAGCCACTAGCAAACCCCATTATACCAAATTGATAACCGAAATATCTAAATTGTATGCATTCATAAATAAATTATTAATTAACATTGTGTAAAATTATCATAAATATTAACACAAAACGTAACATTAAGTATATTCAACCTATAATATACATAATAGACACAAATAAAACTTGCGTGAATGGTAGCAAAATGCATGGAATTAAAAAGGAAAATAGTGTTTAGCAGACACAAGTCTCATTCAGTTAATAACATTATATGTGAAATATTTAAGTCTAACAGAAATAGAGCAGTAATCTTTACCTGCTATTTAATAATTATTGTATTATCTTATCATTAGGTACTTATCGTATATGTACTTATTATTTTATTCTCTAATAGTTTCCGGAAAAAAATAATGACATTATGTTCTCTGGCTCATTTTTAGTACAACGAATCAGCATTTCCATTCAGCGTAGCAATGTGGGGCCAGCCTTTTGGGCACCCTACCACCCAGGAGAGACATGAGGGAACTGTTTTATCTTTAAGGTGTATTGTAATATTTATTTTAAATGCCATTCTGTTTGTTTGCGAACATCATTAAGAATACTACCTACCACTAATAGTTATCGATTGTAGTTATAGTTTTGTTTCACATCACATTTGGTTTGACACAGATTACCTACCCCTTTATATACGTAAAGCAGATCTTTCAATTCTTTCCATATATTGCTTAAATTTAAATTAATTGGTTAACTTTTCCTGATTTTTGTTTATGTATGATCAACCTTCCGTTGTTTTCGGCAAATAATTGAAAAGATAGTTATTTTCAAAACGATTTAAACTTAAATATAACTCATATCGTATAGTTATGATGGTTATGATCCCTATTGTTTTTAATTTGATATCTGTACCATTTTTTGTGTTATATTATCATAAATTTCAGCAGGCGTATATAATTCTTGGACAAGTAGAATAAAGCGGTTTTAATACGATCCATACGGTAAACGATTTAACATGGAAGGCGTGAATTGTATACTTTCACAATATCGAGGCAATACTGAAAAACGTATAAAATAGTCATGAAGAAGAAAATCCGATGAAACGAAGCTGGTTGACTGAAAAAGGGATCAGCACACAGACAAAGCTAAACACATTCACAAACCAAAATTGAGTCATGAAATGTCAATTTAACGCAAGCAAAATCCACTTTAAAGCCGGGGTTCCTCAAAATAGCATACCAGAGCCGAAGAAGCTTATCGCATACCACTAATCCTAATTTCAACTGAGAAAATTACTGTGCACCACATCACATACAAACGATTTCATACAAACACTGTTCCTTGCTTGGTGTTAGTGGCTCTAAATAGCAAAATGTTAATACAATACACATTTAGTAGAAACGAATAACTATACCATTACTCAATGCTTGTCATAGGTATAGCTTTCAGTGCTAAATGAAAAGATGTGAACTTTTATAAAATATACGTGTACAGACGCTAACAATGAAATCTAAATTCCTATAAATAAAAGCAAAAAGATCTAACAAAAACGACAAAATGAACACTTTGATGAGTTTTATCATAGTTGGTTATATTTCTCTAGTGTCTCAGTATTACTTGCAAGTGTATAGGTAAAGACCCATATATGTTGTAAAATTGATACATATTACGCATCTCTCTTCAAAACGTGCCACATAATTACGTATTGTATTTTACAGAAATTAATCTTACCTAATGAAATAATTAGTAAAATGATGGAATGTATAACTAAGCTTTACAGAGAATACAAAATTAAATTCCATCTTTTTACACGTTATTTTAAAAATCACTCTTGCTTTATATGTGTGTGTATGTATTTATTTATTATAAATATTATTGTACTGTGCGTAGAATATTGCATTGTCTACACTTTTATCGTAATTACATAGTAATTTATATGAAATATGCGTATGATGGACAATATGTTAGAATTTAGAAACCGCGAAGCATGTTTTGTGCTCGACTAAATATTGTTATAATACTATATGTATTTGTGTTGTGTTTATGAAGCTCTGGAAAATGACATTTGTAAATATAATGGTGACACTAAACTAGAAACATTAACTTCCGAATGTTTATAAATCGAATCGTGTGCCTACTAAAATCTAATTACATGAAGCGATTGCGTAACATACCTATGAACTATGCCAATTCAAATAGTTTCATTTTATATACGTATCGCTATATATCGCATACCGTCTATTTAAAATCATAACAATAAAATTATTTTTGAAAACGTAAAATAAAATTCCGTTTCAATTTCTGTCAGACTTTAAACTTTATATTTACAATAGCTCGTTTTACCAATATAAGTACCCATAGCACTTGCTTTAAAGACCACACAATTTTTTTTAACTAGTCAATTCAATTCAATGTTGGTGTGTTATACCTCCTTCGATACTATACATTTTAACTATATTAATAAATTTACTTTTTGAATGCGGATATAATTAAACCGACGATCCCTACGTATAAAGCGTTATGTTGAAATGGTTTTCAGGGGAGCTAAATGAAGGTTCACATTGGTCTAAAAGTTATTCTATGTGACAAAGTAAAAATATTATGGCTGTTTTATACAATTATCACAGAAATTAAATTTAGTTTATCATAAAGCAAAGCATTTTTTGTTAATTTACGTTTTTTATAAAAATCGGCTAGATGACCTTATTTACGTTGACTTTCAATGAATGTAAATGCAGTTAATTTTGACATGTCCGTTTATACATCAACATTTATTTATTAAAATCAACAAATTGATATACTTAAACATTTACTGGAAATTAAATCCATATTACCGCTGAAATAAAGAAATTTTGTCTGGTTGTATAAAGTATGTTTAAGACGCATCAGTAACAAACATATTTACGCTGAACTTCGGGCCGAAATGACGCTTATTTGAAAACGCAGTAGAGGCAATTCCTTGAATTTTAGTAAAGTTATCCTCTTATACGTTTGAACTCCTCTATATTTTAACATAGAAAAAAAATATATCGTTAGAAGCATATAGACGTTTTAAGACCATAAAGACAATAAATAAAAATACGATTTTGGACTTGACTTTATGCTGTACGTAGGGACCGTCGAAACCCTCACAAGAAGTAATGTCATAAAACTAAAATTATAATCACTTCACCAAACGAAACATATTATACGTTAATCAACTAATTTTGTAATAACACCATTTTCTAGTGTTAGTATTCTTTATTTGCTGTTTTTAATTTTATTGATTTTTTATTTAAAAACGTTAAATAAAATTTCATTTCAGTTTCTGTGAGAGAAAATTTAATTTTACACAATATCTCGTTTTATTAATGATACACTTACTATATTAACCACTGCATAAATATTTTCTACATCAAGTGATAATAATATTTCTAAAAATACTAGCTGTCATTTACTGTAAGGCCACAAAACTACACAAAACACTGTAACTGTATTAATGATGAACTTTTTAAATTCCAATTTAATTAAAACCTCACGTAACTTAGGTACTTAAAACCAATATCACTGAAACTGTTCACTTCGCCAAACGACCAAAATTATATCATCACTCAGCAATTTTCTAATAGCACCGTTTTCTAAATAAGTTTTACTTTATCAGTTGCCGTTACTACTTTTAGAAAACATACTATAATTTTAAGACCAACACTTCATTTACCACAAAATCTATAGTTGTACTGCTTATTTTTTTTTAACTTTATTCACACCAATTATTTAATTATTGACTTTCAAAAAGAGTAAAATTTGTTTATTAAGTATATGTAGTAAGCTAACTGCTTTATTTTTTTCTGGAATTCGTACCCTTGGTCAAATAAACGCATGTGACTTTACATCAAAAGTTTTTTTATTGCTCAAAAGTCATCCAAATCATACGAGATCCTGAAAAGTTGTCATTTTGCAGATGCGTCGCTATTTGACCAAGGGTACGAATTGTAACGTTAATATATATCCTAACATAGGAGGTACTTCACTCGATTTTTTTTACTCCAAAATGTATTATTTACCTAACTAAAGGCAAATTTTCCACAATAGAATAATTAACAACATTTGTAGTTTATCAGCGTTTCAAGTATAAGGTCGATTCATGGATCTGGCGCGGATTTAGTATGAAACAAGCGCTCGTTGCATACAAAATCCGCGCCAGCTCTTATGAATCGACAGGGCTCGGAAACCGGTATTTGCTCCATACAAAAATACCGGTATTCTTTCCGATCTTTTGGTTCTTTGGTATATTATTTCATTTTTTAACCGGACAATCTTATAATGCGAAATCATGACTTAAATACATTATTGAGCTCTTCATAAAAAGCATAAAATTATTTAAAATGTTAGGCTATTTCCGGGTTTTTGCAAAATACCGGTTACGAGCCCTGAATCGACCTACACTAGACACTTTTACTTATTTTGTTTGTTTTCTAAACATAGTAATATATTATCATTTTATCTTTTTGTGAGTTGTCATTATCATTATCCTAAGACTAGACATTTTCAATAGAATGTTTGTAGGTGTTTATTTTTCGTATCCGCATTATAATAAGAAGGCTTATTTGCTTTTCTTTCATATTTGGTGCTAGATGTCTTCAATATCCTATGGCATTTAGCGAAGAATACTTAAATAAGGAATCACTTTCTATCGCAAGTTTATAATACCATTGCTAAAAATATTAATTTCACTTCATGACTTACGGAATTGAAATATTGACGATCCGAACAATATAAATCTAACGAACTAACCTAAAAATACAAACTTTATTCCACATTCAACACTTCAACCATCTCAGGAACGCTTACTCGCATATATTTCGAATTATATTGTATTTAGCTATTTGACTTTACTTTTGTCTTTTTTAATACAGATTATTTCTACTTTGATATAGATTTTCTACTTAATAGTGAAAACTTGATGTTATTTAATTTATCATTGTATGCTACAAATCTTGACTATTTTTCACACAACTACCTATGTGTATCACTATGCATAGTATGCAAGCATATACCCTAGGTCACATTACAACACTTGAACGATAACACTTTACGTTCTACACAGACACATGGTTTTTCTTCCCAACCCAATTTACTTGTCCATAGTCAACGGTAAAACTTGCTATAAATTTTTAGCTGTTTGTCACTCTTTTAGTTTTCATATTTCCATTTCTTACATTTTCATTTTATCGATTTCGAGTAGATATAAATAATTGATCGGTAACCATCTATTGGTAGATAACCACGTCACTCAATTCGAATAACATAAACAACACACACTTCCATTTACTCTCCCTCCACCAATATACATAATGTCTCTGATACGAATCCATTATATTCATTTCTTTTTTGTGTTTTTAATCTCTATCCTTTAAAAAGATAAACTGTCGCTGTCTCCCATGTTTCTATTCATTTTGCAATGTACATTTTCGTTTTAAATTTCTTTATATTCCATCAATCTGTCTCTTATAGTCTCTATATACAAATTCGTTCGTATATGTACCTATTGTCTTATCTTACTTTTGGGTATATCTTATAAATTAACCATTAATATGGATCAATTTCTTAGATTTTTGTTTGCTATAGATATTTATTAACTTTTCAACACGGTTATTTTAGTTTGTTGCCTTGTCCTATGTTTTCCCTAGTCCTAGAACATCTTTGTTTAGTTAATATTGCTGTGCTTATTTCTTACTTATGAGTACATTATATTTTTATACATAATTTACTTCTTCAGACTTCAATACCAATAAAACATTTTTCTTTCCATATGCGTCTTTTAAATCCATTTCGTTTAATGTCATATATTCCTCATATATAAAATATTATTTCGAATGTCAATTATCTAAATTTTTAATTAGTTTCTAACGATTGATAATTATTGTTACACCTCCGTATAGTTCTCGAGCAAACTTCATTATTCTTATGTAATGTGTTACTTCATCATTGTCATATGTATATAAAATATGATCGCATTTATTTGCGTAAACTGTTCATAACTGAAAACAGTCAGTAAATTAATACGTAATTCTTGGATCTCGTTCTTGTAACTACTTATTGCTTCCGACACTTCTTGCTTTCCAACAGTTTTTTTCGTGGAATCTGGTTTTCGCTTTTGGACTACCTATGCAGAGCGGCTTAACTTCTTTTTTTATGTAAATATATTGCTATAAGTATTCGCCAACGTTGATATGTTACTGTTCTGGTCTATTAAATAGTTCCTTGTTAAGTAGTATTGTAATGATTTACGTTAAATGTACTAACGCACTGTTAGTAACGAATTACTCGCAACTTGATGTTGTAAGACGATCTATCTTAGCGATTATAGTATGTATATGCTATAGGTGATCTTAGTTGAATATAAATTTGGTGAGCTAGATGTTGTACATTCTTAATTTACAAGAATCTAACATTCTAGATCTAACCTCGTCTTTATTCCATCTTCGTTTTCTTGGATTATTTTTAATCATATCATAATAATCAATGTGATTCAATTTTCTATAACTTCGAGTACATTTTAGTATGTTGTTTTGGGTTTTGGTGTTTAAGATATAGTTCTGTTATCTAATCCAACCTGCCAATAAGAACATGTACATATTACTCTTTTATCTTCGTGACATTATTAAGTAGGTATGTATGTCTATATACATAATTGATTTTGTCAATATTCCACCTTTTTTACATTTGTTTCATTTATTTTCTTTAATCTTAATAATCAATGTAATTATATCTTAGTATTTTTCTAAACAATGTTTCGAAGTTCAGGCAGTTCATATATTAACAATATATTTAATATTGATATTAATTATTCTAGTCTGCCTACTCAGGCAATAGTAATACTTCTATATAATACCTTTTAATTTTATTCATTTAATTGACTTTGTCAACCTCCTAAAACGTTGTTAATACTCTCTTTTTACACATAATTAAACGGTTTTATTTAGCTTACCGTGTTTGTGTCAGGTTTGTTATTATCATCTTTATTTTGTTTTAATTTCTCAGGCTTATACTTAATATTAATAATTAGGTACATTTCGCTATCTCTTATTTTCTTGGCGCTTCAAACATGTCAGGTATGGTATACGTACCTGATTTTAATACCTACTATCACTCTTCAATTGGCACACACGCACTTACTAATACCGCTTGTATTATTTTAAAGGACATACTTTGCATATGAATACCAATTTTCCTATCGAAATTTGTATTATTCCTTTTAACACATTTTCTGTCGACCGTACAAATACAAAACCTAGCCCCTTAAACCAATTTTCCTAAAACTCGGTAATGATAATTTAGTTAGGTAGATACCCAATTAAGTGGGATATGTATACTTACAAATTATTTTGTCTATCTATATACCTACTTTCAACTTTTTACTCAAATTCAATTTAGTAATTCCGTTTAATGTTTTTGTAATAAAATATTGTCCCTACCTACATGTATATACTTAATATGTATAAGTGTATAAATAAACGCTTTCCTTATATTCTTATATTATTATTATGATTAGCCTGCAATAAGTGCGTGTTTAAAAAAACTACGTAGGTATTACGCCTATGTATAATATGGTAAGTACATTTATGTACGTGGTTAAAGTTATGAAATAATAAATCTCAACGTGTTGTTCCCTTCAAAAATTTATTTCACTTTGTTGATTTTGTATTATTCCCACAATTGTGGTATAATGCCGGAACATAATTAATAATATAGCTATTATTGTCAATCACATTTTCCGCATAAATACTAATAAATACCATTCATTACATTTAATTACCTAGAACACAGCTCCAAGTAGGTACTTAAACTTATTAGGTAGGTGCAACGGCAACCAAGTTTATCTTATCTCTAGGAATATTCCTAAACATTAGGTATTAACGCACTTACATCTTAGCTTACCTAACTTGTGATTAGAGAACTGAGTATACGATATTCTTACACAATTTTGCGAGCTGGAACTCTGCGATGGAGCCAATTTTTCTTTTGCTGATTTTGATTTACCTATTTTTAGTTATCTAGAACTAGAACCAACCGCAATTTTATTGTGCTGTGGTCTGGTCTACGTCTGTTCTTATGAAACGTAGTCCTACCTTAGTTATTTTAATTAAGACTTCACATAAATGTTCTCTTTTTATTGTTCAATATAGGTACCTCTAACTGTATGGTATTGGAGGCGACTAAGTCCTTTGACGTAGTTTATGATTCCCTACGCCTACATTTAACTATCGAGTTTGCATCACGTAACTTATGACATGAATTCTAACATTTGCTTTATACACTTATAAGTCGTACCCCTAGTCTGACTAGGTACCTGACATATTAATTTTAAGATTTGCGTTATAGGTACGCCCTCATACTTCATTTTCGTAGCTATCCTAACTACCTAACTTGTTAATTTTACGATTTGCTTTATACGTCCTCACCCCATACATCTTACGCCTGTCTATGGGTCACCGTAAATATACCTACGTGACTTGAGAATTTATAATTTGCCTTATACAACCTTATAGGTACTTTGTACACCTAGTGTCTTAATTATTATTTATAATTTGCCTTTTATGCGCATATTATACTTCATAGGCCTAGTCAAAGTAGTCAAGTCATGGTCACTTTATAACTAACGCAACTTCAAAGACGAATAACAATAATACATGTATTAAATAGGAATACAATAAATGTATTGTATTCCTACACACAAAGGCCTACTGATTTTTATTACTTGCGCTTAACCTACTTACTTTCCTGAATACTTAAATAATAACAATTAGGTAAGTATATACCTACCTAACCAATTATTTCTAACCACACAAAACAAAGTCAATAAATATCTTCTACTAACATGTTTCATAGATAAGCTTTATGCCATCAGTCCTTCCGACCACAGCACAATAAACTACATAAATATTCGAAATCCAATGTAGTGCTTATACACTTGTACATGCAATCAAAAGAGACCTGCCTGATAAAAGTCAAGGTCAGTCCTTGCCGACAAACTGCGCAGTCACTGAAACTGCGCAGTTAGCCGCAACTACCTGTTAACTAGCATACACTTATCCAAACGTTAAAAATAGGTTTATAATCAAATAATTAATGTGTAAAACGTACCTCGTAGTTCTTATCCTTGCGTAAGGCCCTCCTTATCCAATAATATCGTTAAATACCAGGCGATGACGGCTCGATGGCGGATATCAAGTTCCTCCCTGACTTTTCGACTGCCTATATCCATTTTCCAATGTTATTGTAATAATAATTACTTGCTTACAATTATCTTATTCTGCTATACTTTAATAGTACAGAGGTACAACCTCACTACTAGAATGATTAATTTTATCTGGCGGGGCGGACGGCCGGCACCTCTATTTATACCTACATTGCCGGCGACGTGGAACGTTCTCGAAGCACTGCACACGATCAAATTCAGAAGTCGCTATAATACTGAAAACAACCGACATGAATACTGGTCTAAATTTAACCGCTTACCCATTGCAGTTATTTTGCTGCCGTCCCTCTCATTCAACAGTTTTTTGCTGCTGGAGCAACAAAGACAAGTTTACAATAAAGCAAACTTTCTAAAAAGGTCCTATGCGCAAGCGTGAATTCTGGGTGTTGAAGAGTATGACGCTATACGAGGAACAGAGAAAAGTACAGATGTGGACCATTCTGGAAGTTATCTCTGTAGCGATCAATAATGTCTCTAAACTGCAGAGGAACATTTTTAAGCATTAGCTAGACTATGGTTATAGGTACTCCTATGATTCTACCAGTAAAATCAATATCGCTAGCTACGCAATAAGTATTTTTCCAACAGATTTTTCCATATGATTGTGTACATGTAAACAAACATAAGATACTCGTATAACCCGGTGCATGAAGAAAGTCATCTTAAGAAAATATACTGTATGTTTGGTATTTGGTACGACCTTAGGGTTTTTCGTATAATTTACGTCTTAAAAAAATAGCGATTTGAGTATTAAAAATTCTATACAGTCATACGAGTCCCATAGCAGAAAAAGTTATGCAAAAAAAGTACCGTTTGGCATTACAATGGAATGGGTACCTCTACAATGATGGTTTTCAGAGTAAGAGGTACCGTAATGTAGTCATTAGAATAGAGCATCAATCTTTATGCTATGACATTGACATTGAGTAGTTGAACATTCGTTTTGAAATTATATAGCAAAAATATTGAGTTGAGGTTTCCGTTTCTTACCCATTTTGACAGAGTTACAATAAGATGAAAAGGTACGACAAGACGACAGTAGACCCAATTTACTAAGCCAATGCCTACACGTTAATTATTGACATATTCAATTAGATTCATATGCGCCAGTCTAACACCCACTAAAAGGCACAATGAATTTTTATCTAGGTAGGTAGGTACTCACATTTCATGATATTATGAAATTTTCATCCGTTATACACACATAATACATATTTCATAACATTGTGTTTAAGTATTTTAACAAGTTAACGACGAAGGAATCTTCCAGGTGCGCATGGGAGATTCCTAAAATTATGAATCGCCCTTTTAGAACCTTGTCGTTTTAAATTGATTTATAAATTTGAAGCTGTAATGATGCGAGCAAGACGGACGATCCATTAGGATTTTCCGTGACATGGTTCTATTCTAATATTTCTAATGCTGAACATGTGGCACTCAACGACAAATGCGCAGTTAAATTCCTTCCAACCCATTTATTTACCAAATTGAACTGAAAACCCTGAATAGTACCTATATGGAAATTTCATTGTGAATAATTTGAAAAAAATATCCAACGAGAAGAAATATTTATTTCACAATGTTGTGTATGGTGTGGTGTAGGTAGATACGTTTCTGACACAAGTCATCACAACCCAATTTTTAAAAGTTGTTGAACTAAAGTTTTATTGTTTGATGAGTAGAATCTACTATATATATTTCAATATGTATATACCGTTCGGTCAGCAAAATGGCCGTCCTAAATTATTAGTTATATTATAATAGAGGGCGTGTGCTCTTGTACTACTAATTCAAACACCTTTAAATAGCCTCTGTAGGAGTCATACCAATTTAGCAGCGGTGAGAGCATCGTATACACAAAAGATTTTAATAAACATCCGTCATCACATCACACTCCTACAATCTTGCATTGACTGTACTGTAATGCTGTCTAAAAAAAGACACCGCTACACCAAACTATCCGTATAGGTACCTATAGACAAAATTACACGTATGCCATCATGTTCTTCTGGTACAGTCAGTCTGAATTTGTCATCGTAATAATATTATTACTATAGGCAGAACTCTGTGTGGCGATATAGGTTTTTGACCGGCGCTTTGTACCTAGGTTACAGAGTATTTGATGCCGAATACAATAATTATGGACTTTGAAGAGAAGGCAGTTTTATGAATTTTTAAGAAAAACACTACTTAAATAGATATTCATAGAAATTCTGTTTTCTGCGCATTATGTAAATATTGTTATGTTTGCAAGTAAAATAGCCCTTGGAATGTATATTGAAAATCCAAATCCGAATCGTACGAAACTTCGAGAACATTAAATAGTAGGTAGTGCTGCTAAAGCGTTCAAATTGAAAATGTAAATGAGTTAACTCTTAAAAATAGATTTTTCACACCTCACGGTGATTCAAGATATGAGCTCATATCGTCGATATGGTTAAAGGCAACTAATATATTTTTTTTATATCCAGACGAGTACCTACCTACCTAAGATCGAAATTTCAATGATTTCTAAAAAAGTAGATTTGGACAATTTACTTTTTATTTTAATCTCTTTTTCTTTTCTACTATGAAACTATCGTCTAGAGACAGAAAAAATAGCTTTACCTACCTCCGGCCTTTGTAGTTATGGTAATAATAAAGACATGGCCACCGCTGAGATTGATATCGTGAGAATATACGGTTATTTTAAAAACACCTACGGCGGAGCTTCAAATAGTCACCCTTATGTAGGACCGTTGATTCTCCAGCATTGTTACTTGTTAGTGACTGGCAGCTGCCCTTGCTGTATAAAAAATACCCAAAGGATACAAGAAAACGAAGTCTTGTATGGAGACATTTACAATTATTCTTACAATATGTTCCATTATTAGGTTAGGGGTGTTTTTTTTATGTAGGTACGATCGCTTATGTAATGATTTTGTCCGTAAGTAAATAAATTAAGGTGACGCATCGCTAAACAATGAATCGAAAACTGAGCATTTCGTCGACCGTAGGCTGAATTAGCGTAAGGGACATTGTTTTGCCTGTCCCTTACCGTAATTCAGTCTACGGTCGACGATTTGCGCCCCGCAACCCGTACACCCTCCTATATTTTTACGCGGTATATCACACACAATCAGTCGAAATGACATTTCTAGTTACATTATAATCGATGCTAATGACGCTCACTTATAACCTGTGTCTATAAAAACTGTCATTCAAAAAAGAACTCAATTCCATAACCCTATAGGTATGTCAAATTTGCAAACGCACATTGAAAACTTTACATTAATATTACCTATCGAAAAGTGCCTACATTGTTTATGTCAAAAGTGAACAGAAAATAAATCGAGTCGCTTCCTATATTTTTAAATTTGTTATTTGTTAAATCGATACACAAAACTTAGTAATGATAATGTATTATCTACAGATCTAAGTACTCAAATCAATAAAATACTACCTTGTTTTCTGTACTGTTTGTATGGGAAAAAGTAAAGTATCATTGATAAATATACCGTAAACACGAGTAATTTTAAATATTATTTGTGTTATTTATTTGAATGGAATAACCAAAAAACCTTAAATAATTTTCGTGGATTTTCCGAACACAATCCTACTAATATTATAAATGTGAAAATTTGTGAAGATGTTTGGATGTGTGTTACTAAATACGGGGTAACAACTGAACGGATTGATCTGAAATTTGGCATGCAAGTAGACCAAGTACTGGATTGAAACATAGGATCTATGACGTAATTAGTTCCCTTGGGACTATAACGGGAACAACGCGGGCAAAGCCGTGGGTAAATGCTAGTAAAGAATAAATTTTGAAAATTGGTCGAATGATTAATTCGCGGATATGCTATTCGCGAATAAATAATTCGGCAATAAAAATATCGTGTTATTGTTTAGTCGAATAATTATAAGTACTGATAAGTATCCGAATAATCTTTTGTATTCAGATAATTATTAGGACGAAAGATTATTCTAATAGTTATTATTCCAATAATGCTAATCTTTGGTTTAGGACTGGTGCTATAATTTGCGGTACCTATCTACATAGGTACCGCAAATTATAGCACAAACAAAAATTAATTCGACATGCTGTTTTTACGGGCAATATAATTAACATTTTTTACATTTTAACTTTACAATATATTTATAATTTTACATATTTATATTTCAATCTACGTCCATGTGAAAAATCCTCTGTCATGCGTTTGGAAATCATTTTATATGACCACCATTAGCCATATATGTAAGATCAGTGCGTTGTCTGTGCCAGTATTATAAAAATGTCTAAAAAGTCATTAAAACATCGTTATCGATACTAGATATAATGAGAACCTAGTTGGTCTTTGAGTATTTATTTATAAAAACATGTGTAGATAGTAGATGTATGCAACTCTACATAATTAAACCTTAAATACTCGTGTGATTTTATATGGTTATGTTGCTATCGTGTTTTAAGAACTCTCGTTATGTATCAGTAGTATAGCCTTCTTAAATATTTACATTTTGTAAGCGGAAGTTCTCATATTGTTTTACGAATCCCTCACAAACGTGGTTAAGCTATTGAGGTTTTTATGAGGCAAACATTAATTTAATATACCAGAGAGTGATATGTATTATACATTACCTATATTTATACTATGAAGTACTCTACTACTACTCACTAATGCATTAAAGAAAAACCTTTACTTATGAGCCATCCTGTATTACACTATTATAGTTTTCCTTATTTTAATTTAATACAATGGGTATATTACAAATGTTTCTATTTACGTACACCAAAATAATATTTAATTGTACAATTGAAAGACTCGACGACGCCGCTGTTCCAATGTGGACATTTGTTGTCATTTTCCCGCAGCGTAAACTAGACTTATTTGTGGTATAAATTTGACGATTACTTACTTTCTTTTAGTCATATAGTTACATTTTTCTAATAATAGTGCTTTCCTTTTCCTTTTGGAAAATCCAACACGCTTTTTTTCCCATTCTTAAATAAGATTTCTCACAGGTTTTGTTTACGGCGCGGCCAGTCAACTGTCACAGACCTGTCGTTGGCAACGGCCGTCGGCGGACTGAGGGGAGACTGATTTCATACAAATACGCGCTTGTGCTAGCTTATATGAAAAGGTCGTATACGTAGAAACGTTTTTTTTCGTTTCAATTACAACCTACAATTAATTTTCAAAAATCTTATCTCAGATATTAAAGTATAGGTTAAAACTATGTTACTCGGAGAATTTAGGGGCTTAAATAGGTCTGGTTTGCCTGTACAATGCAAATTCCGCTTTTTAAAGAGGTATTTTGACATACTTTTGTCTGTTACAAAAGTTAACAAATCGTGTTCCTGGATCTCACAAAATGGAGTAGTTTATCCCAATAATCAGGTTATCAAATGTTACTTTCATATGTTTTATGATTCCTGAGAAAAATCGAAATCCCTGCCACCAAATTTTCCGATTCGTCATGGCATTTCTCACATTGCTAATTTGCTACATCGAAATTGATGCCAGCTTATGTGTCAGCCAGCCACCAGCCAGCCAGTGACTTACCCAGTGGCTTTTTGCTGGCAAAACAATGTTATTTCATTGCCATCGGATCTACCTTTGTATAAAAAATATGGCCCAATCTAACACTGGAAGTAGTTAAAAATAAACTTTCAACATCACATAACAACACGCAAGTTAACATGCATACAAGTTAAAATTAAGTTCGCATAGAGTTTTAGACCGACCTACAATATGAAGCAAAATAAGTACTTTAGTATGATCAATTGGTTTATACAGCTGTGTTGTCATCACAATTTTGTACAATGCATGACGTGACGTCGTTATTTTGTTTTTTTCCAATGACGTAGGTAAGCAGATGGTGGGCGAAATACTCTCAAACAATCGTGGGACATGGATGATGGACGTCTTTTGACGTCAGGCAATAAGAACCACCTTGACTGGCTTCCTATAGAATACAGAAGAAATAGTAGTATGCTAATTTATTGGTAATAAAACAGACAAAAATAAATAGGTAATTATACTATTTACTAAAACTAGATTAAAATAAATTAACAAAAATAAATCTATTCCTAAATAACTAAAAGTCCTAAAATTAAAACAAATTAAAAATATCAGCCCCCCTCGGCATGGTGCCAAAGATGCTGGCAGCATTTCCTCGCTGTAATCTGTATTGCAATGCCAATCCGTTGCGCGAAGAAGCTGCCAGAGCCCTTCGATCCCCTGTGACGTCGACCAGTTTTTTAGATAGTTCTTTGAAGAAGTGCTGTAGTATGCGTAACTTAAAGAGCATGACTTATAGTCATGTGTACTTAACTATGTAGGTAAGCAAACATAGGTACCTAAATGTCATTTGGTATTTTGGCGTCTGTTTATGGACTTCGAAGTACATAATAAGTATGTTAAACCCCTATACAAAACAAAACAAATAAGTTTCATACCTATGTGTGTTTGATTGATTATCCCTTTATCTGTCTGTCTCGATTTAACTTGTACAGGTCTGTATTGTTTTTGAACTAATTTTAATGCCTTTGCGGTAATTAGCCGTGTTTCATGGAAGGTAAAGTTGGTTACTACACCAATAGGCTAATTAGGTATACTTCATTGCACAGACTTCGTATAGGTTTTCCTGTAGACTATTATTCGTAGTTTTTTCAAAATCTTGGGTTCAATAGTTTCGGAGATAGGGTGGGGGGAATGGTAAATTTTTGCTTATTTTCTTAAATAACTTTAAAACGATTTATATAAAAATTATAAAAAAAATATATTTGAATTTCTCACAGCGAGCTCTTTTATTTGATATGACACACAATATAGTTAGCAAACTTTTGTTTTTAATTTTCTAGTTGACCCCCCAAAAGTGGCCCTAATGTTTAAAATTCATATATTTCCGTTACACGTCCGTGTTTGAGTTATTGACTTTAATATATGAACCAAATTTCGACTCAATCAATCCAGTACTTTCGGAGCAAATTGGCTGTGACAGACAGACACACGAGTGATCCCTTAAGGGTTCCGTTTTTTCCTTTTGAGGTACGGAACCCTAAAAATTAAAAGAACGGAATACAATAAGGCACAGGGCACAGCTTTAGCTTTTAGTGCAGTGCATACCTTAACCGTAATGCGAATAATATATAACTATCACATGGGTATATTAAATCAATGTATATAACTAAAAATCTGTATTTCAAATTATAACATCAGCATCTTAAATAAATTACCAAATTAAAAAGCATCCTAAATCCATTTCCACGGCAATTGATTGTATATTTCCACGTTTTTCGTTATCTCAATCGTAAACATAATAGCTGTAGGTACGCGAGCGAAATTACTTGGCTATGAAACTCGCTATTCAAATGAAAAAATCCATAACAAAAGCCATTCCATATTCCATGACAATAGCCTCTCTTTCATTAACCGTTTTGTTTTAAAATCAAACAATTTTCTTGCTTGGAAACAATATGCCAGCTGATCACATGAGGTTTGACGTCATCGTGATGGCATAAAGCAATAACACTAGGCAATACAAAAAAATCAACATATCCTTAAACTCATACAAAAAGTCGTGTCCTCTTTTATGTTTTTGGGTTTAGAGACATAGGTAGCTCTAAAATTTCAACTAATGGCGTACCACAAGAAGGAGATATAAACCTTGGAATTTTCTACTTTCATTAGGTACACGAAAAATAAAATGACTCGATTAATTTGCCTCAATAGACACAAGCTTAGCTTTGATCTCTATTTTATTTGTTCCTCGTTACATATGTGACTGGCCAGTTTTTTTTTATGCATGAATAATAAAAAGTATCGCTAAAAGAAAACACATAAACATTAAAATAACGCTCAGTTCGGGTGCACTCTCACTCCTTCCAGGCCTCCATGGCTTTGCCAACGTTTTTCCAAAAAATTGGGCACCAAAAGAAAATAAATGAAAAACATCCATGCAAAGCGCGCTAAATATGCTCTGGATTAACCCTTTTTCTCGCAATGGATTAATCCTGTCATGTTAATTTCATTAATTTTTACTATCTGTTTTAATAAAAAAGTAATTTATATCCAAACCTATCCTTACCGTATCAATTAATAACTCAGGTGCAGGTTTTTTTTTATTTTTAGGGGCAAGGTGACGTGGAGACTACCACTAACCGTTAGATGCAAGTACGAAATTTGGAAAAAATATTATTTCTTATAATATTAATTGCAATGTAATTTTTTGGTCAGCCGTTATTAAAATTGATCCGCAAAAAAAAATCAGCAGTTAAATCATTTGGACAGCATACAAAGATTTGGCTGGCAATAAATAAAAATCGGGCGGCAACTCTTGTTCAGCAAATAATTTAAAAATGGTTAACATTTTAACCAATATTAATCTGCTTTATTTATCATTTGTCTGCCTAATAAACAGTCGAGCTGCAAAATAATTACTTGGCCGGCAAGATTTTACAATTGCTTAGCAGAGAAAACATGCGTGGATTGCGTTTAGTTTGAAAAATCAGCAGTACTGATGTGATACTATACAGCACGACCACGGACGATTTTGTTATTTCTTTTGCGGTACATATTCACGAAAAAAAATGTACTGTTTTGTACTAACCATTAAAAAATTTGTACTCATACGGTTTGGGAGTTGTGAGATAGAGGTTGTGGTCGTGCTAGGTAGATGCTACCTGGCACGACCACACTGAGATCGAGGTTAGTTTGATAGTCGAAATAAATGTACTGAAATTGTACTATTTTATTAAAATAATTGTACCGCTTGCCAATTTAAAAAAAATTACCTTTTTGGTTCGCGGAGTACAGCCGACGGAAATGAAAGCGGTACAAATTCACGAAAAAAAAAAGTACTTTTATGTACTCTTCATTAAAAAGTAATAACTCATACGGTTTCGGCAGTGTGACACAAAAGGTGGGGGTCGTGCTAGGTAGATGCTACCTGGCACGACCACACTGCCATTGAGGTTAGTTTGATAGTGAAAATAAATGTACTGAAATTGTACTATTTTGTACCGTACATAAAATAATTGTACCTCTTTTCTGTAAAAAGAAATGTCCCTCAATGGTTCGCGGAGTACAGCCGACGCAAAAGAATGAGGTACAAATTCATGAAAAAAAATGTACTTTTAGGTACTTGTAATCAAAAAGTAATTACTTATACAGTTTCGGCAGCGTGACACTAAAGGTTGGTTAAGGTTGGGTCGTGCTAGGTAGATAGATGGTTCCTGGCTCGAATACGCTGATATCGAGGTGAGTTTGATGGTCAAAATAAATGTATTCTATTTGTACAGTTGAGTTCATAAATATATGAGCATTTCCTAGGCTTCAATAATAAATGTACATTTACTGGTACATATTCATCTGAACAGATTTATCAATCAATATACACGTTTTTCATCTGAGCAAGGTTCTCAACAATATGTAAGCAACTGAAAATTGATAAAATATCTGTACTACGATTTTTCAAGATTATCTAAACAAGTGGAAATATAATAAATATCTGCACAAGGGTTTTCAATTACTTGTAAACAGGTTGTGGTGCATAAATATCTGTACTGACGTATTCCAAATTTATGTGAACAATTAGAAGCTCGTAAATATCTGTACAAACAAAACATTTCAGCTTTTCAGTAGAAATAAATAAATTGGTCAATGAATGCGTAGTATGGAGTGTTTGTTATTTTGGAAGATACATTTATAGAGGTATATTTATCTATTTAATTCTTTTTTTAAAGAATGTTATTTAGGAGGTTTTGAAATAGGTTGTGAGTAAGTTAATAGGTTGTGAGTAAGTTAAGATGAGGAGATTATTACAAGTAGTATCCCACGCAGGCGAAGCTACAGGCACAACACAGGCAGGCAGCCTGCCCCACCCCCGTATTAACGTCGAGTTCATCATTATCTGAGCAAAGATTGAACCAAATTGAGATAATAGTGGGGAATGTATTTTTTTAACTTTTTTTTGTCTTAAATAAAAAACTACATACTGAAGAAAATAAAATAAAAACGGTTTTAGAATCTACCTATACACATTAAGCCCTTTCATTTGATATCCCACTCGATATAATAGCTCTACTTTTGATTTTCGACATAACATTTCAGTCCCCTTTAAAAAAAAAGGTATAAGGTTTTGGTTTTATCCAATAGGCTCGGGTTAGCAATTTTTAACACTATTCCAAATATCAAGTCGATAGCATCAGTATATCCTGAGATATCTTGCTGTGACAGACGGACAGACTGACAGAGTCGCACCATAAGGGTTCTTTTTTACCATTTTACCAATATATTTATTTTGACCATCAAACTCACCTCGATATCAGCGTATTCGAGCCAGGAACCATCTATCTACCTAGCACGACCCAACCTTAACCAACCTTTAGTGTCACACTGCCGAAACTGTATGAGTAATTACTTTTTGATTACAAGTACCTAAAAGTACATTTTTTTTCATGAATTTGTACCTCATTCTTTTGCGTCGGCTGTACTCCGCGAACCATTGAGGGACATTTTTTTTTTACAGAAAAGAGGTACAATTATTTTATGTACGGTACAAAATAGTACAATTTCAGTACATTTATTTTCACTATCAAACTAACCTCAATGGCAGTGTGGTCGTGCCAGGTAGCATCTACCTAGCACGACCCCCACCTTTTGTGTCACACTGCCGAAACCGTATGAGTTATTACTTTTTAATGAAGAGTACATAAAAGTACTTTTTTTTTCGTGAATTTGTACCGCTTTCATTTCCGTCGGCTGTACTCCGCGAACCAAAAGGGAAATTTTTTTTTAAATTGGCCAGCGGTACAATTATTTTATACTCGGTACAAAATAGTACAATTTCAGTACATTTATTTCGACTATCAAACTAACCTCGATCTCAGTGTGGTCGTGCCAGGTAGCATCTACCTAGCACGACCACAACCTCTATCTCACAACTCCCAAACCGTACGAGTACAAATTTTTTAATGATTAGTACAAAATAGTACATTTTTTTTCGTGAATATGTACCGCAAAAGAAATAACAAAATCGTCCGTGGTCGTGCTGTATAGTATCACACCAGTACTGTGGGCAGAGCGAAACAGACCACGTGACGCGAGCAGCCAATCGTGGGCGTGTTTGTTTTGTCATTCGGTGATTGTCAGCTGTCAGTGTCAAGTAGTAGTGTTTATCAATTATCATTGATTTTTACCGTATTGCTATTTTTGAAGATACTACTTACTATAAAATGTAAAAAGCCTGCGAAAGTCCGAATTTAGGGCTCTCGCTGGTTAGGACGCGTGCCGACACTGCGCGCCCTAGAGTGTTTTTATAGAGCCGGAGATACGGAAAGTCAACTTTTTCAACTTTGAAGTCGAATATCACGGTTATTTTTGATTTCAGAGAAAAGTTTTTCCATAAAACATGCTTATTTTAGCGAATTCTATACGATAAAACAATAATAAATAGGTGTTATAATGACACCAACATCCATCGTTACGTCTTAAAAATTTGTCAACTTTGAAGTCGAATATCTCGGACATTTTTTATTTTAGAAATAGAAGTTTTTCTAATAAAATATGCTTATTTTATTGTAAACTCGAAAAATTTATTTAGATGTGCCCTTTTGCGCCCATTTTGTGCATGCCAATTAGGTTTTATTGCACCTTTCATTTTGATGAACAAAATGAAATATTTTGCTTACCTACCTACTGATTGCTTACCAAAATTTGATTAACCGTAGATCGCTTAATGCAGCTCAAATATTTAATTTGCTGACCAAAATAATTTAGAACAAGTCAGTATATCATTAAGGGTATCATTTAATCGATCAGCAAAATATTCATATTTTGGTCAGCAGAAATATGTATTTGGTCAGCCAAAATAGCTAGTTGGTAAGCAACTTATGGTTAGCAAACATTTATAAATCAGGCTGCAATTAATGATATACTGATCTGCTCTAAATTATTTTGGTCAGCAAATTAAATATTTGAGCTGCATTAAACGATCTACGGTTAATCAAATTTTGGTAAGCAATCAGTAGGTAAGCAAAATATTTCATTTTGTTCATCAAAAAAAAGGGGGCAATAAAACCTAACTGGGCGCAACTATTCTGCCGCCAATCGTGTGCGCATTTTGTCATTCGGTAATTGTCAGCTGTCAAGTAGCAGGTGTCACTGTGATATATACAGGGTGTCACTGTGATATATACAGGGTGTCACTGTGTTATATACAGGGTGTAACTGTGATAGATACAGGATGTAATTGTGATATATACAGGGTGTCACTGTGATAGATACAGAGTGATACTGTGATATATACAGGGTGTCACTGTGATAGATACAGGATGTCACTGTGATATATACAGGGTGTCACTGTGATATATACATAGTGTCACTGTGTTATATACAGGGTGTCACTGTAATGTATACAGGGTGTCACTGTGATGGGCTCATATAAAATAGGTATTTCGATTTTTTATACATCTCATAATGTTTAGAAGTTATATTATTTATTCACAACGTGTATCGTTTCGTTTTTAGGGTCAGCAAAAAAAATAACCCTAAACTACCTATTTTTGAGAGCCGTTTCGTTTTTAGAGTCTTCAAAAAAAAAAATAACCCTAACCTACTTATTATTGGGAGCCGTTTCGTTTTTAGGGTCATCAAAAAAAATAACCCTAACCTACCTATTTTTGGGAACCGTTTTGTTTTTAGGGTCATCAAAAAAAATAACCCTAACCTACCTATTTTTGGGAGCCGTTTCGTTTTTAAGGCCATTAAAAAAATAACCCTAACCTACATATTTTTGGGAGCCGTTTCGTTTTTAAGGCCATTAAAAAAAATAACCCTAACCTACCTATTTTTGGGAGCCATTTAGTTTTTAGGGTCATCAAAAAAAATAACCCTAACCTACCTATTTTTGGGAACCGTTACGTTTTTAGGGCCATTAAAAAAAATAACCCTAATTTACCTATTTTTGGGAGCTGTTTCGTTTTTAGGGTCATCAAAAAAAATAACCATAACCTACCTATTTTGGGAGCCGTTTCGTTTTTAGGGTCATCAAAAAAAATAACCCTAACCTACCTATTTTTGGGAGCCGTTTCGTTTTAGGGTCATAAAAAAAAATTACCCTTACCTACCTATTTTTGGGAGCTGTTTCGTTTTTAGAGTGACACCCTGTATACATTACAGTGACACCCTGTATATAACACAGTGACACCCTGTATATATCACAGTGACATCCTGTATCTATCACAGTGACACTCTGTATATAACACAGTGACACCCTGTATATATCACAGTGACACCCAGTATATATACAGTGACACCCTGTATATCTCAATTAAACTGCTTACAGACATGTTTTCTCTGCTGACAGTGACATCCTGTATATATCACAGTGACACCCTGTATATAACACAATGGCACCCTGTATATATCACAATGACATTCTGTATATATCACAGTAACATCCTGTATACATTACAGTGACACCCTGTTGTATATAACACAGTGACAACCTGTATATATCACAGTGACATCCTGTATCTATCACAGTGACACCCTGTATACATTACAGTGACACCCAGTATATATCACAGTGACACCCTGTATATCTCAATTAAACTCTCTGCTGACCAATTGTAAAATCTTGCTACCCAAGTAATTATTTTGCAGCTCGACTGTTTATTAGGCAGCCAAATGATAAAAAAAGCAGATTAATATTGGTTAAAATGCTAACCGTTTTTAAACTGTTTGCTGAACAAGAGTTGCCGCCCGATTTTATTTATTGCCAGCCAAATCTTTGTATGCTGCCCAAATGATTTAACTGCTTATTTTTTTTTGCGGATCAATTTTAATAACGGCTGACCAAAAATTTACTTTCCTATCATTAATTGCAGCCTGATTTATAAATGTTGCTAACCATAAGTTGCTTACCAACTAAGCTATTTTGGCTGACCAAATACATATTTCTGCTGACCAAAATATGAATATTTTGCTGATCGATTAAATGATACCCATATTAATTTAACTACCGACTCGGAGTGCACGTAAAGAATGGAGAAATAGAGTATTTACAGATAACGCGTATAAATCAACCATTTTTCATATGTTTAGTACCTGAGACTTACAACTTTGACCTCGTCTGGGGGCTGAAAGCAACGTCTTAATGTTCTGTCATTTTGTACAGGGTGTATTTTAGGGATGATTAATCCCTTCATGATTAAGAGCTGGGCTTTTAGTTTGTAAGTTGGCTACGTAAAGCACCCTGTTAATGAGGTAAATAATCAGTGATTAAGGCCTCCTAGAAAGGTGTTAATTATTTATTTAAAAACATCTAAAATTAAACTAAACCATAAATAAACCCTAAATATAAAATAACTCCCGCATGTCTCTTCCGGGCGGTAGGGTGCCCAGAAGGCTGGCGGCATTGTCACGCTGAATGGCAATGCCGATTCTCTGAGCTAAGAACGAGCCAGCCCTCTGGTCACCAGATACTCGATAAAGCCTGTGGGCAATTTGTTTGAATAGTGCGAGCGCTCTGGATCCCCACGGCCCCAACCACGCCCCAACGTCTCTACCCCAAACGGCTCAAATATGTAGCCACTGCCTATGGCTGCATACTTGCGCCGCTTGAGGCCCTCGGCCGAGTACGCAGCAGCCCCGGCTCTTAGTTTGTTCAATTTTGGTTTTGAATAATAGTTTATTTATTAGGAGGTTCGATTTACTCTGTCATTTTTGTCACCTAACGATTACTTCGAACGAAGGAAATGCTGTCAGTTTTTCACAGGCACTGATGGCGATGTCTTTCAAAAATCAACAATGCTATTGGAATCTTTCAGGCGTCCTATGATATTTGAAAAGTTCCCTTGATATCTCCAATGTCCTAATCCCCGGTGAGTTTTTCAAATCGGTCTAGCCACCTTCGAGTAATTGGGGAATTCGACGAACTGAGAATCTCCTTATATTTAAAGTTCCTTAAAAGGAAGATTAATGCAGAAGAAGAATGCTCTTTATTATTCTGTTCTTAGGGTTCCGTGCCTCAAAAGGAAAAAACGAAACCCTTATAGGATTACTTTGTTGTCCGTCTATCTGTCCGTCCGTCCGTCTGTCTATCTGTCAAGACCCTTTATCTCGGGAACGCGTGGAGGTATCGAGTTGAAAATAAAACCAGTACTCAGGTCTACAGTGCCTTGAAGCTGTGAAAAAAGTCAAACTGAGACACTGACTGACTGAGACTCTGGGTGGCAGTATCAGGGGGCAATAGATATGGGTACTTCTGTGAGATTTTTGAAATAATTTATCTCAGCGCCGGAGAAGAGGAGGCGCCACATCAAATTTCTGCCCTGGTTCGGAAAAGTCGTAGATCCGGGGCTGAGTGTAGTGAAGGTACTCGTAGTACTCATATTCACAATAAAAGTAAAACAGAATAAGATCGCTAATGAATTTACACCAACGATTTAAGTTTTTATCAAATCTCGAAATTCTTTATTTGAGAACTATAAAATGTGTTCCTTCACGGTTAAATAATAGGCAAGTCGGTGGAAATCGTTTTTAACATTACATCTCAAAACTTTTTAGTACTTAGTAGAAGAACTGCGTTGCGAGACTTGCATCTTTTTACATGTAACTAATGTTTTTGATGGGATCTCGTTTCTTTTTGTAAAAGGTCTTCGTTTATTTATTACATTTCAATTCATTCGAACTCACTTTGCCAGTTGAACTACAAAAGTAACTTTGTAATCGCATGTATTGGTATTGGATTACAAACTTACTTATGCAGTTCGTATATCGTTGATAGGTGACTGAAATTGCAATATTTTTAGGTTTTGCATGACATTATAGGCTAAAAATAATGTTTAAAATTTGGAGCTTGTGGGTCTGCTTAGAATTATTATGATCATCAGTCAGTCAGTGACAAAACTAAGGAACTTTGACGTGCAATACTTAGTTCTTAGGCTACAAGTTCAAATTGAATGTTATACCGGGTGGAATGTAACGAACGAGGGACTTTCCTGAAAATATAGTGTCATATATTTGATGTAAGAATCGAATTGCGATAATTAAAAGCTTGTAATAATAAAGAAAAACAGAACTATCAAAATAGTACTTTTTAATGTTTGTACAAACCTACTACTTCGCTGCCGCTACCGCACCGCAACACGCTGCCGCCCGAGTCCACGTATGGCCTCTGAATAGGGTTGAAACAGCTTTTTGCATGAAAGTTTAACAAGCTGTAATTTGAAAACGGTGATAGATGTTGACTTAGTTTATTTGGAGGAAATAATTATACTAAGGCTAAACAATGCCACATTTGCAGCAAAGTCCCTCGTTCCGTTCCACCCGGTATATGTATAAGTCATATTATGCCCTATAATGTAACGCTGGAAATTCAGAGTTCTAGCTTTAGTTAGCACAAAATTACAGGACGTTGAAAAATGAAAATGGTCTGAAGGGCTGCGCCTTTATTTTGCTCAACTTGGCAGGGGCACTGCCGTGCCCCCCGATTCAATGCTAAGAACTCCGTGGCATTTGGATTATTTGAGTTCTGCACAAAAACTGACGGTAAGTACCTACCTAGATATACTGCTACTACTTGGAACATTATTTGAAGGTAATGGTAAGTATTTGGGGCGAATCTAATCATCCGTATCGTATCACACTTTTTTTACTAATTGAGTAAAGTAAACGTACCAAGCAAAATTTGATACCTACTGTCAGCAGACAAATACTAAAACGCACTGTGAGTACGCAGAATGTATTAGAAAGTAGTTCTATGTCGAGCTATGCCTACTTTGAATTCGTAGTTAAACTCAAACTCATTTATTTCTGCAAGTACCTAGGCCTCAAGGGCTCTTTTACATGTCTGATTATTTTCTTTTGGCGCTTCGGTAGATGACCTTCTGGTGAGAAGAAGCGCCGGAAGACGGGAAGAAACTCACCAGTTTCTCTTTTCAAAGAAACATTACAACAATTGTGACATTATTACATAAAATGACATTTATAAAATGCAACAAGCAAATAACTTGCCACAGTTGTTTTTTTCTTTTACCGAGAGACGTAGGTATATACCTAATTTCCGGATCCATTATATATTATTACAAAAACTGACAAAACCAAGAATTTCTTATAAAGGTAGGTACAGTATTTCCGATATCCGATGAAGTTTCACGCCCTATCTATTCGAATCAAAAGGTCAAACTATTAAACTCTGATTTCTTATAAAAAAAAAAATATAAAAATCGTTTATTGCAGACCAATGATCCATAGGATGTTAGTAACAAATTAAACTTAGTAACTATGTTAGTAGGCACAGAAAAAGCATAGGAAAAAATAAACAAAATTACAATAAAACAACGGGCAAAGACGGCCCGCGATTGGTCGCGGCCTCATCCTATTTGGCCCTACCGATGGCCACTTCGACCCAGTATTTCGTTACCGGGCAGTGAAGCCTCTCCGACAATACCCTGAGGAGGCTATTGCCGCTGCCACGCACTCTCCTGAGTAGTGATCCAACACGCTTGCGTCTGATTGCGAAAAAATCGTCAGTTCGTGCTTCGGCGAACATGTTGGACGCACTACAGTGCTTCGGCAGCCGCAACAGCATCCTCAAAATATTATTATATTGGACCCTCAGTGCGTTGTAGGCCCTCTGTGTAAAACTTACCCACAGACTGCAGGTGTAGAACGTCTGACAGTAGGCTTTGAAAAGCGTCAATTTGACTTGTTCATTACACCTTGCAAATCTGCGGGCAAGCATATTGCCACGAACCGCCATCGCCCTTCTCTCCCTCTCTATGTCCAGGTCATCCTTTCCTTATATCTTACGTTTTGGAGATTAGGTACTGCATATGTATTAGGGTGTCCCAGAAAGCAAATCTCCATACAAACTTTGAAGCCAAGTCGGCACGAGTTTCCATCATCACAGAGATCTGAAATTTTATATAAGTACCATAACATTTTAGTAGTTCTAACATTTTTAAGGGGTATGGGTACGGGTATAAAAAAAATAAAATCTTGCCCATACAACAAAAACAAAATGTTTTTTTATTATTTTGTAACGCATGCCCCTCAAATATTTTTTAACTAAACAAATATACTGGTATATAAAATTTCAGCCCTTTGTGGTGACTGGTGATGGGAACCCGTGCCGACTTGGCTTAAAAGTTTGTATGGAGATTTGCTTTCTGGGACACCCAAATTGGGCAGTGGCGGCGTTAGCCGTCGATGTCATCGTCGTCAATTTTAAAGCTTTTAAAAAAAATATATAAAATGAAAAGGGCCTCGCAAAGCTGATGTCGTCGATGTCAAGTTTCATCTTGCCATGCCACAGAATTGGGTTTCAACTGTCAAATAGGTAGACCAGTTGCAGTCTAATCCAAACCGAACTGATACCGTTGCAATCGTCTTTCTCTTGGCTAGTGATTGTGCAAACCTGAAAGATTGGACCTATATACCTACATTCCATTTTTTGCAAGCTTTCTTATTGTCAAGACTGTCGGCAAGGTCGAGGCATTGCTCCACTAGCCCCAACTCAGTGGAGTAAACGCTCTTTGAGTTTATTGTTGATTAGACGTCCACGATAATCTAGATAATCGATCCGAATATTGTTACCATGTTATGGTTATTAGCAGTGGTGTTCCTTGTGGTAACAGAAGGAAAAGTGCAGCAGGATGTCGCGTCTCAACAGATTATTACGTTTAAACAGAAAACTGGGGTGAGTTGTGAGTTTAAGTTTAAGGTGATTCGAGTCTGTCGGTTTTTCATACAAACCTAAGGAGGGTCATTGTTTGCTTCTACGGCATTAATTATATTTGAAATGTGTTTTATTTTATAGCTTGATACATTTTATTTACGCGAAATGACATGAACGCAACCAAGACCCAACAATCCTCATAATATGATTAATCGAGGTCTTGATCTGAGAGTCGTACCTATACACTTATTCCGATATAGATATTCCGAAAGCGTAAAGGCAGGGCAAGACACGTATGACGTCCTTTTCTTTCTTACATGGTGGGCTGGTGGAGAAAAGTACCGCACCTCGCCCCTCCTTGATGAGTGTGTACAATTGTATACTGTATGTGGATTAGTCAGGAAATCAGGCGGCTCGGCAGTGCCCCCGCCAAGTCGAACAAAACAAAGGCACGGCCGTGTGTACCATCCTTTCCTCGAAGCCATTCAGGCAATTTTCAACCTCCTGTAATTTTGTGCTGGCTAAAGCTAAAACCCTGAATTTTCAGGGATATATAGGGCATAATATGACTTAATATTAGATGTATTCTCAATAACATTTAATTTGAACTTGTAGTTTAAGAACACACAAGCGACACGTCAACATACAAGAAGAAAAAATACCTACTGCTATTATACTGTTGTATTTTGTTTACAGAAACCCATAGGTGTCATGACAGTAAGTGCTGGTGCGCCTGTAGAATACCAAGAAGCTACTAATACGTTAAATTCACCGTTGCTGTTCAACGAATACTTCATGGACTCGCTCACCCACTTAGTGCGAGAGAGAATCCCAGAGCGCCTTGTCCACGCGAAAGCCGCTGGCGCCTTTGGTTACTTCGAAGTCACACACGACATAACCGACATCTGCAAAGCGAAAATGTTCAGTCAAATAGGAAAGAAAACCCCCGTAGCTGTTCGGTTTTCTCCTGTCGTCGTTGAACGAGGTGGAATAGACACGTCAAGAGATGCCAGAGGTTTTGCTATTAAATTCTACACGGAAGACGGTAATTTTGACATAGCTGGATTCAACACGCCCATTTACGTTTATAAAGACCCTCTCCTCTTCACTGCGTTCGTCCGAACTCAAAAAAGAAACCCAGCCACGAATTTAATGGACGTTAACATGCTTTGGGATTACTTGACTCTAAGACCAGAAGGCCTGTACATGTTTTTACTCGTATTTGGAGACCGTGGTATCCCTGATGGATACCGTCACATGCCCGGCTTTGGCATACACACATACCAAGTTGTAAACGATTATGGCGAATCCTCGTTCATTAGATTCCACTTTATACCCGATGCAGGGATTAAAAATTTACGTACAGAAGAGGCTAGCAGACTCGCAGCACAAGACCCTGACTACGCTACCAGAGATTTGTTCAATGCGATCGCCAACGGCAACCCGCCTAGCTGGAAAGTCAGTATTCAAGTTTTAACCCTTGAAGACGTAAAAAAAGCAGGCTTTGATGTGTTTGATGTGACTAAAGCGCTCCCTTTAGACGACTATCCTTTGAAACCCGTTGGTAAATTTGTTTTGAACAAAAATCCTATTAATTACTTTGCTGAAATCGAGCAGTTGGCGTTCAGTCCATCCAACTTGGTACCGGGAATTCTCGGTGCCCCCGACAAGGTATTTGAAGCCAGGCGTATGGCTTATAGAGACGCCCAGTATTATCGTTTAGGTGCTAACTTCAATAAGATACCTGTAAATTGTCCTCTTCAAACTAAAGCGCTAGCTTATAACCGAGATGGTAGACCGCCAGTTAAAGAGAATGATAGAGATATTCCTAACTACTATCCCAATACTTTCAACGGTCCTCAACCATACAAAAACCCGAAACGGCCTCAGTTGATTGAAATATACCAAGACCTGCCGAACAATTTTGACCAAGCAACCGAACTCTACACACAAGAGATGACGAAGGACGAACGAAGCAGATTAGTTGCAAATATTCTGTTCAGTTTGGGTGGGGCGGCGAAAAATTTGCAAGATCGTGCAGTAAAGTTGTTTACAGTTATACATCCGGACCTAGGTAGAAGAATACAACAAGGCTTATTAGCTAACAGAACCCAATACTATTATGAAGACGAGGATTACTAGGATTCAATGTTATTCGTTTCAATGTTATTTAGTTTATTTTATACATTAATCGTTTAAATTAAGTGATAAGTTATTCTAAGATATTGTAATAGATAAATAATTAAATATGTTTTGTACATTCATAATCGGGACAGAGAAAATATACTATTAATGAATATTTTAAGCCTTGTCAATTAAAATGTACCTTTATGAGTGTACTAAATACTGAATGCATAAATAGCAGGACCGCCAAGTTATGGGATTTGAAAAATAGTGGTTAAGGGTTGTCACTTTATTGTTCATTCTAAAACGTCGTATGACACTCGTGGGCATTGGTCATTGCAGTCTCGGCTATACAATACAGTCCGCGCAGCGTGCGGAAAAAGTTCCTTTATGGCCAGGTGTGGTATAAAAGTAGTTTTCCAGATCGGTTCAGTTGTCTTCGAGTTATCACGTAACAAGCATCTAAAAAAAACAGATGAAATAACCGAGTTATATAAATAAACAAAAACATGATATACCTATTTACAATACAATGATACATTATTGCACAGCAAAAGAAATTTTCAATACAAACTTAGTATCAAAATAGTTGACACGTAGGTATTTTGGATATATTTCTTTAAAATATAATGATTTTTACAAATTTCCAAAAAATGGTTCAAGTTAGGAAAACCGTTATATCTTTTCTGTAATATTTAGGATGATATTATTGGTAGTGACCGACCGAAACTAGTTTTCACGGCCGAAACCGAAACCGAATTTCGGCTTTGATCTCAGTTTCGGCCGATACCAGAACTGAAACCGAAAATTCCATATAAGGTCATGTGTTCGTGGGAAGAACAAACAATATACAATCATAATCAGTTAGTCTTCATTTTTAGGGTTCTTTGCCTCAAAAGGAAAAAACGGATCACTCGTGTGTCTGTCTGTCTGTCACAGCCAATTTGCTCCGAAAGTACTGGATCGATTGAGTCGAAATTTAGTACATACATTATTGAAGTCAAGAAGAAGTCAAGAAGAAGAAGGCAAATGAAACATTTGACCAAAAATATTTTGGCGAAACGGCAGGATCCCTCTTCGATAATTTCAAAACTATTTATTTAAAAATTATAATTTGAGATTTTCATAGTGAGCTCTTTCATTTGCCAAACCTCCGAAACCAAAAAAAAGTCTCAGTGTATTTTGTTATGGTTTTATAGAATACAGTAGATTAGGTTAGGTTTGTTTTATGAAAGTTCTGAAAAAAATATGGTTTCGGAGAAAATTATTATTTGGGAAACGAAAAATTTGGCAAATGAAACATTTGACCAAAAATATTTTGGCGAAACGGCAGAGACCCAGTCCTACACCTATAGATTACAGGAAAACCTATAAGAAGTCTGTGAAATAAAGTATAATTGTGTTGTATTGTTTTGAATGGACGGAACCCTCTCCATGTGAGTCTAACTCGCACTAGTCCGGTTTTCTTATGTAACATATTATTATCATTTTAGTCTCTGATATTTAGGTAATCATTAATATAACATATTATAACTTGTTATTTCAAAAAAATTATGTGTGATTTTTTTTAAATAAGGACTGTCTGATCGCAGTTAGATACCCCTCAAATTCAGTTTCGGTTTCGGCCGGAGGGCAGCCGAAACCGAAACCCGTTTTTTTGCCGAAACTAGACCGAAACCGAAGTTTCAGTCGGACTCTAATAATTAGTAATTATTATAGATTTTTCTCTTCAGTAACTTCGAAGATCATAGACTTTTTCGTCCTAAATCAAAAGGTACATGATTAAGAAAACTAAAATAGTTCGATTTACATCCAAAAACAGTACACTCACAGATGTATTGAGTGTAGAAGTAAATAATGAAAAAATTGAACAAATATCGCACACTAATTTTCTAGGCATTATTATCGATGAATGTTTAAACTGGAAAGAACAAGTCGAGAAAGTTTCTGCGAAAATCAATAGATTTATCTTTGCTCTCAAAAAACTTAGATGTGCTACTTCCGAAAAAACGGCATTATTAGTTTATCATAATTATGTTTGCTCTGCATTACGCTATGGAGTGGTATTATGGGGAAATGCCACAAATATACAACGGGTGTTTGTAGCACAAAAAAAAATGTATCAGGGCGATAGGCGGAATAAAACGATCAGAGACCTGTAAGACACTGTTTACGAATTACGGCATCCTGACATTTCCGAGTTTATACAATTTGAAATTTGCAAATTTGTAAGGTATAATCCGGAACTTTTCGAAAAGAAATGTAATGAAGGTAAACGGAAAGTAACGCATAAGTCATTGGTTGCTCCTAAAACTCGACTACAACTGAATAAAAAAAACTGTTACCATATGGCTATTAAGATTTATAATGTGCTCCCTATATCATGGACAGAACTCCCCGATAGGATTTTTTTCAAAAAACTGAAATCTTTCTTACTCGAAGAATGTTTTTATTCACTGAACGATTTTTTTCACAAAATGACAAATATAAATAGTGCTAATATGTATTGAATAATGTCCGTATTTTTTTTAATGTTATTTTTGTGTATCTAATTTAATTATGAATTTATTGCAAGTAACTTTTGACTACTTTAATATATAATTTTTCGTGTTTTGTTTTTAAGTTATGAATTATTTAGCAATGTAATGAGTTTATAGAATGAAAATATTAATGTACTGAACTGTAGCAGAATTTTGACAAACCTAAAATGCTATATATTTTTTTCATGTGGTTAATTAATTAGTTTAAAACTTCAGTAATATTGTGTACCGTAAAACGGTTGATTGTGATACTCGCCTACTATTAATTTAAACATCTTTGTACATGCACAATTTTACAATAAATGATTTCTGATTCTGATTCTGATTAAGAAAAAAAAATAAAAATGGTTTTGGAATCTGAGTCATTTTCAAAAAAATTGTACACAATTAAGGGATTTAATTAAAACAAAACTTAATTTATTCCTCTGTGTTACGAAACTTACCCATATAGTTTGTATGCCTAACTTTCGTAACACAGAGGAAGCGATCGTGATTTTGTTTTTATTAGGCCCTTAACTAAGTACAATTTTTTTGAAAATGACTCGTCTATAAATTAAGCCGTTTTGTTTGATACCTCATTTGATAGCAATGATTAATATCATCCTAATTTTTCAGGAAAATATAACGGTTTTCATAAGTTGCACCGTTTTTTTAGAAATTTGCAAAAATCATAACACATCCTACTTATTTGCTTCTACTACGAGTAAACTAATCGCCATACAGTTTTTCATTAACTATTCACGTATCTACTTACGAGTATGTACGGAACCCTCGGTGCGGGAGTCCGACTCGCACTTGACCGGTTTTTTTTTTCGATTCGAGTCGCTTGGTTCTCTATACAAACAAATTGGGGGTTAACAATCCACTTTACCGACAGAAAATTTGTCTCATTTTATAGCTTGATGCATTTTGTCTGCGACAAACCTATAACCACGTGAACATTTTTAAAAGGTTCAAAATGGATATTATATTTTCGACTAATTAAACACAGATTTAGTGAATTTTAGTTGTCAACAAAACAATATATTATCAAACCGCGATTAGAATATGATTGAGCACATAGGTATGTCATTTTGGATACATGAAATGACATTGTCAATGGTAGAGTGTACAGATAAATGAAAATACTTATTTCAGTACGAAAAAGTTCAAACGCTTGGAAAAAAAAACATAAATTATAACGCAGGGAGGCGAGGACGAAGAGGAAACACGTCAGGTAACACGGAATTTGACTTTATTCCACGGAAGTTCCTTGCAGGACTGCAGCGGGTGTGTCCTAGGGAGGGAGGGAGCACACTAACCTGTGACACTAACCACAATGCTGCTTGATACTGGTAAATGACCTTAAAACGTCTCAGCAGGTGAAAGCGTATAAAGTGCAAGGTACCAGGTCCCTAGCGAGTGAATACCAGTTGGGTTTTTTTTTATGTTGCTTGTCCGAGTCTGGTCAGTATATAACGACCATGCACTCGGGGTCGGATTGAGTGAGGCCACCCTAAGGGTGGTTCACTTTAGTAGAAAGCCCCAGTGCGCCAGAAGGGTCATCACTGGGGGCCCCTGTCTCCAGAAGGGGGCCTGGGCGGGTGGGCTATTTACTGCGTCACGTGAGCGTCTACCAAGAAACGGATTTAGGTCTACAAATCGTCCTTGAAGGACCTGGTTGCTGGGGGCGGGCGGGTGCGGTGGCGAAGTTCCCGTACGTCTGAGTGGTATGAGTCTGGCGGTGCCAGGGACGGCTACATAATATTACTCCCGGTAGGAAAGCTCCCACCGGTCTCGGATCGTGTAAAATGGCTCTAGTAATAGGGTCAGGGGGGTCGTTTAAGACGTGTTTATGTCTTCTTCTGTATTTAGTGACTGGTCTCGCGAAGTAGTTAACGGTGTTCTTTATTAAGGGGTTACAGCTCTGCCCTTTCAAAGTGGCGCGTTGAATTATCCTTCATAAGGGCCGCGATCGAGGAAAGACCGAGGTCCTTATGAAGGTCCATATACTCAAGTTGGATTTTTTGGATTGGTCGGGCTCTTTTCTTTGAGCCCTTATTGTAAGGGAACACTCTGATAGCGCGATGTAACTCGACGCCAGTGTCATCTATTGGCGCTCAGTGTAATGAAGGCACTGGGCCGTTTTTGTATGGCGCGGGCGGTACTACTAACGCCATCCAGCGGTGAGTAGCACCTGAGTGTTGTGAAGAGGGGAGTTCTGAAGGCGACTACTAGCGGTCCCTAGTGGCGATTGTACTACAAAATTATATAACTTAAATGTGACGTTCCACGGGAAAAGGTACCTTATGGTTGGTATTGAGTTAAGCACAGATCCTAAATCTGTGTTAAATAAGCTATCTAATACAAAAAGAATCACGACCCTAAGTCCCATACTTTTTTTAAAAAAAAACATCAAACCTGCACATGCTAAAATTGCACTTTTGAGAAATCGTCAAAAGAAGTTTAAAACTAATTTTAAGTATGTTCCCGTTGGAAGTTACGGAGATGATGATTGATTATGTATCTCAAGGTATTTTTCTTTGGAAATCAGTAATGGTTTTTTTAATGTGACTTCCAGGTCGTGAAAAATCAGTCTTTGATTAGAGCAAGTCGCTTATGAGAACGAAATTAAAAAAAAAAAAAAATCGGCCTGTTCTTTAACATATTGTAATCTGAACCATTGTATATAGTTAGAGATATTAGACTGCACATTTTGGGATAGAAATAAAATCACATTGTTAACGAAATATTTTTATTTTAATTAAAATGTTATTTTTATTATATGTTTCATCATTCCTATAATATTCACAATTTTCGTATAATGAGTTCTAAATTATATTTAATCAGTCTACACAAGTATCTCAAAAGTGTCATTATTATTCTACAAGTCGTATTTTTTTATTTATACACGATTGAAGTTACGTAAAAATCACAAATTATTCCCATACATTTGAGAAAAGGTACCTTATGGCGGGCCATAAGCAAAAATTATTGATAATTACAGTATGGCACGATATTTACATTATTTATTGACAAATCTTGTATTAAGACAGAAAACTGAAGACAAAAGGTTATTAGAAATTTACTTGAAATCTTGACCAATTAAGAGTAATTCTCAAATGTGACGTCTTACGTGAAAAGGTACCTTATGAGGGTTTCTAGTTACGGAGATATTCAATGTTGTGTAAAAATTGTGTTTTTTTTATTATGTATTTCCATTTAGTAAATTATATGTTACGACACGTCTTTGCCTATCTTTATTTTTGTTACAGGCGAATTAAAGGCTGAATAATATGCTTCTACAGTTTAGTACAAAAGGTACTTTATGGCGGTGTAATTTAAAAATGTTAGAAATACTTGTCGTAACTTGCCCAGTTTTTGTCCTTCATACCGCCGTGCCGTGGTATTATTTTGGCTACACCGCCAGTACCGCCACGCATCTGTCCTACTCTCACCAACACTTTACGTATCGTTCTCTCTCGGTCTTGCTGGCCGCTCGGAGTCTCAGCCGGCCGGCATGAGCAGTATTTGCTTCGAATAGTTGTGAGAAGTGTTCGTCGTGGATTTTAGCGTGTTTTAAATTAAAAAGATTATTATTCTTAAGTGGTCAAAAATTATAGAAACCGCCAAAAAATGTCTTTTTTCGTAATTTTTTCGAAAAAATTAATAAAAACCTTTTTCTAAAATGGTCAAAATGATAGGCATTCGCCAAAAAGTGTTTTTTTATTTTTGTAATTTTTTTGAAAAAAAAACAAGGTTTTTCTAAAATGGTCAAAAAGTTTCACAATTCGCCAAAAAACACGTTTTTATGTTTAAAAAAAAAATGTTTTTAAGACTTTTTCTAAAAAGGTTGAAAGGGAAACATGACAAAGTGGTAAAAAATTATAGAAACCGCAAAAAAAAGTCTATTTTTGTAAGTTTTTTCGAAAAAAAAATTAAAAAACTTTTTCTAAAATGGTCAAAAATGATGGGCATTCGCCAGTGTTTTTTTTTTATTTTTGTCAATTTTTTTAAAAACAAACAAGGTCTTTCTAAAAATGGTCAAAAAGTTATGCGATTCGTCAAAAACACTTTTTTATCTGTTTTAAAAAAATGTTTAATAATTAAAAATTAAAAAAACGACATACAAATGTATTTATTTTTATTTTTTTTTCAATTCCGATTCTGTGGCACCCAGTGCTTTCCTTTCAAATTTTCAGCTTTCTAGGATCATTTCGAAAATTTTTGCTTACCATTATGCAGGCCGCATGCTTGTTTGCCACCGTCGTGGTATAAAAAAGAAATAAGCAAAAGTTGCTAGTAAATTTTATTAATGAATTTTATCAACAGCTTTATCATTTTTGTATGTGATCCGCCATAAGGTACCTTTTCTACTAAACTTTGAACCCAATTTTTATATAGAAAAAATTAACGTACAGCAGTGAAACCAAGCTACAAATACACGTCTATTCCTATATTTTACAATTTTGCATAAAAGAAAAAAATGATGATTTTGAAGGATTTCACAAAACCGTTCATATCTCCGTAACTAGAAACCCTCATAAGGTACCTTTTCACGTATGACGTCACAAATAAAATAGAAATAATGTAATAGAGTATGTGCGGAAAGAAAATAGGCGTGGCGAAAAACGGAACTAACCTAACCAGTATGGCCACAGAAATCACAGAATAGAAAATACGGCACATACGGTAGAAAAGCATTACAGCGCCCCCCAAAATTAATCCTATTCTCTTTCCGCACAGACTCTAATTATATTCAGGAACACCATTAAAAATTATTCCCTCATAATGGTGCATACACACCAAGACAACTAACGCCAACGAACGATCGTTGGCGTTTGTTAAGCCGTCCACACAGGGCCAACGAATGCTAACGAACGCCAACATTCGTTGGCGTTCGTTGGTCTGGTGTGTACGCAGTTGACCGAGAACCAACGAACCTACGTTGGCGTTCGTTGCTTGGTGTGTACGCACCATAACACTATCGTCTTCAGAGCTGTTTGTATCATGACATCAGACATAACATACACCGATTTCATTTGACACATGACATGACATAACAATGATGTAGTAGACTGTGCTGTGATTGGCCACTATCCTTTATCTGCGGATTGAACAATGAAAGTATTGCCAGCCTGCTGACATTTCAAACATCTTACAATTACATTTCTCTTTCTTAATTTACTTTTATTGTTTATATTTAAAATATAGCTTGATTTGATGTGTTTCATTTCATTATTTAAAATTATTAGTTATATAGCTTGTGACAATGTATTTCTTAATTATATTAGAGCTTTAATTCCAAATACGCCGTACCTACTCGTTATCATGTAATAAATCAAATTTAATAACATGATAAACATGAATAAAAAGTAGATCTCTTTTGATCATGCAATTATATTTATGCAAGATTTCGAGATATTATCTCGAACCCAAGTTTTTTATTTAATGTTTAAATTACGCTTTTCTAAATTCCATTGGTGGTAACATTGACTAAACGTCATGTAGATTGATGTTAAGTTATCTCACGTCCTTCACTCATCACCCATCCCATCCCATTGTCAATTATTGTGTGTAAAGTGCGCTGGGTTGTTGTGTACGTGATGAAAGTCTATTCAATATAGATGCTATTCAGTAGAAATTAGTGTACTCAAAATTATATCAAAACAATGGCGCCAAATTTCAGTAAAATAACTAGCAGGACCGATGTTAAAATAGCCCTCGCAGCCACAGCGGCAATCGGTGCTTGGGCAATTAAAAACTCGCTCAAATCAAGGTGAGATTGACATAGTGGTTATTAATTCGTATTTAGTGTTGACGTGATAATCAAGTACCGGGATGTAGGCAATACCTACATCACGGCAGTGGAGATACATGTAAAAGGGTATAATTAAAAGGAAACATGTTGTGTTTTGCAGCCAACGTAAAAATGTTAGACCTGGACGATTGTCACCGGAAGAGCAGATTCAATATATGATCAAGGAGAGACATAAAAAATCTCCTAAAGCGCAGGTGGACGCTAGGTTTTTTGCCGAACTTAAGGCACTATGGAAGATTATGGTGCCCGGATTCTGGTCAAAGGAAAGTGGCTTCATGGTGCTGATCGCTATGTCCCTGATCGCGAGATCCATGTGTGATTTATGGTTGATTCAGCACACTACTCTCATAGAGGGGTAAGTTGCTAAAAGTTAAGTTAGAATATATTTAACATACATAGTTCTAATTTCATAGGGCTCTCATCCATCTGGGTTTCCGCGGTGTTAGTCCTTGTTTAGAGGCTATCTGGGGAGGTTTTTAAGGTGTCCAGGCTGTCTAGCATAACTGGCTGCGACTTCGTTTATCGCGCGACAGAGCATCATCTGTCACTGTCACACTATATTGAGTGGAAAGAGATAGGTAGCATTTGTCGCGCGAGAAAGAGTCGCGTGTCACAGTTGTGCTAGAGGCACAGGTTAAGTGTCCTTTGTTGGTTCTTTCAAGTTCATGTTGTTTACTGAATTATATTTACTGGCTGCTATAAGTGGATGAAGAAATAAAAAATCGATGGCAGCAGTCGTTCCTGAGATATCTGACAGTGACAGACGGACAGACAGAGTCACATCATATGGTATGTTATGGAATCCTAATAATATAATAATTGGTATTTTACTATATGAAAGAACAATTATGTTTCTTTATTTGTTTTTAATGTGAGTAAATTATACCATATTTCTATGTTATATACCTGTTGATACAAGAAGTCAAAGTACATAGAAAAATTTAAGTGCACTTACTGATGGTCCACACCAGGAATCAAACCTGGTAGGTACCTCAGTTTAGGTTAAAAGCCAATTAAAACCAGAATGATTCAGAAGTCAAAGTAGATGGCAATATTGAAGGCACTTTCTAACTGTTTCACTGGTCGAATCGTTGAGACACTGGGAAGGAAATGCATAGGTACTGGGTTGATTCCTGATGTAGACCGTAGGTGAGTATTTAGTTTTTCTATGTACTTTGATTTCTTGTATATATGTATAATTGGTATTTATATTCAATATTTTTCTAACACCATATGATACAAAACCCAAATATATTGAAAAATTATTCACCTATCTTTAGTTAAGCATTTCTCTTTTGCCCGGACATCATGCTAACCAGTACTCTGGTTTTTACTACTACTTTTACTAATCATTGTGGTGTTTTTACATTAAATTCGAAAAATCAAAATGTTTACAGTACTTAAATATATTGGTTTGAACTCACTGATTTTTCTAACATATCTGGAAATCCAGGATTGTTCAAGTTTCCATCCAGATTCGGTAAATTATCAAGATGGCGGTCCTAGGTATCACTGTAAGCACCAAACATCTCTGTTACTTTTTCTTGTCCATGTATATATGTATAATAAAATAATAATATAAATTATGTAACCTACTTCTGGAAAGTATAAAGACCAAATTTTTATATTCTTTCTAGTTCATCACATTGTTAATCTTCTTTATTTTAAGACACATACTTATTGACCTGATCATTAAAATGATATTGAAATTTGGACCTTTTGTTCTTTTGACTCATTTGTCATTATTCATAAAATCATAACTATTTACTGTCACTCGGACAAAATACTATTAGCCATTGCTATTTGGGTTATAAACCCTGTGAAACTCTTTTTATTACCTTATTATTGCCTTAGACTGGCAAACAGGCGACCCACCTGGTGGAAAGTACTCACCGCCGCCTATGGATATTTGCAACACTGGATGAAACCTATTTTATTGAATAAACATTGAAGCTAAGAAACTAAGACACTAGCAATTCCACAAGATATTATAAAATATTGAAATTACTGTTCATACGCCTATAATGTTGGAGAAGTTCCCCGAATTCCTTTTCTGAGTTTTTATAGTTTAGTTAATATAATTGAAAGATTTGGAAGCAATTCAAAAAGATATTTTAAAATCAGTTCATAAACATAAGAAAAAAATACCTACAACCATTTAGAGAACCTCCCCTTTTTGTGAAGTTGCTTAAAATACCTTTTTAAGTTCAAGAGAGAACAAAATGTATATACGCAAAGCTTGAACAGAAATGTCTAATGTTGTAACATGCCATTGTTTTCCTTCAGTTTAATTATTCCGAACTAGATTATATGACACCAGACCATAGGTCAGTTTCATGAATAAAGCAAAATGGAATGGAACGCATTGATTGCTTGCATGCGGTTTAGGTCTGTTTTGTCTAATGACTCCCCATTGTATGATTCGCGAATCGTCCGTTTTCCCATTCGTCTGTTTCTCGGCTTTCCCTTGCATTGCATGTGATTTTATGTTTTAGTGTCCTATAGTCGTTTATATAATTACTAGCTTTGGCCCGCGGCTTCGTTCGAGTTAAATAAGGGATTTTTTATTTTATTTGATCGGGACTAGTATTAAAGGAATGTCAATTGTTGTATAAATAAATTCGTTATGTGACTTTAAATATCTAAGCATACATAGGGACAGACAGACAGCGGGAAGCGACTTTGTTTTATAGGGTCATTGTGCCGGTAGCGCGGACAGTGCCAGTTCGCGGACAAATGGCCGGAAACATTTCTTAAAATCAAGAAAATAGGATTCCCAAGTGATTAGTTGAATAAAAATACGTCTTACGCGGATCTTAGGTAGTGGGGCAATAAGACTGCATTGTATTTAAAACAAGGGATGGAACCCTAATGCAGAGATTGACCGGTCAATTCATGCTATTACCGTGTGATGAGTGGACGTACGGTAAGTTACAAGAAAAATTGCCGCGGCGCTCGGGGCTTGACTGTAAGTTTATCAATTAGTATTAATGTTGCATTGCTATTAGATGTTTAGTTAGGTTAATTATGAAACTTTTAACTTGATGTTATGGAATGTTTGTAATATATTGACTCAATTTAATAAAAATTAAGTGTCCGCAGAACCGGTATGCGGGTTTGTTAGGTACACCGGTTGGCGGACACGTGGTCGCCAACCGAGATACCTTATCGAATTTTGATTTTCACTTTGTGTTAAAAGTAATGCTAAAAACTCTCTCAACATTCAAGATATGTTAAGATTAATGGATTTACAAGTTATTATTTAGATTGCGACCACTTTTTTCTTTTAAGAATCATAGTAAAATTGATTTGAAATTAATCACTAAACAGGTGTCCGGTGAACCAAAACAACGAAAATATGCTTTCAGTATGCGGACACATGTGATTATTGGGACACAAAATATATTAATTTGGTTTAAAAAAATCCTTTGTAGGTAAAACCTTTTAATTATGTGGCCTATGTTGATATTTTGTACAATTAACTGAAAAAATTGTTAAAAAAACTGGTGTCCGGTGGACCGAAACAACGTAAATATGCTTTCAGTATGCGAACAGCCGTGATTATTATAGCCATTTATAACCCCCGACACAAAAAGAGGGGTATTATAAGTTAGAACGCTATGTGTGTGTGTCTGTCTACCTGTGTGTTTATCTATGGCGCCGTAGCGTAGCTCTTAAACGGGTGAACCGATTAAGATGTGTTTTTTTTTTATTTGAAAGCAGGTTTTCTAGTGATGGTTCTTGAAAAAACATGTGTCATCAAAATGGCTTTAGCCGTTCATGAGATATCCGAATTTGAAATGAAAAGGTCGAAGTTTTTAAGTCGGGGTGTTTTTTAATGCTATTAATTTATATTTTAGATGCCACCTCCAAAATATAGAGATAAAACTAAAACAAAAGTAAATTATTCTGATAAAGATTTAAAGAAGGCACTTAATGCAATTTAGACACACGGCAAAGGTTTAAGCCTTAAACATGTTTCCCTTAAACTTTAAGCGAAATCGTTAAAGCATTTAGCATCCCTCATTCAACGCTCCACGACCGTCTTACTGGAAAGCATCATGATACTCTGCAGCCAAAAGAACCAGAACCTATATGGGAGCTGAAATGAAGTCAGATGGAGAATGGACTCTAAGAGAGTGCGAGAAACGCAAGATAGATACGCTTGAAATGTGGCACTGGAGAAGAATGCTTGGCATATCCCGGACAGAATTTCGCACTAACCAGTCCATTCTTCAAGAGCTAAGCAGACAGAACAAGACAGCCCCTATCCTCCATAGTAAAGTCCTCACTTTTTTCGGACACGCGTCAAGGCCTGAAGCTTTGCTCATGGCAAAGTAGACGGTGCTAACCGTACAGTATAGGTCTCCCATGAGGTGGACCGACCAAGTCAAGTCTGCCACAAACTGCCCTTTGCACGAGAGCACCAGGCGCGCATCTGTCAGAGCAGAATGGCACCGTGTAGTTAAGCTTACCGCTCAAGCCATGAAAGCCACGACCACTGTACCAAGACTGTAACGACAAAGAAGAGAACTGACTGCCGGCTGCAACTTCTGTTTCAGCCGGCAGTCAGTCGCCAGATGGCAGTGTCTTCGGTCCTTTTTTTTTTAAGCCTGACAAACTTGCAAGCCTTACTGGCTGTTGCAAGAATCGGACCCAGTGGGGGCCGTGGCTTTCCCTGAGGTCAAACCAGGTCGCTGGCCGTACTACCTTGAGTGGATCAGACTAGGTGGGAGCCGGGGGTGCTTGGGGTTGAACCAGGTTGCTAATCCCGGTCCACCTTGAAGTTACGCTGATTGCTCAAAGTGAGCAGCGGACCAGCGGGAAGGTTGAAGCGGATCAACCTGTCCTTATGTGAGTGTGTGAATCGAACGAATAGGAGTTTTGGTTGCCGGTTCGCTAAACCTAGCCCAGCTAAGAAGACTCCGCCAAGAAACTTAGCTGGGCCCGACGCCCGAGAAGGTCGGAGACTCCGACCTGGCGGCGCGGAATTGCGGCTTTTGGCGGGGCTTTGCGGTTCCGACTCGGAGTGAAGTAAATCCACATTCTGGTTCTGGGGCAAGTCGGGACGCGGCCCTTGTGTGCTGTTGTCGCGAGGAGGTCGACCCCGCCGACGGGGACGATGCTGCGTGCGTCGGACTCAGTCGACGACATCGCAGCGATGAGTCTTTCGAATCCTGCTGAGATGTCGTCGTCCGGGTCAGTGAGGAAGCTCCTAGGGCGCCGAGTGAAGCGACCTCTGGTGAGGCTGGACCGGCTGAGCTCGTGTCTTTGGTCCACTAAACTCGTCTTGGAAGACAATTGTGAGAAAAATGTTGTCCAAGCCCGAAAACTTGAACTCATGTGTGACCAAAACAAACTTTTGCAAGTTATTTAAGGAAACATTAAAAATTGCCTATTTTTTATTATCTAAGTGCTACTAAGTACTTATGATATTAGTAGGATAATATATATATATATATATATACAATATAAAAATATATATTATGTTCTATGTTGTATTATTTGCGATTTTATTTGCATAAAACTCAGTGTCCGCTAATTGGCAACTATTGTCCGCACACTGAAAAAAGTGTACGCCAACTGAAATTTCGGCTATTTTTCAATGTTTTCCCATTTTATTCGTATTCACATGCTGAATAGGATAGTACCATTACTTTTTCACAAAAATACTATATTCTTGACATATTTAAATACTTATCACCATTATTTTTCGTATAAAACATATATTTTAAAGAGGTTGAAGTCAGCAACTCCGTTAACTGTCCGCCAACCGGCACAACCACCTATGTAGTGATAAATAACATTAAAACTAAACATGCCCGTACTCATACATTTATAACCTTCTTAACTATCTTCCTTCACCTCTCAACACTCTACGCGAGCCCCAGGGCTGTGAGCCGGGTAAGTTGTGAAATAAATAGCCGGACGTAGCCTCGCTTACAGATAACTGAAGCACCTCTAGTGAGCCGGTGGCTTAACGCTGGTTGGCCAGGTCAATGTGTGCGTGCTGCTCATAGTAGGCTACTACGCTTGTTGATGTGTGCGTGCGGCTCGTAAGTACAAACCGACCGGCTCACTAGAGGTGCTTCAGTTATCTGTTAGCGAAGCTACGTCCGGTCATTTATTTTAAGGTCCTTGGGTTTTGTATTTAGCTTTACTAACTGACAAACTAGGAAACAAACGAACTGAGAAATGTACGAAGCAGGAAATTGACAAATGGCGACCGAGAAGAGGAAAGGGGAAATGGACAAACGGTGCAAAATTGACAATGCAATAAAAATAAACATGATACATAAAATAAACAAAAATAATAACAACGCTAACTACGCCTTTCGCTATGCCGTTAAACCCTCCGCAAACACGAAGGGTGTCGGCATATGAACATTGTATAGACACACTGGGCGTGTGTGTGACATGCATTGTTTATAATTAATGAATCGTCATTGTAGGAAACACGCAGTGCATGTAATAAGCATGACAGCAAACATTGTGTTGGCACGGTTAACGCGGAGGCCAGTATTTAGAGATCCAGGGCTCCTAGGCACTTGGTATTGAGAAGGCAAGCCATGCTTTTCGGTTCGAATAGGCTGGCGGCGCCCCTAGGCGTAGGCGTTGTAGACCTAGGCGGAAATCCGGCCCTGTAAGCGTGTCATCGTCATTTTATCAATGCCGAAGGGTCAGGTTAGCACAAGTCGCGTTTTACACGTTGTCTAACAGATTTTATCAGACTTAAACAAATGAGTTTCTCAGTTCATTTTACTATCACTGGGGATGCGGACGGATTGAGGATACCTACGGACGAATTGGAAATGTGTACGAATGTATGGCGATGCATGAAATTACTGTAGTCAGTGCACTCTTATACCGGAAGGTGACGGCTCGGACGAGCGCGCGTCATAGCTCGTCCTGTGTGTGTGTGAATGAAGTGCGCAGATTTCATACAGAATTGGCTTTCCGCGGCTAAGTTTCTCCTATTCGATCTAGTAGTGTCGTAGTAATCTCATGGGCGTACTTACCCTAACCCTGTATTTCCCATGTTAGTGGGCCCTGAGATAGAAGCGTACATCGCTCGACAGAGACAACGGTCGGATAGCGAAAAAAAGCGCCTTTGCACAAATAAGACCTTATGACCTCCTCGACTCGCCACTAGGGAATCTAAGCATCACCAAAGGTGACTAGCAAGCAGTGGCGTAGTAAGGGTGGTGCAGGCAGGGCACGTGCCCTGGGCGCCAACAAGGAGGGGGGCGCAAAAACGAAATTTACTAACTACCTGTACAAAAAATACCATAAACATGGCGAAATAATAACTAAATATTTTTACTAAAAAAAAACCGACCGCAGTGGACTTTAAAAGTGCATAAAATCCGCCATTTTTAACCCCCGACGCAAAAACGACGGGGTGTTATAAGTTTGACGTGTCTGTGTGTGGAAATGTGTATGTGTCCTTATGGCATCGTAGCTCCCAAACGGATGATCCGATTTTAATGCGGCTTTTTTTGTTTGAAAGGTATATCAGTCGAGAGTGTTCTTAGCTATGTTTGGTGGAAATCGGTTCAGGTCTTCAAGGTCATCAGGTCGTTTGTTATTTTTGGTCGGGGGTTTTTTAAATTTTGTTTATTTTAACCCTTTATGAACAGAAAGTTGAATTCCTAAAATGTCGAGTTTGCAAAAAGTTGTATACTTACGTTGGCGTAGATGCCAGGAGCCTTGCTCGGCCACTGCTTGTCACGGATCGGATCCCACACAACTGATTACTTGCCCCACATGTGGATAAAAATGCAAGTTTCTCATTCGTTAACACCAGTTGGTGTCGTAAAAAAAATCTGACCTTAATAAGTGGTGTCCCTCTGGAATTTTTTATGTCCAATTTTATGATGACAGTATCACTAACATCATGCATGAGCTATTGCGTAATGCCTCGTCGCCTGTCGCCTCGCAACCCAAAAGGGTTCCAAAACCTATCCCAAAATGTATACTTTCCTAGGACATCACAAAGTCAACGTTATGGGAATTCAACTTTTAAATATTTCAACATTATAGGAATTCAGCATTTTTCGAACCTAAAAATTTAAGCATTCTGGGAAAGTCAACATTTTGGGATTTCAACATTTTAGGAATTCAACTTCCTGTTCCTAAAGGATTTTAACGAATTTCATACCCAGTGACATTCGCGGCATCAAGACGAATCTAATGATGTATATCATTTATCAAAATCGGTTGTGCCGTTGAGTAGTTACGAGCGGACATAGGAAGGGACATAAATACATACAGGTCAAACACATAACCCTCCTTTGGGCTTCGCCGCAGTCGGGTAAAAAAATAAAAGTATTGAATGCAAACTTACCCCCCTGCCGCAATTTAAAATGGATTTAAAAAATCTGAGCCAACTAAGAGAGATTTTCTCTTTGTTGGCGTTAAATAAAACAAACAAGATATTAAACATATCAACGAAAGCCGATTAATTAAAACACCTAGTTCATTAGTGATTATGATTAAAACAACGATCTTGAATCTTCATAATTTTAACAAATATATTCCTTGTTTCTATCATTATTTTCTTCTTTGTATGATTCGATCATGTTTAATTAGTTAACTTATTTATACATCAATGTTTGTTGAATCAAATCAGAACATGGTTAATTGAACTATGATAAACAATTAATATCATCTTAGTTGGTGCATATAACGTCTTGTTAGGCTCGTATGGAATCAAGATGCTTGATTATAACTATCACAATCTTGTTAGGAGCAACCAATATTTTTTTTAGAGTGTAAGGTCAGATGGACTATATAAGTAGCCATGCCATGCCCGGAAATATTACCCGAAAGTCCCTATACAACTTTGGAATATTCCTGAACGACAAACACTAGAGCCATGACCTGGGACGGAAGGTCTCGAGAAGCGCGAGGCTGCGAGGGCCGGCCGGTGCAAGCCAAGAGAGCGGCGTCAAGCCGGCACGCTCGATTTAAAGCACGAGGTTCCCCTCTTGGTCAAGGGGAAACTTTGTTTTAGCAAACGCCTCGGAATGTTGTTATTTTTGTTGTCCTAAGGTACCCGAGATGCAGAGCGCCTTTATAAGCTCCCGCCACGCCTTCCTATCCTCAAGTATGTTTTTCAAACACCAAATGAGTGTCGTTTTATTATCAGCAAATATTTTTCCATGGCGTCTCTCGTGGTTAAAAAAAAAAACATTCAGACGAATAGAGAACCGGCCTTCTTTTGGAAGTCGGTTAATAAAGAGTTATACCAATGAAAGCTGTACAATTCTAGTGGTTTTTACCCGACTGCGGCGAAGCCCAAAGGAGGGTTATGTGTTTGACCTGTATGTATGTATGTCCGTTCCTGTGTCCGCTCGTAACTATTCAACGGCACATCCGATTTTGATAAATGATACATCATTAGATTCGTCTTGATGGTGCGAGTGTCACTGGGTATGAAGTTCGTTAAAATAAACAAAATGGCGGATTTTATGCAGTTTCAAAGTGCACCGCGGTCGGGTTTTTTTTAGTAAAAATGTGGTTATTTTTTTCATTTTTTTTTTGTATGAAAGTCTAGAGAGTTGGTAGCAGAAATAAATTTGCCATGTCTTAATCATTTGCCAATGTCCTCATACTATTTTCGCTGGTGTTGGCATAGTTTTGGAGTAAAACAGCTTAAAAAAAAGTGTCGAAGCCGAACTTGTTACCTCTCCCCTTACCACCCCCGCGAGGTTTCTTGATAGTTCTCAATATCAAAGCACTCAAGACTATACAAGTAACAACTGTGCTGAGAATCGGCTCTGAATCTAAACGGGCAAGCCGAACACAAAGCTTGAAAGAGCACCCCTGCTTTTTGGAGTTTCATTAATTTCAAAACCTTAACTCTCGGTAACTATCACACTTACAGTAAAAATGAATAGAGTCTAATATATAGCAAATTTAATGTAGTTAATTTATGCCATAGACGTTAGTGTCAAAAAATGCATAGTTAGAGCAAGAATCCAAATAACTTCAAAAAATGGTGTACTTTTGCGCGTGTAGCTCAGCTAGCACAACTTTTTAGAACGTTCAAAATCAGATTCACACTACCGTAACGGGTCCAAACACCATAACAAAAAATCAGAACTACATCATGCTTTGCGATTTTAGCATTTTAACGCGTCGATTTCCACTACCACCTATTAGATGCGACACGCTAGGCGTGAGTCATACATAAATTTACTCAGATTTGAGAGACCTTGAGTACGGAAGTCAAGACAGATACTCTTGTAGAGGACTATTATATCATCAGTTTCAAACCAAGTGTCAAACTGCATTAGCTATGAATTTTCCCCCAGTTAAGGTGGGTTCAAAGGAGTAGGCGAATTTATATTCATAAACAGTTTACAGCGTTCGTATTAAAACCTACGTGGGCAGAAGTAAATAAGAATAACCCTTATTATTTTTACAGGGCTATCATCACCATGAACAAACAGGAGTTCAAATCCCGATTGATGCAGTTCTTCACTGCAATGCCTTTGGTTAGTATCAAACATAGTATATGAAGAGCCCACTGGAATCATAATGAATGTCCAAAATTATTGTATTTTTTCTAGGTTATTCGGACATGCATGTTTACATACTTAAGAGGCCGTAGAGAGCTTATGGCCTGTGTCCCTTCTCTATCACCACATTCATTGATTCTGATGTTCGGATAGCACGTAATCCATCATTTTTTTATTGTATTTAGTTAATAATTATTAAGGTAGTTAAAATAATAGCCATTATTTTCATATTTCGTTTCAATAATTAATTAGTTACTTGTATGATTATATGTAACGTTCCTCTTGCGCGAGTGCAGCGCTACCTAGCATTAGTAATTCGAGGGGATTGTCAAATTTGTCAACTGACAATGACAACCACTTCAGTCCTCCGAAGTTATATTTTTTTACCACGGCGTGCGCTGCGATCGTTTACTATGCCCTTACCCCCACCATGCACACCACATATAATTTATACCTTTTTTTCAATTTCAGATATCTTTAGTGAACAATGTATTGAAATGGAGTATAGGAGAATGCAAACTAAGGATCCGGACAAACCTTTCAATGTATTTATATCAGCAGTACATGAAGTAAGTACTTATACATTTTTTAATGCATGCATCAGAGTCTCATGATTACATTAATGTCATACATTACATTATACAAACACTACTCGTGACCGCGTATCGACTGCGGTCTAAATCACCGGTTAGAAAATGAATCTCCAGTAATACTCTCTCACGCATCTTGTCTTATACTTAACTCCCATGTCCTTGTTCCTAATATATAAAACTCAGTTTAATGTCGTATGATATCCTTATTAACTTTCAACCCATAGGGGTTAATCCTATTTAACACAACAAAAACAGTGAAATACATATTTATTGAAAATTAATGAAGAGCTCTGCTCTTACTTAAATAATTTATGCTCCTCCACCTGACACATATGTTCTATCCTAATTTAACCACTATAGGAGATTAATAAAAAAATAAGTATATAACTTTTCTTAGCATTTATATGTAAATAGTACATTACACAACTACTACAACTAGGGTAGTAAAACAAAGAAAGGCCGAGATCGCAGATGCTCGGCCTTTTGTATTACCACCCTAGTTGTGTAATAGTATTTTTCATCACACTTGCTCGAAAATGGTGTCATTACACGTAGGTTTTGCGGGCCGTAAATGACCTATTACGCCCTAGGGCGTAATGGTTTTCTTTTTAAATTCGAAACGCTAGTTCTGTTTTACTCTTATTTGTCATTTTCAAAGGAAACGCCAACTTACTTTTTTAACTTTTATTACTGAAATATTTATTTAAAGAGAACTGTTATTGCAAATACATGTAAAAACATATTTCTGTAACATTAATTAAATGTTTAAATATAGTATTTCAGTATTTTGCAAATGCAAAATAAACCATTTTTAGTCTTTACCGCTATGGTTTCCGAACGTGACTTGACGTTCGCATTGTCTATGGAATATGTCACTAATGTCACTGTCAGTTTTACAATTTTATTTAGGTTATGTAAGGTTATTTTAATCAGATTTCCTCATAAGTGTGATGAAAAACATTGTGTGTGCCACGGGCGGTAAAGGAATTACAAACTCGTGTTATTAAAGCCCTCGGCTTCGCCTCGGCCTTGTAACAAACACTCGTTTGTAATTCTTTACTTACCGCCCTTGATACACAATGTACTAATAAACGTGTGGTTAAATTTGCAATTTAAAGTTATTAGAAGTTGTTTATAATGTGTTATTTGTCCATTATGTTTATGTCAATGTTATATAAGTAAAGCTACAAAATATAGCGAACATCGTTAATTGTTTTTTTAATGACTGAACACAGCCGTGATCTGTCTGTGTCACGAATAAATATGGAGTGGAAATTAAGTGTCCGTCAAGATAGCGTACACCGTAAAGATATTCAGAATCTGATGCAGCCAATAAATAGTACCTAAATAGTACCGACGAAATATCTAGGTGAAAAAAATAGTACCCTTAAACTTTCTGAAATATAAGGCCTGTTCACGGTGTACGCTACCGGGCGTCAAGCTGGCGTACACCGTTTGTATCTCTGGAACGGCTTTGTTTTTGGAAACGCTTTATGTCTCAAAAAATAGTACCCAAATAGAACCCTAGGGCCCTACAATTTCATTTCTCTAGCTATCGTAGTTCCATTAGAGGTCTAGCCGCATTGGAAACAAGGTAATTTGTGACCTTTTATAAGGCACGTAATGTCAATATTTCTTTGCACGTTTGAGAAATAGTACATTACAATACCGAGGCTAGTAAAGTAAGAAATGTCTCTCGGCTTCGCCTTGGCCGACAATTACCTGTGATCTAAGGCTTTCTTATTTATTGACCAAGGTTTGTATACTATTTTTCTGTTCGACGGAGCTAGAAAGCGGCATCTTCGTTTAGTTCAGCGGCCGGCAAGTTGACGCTTTCCGGCCGGACGGCAGAAAAGTTCATTGTATGGCCCCTAGAAGGGTAAAAGCCTACTCCATGTTTGTCTGTCCACCAACTTATCCCTGTAAGGAACTGACGAAAATGAAGATTCTTATAAAATTGAACATGAAGCATGAGCCTTGACATAACTACTCAGTGAAAAATGCTGCAAGGATTCACTTCTTTGTTGTAAGCAAACCATTCCTTGCGAGTCTGTCTGCTAGTAGTACACTTTATTCAATTTTAAATTCTCTTATAAAATTAATTGATCAGTGACCGCTGATTATCACTCGTGTTACGACTAGAGTGTTTACAATATCTTCAAAGTACGGTTCTCACCCGTAACGAATCTTTGTGTTGAGAATTTAACGATAATACATAAGCACGGCATCATCGTGTAGCTTTTTTTTTTGTAAAATTGGAAAAAGATTGAGGTGTTAATCAAGTGGTGTAGCATCTTTATCATCATAAAGTTATAAGTTTTTGTGATTTGTTGACTTTCCACTGTTTGTTTTGAGACACATCTTGTATCAATATTGTAAGCAGTTGAAATTATTTACAGAACAGGCTTTATTTACACAAAATGCGAAGATGAACCATGATGTGATAATACGCATGTAGACTCATTTTTTTTCTGACGTATGCCGCATTACCGATTCTGCTATTTGTGAAGAACAAATATCTTCTAGAGAACTACTACGTTTAAATGACTTTAAATAACAACCACAAATCATACTCAAAAGTAGCCGACCGTACCAAGTGTTGAAAATGCCTCATACAATACGGTCAGAATCTATGACGTTATCTGTTCTGTCGCTGTACTAATTTTGTATGAGAAAATTAGTAATTTGTCATTATGAGCTTGTAAAAGTGCATTTAAGATGATAATTGCACAATCAATATTAAAGAAAAAAAAACGGATTCTGAAAATAACTTATGTTTTTTATAAAAAAGGCGAAAAAATATCTATATCTATTACTGGGCGATAACTACATTTTTTGTGGTAAAATTCAACATTAGTCAACATGCCTATTTACAATCTCAGTACAACTCAAAGTTAACCCATTCATTGCCGACGCTCCAAATGTCTCCACTCCCCGCAGTGCCACCGCCATACAAGCGATGACGCGAATTAGCGTCCGCGGCATAGTGGGCATGCAGTTCTTAGGACGCTAAATCGCGTTTTCGGCACTGTCCATCATTTTTGTCGCGTCTTCGGAAATGAATGGGTTAAGGTCCTTTTACATCCCGACGTTTCGAAACTCTTTTCAGCGTTCGTGATCGCGGGTAAATCTTCCCGTCCGTCTGCCTACTCGCGGCCACGAACGGTGAAAGGGGTTTCGAAACGTCTGGACGTAAAATTAAGTAACATACGCGACACTGGCACTGGCTAATTTGCTATGTAAATTAATGTACAGTTTACTTATTTTCCAAAAAATACCGGATGTTGCCTGTAACAGGAGCAAACAATTAAAACATAGATTCTACTTATCAAACAATAAAACATTCGTTCAACAACTTTTAAAATTTTATTTCATCTTTAGATTTTATCTTTTTCATACAAATTAAATAGTATTTTCAATGTACCCTAACATCAGTCTAATTGACGTCGCTTGTCATTGTCACGCTACAAACATAAAAAAAAAACATCGCAATACATTACGGTTTCAAATAAACTTTAAAGTGTACTAAAAATTAAAACATAAGTTATTTTTAAATGTCGCTGAACAAATGTTGTTCAGTTTGTGGAGTACAATCTACGCTTTAATTATTTGCTGCTAGTACAGGCAAGACCTGTTATAGGTCATCAATACTTACAACTCACGCAAAAAAACGTAAAATAACAATCAATCACCTACCTAGCGGCCAAAGTCCAATAGTGATATTGGACTTTGGCCGCTAAGTAGGTGGGTGATTTTTCATTCATTACCATAACAGATAAATTACATAGGCACAGGCAGATGATATTACGAGTATAATTATTTAGTCAATTTAACCCAGTGGTCGGCAACCTTTTGCATACAAAATAGCCAGGGAGTCTCGCGGGCCGCAAGTGAGCGTTGTGTTGCCGACCGCTGATTTAACCAATTATGTCGTGTTCATTAATTTTAGGTTGAGTATATCTCGCGAACACGAGTGCTATTATAAAGAACACGAAACATGGAGATAAAAATTTCGAAAGTAAGGGGTCAAGTGATGGATTTTGTTTCTTTCGTATACTTTTTTTCTGTTTGCTGGATGGTTCTAATTGTACTTTTAATATTATCTATAAGGCTTTTTCTAAGTTAAGAGTTACTTTTTTCTCTGTCCTCGATGATAAATCATATTTTTTTTTCGAAGTAACTTTGTTACCTTTTCAAACTCGCCGTCTTCTTTATGGCTAGTCAAATTCATTATCTTAATTTACTTAGTTAAGTCACAAGTGTACTTTAAACACTCAAATTGTGTCTCCCCTGGCTTGTCCCCGAACGGATTCTGAACATATAACAGTAATTTTGAATACATAGAAACCGAGTAAAATATTTTAGCCATTCATTAACAAAAAATAGGATAAATAAATCATTCTAATTCAACAATTAAAACTACATGATTTTTTTTAAATAAAAAAGAATCACGAATTACTTTGTGTCTCTCCCTTGGCTTTTAGTATTTCTTCAAAATAAAGTTTATTTATTTTTATGCGAAAAATTGAATTGACAACATTTCATATTTTCAAAAGATCTTAATTCGAAAACCATTTGGGTAAAACTGTATTTTATGTTAAAAAAAAATATTTTTGGATTTTTTTTCCCATTCATTTTGGAAAAAATCGTCAATTAGTGTGAACCGGAAGTGTGACGTCATTTTCCCTGCATTATCGAGAGAGACCTTAGTGCTGAAACGATTAAAAAGTGTATGGTATCCGGTTGTCATTTTCTGACATACTTGCCGTCTGACGTTTATTTGTTTTGAAAATTGTTACAGCTGCTTAGCGGCTTTAGAAGTTTAATTTTCTTACCGTTGGTTCATTTGCACGTTTTCGAAGACCTTAAAAGACTTGGCACTTTCCCACTGAACTCCGATAACGCATTCAAACATTATTAACTTGGCATTCTTTTACCGGACACCGATTTTTTTCATATATTGAAGACATCAGAAGGTTTTTCTCAGGCTGATAGCACCAATCTGCCGCGTGTTGAAATTATGATGATGATGGAGTACACATCGGCAAGTGATAAATATAATCCAGCCCAAATAAGAGGAGCAAAAGCATCGTCTTCCCGAACTTCCTATGTTGACAACGCTGTAACGCCTGACAGTTATTTTTTTAATCGTAATTGTCGCACTGGATTCTAGTTTTTTTAAATCGTAATTGTCGCTCTGGATTCTAGTTGGGAAAGTGACGTCATTTTCTACATACGCCCTTTTAGAATGAGCTACTTTTCAAACTGCTATTTTTAATTGAAAAATTGAGTTAAAACGAAAAAGAAAAAATACGGGTAGCTTAAAATTCCACCTATTTTCTATCCAGCTCATAAAATGAAGGAGTAGAAAATTTGAAATATTGTCAATTGAATACAATGTATCAGATTTTAACTTAACAGCAAGCTTCGCCTAAGCTAGCCACGTAGTTATTTTATCAGTTATTTCGTAACTCCATTTTGTCGTTAATTTCGTACAATTAATACTATTGGAATTATTTATGTTTTTTAACCAAAAGTCTCTCCCCTGGCCAAATAAAGCAAGAGCAAGATCAGACCGTATACGGCTTGATATGACTAATTTTCATATCAGGTTATATTAGATCGGACCATGGCATTATATCAGACCAGATATGACCATATCAGGATAGATCAGGCCTTATGAAACCATTTTTTCACGGAATTGAATGGTGAAATTATACTTTTATAAGTATTTTGGATTGATAAATAATTATTTGTGGTTAATTTTTATGTGATAGGACAAAAAAATATGTTTTTATGTACCTAGTCTGGTCATAAGGTCTGTCACAAATTTTTTTGCAAATATAATAAATTTATAGTATTTTTTATTTTCTACCTATACATTAATTGAAAGCTTAGTTTTTGTCAATTAGGAAAATGTATTTTTTCATAAATTTAGTACCGCATCTGTTTTTACCAGCCTCTAAATTTTGAGATAATCCACCTATGAAAACACGCACAAGTATCATTTGGATAATCAGTCCCTGATTTTAAATATAGTTACTTCGTAGACTTTACGGTTATGTCAGACTCTAAACAGATTTTCATCTTTATTTTAAGGTGCAATTTATATAGTTCTTGGCGAAACAATCGCCAGTATTCGTGTTTTACGTACTCAGTTCCATTGCCCACTATCGAAATGACTGAATTTTATGCTAAACTGAAAAACGACCTTAACTCCTTGATCGAAATATTTAGTGTAAGGACGGATAAGAAATATTAACCACTGTTAAGAGAAGCCATAAAATAGAAGTTTCATACAACTGTACATAACATTTTCTTTCTTAACTAACTTAAACACTGGCTTTAAATCACTTTTAACAAGATATTTTCATCATGTGCGTGTTTCAATCGGAGGTCATCTCGAATTTAGTAATAATATAAAAAAGAACTTAATTTTGTTTTATTAGCAAAAAACCTGGTCACAGAACTTATGACTCGACTAGGTACATTTAGTCTCTCCCCTGGACTCTTATAAAACAGGATAAAATTAACAAGTTGAATGGCTAGCTTACAGACACGCAAACAAAAGCAAGTTGTTTTAATTAAAATATTATAAAATTTAATTGAAATTTTATTATTTAATTCGGGCCGTTTTTCAGAGCAAATGAGACCTCTTAGAATGACCCATAACTGTGTTATCTCCCTAACCTCCGAGGATTAAAATAAAAATACTACTTTTGTCTATTTCCTCTCACTGTTATATTTATTATGCAATTCCGCAGACAGCTCAGACACTGAAGGTCAACAATCTTAAAATTAAATAACCACATTTCTATTAAAAAAAACCCCGACCGCGGTGCACTTTGAAACTGCACAAAATCCGCCATTTTGTTTATTTTAACGAACTTCATACCCAGTGACACTCGCATCATCAAGACGAATCTAATGATGTAGGTATCATTTATTAAAATCGGATGTGCCGTTGAGTAGTTACGAGCGGACACAGGAACGGACATACATACATACATACATACATACATACATACATACAGGTCAATCACATAACCCTCCTTTGGGCTTCGCCGCAGTCGGGTAAAAATAAAGACGGATAGGTAACCATTGCGGTGAATGTACCCGAACTTAATAAGTTAGAGTTATACCTAACAATATCAACGGCATCGAAGACTTTATTGTCTCGGTTTAAGGTTATTAATTGCTGTGGTGCTGTTGTCACTTATCACAGTACGTTTTGCTTTTTAGTATAATTACGACTATTTACGACCGTGCGTTGCGACGGGATCAGGGGGTCATTTTGTTATACTTCGACGGATATTATTTACATGCATTAGTGTTACCAACCCGAATTATAGTCTCGGGTGATGGGATAAGCCAAGGACCTTAAAATAAATAGCCGGACGGTGTCTCGCCAACAGAGAACTGAAGCCATTTTTTATAATCCGGCTGCTTGTACTTACGAGCCGCACGCACACATCAAATGGTATTTTTCTATTGCGAGCAGCACGCAGACATAGGTAGCCGGCTTTTTAGACATGCTTCAGTTGTTTGTTAGCGAGGCTCCGTCCGGCTATTTATTTTAAGGTCCTTGGGACAAGCTCTTTCCCCGTTTCTGCCTGTGCCTCGTTATCTGTTATCCATTTAGTACTAACTACGGTTCAAAATATTGAGTGTCTACTTGTTTACAATTTTCAGCTTAGTTATGTGAATCAAGATGAATGAATTTATACATATATGTAGGTACTGCATCATACTACTATATAGAGGGCACTTGACTATTGGAGAGATAATACATTAGACCACAGTCCTGTGTTCTGTATCATAGTCATATATACTTACCACTTACCAGGTTTTATGGTACATCTTGGGCGACAACATGTTATTTTATAAAAAAAAACTGTTATAGTTTTTTTTTTTACTTTTATAAAATTCGTACCTGGCTCGAATCTGCATTTTGTGAGTTACTTCCAAACGATACTTCTACAGCAGTCCTTTCTTAACTGAGGGAATGGTTTTATACGTGTAATTATCCAGTTCATTGAAATTGTCGTAAGTTTTGGCACCTATGTACAGGCGATGACAAAGCAACAATAAAGTATTTACCGTCAACAAGAAACTGACTAATCAACCTAACATATTTAATTGGCTAATAGAAAGTGTCGCGACTCGGTGAACAATTTCCTTATTTCAGGCCTGGAGATAACCAGCTAGCCCTGTACCATAAATGGTTGAAATTGGTTCATATTTATTAACCGGTTTCAGTATTTAAAAAAAAACAGTGTTGACGCATTTTACTTTGACAATTCTATAATATTATAGATTATGCTACTTATAACAACCGATAGTAACATCCGTTTTTATATAATGCATTTTGCAGTTTTTGCTACGTCACAGTTACCTTATTAGCTTCGAATAGATGCATGATTTAAAATCTTATTCACGGAAAAAACAAGTCTCAAAGTATATAAAGTGATTAATGTTTATGTAACGACAAGATAGTAAATATTTTAACATATAAAATTAACAGTAAGAGTATTGACACTTTATACAGTGAAACAACACCGCGCCCGGCGATAAAACACTTACGGGGCCGTTTAAAAGAAAGAAACAGCAGCATGCGCCAAGCGTTAACATGTTTATGCACACCTGGCCATAAAGTGGCTTTTTCCGCACGCTGCGCGTACGGAAAAAGCCGCTTTCTAGCCAAGTGTAGACATAAAATTATGTACACAATACGGGAGGTAATAAAGAAAGTCCTCGATCGCATATTTACGTCCCTCGCTTGCAGCTCGGGCCGCAAACATCTGCAATCTCGACCTTTATTTTTATTACCACCCTAGTTGTCTAATGTACTATTGTATGAGTCAGGGTGGCCACTTTCTGGAAAACCGGGAAAACCGGGAAATGTCAGGGAATTTCACTAGTCATGGAAAAGTCAGGGAATTGTCAGGGAAATTTATTGAAGGTCAGGGAATAAAAAATGAGACTATGATTTGCGAATATATTGTATAAATAAATACGTAAATAATAAATAAGAAATTTTTACAAGACCTAAAGTCCAAACTGAAAAATGAGGGCGAACCAGGTGATCCAATTCTCCTTAACATAGGGAGTTGTGGACTTCACAATCTCCATAATGCATTTAAAAAATCAATGAAAGCCTCGGGATGGAACGTTGTAGCGTTTTTGCGTTCGCTATACCTACTATCTATTCTGCTATAGCCCCGTGCGGCGTGAAGACTATACGAGGTTTTCAGACTCCAGTACATTCCCGCTAAAATTTTGTGCGGTACGTTGGGTCGAGAACTTTAGCGTTGTTGATCGCGCCACTAAAATTATACCGAATGTTGAAAAATATGTGCAGGGAATAAAAAAGGAAAACAAAGCACCTGACAGCGCAAGCTTTACGGTAGTAAATTCTGCATTGGAAGACAAACTATTAAAGGCTAAATTGGCCTTTTTTCAATCGGTGGCGGTGCAAGTGGAGCCATTTTTAACACTATTTCAATCCGACGCACCCCTTGCTCCACTTTTATACGAATCACTTTTGGCCACTAATTTTCAATTAAGGATGGTCACCGACTGGATGACCTTTGGCTCGATTTGATAAAAAATAAAAACAAAGACTTGCAAACTTTTATCAAAATGGTTATGGTTTGGCTACGGAATCGCTTATAGTGAGCGTGGCTTTTCCATCAATAAGGAGATATTAGTAGAAAATCTTTCGCAAGAGTCTGTAATTGCGCAAAGACGCGATATCCTACTACGGCGGTATAAACAAAATAAACATTGAAAAAAAAATGATCCACGCGGCTCGTAATGCTCACTCCGTGTAAATGGAAGAGCAAAATAAAAAAAAGGAAAACTTAAGGTCAGAAGAGAAAAATAGAGCAGAAAAAAGAAAAACTACAGAATTGGTCAGAGAACTTGAAGCCAAAAGGCAAAAAATTCTTGAAGGAGCTGCCAAAGAAGCTGCGTTATTGGAAAGACAGATTACCAAGTTACAATAGATTTTGTAATTAAGTATTATTTGAAATGTATAGTAAACATGATTACTCAACGAGTTAATTTTTATTTCACTTATACCTAAGATTTTAAACCGACTTCAAAAAATTAGGTTTCTCAATAGGCTACTTGATGACAGTTCAAATCAGAAAAAATCTTTTTATGAAGTGTCAAAACGCTCCGAAAGTATGCAGTTTAGTATGAAATACTATCTTGTGACGTCATGCTCAACATGTTGCCTTATTTTTAGTTTTCGTCATTGTAAAATCGTTGATGGCACGAAAATAAGTTTGAATGATTTTATCCGGGCTGTTTTGGAAGCGTAATTTGCTGGTTAGAGTTAATGAATTTATTTCGATTGTTGTCAAATACCCTATTCGTCGCTTTTGTACCATAATACTTGAAACGTTGAAGTCTTTGTAGTTCAAATCTTGAAAAAGTATTCCAATTATATATTTCATCCTTATTACATTTAAGATTATAGTCAGGGAAAAACAAGAAAAAACGCCTGGAAAACCGGGAAAAGTCAGGGAATTTTGATTGTTGTAAATAGTGGTCACCCTGTGAGTGTCGTGCCTATTCCTAAGAACTGGGTACCTTTAGGCAGGGTCTGTAACCGGTTAATCTTACTTTTGAAATAATATCCGTACACCAGATGTTTGCCAAAACGTCTCTAATCAAATTCGGTATCTGCGGGAGGTTTTAGTGCATAGGACGCGTGTCGCTAATTTTAAATATATTTTTGCGTTTAACTATTATTTACCCGCGGCTTCGCCTGCGTTATTCTTATTACCGTTATATTCCAGGGAAACGCTTTTCTTGAATGTAAAGTGCCAGTTGGCTACTTTCATGCAAAATTTCATCTCAATCTATTCAGCTGTTATCGCGATATTTAGTAACAATCATCCAGACTTCCATGCATCTGCGCTTCCGCATTTAAAATATTGGTGAAGGTATTTTATTGAACATAGTAATCGTACATCGTGACTATCTTGAGTATTGGAGATTAGATAAACCAGTGCGCGATTGGATGGTCGCTGCCCGTGTAGGACACAGTTCAATCACACCTACGGCAACCTTTAGACTGGTGATTTGACATGCACATAACTTGGAATTCTTATATACCGAGTAGCTTTATTTTTACTTCTAACGAACGATTCCTCACTAATACGGGCACCAATATATCGTCGCCGACTCTGCTTGTCCTTTTCACTCTACGGCAGTGGTTCCTAACCTTTATTGCCACATCACCCACAGGCCCCCTCTAGATTTGTATCATTACCCCTCCAAAAAAATAGGTAATACAGACAAGTATATGAAAGTACTCAGAAAAACGACTTAATGTGAGTATTATCCCTGAGAAAACTTAATTTTACCCCTAAAGGGGTAATTATCCCGAGGTTCGGAACCACTGCTCTACGGCGATGAAGAGAAATGGACAGGGATGTCGGCGATGACTTATCGGTTCAGGTATCGGTAGTAGGTGTAGACATGCCCATTGGGTCAAAAAATTAGATTGCTGTAAAGCCTTCGCAGCACTTAAACATATCTGTATTATACCCGTACTTATGCATTTGATAACATTTAAATATGATAACAAATTTCGTGAAGCTATTGAAGTAATAACATTAGAAGTTGCTCAACAAACTGTAACGTTTTTTTATACGCTTTGTTTACAAACTGTTTTTTTTTTCCTGATTTAAACTGACATAAATTTCAATATCTACATTTAATCCTATTATTTTAGGCAAATTTGCTTCATAACCGACCAAAACTAGATTTATAACAAATGTGGTGTACTAAGTTCGACACCTTTTAGTCTACCATCATATCGAGAGACATTTCCGAAAATTCCAGTGTATATTTGCACAGACATTATCATAGCAAAACGGGGCTTGAAGGTTACACGAAAGATGTTTGTGCAAAAAACCCGGTTTTGTCATTTTACAATGATACAATTCAAAGTCAAGGTAGGTATGTAATTAATATCTTCAAAATAATTCCATCTCTTTTAATGGTTCCTTTATTTTAGCGCAGTTACGGTTCGAAATATTTTAATCTCCTAAGCATGTCTGATTTTAATATAGGCTTGTAAGTATAATGATTCATTCAATGCGGTAACTCACGTTCTATACCTACCTACTGAATTATGACATTAATTATTGGCTAGAGCGATCGCTGGTATTCGTCATTAAGGCTAATGACGAAAGTAATGGCATAATCGTGCGCAATGCTGTTTTTATTACAGCTGACCAACTATGTATCTTAATACTTTGGTATCAGACTGCTATTTATTTTATAGCAACACACGAATGGTAGAAATACTTTAGAGAAGTAAAATGAAACTTTTTCGGATTCTTTAATGAGACCGAGACCTATGTTCTCTATTCTTTGTGGTTACACTCTTTCAAGTGTGGCCGCCGCCTTTACATTTTATCACCCAGTTCCAATCCTCCCTCATGCGGTGTATTCCTTATAGTGGTGGTCTCGGGAAGGGAGCAATTAATTACGGCCTTTATTTCCATCTATTACAGAGGATTTACATACTACCAAGTAACGAACCTAGACAACCGGATATCGAACGCCGATCAGCTGCTGACTACAGACATCGACAAGTTCTGCGAGACCGTTGTCGACCTGTACAGCAACATCAGCAAGCCGATCCTGGACATAGGCATCTATCTCTACAGGTTGACTGTCAACTTGGGCGTCAGTGTAAGTGACGTTATTTCATACGCAGTACAGCCTGGACCGCCGATTATCGAACGCAACCATCCTATCGGTCACTAACCCTTCCTTTCCGGTAAAAGTAACTTACAAAGAGATATAGTTGCCTGATGTATTGTGGAAAGGTGGGATTGTGTAAATCGTCTAACTAAACATAAAGAAAGTAAAGTGAATAATTATATAAACTGTGATAAAATAATTTTATTTTATATGTTTAATTAGATGTATATGTAACCTAAATAGTCTTATTTCAGACCCCTGGCATAATGATGGCATACTTGCTGGTGTCTGGAGTATTCTTGACGTACCTCAGAAAACCCACAGGTCAGTGAAATATAAAAATAAATTGCTTAACTTACAGTCAAAGCTACCTTCCATGCTATTCCTACCCTAAGGGCGCGGCCCCATGTCGACGGCACGGCGCCGTCCGCCGTGGAACGGCACGGCGCCGTCACCGTGCGACGGTACGGCGTCGTGCCGTCGGACGGCGCCGTGGACGGCGCCGTGAACGGTGCCGTGGACGGTGTGACGGCGCCGTGAACGGTACCGTGAACGGTGTGACGGCGCCGTCCACGGTGCCGTGAACGGCACACCGCACCGGTGGACGGCGCACGGCTCGGTAGTTTTGTTTTAGGCGAATCTCACACTGCGGCGAATCTAGAATCATCAATTTGTATAGAAAAATCGCGGGGTATGGCACACTGAGAATGAGTGAGGTCGCGGCGACTTTTTAACCGGCTTTCAAAAGAAGGACGTTTTTTTTGTGTGTTTGTTGACCGATTACCTACTCGAAGACGGCTGAACCAATTATAAATTCTTTTTTTGTTTGAAATAATGATGTTTGAATATTTTAGAGGTGGTCCCATTGCAACCAAATCAGGACTTGATGATGGGATGTTGGAGGAATTGAGGGAACTCTTCAAATATTATAGGCACACATATAGCGATTTTGGTATTGGTTATAGTTTCTCGTGCATTTCTTATTACAAATGAATTTCTAGTGTTAACCGACTTCAAAACAAAGAGAACATTCTATGTAGGTTTGCTCCCCGATTACTTAAAGATGGCTAAGCCGATATGGAAAATTCTTTTTTTATTTGAAAGGGTATACCTCTGAGGTAGTCCCCTTGCAAACAAATCAGGATCTGATGATGGAATCTTGGAAAATCGAGAAAAATATAGCGATTTGGGTATTTTTCATAGTGAATTGTACATTTCTTATCGAATCTCTTCATTTGAAGTCCGTTATTAACAGACTTCCACAAAAGAAGGACGGTTTTCATTTATTACCCTATTACTCGAAGACAGCTGGACCAATTTGGAAAATTATTTTTTTGTTTGAAACGGATTTGTCCTCCAGAGTGGTCTAATCAAACCGAGATCTGATGATGGGATCTTGGAGAAATCGAGGGAACTCTTCGAATATTATAGGCACATACAGGGTGGGAGGGACTATACCGACATACTTTAGCCATGAATTCCTGGTGGGGTGACGAGTAAATAATGTTATATCAACATGGGTCGAATATTGTCATTTTACATTACATTAGTCTTATGGAACAAAATAAATCAGAAAATTCAGCCCCTCGTTATAAACATGTCCTTACTGGAGGAAAAGTTATCAAAAAGAAAAAAAAGCTAAAATGGAAACGAAAGGTCAATTTTTTTGGCCTCGTCGTAGTCGCTTACCATCAAATCAAGCTAATAAGTTACACTTTAATACGTCAAAGTGTGTGACTATTACCTTTTCTCGAGCATACAACCCCATCATCTATGATTACGAAATTAATGACATGAAATTGAAAAGAGTATCGGAAGTCAAAGATCTAGGTGTGAAGTTCACATCCGATTTGAGGTTTCGAGATCATGTCATTAATATTTGTAAGAAAGCATATAGAACTTTGGGATTTGTTCTTCGTCGTTCTCATGCCTTTACTAATATGGGAGCGATCACCGCTTTATACAATGCTCTGGTACGTAGTTGTCTCGAGTGCAACGGAGTCATCTGGGCTCCGTATGAAACTAAATATGTTCTTATGCTAGAACGTATCCAAAACAAATTTATTAGGTTTTTATATTTGAGGAAGTATGGAGTCTATCCTTTTTACCCGTTAATGTATCCTAATCTATTTGTTTTGGGTATGGTAGGGTACAACGAGCTACGGGTACGCAGGGAAGTATGTTTAGGAACATATATATTTAAAATAATTAGAGGTAGGATATGCAACAGCCAGGTGTTGTGTCACGTAAAGTTGTGCGTCCCCGATAGGTACGTGTGGCGCCGGCGCAAGCCGCGGCTGCTGGTCGAGCCGCGCGGGCGCACAAACCTGCTTGGAGCGGCGCCGATGACGCGCGCATTGCGCACCCTTAACCTAATAGCTGAAAACATAGACTTGTTTTCTTGTTCTTTGAGTGAATTCACAAAGGCAGCATTATTTGTAATATGTTACGTGTGTAAAAACCAGTTTAAATAAGTAACGAAATCGTGCAAATAGTTACACTATTGTCTTAGGCTTAGCACCTGTAAAAATAGTTGTAAGTGTGGAAAATAAATAAAATAAAAAAAAAAAAAAAAAAAAAAAAATACTGCGAAGGTTAATTGCTGTTTAGTTAAAGGATTTAAAAAAAATAGTAAAACTATCTTAGTCACATTTATTAGGGCTTGTTATAAAAATAAAGTAAATTTTTAAAACAAAAAATAAAAACCGACTTCCAAAAACTTAAACTAAAAACCAAAACCACGTAAAGCTGGCTGTGTTGAGCTCCTTAGCTGGCACCGACTTCAAAAATAACAGGTTAAAAAGTATAAATATCTGTATATGTATATATGAATCGTTGATTATCCATTTCTTTGGGGTAATTAACATATTATTTTTTGGTTTTTAGTTTAAGTTTTTGGAAGTCGGTTTTTATTTTTTGTTTTAAAAATTTACTTTATTTTTAATTTTTTAGTGGCGCTGGAAAAATATTATTTTAACCAAATAGACTTAAGTCTATTTAGTTAAAAGAAAAAAAATCCAAATCGGTCAAGACGTTTTCAAGTAACCGAGGAACAAGCCTACATAAAAATTGCTCTTTGTTTTGAAGTCCGTTAAGACTGGGAACTATTTCTAATAAGAAATGCACGAGAAAGTAAGAAAAATACCAAAATCGCATATGTGTGCTTATGATATTTGAAGAGTTCCCTCGATTTCTCCAAGATCCCATCATCAGATCCTGATTTGGTTGCAATGGGTCCACCTCGGAGGTATACCCTTTTAAACAAAAAAAGAATTTTCCAAATAGGTTCAGCAGTCTTCAAGTAATCGGGGAAGAAACCGAGATACAAATTAACTCTTTGTTTTGAAGTCGGTTAACACTAAAAACTTGTTGCTAATAAGAGATGGACGAGAAATTACGAAAAATACCGAAATCGCTATATGTGTGCCTGTAATATTTGAAGAGTTCCCTCGATTTCTCCAAGATTCCATCATCAGATCCTGACTTGGTTGCAATGGGACCACCTCGAAAGTCTACCCTTTCAAACAAAAAAGGAATTTTCCAAATCGGTCCAGCCGTCTTCAAGTAATCGGTGAACAAACACACAAAAAAAAAATGAAAAAAATAAAAAAAATAAAAAAAAACATACAGACGAATTGAGAACCGTCCTTCTTTTGGAAGTCGGTTAAAAAAAATTATACACACTTGGGAGTTTTCATTTAAAAAAATAATGAATATCTCTGAAAGTAAGCGTTTTTCGACTATACATCACATAACTTTTTTTACTCCTAATAGTTGTTAGAATCTATAGTTAAAGTTTGTCGGTATAGTCCCTCCCACCCTGTATACGGCGATTTGGGAATTGTTCATATTCACTCGTGCATCTCGTATCAAAATAGGTTCACTGAAAGTCGGTTATTTTAATTTTTTTAATTTTGTGATTATATCATCATCATTCGATTTAATTCGCAATGTCAATGTGTACTTTCATCAAAATGGGTTCAGTAGTTTTTGAGATAGAGTTATGTGTGTATCAGTCACTAGGAAAACTTGTACCTACTTAACAGCGTAATTCGATCACTACTGAAATGAAGAAAATCAAGAAATAAAAAATACTTAAAAATTAAACCGACTTCAAAAAGGGAAGAAATAAAAGTTTTATGAACACTATTTTTTTGAAGTCGGTGTTAGCCTTAATATTTGGAAGTACCTACGCTACGAGACGCTCAAATACTATATTACATACATAGACCAGTAAAGTAAGCAGTGGCTCGGCTTCGCCTCGGCCGACAATTACATGTGATCGGAGGCTTTCTTTATTTACTGGCCAAGGTTTATATACAATTTTTCTGTTCGACGGAGTCGGAAAGCGGCCGGAAGACAGAAAAAATTGCTGGCATAAAACTTTCCTTTTATTTGAAGACGGTTTAATTTTTATAATAACTTTAATTAAAGAAAAAAAATTATAACTCGTCGGTTTTTTAGCCAAATCCCATTCTCAAAATCATTTTTTACCCTAAAAATGATGAAAGGATACGATTTCAATCAAAAAATTATACACTTACAAAAATAAGTCCCTATTTCTATGGAGAGTCGATTTTCGATCCACAGTGTAGCGGGAAGAGAGCAGTGTGCGGTGCGCCGCACACGGTACCGTGTGCCGTACACGACACCGTCCACGACGCCGTCACACCGTTCACGGCACCGTTCACGGCGCCGTCACACCGTCCACGGCACCGTTCACGGCGCCGTTGACGGCGCCGTCCGACGGCACGACGCCGTACCGTCGCACGGTGACGGCGTCGTGCCGTCCCACGGTGGACGGCGCCGTGCCGTCGACATGAGGCCGCGCCCTAAGTAAAGTACTATACGATGAAAATCTGAACTAAACGGAATTCATTAAACTAGTATAGCATTTTCTATATGCATAATTATTTCATTTTCACTACTATTAGCATTGCTAAATATCGAGACGTACAGTGTAACACATTGTAGCGAATATATTTAAATTAGGGATGTAACGATACATAGTTTTGCCGATACGATACCGATATATTGTAGTAAATAATCGGCGATACCGATACCGATATCTTAGCTAAATAATGAAGTATGAACTTCAGATATTTGTATGTCCTTATTATACCTAAAACTTGGCTAAATTTAACAGAGAGTCAACCTTGAAAGTGTAAAGTAAAAATAAATAAATCGAATACAATGGAACACACTTTTAACTGTACATTTGTAAACAGATGTCGACTTTATTGCAACGTGTTAAAGTCTATGGGTGGTCAGTTAACTGTGGCTTCGTTTGTATGTGTTGTTTGATTGATTGTTAAATTAAACTATTAATTATTTATTTACAGCGCGTCTAACTGTCCAGGAGCAAAAACTTGAGGGCGAATTCAGATATGTTAATTCCAGACTCATCACGAACTCTGAAGAAATCGCTTTCTACCAGGTAAACATTCGAAAACCCAAGGCAAAGATTGGTATTATTTGTTGAAATTTATTTTCGCGGAAAATGCTAGGATGCGGTCGACCTTGATGTTATTTCGTTATAAAACTTATAAACTTATTTAAATTTGCATTTCATAACTCGTGGCAGTATTTGCATGCTTATAATTATTAATTACAGGTCGATTCACAAGAGCTGTCACGAATGGATTGAACGAGTGAATGATAATGTTTATGCGTGCATCACAAAATGATTGAATACAGGTTGATTCAATAAGCGATAATCGTGTTATTAGACTATCTCGTCTCATAACTTCGTTACACAGTCTGCATTGTGTATTTTATGAACAAGTAAACAATCCCTACCTACACAATCGCAAACTTGTTTGCACACTGACGCCGTAAGGCGCGGAAACCTATTTACGTCATGGTTTCGTAGAATTAAATAAAAACTCAATGATAGTAAAATATTTGTAGCGAACAGTAAAATTTTCCTTTCTTCTATATCTTAGGTTCCCAAAGTGGTCCGTACCGCCCCCCAGTGGGCGCTGCGGATTCCCAGGGGGGGGGCAGTAGGGGCCTTGGGAAGAAATTGGGGGGGCGTTGATGCTATCCAGGGAGGGGTTATCGCTTTTGAAAATAAAAAAAAAACTCAAATCACAATATCAACTACAGTACAAACTAAACTATCCCCAAATCACGCTTCGTTTTACGCCGGCAGGGCTTCTCCAGTTCTCTACCGGCTTAATAATGTGCAGATTATTATGTATTTTTTATTTTTTTCTTGTACCTATAATGAAGAAGTTTACAGTTTTGTTTACAAAATATTTGGATCCTGCCGTATAAGAACGTCACTCAACAGTGACATTACTTTTGTCCAATCCATTCGTGCCAGCTCTTGTGAATCGACCTGTACTTAATGTATTTTTCGTTGTTGCATTTTCAGCATTTGATTTGTTTGTTCAATGCAAATTACGTTGAAGGTAATATGCAAATTACGTTGCTAATAATGATGTTGTAGTAAGCCCTGTACAATACTCATTTAATTATCATAATCTCAGTGGCGTAGCAAGGGGGGGGGGGGGGGGGGCGGGGGGGCCATGGCCCCGGGCGGCACATGGAAGGGGGCGGCAAAAACTCAGCATTTTTTCTATGCCTAGGTAAAATTAGGAAACCCTTTTCCAAGTCGCCCCCGCGAAAATTTCTGCTCTCAAATTTTAAATCCCAAACAAGTACGATTCCCAGTTATTTACATGTTATTTGTATCAAAATTAGAACTTAATTTAATTTGACTTTGTAAGAATGAAGGCGCCATTGGCGCCCTAGTGACGCCATGTCAGCACTGTTGCCAGATCTACTGATAAAGCAGTAGCTTTACCTGATTTTCGATAAATCTACTGATTTACTGAATTATAAAATGCTTGTCTATAACACATAAAAAAAATATAGACTAAACAACCGTTGAAATTCGAGAAAGATTCCAACAACTGCAAATCTGGCCCAAAAATATGACTTTTTATGAATGAATGAATGAATATTTATTTGCAATAATCGTGGTACAATGGTCTTAATCTACATTAGTTACATAAATAATATGTTACGTTTCACACGAGTAACCACCTAGTGGCGTGCAAAATTTTCCTTAACGCTAATTATTTGCAGTAACAAAATTTTTACATTAGAATTTCGTTAATGAAATAGAAATTTTTTACAGCCTTTTGTATTATTTATTGGGCGTCAACGAAATTAACCTAGATCATAGGTTCCCAAAGTGGTCCCTACCACCCCCCAGTGGGCGCTGGGAATTCGAAGGGGGCGGTAGGGGCCTTGGAAGAAATTGGGAGGCGTTAATGCTATCCAGGGCGGCGCTATCGCTTTTGAAAATAAAAACTGAAAATTACAATAGGTACCTATATCAACTAGGTACAGTATTTTTCCTTATTGCTCACCTGATTTAATTTGCGTACTCAAAACAACCACGCATCGACAGGAATATCGTTACCGATGTACTATCGCCCAACGATACGGGTGCCCAGTTTTTCAACAAAATCGCTCGCAAGCTCATCTTGACCAGACCCGCCCCTCAACGAGCCAACCAATTAGGGACAAACACAAATGTTTTGACGGTTTTTTTACTCAACCTCCGGTTGCATCTTCGAAGTCATTGTGAACGCGTATTTTTTTGTCTAACAACTTTCTTTAAAATGAACAATCTCAAGTTAAGGGAACACAGCAGAATAATTACCTACTCTTACAGATTATGGACTGTATATCTCAGGTAGCTGAAGAGCTCAATATAACGAAAGTCTCGATCTCCGGATCCAAACCCCATAGAAAGTCCAGAGGTGGGACAATAGAAACAAACTTGGGCTCGGCAATAGATATTATAGAATCTATATCTATTATAGATAGTACTGTCCCTAAATGACCGCCTTTCTCCAAGCTGCGTCAGTCCCTATTTCCACCCCACCGTCGTAAAAAAATTGTCGTGGGGGGCGCTGAAACATTCTTATCATGCCTAAGTCAAAAAAGTTTGGGAACCTATGACCTAGATCAAGTTCCTCTAGATATAAATACAGAAGAATTTAAAATTGAGCGCATGCGTCTACGGGGTTTTATAGCTGCAACAGACCCAGAGTGTCAGAAAAAACTCATGAAGTCCGGCGCATTGGCATTGTTAAAATACATAATAGAGTCTAAACTTCAAGATGGCTTACCTAATATTATTGTAATGCTTAGACTATTTTTAACAACTGTCATCAGCAATGCTAGTCGGGTCAATTGCAGAGAAAATGTACCTTTTACTTTTTTTCTCTGATCATGGTGTGTATTATACCATTTTACTCAGAATCATGAGCACTTTTCATTTCTGAAATAAAAAAAGCTGTCCAAAATGTCCCAAATTTCCGTACAAATTTAGAATCTCAGTTTCGTTACGCCCAAACTAAATATAGGAGAAATAGTAACGAAACTGATAAAAAAAAATTATCAGATTCGTTACTATTTTGACCCAGTTGCGAAAGAAGTTTTTCGAAACTAAAATTAATAAAAAATTACCTGCGGTTACTATGTCCGCGTTGAGGCTAAGAAATTTAGCTATATTGGCCATCGAACGTGAGATACAAATTGTCATTGACAATTTTATACACGACTTTGCTTTAAAAAAAACACGCAAAGTAAAATTTTAATTAAATTATATACTCTGACTTTTTAGCAATTTTCTTCACTACCTAATAGAGTAGGCGCTGAGGGCGGCGATTTTTCGGTCGGCCCCGGGCGGCAATAACCCACGCTACGCCACTGCATAATCTACCTAAAGAAGATAACACACAAGTAATACCTGATAATTAAAAATCAAAATTCGCTATTATCAGGAGGCACTAAGATGCTCTCTTAGCGTTCTGCACTCAAACTACATATATATGTCATAACTATTTTGCAGGAAACAATAGTACATTACTTATCTAGGGAGATAAAACAAAGAATGTCTCAGATCACAGGTATTTGACGCCCGAGCCGAAGGCAAGGGCGATAAATATGCGATGCCACTTTATGGCCAGGTGTGACGTAATATGTATATTATAAGCCCGTCTGACAAGTCAGATCAGGTCGATCTGGCAAGTCCGCCTGTAAAGTAGAGAGTGATATTTGACGTATGTGTGTGCAGGGTAACCACCGGGAGCAGCTGACGCTCCTGGCGAGCTTCTACAAGCTCACGCGGCATCTACGCAATTTCCTTAACTTCCGCGTCGCTATGGGCTTCATCGACAACATCATCGCTAAGTGTGAGTATCGATTCAAAGATAGGTAGGGCATAGATAGCCCACGGTACCTCATACTTCGAATTATTGTTGCACTTTGTTAATAAAGTATTCCTCTGTCATATTAGAATCCCCATTTCCTAAAGTGACCAGGGCCCCAACTAGATTTCAGACGGTGACTGACTAACAGCGTGAGTCCACAGGATGGCAAATTTCCCTAATATTTTTAGCAGTAGAGATTGAAAACGAAATTAAGGCCTCTGGAGAGCGATCGTAGATGATTATAAATAATAGGTTTAGGGTCTACGTACCAATGGTGCAATAAAATAGTAGTTTCTAATGTAGCATGCCAACTGAAGATAAATTCAATTGAAAGGTATGATAACTTCATAAAGATAACTATGGATATATTCCGTGTGCAGATGTCGCCATCACCGTCGGTTTCTTTGCGGTGTCTCGGCCTTTCTTTGTCACGGACCACAACCTGCTCACTACGGGAACTGAAAACGATAGATTTAAGGTAAGGTTTTTGACTTAAACACTTTCCTAACCTAAACCTATTCCTTCGGCGTTTCGAACGTGAAGTAACAATCATAGTTTCTAAGTAATCTAAATCGGTCAAGTAACTAAATAAGTAAGGGTTTTTACATGAATTAGTCCCGTTTTGCTATAATATTACAAACATCTTACAGTAACCGACAACAAATATTGCGCATTGGTCTTTGGAAAAATACAATTGGCTATTTACGACGATTTTCGAACACTTGCAACCGTCCATCAATCATCGTATTTATTAAGGGTCTTATAATACTTGCGATTTGCGGGCGAGTTAGAAGCGAAGTTCCATACAAATGTCTGACAGGTTTTGTATGGAAACTCGCCCGCAAATCGCAAGTGTGATAAGGCACTACGTGTCGTTTCATGACAAATAATGTACTTTATGGACTGTATAAGTTTACGTCAAATTGACGTCATGTGAACTTTGGATATCTGTAGAGAGCATACAACGACTGACACACGTCATATAGGTAGTGTGTAACAACGCTCTACGAAGCCTAAATTAGCTGAGTCTTTTTCCAATGGCCGTTGTGCGATATTTATCGCCGGGTACTGTATTTAAGGTGACACCTTTCCAAATGACTCATGCGATTCTACCATTTCGCAGCACTACTACACTTACGGGCGAATGCTAGTAAAGATGGCGGAAGCCATCGGCAGGCTGGTATTGTCTGGTCGCGAGCTGAGCAAGCTAGCTGGCTTGACGTCGCGAGTCACGCAGCTGCGCACCGTCCTGGCCGACGTCAACCAGGGCAAATACACCAGGACCATGGTGGGCCAAGTGGAGAACGGAAACGGTGGTAAGCGTTACTTGTAAAGGCAGTGAGAACTGTCTGACAGTGGCGTGGCGTAAAAGATATCCTTGGGCAAGCCGCAAGCAAGCTGGCTGCCTTGACGCTGCAAGTCACGCAGCTACGCACTGTCCTGTACTGTCCAGGGCAAATAGTCCGTGACCATGATGGGGCACGTGGAGAATAGAAATGACTGTAAGCAATATGCTATCCTTTGTGCTACGGAATAGAATATTTTTATCCTATGCCCCCTTGTTCCTCGGGAACCGTAGCCAATCATGGCGTAACTACAGGGTGGCAGGGCTGGCAAAATGCCACGGGCCCCCGACCCAAGAGGGCCCCGGCGTAAGTATAACGTTAAAATAATAAAGCTTAATGATAGGGCCCCCATTAAAGGAATTTGCCACGGGCCCCAGATGATATAGTTACGCCACTGAGCCAATGCCATTATCTGACTACTAATCAAGTCTTCGCAGAATATCTCTCCGATCCTTCACTACGGGAAAGGGTAATCGTCGAAACTCATTTTGAGTAATTAATCTTTTGGACGCCAACGACGGATATATCCGCACCGCAGGTTCATCGCCAACGACGGATTAATCCGTCACTGAGCGCAAAGCGATATAGACCTAATCTACCAGTGGCGTGGTGTAAAAGATATCCTTGTGCAAGCCGGTGCAGATTTGGCGTACATTTTCCTTAAGAGCTGTAGAATAAGCTGCTCAAATGCCTGATATTAGGCAAGCTGGTAGGAATCGAGTTCTTTGGTCGCCACGCTACTGTAACATACATGAACGAGCATAAAGTTCAATTTCAGTTTTGACACTGGTTTGACATGGCCAGTGATGGGCCGTTCTCGAGAAGTTTCGGAAACAAGAGAATATCGGGAGAAGCTTCTCGGGAAAGTTCTCGTCAGCGGAAATTTCTGAGAAAGTACCTTATATTTTTGAGTTATGCATTTTTTGTTCGCTTAATACTCATTATATTTGTGGTATATAACTATTTGCAGAGTATTTGTGCGCAACAGGTTATTCTATCAATGAAATTCTCTTTGTTCTCGAGAATTTCCCGGGAAACTTCTCGGAAACGTTCTCTGGGGAACGTTCTCAGCAAAAATTCATGTTATTTTTTCATCTAAAAAGTTTTTTTTATAGATTATTAATCATTTACGGTACTTTATAAGGCGTTGTCATCGTATTATTATTCGTTTACACATTAAATGTTAAGTCTATTCAAGACTGGAATGGGTAAAAACGGACTAGTGCGACTTGATCTGCGGACATTGATATATTATCTTTTTCATCACTTTCTCGAAAATGGTGTTGTTACACGTAAGTTTTGCGGGCTGTAAATGACCTATTACGCCCTAGGGCGTAATGGATTTTTTTCTGTTTTACTCTTATTGGTCATGTTCAAAGGAAACGCCAACTTACTTTTTAACTTTTTTACTTTAAAGAGAGCTGTTATTGCAAAGACATGTAAACACATATTTCGGTAACATAAATTAAATGTTTAATAAATAGTGTATTTCAGTATTTTGCAAATGTAAAATCAAGTAAAATGCCCGTTTTAGGTTTTTACCGCTATGGTTTCCGAACGTGACTTGACATTCGCATTATCTATGGATATTAATGTCACTTTCTGATTTAAAAATTTGTTCTCATACTGGGTGGATTAGTAAGGTTATTTAGGTATTTAGATTTCCTCACAAGTGTGATGAAAAACATTGTGTGTGCCACTGCCACGGGTGGTAAAGGAATTACAAACGAGTGTTATTAAAGCCCTGGGCTTTACCTCGGGCTTGTAACAAATACTCGTTTGTAATTCCTTCCTTACCGCCCTAGATACACAATTTACTATAGAATATCACCGACTCTTGTGCTTTCTTACCTGTCATAAATAATTATTTCTCTTTACCTGCCACCCAGTGCCCAAAAAAGGGGACAGGTCCGATCCATCAAATTACAATCCTATTGCTATTACTTTCCTTTTCTCTAAGGTGATAGAGTGTGTGATTAATATAAAATTCCTTAGATAGGTATCTAAAAGAACATAATTTGATCAACGGCCTTCTATATGTTCGCTGCACTGGTGATCTCTTAGTTCCTATATCCCACACACCGCTGCCAACTGCCCACAGTCAAAGCTGGCATCCAAAAAGTTTGATGTGCTGAGTTGAGCGAAGCGGTACATCACGTCTGGGCAAAGACAGCTGTTGTACAAATCGCAGGTCTTGACTTCATATGGAGTACTGCTATCATCATGTTCCTCTTGGCTCGGTCCAAAAACGCACTATGTGACAAATTTGAAGCAGTAGTGAACCTTTAAGTCTAAGGAGAGACTTCACCTATTTATGTGTATTCTACCATTTTTAAAACTTGTATAATAGGCTGTTTATTTCATTGCATATTTGTGAAAAGCACTACCTCGGCGTGAAATGGGGTTGCCAGCCTCGTAACTATTTGGACTCGCTCTCGCTCGGCCATGTATATGTACTCGGCCGGCAATCCCTTCTTTCTGTTGAGAAGTAATATATTAATAAAAAAAAACAGCAAATAGCAAATGTATTAAATATAGAAACTAAAAGTATAATCAAGTAAAAACAAATCCTATAACGAAATAAAAATAAAAGCAATTATGTAGGCTGTCAATATTGTTCATTATTAGAAACAGCTACCGAGGGGGAACGTTTCCGAGAAGCTTCTCGGGATTATAGAGAATTTTGCCTTTAGAATATTCATTCAAGATACACTCATTTACGAATGCCTATTAAACACAATAACGAAAACATTTCAGCCCAAAAAATACCTGTATTTTAAATCTAAATCACTTTTATGCTAATATTTGTTCCGGAGAAGTTTGCCGGAAATATTTCACCGAGAATGTTTCCGAGAAGCTTCTCGGGAATTTCTCGAGAACATAGAGAATTTTGCTCTCAGAATATTCGAAAAAGTTCAGGTACCTTACGAACGTCTATCAATAACATATACGAAGACATAAAAGCAAAATAATACTATTTTTTTTAAGGATTTATGTACTTTCTCAGATATTTCCGTTCCCGGAGAACTTTCTCGAGAACATGTGAGAATTCTCAGGAGAAGGAATTCTCGAGAGCGAGAACGTTCTCACCGGCACAACACTGGACATGGCATATGATTTGCAACTTTTATGTTCGACGTAGCGTCAAAAAGGTTTAATTTATACATATCAAAATCACCTAAGTCCAAGCTAATAATGGAATTTGTGTCTTAAAAAAAATTATCAAAGGAATAAATTTCAAATTGATGCACAGAATTTCTAGGCCTGTGATTTTGATATGTATCAACGTACCTTTTTGTATGAGTCTTTAACCTTTTCGCAGCTACGTAAAACATAAGTCGCAAATCAGACGCCATGACATAACAATCTCAAAGCCGAAATTGAAGTTTATGCTGGTGCATGAAAGTTTATATCGCTCTGCGGTCTGTGACCAATGTATGCGTCGTTGGCGTCCAACCTGCGGTGCCAATATATATGAAAAGCGTGGCGTTGGCGTAGAAAAGGTTAACTGTGTTGGTTAAACATTTTATAGTTTTATGTGACTAGAATTTGGCTGACTTATAATAGACTGATAGCAATTTTCTATAGTTTGATAAGTATATGCATTGATCAACGTTTGCTGTAGCCTTGCCGATGTTGATGGCGCCGGGCGCGGGCCGCATCATCTACCAGGATAAGCTGATCCGCTTCGACCGCGTGCCGCTCGTCACGCCCAACGGCGATGTGCTCATCAAGGAGCTGTCCTTTGAAGTCAAGTACGTTGCTCTTTCATTATAACACAAAATAAATAAGGATTAGCATTGAAAAGGTACTACTTTGGGATGACAGACGTGCTATCTCGCGTCTGTGTGAATACGTCTCGCGCGTTCCTAAACGGCCGAAGTTGGACTTGTTCGTCTATACAGGGTGGGAGGGACTATACCGACAAACTTTAACTGTAGATTCTAACAACTATTAGGAGTAAAAAAAGTTATGTAATGTATAGTCGAAAAACGCTTACTTTTAGAGATATTCATTATTTTTTTTATGAAAACTCCCAAGTGTGTAACAAGCCCTAATAAATGTGACTAAGATAGTTTTACTAATTTTTTAAAATCCTTTAACTAAACAGCAATTAACCTTCGCATTATTTGATGGAAAGCGACTACGAGGCCAAAAAAATTACCTTTCGTTTCCATTTTAGCTTTTTTTTTTCTTTTTGATAACTTAACCTTAACCTCCAGTAAGGACATGTTTATAACGAGGGGCTGAATTTACTGATTTATTTTGTTCCATAAGACTATTAATGTAAAATGACAATATTCGACCCATGTTGATATAACATTATTTACTCGTCACACCACCAGGAATTCATGGCTAAAGTATGTCGGTATAGTCCCTCCCACCCTGTATACTTTATCTAAACTGCGGAGTGCTTCGGAGTCAGTAGGCAAGCTTCGCTGTTTAACCTTGCGTGACTGTAATCGTTCTTTCAGGTCAGGCATAAACGTGCTGGTCTGCGGCCCTAACGGCTGCGGCAAGTCTTCTATGTTCCGGATGCTGGGCGAGCTGTGGCCGATATTCGGCGGCTGCCTGACCAAGCCGCCCAAGGGCAAGCTGTTCTATGTGCCGCAGCGGCCGTACATGACGCTTGGCACCCTGAGGGACCAGGTATGTATGACATAACGTGTTGCAGGGTTGCTTACAGTGACGAAAATCACGTTTGGGTTGTTTTGACGGCGATGAAATATAGTAACGGAGGCGTATTTCGCTACAATCGCATGTAAATCATGTGAAGCGACGAGTTTTAGGTATGAAATTCCCACCAAGGGAACGCCACGGCCCCCACCTTGTTCGACTTTTGCCACGCCCAATAAGGGTTGCAAGTTTGTCAGGCTTCAAACTAACTAAGAAAAACCGGTCAAGTGCGAGTCGGACTCGCGCACCCAGGGTTCCGTACAAACTCGTCAGTAGATACGTGAATAATTCAAGATAAATTGTATGGTGAGACAAACTTAACTTTGCTCTTGAAACACTGTTATCCCCATACAATGACATATGTCGCGGTTTGTTCAGTAGGAGCAAATAAGGTTGTCTTACGATTTTTGCGAATTTCAAAAAAACGCTGCAAGTTAGGAAAACCGTTTTATTTTTCCTGTAATATATAGGTGATATTAATAATCGGTAATTATTACAGATTTTTCTGTTAATGGTAACTTCGGAGATAATAGGGGCAATGGTATTTTCTTTAACGTTTTTTGTCTTAAATCAAAAACTACATGTCTACGAAAAAAAATAAAAACGGTTTGGAATCTACACACTAAGCCCTTTCATATGATGTCCCACTCAATATAATAGCTCTACTTTTGATTTTCGACGTCCCATTTCGGTCCAATAGGCTCGGGTTAGCGACTTTTAACACTATTCCAAATTTCAAGTCGAGAGCATCAGTAGATCCTGAGATATCTTGCAGTGACAGACGGACAGAGAGAGGGACAGACAGACAGAGTCGCACCATAAGGGTTCCTTTTTTACCATTTTGGTACGGAACTCTAAAAATAGTACATTACACAACTAGGGTGGTAATACAAAGAAAGGCCGAGATCGCAGATGTTTGCGGCCCGAGCTGCAAGCGAGGGACGTAAATATGCGATCGAGGGCTTTCTTTATTACCTCCCGTGTTGTGTACATCATTTTATGTCTACACTTGGCCAGAAAGCGTTTAAAAGTCACTTTATGGCCAGGTGTGGCATAAAGGTAATATTCATAGTTAACGTCACTTTGTTCAGGTGATCTACCCGCAAACCCGCGAGGAGATGGTCCGGCGCGGGCGCACGGACGAACAGCTGAACAAGTTCCTGGAGCTGGTGCAGCTGTCGTACCTCACGGGCCGCGAGGGCGGCTGGGACGCCGTCGAGGACTGGATGGATGTGCTCTCCGGCGGCGAGAAGCAGCGGATAGCCGTGAGTCACTCACAGTCTAGCAGGGCTTTTAAAACTGTGGTCCATAGACCCCTTGGGGTCCATGGCTATGCATATGTCGCCGCCAACTGGTTTAACCAGCCATTTGGTTAACTGCCAAGCCTTTTCACTAAACTATGACCCGCCAACAGGTCGACGAAGCCCCGCTGTGCGGGGCTTCTATTTCTACTCTGAAGGACACAAGGTGACTAACAAACCTAACCTAAAATAAGGAGTGTGTTTTATACTTTCATGTGCCCTTGATTTTTTTTTTCTCTGATTATATTCGGACCCTCCATAAGGTTTTCGAAATAATGTAGGAGGTCCGTGACCAAAAAAAGATTAAGAAACTCTGGTCTACAGTCTCCTTCAGATACATCTCACTTCAGGGTGCTCAAAATATCTCAACATGTATTCTAACGCCTTGTCTATAGAGACGTATTCTGATGTTTGTGAACATGTAAACACGTATAATAATTATTATTAAACTATGACCTGTAAACCAATGTTATCAATATTTTTTTCATTTTTACGCTTGCCCCGATGTATCTGATGGCGACTGCACTACGACGCCTGCAAGTACAGTCGCCATCAGATATATCTGAGCTGTCAGTGTACTCATAAATATCTGAACACGGCTCTATTTTCATAGCATTAGAGCCGTGTTCAGATATTTATGAGTACACTGACAGGTCAGATATATCTGATGGCGACTGTACCAAATATGTCGATACTCATAAAAATCTCTTAAGTCCTCGAAATTGGTGGTTAATTTGATGTTTACGAGTATTCCTTTTATCCTATAAACACTTCCATTACTATTTTATGTACACTTTTGATATGTGTGTTGTGGTGTGGTGTCAAAACTTATTCAGCCAAGCTATTTTATAAAGTCTGTGTGTGTGTGTAAGCCAATATGAATCGGGTTCTACATGATTCTGTTGTGGTGGGTTATATGGTGGTACAATACCGAGATCCCGATATTCCCCATACTACAATACCGGTATTGAAACTCCTAATATGGATGCCACACCAGTACCACCAGTATACCACTATAAACACTAATTAACCAAAGGGGCATAGGTATTACCAAATCACACCCAGAAAACACCCTCCAAAATTGAGACGGAGCTGCCGGGCACGCACCTCATTAACGGCCAAATTATTTGGTCACGTTCTTTCTTTGTCCAGAAAGAAATTGGATATCAATGATGGGTACTCATTGAAATCCAATTTCTATTGCGCCTGTTGACTCTTTCAAACGTTTTTTTTTTTTGAGTTTGACACTTAAAGTGTAGCTATTTTATTTCATATCAAAAGAAAATTACAATACTAACTTATACAGAAAATATCCTATGAAATCTTCCATTTTTCATAGGTCAATTTTAATACTTGTTAATAAAATCGGCGTTGGCCTGAGCACTTTCTATGCTTTTCTAGAATCAAAACATGTTTCACAAGTTTGCATTAATTTAATAGGTGGGTGAATCAACTTTTCTTTGCTTCATGCAAAGATTGCTTTTTCTCCTTATTTGTTCACCTTTTGCATGTTTTAACATGATTTAAATGGAACAAGATCTTACATCTAGAGATAGATTAGGTAAAAATAAAAATAAAAGTCGTTTTTAACAAATAAATAGGGTGACCCAGCGGACGAACCCTTATTTTCATACAAAAGTGGGGGACAGCTATGTCCGCTGGGTCACTGCTTATAAATATAGCTATCTTTTCGCATAGAATTTAAATGGAACAGTGACCCAAAAGCCTGCAAAAGACGTCGTATGAAAATTATGAAAAATATAGCCGAAATATGAAACCCTAAAGGAACGTTTATTTCAGATGGCCCGTCTGTTCTACCACGAACCGCAGTTTGCCATCTTGGACGAGTGCACCAGCGCAGTCTCCGTCGATGTTGAGGGACAGATGTATCAGTACTGTCGGGAGGTACGTAATACCACAGATACTAATATTACTAATATGATTTACACACCTTGATATTTTGCCTCCAACATGTCATTTGATCGGTCGCGCACCGACTGATCCCAATGCGTAAAGGTAAGTTCCAGTTGTCTTCCCCGTGCATGTAATCGCAACCGCGATCAATCGCAATAACATGTTGGCAGATAGGCTGTAAGGTGTGTAGTTTACGTATATAACTCATAGCATAACTTCGTTCCATAAGTGATATCAGACGGCTCACTCGAGAGACTGTTCAAGTTTCACTTGAGTGACCGTTTATTTTCATTTAATTTTGGCTTTTCTCGTGTATTGTTCAAAATGAGCAAATAATTTTAACATTGTTCCGGTACCCGTTGGGGTTACCCAATCGTATACGGTTACGTATAATCAAATTACCGTTACGATTGAGTAATCATACGAGTACGCCTTGTGTACGTCAGTTGGTCGTACGATCAAGCTTTACGTGGGTGTGTAAATATGACGTTTAGTTGGGTTAATCTGACCTGGGGCTAAGACTTGCGACCGTGTGAAGCAGCAATTTAATGAGAGTGTTTAGAAATCATAAACCCACCAGCTGGCAGGAGGGTGGCGAAAGGTCTTTTTGACAGTAGGCGTCAAGATCCACCAATCACACCACACATGATGTTGACATCTACTGCCAAATAGAAAGCGCCACCCTGCTGCCAGCTGGTGGATTTCTGATTTCTAAATACCCTCATTGAGCCGTAACACCTGCGTAACACTCAATAAGTAAGATTTGCACCGATTGTTAACTGATTTTAATTGTTCTTTCCGTATTGTTTTGGCAGCTTAGTCAATCCCTTATCAGGTGGTCAGGTTGGTTCGAGGTTGGTTGTTATGACGTATTAATAGAACACAGCAGGTGATAATTACCTTAGCAAGGAAGTTATTATCATACGGATTTTCCCAGATAAGCGGTAAATTACCTGAACTATTCAGACATAGTAAGCGATAACTGTTTGACATGATTCTCCTAGCCAGCTAACGTGTGATATCAGAATCGTTAATAATTCACCTGATAATCAATCTTCCCCTTCAATGACTAAGGTATGGGGAGTTTCGTTCTGTAGAGAAAAGAGTAGACACTTGATTTAATAATGTATTGCTAGTAAAATTTGTTTGTTAAGAAAGAACAGAAAAAAATACTAAATGATTATACAGTTCTCTACTAGTGAGAGTTAAGGATTTTTAAAATGTATAATTATTAGGCTTCGGACGATTGCGTGCAAATGACAACAGGACTAGAGTAGATCAGTGTTACATTTTTCAACACCTGTTTCTATTATTCGAAATAGGTTAGATGAACATCAATCGTATTGTAGCCAGTTGCATTAAAAATTGCAATCGCAGAATCACAAATTCGCATTGGGTGCAAAAAAGTGTATATACTTCGATATATATACAATAAAAGTTTATAGACGAAATGTGTATCTATTGGTAACGATAAAATAAATAAGTAGATAAAATGTCTATAACATTTTATCTACGACGACATCGAAAAATTTATCAACTGCATAAAAAATTTAAAACTTATAAAATATTAAGCCTAAAAACAGCAAAAACTATTGTTTGATGAAAAAGTTTTTATATCCCAAAAGCGGCTCCCTTTGCTATGTTATACCCCAACCCAAAAAGTCTCTATGTATAATGACAGTCTCGAGTCCATTGGCTCCGCTCTGCTGTTAATAAGCTTAACCATTATTAAAAATAAAAAACACGACTGCCATGAATGAACGCGAGCTTAAAAGTTAACAAAAGTATATATTTTTATGATCAGCTTCTAATAGAGTCCGACCGAAATTTCGGTTTCGGTTTCGGCCTAGTTTCGGCCAAAAAATGGGTTTCGGCTTAGTTTCGGTTTCGGCTGCCATCCGGCAGAAACTACGGCCGAAACCGAAACTGAATTTGAGAGGTTTCATGCTGCGATCGGACAGTCTTTATTTCAAAAAGCACTGAATTACTCTAAATATCGGAGACTAAATGATCCCATCAAAAACATTACATGCAAAAAGATGCAAGTCTCGCAACGCAGTTCTTTTACAACAAAAAAGTTAATAATTTATAATTAATTATTACTCTAAATATCGGAGACTAATGATGAACTAAAATGATTAATATGCTATTTAAAAATGAAGACTGATTGATTATTAGTGTCATTTTTAGGGTTCCATACCAAAATGGTATAAAAGGAATCCTTATGGTGCGACTCTGTTTGTCTGTCTGTCCGTCTGTCACAACCAGATATCTCAGGAGCTACTGTTGCTATCGATTTGAAATTTGGAATCATTTAAAAATCGCTGACCCTTACAGGACATGAAAAATATCTTGTACCATTTTTACTTTATTAAGGGCGCTACAATGGGAGGTAGAAAAATTAAGGTTGGGCTAGTATATCAATTGGGGTATCAAATGAAAGGGCTTAATTTGTACATTTCAAACCCATTTTTTTCTTAATCATGTGCTTTTCGATTTAGGACGAAAAACGTTCAAAATAATTTCATTCCCGCCCTATTATGTTCGAAGTTACTGAACAGAAAAATCTATAATAATTACTAATTACACATTCATATTTTTCTAAATATTACAGGAAAAATATAACGGTTTTTCTAACTTGCATCGTATTTTATAAATTCGCAAAAATCGTAACGCAAACTTATTTGCTGCTGTTACTAAACTAACCACGACCTATGTCGATGTCCATACAATTTATCTTGAACCATGTTTGTACCGAACCCTCGGTGCGCGAGTCCGACTCGCACTTGACCGGTTTTTTTCCATAACTTTATATGGAAGTTTCGGTTTCGGTTCTGGTTTCGGCCGAAACTGAGATCAAAGTCGAAATTCGGTTTCGGTGTCGGCCGTAAAAACTAGTTTCGGTCGGACACTAGCTTTTAAATCTCTTCATTTTGATACTCACTCGATAGGGTCGTAAGATTCTTTCTCTGCACTCTCCGAGCACACAATATGGCGCACAGAATCCGCCATATTGTTTTTATGATGACGTTATTTATCCTATGACACTCGGGATAGCTCAGGGATTCTAAGGATGCCCCCCCCTACACACACACACATCTAAATCGGTTCAGGGGTTTAGTTTAGAACATAGATACATGAACCCTGAAAACATAAAACACTTTTTTTTGGCAGTCGTGTAATAATTATTAAGTGTTGATGTTGAATGATGAATCCCTTTTAATTTCCCTATTAATTGTTAAATAGACGGGTATATCTCTCTTCACGGTGTCGCACCGCAAGTCGCTCTGGAAGCACCATGACCACTACCTGCAGATGGACGGCCGCGGCGGCTACGTGTTCGAGGAGATCGACGGCGACACGCAAGAATTCGGATCGTGAACCTTATTGTCTTGGTAACACGGCGTGAAATGGTTTGGCGTTGAAATGGTGCTATAGCTGTATGCAAAACATCTTTTTTAAAGTATTTATGCTATTGACGGAGGGTAATAATTATTGTATGAGGCGTATACTAAAAGTCGCTATATTAAAAATTAAAAATATGGTTAAACAATTTTTTAAAGTTATTTTACGTTTTAATTTACCAGACAAAATAAAAAGCCCACTTTAGCACCATTTAATGCCAAATGTATACAGTTCAAAGCAATTTTTCAATAGGGACCATAGTAAATAAACATAAAGGGCCATACAGACTAGCAAACGTAAGGCTTACCGATAGGGGCGCATCTACATGCTACCTCTTTTTGATGGATCGCTGCATCCTTCTATGGGTTGGCCCGATTTTTGCTGCGTCTGGATACTCTGAACGGTACTTTAACTACAATTAATGTTGCCAACTTTATAAAAATTACAAAAAAATTAATAATGACCCTTAATAAAATTTTAAACGCATGTATACTGTAAATATAATATAATTTTGACTTAAGGTAATACATCTCTTTTTCTATGTGCAATACGTGTATCTAAAGAGTCAATGTTTAATTATCTTCATAGAAACTTCTGGTGGAATTTCTAGCAAAAGGCCTTCAATATTTTTAGATGATTGCTAATCAAAACGTCTAAAACTTAGATAATATATATTAACTGGTTGAAGTTTGTGGTACGTTTATTTAAATGACGCTAATTTGCTTTTATTGCGTGTTTTGGAATATTTAGAGGTTTTTAGTTTAAATTTTTAGTGAATTCCGGCTGTTTAAGACGAATGTTAAATATTAAAGAAATAAAATAAATCTATAAGCGTATAAAATGACTTAGACTTCCTAATTCCTACCTTCTTAACTATGATTATTTCCAACCATCATCATAAAAGTTAAGTAACAGACCATTAGCTAAATTAAACTTGATTTCACATGTTTGTTTCATTCTTTTTGATTTTATATAATTAGTCTTTTACCACATATTACTATCAATTAAAGCGCCCGGCACGTAAGTCCAGCGGTGACCAAAATGTGGAGAGGATCTGCGCCATAGTAGTGTCCCTACAATACCTTATATGTATTTTGCTTCTGCGCTACCAAGGTCACCGTTAGACAATCGTGCCCCGAGTTGTAAGTACCTGGTGTATTTTAAAACATTCCCCGTAATTCTAAAAAAAACATAGGGATAATAGAGGTGACATTAAATTATATCTCTTTACTCATTGTTTACTTGGAAGTTGAAACGCCTTGTCACAAAAAGTCACACATTAGGTATACTAAAAGAAGTACATTAGTATAGTTCATTCTACGCCTACTTTCTGTGACGCCTACTGATCGTTCTCATGATAATTATATTTTTCTATATTTGTGAAATGTTTTTAATGCGATTTATTTATTTGCAGTAAATATGTGACGTTCCGCGGGTAAAGGTACCTTATGGACGTTGTCGCTTGCGTCGTATCCGACTCCGTTACTATAGGACATCAAGATAGAAGGACGCAAGCGACAAAGTCCATAAGGTACCTTTAGCCGTGGAACGTCACATATAATGAAATAGTATACAATTTTTTTCTAAATGGTACTAAGTAATGTAATATTTACTACCTTTAGAATTCTATGTTTTATTTCATTTTGTATTAAACAGTTTTTGTTTTATTTTGTAAACATGTTTATGTACAAATTAAATCCAAATAAATTTGAAAAAATTGGTCAGTCATGGTGTTCATTTAGCATTTTATAAATGTTATGATTGTGATGTGACAAGTTTAATTATGTTATAATTGCATTCTAAACTTGAATGTTTTTTATCGTGAACTAGATTCCTGCTACAAGCTTCATGTCTTCATGTGATATAATAGTACATTGGGGTAATTTCGACTGTGGGGTAATTTTGAAAATTACGAATTTTCAGTAAACTATGCAATATTTTTGAGGTTTATAATTAATCGAAGCACTATCAGTGTGTCTAGTATAGTGTTAGTGTATTAAAGTAAATATATGTTGCGTGTATTATGAGAAATCCTTAATTTTCAGATTCTACCCCGTGCTCGGATTTACCCCAATGCACCCTACGCTATTTTTATAAATATAAGTAATCATATATTTTTGGGTTTGTATCTATTAATGATACGGAATAAATGTGTTTTATTAAGTTTTAATATTAATTAGGTATTTATATATTATGTCAGTAACTGTGATAGCTGTTACGTTTCTGTTTTATATCGAACGGTGCTGAAATAAAGGGGTTGAGGATAAAACGTTGTTTCCTTCATTGATTTCATGTAAACCTAAGGTTATGGTTATTGGTGTATAATATAAGGACAAGTCCAACAGGCGCGACGGAGCCAGTGCGCTGGCCTTAAAAATGGCACTAAAAACCAGTTTTAGGTGGACCTAGAACTGGTTTTTAGTGCCATTTTTATCCGCCGAATGGACGTTGCGTTGGAGCATTCGGCGGATAAATGAGATAGCGTGCGGTTGTCCCTAATGGTGCTTGTAGACACGATGCATATAGCTGAAGCAAGTAAAGGCGCAAGTTACATGCACGAGCAGTATGCTCCAGCTTAATGCACTCCAGTTATGTGGGCTTGTACAGTCGCCATCAGATATATCTGAGCTGTCAGTGTACTCATAAATATCTGAACACGGCTCTATTTTCATAGCATTAGAGCCGTGTTCAGATATTTATGAGTACACTGACAGCTCAGATATATCTGATGGCGACTGTACACGGTGCAAGTGACTGGAGCAAGTAATAAAGGCGTCTCCTTAGGTTACTTGCGCGAGTGACTCGAACTGGTATTTACTCGAGTCAATGGACTCGCACACTCCTTTATCCCGTTGTTTACACGATGCATATAGGTAACCTTTTTTTTTTCACCCCGGGAAATGCATGAAACTGCATACCACTACGTAACCTAAGGCCATCGGGGGTGACAGCCAGATGTTACGTATTGGTTATGTGAGGCTCTCCGCTCCTGAAGGGATTGGCCTACCCACTAAAACCCAGGGATGCTACCAACCTGTGCCTTCACGGTGATGCCGTGGGATCGCTATCAAGCCACCACGACATCACCAGCACCTCCGCCCTAGGGCGGACCCTATCCGAAAAAAGCACACTGTAGCATGGCCAATGTGACTTCCCTCACCAGCTCCCCCCGACCAAATCGCCGTCCCCCGGGGAAGCAGGGACCAGCACCAGACACACGGTGTCCCGGTCCCTCCCTCGCCGCCACGGGAGGACAAACGCCCCTACCCCGCAGCCGTCCACGGGAGGACAAACGCCCCTACCCCGCAGACACCCTCACTGTCACGGGAGGACAATACCTACGCCCCTACCCCGTGACCACGTGTAATGGGGATGGTATCCAGGAAAACATCCCTTCAACCAAACTACCACTACACCCCCATCCCTTGTCAGCAGTGAACTCTGCTATTGCAGAGGACACGCCGAGGGACCGTCAGGGTGGAAGGGTTAGCCTCCGGGACCGGATCATAGGCCCTCTGCCTACCGCATCCCTGGCCAACCGACAGTAAGGCCAAGGACTAGCAAAGTCAACGCAACGCGTCGACAGTTCTAACCCTTGCCCAGCCCAGATGCTGCCCATTAGCAGCCAATGTCTTGGTCTAGACGAGAGGGGTACCCATTACACAAGACATCGGGAGCAATCGGCAACACCTAGGTAACTTCACCACCCACCCTCCCTGGCCGAGAAATAGCGATGGGTTGGAAAAGTCTACACAGGACGATTCCAACCCATTGCCGACGGCCTAGTGCTTGCCCTTTTCCGTGGGTTCCAGATCCGTATTCCTCCCCCCCTGCCCGTAGGCCCCCGAGGCCCCTCTCACACCAACTCCCCGGATCCTCAGGAAAACTGCAAGAGTACAATTGGCCCGAGCAGTACCCTTCCATGCGGATCAAACCGTGATCAAGATGGATTGGTAAAGCCCGAGCACGCGTGGAGGAACCTGACCTGACTTGCACCCCGCATATAGGTAACTTGCCTAAATATGCGCTAGCTACTAGCAACGTGTACAGGCACCATAATTGTTAAATGAAAACTCATTCGCGTTTAACAACATAATTCTAAGTTGTTACATTTATAAAGATGATCTAGGTATCGTCGACTATTTTCATGTTTTAAATATACTTACTTAGATTGTAACTTAATGCTTATCTAATTAGTAATTAATTAGACCAACACCACAGATTACATAATAGTTATTCGAACAGATACGACACTCTCCCGCAATACAATAGAAAAGAACATTCTGGAATTTACGCCGCGCGGGGTCGACGACCGCACTTCGGTCGTCGACCCCGCGCGGCGTAAAATCAGTGCTAGGGCTGTCGACCGATACCCAAATAAATTATTTCACAAATAGATTGAATTAAAAAACAGTTTTTTGTTATATATTTTTTTTATTTACAGATGTTGCACTTTAACGTAATTATGTGTAAATTTTTTCCCTACTCAAAAATTTCTATAACCTCGTTTTTTTAACTCGGTTAAAAACTTTTCAATTCTGACAATATTAAGTACATATATACGCGTCGATAACTTTTTTTAATTGGATATTGTTGCAGCCGTCTATACTGCAACGCGCACGCCCCATCATCAATAAAATAATAATATTAAATTATAAATACGCGATCGAAATGCAGTGCGACGCGGCCCATGCGAGTGCTTTTGTTTTTTTTTTTGTTCGTGAACAGGCTTAAGGAGCTGTCAAAACTATCGGACTTACTTCGTAGCGGTAGGTTGCACGCATGCGAGCGCGTGGCAACCATATGAGTCTTGTACCGCCGGCGGTAAGTGACGTCACTCAAGGTCGCGCTCGGCGAAAAACGAGTGTCGGCCCCCTCCAACACTAGTATATAACTAATTGTGACGTTCCACGGCTAAAGGTACCTTATGGACTTTGTCGCTTGCGTCCTTCTATCTTGATGTCCTATAGTAACGGAGTCGGATACGACGCAAGCGACAACGTCCATAAGGTACCTTTACCCGCGGAACGTCACAATTCATCTTTTCATCAAGCACATCTCGCTTCCCAATCATATAATTTGTTCGAAAATGAAAATGAAAAATTTATTCATAACAATTGTTATAAGTCATCATACATATTAAATAATACACGTTATAGTGCAAGAGGTAGGTCGAAGAATTCCTCATAACTATAAAACATTTCGCTCATGAGCCAATTTTTCAATTTACTTTTAAAACCCACGGTGGAAGTTCCTATCGATTAAACATTTCCATAATATTTATTTCAGAATAGGGTTTTTCATTTAAAAAAATACGAACATGTACTTTTTAAATACCGACATACAAGCTGCCTTAGGAAAAAATAAAGCGTAGATTGCGTGGACATTGATTTGAAGCTACCTATTTAGTTTTTTTGCACGTGAATGTATTTATTATTACGTGAAAAAGTCAACCGAAGAAAAAAGTCCCTAAACTAAAGTATCCTCATCAAAAGTATCAATAAAAGTCCTCTATAATGTTGTCATCACTGGATTTATAACGCAATTCTCTTCATCTCGCACGTTATTTACTTAATTTCACAACAATGATAACATTCAGATAAAAGAGATTAGTTTCTTCGATGGTTACCTGCACTTTGGATCCTTATTTAACTGCGTATAATGTGTGGCCATTCAAAGAAGCACTACTTAAGTCAGTCCAATACTAAATATAAGGTTAAAAATCATACAAATTAAAATCCTGTAATGTTTAGGGGAAACCCGAGAAGTCGAGAACGGTCCCTGTAATTTTATAAGGAAGTACATTTGAATTTCCCACAAAAAGCCTAGATAGGCGTCGCGTGACGTCATTATGACGTCAGGCAGGGCGATGACGTCCTTATTCCGTTTCTAGTGACTTACGTTTTAATGATATAATGATAAAGTATTTCATCTCTTTCGCTACAGCTAATAAGATAGTTTTCAGTTGATGGATTATATGTGCGTATCAGATTTTAGGAGTCACTTTCTTAAAAAAATAGTATTTACCTGAAGTAATTAACCACATTCAAATATCGATTTATTTTCAAGCGTACAACGGAGCGTAGAGGAGGCCCGCTTCGCATCAGCTGTTGAAAAAAAAAAAATAACGGGATATCGAAGGCGACTGGTCACACCGTCGACGGCCACATCAAATCTGGGGGTCTGGCGTGTGACCCTGTTATTTCTATCTTGCAATGAAATAGCTGTATAATCTTAGTTAGTTAGTGCGCTGATGAAATAGTGAGCGAATTATAAATTCTAGTGAACTATATGTGTAAAATATGGAACGCGCTACGGGAACAGAAGTGTACGGGTGTGGCTCACCGCAGTCTACGGACATAACGCTGAACATACAAACGACAACTGGTGGTAATTTCTCAATCAGCTTGAACGGTAAAAATACAGTGGAACACCTCAAGAAACTCGTTTCGAAGAAGTTAAAAGTGTCTAAGGATCGGATATGCTTGTTGCATCGCGAAAGGTGAGCTCTATGGTAGACGCCAAGCTTCTATTGTCAAACATATCACGGAAATAATGTTGCGTCGGTGCGATGACGCATCCGCGTCCTTTGACTCGTATCGATATGGTGTTTTATGTTCGCAGGCAATTGCGAGAGGGGACGCTGGAGGAGAACGGGCTTCTGGACGGCTCGCGCGTCATCCTGCTGCCCAGCGTCGAGACGGGCCTGCTGGTACGTGCCCGTCACGTGTTTCACAACACCGTCAAACTAATCAATACGCGCTTTATCTACGACACTATTCTACTCTTATGTACCTACTCGCAACTAAACTCGTTATCTGTTCACAGAGTCAAAGACCCGAAAACTCCGTGATGCAAGCTCTAGAGTCCCTTAACGACACGCAAGTTAACGATTTCCTCACGGGAAAGTCTCCTCTGAATTTGACCATGAGATTAGGTGACCACATGATGTTGATTCAGCTTCAGCTGTCTACCCTGAATTCTGGTGCAGGTGGCAGCAGATCCCTGAGGACTTCCACGCCCACCAAGACCACTTCAATACGAACAAAACGAGACACCAGGGAAACCCCCAGCCCTCAAGGCACACCTGAAAAACCTTCAGAAGACACAGTCGAAATAGAGAAAACGGCTCCACCAAAACAAACACACACTCTTCAGAAGCAAGACTTGGAAATACTTCAGAATGCCTTTGACTTGTATTTAGCTGAAGAAAATTTGAAAAAAGAAACATGTGATGGAAAAGATGAATCATTAGACACCACCAATTGTACTCTTTCAGATTTGTCTGACACATCAATAGAGAATGACCAGTCCCCAATAAAATCTTTGTCTAATTTGGTGTCCAGTCCTATAGACGCATCTACCTCTGAGAGCCGAGAAGCAGCGATCGCAAATTCTGTAAAAAGTACTTTGATAGATTTGTTGTCAAAGAGTAAATTAGCCACTGATATGCTCCCTTCCACCAGTGGCTCCCCACACGCACCCTGTCCTGTGCTCACCCCTGACAGTTCCCTCAGTGACGACAGTGACAACTTCACTGATCAGAGCTCATTCCTAGCTGAAAGCACCATTGACGAGTACCCCATGGAAAATCTGTTTAACAGTGCAGTTGATAAAGGTCTGTTTGAGGACCAAGATGAATCAATGATGGACCGTGAGATCTCAAACCTGGCGACCACCAGCCATGGTACCCCGACCGCTTCTGGCACATTGCCCTCCTTCCAAAGTATTGAACCTTTCAAAAATAAGCGCTTCCAATACTTACTCCACAAGACTTCAAAATTCAAGCATCCTATTGGTCAGAACAAACAGAAAGCTTTTATGCAATCTGTTGTGAATAAACATAAGAAAAGGATGCAGATCCGACAAGACAGCAACCTGGCACAGCCGTCCACCTCTCGCACTGAGCCCTATATAACCAACTCCAGAAAACTAATACTCCAGCCAAGCACTCAGAGTGAAGATGCGGATCTCGCGACTCCTTCTACTTCTAAACAAATTCCATTTGTAGCACCTGATGCGCCTAAAAAACCGCAGCGTGCGTCGCCTACGCCTCCTGTCGATACTAAAGCACTTATAGAAGCTTCAAAGAACCTCACACAAAAGTTGAAAAAGCTATCAAAAGAGGTGCTGACGAATAAAATAGATCTCAGAACTGCTGAAGAGTCTGTGCGCTCAAAGGTGGGTCCTGGAGCTGTGATAGAGTCCATGAAACACCATGGCAAAGGAATATATTCAGGAACATTTTCGGGCACACTGAATCCCGCACTACAAGACAGGTAAGCAAAACAATAATTTGCTGACTCTCTACAATATGTTTGGACTTCTGCCGCATTTTTTTTTTCAATATTCCTTTGTCAATCTGCTTCTACTATAGTGAATACTCTTTATATCTAAAACTGATCAAAAAAAAAAACTGCATTCCTTTGTGTGCATAACAATGATTAAAGTTTACCTGATGCGCAGTTCTCAGGTCGTCGACACGTAATTTTATTCAAACTAGTTTTAATAATTCCAGATATGGCCGACCAAAGAGGGACATCTCCACGATTATTCACATATTGAACGACTTGCTGTGCGCCGCGCCGCCCATCGCCCTTGTTCAGGTATTTATACAATATTTTAGTTGGCATTTTCAGTTGCAGAGTCAAATAATTGAACAGACACAGAGTTAATAGTAGTAATGTGTTAAACTTCTTTGTCCAATAATTTTTCTTCACCAAGCTATTCTTTGAAACACTGAATGAGATGAGGAGGTTATCAATTCGACATAAGGCAAAGAATTTTAAAAAGTTGGTATGAAAAACTTATTTCCATAAGATTTTAATACACTAATTTGTATCATATATACTTGACAAAATAGGTGCAATATATTTGGTAAATTCTCTTTCTCTAGGACTACAGCTACATTATCAGTGATTCGGTGAGGATTTGTGTTAGCGTCTCTTTCCCCGAGATACAAAAAGAACGATACGTCAACACAAATATTCGCCGAATTCCGATAATGTGGCCGTAGCATTAGAAAGTGAGAATCACTGCAGCCTGCATTATATTATAGAAAATTGACATACTTGTACTTGCGCAATGCGATAATACTGCTGATTTAGTTGTGATTTGTGCAGTATTAGAAAAGTGTCCTCTACTATATTCGGTTGTGTTTTCGCAACTATTGCTTATTATTATAGATGTCACGTCAATTAAGATGAGTAATATTATACATATCTACTACTAGTAGCTCTGTGAGCTGTAGACCTCGCGAGTCTGTCAACCCCCATGGCTCCGCAATGTTGAAAATTTTCCAAAACTTGACATAAAAAACTTTATAATTATCGAACCTGCTCATAAAATTTCACGAGAATTGATTGCGAAATGTGACCTGTAGAGGAGAACGACATCGGACGAGCGACATCCGCCGGCCGGATAATACGAAAGCATTTTTGCCTAAGTTGAAGCAGAGACACTTCGTTTGCTTTGCTCTCTCGGTCAATGTTGGCGTATATTTTAAATCGCTATGCAGATCTAATATGCTTTTTCAAAACGCCCTTTAAAGCACAGTCTTGAGCAGAAATTATTTATATTTTATATTTGAAAGTGATGGTAGATCTTTTATCAGACTTTTTTTTTCAAAGAGGATGTCGGGATATTGATATTAAGGTCCTGTATATTTACATATTGTTCGGTTCTGAACATAAACGTGTACAGAGAAGGAGGGTTGCAGGCGACTTTTCTCGGATAACGGCATTGTTCCCCGTGGGACAATCAAATTTCAAAGTTGAGTGTGTGTGTGTGTGTGTTAGTTACACTCTGTATCTATTTTCATCACACTTGCTCGAAAATGGTGTCATTACTCGTCGGTTCTGCGGGCCGTAAATGACCTATTACGCCCTAGGGCGTAATGGTATTTTTTGATTTGAAAAGCTGGTTCTGTTTCACTCTTTTTTTACTTTTATCACTGAAATATTTATTTAAAGATAACTGTTATTGCAAATACTTGTAAACACATATTTCGGTAACATTAATTAAATGTTTAAATAGTGTATTTCAGTATTTTGCAATAATAAAATCAAATAAAATGGCCGTTTTAGGTCTATACCGCTATGGTTTCCGAACGTGACTTGACATTCGCATTATCTATGAATATATGTCACTTTCTAATTTAATATTTTCTTATCATACTGGGTGGATTAGTAAGGTTATTTTATTTAGAATTCCTCACAAGTGTGATGAAAAACATTGTGTGCGCCACGGGCGGTAAAGGAATTCCTTTCTTACCGCCCAAGATACACAATGTACTATTGTATATGTGATCTTTTATAGTTGAACAGCCATGTATTATATACTGCTTCTTTAAGTATTCGAACAATTATTCGAATAGTACCCCTCTCTGCTCAGACTGTTACTGTCTCACATGCCTTTTATAAATACATAAATATTAGTGGACAAACTTACACAAATCGAACTAGTCCCATAGTAAGCTCAATAAGGCTTGTGTTATGCTTATGGGTACTAGACGACGATATATTTAATAGATACAAATACTTAAATACATAGAAAATATCCAAGACCCAGAAACAAATATCATCACACAAATAATATTAGCTCTTACCGGGATTCGAACCCAGGACTATTTAGCCATCTTAAATTTTTGATAAGTCATGGTTTTTGTCTTGATAGCAAAATAGCCCGACAAAGGACACTGTTATATTAATTACACGTGTATTGTAGGTAATGTAGGCTCTCCCTTGGCCTCGGTCATAGTGTAAAGCTGCCATTATCCAATGACGAATGTGCCTTGAGGACCATTAGGTCTGGGCTTACTTAGGGGGGCGGCCAGGTATTATGGGGGGCGGTAGTCTTTATGATGGATGCTGTTGGGGCCTATGGCGGCTAAAACTGCAAATCCGCCTCTGTCATTCTCTAAATAAACAATAAAATAAACTTAACTGCGTATGTTACCAGGCTTACGTCACTCCGCGATTTTGTTTCGCGATAATTATTATTATTATTCCTTGCCAATGCATTAGGCAAGCCTAGGGCTCCGCCGACCCCGGCAGCGCCTGTGTGCGAAACCTATGAAGCAAGTTTTTCTTTCATTACTACTGGAGGATGCGAATAATTGGTAAATCTGGTTCATTTACGTTAATTTATGAATATTATTAATTTCTAGTGATTTTGTTAAATTTACAATCATTCAATTTTGAAAAGAAAATGCAATCTTTTTTTCCTTTAAGTCCTATATTATACAATGTAGAAAGCACTGGGTTGTAATACCTATAGGTAAATAATAATAAAACATATTTGCTGTGCACCATGGAAAACAATACCTGGGTGTATTTTCGCTGGCGTAATTTCTCTGGCCACCAATATTTAAAAGATTCCTCCTCACTGGACTAGCATTCGTCGGTTACTTGTTAGAACTTGACTGATTCTACATTGTAACCAAAAGTCCAATTCTAATAAGGCAGAATCTTCTCAGTATTCGCCATTATGTCATGACAACGAAATTACGTTTTTGAAAATACACCCACCTAACCTACTCGAAACTTGAAATACTATATTATTTCGACTATGTATAGTAGTATAGTAAATCAAATGCCATTATTAACTCCATAACTACTTGTAATTAAACGTGAAACACAATCTGTAATAAGAAGTTTATTTTTGTCGACAACCCTAGCGGTGGGCGTGGCGACCAGAAAGAGCGCGCGTTATGAGTTAGAGCGAGAAGGTAGGATTAGGCGCATTTTTGTGATTCGAACGTGGGTTTTGTTAGACAGTGCGAGTTTTGTAGGTACAATACTTATTCTTTTTTAAACTTGTCCCTCCTTCCACTTAGCTCCCATGCCTTAAATCCCATGGGACTACGATATAATTTTATATCCTTTTGGTTCCCATGTTTCTGGGATTGAAGTATACTAAGGCATTTCAAACATACATATAGCAACTTTAATCCTATGAGGATCTTAAGGGATTCTATAATAAGTTTTCCAAACAGAAGATCCTCCCTCCTTCCACTTGGCTCCCATACCTATAATCCCACAGGATTGCATTGTAATATTTTGGTCTCTTCGCTCCCATGGTATCAAAGAATATATTTTTATGTCTTTTGAATCCTATAAAATCCACGAGCAATTAACCATTTTTCCTCTTGGCTCCCAGGCAGCCGGTGTTTGGGATCCAGAAATAATATTTTTCCTCCTGGCTCCCAGGCCGCCGGTGTTTGGGATCCAGAAATAATATTTTTCCTCTTGGCTCCCAGGCCGCCGGTGTTTGGGATCCAGAAATAATATTTTTCCTCTTGGCTCCCAGGCCGCCGGTGTATGGGATCCAGAAATAATATTTTTCCTCTTGGCTCCCAGGCCGCCGGTGTTTGGGATTCAGAAATAATATTTTTCCTTTTGGCTCCCAGGCCGCCGGTGTTTGGGATCCAGAAATAATATTTTTCCTCTTGGCTCCCAGGCCGCCGGTGTTTGGGATCCAGAAATAATATTTTTCCTCTTGGCTCCCAGGCCGCCGGTGCTCGGGATCCAGAAATAATATTATTCTTCTTGGCTCCCAGGCCGCCGGTGTTTGGGATCCAGAATTAATATTTTTCCTCTTGGCTCCCAGGCCGCCGGTGCTTGGGATCCAGAAATAATATTATTCCTGTTTGCTCCTAAACCCATGGCTGGTGTTGTCTGCCGTCCCATTTTAACTGCGAACTTGGCTGACACATTGCTATTATTGTTCTTAGTCTAGATTCATATCTATAAGTAGGTACTTCAAGTACTAAAGATTGGCTGCTTGTAAATCCTATGATTGATTGGAGATATTTAAATGACATTTATTTAGATACTTCAGACTGCAGTTCAGAGGCCTACGAGTATACAGGGTGTCCCTAAAACCAACTTTGATACGAAAAGGGTTGATAGACCAGCTCATCAGACACCAGATTAAGTAAATTTGACCTCAGTAAAAATTTCTTAGTTTTCGAGATATTGACGTTTTTGCAAAACTCGTGCTAAGTGATTAGGGTTTCTGGTTTCTCGCCTCATTTTTTTTCTCGAGTTTCGAGAAATCTCGACTCCAATTTCTCGAGTTGTCTCGACTCTCGAGTCTTTAGTAAGAAATTGTAAATTATTGTTGAAAATAAAATAAAAAACAAATAAAAAGGGTATCATTTAATCGATCACCAAAATATTCATATGAGCGTGAGCAGAAATATGTATTTGGTCAGCCAAAATAGCTAGTTGGTAAGCAGCTTATGGTTAGCAAACATTTATAAATCTGTCTGCAATTAATGATATACTGAACTGCTCTAAATTATTTTGGTCAGCAAATTGAGTATTTGAGCTGCATTAAGCGACCTACAATTAATCAAATTTTGGTAAGCAATCAGTAGGTAAGCAAAATATTTCATTTTATCCATCAAAAATAAAACCTAACTGGTCATTCACAAAATGGGCGCAACTATTCTGCCGCCAATCGTGTGCGTATTTTGTCATTCGGTAATTGTTAGCTGTCAAGTAGCAGGTGTCACTGTGATTATATACTGGGTGTCACTGTGATATATACACGGTGTCACTGTATTATATACAGGGTGTAACGTTTCAAATGTTTATCATTGTTAAAAGCCAAAAAATGGCGAGCCTGACTTTAGCCCTTATTTCGTTTGTGCCGGAACTCGAGAGTCTCGAGAGTCAGCTATTTATTTCTCGTCTCGAATGGAGGTGAAACTCTCGAGTTGTCTCGAGTTCGAGAAGTCTCGAGCAGAAACCCTATAAGTGATACACTGACTCGGTTATTTGAGTGTCATGACTAAAATATCAAGTATTTTTCGCATCTGGTTTTTGATATGGGTAGCCAGATAACTATGCTATTGAACTTAATTCCTATTTCTGTTAATTTCTCCATGGTGTGGCCACAGTAGAATATCAAAAAGTAATTTTCAGATTTTTCCAAAGTTCACCTCTGATTCAGAACGAAGGTGGTGAAAAAAAAATTTACGAACACAACCTGGCACATGACGTAAAAAAATGGCGCATTTTTTGTAGTTTCTAAAATCGTATAGCATTTACTAAATATTGTAATAGTTTTTGAGATAATGATATTTGTTTACAAAAATAACCTGTACTGAAGTTACTATTCCATTGACTTGGCGCTCAACCAGTCGACCAAAAATTTACCTAAATGTTTGACTATTTCATTCCAAATAAAAAGCCCTTTGATCGTCTTCTCGTTAGTAACCTAATTCAATACAGTTTATTGATTAATGGCAATTTTTGGTGCTAACGGACCTACTTTCACCGATGATTACGTTAAGTTTGCACCTAATTTGTAAGTATTGTCTAGGACGCCAGGTGCAAACTTAGTTCAACCGGATCTTATGAGAAATTTAAGATTAAGTGTAACTACAGTACAAGTTATTAAACGGTTTTTTTTTGTAACAAAATATCATTATCTCAAAAACTATTACAGTATTTAGTAAATCTTATACCATTTTAGAAACTACAAAAAATGCACCATTTTTTTACGTCATGTGTCAGCCAACTTCGCAGTTAAAATGGGGCGGCAGACAACACCAGCCATGGGTTTAGGAGCAAACAGGAATAATATTATTTCTAGATCCCAAGCACTGGCGGCCTGGGAGCCAAGAGGAAAAATATTATTTCTGGATCCCAAACACCGGCGGCCTGGGAGCCAAGAGGAAAAATATTATTTCTGGATCCCAAACACCGGCGGCCTGGGAGCCAAGAGGAAAAATATTATTTCTGGATCCCAAACACCGGCGGCCTGGGAGCCAAGAGGAAAAAAATTATTTCTGGATCCCAAACACCGGCGGCCTGGGAGCCAGGAGGAAAAAAATTATTTCTGGATCCCAAACACCGGCGGCCTGGGAGCCAAGAGGAAAAATATTATTTCTGGATCCCAAACACCGGCGGCCTGGGAGCCAGGAGGAAAAATATTATTTCTGGATCCCAAACACCGGCGGCCTGGGAGCCAAGAGGAAAAATATTATTTCTGAATCCCAAACACCGGCGGCCTGGGAGCCAAGAGGAAAAATATTATTTCTGGATCCCATACACCGGCGGCCTGGGAGCCAAGAGGAAAAATATTATTTCTGGATCCCAAACACCGGCGGCCTGGGAGCCAAGAGGAAAAATATTATTTCTGGATCCCAAACACCGGCGGCCTGGGAGCCAGGAGGAAAAATATTATTTCTGGATCCCAAACACCGGCTGCCTGGGAGCCAAGAGGAAAAATGGTTAATTGCTCGTGGATTTTATAGGATTCAAAAGACATAAAAATATATTCTTTGATACCATGGGAGCGAAGAGACCAAAATATTACAATGCAATCCTATGGGATTATAGGTATGGGAGCCAAGTGGAAGGAGGGAAACTTGTTCTGCTAAGAATTTATTTTTATGTCAAGAGTTGGAGACTCAGGATCAACAATCCTATCGAGACTTATTCTCATTAATGCATAGATAAACTGCTGTGTACAACTTTTTAGTTTTATTTATTGAAGTATTTCTATATCTTTCAATTTCAGAAGGAGCCTAAGCACTCATGTTCAACTAGCGCTTTGGAGGAGACCAAGTGCTCCAGCTGTAGCCAGTCCACCTGCTCCTCGGGACAGTGCTCCGGCTCCACTCCCTGCCACAAGTGTGACACAGCCAAAGCCCTGGCCATAGATAATTCCAAGACTAAGTGCAAGCTCGAACAGCTCCGGCTCGTAATGCAGCAGAAGAAACAGCGGCGCGAAGCGCGCAAGCTGAAGACCTTGCCCTACACTGGAGTGCCTCCGAAGACCCTAGCGTCCCCCGACCCACCTGCCATGACAGAAGAAATAGAGACGGTTGCTTAACACGCGATCATGCTGTAATCGTTCCGACTTGTAGTGCTTAGTGACGGTCGTTCTGTAAAGCCGTTCTGAAAGCGTACATTCACACGAGTCTTCCAACTCGATATTTGTAAATAGATCACTTTAAATGGTTTTTATGTTGGGTATTATTACTGTAGTCGACGATAGCGATAGTAGTTTTAATTTAAACATGTGCGCGGACGACGGGAACCTTTGAATATATCTGTTGGAAGACAGTCACCATTGACGGTATTACATTCGTATGTTCGACTCCTCTACTGTAACAATGGTGTCAGTGTTAGCTTTTGAAATGTTGATACAATGGTGCTGAATTTCAAAAAGCGAATGTATGCAAATCAATTATTGTCTCGTGTGTTGACTTGGGAAAATTACGACATGGGGCACTTTCACCTAGTCCTTGACGATGAAATTTCCTTACGCGAGACTTACTTTACAGACTGAACTGAGAACCCTTAGTACATACAAAGCAAAATGTAAGTTATTGCTAAGTTAATAATGTACACTAGGGGTCTTTAGTGCATTCCTCAACGAGCTGATGAGTTTGGGCGCGAATGTGCGGGCCTGGCCCATTCATATTCTAAATTACCAATCGCCTAGGTTCAAACGTAGACGTAACGTTGATATAAGTGCTATTATACGCATGTACAAATGATACAAGATTGAATAGCGAAATCACTAGATGTAGTTGAAGGGTAACTGTTAAGGTCCTCCAATAGTGTTGCCTGGTGCGACGTTAAAATGATTTTTGTTGTTATTTCTTTTAGATTATATTTTATATTATTTGTTCGACAACTGACACTACTAGCTTAATTGTATGGAATAACATAAGCACCGGTAGATTTCATCGAGCGATCGTTCTCTGGAAATCGTATTAAACTCGTGTTTGTTTAAGTTATATAATTCCTCCTACACCTTAGCAAATTTCGAGCGTTTTATTCCATATTGTAGTAAATAATCGGCACTGTTTTTGCTATAGTTATTTTCTTTGTTTTTCTTTTCTCCTATCACGGAAATGTTATTACATAATAAATTGTTTTTTCTTACATAATCTTAATTATTTTATTTTGTTTTATGTGGACTAGGAGATAGAAGTTAGACACCAACCAATATTAGCCATCTCGTTAACGATCCTCAGCAGATGCGAGGGCATATACTAGAGCTAGCTTTGTACATAAATATTATGCAGAAATTCTAATAGTGTAATGTGCTTTTTTGACTTATAACCCATAATTTTTATATAAGGGAATATAATGATCAACTGCCTAGAAATGCATTAGGTATAATAACGGAACACTGTGAATATAATATGAACTCTGCCTATGTAAACGTTTGCAAACTAAAGTATTGATAGTTTAGTATGGAATTAACAATACATATAAATTACGCTATTTACTTTATACAGCAACGTGCGAACAAGATTTAAGTTACAGAGTTATATCTATAATTTTAGTCTTCCGTGAAGTGAAAGCTTGTTTTCGTAAAATGTGATGAATCCCATATTGGTAAGGGGCCAAGATGACATAATTGTGTTTCCTTAGATTAATGAATACAACCGAAGCAATAATCCTAAAGATCCTAACATCGTAAATAAGTGCCTGTCGTATGTAAGGTGCGTTAATGTAATGATGTTGTGCCATACGTGTAACCCATTAAGTTTTGTTTTATTAAACGTGAGGGAATATATGGCACCGTTTATTTCACCCCCATCGATGTATCCAATCTCTTACCAAATTGGTTTAGTGAAGATCTCAAATACGATATATTTATGAGATTTTTCTCGCTGGTGGTAGAATATATTGAAAAGCCTTCAAGTATATGCAGTTTTCAGACCCTATTGTTACCAGTTGTAAAATTAGTCAGGATGCGTTTTCGTTATAAGTTTGGAAAATTCGTGAGTTGTTTTCGTCCTTGTATTTGCATGTCTAGTGAGGAGAATAAAGTTACATAACAAAATACACGAGACTGTTACTTCCCCTTCTTGTCTTAGGAAACCGTTATGCAAGTGAAAGTAAAAAGCATATTTATTCTAAAATATTTAATACACTGCAACTGTCATGTGGTAATGCGTAACTATGGTAAGGTAATAACTATCACATCCGACCGGGTCAACAGAAACTAACTACGTGCTCTTCAGTGAAAAAAACAATATATTCACAACAAAATACGTCACAAATCTTAACACTACGTCTTTTATAATAAACACGAACTTAAAATAAAGTTGCGAATTCTTTACAAAGTCGGACCGAATAACTTACCAACTAGTGAACAACAAATGACGTGAGGCTCGACAAAAACAACGTCTGTACTTCTCGTAAATTATTTTATTATAAAGTTCATTTCATATAAATAGCACATAACCCACACACGCGTCGCGCACACACGCCGCCGGGACAGTCCCGCCCCGCGGGAGCGGGACGGTCTCGCCGACGATATTTTAGAAACTCATTCTCAAAATACCGCATTCCTAAAATACCAGATTCTCGATACATCAGATTCTCCGTATACCAGATTCCCAAAATAATACATCCAACAAAGTCATTTAGATCCTTGAGTAACTTACGATTTTATAATCTAGTAGTGTAACGGGAATGTGGTACGACAGGAATCTGATATTTTGAGAAATCTGGTATTTCGGGAATGCGGCATTATGGGCACGAGCGTTTAAAAATTATTTAGAAGAGGAGCGTGCTCATGCCGCCCATCTCGGCCTGTTCCTTGACAAAGATCTCGAAGTACTGGTAGATGATGGTGACCGCGAGTAGGATTCCGGTGCCCGAGCCTATGGCGCCGAGGAAGTCGGCCAGTACGGACAGCGCGCCGATGCAGAGCCCGCCGAACGCCGCCGCCGTCGGGATGTAGCGGTTCAGTTCGTGGATCATGGAGTTGTCGCGGTGACCGCGCATCACCATTTGCTGCTCCTTCAGCTGCTTGGCGACCTGGGGACGGAAATGTGTTGTTAATGAGTGGACGAAAATCATGAAGCCTTACGCTACACAGTACAACTATTTATTTAAACTTCATTGCACAAAGCAAATGCAAGTACAAGTCACATTTATACCAGGAACAAAAGGTCACAACTCTATTGTATGATTTGCTCCTGGGTTATACGTGACTTGTACCCCTTTTTACTAGACCCACAGAACTGTGGCGGACTTAATTACAAATGGCGTTCATACCAATCGACCATAGGGCCAAACAGTATGTTTATTGTAGTCGTATTCCCCATGATTCTTTCATTAGAAGGAACAATTAAATAAGTATACGGGATGTGTTGAAATAGAGACAGACCGAGTGAGATTCAATAACACTCACATCCTTAGCGGAGGATCCAGACACGTCGATCCAGGTCTTAGAGAAGAACGCGCACGAGCCCAACATGAAGATGATGTAGAGCACAGCGTGGAGGGGGTCGTGCGCGATATGCGTGAGGGACTCCGGCGGGCTGAAGTAGTAGCACAGGCCTCCCACCGGGTAGGCGCGCGCCGGCCCGCCGCCGCTCACGTCCGCCCACACCCCGAGGAGGTTCACCAGGAAGTTGCCGCTGAATTTTACGGCCAACATCTGTGGATCGGATGGTACATTAGGAGCATGTATATAAGTCCGAAATAAAAACATTTATTTCGGACAAAATTAATCCATATATTGTTAGTAATACAAAATAACTGTTTAATTTATGAAATCTGCTTATTTGTTAAAACAAAACCATGGCTATTTAAGACACGTAAAGACACATGGTAACTTTAATACAAGAGATCCGAATCGTTTGGTAATGCCAGTTAAGAAAACAAAACTATATAGTAGAAACACTTATTGTATTGCTATTTCTATTTAAAACCTTACACGGAGATATAAAAACCTACCTTTGAATAAATTTAAATGCGAATAAAAACGTTGGTTAGTGCAAACTGTTTTTACTCTGTAAATGAATATTTTGATCATCTCAAAAAAGTGTGCCAAATTGTAATTATCCATATTTAAATATAATATACTCTGACATCACAATCCCTTCATATTATCTGATATCGCTGACATTAAATTCATTGCTATGCTGCTAAGGTTGAAGATATATCACGGCGATCTAATCCAAGTCTTATGATAGAAGGGATCGATGCAGTCGTGTCTACCTACTTACTTCACTATTGGGCTGTTATAGAATAGCCATTCTTCATGGCTATCTTCTGCTTAAGGTTTAAATAATTTACATAGGACTCGCTCATGAGACCCACTCCACTTATTAAGAAAAAAATCAAAACTAGTTCAGAAATGGCGAAAATGTCACGTAAGAAACACAGAAATATTTTTATACATAAGAACTGAGAACCGTCTCGTTTTTAACGTCAGTTAAAATTCCACGTTTAGCTTACCTGAGATATAACGTAGAGGTTAGAGACGAGCGCAGATTGCAGAATGATAGGAATGTTCGAGGTGTAGAACAGCTTGATCGGGTACGACGAGTACTGGCCGCGGTAGCGCGCCGACTTGATCGGTAGGTCCACGCGGAAGCCCTGCGGAGAAGTTTTCTTTGTATACATGTCGTATAGCATTGCTGATAAGTCTACGGAAACGTGGTACTGGACAAGCAAGGTTTTACAACATTTTTTAAGGACGTTACATTTAAAATGAGTATGAATATGTTGTGTGTTATAATCCAGAGTGAAGTGTCAACTCAACTCTATAATACACATAAGAAGTATTGTTACAAGATTTTGCCATCCACTCCCACTTTAAATTCCTCTAAAGACAGCAGAGGTTTAGAGAACAGTCGTTCCTTCATTGTGCGCTGTTCAAAATACAATACAAACTCTGTTAAATTGCGCACTAAAAATTCCATGACTCTTGAAGTAACAAGATTGCAAAAAACAAAAAGTGATAACAACATACGGTATTATAACGATCTCCTTCGGACGACCTTTTTGGTCTGAACTATGGCACTTGATAAAGCATTGTCACGGTATAATAGCAGTATATTTTCTTCCTACAAAAGTAACATTGCGCGGCTCGTATGTGTGCGTGCCTTAAACGAACGCACTATAAAAGCAGAGTTTTAAGAATTCTTCAGTATGAATCGCACCGTATGCGCCTCGACCTTAAATAGGTATCGCCGAAGAGAAACTACTTGTCCTTATACTTTGGTATTGCAATGTCGACTGACTTGGAAGTATACGTATGACTATGGCGAAGACGAGCACGGTGGCGAGTAGGTTCATCAGGTTGGGTAGGTTCTGGCGGTAGAAGGCCTCGCTCACCTTGTCGGGCCGCGTGGCCACCAGATGGAACAGGGCGATCACGGCGCCCTCGAACTCCGTAAGGTAAGGTATCGCGCGCTTTTAAACTACTCTGCCTATATACATTGGTATTGTAATGTTGACTGACCTGGAAGTATATGACTATGGCGAAGACGAGCACGGTGGCGAGTAGGTTCATCAGGTTGGGCAGGTTCTGGCGGTAGAAGGCCTCGCGCAGCGCGCGCACCTTGTCCGGCCGCGTGGCCAGCAGGTGGAACAGGGCAATCACGGCACCCTCGAATTCCGTACCGCGACCTAAAGGTACGACACATTATTTTCAACTCGAATTTATTTATGTAAACTAGAATGTATAGGTTACCTGAATAGATTTGTTCAATGAAGTCAAGAATGTGTGTGCTCTCAGACAAAAGGTACCATTTCATCAATACTAAGACCTTATCATCAACTAGTAGTCCACGGACAACAGACAACTGCTGGAGATGCAATTAAACATCTACCTTATTGACATGTGACAAAATGGGTATCTTTCGCTTGAAAAGTGACATAAAAAAGTTAACGGCCGGTTTTACTTGATTGTCTGTAAGAAATTTGATTCTATGATATTTTAAACGTTGAATGAATGCTTAGGAAAAAAATAAGATCGTCTAATAAACGTGATCAAATCTTAGTCTCCTAAAGTAAGTGTGCCTATAACAATGATCGTCAAATGTTTATAATAAAAATGGATGGGTATTATAGAAAAAGTTCAAAACTTACCAGTGTTGACGGTAGCAGGCGAGAACGCCTTCCAGACAATGGTTTCGCAGATGTTGGTAGCGATGAAGAGAGAAATACCGGAACCAAGGCCGTATCCTGAAATAAAAAACGAGCTATGTTTACTACTGTCTAATTACAATCTGATTACATTAATATTGAAATATCAGTATTTGCCAACTGTTAGCTAGGGCTCCTATTATTATACTATACCTATTTAGTAGATATTGAATTGAGCTGATTCAATACAAACTAAAACGTATGCTACAATAAATTGATTTTATGCCACACCTGGCCATAAAGTGGCTTTTTCCGGAAAAAGCCGCTTTCTGGCCAGGTGTAGACATAAAATGATGTACACAACACGGGAGGTAATAAAGAAAGCCCTCGATCGCATATTTACGTCCCTCGGTTGCAGCTCGGGCCGCAAACTTCTGCGATCTCGGCCTTTCTTAGTATTACCACCCTAGTTGTGTAATGTACTATAACCTACAACCCGCCGGCGGTGGGACTAGTGCCTTAATGTTGAGCTGATTTTTGTCTTATCAAATTACGATAATTTTATCATAGGTATTCTTCGGTTCAACTTTAACATTAGTTAATAGTAAGAAATAGATGGATAGCTTGATATCCCGTGACGGTTATTACGTTTTTAACCAAATATGGCGAGATAAAAAAGAGGGTTATGATTTTTTATCACCTTCGTGAACGACATTGGAAGCTACGTCTAGTAATTTAGTGAACCAAAAAGGACTAGGCTCCGAAACAAAATGCAGTCAAACGCCGAATATTCACCCGCTTGCCGGGCGTCCCCGCAGGTCGTCAGCATCATACTCACTTACATACAAACGTAAAATAAAAGCTTGTAAGAACGCACCTTTCTGCAGGAGTTCGTCCAGCAGCAGCACGATGAGGCCTGCGACGAAGAGCTGGATGATGATGAGCAGGCACACGCCGGCGCCGATCTCGCTCGGCTCGCCGTACATGCCCGTCATCACGTATACGATGGCCTGCCCCACCGTGATCACCATGCCAAATACTGTCAAAGAACAAGTTGTTTTATTTCGTAATTTAGATATACAGTGGAACCTCGTTAAGACGAAATCCTCTATACCACCAAATAAAAGCCCATTCCCTTCCCTTCAAGCCCCAAAACCTCTATAACTCGAAATATTAGACCTCCATACGTCGAAGTTACCAATGACATACAAGACGTTTTAGTACATTTTTTAACTTTATAACTCAAAATAGACGAACTCTATCTCTATATCTCGAAGAAACCCTTCTTTTGTTTTATCACCTCTGTATCTCCAAGTTTGTGAATATATAGAACTCGAAGAAAAAATATGGTAGGTAGGTCATATGTATCTAGTCCATGGGAAATTTTACCTGTATAACTCGAATTTTTATTTATTTTACCTCTGTAACTCGAAGTCAAAAACTACAGAAGCCTTAACCTCTATAAGTCGAACACGGGCCTATGAAAACCTCTGTAAGTCGAAGACCTCTATCAGTCGAAACCTCGTTAGCACGATTTTTTTTGCGTTTCCCTTGAGTTTCGACTTATCGAGGTTCCACTGTACTTAGTTTAGTAGTACATATACTTTGGGAGAACTTTCCTACCCGAAGTACCCAAAGGTTGTCTGGATAGTATTTAGCGATAAGACTGCCTGTTGTCTACCGTGTTGAATCGTTTTCATTATGTTATGAGTATCCACCTTTTGTAATGTGTTTTTTTCTGATGTGCATATTTATATTTGTTCTCATTACAAAATCCTGTTGGATTCCTTTTGATTCTGTTCATAAAAATAAAGGAAACTAATTAGGTATCCATTAAATATTGGACTCAAACCGGTCCAAGTACTCGAGTGCTATAAAGCCACAGACAGACCCAAAGACAGACAGAAAAATTGGTAATAGATAAACGAGTTGAGTTATTATAGAATCATTGTTGTTGAGGATAAACAACATAATTTCGTTTTCGTTCCTGTCATAAAATAGACTCCTTAAAGTTGTTACTTAGTGCGTTATTGAAATAAATTTCGTATTACATAGTTTTCGTGTGTACTTTCATTCATACTCGAGATTTAAGTAATTTGTTTTGTATAAATATAAATTGGCAGAGTGCCTGAGGTGAACGAAATTGGCATTTTGCCTGTACTATTCTGTTTCCTATCTGCAAGTAATTTCAGTTTCAATACCAGAAAGGAACACAATACATTGTCCATATGTTTGGCTTCTGATGCTTACACTAAAAATCCACATAAACTAACAGATGATAATCACTTACTTTATGTGGATTTTTAGACACATAAAGGGACTTTTTATTTTATGATTATACTATACTAGGAATAGTTTATGAAGTGACTTTAATGAAAGCTTGAAAGAAGTGTTTCTGGTCAGTTATTTTGTTGAATAAAATTTCTGTAACATTTCTGATTAATTGTGTAAAACTGATATCAAAACCTACTAATCTCTATATTGGTAAAATCCACTTACATTTCTGAGCACCATTGAAGAGTGCCCTGTCCTTGGGAGTGTCACCAACTTCAATGATCTTCGCACCGGCGAGCAGCTGCATTATGAGACCAGACGTGACGATTGGGGAGATGCCGAGTTCCATGAGGGTGCCTCTGTTAGACGCCAGGATAACACGGATCCAGTAGAACGGATCCGCGCTGTCTGACGACATGATGCCGAATAGGGGGATCTAGAAAGAAAGGGTTCCTAAATATTGACGAGAGTACGTAATGTAACCTACAACCTAATTACACATCAAAATGCAAATGTTATATGCAGTTTAGGAACTCTTCTTGAATATATGAAAACCAACTAAGCAGTTTCTGAGCGAAACAGTGAATGATAGGACTATAAAAAAAATCAAGAAGATAAAGATGATGCATAGGTAAAACAGCAATGAATACAAAAACTATAGCCAACACTTTCAGAGCCAAGTCCCTAATTATCCATATAAAATGAACCCAATAGTCGGAATCTCTGCATTGAATGTGTTCAGTGTATATTTTAATTTGTAATATAGTAGAAGACATCTGTGAAAGGTGAAAACGTCATAGCCCTTATTTTTGCTTCTCAATAGTTGAATTAAAAGTACCCTATAACCATATGGAGATGCCCCATTGTCCCTGCATAATAAATGGTAGAAATTAGTTCAACATCTTGGCATGTGGCTATCAAAACACCTACATACATATAGAAATATAAAAAATAAAATATGATTCCATTTAGAGAACTCTAAATATAACCTATTTTAATTTTCATAAAAATTACTTCAACATACTGGAAAATTTATAATTTAATAGATAAAAGAAATAAATTTTCATAGAGCAAATAAAATGAAGGCATTGTCAGTAATCCCAACTGCCAGCTTCATTAAAAAGTAAAGACTTTTAACACAAATGGCTGTGATAGCATTAAATCTTAGACTCTGATGGCGGTGGTGGTAACATACAAACTGGTTTTGTAGGCAGACAAAACACTAGTTCATATTTTACCCTAATGCAACCACACCACATTTTAAAATAAAATAAATAAAATAAAATAATTTATTTCTGTAAGTAGGCCCTCAAGGGCTCTTTTACATGTCTTACATTCTTTGTCTTCGAGTTTGAGTTTACTGTTGGGTTATGTCGATTGAATTTTGATAAAAGAAATTACTATTAAGTATAAATATGTATTAAATAAAAAATTTACACTAGGACAGACTATAAAAACGAAATTTTATTTTTCATTACATTTCTTTCATGACTCAGGTTTTATAGTAAATACTGATGATATTTTCTAATTGGAAAATGTGTCAGGACTTAATTAGGTTAATTATTTTGGATTTGCAATGGATCATAAAGCTAATTACTAATGAAACAAAGTTTCAAATGATATCGTACAACAATCTAAAAATAAGGTTAAATCTTATCTCCTGATAATCTAGACCAGAAACATATGGAGTAAAAAATATTGGCTTACCTGACAGCATACTAAGAAAATAAACAGTGTGATAGCAGTCCATAGCACTTTCTCGCGGAATTGGATCTGCAAACAACAAAAGTTCAGTTAGAAATAACCTCTACTCACCCAATAGGTATGCATAGTGATTTACAGTTATACTTTTTGGGGCAAAAGGTACGCCACGAATACTGAACTTTCACTTTCTTTATGATACCTTTAGCATGGATATAATATTACAATGGGAATAAACAGTATAGCTAATTGAGTAAGTACACGAAATCAAAGGAAATATCAAGATATATTAAATGAACTTACCTTTCTCTCCGGTTTTGCGATTTCCGGCAATATACTGCAAAACGGCTTAATAACTTCGAGGAATTTGACTGAAAATGAGAAAAAAACACGATATGTTACACGTTTAACACAGAACTTACAATTTAAATCCACATTTGCATCCGATATATAAGTAATACGTGTCGGTAGATCAGAATAAAATCACTGGATAAATAATAAAATATGAACGATACTCACTTCCCATTTTGATTTATTGATATTTAACTATCCTAACTATAATATTCACTGATAAATTCGACTAAAACCATTCAACTTTTGTTCATTAGTAACACTCCTCCTGGACTTTCGTGAAAATGAGCGTGCGCAACGCCGCCAGCGAACCGTCTACAAATGACACGTCCACAACGTCACGTCACGTGACCTGTGATGTTGGCGTGCGTAATGTTGCCCTAACGAAGAAAATTAATTTGTATTGAGTTGGCTACATCAAATGTAAAAGGTCATGATTTCACATGAAATCAAAGTGAAAAAATGACAATTTGTAAGGACCTGACACTCACATAAAGTAAAATATGCTATTTTGCATCAGGATACGTTGTGAATTTACTTTTAAAAAATGCTTAATGTTAAGAAAAGTTCATGATTGTTTGAGGTGTTGGACGTGGTGTTTATTTATATACATCGAACAGCGTCAATCGAACGCAGTTTGTTTCAGTCAGCATTAAAACCGTTTAAATTTCATATCTTTTATATTATATGACCGTCTAATTACAAACCTCAAATAACAGTGAATTGTGACAAATGACAGTTACATGACAGCTGTCACTAATGTCACTGTCACGTTTTAAAACTGCACTCAGCAGGCAGATTTCGCCATGTGCTTTTATTAGTAAATAATTGTATTTTGCTAAGATTCATAGCGATATAATAACAAAGATGCAGCAAGCGCATCGTGCGGGAACTCTGAAACAGAGCAACAAGAGTCATAAGTCTCGTCATCGGTCTAAGCGTGGCATCTCTGCTGCTGGAAAAGGTTAGGTTCTTTTTTTTTATCATAATGCTGATTTTATTTATATTTTAACTAAATAATCGGCCTCACACTTTAATTTCGCGCGTGCGAGTTTCTAAAGTGTATTTTAATTTGTTTTTATGCTAAATTGTTAATCGAAAAGGCGATAATAATTCCGTTACTAGTTACTTTGTTTGACTTTCCAGGGAAAGTAAACGTGAAAGAATATGTACGCCGCAACAGGTACATTCTTAAAAAGGACGAGCGTCGTCACCAAGCTCTTCAGATTCGTAAAAATAAGCGTGAAGAAGTTTTGTCAAAGAAGCGTGCATTAGGCGGGACTAGGAACCCGCCATTTTTGGTTTGTGTAGTTCCATTGAACGCCCAGCTTGATGTTCAGTCAGCACTCGCAATACTGAGAACTTGTTCCGAAGGTGCTGTGGTTACACATTCTGAAAATGGCATCATACATATTGGGTAAATCTGTTATATTTGTTTATCATTATCAATCTTAAACCATCCTTTCAGATTTATCAGTTCTTTTTATTATTGGCAATGTCTCAGCACATTTCTTAACTTCAATGACTGTTATTACTTGAACTTTTCAGCTTGCCAAACTTCAAGCAACGTTTCTCTTTCATGTGCCCCGAAACTAACAATGAATTTGCCCTCCTTGATGCGCTGAAAGTGGCAGATACTGTTTTATATGTCAGCTCAGCACTTGACGACCCAGTTGATGAATGGGGGGAGAAAGTTCTGGCTCTGTCCATGGCACAAGGAATGCCTACCCCTGTTGTAGTAGCCATGGATATTGAAGGAGTAAATCCCAAGAAACGAACCACCGAAAAACAGAATGTACAGAAACTGGTATCTAAATGGTTGCCTGAAGAAAAAATTGTGCAATTAGATAAAAGCTCTGATGGCTTGAATGTTTTGCGTAAGATTGGTAACCAAAAACGTAATATTTTGCATCATAGAGAAAAGAGACCTTATATGTTAGCCGAATCATATGAGTATGTGCCTGATGCAGAAGGTGACAGTGGTACATTGAGAGTCAGTGGGTACATGAGAGGCATGCCACTGGATGTAAATGGTTTAATCCATGTCACCGGACTGGGAGACTTTCAAATGTCACGCATAGATGGGCATGAAGATCCTCATCCACTAATCTTGGGCAAGTGAGTTTCAAAATTCATTTACATAGTTTTACGATACATTACAATTTACTTTACTAAATTTACAAATTCTGGGCAGTTTCATGTGTTTATAAATTGGACAGTATTATTAAACTAAGTACATAGGATTTCCATAGCACTTAATAATGCATAACACCATCCTAGTAGAAGTAGAAGTATAGTACATTACACAACTAGGGTGGTAAAACAAAGAAAGGCCGCAATTGCAGATGTTTGCGGCCCAAGCTGCAAGCGAGGGATGTAAATATGCGATTGAGGGCTTTCTTTATTATTTCCCGTATTGTGTACATAATTTTATGCCTACACTTGGCCAGAAAGCGGCTTGTTCCGTACGCGTAGCGTGCGGTAAAAGCCACTTTATGACCCGATGTGGCATAAATTACATTAAATTGTTAGTGAGCCTACAACAAACAAATGACAATACTTCATGCCATTTGTTATTGAACTAGCTATATCTTTGTGCCATCAGGTAATGGGGAAAACACTGTGCACAACTGTCTATTTCATTGCAATATCTTGTTATTTGTGTATTCATTCATTGTAAGATTGCCAGCAGTTTTTTGTAAGTAATAATTATTCTGCTATGTGGGGTGGAAACAAACCTAACAAATTAAAAATCATCCACCATTCTTGAGTTATAGATGGTGTAACTAACCAGACTTTGTTTTATATATGTATATATGGATATGAATTTAAGTATGGTTTGAAATGTATCTCTTAACAGAGAAAACGCTAAACCTGATTCAATGGAGGCAGAAGTGGTGAAAGTCTCAGTGCTTCAAGTGGCTGATCCGGCTAAACAAGAGAGTTTGGTGTCCGAGAATATCCCGGATCCCATGGATGCTGAGCAGACCTGGCCGACTGAAGAAGAAATTGCACAGTCTAATGCAGAAGTAAGCTGTAGGGTGTTTATACTTCATTATTATGATGTTGATAATATACTATTATACCAGAAAGATTTTAATCATACAATAGGCTACTATAGATCAAATCAGCTTCTTTTTATGAAGTGTCAAAATGCTATGCAGTTTAGTATGAAATACTGACTTGTGACGTCATGCTCAACATGGTGCCTTATTTTTAGTTTTTGTAATTACCAAATTGTTGATGGCATGAATATGAGTTTAATTAGTTTTATCAGGGCAGGTTTGGAAACGTATTTTGATGGTTGAGTTATTTATTTATTTTAATTGTTGTCAAATACCCTATTATGATGATGTGTTATGAGATTTTAATTATATGGCGAATGGGGTTTGAAGTCTACATTTGATGACTAATGACTATTTTTCTATCACTTACTCCGTCTAGATAGATTAGGTCGTGAATACTATTGTAATTTATTTAATGTTTAACCTGTAGACAAAAACTAAAAAGGTCAAGAAAGTACCTAAGGGCTGGTCGAGCTACCAGGCAGCTTGGATTGTGGAGTCTGACGCTGAAGGTGAAGGCTCAGATGAGGAAAGCAGGAGTGAGGTAACTAATGAAATATCATTAATAATGCTTACTTTTTTACATTACTATTTTTAACATCAGTTTTTTAGGAAGATTTTTTACCGTTAAATTAATTCATAAAGATAGTAACATTCCATTACAAATCCTAATATATAAAATTAATGTTGAGTAGAGTTAAAACTCCATGTAAAAATTGTTAAAACGATTAGAAAAGTTCTAATATACTCTCGCAATTAGGATGAAGACGAGAACGATGAGTTCATGTCGTGTGAAGAGTCCAGCTCAGAGAAGGAAGAGGAGGCCGATAACGATTTTGAGTCTGTCACAGAGTCTGAGATGGGGCCTACTGACGACAGGTGAGTACACCCTCACTTCGACCACAGGTGATTGTGATGAATGTCCTTGGATTATAATACAGTCAGCCCCAAAATCAGCTGGGAAATTACGCAAAGCAAGCTCGTGGGAACTAAATGGATTTTACACTTTGAATGGGGCACATCACATAAGTAATTTAGGAAAGGTAGGTTTAAAAATAATACCGTTTTACCCGTAATGTGGGTTTTTAATCATAAATTCATCAGCTTGCAGCACGTGGCGAAAGGTTTTACCACCGTACTGCCAGCTGGTGGATTTATGATCTGTGAGAACCCTCGTCAGGATGATTGTGTTTAGGGATGTAACGATACATAATTTTGCCGATACGATACCGATACCGATTATTGTAGTAAATAATCGGCGATACCGATACCGATATGAAGTTAACGGCGTGCAAACGGTGCGTTGTCTGTCACTTAGCACACGAGGTACACTTTTTTCTTCTACCTCGGTATATTTCTGTGAACTCAACCTTGAAAGTCTAACTAAAGTAAAAAAAAATAATTGTCAACTTAATTTTTTTTTATGAAACAAAGAGCCAACACAACAGTTAACAAAGTAATTATCATTGCACAAGGTAACAAACCAATACATAAATGAAGTCAGTAATTGAAATTACTTTTTGCAGTTTTTTTTTCACACAGCAAATGATTTTCGCGCACTTCAAATATCGGTTGTATATAATAGGCGATGCCGATATATCGGCCTGCCGGTTATATCGGTATCGGTATCGTTACATCCCTAATTGTGATTGAGGTATCAATTTGCTTTCATAAAATGTGTTTGTGAACAGATACGACGCTACGATAGACGCGGCGGAGGAGCACGAGTTGCTGCAGCGGCTGGCGGCGGCGCGGCAGGACGCGCAGTTCCCCGACGAGGTCGACACGCCGCAGCACGCGGCCGCCAGGGAGCGCTTCGTGCGCTACAGGGGGCTCGAGTCCTTCAGGTGACGTCATCATTGTGAACAGTTGCCGCGGCGGCTGGCGGCGGCGCGGCAGGACGCGCAGTTCCCCGACGAGGTCGACACGCCGCAGCACGCGGCCGCCAGGGAGCGCTTCGTGCGCTACAGGGGGCTCGAGTCCTTCAGGTGACGTCATCATTGTGAACAGTTGCCGCGGCGGCTGGCGGCGGCGCGGCAGGACGCGCAGTTCCCCGACGAGGTCGACACGCCGCAGCACGCGGCCGCCAGGGAGCGCTTCGTGCGCTACAGGGGGCTCGAGTCCTTCAGGTGACGTCATCATTGTGAACAGTTGCCGCGGCGGCTGGCGGCGGCGCGGCAGGACGCGCAGTTCCCCGACGAGGTCGACACGCCGCAGCACGCGGCCGCCAGGGAGCGCTTCGTGCGCTACAGGGGGCTCGAGTCCTTCAGGTGACGTCATCATTGTGAACAGTTGCCGCGGCGGCTGGCGGCGGCGCGGCAGGACGCGCAGTTCCCCGACGAGGTCGACACGCCGCAGCACGCGGCCGCCAGGGAGCGCTTCGTGCGCTACAGGGGGCTCGAGTCCTTCAGGTGACGTCATCATTGTGAACAGTTGCCGCGGCGGCTGGCGGCGGCGCGGCAGGACGCGCAGTACCCCGACGAGGTCGACACGCCGCAGCACGCGGCCGCCAGGGAGCGCTTCGTGCGCTACAGGGGGCTCGAGTCCTTCAGGTGACGTCATCATTGTGAACAGTTGCCGCGGCGGCTGGCGGCGGCGCGGCAGGACGCGCAGTTCCCCGACGAGGTCGACACGCCGCAGCACGCGGCCGCCAGGGAGCGCTTCGTGCGCTACAGGGGGCTCGAGTCCTTCAGGTGACGTCATCATTGTGAACAGTTGCCGCGGCGGCTGGCGGCGGCGCGGCAGGACGCGCAGTTCCCCGACGAGGTCGACACGCCGCAGCACGCGGCCGCCAGGGAGCGCTTCGTGCGCTACAGGGGGCTCGAGTCCTTCAGGTGACGTCATCATTGTGAACAGTTGCCGCGGCGGCTGGCGGCGGCGCGGCAGGACGCGCAGTTCCCCGACGAGGTCGACACGCCGCAGCACGCGGCCGCCAGGGAGCGCTTCGTGCGCTACAGGGGGCTCGAGTCCTTCAGGTGACGTCATCATTGTGAACAGTTGCCGCGGCGGCTGGCGGCGGCGCGGCAGGACGCGCAGTTCCCCGACGAGGTCGACACGCCGCAGCACGCGGCCGCCAGGGAGCGCTTCGTGCGCTACAGGGGGCTCGAGTCCTTCAGGTGACGTCATCATTGTGAACAGTTGCCGCGGCGGCTGGCGGCGGCGCGGCAGGACGCGCAGTTCCCCGACGAGGTCGACACGCCGCAGCACGCGGCCGCCAGGGAGCGCTTCGTGCGCTACAGGGGGCTCGAGTCCTTCAGGTGACGTCATCATTGTGAACAGTTGCCGCGGCGGCTGGCGGCGGCGCGGCAGGACGCGCAGTTCCCCGACGAGGTCGACACGCCGCAGCACGCGGCCGCCAGGGAGCGCTTCGTGCGCTACAGGGGGCTCGAGTCCTTCAGGTGACGTCATCATTGTGAACAGTTGCCGCGGCGGCTGGCGGCGGCGCGGCAGGACGCGCAGTTCCCCGACGAGGTCGACACGCCGCAGCACGCGGCCGCCAGGGAGCGCTTCGTGCGCTACAGGGGGCTCGAGTCCTTCAGGTGACGTCATCATTGTGAACAGTTGCCGCGGCGGCTGGCGGCGGCGCGGCAGGACGCGCAGTTCCCCGACGAGGTCGACACGCCGCAGCACGCGGCCGCCAGGGAGCGCTTCGTGCGCTACAGGGGGCTCGAGTCCTTCAGGTGACGTCATCATTGTGAACAGTTGCCGCGGCGGCTGGCGGCGGCGCGGCAGGACGCGCAGTTCCCCGACGAGGTCGACACGCCGCAGCACGCGGCCGCCAGGGAGCGCTTCGTGCGCTACAGGGGGCTCGAGTCCTTCAGGTGACGTCATCATTGTGAACAGTTGCCGCGGCGGCTGGCGGCGGCGCGGCAGGACGCGCAGTTCCCCGACGAGGTCGACACGCCGCAGCACGCGGCCGCCAGGGAGCGCTTCGTGCGCTACAGGGGGCTCGAGTCCTTCAGGTGACGTCATCATTGTGAACAGTTGCCGCGGCGGCTGGCGGCGGCGCGGCAGGACGCGCAGTTCCCCGACGAGGTCGACACGCCGCAGCACGCGGCCGCCAGGGAGCGCTTCGTGCGCTACAGGGGGCTCGAGTCCTTCAGGTGACGTCATCATTGTGAACAGTTGCCGCGGCGGCTGGCGGCGGCGCGGCAGGACGCGCAGTTCCCCGACGAGGTCGACACGCCGCAGCACGCGGCCGCCAGGGAGCGCTTCGTGCGCTACAGGGGGCTCGAGTCCTTCAGGTGACGTCATCATTGTGAACAGTTGCCGCGGCGGCTGGCGGCGGCGCGGCAGGACGCGCAGTTCCCCGACGAGGTCGACACGCCGCAGCACGCGGCCGCCAGGGAGCGCTTCGTGCGCTACAGGGGGCTCGAGTCCTTCAGGTGACGTCATCATTGTGAACAGTTGCCGCGGCGGCTGGCGGCGGCGCGGCAGGACGCGCAGTTCCCCGACGAGGTCGACACGCCGCAGCACGCGGCCGCCAGGGAGCGCTTCGTGCGCTACAGGGGGCTCGAGTCCTTCAGGTGACGTCATCATTGTGAACAGTTGCCGCGGCGGCTGGCGGCGGCGCGGCAGGACGCGCAGTTCCCCGACGAGGTCGACACGCCGCAGCACGCGGCCGCCAGGGAGCGCTTCGTGCGCTACAGGGGGCTCGAGTCCTTCAGGTGACGTCATCATTGTGAACAGTTGCCGCGGCGGCTGGCGGCGGCGCGGCAGGACGCGCAGTTCCCCGACGAGGTCGACACGCCGCAGCACGCGGCCGCCAGGGAGCGCTTCGTGCGCTACAGGGGGCTCGAGTCCTTCAGGTGACGTCATCATTGTGAACAGTTGCCGCGGCGGCTGGCGGCGGCGCGGCAGGACGCGCAGTTCCCCGACGAGGTCGACACGCCGCAGCACGCGGCCGCCAGGGAGCGCTTCGTGCGCTACAGGGGGCTCGAGTCCTTCAGGTGACGTCATCATTGTGAACAGTTGCCGCGGCGGCTGGCGGCGGCGCGGCAGGACGCGCAGTTCCCCGACGAGGTCGACACGCCGCAGCACGCGGCCGCCAGGGAGCGCTTCGTGCGCTACAGGGGGCTCGAGTCCTTCAGGTGACGTCATCATTGTCAACAGTTGCCGCGGCGGCTGGCGGCGGCGCGGCAGGACGCGCAGTTCCCCGACGAGGTCGACACGCCGCAGCACGCGGCCGCCAGGGAGCGCTTCGTGCGCTACAGGGGGCTCGAGTCCTTCAGGTGACGTCATCATTGTCAACAGTTGCCGCGGCGGCTGGCGGCGGCGCGGCAGGACGCGCAGTTCCCCGACGAGGTCGACACGCCGCAGCACGCGGCCGCCAGGGAGCGCTTCGTGCGCTACAGGGGGCTCGAGTCCTTCAGGTGACGTCATCGTCATTTCAACGAGACTTCCATTGCTGAAGTGAACATACGATAGTCCAGAATTCCACAAGAAATGGTCGCACGCTTTTGCGCTATGAATAAATACTAAATTGCTACTAAAATATGACTACGGTGCTGAAAGCAGAGTTATGAGGCTTTCGACCTCGCATACGGAGGCGCTGGTAACTTCTATAATATGAACTTTTAGGTATTTAAAAAAAGGTAAACAAAAAAAACCAATGTTCAGCCAATGGTATTATGTCACACATAAAAAACATTAGTTTGATTGGCTGAACGACCCGAGTCACGTGGTGGTGATTGTATGTACACTTCAATAAATACTTGCTACTAGAAACGTAGTTCTAAATTAAATTTGGTTACTATGGTTACAGGTCGTCTCCGTGGGACCCGAAGGAGAACCTCCCGGCGGACTTCGCGCGCATCTTTCAGTTCGAGAACTACGACCGCACGCGCCGCCGCGTCTACAAGGAGAAAGAGGACAGTCTCGTCAACACGGTGAGCCTACAAACCTACAAAACACCAGAAATAACCCTGACAAACCGTTTATTACCTATTTATAATTATGGTAATTGCAAAGAAGTCCTCGGTGAGAGTCATCTACTGAATAATTTAGGACTCAACTCACTCCTAGTGAGGATAAATGGCGCACCTCTTTATCACATACGAAGTTTTCTATCTCGAATACATGTGTACAAACGCGTCTTGCGTTTTCTGAATAACTCCCAAGGAATCCCTACATTATTCAAAGATGGTTCTAACTTCTAATACTGACGAAAATAGGATAATGACTATCCTGAAAAAAAACATTTGGTTTTCAGGAATAAACTCGGGCTTAGAGCCTTCTCATTCATGTTGTATCGTTGTGCCAATGGGTTGTGAGATCATAAAAATTGGATGCCATAGCTGACTTTAACCCATGTGAACTTTCAAACAAGAAGGTGTAAATAAACGCGCGTGGCACACTCTTAGGGACTAGCCACTAATAAGATGCCAAATTTGTTCTATGCATGCAATCGGTGATAATTAATTACTTTGATGATCTGTTTCATATTTTTATGGAACTATGTTAAATTATTATTAGGTGTTATTAATGTTTTGACAATAATAATATGAAATCATGTAAATTGACATGTGTACAGTAATACCACGGTTTACGCGACCTCGCTTTACACGGATTCGCTATACGCGCATTTCAAATTTTCGCGCTATAGTACCCCGCTTTACGCGCTCGCCCGGATCGGTCAAATTTAAAAACAGCATGGCGGGGTGGCGTGAGGTATTTAGGCAAATCACTGCGATTTATGTCGTGTCAAAGTTAGCTATTCAATATTCTCTTCGTTTTTCTTTGACCCCGTTATACGCGAATTACGCGGTATTCTCCAACACGCATCCCTCGCGTAATGCGGGGTATTACTGTAATTTATAATGTATTTTAGTATTTTTGTTATAAATCTAATCAATCTCGAATAACAAATTATAATTTATATCTAGTACGGCGTGTACGTAACCATCCACATATCAAACGTGCGTCAAGACTTGTGGAGCTCCTTCCACTCGGCCAACAAGACCGCGCCCCTTTCCGTGTTCGGGCTGTTGCCGCACGAACACAAGATGTCCGTCATGAACGTGGTGCTCAAGCGGACCGGGGCCAGCGACGAGCCCATCAAGAGCAAGGAGAGACTGATCTTCCAAGTCGGGTACCGCAGGTTCATCGTCAACCCGATATTCAGTCAACACACCAACGGCGGTAAACATAAGGTGAGGGAACGCAATGAAAAATTTTAACCTATATTATAGCTTGGCAACATCGTTGGTGACACTCCAATCACACGTGCGTCAAGACTTGTGGAGCTCCTTCCACTCGACCAAACCTACAACCTACCTACCAACCGACCTAGTAAACATAAAACAACACACCAACGACAGTAAACATAAGGTGAGACGCAATGAAAAATGTTAAGCTAAGTAGGTGAACGTTTCCAAGAATACAAATTATTTAATAGTTAGAAGTATTGGTGAGATCTTATCGATATAACTTTGAGCTAATTTGAACACAAAGCCTCCTGTATTAATTAATAGACTATTTTTACTACAATATCGATGAATTGTCGCAACATTTATGTACTTATGTTGAACTGTCCATCTAGTAACTAGGTACATTCTATTTCATCTAATTCTGGCGCTCACCTTTGACCGCACTTGAACTTACATCGACACCTTGTCTCGCGCTCTACCAACTAAGCACATTTTAAACTTCATTCAATTTCGCAAAACAATGAGGAAAATTACAAGTTGCAGGAGTTAACAATGCTAATAATTATTGGTTTAATTTTTCAGTATGAAAGGTTCTTCCAGCCGGGGTCAACTTGCGTGGCCACTTTCTACGCGCCAATACAGTTCAGTCCGTCTTCGGTGCTTTGTTTTAAGGTAAATCTCACGTAATCCTTAGTGCGTCTTACAGATTCATTTTAGTTCGTATTACTTTCAAACAATACCACACAATATCCATATTAGTAAAAATAAAATAATCTATTTCTGCAAGTAGGCCTTCAAGGGCTCTTTTACAAGTCTGAGTCTATTCTTTTCTTTTGGCGCTTCGGGTAGTGACCTTCTAGTGAGAAGCGCCGGAAGAAACTCACCAGTTTCTGTTTTTTAAAATATTACATAACCTAAAAATGCCTTTTATTGTAGGAAAAAAGGAACACAAATCTTCAATTAGTTGCCTCAGGAGTGCTGCTTTCCTGCAACCCTGACAGACTGATTGTCAAAAGGATCGTACTCTCCGGTCATCCATACAAGGTAAAATTTTACATGAACAAGGAGTTGGTGAAATCACTAACTAGTTCAGGGGTTCCCAAAGTAGAAAGTAAAGAGGGGCGCCGTGAGTCGATCCTCTATCATTATCTAAAACCACAAATATTCGCGGGTACCTATAAATCAACAATACCTATTTTGAGCGAACTAGGGTAGGGCGCCGTGACGAAGTACTAAACTTGTAAGTGCGCCACGGGCTGAAAAAGATTGGGAACGCCTGAACTAGTTAATTATTATTAAAAACGTGTTTTTAAAAGAGTTCGAAATTATTTTCGCATATATAGAAGTCATTGTAAAAATGCTGCCAACCCCAATTGACGTTTTTACTTTCCTATCAGGTTAACAAACGATCTGCGGTCATCAGATTCATGTTCTTCAATAGAGAAGACGTGAGTTACTTTAAACCGTGCAAGTTGCGGACGAAATATGGACGCACTGGACACATCAAGGAACCATTGGGTATGCTTACAAATATCACTACATAGTATAAAACAAAGTCGCTTTCTCTGTCCCTATGTATGCTTAAATCTTTGAAACTACGCAACAGATTTTGATGCGGTTTTTTTAAATAGATAGAGTGATTGAAGAGGAAGGTTTATATGTATAATACATGCATAATAAATAGAGAAACACCGTGCGAAGCCGGGGCGGGTCGCTAGTTATTCATAAATATATCACTATTTTCTCGTCCTAAACGTTTTAATATTATTTAACCGACTTCGCAACGCTACTCGCGTACTCGTACAGCCCTTTCTCCCATACATTTGGCAATGCGTAAAGGTGCGTCTCCACTGACGCGGAGCAGGGCGGAGGGGGGGTTGAACAATCACACTGTTTCCGCGAACGTGGAGTGGAGATGTCGTGCACTGTGATTGGTCAACTCCCGGTCGTTCCGCCCCGCTCTGCGTCAGTCGAGACGCACCCTACAAGTGAATTCACAGAACAAAAAAAGGAGAGGGTTAACATTAACTGATGATAGAGATAGGTGATAGTAATTTTAAGTATAGGCTGAAAAATCGGGCTTACACGCATCAGTAGAACGTCGCACGAAATATACAAGTTATCATTGACACTTATGGTATGTAAGAGGATTTTCGATGTTATTTTCTACGCAATAAATTCGTAATCACCTTCCCCAGGTACCCACGGGCACATGAAGTGCGTGTTCGATGGACAGCTGAAATCGCAAGACACCGTGCTACTGCACTTGTACAAGCGGATGTTCCCCAAGTGGAACTACGAGGATTGCATCGTCACCGACAAAGATCCCGCCACTGATGCGATGGAAGGGTAGACTAATATATGTATATCGTATACGAATGGGTTTTCTTGTTAGTACTTACCTGGTTTCCCTAAATTAATTAACTAAATTAGAATTAAATTCATGCAAACCCCACAAAAGTGTTTTTCTGTCCTTCTACCGGAAAACGTCAACATGCGGGCCGCTGCGCTAAACGAAGCTGCCGTTTTCTGGGTCCGTCGAACAGAAAAATAATGTACAAACCTTGGCCGGTAAATGTACGTAATATGTATACTATTAATAATACCAATATTCAAATAAGAAAGCGTAAATAGTTGAGGTTTTATTATACTTGGTATATTGCCGCTTTACTGAATACCTAATTTACAAATATTAAACCTTGACTCTATGCTCCATATCAGCGCACTTCACTCCGTCTACAACTGCTAAATTCAGTTCATACCGTAGGCTACGCCAGCGCTGCTGTGCAGGGACTTCGAACTATGTATTTTGATTTTCGAACTCTTATTTATTCCATTAGGATGGACACTTTTTACTGGTCCCTAGTATAAGTCGCTCCTCATATCTAATCTCTATTAGATTTCTATTTGGCGCAACGTCAGCCAACCAATAGGGACGCAGCTATCTGTTAGTGAGACACGAACATGCTATCGGGTCGTCCTAAGATGCTCTAGTTTGCACGCAACTATAGATGCTAGTTTTAAGTGGAAAATGACGATAAAAATAAACCAAAGTAGTTTCATATCTTTATTGACACATGAAGCGCGAACTCTACGCACAGTGAACCTAGGACAGCAATCTAGCCTAACGTAACAGTAGTAATCTCGAAAGGCAGTGAATCAACCTAGACACGTCACTTACAGACACAGTAAGCCAACAATCCCCAATAATCCAACCAATATCTCATATCTGGAAGTACTTGTATTTCGTCATTACTTTGAAAAAAAAAATAACACGTAGGTATCTGATACTGACTAGGTAAAACGCAGTAAGCGTTTATGAAGTTCGTATGTAACTTTTGACGATTTTTTTTCGAAGCAGTGACGATTTGTCATAACAGTATTTTAGCCGGTGTAAGTCCAAGAGACGAATGCTTTTTCAGATAACCACTTATGCTAGCTCTAATAATTTCCGTGAGATCTGATTTTCTATGGATTGGATTTCTGTTTAGTATCAATTTTTAATCTGTATGGGGAATCGCAAACTTAGTCTATAATCTAAATGTCAGTCATCACCTCATAAATCATAACACTGGAACATTTTTGTGTGCCCCCTAAACCCTCTATACTGTAATCTATGTCCGTACACAAAGGTATAGACTTATATTCACTGGACAGACGACATTATCGCAGTAGGGAAGAGATTCCTTTGTTATATTAGGAATTGAGTTGCAAAGAACTATTCTGAAGATGTTATACAAGTGTGATAAATTGAACTTATTTTTTCGGACGCATTTTGCAACTTGCCACGTTGCTTGCATTTTGTTCGGAAAAATTGAGTTGGTCTCTATCTAACTCTTTCAATATAAAGTTTATAAAATACAGAACTACAACAAACGTAAAATCGAGGCAAGTCCTAAAATCGAACAAGCGCTAAAATAGTATGTAATGTCAAATAAAAAAAATTAAACCACTGCATATAAGGGGCACCTTTGAACATTGCCAACAAGCTACATTGTTATGCGTCTGTGAAATTGAAACTCAACAACACATATGCGAATATTAAGTAGTTAAAACAAAAGTACAAATAATAATTAAAATATGAATGCAAAAATTGTACTATTCAGTAATTTTAATGGAGAAAAATAACTTTTTTGCTACACCTGGCCATAAAGTGGCTGCGCGTACGGAAAAAGCCGCTTTCTGGCCAAGTGTAGACATAAAATGATGTACACAACACGGGAGATAATAAAGAAAGCCCTCGATCGCATATTTACGTCCCTCGCTTGCAGCTCGGGCCGCAAACTTCTGTGATCTCGGCCTTTCTTTGTATTACCACCCTAGTTGTTTAATGTACTATAATGTTACAATACCATTTCTGGGACCACTGGGAGAATAATACGTTTGTGTAAAAAAACTTTTCACTGGGAATTTTTGCTTCAAATAAAAAAAATAATAATAGGAAAATAAAGTTATTTCTCTCCATTTCTAATATTAGCCATTTCAAAAATAAAATATTACAACACACAAAAATGTTTCTTCTTAAACAGAACATGACATTTTGTATGACTACCCATTTGTCTACATAATTTCTGAAAGTGAAGAATCAAATGGATGCACTGATCAGTAAAAATGATTGTGTCAAAAACGGTATGCAACTTCAGAACACTGTCGGCTCGGTACAATTTAAAAATAAAAATTCTATTGACAACACAAACGAGTTTTCCTTGATTATTGATTATGTTGATTTACTTGCATGAATACTCAGAAAATCGACGAAATTCTTTACATGTACATAAAGACGTGTTTTTGGTCGTAAATTTGTCCAAAAAGATTTTCAATTAAGTTATTATGGTCAAGAAAAATAGTAAATGTATGAAATTGGTTTAGGTAATCGATATTATTATTATCATGTTATTCATGTCTTTTAATGTGTGAATATTATTAGAAACATAAATTCTGTCCCTTACTAAACAACGTTTAGCGACGATGTAAAAAATACGGTCTTTTTAAACAAACATATTGCCCGAGGTACAGGGAGAGATGAGTAATTTTGGCGATAAATAATAATATTACAGCGGTAGTGAAGTATTAATGTACACACCTGGTTAAGAAAAAAGAAAATAATTACTTCTATTATCTTTTAAAAATGTTGTTTTGAAAAATATTTAATGTCAATAGTTATTTGATTAACTCAAGAGTTTAGTGATTAAATTTAAGTAAGGCTGGCTGCACACATTACGCTTTAACAAAGGTCTCAATAAGTGTAACATGTGTAACCGCCCTTACGCGTCTAACCTAAGTAGTGATGGGCAGTCGGAAAGTTTCCAAATATGGAAACTTTCGGAAACGAAATTTTCTGAGAATATTTCCGAAATATTTCCATAACACGAAAAATATGGAAATTTATATTTTCTACCACTAAAACTAAAATGAATTTAATCTGTATAGTTGTCTAATTGCATTGGAAATATTATACACAAAAGGCAGGCCATTTCTACAATGCATTGAGAAGTAAGGAGTATATTTCAGTAAATTTCCGTAAATTCTCTTAAGTTTCCGAGAAACTTTCCTTGAAAATTTCAATAAGATCAGAAAAATAAATCAAATATACCCTTATATTTTAACTTACATAATTTTATCCATAGTATTTGTTGATAATAAAGCCGTTGAGTGTCATTTGCAAGTGTCGGATCATTCAGCCGGTCAGACACAGGTGCGCAGGTAGTTGAAAAACTCCATGCGAGGGATACTCGTAGAAAGATAGTGAGATAAAACAAAAGGGGTTAAGCTTAATTTTATATCAGTACTGTTCTAACAGTTGTCGTAAAAGCATTTAACCAAACAGTTAATTCGTGATTTAGTCTACGAGTGACGCCGAATGGTTTATAAAGAAACCAAAGTCAATCATTCATCAATATTTCGAAAAAAAAATAGGCAAAGATCTCTTCAGAGCAGAGTCTCACTTTCAAAACAACATAGGAATCCACTTGTTAGGAAAGCGGCCGACTATGTTCCCCGTCTTCCAGGTCCTGACGATGAGCTCAGCCGGTCCAGCTTCATCAGAGGCCGCTTCACCCGGCGCCCTAGGAGCTTCCTCACTGACCCGGACGACGACATCTCAGCAGGATTCGAAAAAATCATCGCTGTGAGGTCATTGGACGGAGTCCGACGCACACAGTGTCGTCCCCGCCGGCGGGGTCGACCTCCTCGTGACAACAGCACACAAGAGTCGCGTCCCGACTTGCCCCAGGACCCGAATGTCCGGGATTTACTTCACTCCGACGTTGCTCGGGCTCAGCTAAGTTCCTTGCCGGAGTCTTCTTAGCTGGGCTAGGTCGTGGAAGGCGGCAGCTTCCTTCTATGACGATGTGATGGCGCAGAAGGAGGCGGCGGAGCGCGGAAGATCCGGCCTCCCAGCCAATGCAACGCAAACGCGTGGGGCGACGGCGATTGGCCTACGACCGCCGACTTCTCCCATAAGGGAACCCGTGGGCGACAGGCATGTTCACACGCACGCATTTTCCCTTCTTTAAAAAAATTTATCCGCTTCAACCTTCCCGCTGGTCCGCTGCTCACTTTGAGCAATCAGTGTAACCCCACCAACGTAACCGTCCCACGCGCTTTGGCCCCCACCTAGTCCGACCCTCACAAGGTGGACCGGGACTAGTGACCTGGTTTGATCTCAGGCGCTCCCGGCCCCACCCTAGTCCGATCCACTCAAGGTGGTCCAGCCAGCGACCTGGTTCGACTCCAGGGAATGCCACGGCCCCCACCTGGCCCGATTTTTGCTGCAACCAATAAGGTGTGTAAGTTATTCAGGCTTCTAAAAAAGCAACTTACAAAGTTCAAGTGCAGTGAATGCTACAAGAATTAAACAGAACCAGAACTAGTTGCCATACAGAGCGAAAGTGATGCACCAAAGAAAGAAGAAATAAATAGTGCTATTGCACGCGCCATATAAATGTGACTGGCTCGCCGCTGTCGATGCTAGAACATTATATTCATAAATCATAAAGATATTTGGTAAATGCCCTAAAACTTGTGACATTTACTTAATAAAACATGTTTGATCACCAAACCATCTTCTTAGGGTTTCGTACCCAAAGAGTGCCAACGGAACCCTACTACTAAGACTCCGCTGTCCGTGTGTCACAAGGATGTATCATTTAAACCGTAATAGGAAGAGGCTTGAAAATTTCACAATAAATTATAAAAAAAAAAACAAAATAAAATAAAATATAAAAGGAGATCTCCATACAAGAGACGTGTTTTTTGGCGTCTTTTTGATCCACGGTGATATGGATGGAACCCTACGTGTGCGAATCCAACTCGTAATCTCGTACTCGCACACATTCGGCTGGTATTTTTATACTTCGTTTTTATCCCTACACCCTATAATTTCATACTAAACGTAATTTTTGTAAGGAAATTTCCAGAAATTTCATATGAAATTTAAGAGAATTTATGGAAATTTACGGTAATTTATGGAAATAATACTTAAAATAGACGTAAAATGAATTTATTTAGGCATAAGAATAAAGAGCTTTATGGTATTAAAATATTTCGTTATTAGAAAAAAACAGGTATTCATATAATAAAAACTAGTTTTTAAGTAAATTGCCATATTCGGAAATATTACGGTAATGTTTCCGAGAATATTCTCTCAAACGGAAATATTCTCTGCAATTTCCCATCACTAAACCTAAGTAGGTACTTTAGCGACATTTAATTACACATAACAATCTCTAATGCTTAGTATTTATATCCTTCAGTGTCACAATATTTCAAAACTAAGCGGGTTTTATAATTTGTTTAAAAAATTCAATATTTCTTTTTATTATGAAAGGCATTGTTTCACAGTTTTTTTTTCGTTCCACCGAAACGACTGGCACGAAATTAGCCGCTATTCGAAAAGTTATTCGAATTTGTAGCGCGTCAGTAGTTTTGATAGTTGGGAGGTTTTCGACTGTTGAGGTTATTATGGGGTGCGGTTTTTTGCAGTAGCCTTGTTTAAGCTTTGGGTTTTTTATTGCGTCGCTTCTTGGCGTCGGCAGTTTCGGGCGGCGGCTGCTTGGGGGCGGTATTCGGAGACGCTCCTGACTTGCTGTATAGGTTGTTTAAAAACTCTTCCAAGTTCGGATCGTGTCTGAAACAAAACGATAATTTGTCTAACTAAAAAGTCGGCTAGAGTCTGACCAACGTTGTCGACTGCTTTTGAACGGTCTACAAATAAACTACAAAATTGAAATCTTATAGCAATCAAACGGTTGAAAATTAGTGAAAATATAGACACTAAAAATGTTCATCAGTTATCTTTCGATCTATGATTTTTTTAATTGAATTTATAGGGGATCACCCTGAAGTTTTAGCTTAGGTAATCATTAAGAAAATGAAACATAAAAATCGGTTCCAAATCGCCGTAACAAATAAAAAAAATATGTACTGAGGATATCCTACTTTTTGTAGTCGGGTTTGTACTTTTAGGGTTCCGTACCTCAAAAGGAAAAAAACGGAACCCTTATAGGATCACTCGTGTGTCTGTCTGTCTGTCTGTCTGTCACAGCCAATTTGCTCCGAAAGTACTGAACAGCTTGAGTTGAAATTTGGTAAATACACCGTGGGTCCGTATAATCCGACCAACTTTAACCATAGATTCTCACAACTATTAGAAGTAAAAAAAGTTATGTGACGTATAGTCGATTAACGCTTACTTTCCGAGATATTCATAATTTTTAAAATAAAAATTCTCAAGTGTGTAACAAGCCCTAATGAATGTGACTAATAAACAGCAATGAACCTTCGCAGTATTAGATGGTAAGCGATTACAAAGCCAAAATATTGACCTTTCGTTTCCATTTTAGCTTTTTTTTTCCTTTTTAATAACTTTTCCTCCAGTAAGGACATGTTTATAACGAGGGACTGCAGTTATTGATTTGTTTTGTTCCATAATACTATTAATGTAAAATGACAAAATTCGACCTATGTTGATATAACGTTATTTACTTGTAATACCATCAGGAATACGTGGTTAAACTTGGTCGGGTTGTACGGGCCCACGGTGTATATTAAGGTTAATGACGCGGACGTGTCACGGAAATATATGAATTTTAATGATGGGGGCCACATTTGGGGGGTCAACTAGAACCTTAAAAAAAAGTTAGCAAACTATATCGTGTGACATATTAAATGAAAGTTCTCACTGTGAGAATCTCATATCTTTTTATATTAATAGTTTTGAAGTTATTTAAGAAAATAGGCAAAAATTTACCATTCCCCCTTATCTCCAAAACAATTGGACCTAGAATTTTGAAAAAAAAAATGAAAAATAGTCCTGCACCTATAGATTACAGGAAAACCTAAAAGAGGTTGTGCAGTAAAGTATAATTGTGTTATATTGTTTTGAACGTACGGAACCCTCTCCACGCGACTAACTCGCACTTGTCCGGTTTTTTTTTCAACACACAGTTAGTGGTGTACTTACCCAGTGGAAGGCCTCTGGTTGAGATCGGAAGCCGCGGCCGCCTTGTTCCCGAGCACGATCCGGTACTGGACCACGTGGCAGTCGGGCCTTAGTTGCTTCAAGTTCTTTTTCTACGACAAAACCACAGTATAAATATAGTACATTACATAACTAGGGTGGTAATACAAAGAAAGGCCGAGATCGCAAATGTTTGCGGCCCGAGCTGAAAGCGAGGGACGTAAATGTGCGATCAAGGGCTTTCTTTATTACCTCCAGTGTTGTGTACATCATTTTATGTCTACACTTTATGGCCAGGTGTGGCATAAAAACCATATCCTACGTGGCTTGGCTTGTGTCCTAAATTTTGTTTCTGATGTAAATCGATTCTACTATTTATGAGGAACAAATATATACCTATAACTACTACACTTGGATTACTATAACAGCCACAAATTGTAATCAAATGTAGCCGAGTGCACCGACCGTTGAAAAGGGCCCATACAAAACGGACGCACCCTGTGACGTCATCTCTTCTCCTCGCTGTACTAAGTCTGTATCAAAAAAATAGCGTTTTGCCATTTTGAGCACGAAAAAGTCCGTTTAAGCACATAGTTGTCATACATTAATTTTTTCAGTGTTATTTAAGCATTCCGGAATTAACCTAAAAGAAATTAAATTCTGTGGGTCTAGTGAAAAGGGGTACAAGACACATTTAACCTAGGAGCAAAAGAGCTTAAGTCATACTTTAGAGTTGTGACCCTTTGGTCCTGCTATAAATTTGACTTGTATCCCTTCTCACTAGAACCACAGAATTATCTTCTAAGGAGGTATTATTTGAATATATTTTGCGGCTAACCTGACAACTAGCCCACTGCGTGATCTGGTAGACCGCGCCGTCCATGCACGCGTAGTACATCACTAGAAGACCCATCATGCTCGACTCCGCCCAGATGTCGCCCTGCAATGTAATAGTATATTACACAACTAGGGTGGTAAAACAAACCCCCACACCCTCGATCGCATATTTACGTTCCTCGCTTGCAGCTCGGGCCGCAAACATCTGCGATCGCGGCCTTTCTTTATTACCTCCCGTGTTGTGCACATCATTTTATGTCTACACTTGGCTAGAAAGCGGCTTTTTCCGTACGCGTAGCGTGCGGTAAAAGCCACTTTATGGCCAGGTGTGGCATAAAATATGTATTACATTATGATACACGAAGATGTTATGGTAATGTTGAAATTGCTTGCCTCTCATATCATACGTTTAAAAAGTCATACTTTTAGAAGACGTCGACTTTTTTGATTGAATGACTAGATCTAGCACCACGCAAACCAGCTACATAATAAAAAAACCACACCAATTGATTGACACCAACGACGCCACAATCAGACAAAAAAAATCTTTAAAAGCTAAACACCCTTTTGCGTCTGTGATAAGAAATTATCTATACCTACATATGTATAATAAAATCGTGTAAAGATTATGCTTGTACAGCCAAGTGTAAAATTTGATAAAATCGTAAATTCGGCTGAAACTCATATTTTCCTAAAAAAAACACCCTTCAAAGTTTGAGTGCTTTGAGGGTGTTTTTTTTAGGAAAATATGAGTTTGAGGTGAAATGACAAAACGTGTCTATTCTTTTTTCATGTTCTCCAATATAATATAATGAAACCAGTAATTAATTCAATTGAATTTTTTTTCTGTAAAAGTTGTAGGGTTTAGTCACTTTTCAGCACTTTGAAGGACAATTTCTCCTAAAAACATGAACTTGGGCAGCTAAAAAAAATAAGTGTCTGCTATTTTAGACTACTCTATGACATATATCAAAATGAATGAAATCGGAGGCGGACAGTTGGGTACCCCTTACTTCTTAGTATGGTCCTTACCTCCTTAGCGGAGTGTCGAATCTTGCACTGGACGCAGTAGCGCGCCGCGTAGCACGGCCGGTCTGTCAGCACGCGCTTGTGCCGCCGTCCGCAGTTCGTGCATCTTAAAACAACATGTCACAGTATAAAAGCAGTCATTTTTAGGGTTCCGTACCAAAATGGTAAAAAAGGAACCCTTATGGTGCGACTCTGTCTGTCTGCCTGTCTGTCTGTCTGTCTGTCTGTCTGTCTGTCTGTCCGTCTGTCACAGCAAGATATCTCAGGATCTACTGATGCTATCAACTTCAAATTTGGAATAGTGTTAAGAACCGCTAACCCGAGCTTATGGGATGTAAAAAAAAGCTTGTAACTTTTTTACTTCATTTTTAAAGGGGTCCGTAATGAGACTTTGAAAATTGAACTTAAGGCTATTATATCGAGTGGGGTATCAAATGAAAGGGCTTGATTTGTAGATTAAAACACTATTTTTGTATTTTTTTTTAATAAGTAGTTTTTGATTTATGGCGAAAAACGTTAAAAAAATTACAATTCCCCCCCCCCCCCCTATTATCTTCGAAGTTACTGAACAGAAAAATCTGTAATAATTACCAATTATTAATGTCGTCCTATATATTACAGGAAAAATATAACGGTTTTCCTAACTTGCACCGTTTTTGAGAAATTTGCAAAGATCTTATCACATACTTATTTGCTCCTACTAAAATAATCGCCATATAGTTTTTCTTGAATTATTCATGTATCTACTTATGAGTTTGTACGGAACCCTCGGTGCGCGAGTCCGACTCGCACTTGACCGGTTTTTCTTCCTACAAAAGGTATATCGCGCGCTTGTATGTGTGCGCGCCGTGAACGAACGCACTTCAAGCAAAGTTTTACAAATGCGTAAGAATCCAGTATCCAGTACCCTCGATATATTTCTGTGTCCAGTAAGGATCGCACTATCTGTGCGTCGACCTCGAATACGCATCGCGCGCTCATAAACGGCCGAAGTTTGACTACTTGTCTGTCTTTATACTTTGTCACTGTCACCAAATGCAATTTGAAGCTTCTACCTTCTATTTCTATTATATTCTAAACATATAATAAAATCATAACAAGACTCTGTGCGCGCATCACGTAAAAGCTACCAGGCCGACTTGCATGAAATTTGGTATACAGGTAGATTATGTCCCCAGTTAACAGATAAGATACTTTTTTTTACTAAGCCGGCCTTTCTTTGTTTTACCCCCCTAGTTATGTAATGTACCTACTATAACTCTACTGTTTGCTATTAAGTCGTCGTCTATATATGAAGGGTACCTGATGGTGTTGTGTGCAAACTCCATCTTGTCCTGTAACTGCGCCAGCAGCTGACTGAGCTCGCTCCACGCCGCTTCCACGTGTCGGGACTCGAGAGCTCGCCTCTCGTACGCCTCGCGTCGCTCCTAAAATGAGGTACAATAAAAATACAATAGTATTTTATGCAACAGTTGTATAAGAAGGTTCAAAAAATGCGAATTGCGTGAGTTGCGATGCGAGCCGCGAATGCGGCGAGTATCGCAAATAGAGACGCAATGAGCGTTTTTTGACTTAATTATACAACGTTGCATACAATACTTTTTCTACGACTAGGGTTTAAAATATAAAATACAAACAAGACATAACCTGCAAACAAGGCAAAAGACGTATGACTGACAGTATGTGTCTATGGTAAACGTTTTTTTTTAATTTTAAATTGACACGAAGTGAATATATTTAAAATACTTTTTTTATGTTGGCATCAATGAATTTAGTTCGGAAAGTTTTGTTTTTCTTAAAAGCCGTAGGAATTTAATTGTTTGTTAAGTTGGTAGTTGTGCATTTTTATCGTAAAGTTAGAATTGAGCGCTTAATCCTTGACCTAAGTTTAGCCTAGATTTAGAAGTCTGCTAGCAATAACGTAAAGTGACTATAACGACACTAGTGCTGTTATGGGGTATAGAGTATAGACTTCTCTGAACTCATATTATGTATGTTCTTATATTAGTGTTCGTGACCAAGTAAAACACAGATAAAAGTACAGGAGTAGAAAATAATACTTTATTGCCATCGAAATACAGGGTGTTTGGAAGCTAATAAAATAATAAACTTGGTAAGTATATTCAAATCATCAAGGCATACTGCAATGTTACTTCTTCTTTGTTCCGGCAGACGACTTAATGATTTAACATTGTTAAAAATTGATTCTACGCGCTATACGCCGTCAGATGATTTTATTGTTCTTTTGTCGGAATTTGGGTCTAAGACAGACTACCTATACTAATTATCGTGAGTCCGGATGGAAATTGTTGTGTAACTCTGTTTGTCATAACTTTTGCCCATTGGGCCCATTGGGCGAAACAACGTGATGTAACCAATACAAATTGTTTATTTGTCACTTTGAGAGGAAAAGTTAAAACTGCCTATCGAACAATTATTGCAGGTTTTATTGGAAACGATTAGAAAACGTTGCTTAAGAAGCAGGCATTACTGCAACTCCTGGTAGCATTCGCTTAGCTGTTGCATCGAAAAATGGATTCACCACTTTTCTGTTGAAGATATTTTAGCTCCTGGAAATTGGTGATCAGAAACACTTTTGGGCAATATTATAGACGAGAATTATTAATGCCAACTATCTTCTGCTGTTGATTCTATAACTGTATCACGCTTTGTTGAGCCTATTGAATAAATAAATATATTCTATTGTAAAAGGAGAATAATATTGTTCAGCAGCAAATTATTCATTGCAAATTTGTGGTTTTTGTTTTAGTAGATAGTTTCTATTAAGCATACTACATACCTACTCTTATAATACTAAATCACAATGGCATCTTTTCCACCACCACCAGGCGATAACAAACAGGTCTCACTAATAAGCTTCGAATAACGGTCAAGTCAAATTAATAGACGCGTTTTACCTACCAATAAAACTATAAAATTTTGGGTATTTTTCTAAAATACAAATATATTCAATATAAAAAAAAAAACAAATTTCGTCTAAGACATATGGCTAAAAATGTTCAAAAACATCACAGCTATCACCCCCTTAAAGCTTTGCACTTAGCTTATAACACCCTGTATAATAAGTATGGAAGCGTAACTGACGCTCAAAATTGGCCCCACGGAATACGTACCAAAGGGGCGGAGCACTTTACTTTGTCTTGAAGAAAAAACTATAGCATCAAATAAATTTCTCACGTCTGTAGGTTAGTAACCAATCACATTTTTTGTCTTTTAAACGATATGCAACCTTTATAAAATTGCGTCTTCTCAAACTTAGTAGGTATTAATATTTTTCATTAAATGATTTTGGGCTCAAACATAGTAAACATTAAGTTGGTTATCAGCCCCACCGATACATAAGACGTATTGATCTTAAAAAGTGGGCGTTATGGGGCAAATTTCAACGGCATTTTTGTTGGGCGTTATCGTCCCATACATTATATTTCGATCTATGTTGCACACAAAAGAACATTATAATGTAAACTTATATAAAGACATTGATAAGCCCAATACCAAATCAATTCAATCAATACAAGGTACCAGATGACCAAATAGGGAAGAGGGATTTCTTGATTTCTTGACCGACTAAGAAACATGAAATTAAATATACATACAAATAAAAACTTACCCACTAAACATATGAACCTTTTCGACGCTACTTCGAACATAAATGTTGCAAACCAACCAGTTGACACTGTCATAACAGCGTCAAAATCGAAATTAAACTATATTCTGGTTCATTTAGGTCTATATCGATACCTTTAGACTCAAAGGGCGTAAACGCTGCAGGTTCTAATGGCGTTTACGCCCTTTGAGTCTAAAGGTATCGATATCGCTCTGCACTCTTTGACGAATTAATCCGTCGCTGGCGTCGAAAGGCTTATTTACCTTTTCTACGTTTATTTGACTTGAATAATCTTTTGTCGTGTTTGGCGTGTTGATACTGCTGGTTCTTGTCCGGTTGCACGAGGAACGCTTGCCGCCGGTGGTACCGGTTGATCTCGGCCGTACACATCACGCTCACGTGTAATTATTGTTGGTAAACTCACAGGCTCCCCGATGAGGTCGAAGGCGTGCTGCAGAATCTTGAAGGCCTCTTCGGCGCCCGGCTGTTGGTTCTTGTCCGGGTGCACGAGGAACGCCTGCCGGCGGTAGTACCGCTTGATCTCCTCGTCCGTACACGTCACGCTCACACCTAATATGCTGGGGACAATATACGTAGTATTGGTAGATATTGGACATTGAAGACATTCAGTTTTTTGCCACCAAACAAGGCGCTACGTTAGAGTGGAGTTACATTTAAGGCTGATGTGGACTGAAACTATGAATGATTATTAGAATTGTACTGCAGAGATTCGCGGATTGTACAAAGAAATATGATGTATTAGAGTGTCTTCGTAGCTGTATGTGATTTCAAGAAAGTATTGAAAAATAATTGAATAATAAAGAGCAATTAACTGCGGAGTCGATTAATTGTACCAACATCATAAACGGCTCGGCAAGCATTACAACAACCGGATCTGGCGCAGTCTGATGTGCATGGCTACCTTATTATTAGATAAGATTAGACTGCATCCTCAATAAATTCGATAAGTTGTATTTAAGTGCTGTAAGAAAGTCGCTTGAAAGAAATTACGACTTGGTAAGTATGAAATACAGTTTTTAATCGATATTAAAAAAAGAAGGTGTGTCATTTTGGTTGTTGAGCTCCGACGCCCAAAGCCCTGTGATAATTATAGTCCCCTAAGGGAAAATGAAATTGAGTGTGGAAAACCTTTCGGGCACACGGTTCGGCTCATGTTATAAGTCGAAAAGTTAAAAAAATAGGGTAAATCCAGAATTATTACAGTAGTTCATATATATCAGCTCAGATGTATTAAACAAGTGATTTAGCATTAAAAACGTAAACGACGAATAATCGAAAACACTAACGGGTTCATTCGCAACAATTTATGACCAGTTATTGTATATACCTACCTTACTAGACTAAGGCCAGACAGTGCGCAGTGACAACATGCGAAACTGACTGATAATTTTCATTTCCGTACCTAGTCCGCTAACTATAGCTTGGCAACTTCGTTGGTGACACTCACATGTGTGCTTTTTGTTATGTGCAGCCGTCACTATTCACACAAGTTACCGCCAACACGAACTGGGGCCTCTGGATTAAAAAATAAAACGAAGTGGTGTTTGGCGGTCTAACCTGTGACTCCTGGTTCTGTGGTGCAGAATTCGGGCTGGAGCAGCAACACGCCGTCGGTGCAGCCTTCAACGTCCCTGGGCTAGATCAGCTGTTGACTTTACCTTGAAGCGCCGCTACTCAACCTCAATTATACGCCAGGATTTCGCCGGCAGCCTCCAACGCACTTGTATAAAAACACTAGGACTACGAAGTAGTGGTAGCTTTATATCACTTGTTTAAAAATTGCGATGAGACGAAAGATGTGTACAGTTCAAAATTTGAAGGGCAATATATTATCTGTATGTCTTTCTTGTACATGGGACAATGGTGTCCCGGCCCTTTGGGAGGCGTGCACGGAGCCGAAGCCAACGCGTAGAGGCCCTTTCGACAATTTAATGATAGGCAACGTGTACACCCAGCGGATGCTGTCCCAGCCCGTGCCATGGGACGCACGCAGAGACAGCCCCCGCCAGATGCAAGGACTATTGTTGATTGATGGAATCTAACTCTACTGGGCTATGGTGGTGGAAATATGGGCTAAATATTGGGCTATGGATTGAGACATGACGGTGCCTGTCAGGGAAAGTGTTTCGCGGCACTGACAGACCGTGACTTGCCCTCCGCTGATGGGCCTCTATTTAGCGATATTATGAGCAATGGCCTAGGGGCAACACCGCTGCCGAGGGCTGCAGGGTGTCGAGAGGTATGCTGCGCTTTATCCGAGGGTACTCGCGGCGTTATGCCCTTTAACACTTCCACACTTGAAGCATATAGCTCTCGCGACTCCACTCTGGACGGCCGGTTAAGGCAAGCTAGAAGTCCTTTCACTATTACCCAACCCTCCCTAAGGACCCCCCCGGAGCACTCGGGTTCGTGGGGTCGCTACTCCCCAACAGCTCGCCACAAGCTGCCCTGCGTTATTATTATTATTGTTGGTATCAACAACAAAAAGAAAATTATTTTTTGCAGCTATGTGCCAACTATTGTAACCTGACTTTGTTTTATGTTTATGTATATATATATACATAGGTAAGACGATGTACACGCGCAACTCATATCTTTTGTATTTGTAACATCTGTTATGGTATTTTTATCCTTTGTATGTAAGCGCAATAAAGCGTTTACGTACATTACAAATACAACAACAACAATTACTCCAATAGGTATATTAAAGTCAAAGTCATGAATGAGTCAAACCACAATATTTATGGGCCTTCTGCTAGAGACTCCTATGGGTTTTGAGGTCCCATGGGTTGAGATAGAAGTTTACAAGTATTTGATTTTTTAAATTGTGACCGAAGGCCAGGCCCAAGTAATGAAGGTTGCCAGACGCTGTTACAACTGAAGGACGATTTTAGAGGAGGCTGAGCTAATAAAGAGGGTTTTAGCGCCATAAAAGTCACGACATCGCGGGCCGTAAGTTTGGTAAGCTCATGCTAAGGTATCGCAAAGTATTGTTTTAACATAAAAAGCCATCGACTACCGAGATCAAGTTTAGCAATAGCATTGGCAAATCGCAAGGCTCACCTATACGGGTCTTTTCCCTTGCAAGCCAGCAGCCGCTTCATTGCCTCCTCGCCCGTCGCCGGGAGTGGTATGTTGCTGTTGAGTTTGCTCGAGTCGCCGCCGCCATCGGTCTCGGCCTCTAGAAAAAATTGGTCCGTGTGAATATTAACAGGTATGTTACGTTCGTTGAGTGCATTGTTGCCGTAGTTAATTCGATGTGACAGTATCGCCGTTTTTGTGGCAGAGTTGTATCTACATTTTATTGTATTAAATTCTACTTATTATAACAATGAATTCATTTACGCTGGGGTGTTTTAACCTGTTGCCTTGTGGATCTTTAATTGACGTAAAATCATTTTTTGATTTAATGTATTTATAATCTTAAAATTTAAAACTTCTTTCCGAAAGAGGTCTGTGAGATTTTGATATAATGATACATCATTTTTTGATTTAATTTATTTATAATCTTAAAATTCATTTTTAAAACTTCTTTCCGTAAGGTCTATGAGATTTTGATATTATGAAAGTAGTAGTTTGGAACTACAAAACTGTTAATAGAATAAACGTATCCTTTGCATGTATGTATGTTCTATGTTTAAGACCGTTTCGATAGTAGTCTATATTCCCACTGCGTCCTCATTCCCAGTTCATCTACTTTCCCGATTCGCTCAAATTTTCAAATCTGGGACTCAGCCCTTAGAAGGTGTTTGAAATATTGATTGAATTGGCAGAGTAGAAAAACTGGGAATTTAGGCAAATCGGGAATATGGACAAAGTGGACCTAAACGTTTATAAAAATGTACACTTAATCAGATATATTAGTGTGAGATGAACGTGGCTTATGCCATGTATTTGATTGGAATACAGATAGTTTGTTGATAATAATAGGCTACTTGATGACAGTTCAAATCAGCTTCTTTTTATGAAGTGTCAAAACGCTCCGAAAGTATGCAGTTTAGTATGAAATACTATCTTGTGACGTGCTTGTGACGTCATGCTCAACATGGTGCCTTATTTTTAGTTTTCGTCATTGTAAAATCGTTGATGGCACGAAAATAAGTTTGAATGATTTTATCCGGGCTGTTTTGGAAGCGTAATTTGCTGGTTAGAGTTAATGAATTTATTTTGATTGTTGTCAAATACCCTATTGAGGCGTGATTCATGACCATGACAATAATATGATTTTTTTACTTGCAGATAAACTTCTGTAAGATTGCATGGAAATCAGCGTTACTAAACCGTGAAATCTGGGCCGTCAATAACAATCAAATAAATCCGCACTTTATTAGCCACTTATAGCGTTAGTAAGGATTGCAAAAAGCAGTAAAAATCTAGTAAATATGATCTTTAAAAAATAAGGACGCCTTTGCTCCAAATAGCCTTAAAAATTTTAAAGGTCTTAAATTATTTTATTCCCAAACATTTTAAAATAAGGATAATCTCAAATAGTGAGCCAGTCAATAATCATATTGTATTTGTTATTTTACATTACGTTAAGACTAATTATATGCGATATAATCCGTTTAAATTCTTCAATTAAAGCGATTGTCAATATTAAGGTCTTAAAGTTGTTTACCCAAGGTTGGTACAGCCAGTGTTAAAAGTATCTGAACCTTCTAGTACATGGTCATTTTAATGATATTAACACACATATAGACTAGGTATTGTGTCACAATTATACATGGTGGGTCGGAACGAGGGAATTTCCTGCAAATGTGGCATTGTTTAACCTTAGTACATTAATTTCTCCGTATAAACTATGTTAATGTCTGTCACCGTTTTCAAGTTATAATAACAAGCGTTAATTTTTTTTTTGGAAAAAACCGCGTCCCAACCCTATTTAATACACAACAAAAAAAAGGTTAATACCTTTTTTGTAAACGAACTTTTCACAAACGTCGTAGGTAAATTAATGTGACAAATTGACAACCACGGAGATTATACTTATAAACAAAGAGGTTCCAATTAGCAAATCAAACGTAATAAATATGAACAATAGCGTCGAAGCCGTAGGGTTGTACAAATGTTAAAAAATATTATTTTGATAGTTTTGTTTTTCTTACTACAGGTCGAACTATTTCATGTCAATTCTACATCAAATCTATATGCCACTATATTTTCGGGAAAGTCCCTCGTTTATTTTTTTTATACAACTGGTGGCAAACAAGCATATGGCCGGCCATACCCTAATTAAGGATCAGAATAGGAAGATTCATTTTTTGATATATAGTTAATCGATTTTCACATGTCACGGCGAGTTCGAAAGAAAAACATCGTAAGTGTCATGAAATTCGCGTCATTTATGCGTTTGAACTGGAAACTTTAAGCTTAGCTGTAAATGTTCGTACTGTTTTTATCTTTCATACTAATATCAATGCTAAAGGTCACTATATTTATTCTCTTGTTCACATTGACTAAATAAGGTAGTACAATAATTACCTTTCTTAAACCATTTCAATTTCCGCCAAAAGCCAAATCGGGTGTGTCCGAACTTCCGGTCGATATAGACGAGGTACTTGTTGCTTCCGATTTTGTACAGCCAGTCCTTGCTGCTGCGCCACACGGCTTGTGAACTCACGTACGTTTGTGTGAACATCGAGGTGCAACTGTGAAAATAAAAATATTTGAGTAAAAGCCGTAGCTCGTAGTGTTTTCTAAAGGGTTGTGATTTTATAGGCGTGGAGACGAAAATATCTTTAATTAACTAAAGCGTTGGTTTGAGCTTACTTATTCTTAAAGGAGCATTCCAAGGAAACGTTGGTAGTGTTTCTTAGTACCGAATAAGTTTTATTAGGGTAGCTAGTAGCTACCATATCATTACTTATGCGATAAAAAGTAGATGTTTTCATGGAATGCTCCAAAGAGAATTGAATGCCTTAAGGCCACTGGGACACCTAATAAGTGTCTATATTATACTATAATTGAAAATTAGGCCATAATTTATTGATTCAAATGTACGTAATAAGTTGTGCTATGATAGTTGAAAAATATACTACTTACTGTTAAATATTTAATAGTGCAAGCTCCTAAATACAATATCGACCATGACTAAGTTTATGGTAATTTTAGTGAGATCTTCCCTTTTGTAAACAACTATATTTAAGTATTCGTAATTTCAACCTTGAGACATCCAATGCTGAATATAGGTCTCTCTCTGTGTATTTACTGACAGTTCAATATACAGTTATACATATTCCTCAAAGCCATGCAGGCTATTTTCAACCTACTGGCTAAAGCTAGAACCCTGAATTTTTGGTTATTTTAGTCAATACTGGGGGGTTCCACCACTTCCCTATTATTTAACCTTGGAGGAACACATTTTATAGTTCTCAAATAAAGAGTCCAGGTTAAATAAAAGAATAAAAGGTAAGTCGGTGGAGACCCCCTTACTAACTAAAATAACCGACTTGGTTTAACGTTACATCTCAAAACTTTTTTGTTGTAGAAGAACTATGTTGCGAGACTTGTATCTCTTTACATCTAATGTTTTTGATGAGTAGTCACTTCATGATACTCCCAAAACTCATTTTACTAAGTAACAAAGAAATGCAGGCAGTTCAGAAAGATTCAAAAACTTTGCTAAATGCAATATCTACTGAGTTTGTATGAATTCCAACTGTATACAAAGTCCAAAAATTCTTAGAAATGTGTAGTGCTGGTTTAAATTCAGATGGGTAAGAGGCTTATCTCCTTCATACTTACAGATCAAATGACAAGTGGGCACTCATCCGGCAGATGTCTGACAGCAGGTAAAAGAACCACACAATCGCCTTCCAAGTTGCCTCTCCCCAATGTTCCAGATAGTTCTGGGCCATGCCCAAGTACCCTGGCTTATTCCTTTTGAATTTGGTCTGGTTGGCCTTCTTTTTATCCTGTGCTGGTTTTGCAATCTTATGGTAAATACGAGCTTCCTTCTTCTTCCGACCCTTGGCACTATCATTCTGGTTATCTTGGAAGACAAATTGGGTCTGATCCTCATCATCATCAGCTTTAAAATCGTCATCTAACATAGCATTCTTGTCAAAGTTTTTAGCCCTGTCATTTACTTTTTTATCTTTCTTAGGTTTTTCTTGGTTTTCAATGAAAACAAATTGACTTTCATTACCCTCAGTGTAGCTTATATCTTCCTCATTAGTGATATCATCAAGTGAGGACCATTTACGGGACATATTACGTTTATTCTTGGACTTCTTATTAGGTTTCTGACGTTTTTCCATGTCTTCATTGTTTAAATCCCCAGACTCGCTACCTGAAGAAATGGTGTTAGTGTGTTGTTTCTTTTCCTTCTGTTTGTTATCATCAGCCTGTTTCAAGTTTGAAAGTTTTTCAGGTTTACAGTTACTTTTATTACTGGAAGTCTTTATTTCTATATTATTCTGTGGTTTTGTTTTTGCCGCATCTGGTGGAATGTTATTCTTTGTGTTTTTGGCCAAGACATCAGAATAAGTTGGACGCATAGGTTTTACTTCAGCCACAATGCGTTTTTTATTACTTGTGTCAGCTAAAGGACTGTTTTCATTTCTTTTAGGTGAATTTTCTGGCTTTATTTGAGCTATCGGATTTGAGGTATCCATTGGCTTATTTGGAAGTACATTAGGTGGCACATCAGGGTGGTTCAGAGGATAATTTTGACCAAATGGAGAATATGTACCAGAGGAATTAGGCTCCCAATTTCCTAACACTTCTTTCAAGAAATTTGATGTAGGTATGTTAGAGGCTTGATTATTTAGGTTATCCTGAATATAGTTGTTTTGAGATGTAGTGGTTGGTGTTTGCATCTGGACATTGTTGTTGTTCATAGAGTATTCCTGGTTCAGAGTGAACATTGGGGGCTGTTGTGACGCCTGCAAGGGCATGTCACGCAGGCCTTGGTTATGGTTGAATAGCTCGTACTGACCCGCCATAGGAAAGAAAAGTTGTTGAGTATTTTCATCATAAAAAACTCTGACGACCTGACCATTGGCCAATTTGAGCATGGCGTTGCCATAATTCTGTCTGTTTACTCGAGTAACGTTCGGCATATTGTTCAGCGAAATGTTTTCATCCTGGTTGGGCCCGGTGTCACCTGCTTGCACATTGTAAGAGTGCTTGTTCAAATAAGCATCGTTCGTGAAATCTCCGTTAGCGTACATACTGTTATCGTTCATGGAGGGTGTGTTAGATGAAAGCGGGACTTGCTTTCTCTCATTTAAAACACCAGGTGTACAGTTTTCCGTTGTTTCCGCACGATAATTCCAAGCGTTGTGTTGCATGTCATTGTATCGCGGATCATCCTTCGGCGACCTTGTCATTTTTGGTTATATCTCACTGGGAACACACGGTGTAAAACCTTACAGAGTGAATAAGAAACTAGAACTCTACACTAGCGGATTTAACATTTTTTACTGTTTCATAACTGCATTCGAAATTATTTAGATATAGCGTGGAATATTTATTGACGATTTGACGCTCTTCATATTTTTGACACTTTGAACGGTGTGTTCGGATACTGAGCCGAAGTTACCTAAATAATTTGGCCGGCTGACTGTGAAAATAGTCAGAAAAAGTTTTTGTTTGTCTTGATACAAAATTGCAATGTTTTACATTAAAAAAACGATTTAATAATATTTAAAATATTTCAATCTTCAACATATGTGCATGATTCTACGTATATGAATTTTTCGCAGACTATGTTCCATTTCACGCAATCGTACTTTAAGTTTAAATAAAAAATAAAGCCCCTTGTATAAACTAATAGCAAAACAGTTTCAAAGAACATATCCAAAAAATTGCTACAAATGTTATGATGGCACTTCACTGGGCCGTATGCCAAATTTATATTTGTTGCAGGCTTATGCAGGAAGCTGATTGAATCGAAATAGTATTGTGTAGGTAACTGATCAACTGGAACTGATTGTATTAATTTGTTAGCAGCCCTCCTAGCACAATTTTATCGTCGATGCCACAAATTCAGTAATTGTATACTATTATGACCATATACTAAGTACCTACTGCAAGTCTTATTAAAAAAACCTGCTTTTGACCTTGACCTTGTTAAACAATAACATTTTCTTTTGTTTTAGTGTCAGTGTTGCTGATTTCTAAAAATAGTAAAAGTTTATAAGGAGATTTCACACTGGAAACAACATACAAATTCAAACATGCTAAGGCTATCACTCTTAACCGTAATGCTAGTACTAGCTGCCGGTCATTATGAAGACTTCGCAGCCCAACAGACGGTTCTATTTGCCCAGAGAACTGGGGTAAGTACCTATTTATCTACTGGCTAAGCGTAATGCCCGTTTCACACGAGGGCAGAACAGTCGGGTAGAACAGTAGGACAGAACAATTTGGAAGGGCAGTGGCGTTCAAATGTAGAGCGAAAGAGTAGGACAGTCCGAGTGAAATCGCGATGGAAGGTCGACGGCGACAACGGCTACATTTACGCCACTTACTAAAAATTGCTGCAAAAATAGCTCGGGATGAGCTAATTGAAATTGTAGAGAGTGACATAAATAGGAAAGAAAAGCTTTGGATCAGACCCTGGATGGCAAGAAGACCAGAGCTTGGTTGTTCGGTTCAAGTTTTAGAGCAAAATAAGGATTGAAGATCGTGTTTTGCACATTATACTTTTTTTTTAAATCTCCAAAGAGAGGTTTTTGTCCAAAAAAAGGTTATCATTTTTGTAGATAAATAAGCTAGTTTCAGTCAAAATATGATAAAAGATTATACTTCATCAAAGTATCTACAAAATTACAATACATTTAATCATTAATTATTTAGAATTCTTTATAGAAATACATAATTACTCTGTTTATTATATTGTGCATATTTCTGGCTGTTTGAGGGTTACGTCGTTGCCTCTGTGCGCATACGTAGCCACAGATCGGCGCGCGAAAAAATAAATGTTGCGCCATTTTGTATTAATATTTGTTTGTTTACCATAAGGTTAGTTTGTAATTGTTGCAACAAATTACGACTTCAAGTGACTAAGAACAATTAAATTTGACGCCGCTTGATATAATTAATGAAGTATAAAATGCTAGTGATAGTTTCTTGACATCGAAATCAAAGAAAAATGCGTAAACTAGGTATGTTTTTTTTTGCAATAGTAACAACAACAACACCCAGCAGTTCTTATAAAACTTATTTTTAGCGTCTATAATGAGTAAATAAGTTGGCCAATAAATAGAAGCCGAGCTCGCTGTGATACATTTATTCCATGGTAAAAGTAAAATTTCAGACCAAATTTTTTTTCAATAATTGGTCTAATAATTTAATGTTTTATATTTTAATGTTTTATGTGTTGAAAAATGTCGTATGATACTCGTGGGCTTTGGTTATTACAGTCTCGGCAATACAGCCTCGACTGTAATGACCAACATAGCCCACTCGTATCATAATATAATATACTATATTTTAGCGCCTCCGATCCGATCCGAAGTAGGTACATGAAGCTGGCTGGTCAGACTCGGAACGGAACATCACTATAAATAAATAAAATCGTAAGATTATGGATTTTATTATCGGACGCTTGGCACCATTGAGTTAAAAAATAGTAGATTGTGTCACAAGGGAGCAAAATGATGTATTTACGGCGAGGGCGTATATTGAATCCTGAACGAAGCGAAGGATTGTACAATAGAATCCCGAGCGTAGCGAGAGATTCTAAAGTACAATCCGGAGCGTAGTGAGGGATTCAAGTGTTAACGCTAGAGATGTGCCATTATCGGAAACGTTCTCTGTTTTCTATGGAGCGAGAACGTTCTCGAGAAGATTTCCCATACAAAACTGAGAACGTTTCCGAGAATTCCCGAGAATGGCACAACTATAGTTAACGCCCGAGGTGAAAATAATGTTGCTACCTTGTGACACATACTGCTTTTCACACCGACTATGAGGAAAATTCAAATACAAACGCTACCTACCAAAATAACGAAATATATAGTTAATCAAAGAGAATTACACATTATTATTCAAATGAAATGTTAAAAGTTGTTAAATTTATAGGCCATTATTATTTTATAAAAAGATTATTATTTTTTACAGACGGGACGAAAATACCACTTCCATGTTATATTTATGGCCCTCGCCTGCGGCTTGGACCGTAAACACTTGTGATCTTATTCATTATACCGCCCTCTGTGCGTATTAAACTAATAAAGCTGTCTATGGTATGGCATATTCTAAGTGGGTCCAAACTAAAAATACCCTGTTGTCCTTGAACAGAAAAGTACCACTTTGATCCCTCTTATGAGGGAGCAAAATACTCTTTATGCCACACCTGGCCATAAAGTGGCTTTTTCCGCACGCTGCGCGTACGGAAAAAGCCGCTTTCTGGCCAAGTGTCGACATAAAATGATGTACACAACACGGGAGGTAAAAAAGAAAGCCCTCGATCGCATATTTACGTCCCTCGCTTGCAGCTCGGGCCGCAAACTTCTGCGATCTCGGCCTTTCTTTGTATTACCACCCTAGTTGTATAATGTACTATTTCTGAATAGGAGGTGTGAAAAATATATAGACGTGTCATGTATAAACCCTATAGATACCCTATAGGATTCTTGAGTCTTTCATCCTTTGTAAAAAAAGCTTACTGTGGTACTTAACTTGCGACGGTATCTTTTTAGCGTTCCGTACCTCAACCCCTCCTTATAGGATCACTCGTGTGTCTGTCTGTCTGTCCGTCTGTCTGTCTGTCTGTCTGTCTGTCTGTCTGTCTGTCTGTCTGTCTGTCTGTCTGTCTGTCTGTCTGTCTGTCTGTTACAGCCAATTTGCTCCGAAAGTACTGAACCGATTGTGTTGAAATTTGGTACATATTATATTAAGGTCAATGACCCAAACACGAAAGTATCACGGAAATATATGAATTTTAATCATGGGGGCCACTTTTGGGGTTCAACTAGAAAATAAAAAAAGTTAGCAAACTATATCATGTGACATATCAAATGAAAGGACTCACTGTGAGAATCTCAAACTAATTTTTGTATAATTTTTAGTAAATAATAAGTTGTAATAAAACAACTTAAACGGATTAAATCGCGTATATATTACTACATTTTAAGTCCCGACGTTTCGTAACCCTTTTCTGCGTTCGTGGTCGCGGGTGTCTACCGTGTATTTAACCCGTTTAAGTTGTTTTATTACAATGAGTGATAATCGCGAAAACCGAACACAATATTAAATAGGTAATACCTAAGTATTTTCTGCAATCTAGTAGGTACCTATTCCAACTGCTATAATTTTATTGCCGTCTATAATAGGTATTAATAAAATTGATAAAGGGCATCGACAAGCCTGCAGAAGTACTTAGTAGGTACTTCTCCACATTCCCCCTAACCTTTACAAATATTTAATGCATATTTCCGTCGAATTATTTCAGGACCCAATCGGCATTTTGACCACCGCAAACGGTGCTCCCGTGGAATACTTCGATGCCAACGTGTCCCTCAACCGACCAGTGATTTACAACGAGTACTTGATCGAAACCGTCACGCACCTCAACCGGCAGAAGATACCTGAACGGACGGTGCATGCGAAGGGCGCTGGTGCCTTTGGATATTTTGAGGTAAATAATTAATTCTTACTTAATTGATTGGATTAATCTGTGACATTTAGGTCAGGCTAAACTGTGATATTGAGGTCTATAACTGACGTAATTTGAACTATAGTGCATCGACGACCGGAAAAATGTTTATGCCACACCTGGCCATAAAGTGGCCAAATGTAGACATAAAATGATGTACACAACACGGGAGGTAATAAAGAGAGCCCTCGATCGCATATTTACGTCCCTCGCTTGCAGCTCGGGCCACAAACATTTGCGATCTCGGCCTTTCTTTGTTTTACCACCCTAGTTGTGTAATGTACTAAAATTACACCTCGGCATGGCATTGCTGTCTACTTACTGTTACTGTCCTCTTACTCGCACTGAGCCTAATCGAGAGGTATATCGAAACTTACTTGCTACTGAAATTTATACAAATGTACAGCTTGCTTGTTTATGTGCAGCTTGATTCGTTTACTTAGTTAATTTATACATGATTAGAATCTGTCACGCGATTTTAGTCCTTGTAGATTTTTAAACAATTTATTCCACATTTTCACCTCCCCTTTTTCCCTAAGAGGACGTAGAGCATCATTTTCGGAAGCTTCTTTTTTCAGTGCAGTTGTGACACTTGTGACTCTGTGAAATCACGCGTTCCAAAAAAAGTTAATCGATTTATAGTCAGTATTTTACGTCAATAAAATCTATTGCGAATATCCATTAAATATCCTAAAAATGTTTATTTTTCAGGTTACCCATGATATTACGAATATCTGCAAAGCAAAGTTCCTGGATCAAATTGGTAAAAAAACTCCAATAGCCGTGAGGTTTTCGTTAATTGTTCCTAATCTAGGTGGTATAGATACAACTAGAGATGGACGTGGGTTCGCAGTCAAATTCTATACAGAGGACGGTAACTTTGACCTCGTCGGCCTGAGCATCCCCGTATTTCCCTACAAAGATCCCCTATTTTTTCCAACGTTTGCAAATGCTCAGAACCGAAATCCATCTACCAATTTACCAGACGTAAACCAGTTATGGGATTACATAACTCTTCGTCCAGAATCAATACATTTCTTCATGTATAGGTTTGGAGACCTAGGTATTCCAAACGGCTACAGGCACATGCCAGGATTTAGCATCCATACATACCAAGTTGTCAACGAACAAGGCGAATCTAATTTTGTTAGATTTCATTTGATATCTAACCAGGGAGCCAGCTATTTGACTTCCAAAGAAGCTACTAAAATCGGCGGAATAAATCCGGATTACTTTGTTAAAGATTTGTACAACGCCATTGCAAATGGGGACGGTCCAAGTTGGCAGGTGGCCGTTCAAGTGCTGAGTGTGGAAGATGCGAGTTGCGCGGGTTTCGACGTGTTCGACACGACGAAGCTCCTCCCTCTAGACAAGTATCCACTACAACCCGTGGGCCGTTTCGTTCTTGACAGAAACCCCGTGAATTTTTTTGCGGAAATCGAACAGATAGCCATGAATCCCTCTAATTTGGTGCCTGGGATCCTCGGTGCTCCAGATAAGCTATTCGAAGCTCGTCGCTTGTCTTATCGAGATGCGCAATATTACAGGTTAGGTGCGAATTTCCAAAACATAGCGGTCAACTGTCCTTTGCGGCAAGCTCTTACTTACAACAATGATGGTGTACCACCAGTGAAAATTACTGACAGACCCATATATTATCCTAATACGTACAATGGTCCAGTGCCTTATGTAGATCACAAAAGAGTGGAGGTGGCCCAAATTAAGCAGGATACTTCGCTGAACTTCGGGCAAGCGTCGCATTTATACCAATATGAGTTAACTGATGAAGCGAGGAGGCGGTTGGTGAGCAATATAGTCGATAGCCTTGTGCTTGCAGAGAACACGCTGCAGGAGCGAGCCATCAAGTGGTTTAAGATTATAAATGCGGATTTTGGGATGAGGGTGGAGCGTGGCCTTTCAGCAAAGACGACATACACTTAAACTATGGATAATAAAACATTGAATATCATAAAATTGTATAATGTTGCTTTTATACCTACCTGGATCTAATTCTAATATTTATGATTTCACCGAAATAGCAGGTGCGATGAAGCTGAGTCTATCCTAGGGTGAAGACTAGACTATACTGGGGTGGGCACGGACCACCCAGCTCCCCCTCCCCCGCCATATATGCCTATGGTCGTTTAACCAATCACAGCGGAATTTCAACAACTTTTTAGGTATCCAACTGTTTTATAATAGATAAGCACCTGTTTTTATAGTTCCTTGAACTTAAAAATGCTATAGTAAAATTTTCAGAAACTGATATTTTGATCTAAAATATTCTTTGGATGTCAGGGTAAGGCCATTGCTCTTTGGTACTTATATGTAAAGTTTCCCTTCCATGGACAAGGTCGTATATTCCTCAATCCGTGACATAGGCAGCCAGCAGAGTTAGGTTTGGATTGTTATTATAATTCATACGCGGTCGGGTCGGGTTGCGGTCACGCGACACCCGCCGGGAGGCCGACCGGTGTGACTCAGATAGGTTTGGTCTGTGCTCTGACAATATTCCACATCCAACTATGTCTTGAATAGATAGGAGTATGCTGGCTTTATGTCTTTACTTTCCTTATGACATTAGAGATATGATTAGGGCCGCGCTGACCCCCGGCAGCGCCTGTGTGCGAAACCTATGAATCACCTCTTTATTGTCGTCGTGTTTCGACTTCCGGCGCCCCTATCGGCTTGGCGCCTGTGTGCGCTGCATACATCGCACACAGGGGCGGCACGGCCCTGGATATGATAAGTGATCCCGTATACGTTAGACAAAACTTCACTAGTAATATAACTGCATCAAAATTGTAAACCAGCTTCGCAGGCCGCTTGCAGTCGGCGTGCAGTTATTTTAACTGCAAAAAATCTGCCTTTAAACTGCATTTGCAGCTAGAAAGCATCGAAAGACTGCTTCGGTCTTTAGGGATATCCGCAGATATATCCGTACGTAATTCGCATCGTGTGTAGCGGTGCTCAATACGTCATCGTTCCCCGCCCCCCGCGCGGACCATGGGACTGTCTCCAACGAACTTGCCAAGCTATAGTACCTACCCAGAATGTATAGGTAGCTACACGTTTTTTTAACGATCTGACTCTTAACCTTAACATGTCTCACAGCTTATTTCGATTTCATCCCTAGCATGGCCTATCCTTTCCTACTATATTAGTTCCTACTAATATGCTACTTATATTATAAATGTGAGAGTTTGTGAAAGTGTTTAAATGTTCGGAGGTTTAGATTATTGGATGTTGAACTGAATGGATTAAGCTGAAATTTGGCATGCGAGTAGACCAAGTCCTTAGAATACTTTATATCCTGGTAAAGCGTTCTCTCAGTTCCCTTGGGATAATAACGAACGCAGGCGAAGCCACGGTTAAATGCTAGTACCAAATAAGAAAATGTAAAATAAAAAAGGTATGTAGGCCCTTTATTAAAAGTATCGTAAGTTTTATTTTAATTTTAATGATGCAGGTTTCTCCCGGTGGGCTCAGTAGTCATCAGTGAAGATTTATTGTCGTCTCAACCTATAATAATGTATAATAAACCTCAACACAATACCTACGTGCAGTTCATACTTAGAGCAACACGGAAAGGAGGCGTCAAAGCACTTATTCGATACACAAATTTCTGCCATATTTGGCGAGGGGACGAGGTAACGTACGTGAAAAATCGTCTAACACTACGAAACTACTACGACTACTATTAATACTAACACGTAACAAATAGAACAACACATTGACCAATTCACATTCACAAATATACATTTTACATTAAAATACTTAGTGTAATGACGTGACGCACAACATTGATAAGTTTAGCAGAACACCATGGCAACGCGAGGTTACTTGTTTGTCAACTAGTAAACAAACTTTAAATAATGTCAAATCGGAATTTTGTAATCTTTATGTTTTAAATGAAAGTAAATAAAGATAATGTGATTTTAAATACCTACTTTAGACGTGAAAGCAAACACCATCTCTTTGTACGTTTGACGTGTTAGATCTGCTTTTGCAGCGAAATACGGAAAATTCGGCTTATTCACGGAGATCTCTTCAGGTCAGTTACTAAGTTTAATCTGACGACTAATTCAATTGAAACTAGTTTTATAGAACGAATATGATCGCTGCGCAAATTGCTTAGCAGAGGGGAAATAGGTAGTAAGCAATTCCACTCCCCACGAAGTCCGCGTTGCTCTAAGAGTTCATAGTGCTATGCTATTCAGTTTTAACTTTAGAACATTTGAATGTTTTTACTCTGTGGCATTCGTTCATAACTTAGCGCTGGCCACTATGAAACAAAATATTAACCTACGTCAAAACACGGCTCCAAACAATAGGAGTAATAAAGTAGGAATTTTCTAGACTTGTTTTCAATTTCACGCTTCAAATAGGATTTATACTTTCCCAGTAACTGAGAAGGTTTATTCAGATTTCATAAGTTTAGGTACCGTAAAATGGGGTGAGTAGGGATTGCGAGGGCAGTTGGGTTATGAATGGAGAGGGTAGGGATGACAGAGGGGTGAGGTGGTTTGTAAAGGCTACTCCTACCTAAATAATATATTCTTATTACAAATGGAGCTATAGTAATATTCATAATCCAAAAATGTCGATCCAACAACTTGCCCAACTCACCTTTGTATGAAATCCCATCTCACCCCAACTACGAGGGACTACGGGGTGAGGAGGGATTTTGTGCTTATCCCAAAATCATAAAAAAAACTAAAATACAAATAAAAAAACTAAAATACAGTTTGTATATGCAAAAATAAAATGTTTCGAGGTTTGAATGTCAATTTTGTCCCTACTCACCCCATTTTACGGTAATAGTTATTTAAGATATTTTGTATGCAAGGTGCCAACGTTCTTACTTAGAGTTAAATTTAACGTTAAATTTGGTTCGATTGTAGTTGTAAAATAAAACCTTTACGTGCCTTTACGAAAGCGGGAGATACCAAGACGCAAAAGATGTACTAAATAAATATGTATATTTTTTTGTCGGGCAAAAGAAAAAAAATATCACTTCGGTACTAAATACAGAAAATGAAATGATCTTCTACTTGATACAAGTAACACGCGAGAAAATGTATTTCTCTGTTTTTTGACAGAGAAATAAAGCCAAAATATTAAATATGTAAACTGGGTACCAAAGACTCTTCTCAAACTCATACCTAATGGTTTCACTATGAAAAAGCTATCACTGACGATAACTTATCACATCTCATCGCCAAGCCTATGCCTCTAATTCTATAAATCCTATATCTATGTCAAATAACATGGCTTGGTTACCCATTTTACCTACATGATATGTTTTTGGTGATTGCATTTCTTTTTAACCGACTTTAAAAAAGAAGGTTACCAATTCGACCCATATGTATGTTATATTGTCAGAATTGCAGAGTTTTTGAAAGGTAGGTTAAGCTATTTTTACCCGACTGCAGCGAAGCCCAAAGGAGGGTTATGTGTTTGACCTGTATGTATGTATGTATGTATGTCCGTTCCTGTGTCCGCTCGTAACTACTCAACGGCACATCCGATTTTGATAAATGATACATTATTAGATTCGTCTTGATGGTGCGAGTGTTACTGGGTATGAAGTTCGTTAAAATAAACAAAATGGCGGATTTTATGCAGTTTCAAAGTGCACCGCGGTCGGGTTTTTTTTAGTAAAAATGTGGTTATTAACCGACTTTCTAAAGAAGGACGGTTCTCAATTCGTCTGTATGTTTTTTTTGTATGTTTGTTACGCGATTACTCGAAGACGGCTGGACCGATTAGGAATTTTTTTTTTGTTTGAAACGGAGTGGTCCTCCAGAGTAGTCTAACCAAACCAAGATCTGATTATGGGATCTTGGAGAAATCGAAGGAACTCTTCGAATATTATAAGCACATTTTATTACGGCGATTTGGGTATTGTTCATAGTCACTCGTGCATCTCATATCAAAATAGGTTCACTGAAAGTCGGTTATTTTAATTTTTTTAATTTGGTGTTTATGTGTATATTAGATAATCCGACCGTCTAATAATGCTCAACCTCTTAGGTAACTCTTTTTATGAAAGGTTGAAAGTTACAATATTCATAAATCCTGTGACTTGGTGCACTTCATTAATGTCTTACTTAACTGCACCTCAGGCTGAAAATTTGGCCTCTTATTTTATCCAGGCTACAATTAGGATAAATAAACCAAGGTTCGAAAAATGGCAAAACGCGAGGGAGAACGACGAGATGGATGAAGCCAATAAGTTGTCGCTATTTCCCAAAACTAGGAGAACTGTCAGAGGTGCATGGGGAGTTGTTACTTAAAGGAAATTCACTTGTAAATTTTAGGATTTTATTTACCTACATTATTGTTTATGGCGGCGCTCAGATGAGAACTTAATCAATATTTAATATAAAAACATCACCTTAGACCAGCGGTCGGCAACCTTTTAGCAGCCAAGGGCCACATAGTAGCTAACGAAGTTGACGCGGGCCGCACTTTGTTCATAATTTGTGACTTTATACGATTCTTAATATAACGACCTTTACATACAAAATAGCCAGGGACGCTCGCGGGCCGCATGCGGCCCGCGGGCCGCGGGTTGCCGACCGCTGCCTTAGACTGACAGATATTTGAGTTAGGTATATATTCATAAACATTCTGTAGAGGCGGACAGGTCTCTACAGTACCTAAATACACTTCTTTTTCATGACAAATCTTCTCCTTAGGTAGTGCGCTTTATCAAACGCTTAGGAGTTCCTACCAATTTGAAGAATACCTTACCTTGTCTACATCGTTTATGTTCTTAATGCCTACACTCAACAACAAGATGGCGACATCGTTTCTCGTCCCAATACGGCGTCACTGGCAATCATAGAAATGTGTTGGCATTAAGTTAAGTTGCCTCCCATCAGCTCAGTTCAGCGGAACGGCATCGGTTACAATTACAATTGTCGTCGATTTGCTCGTACATTTCCTTAGTAAATATGGAGGAGCTTAGTTCGTTGTGCACGGTGCAGTTATACCTTGCTACTATTTTTTTCTTACACACTTCTTGTAAACAGGTATTTGTACTAGCTGATACTAGCAAGGTAAGCAGAGGAGGTGTATTATAGTCTGCCTGCCTACTGTAAGTGAAAATGTTTCTCATTGAGCTTTAGGTGAGGGTATATAATAATTGGGCGTATGATTTGTGACAATTCTTAAATAGAAACCACGAGCCAGAAAACTTAGCGTGGATCGGTTAATCGGCTCCGGATTCCGACGAAAAAGTTCATTCTTGAAGAACTCGCTCGCTGTCTGTTAATAATAACTAATGATTCCTTTAGTTATTATCAAATAGGTTCACCGGTGATCCCGCGTTATATCAGGATTGATTGGGAATGGAGATCGCTTAGCCTGACAAACGTTTTTAATTGTGTATGTATAAGGTGTTTTGGCACAGGCTCAATAATTAAGCACTAAAACTAAGTAGGTAAATTGATAATAACGAACAGCGAAGATATAGCAAACCAGACATACAAATAAGTAAGTAAGTTGAAATTTTGATTTGTAGACGGTTGATAAAAAGGTACTGTACGCATTACTCGATCATGTAAAAAGCCAACTCGGCTCTATTCCTACGTCAATCAGAGCGGCGCAGTATGCCCGATATTCGATACTGTTCATCCGATCCCTACTTTCACGTCGATATGTCGAGACACTCGGCATCGGCAGCGATGAGAAAACTGTTGCAGGCCATTTGAAATTCGAAACGAGAAAATTTATTGTGTACACAGAATGAACACATAAGAACTAAGGTAAACGCCATAGTGCTCGACACGCTTAATGTCCAATAGTTGACACCCTGATGTGACCTCTATTGCTAATGACTTAACATTTAAGATGGCAACTACTAGGTCAGTGTCGAGCACTCGGATTTTGACTTACATGTGTGTTTCTAAAACGATTGTTCGGTGTAATAAATAGGTAACTCAGACATGGAATATTTTTTTTTTCTAGCGGCCATGAATGCCGTGATACCTACCTATTCGTATTACATCCCTATTACCTATTACCGGATTATATTAGGATTATGCCATTGTTGTTACTTCCTATGCGCGATTCTGCACAAAATAAATTCCACACAACTGAATTAAATCACATGCGTAATGCTTCACAGTTGTTATTTCTACGCAATCTTGTTTCTTCCTAGTAGCGATTCTGCACAATATGAATTCCACACAACTGAATTTATTGACATGCTTTATACTTCACGATACTATTTTTATCTTTTATTCTATCTATCTTCTATACTATCTTGTTTTTTCCTAGTCGAAATCTTCAAAAAAAATGTTCTCCACCCCAATTTCGACCGGGTTCGATTCCCGGTTATGTATGAGATTTAAAAAATAATAATTACAGAATCGTGAAGTATAACGCATGTGATTAAATTCAGTTGTGTGGAATTCATATGGTGTAGAATCGCTACTAGGAAGAAACAAGATTGCGTAGAAATAACGACTGTGAAGCATTACGCATGTGATTAAATTCAGTGTGGAATTTATTTTGTGCAGAATCGCGAATAGGAAGAAACAACAATGGCATAAACCTAATATAATCCGTATTACCTAAGTATGTATCTATTATCTATTTAATGATTATCAACTGTAATAAGCTTAGGTTCTTCTTACAAGCTCATTTCCACTCACTCAGTGCACAGTGGTTGCAAAGTAATCAACAATGATTGATATGTATACCAGTGGCGTGGCGTAAAAGATATCCTTGGGCAAGTCGGTGCAGAGTTTGCGTACATTTTTCTTAAGAGCTGTAGAAAAGGTGCTTAAATGCCTGATATTAGGCAAGCTGGTAGGAATCGAGTTCTTTGGATGCCAAACCGGTCAAGTGCGAGTCGGACTCGCGCACCGAGGGTTCCGTAGAATCTCATAAGTAGATACGCGAGTAGTTCAAGAAAAACTGTAAGTCGATTTGTTTAGTAGGAGCAAGGACCATTAAAACAAGAGGACTGTCATTCTCCATACAAAAAGCTGTTTCCCGAATTTACAACGCCATCTATGTATAAGCTTGGTAAAAGAATTATATTATTTACAATTATTCAACTTTGCAAACGTGACACAATATTTAAATGTTAGAATTTATTTATTATTAGCTGTTTACTAACTAATTGTTACTATACTATGTTTCTTTGTTCGATTATAACATCGTTAAATGTTTAGTTTTTTAGCGCCATCTACTTTTTGCCCGGAAATCCCCTAGCGGTCGGGTTACGATCCAAAGTATGGAGAGTGACAGGTTTCTCATAGATAGCGTTTAGGTTAATTCCTATTAAAAATACAAAGATACGGAAGTCAAGGTAGATAGCAGAATTGAAGGCATTTTCTGAGTGTACGGTGGACGAATGGTTGAGTCACTGGGCCGGAAATCCAGATGTACCGGGTTCGATTCTCGGTCTGTACACAGGCGAGTGCCATTTAGTTTTTCTGTGTACTTTGATTTCCTGTATCTATATATGTAACATAAAAGTGTGGTGTAAATTGCCCACATTAAAACCAATGAAGAGACAAAAAAATGTTTCCTCATATATAAAGTATTAATAGTGGCGCCATCTCTCGCTCGATTGTCGTACCTGTAAAAAAGGTGCGCGCCGTAACTGTTAAAGTTGCGCATTGAGGTGAGAAACCTGTAAAGGTTTCTAATAGATGGCGTTTAGGTTAATTCCTATTAAAAATACAAAGATACGGAAGTCAAGGTAGATAGCAGAATTGAAGGCATTTTCTGAGTGTACGGTGGACGAATGGTTGAGTCACTGCGCCGGAAATCCAGAGGTACCGGGTTCGATTCTCGGTCTGTACACAGGCGAGTGCCATTTAGTTTTTCTGTGTACTTTGATTTCCTGTATCTATATATGTAACATAAAAGTGTGGTGTAAATTGCCCACATTAAAACCAATGAAGAGACAAAATATGTTTCCTCATATATAAAGTCCTCTTGTTTTAATGGTCCTTGGTAGGAGCAAATAAGTATATTATGTTATGATTTTTGCAAATTTCTAAAAAACAGTGCAAGTTAGGAAAACTGTTATATTTTTCCTGTAATATTTAGGACCTCATGAGTAATGACTGTATTTACTAGATATTTTTTCTGTAATCTGAAAGAGGCCATCGTTTAGTTTTGCTACTCTCCGCTAGGTGGATTTTTTGTAAATTTCTAGTTTTTTTTTGGAGTTTTTGTAAATTTCTAAAAAAATATTAAAGTTAGGAAGACCGTTATATTTTTTCTGTAATATTCAGATTGATATTAATAATTGGTAATTATTACAAATTTTTCTGTTCAGTAACTTCGAAGATATTAGGGGGAATGGTATTTTTTGAACGTTTTTGGTCATCAATCAAAAAGTACATGATTAACAAAAAAAATAAAAAAGGTTTTGGAATCTGCAAATCAAGCCCTTTCATTTGATACCCCATTTGATACAATAGCACAACATTAAATTTTCAAACTCCCATTACGACCCCCTTTAAAAAAAAAAAAACCGGTCAAGTGCGAGTCGGACTCGCGCACCGAGGGTTCCGTACAAACTCATAAGTAGATACGCGAATAGTCCAAGAAAAACTGTATGTCGATTTGTTTAGTAGAAGCAAATAAGTATATGTTATGATTTTTGCAAATTTCTAAAAAACAGTGCAAGTTAGGAAAACAGTTATATTTTCCCTCTAATATTGAGAACCTGACGTGTAATGATTCTATTTATAGCAAGGACCATTAAATCAAGAGGACTGTCATTCTCCATACAAAAAGCTGTTCCCCGAATTTACAACGCCATCTATGTATAAGCTTGGTAAAATAATTATAATATTATTTACAATTATTTAACTTTGCAAACGTGACACAGTATTTAAATGTATTTAAATTTATTTATTATTAGCTGTTTACGAACTAATTGTTACTATACTATGTTTCTTTGTTTAATTATAACATCGTTAAATGTTTAGTGTTTTAGCGCCATCTAGTTTTGCCCGGAAATCCCCTAGCGTGAAACATGCCATCGCTTAGTTTTGCTACTCGCCGCTAGGGATTTCAAGTTTTGTAAATTTCTAAAAAGGTATTAAAGTTAGCAAGACCGTTCTATTTTTCCTGTAATATTCAGGTTGATATTTATAATTAGTAATTATGACACATTTTTCTGATCAGTAACTTCGGAGATAATAGGGGGGGAATGGTACATAAAAATGTATAAATCAAAAACTACTTATTTAAGAAAAAAAATAAAAATGCTGTTTTAATCTACAAATTAAGCCCTTTCATTTGATACCCCACTCAATATAATAGCCCTACTTTCAATTTTCAAAGTCCCATTACGGAGCCTTTTAAAAAAAAAGTAAAAAAGGTACAAGATATTTTTTATGTCCAATAGGCTCGGGTTAGCTACTTTTAACACTATTCCAAATTTCAAATCGATAGCATCAGTAGTTCCTGAGATATCTGGCTGTGACAGACGGACAAACAGACAGACAGACAGACAGACAGACAGACAGACAGACAGACAGACAGACAGACAGACAGACAGAGTCGCACCATAAGGGTTCCTTTTTTACCATTTTGGTACGGAACCCTAAAAATCGATAGCAGCAGTAGTTCCTGAGATATCTGGCTGTGACAGACGGACAGACAGACAGACAGACAGAGTCGCACCATAAGGGTTCCTTTTTTACCAATTTGGTACGGAACCCTAAAAACTGACCGTTATGTTAGTCCAGACGCCGGGTCTGGACGATGTCATGTATCAAGGCTGAAATGCAACACTATGTCTATGATCTTAAAAGAATATGTCAGTAATTTATATTCGTTATTTAATTACGGTGCGGCTTGACGCTTGGTTTTAATGAAATTTCATACAACATTGCCGGCCTAGGCCTGCAATTTTTTTTTTTTAATTTCCATTCCACATTATTTTATCTGTGAGACAGCATCACAGCGTTCAGCCATTAAAAAAACAATAAACGATGTTTGCTTTATTTGCAGTTTTATTTATATAAAATCGACATGAATAGGTATAACAAGTACTTAACACATTATAAACAATTTCCAATAATTTTAAATTGCAAACTTAACCACAAAAATACACATTTATAATATTTCATCTATAAGGTATACACTTGCTTGCCAGAATTTCATTTGCCATAATTTCATTTGCCATACTATTCAACTGCCATAATGTTGTTTCCCATAATTTCATATGTCATACTCATTGTTTACTATATTAATCATATGCCCGAATCTTTGTTTCCCATAAAATCATTTTCAATAATATCATATGCCAGAATCTTTGTGTCCCATAAAATCATTTTCAATAATATCATATGCCAGAATCTATGTTTCCCATAAAATCAATACATGAAGCAAAAAAGTAGGTTAGGTTAGGTTTGAACTGCGTCCCCCAACAAAAACGAACTGCTGTCAGAAAAGTAGCTTAGGTTAGGTTTGAACTGCGTCCCCCAACAAAAACGAACTGCTGTCAGAAAAGTAGGTTAGGTTAGGTTTGAACTGCGTCCCCCAACAAAAATGAACTGCTGACAGAAAAGTAGGTTAGGTTAGGTTTGAACTGCGTCCCCCAACAAAAACGAACTGCTGTCAGAAAAGTAGGTTAGGTTAGGTTTGAACTGCGTCCCCCAACAAAACCGAACCGCTGTCTGAAATGTACGTAAGGTTAAATGAAACATTATACGAATATTAGTTACAAAAAATAAATGTAGTAGCATACCCACCAACGTATTAAAACAACGAAATAATTTTCGGGCGCTTGCAGAAATGTAATAAGCAAATGCATAGCCAGAACAGATTTGAAAATACTATTTAGCATGGATTTTAAATATTCTTTTAACTTAATAATATGGATAACAATACGTATGGCATTCGTAAGATTATGGCATTTAATATTCGGGTAAACAATAATATTGCACTTAAGATGACGAATCGGAAATTTTGGTGGCAGGGATTTCGATTTTTCTCAGGAATCATAAAACATATGAAAGTAATATTTGATAACCTGATTATTGGGATCATCTACTCCATTTTTTGAGACGCAGAAACACGATTTGCTAACTTTTGTAACAGACTTTTGTATGTCAAAGATACCTCTTTCAAAAGCGGAATTTGCACTGTACAGGCAAACCAGACCTATTTAAGCCCCTAAATTCTCTGAGTAACATAGTTTTAACCTATACTTTAATATCTGAGACCAGATTCTTGAAAATTAATTGTAGTTTGTAATTGAAACGAAAAAAACCGTTTCTACGTATACGACCTTTTCATATAAGCTAGCACAAGCGCGTATTTGTATGAAATCAGTCTCCCCTCAGTCCACCGACGGCCGTTGCCAACGACAGGTCTGTGACAGTTGTCTGGCCGCGCCGTAAACAAAACCTGTGAGAAATCTTATTTAATAATGGGAAAAAAGCGTGTTGGTTTTTCCAAAAGGAAAAGGAAAGCACTATTACTTGAAAAATGTAACTATATGACTAAGAGAAAGTAAGTAATCGTCATATTTATACCACAAATAAGTCTAGTTTACGCTGCGGGAAAATGACAACTAATGTTGACATTGGAACAGCGGCGTCGTCGAGACTTTCAATTGTACAATTAAATATTATTTTGGTGTACGTAAATAGAAACATTTGTAATATACCCATTGTATTAAATTAAAATAAGGAAAACTATAATAGTGTAAATATACAGGATGGCTCATAAGTCGGTTTTTCTTGAATGCATTAGTGAGTAGCCAATACTTAGTACCTAGGTAATGTATAATACATATCACTCTCTGGTATATTAAATCAATGTTTGCCTCATAAAACCTCAACAGTTTAACCACGTCTGTGATGGATTCGTAAAACAATATGAGAACTATCCGCTTACAAAATGTAAATATGTAAGAAGGGTATACTACTGATACATAGCGAGAGGTCTTAAAACACGATAGCAACATAACCATTATAAGATCACACGAGTATTTAAGGCTTAATTATGTAAAGTTGCATACATCTACTATCTACACATGTTATTATAAACACTCAAAGGCCAACTAGTTTGTCATTATATCTAGTATCGATAAAGATGTTTTAATAACTTTTTAAACATTTATTACCACTGGCACAGACAACGCACTGACCTTAGGTACATATATGGCTAATGGTGGTCATTTTATACTGTTTCCAAACGCCTGACAGAGGTTTTTTGACATGGACGTAGATTGAAATATAAATACTCGTATGTCGCAATTTCATTCTGCAAGTCCGATATTTCGTCATCTGTGGGCATTTTGATGGGTAAATCGCCAGTGGGTTCCCCGAGATGATAAAAAGTAAAAACAGTCAAATTAGTCCAATACACGATTTAATTAGGTTAGACAATATTACAGGTCGATTGTCCTTAATAAATCTCTAACACTAGGTAATTAGTCCAATTATCAAATCAATCACTCGTCAACACGCATGTGCGTCCGCGCACGACAAGGGCTCGCCCAATCTCTGCCTCCCGGTCTTTCCTCCCGCAACCCGCGCCCCGAAGTACTTGAGAGTGCTTCCCGACAAATATGTAAAATTGTAAATATATTGTAAATTTAAAATGTAAAAATTGTTCAATATATTGCCCGTAAAAACACCATGCTCGAATTAATTTTTGTTTGTGCTATAATTTGCAGTAGTACCTATCTATACATTACCAGTTCTTAACCAAAGATTAGCATTATTGGAATAATCTTTTGTCCTAATAATTATCCGAGTACAAAAGATTATTCGGATAATTATCAGGACTTATAATTATTCGACTAAACAATAACACGATATTTTTATTGCTGAATTATTTATTCGTGAATAGCATATCCGCGAATGAATCATTCGACCACTTTTCAAATGATTAATTATTTATTCTTTACTAGCATTTACCCGCGTTGTTCCCGTTATAGTGCCAAGGGAACTAATAATTACCGGCATAGATCCTATGTTTCAATCCAGTACTTGATCTACTTACATGCCAAATTTCAGATCAATCCATTCAGTTGTTACCCCGTATTTAGTAACAGACATCCAAACATCTTCACAAATTTTCACATTTATAATATTAGTAAGGATCGTATTCGGAAAATCCACGAAAATTATTTAAAGTTTTTTGATTATTCCATTCAAATAAATAACACAAATAATATTTAGAATTACTCGTTTTTACGGTACATATATTTATCAATTTCACTTTACTTTTTCCCATACAAACAGTACAGAAAACAAGGTAGTGTTTTATTGATTTGAGTAGATCTGTAGAATACATTATCATTACTAAGTTTTGTGTATCGATTTAACAAATAAAAAATTTAAAAATATAGGAAGCGACTCCATTTATTTTCTGTTCACTTTTGACATAAACAATGTAGGCACTTTTCGATAGGTAATATTAATGTAAAGTTTTCAATGTGCGTTTGCAAATTTGACATATAGGGTTATGGAATTGAGTTCTTTTTAGAATGACAGTTTTTATAGACACAGGTTATAAGTGAGAGTTATTAGCATCGATTATAATGTAACTTGAAATGTCATTTTTGCGACTGATTGTGTGTGATATACGGTATACCGCGTAAAAATATAGGGGGGTGAGCGGGTTGCGGGGCGCAAATGCTCCGAAAACGGATTCATTGTTTAGCGATGCGTCACCAACAATACGTATGGCAATCGTATCCTTATGGCATTTAATATTCGGGTAAACAAGAGTATGCCAAATAACTATTATGGTAAACGAAACATTCGGGCAAATGAAATTCGGGCAAGTGCAATTCGGGCAAATGAATTGTATGGCATATGTACTTCGGGCAAACATTAGACAACCCATCTATAAATATTCGCGACAAAAGTGTATACTGAAACAGTTTTTGGAAAGGAATTTTTTTTTTTCATTCTGTAATTCTATTTTTTGTCTACTTCACTTTTAGTGTCTCTAGAAAAGAAAATAAAGTATATCTAGATATATTGGCAAATATCAGATTAACATAAATAACAGTTATAATATTTTTCTAATTAACTCATGAAGTCATGAAATAAATACCACTTACGAAAATTTAGATCTTTTAATTGGAAAATCGAATTCTACATTTTTATCAAGATAATTTTTCCTCAAAGACTGAAATGAAACATGATCTGTAATAAATCATTTTCTGATTGGATTATCATCATCTACGAAATAAGATAAATAAATTATAGGAATTTACTAAAATAAGCTAACAACTTTAAAGCAAAAGATTTAATACTTCTCTACTAGCATTTACCCACGACTTCGCTTGCGTCATTCCTGTTATTATTCCTAGGGAGCTTCCTAGTAAGTTACAAAGTATTCCATGTTTTAATCTAGGACTTGGACTAGTTGTTCCATTCACTTGTTAAGATTTTTTGGAGTAACTCGCTTTCGCTCAGCTATCTATATGTACTCGGCCGGCAACCCCTTACTTTCCGGCCTCTATAGTAATGTACTAATAATATTATCAATCAATCTTTAATTGATAACTATTCTAAAATACTGTTTAAAAAAATGATACCTCCCCGAGTTTCTGACGTCGGTTCTTTTCGTGGTAGAGGTTTATTTTTCTTTTGTATTTACAGTTTTACTTAGTAAATTTATATAATATTATATACACATAATAGGGTTGAACTTTGTAAGATATAAGCAGTGGCGTAACTACAGGGTGGCAGGGCTGGCAAAATGCCCCGGCGTAAGTATAGCGTTAAAATAATAAAGCTTAATGATAGGGCCCCCATTAAAGGAATTTGCCACGGGCCCCAGATGATATAGTTACGCCACTGGATATAAGATACGGTTAAGTGACTAATTTTAAAGGGCCCATCTCACTAATCATTTTTTATTATTGTAAAATTTCATTGCATCGCCATGAGAATTAGCTCAAATTAACAAGACATTATGTAATAAGTATAATAACATAATTGTGTAACGCGTGAGGAAGTGAGATACCGCAGGCACAGTCGCAACGCTGGTTCCCACACATCGGAAGCTGTGACAGCTCCGAATTTAGGTAATCCATGTTTGTGGTCGACTCGACGAATGTTGTTCACGTTCACAAGTACCTACCTATCTATAGTTAGTGTATAATTTAGATTCAGTCGGGTCCCCCGCCGGCCGTCGAAAATCCACCTTTCGGTGAAATTATATAAAGAGTACAGAATCATAGTCACAGAACTATTTTATTTTTTCAGTACTTACTACTCAGTATTGCATTCACCTCACATGCTCCTGTACTGTATACACTGTTTTGGACTGTACAAACGAAGCCACTGTTGACTGACCGCCCATAGACTTTAACACGTTGTAATAAAGTTGACATTCGTTTACAAATGTACAGTTAACAGTGTGTCCGATTGTACCTATATTACATACCTACCTACTGAAATTAATATATAACCTTACTCACCTTGTTCCCACTCACGTGTACACATACCTATTTCTCATAGTTGCCAATCATAAGATAACCTGAAAAAATGTATTTGAGAAATCTGGGTACTTGTAAGTATTATAAAGCAATAGGTTACATCCAGCATTTTTGAAACTGAGTTGTATATATTTAGAACCAGTAAATTTCACTGATTCCGAATATTCGAGTATACTTATACAACTCAGATAGAAAAAAATAATGAGATGCCCTTTTGCTTTATGGGGACAGTTTTATTTACTGCTTTTCTCACAACATAAAAATAAAAATAAGGATTAAAAAGAGATAATTGAACAGAAGGCGTTCATATTGCTAACGAACAATCTGTTCTAGACTACCTTTGTAGATGATGAATACTGTATTGAGTAGGTACATGGCACACTGTTAGTAATAATGTTATAACTTATAACATAGTCCAAGTTGTAGTAACGACAAAGAGATAGCGGAATCTTAAAAAGGTCCACGTAACATGATTAACTAACTCCGTAGGAAGTTCAGTCAACGGGCAGATTCGCCAGTGCGAATGCCAGTGGAGTGGAATAACGCTAAATGACGCTAATGCTAAATGGCTACTGACGTAGAAACGATTAGGTCAACTGCTGATTAGTCTGCGCAGCGGCTTTACGAGCGAGAGCTGTTACCGCTTTCAATACAAATATAGGACGTAACTTTAAAGTTACGTACCTATACCTAAACCTAATTTCATTAAAGATTACCTCTACAACTTTAACGGTTATTTTTGCCAACGTTTCTTCGTTTCCCTAGGATACCAGAGGGTGATATTGTATAAAGTTCAGTTGTCAAAGGTGAGTTTCTTCCGGCGCTTCTTCTCACCAGAATGTCATTTGCTGAAGCGCCAAAAGAATCAGACATTGTTAAAGAGCCCTTGAGGTCTACTTTCAGAAATAAATTATTTCGTTTCATTTCGTTCACTTATTGCAGTACCTTATTACGTATTTTTAAAAGATAGCACGATTCCTATGATTCGTTTTTCAGGATGGTTTTCGGGTCATTCTTCGGGCATCTTATTCCTCTGTCCACAAATATAGATAAAGTCCCTGTAGATCCCACCTCACCGCATTTTTTGGTTGTTTTATAGAACTTGGCACGTGTTACACAATTGCCCAAAAATAATGCTACTGAGGCAGGATCTACCGGAAAATCGCCAATATATTTGTGGACTGAGGAATAAGACCCGAAGGATTAGGTACCCTTTTCTTTAAATCGCATGATGTAGGTAACGCACAATTTTTCTAATCTAAACGATATTAAAAAAAATGTATTAATTGAAATAATGAAAAAAAATGGATGGAATGCCGCGGTGTTCCTATTTTGTAGTTGAGACTGAAAAACATGGCTTTTTTTGTGTTTGGGAAAATTCATTAAGTGATTTACTGGTATTCAGTGCCAAAATATACAAGTCAACGTTAAGAAAATTGCTAGAATACTATTGTAGCACATCAGCTTTGATTGCCAACATAAAGATCCAAACATGAAGTTAGAGTACAGAGTTTCTTAATCTTTTTTTGGTCACGGACGTCGCGGACCCCCTACATTATTTCGAAAACCTTACGGACCCTTTCCGAATATAATCAGAGAAAAAGAAAATCAACGGCACATGAAAATTAATGTTGAAGGGATAGCCACGGACCCTGGCTCTCGTATCACGGACCCCTAAGGGGTCCATGGACCACAGTTTAAGAAACCCTGAGTTAGAGGTTGCGGATTCGCTCCCCGTTAGTTGCTAGAGACAGAAACTAGTAGGGCGATGGCACCAGAAATGGATGGAATTTAGTTGTCATCCTCTGGAATAGAGGGATATGGCACCGAGGTGCTCCAACTGTCGTCCTCTGAAATAGAGGAATATGGCACCGAGGTGCTCCAACTGTCATCCTCCGAAATAGAGGGATATGGCACCGAGGTGCTCCAATCGTCGTCCTCTGAAATAGAGGGATATGGCACCGAGGTGCTCCAACCGTCGTTCTCTGAAATAGAGGGATATGGCACCGAGGTGCTCCAATCGTCGTCCTCTGAAATAGAGGGATATGGCACCGAAGTGCTCCAACCGTCATCCTCCGAAATAGAGGGATATGGCACCGAGGTGCTCCAATCGTCGTCCTCTGAAATAGAGGGATATGGCACCGAAGTGCTCCAACTGTCATCCTCTGGAGAGAGGGATATGGCACTAAGGTGCTCCAAACGCGTGTCTATGTTTTTTTGTTATTTAAGTACAAAGTGTATACGTTTCCGATACACAAAGAAACGGACATTACTCGTTGAATTACAACATGACTCCCATAGGTACGTTTACTCTACATTTGCTACGTTGCTGGGTTAATTTGACATGCTACCCTTGCCTGCGTTCTCCGTGCTCGTAAACTGTGTTCTCCGTGCTCGTAAACTATGACACGTAGTGTCTTTTCCTAGACCGTCGCATTTAAGATTACATGAAAATTATGACATACCAAATCTTCAAATTTATGTGGGGCAAGTAGCTCCGTATCCCACTTCTGATGACGAGGAAGGCCTACAACCATACCTTTGGGTTCCGGATCACCTTTGGCCACCCTAGTGGTATGGTCCAATAATCATCCAATAATCCAGTATCCGCACCAGTTTGAGTACTGGTGTATTGCTCTTCATGTCTTTCTTTACACAATCTAAATGTCGCAGTGATAATAAACGAAGTTACACGATAAATTCCCAAAGAGCCACGTAATTCCGTACATTCTCTAAAGATGACTGACAATTCATCCATCAACGTCATATTTCCTCCTTTTAATCTAAACTGCCTGCATTAATCAAAAGGATCTAATACTAAATGGTCAGTCATAACTAGCGCCCTCTCTGCGACTTTATCCAAGCCAATAATCAGATATTTTTAGCTAATGTAACGTTGTTATTTTATCACGATACGACATATATAATATATGTATGCCTTTAGGATCTGATGTGAGTTGTACACGGGTCCAAGATATAAAAAAACTATTTTGGGTTTAATAAAATAGTTAGAATTAGGTGTTGGGCAAGTAACAGTAACATAATTTGTCGCACCATTTATTTTCAAACAGTTCAAATGTTATGTGTTATAAACTTATGCGAATTTTCCGACTCTTATAGACACTCTAAATTTTAACACGTCGCATTTAAGAGTCTCTAAGTATTTTTAGCGATGATGATGGAGACAGCATTATTTTCTTGACATAGTCCATTCGTTCTAAGCGTCATCGCAATCTATAGCTAGCAGGATAAAAAGAAATTGCAAAAACGTTAAATAAACGCTGCGTAACCAACCACTTAGAAATCCTATCCTATTATATAAATATTATAATACTGCCAATTGTTTCTGATTAGTAATTAACAAATCAACTGTCGACCTTACTCAGTTGCAATAAGACATATGGAAGTTAAATGAGCGTAGAGGAAGTTTAACACGGTTAAGAAGCGGGTTAGCGTTATCAGGAGATCTGCATTGTTTCACTCACGTACTGAATAATAACTGTTAAGAATCGTACTGAGATTATGTTTGATTGATCTGTTATTAAAATACTATTAGAGTACTCATTGTGAACTCGCGTAGTTTGAGTAATTAAATGTTGATATTCCTTTAGTTCTCGGGGCTTTGTATTCAGGGGAAAAAATGTAAAGCTCCGTTCATTCGTATAAAAAATCAAACCATTCTGAGATCTTTTACCTTTTTTTAGCCGCTAGCCGCTAGCCGGACCACCTCGAGGGGTCGGACTGGGTGGGTGCCGGGTGTTACGTACGGTATCCTTGCATATTTCTGGAGTAAAAGTAACCGTTGTTATTATCCCAATTCCGTGCCTATAAGGATACAATTTAGGAAATTAGACCGATTGTTCGACCGTTTAAAAAAGAGAGCAGGTTCTCAGTTCGCGGGGATCATTTTTTATGTAGGTATGTTTCCCGATTACTCGATTACAGCTTGACTGAGATGGAAAAATCCTTTTAATTTGAAACCGAGGCCGCTCTTCAAATATTATAGGCACACATATGTCACACTATTCATAAGCCGAAAACGGTATGTATTTATCAGACTAAGCATAGGCTAGTAGTAGAGGCTTTTTTCGATTGTCAGGGCAGTTAAGCGATTTGAGTTTTTTTAATAGAAACTCTTGCATTGATTAATTGAATAAAGGTTCGTAGCGAGTTAGTTCTGCGTTATCTTATTTACCGCTAAACTATGGTATCAGACCATGTTTTCTATATATGTTATTTTTCCGGTATTTTCTTCGCTGTTTCCGAAAGTGTGCAATCATGGTTCAACCATGAATTAAGCATTAAGATAAACTACCTAGCTAAGCAGTTAGCTTCCATAAAAGCTTTCGCACATTCATTAGTTTATATCTATTGTATAGAAAATGCGAACGCGTGATGTCGCAATACGAGTGTAAGGAAATCCAGAGACGTTTCTACCACCTCTACCGCTAGTTCCGCAAGTTTGAGTTTCCATATACGTTTCTGTTTACATTTTGCTGCTTTGAAATGCGATTAATTGAGAGTCTGGCAATAGTAAACATTCTGAAAGTTGACGGTCATTGGTGGATGGATATCTTTACACCATAACTCAACGTTCACAAATTGCGTACTAACACATTTTTCGTGATTTTCGACCCTCCTTCCCCCTCCCCTTGTCCGTCATATATCGATGAGCCATATATCTACAAATTTTATTTTTATGCTAAATATTATATCAATAGAGTGATGAATACATAACCAGCGTAAAAAATACTTATGTTTCTTTGGATCGTATTTTATCCGATTCAATATTCAATGTAAGCGCTCTACAATGCTAAATGATTGTCCAGAAGCTAATGGAACCAGCAGTACATTAGTCGTTTTTAATTAGGCATTGATGGCGATGGTATCTGAGGATGCGAGGGTTTCATATAAATCTGTCGTCGAAATGTAACAATGGCGCGAATAGTGGCTTTTAAAGTAGCGTCGGGATAAAAATGTGACAGTGAAATTTATTGTATAACTTGTATTTACCCGCGGGTTCACTTGCGTTATTCCCGTTATTATGCCAAGTACAAATATAAAAAGTGCGTTGTGTACAAAATATAAAAAGTATCCTCTGTTTCAATATCGGACTTCATGTACGTCTATGCCAAATTTTATGTGAATTTATTTAATTGTTATACCGCGTTATTTAGTAACAAATATCTAAACACCCAAATATCTTCACAAACTTGCACATTTATATTATTAGTAGGATAGGGTGGGATATAAAGTAGTATCCTATACTTAAATATATTATTTATATTATGAACTTTTATATAGTAACAGTTTTTGCTTTCTTACTGCACCTTTTCTCATCACAGTTGCACTATGAAGCTTTAGTAAACCAAACATGTAAGAGAACTTGCTCGAGAATTGCTGTACGAATATTTTAAATTACTTAGATCTTTTGTATTCTAGTAATCGATTGAATGCTAATGTTTGCTGCTGTCGCTACCGTTGCCTTCCGGCGCGTTGCACAAGCGGTCGGTTTTCTCTAGAAAGCTGGATCCGATATGTGTAACACTAGACGGAAAACTAACCCTCAGGAAAGTGACTACGCATCATTGGAGAAGCTTTTCCGTTATTGAGCTTCTCTGTTACTGATCGTACATAGGTTATACACAAATAAAAAATCATCATTCATACACACTAAAATTGCATTGTACGGTTTCGTATGAAACATACTAGCTTTTCTCGAAGGTAATCGCATTTGTGCTTGTTCAAAACACGAATAAATAACTGTCTTTCATCGATCTCAGTTCGAAAACAATCAGTAAAACTTGTCTATTGCACAGAATGTACAATAAGATGCTTTTCCACAGCGCAACTCCGTACCTACGTTTTTAGGGTTCCGTACTAAAATGGTAAAAAAGGAATCTTATGGTGCGACTCCGTCTGTCTGTCCGTCTGTCTGTCACAGCAAGATATCTCAGGATCTACTGATACTATCGACTTGAAATTTGGGATAGTGTTCAAAATCGCTAACTCGAGCCTATTGGACAGAAAAAAAATCTTATTACCTTTTTTTAAAGGGGACCAAAATGGGACGTCGAAAATCAAAAGTAGAGCTATTATATCGAGTGGGAATTCAAATGAAAGGACTTAGCGTCTAGATTCCAAACCCGTTTATGTTTTTTTTCTTAGACATGTAGTTTTTGATTTAAGACAAAAAACGTTAAAAAAATACCATTCCCCTATTATCCCTTATTTATTTATTTTATTTAAACTTATTCGCTCCTACTGAACTAACCGCGACATATGTCGATGTATGGGGACAACAGTTTTTCAAGAGCCAAGTTAAGTTTGTCCCGTCATACAGTTTATCTTGAATTATTCACGTATCTACATCTACTGACGAGTTTGTACGGAACCTTCGGTGCGCGAGTCCGACTCGCACTTGACCGGTTTTTTTACCATAGATAATCCCAGATTTGGCAGGTTAGGTTACCGTGGGGTGCTAGACAGGAAACCTCCCAGAGTGTCGGGATTCTTCTCATTTCTCTTGATCCAGTTGATCCGCAGGAAAGCACCCGGGAGCAACGGCAAATGATTTCTTAGGGGCTCCTAATTGATCACTTGCCGAAAAAAAGGTTAGGTTACCGTACTACACTTTTTCATACAGAATTTCATCCCCCATTTCACCCCTTCGGACATCTTTTCTTAGTCTGGTTCTCTACCCTCTAAGAATCGTGTACTCCTTTCGCACATTACTCCCACTAGGTATCTGCAACGGTTAGACTATGCGTTGGGTATCAATTGTCATGTCAGTAAAGAAACTGTTTAATGATAACTATTCCCATTCTCTGACCTATTCATAGTTTCCAACATCGTAGACTGAACTTTACATAAAGGGGCGTCCCAACAGGCGTGTCACACGTAAATCTTGTGAATGGACAATGAAAGTGCGTGTGCGCAACAAAGGGTTAGGTAACGCGGGGTATGTTTGTTTGGGAAACGTGTCGTGCGATTGTAATTGCAGTTTAGGTGCAGAGACATACAACATATTACATATGACGTAACTTAACTATATTATTTAAGCTGTAGTAACTCGATTATGATTTCTTGATATTTTCAAAAAAATAATGTATGGTCGAGGGATAAAAAGGTTCGTCACTATTCGACTGTATCTCAATGAATTTAGGTTTATAAAGTAAATTTTTAAAACAAAAAGTAAAAACCGACTTCCAAAAACATAAGTATAAACTAAAAACCAGAAAATAATATGTTAATTACCTCAAAGAAACGGATACCTAATCAACGATTCATATATACATATACAGATATTTATAGTTTTTTACCTGTTATTTTTGAAGTTGGTGCCTGCCACGCAAAGCTGGCTATGTTGAGCTCCTTAGCTGGCACCGACTCCAAAAATAACAGTTTAAAAACTATAAATATCTGTATATGTATATATGAATCGTTGATTATCCGTTTCTTTGAGGTAATTAACATATTATTTCTGGTTTTTAGTTTATACTTATGTTTTTGGAAGTCGGTTTTTATTTTTTGTTTTAAAAATTTACTTTATTTTTAAATTTTTAGTAGCGCTGGAAAAATATTGTTTTAACCAAATAGACTTAAGTCTATTTAGTTAAAAGAAAAAAAACCAAATCGTTCTAGCCGTTTTCAATCAAATTGCCGTAATCGGGGAACAAACCTACATAAAAATTGCTCTTTGTTTTGAAGTCAGTTAAGACTGGAAACTTATTTCTAATAAGAAATGTACGAGAAACTTAGAAAAATGCCAAAATCGCTATATGTGTGCCTATGATATTTGAAGAGTTCCCTCGATTTCTCCAAGATCCCATCACCAGATCCTGATTTGGTTGCAATGGGACCACCTCGAAGATATACCCTTTAAAACAAAAAAAGAATTTTCATAATAGGTTCAGCCGTCTTCAAGTAATCGGGGAAGAAACCTAGATACAAATTTACTCTTTTTTTGAAGTCGGTTAACACTAGAAACTTGTTGTTAATAATAAATGCACGAGAAACTAAGAAAAATGCCAAAATCGCTATATGTGTGCCTATAATATTTGAAGAGTTCCCTCGATTTCTGGGTTGCAATGGGACCACCTCGGAAGCCTACCCTTTCAAACAAAAAAAGAATTTTCCAAATCGGTCCAGCCGTCTTCAAGTAATCGGTGAACAAACACACAAAAAAAAAATCAAAAAAGAAACATACAGACGAATTGAGAACCGTCCTTCTTTTGGAAATCGGTTAAAAAGTGACGAACCTTTTCATTCCGCGACTAAACCCTAAAATAAGCTGTCTTAAATATTGACTAAGGTGGATCCCCTTCAACGTTCGTAATTTTTTCATCACACTTGCTCGAAAATGGTGCATTACACGTAGGTTTTGCGGGCCGTAAATGAGCTATTACGCCCTAGGGCGTAATGGTTTTCTTTTTAAATTTGAAACGCTGGTTCTGTTTTACTCTTATTTGTCATGTTCAAAGGAAACGCCAACTTACTTTTTTAACTTTTATCACTGAAATATTTATTTAAAGAGAACTGGTATTGCAAATACATGTAAACACATATTTCTGTAATATTAATTAAATGTTTCAATAGTGTATTTCAGTATTTTGCAATTATAAAATCAACCGTTTTAGGTCTGTACCGCTATGGTTTCCGAACGTTGCGCATTGTCTATGGATATGTCACTAATGTCACTGTCAGTTTTACAATTTTATTTAGGTTAAGTAAGGTTAATTTTAATTAGATTTCCTCACAAGTGTGATGAAAAACATTGTGTGTGCCACGGGCGGTAAAGGAATTACAAACTCGTGTTATTAAAGCCCTCGGCTTCGCCTCGGCCTTGTAACAAACACTCGTTTGTTATTCCTTACCTACCGCCCTTGATACACAATGTACTATTTCCACCCTGTAAGTACAAAATCCACTAAACAATTGAGATAATGAATTAATGAATGAATAGAAGTATTAGTACAATACCCACATGTACATATATATTTAGGTTACCTATGCCATTTACCCAGCATTCAACCTATCTAGGTAGAACGCTATGTACATGTAATATCTTTGCGGACCATTACACCATTGCACATAGATAGTAAGGCATTAAGTGTCACCTTTAAATTGTAACTTATGAAAATTAGATTTAAAAACAATTTGATAATATTGAAATTTTTTATTGAGTTTTATGTACTTTAGGACGTTATATGTGTTTAATCAATAAGAACGCATATTCATACGATTTCCAACCGTACATATGTCCTATCACAAGTACAGCAAGTAGTGAAAGGGGCAGCAGCTGACCTGGTAGGTCACTCGCGACAGATATATTGTCTTACTAACGAGAACTCAGGAAAGGATAGTTCTCTTAGTGTAATTGTATAGGTATTTCCTTAATGCATTGCGGGTACTCAACAAGATGAAAGACATGTGGAAGTGCACAGACGTATAATCATTACTTACTCGTATGTTACATAAATTGATTGATTTTTTATACATTAGCCTACCTTCAAAATGCACGGCTTTTGTTTAATATTGCACATTATTCGAGTTATTAAACTATCTGAGACAATATTTTATTATTTTTTCACACCTCCTATTCAGAAAAAAGCATTTTGCTCCCTCATAAGAGGGATCAAAGTAGCACTTTTCTGTTCAAGGACAACAGGGTATTTTTAGTTTGAACCCACTTAGAATATGCCATACCATAGACAGCTTTATTAGTATATTACACACCAAGGGCGGTATAATAAGGAATGGCCCAGATCACAGATGTTTGCGGTCCGAGCCGCAGGCGAGGGCCATAAATATAATATGGAAGTGGTATTTTCGTCCAGTCCGTAAAAAATAATAATCGTTTTATAAAATAATAATAGACTATACATTTAACAATTTAACATTTAATTTTTAATAATAATGTGTGATGCTCTTTGATTAACTATATATTTCGTTATTTTGGTAGGTAGCGGTTGTATTTGAATTTTAATCATAGTCGGTGTGAAAAGCAGTATGTGTCACACGGTAGCAAAATTATTTTCACCACGGGCGTTAACACTTGAATCCCTCACTACGCTCCGGATTCTACTTTAGAATCCCTCGCTACGCTCGGGATTCAATTGTAAAATCCTTCGCTTCGTTCAGGATTCAATGTACGCCCTCGCCGTAAATATATCATTTTGCTCCCTTGTGACACAATCTACTATTTACGAGAGGATGCTAGTTATAGGTAAGTTTGAGACATGACATTTTGAGGTTAAAATGTGTTTACTAGATAAGAGAATTTAAATAGACTTTAGACAAAATTGTGGGATCCGCTAGATCAAGAGCCTTTTTTATATTGTAGCACAGTTACATGTTGTATGTTATTTACAGACTCAAAGAGGTTTAACCGGTGAAATAAACCCAATCAGGAAGACTGCTGAGCTGGGGCGTGGCGCTTGACATGAGTAAGTTCTCATGACATTTGTAGTTTAGGTACTTGCATTTCGGCCACGTTTAAAACACGGGTTTAAGCTAATTAATTTATGACAGTACCTTACCGATAAAAACCAACAGCTGCACTTATTATAATAAATAGCTAGAATTAAGAGGCGGTAAAATAAAGTCAAGATTATGACAAAAGTAGGTCTATCAGCCTGTTGATGTTGACTGGTGATAATGTGGTTAATCATTGGTTTTATTGCGCATAGTGAAATAAGTATGTGGGAAAACCCGATTTCAGCTTGAATTTTGAAAAGTGATGTTCATACAATATTAATAAAATACATATGGTCTGCATACTATTAGATTACGATAGTCCCGAACAAGCCAATGAGGACAAAATAATAAGACTCGTAAATCGTAGAGCTCATCGCCTACATCGAGGAGCGTTTCAAATGTCTAAAGCTTCTTAATCAAAGGCCGTAATACCATATCATATAATCATTTGTGATTAAAAAAATCGACGAGGATGGGATTCGAACCCACGCGTGCAGAGCACATTGGATTAGCAGTCCAACGCCTTAACCACTCGGCCACCTCGTCACGTACTACAACAGCCAATTAAGGCTTTACATATGCACTTCAAAAGACATATATACTCTAGCATCGTAAAATGAATCAATTGTTGCAGAAACAACGCTCTGGTTTCGGAAATAAAGATAATGATCGAAAAAAATTCAAAGCAAGCGATCTGTGTACTCAGCTGTTTTATAGTCGATAAAACCTTAAGTTAATTAGCAAGCTGTAGAAATTTAATTAATTATAATCACAGAAAATATTAAGCAATATTTTCTGTGATTATTACAAATAAATATTCCTTCAGAGCAATATTAGAAAATCCAGATCTTTCACTTAGAGATTGACTATTTTGTGCTTCTTGCTAATTTATTAGGGTTCCGTAGCCAAAATGGCAAAAACGGAACCCTTATAGTCTCGTCATGTCCGTCCGTCTGTCTGTCTGTCTGTCTGTCTGTCTGTCTGTCTGTCTGTCTGTCCGTATGTCACAGGCATTTTACTCAGAAACTACATGATGGATATTGATGAAATTTGGAATATAGGTGTCTTTTATGAGCCGCTACTTAGTTTGGTATATAAATAGTTAAAATAATTGATGACATGTTAAAGACAGTAAAAAATTTTTTTTTCAGCAAATATCAACGTGTGGTACATAGTTCGACAGCTCTTTAAAAAACACTATAAGGTTTCTAAGTAATGTTTTTGATTAAGTGAATGTATTTGGAAATAATCGCTCCGAAAGTTGTGTAAATTGTGTCCCCCCCCCCCCTCTATTTTCTAAACCGTGCGTCCGAAAAATATGAAAAAAATCACGAAGGTAACGCTTAATTAATACTTTCAACGAAAATTATTTTCAACAAGATCGAATTAACCGTTTTTGAGTTATTGCCGATAAACTGCGCTTCTCAACAAAAGGACGTAATTGCTATGAAGATACGCTCTTTTGTTGTTGTACTTTTTTTACATCGTATTTTTTACCTTATAGTTACGGAACCCTACACTGAGCATGGTCCGACATGCTCTTGGCCAGTTATTTTTTATCTATGTAGTATAAGATATTTAAAATAAATATGACAATAAGTCAGTTATTAGTCAATTGGCACGTTTGTTTTCAACATACCTTTGCAATTTAATTGCTACACATATTGTTTACAAAGTGACATACCTACAGAATTTAATTTGTAAAACAGATGACCCTAATGCTGTTTATTTGATAATTAACCCTAATTATCAAATAAATATCATTAGGGAATTCGTACCAAAATGGTAAAAAAGGAACCCTTATGGTGGACGACTATGTCTGTCTGTCCGCCTGTCACAGCCAGATATCAGGAACTACTGCTGCTATCGATTTGAAATTTGAAAATTTAGTATTTTATGCAACGGTTGTAACATAAGTAGGGTCAAAATACGCGAATGGCCTGAGTTGCAAATACCACAAGTTTGCATGGAACCCTCGGTGGGCGAGTCCGACTAGCACTTGCCCAGTTTTTTTTATATTGTGTATAGGTATACGGTATATACACTCAATAGACATGTAATCGTAGCAGGCACTGGACATTGGTCCATTTATTTTATTAGTAAGTACCTACTGTAAATAGATAGATTATTTTCTAAAGTTACATTAAAATATTTCCTGCTATATTTTATTACATACAGTCTGGAGAGTATGCACATCCGCGGGAAAAAATTGGGAAAAATTTAAAATTTTTAAAATTTTAAGAATGACACTAGAAATCTAAATATTCCATAAGTGAGGATTTGTAATAGTTCCCAGAATTTTCCACAATATGCAGTTGTGCAATTTAGAAAATATCTATTGCTCATTGCTACGTTCGATCATTCGATCGATACGTTTATTCAGTATCTGACTCCACACAAGCAACTTGACCTACATTATAGTAGTCTTGTGGTCATTTCTATAATTTGTAAATGTTGTTTGATGTCGTTTGCAAAACGCCGATTTTGATGCTAGTAAAAAGACAGGGTAGGTAGGTAACTGATTGTGTCGTGACAATTGTGATGGCGCGATGCCAATCGTACTAGTTATTCCGGTATGAATAGGTACTATAAAAGGTTAACGAGCAATTTCGCTCACTATTTGGTTCCCAACGCGTGCCAATAAAGTTTAAGATCAAAATTCCGGAATCGATACTTACTCAAACCATAAGTAGGTATTCCATATTCTCGCGAACAGGATTCTATTGAGAGTTCGTCAGGTTATTAGAAATATTGGTAGGTACATATCGTCGACCGTAGGCTGAATTACGGTAAGGGACAGGCAAAACAATGTCCCTTACGCTAATTCAGCCTACGGTCGACGATATATGTATAGGATCTATTACAACTGTAAGATTTGGTTGGTATAAGTTGAGTGAAAACAGTGGCGCTCATTGGCATTTGATGACATTGGTTGGTGAACATGTGAATAAAATATCATTTCGTTCCTGCAAATAAGGTCACCGCACCACTATTTCGCTTTGTAATATGATAAGAGCGTTTGAAATAAAAGTCAATGCCCACAAAAAGATTAGACTTTTATTATAACAATCATAGATATCCACAATTAAACGAGAATAATGTTACATGAATGTCTGCAGTAAACTTAGCATGCCAAATCTCTAGCGCCATGCAGGCTTGGCAAACAATACCATAATACCAGTACATTACTACAGAGGCCGGGAAGTGAGGGGTTGCCGGCCGAGTACATATGTATAGATGGCCGAGGAAACGCGAGGCCCGATAGTTACGAGGCTGACTACCCTATTTCAAGCCGAGGTATGTATAGAGCTTTTCTCAAATATGCAATGAAATAAATTAAAAACACGCCGAAAATCAAACTTTGTTTTCTAGAGACACTAAGAGTAAAGTAGACAAAATAGAATTATATTCGAAGCGAATATTTAGATGAAATATTTTAAATGTGTATTCTTGTAGGTAGTAAGTTTGCAACTTAAATTATTGAAAATTGTTCATAATGTGTTATTAGTTATGTTCATGACGATTTTATATAAATAAAAGTACAAAACATAGCAAACATCGTTTATTAAATAAATAAATAAATATTAGGGGACAATCTTACACAAATCGAACCAGCCCCATAGTAAGCTCAATAAGGCTTGTGTTATGGATACTAGACGACGATATATTTAATAGATACAAATACTTAAATACATAGAAAACATCCATGACTCAGGAACAAATATTCGTGCTCATCACACAAATAAATGCCTTATTGTTTTTTTAATGGCTGAGCTGAACGCCGTGATGCCGTGTCACAAATGAATGTGGAATGGAATGGAAATAAAAAAACACATGGCATGTTGTATGAAATTCCCTTACATGCCAAGTGTCAAGCCGCACCGGAAACTAGGTACTTTGCGGCCTATTATTAAGCACGTAATGTCAACATTTCATTGCGTGTTTGAGAAAAGTGTTTTAATGGCTTCTATACGTGATTATTTTTTCGTCTCTTTGATGAAATTGACAATCGTTACAAGTTTCACGCACTCAAATCTTTGTAGTGCCAGTTTCTAGCTCGATATACTAAATAGACGTCATACGTCGACGTAGATTCATCCATCCCTCCGATCTGTCGATATTTTTAATTGCTTGAATTTTACTAGTGCCATTACAGGATAATATTTAGCCAGTCGTTAAAAACTAACGTTCAGTTGAGTATCAAGCTCACATCTATCGCTGTAGATGGGTCATACAGAAAATCGATAAAAAAAGTGTTCATGTCGCATTAAAATTCAGTTTTGACCAATTCAAAGTTTAATGTTTTTTTTATTGAATATTTCTCTTCAAGACAATTCATTTTTGAATATTTTAATAGCAACAACATATGATAACATAAGATAAATATTAATTATTTTGCAAAAAGTCTCCTTCTGTGGACTGTTACACGGTGAGGTATTTTTCTTTAAGTACCTACTCATTAAAATTATGTAATCGTCATTATTCTTTTTACTTTGCATGAATTGCGATGAACAATCCATTCAGTTAGCCACTACTGGTAATAGAAAAAAATATATATGTCTACGTTCTTTAAAAAAGTTAATACTTTACCTGTTATACACTTTTGAATCTTTTCTGTGGGCAAAATAAATCTGTTACAAAAGTCAGACGTGTGATCCTATCCGTCTTTTTTTTTGCATTGGCAACACCAGCAGTGTTGTTGATACTTTGCCATAGTTTGTTGGATGTGAACACGCATAATACGTTGAAAAAAAGTTTTTTTAATTTGAAAATAGTGATGAAAAAGATCGGTGCGTCTTTCCTGTTCATCGTATATATCGGTAAATGGTAAAATGAAAAATTACTTATGCACTGGCCCTTAAATATCATAGGGAGTATTTATTGCATATCTAACTAAACTAAATCTAACCTAAAAATTGATCGAGATAAAATTAATTTTTGAATGTACCGTCTCTTCTGTGGCCATCTTTCCTGTGTCCAATAAGTCCACAGAAGAGATTAATGTCCACAGAAGTGACATATTTATATTTATTTATATTCTTTAGATCAATTTTAGATAAGGGACAAATCATGTGATCATTCTAAAGTATTTCAACTCGACACTCCCAAAGTAAAAGCTATCCTACTACTTTAATAATTGTTTTTGTTATCTTTTGTGGTCAATATGATCTCTTCTATGGTATGTCCACAGAAGAAGATGTCACATCTGTGTAAGATTTAGAATATTGTTCTTTTTTCTTAAAATATGTAATTTTTTGACAGAATATTGATAAGGGACAAATCATGTGATCATTTTAAAGTATTTCAACTCGACACTCCCAAAGTAAAAGCTATCCTACTACTTTAATAATTGTTTTTGTTATCTTCTGTGGCCAATATGATCTCTTGTATGGTATGTCCACAGAAGAAGATGTCACATCTGTGTAAGTTTTAGAATTTTATTTATGTTTTTATAAATACTATACTTACAGTTATATAATTGTAATGGGATACATAATGATACACAAAACAATCACTTTATCCCAAATGTTTCAGATTTAGTGTATCGAGCTACATTTGATAGCAGCATTTGCTATCTTATATGGACAAATTTGATCTCTCCTGTAGTACGACCACAGATCAAGACGTCAATTCTGTGTACATTTAAGAATTATTTTTTTATTCCTTATTCACTCAAATTAAGCAAAATATATTATTATTATAACAACCAGCATACACTTAAGAAGTATTTCAATCATATTGACTTAACATACATCGTCCTCTACTATATAAGTGAGTTACTTTAGTGATCTTCTGTAGCCATGCTTAATCTCTGCTGTGGACGTACAAGAACAAAAATACCACTTTTCACCCTTAAATTTAGAGACTGATCTGTGTATGTATTTTTACTGAACATCTTTGAACATAAGTAATTAATAAAATAAATTTGATTAAGATCTGAGTGCTTTTCATTTTTTCAAGTTTCATTTTTCTTATTTCTGTATGACCCAGATAGACCGAGACATGCGTCACTTTTAGTCAAATGCATAGGTGCGGACGTGTTCTATGGGCTACAGTGAACCATTTATATATCATACCCCTTTAAGTGGAAAGGTAGGTCGTACTGACTCACCATATCCTCAGTTCTCTCTTGAAACACTTACTGTGTAGATTTGAGAATACATGCGACAGACGCGGACATTGAGGACAACCCTTACTTCAGCAAGCTAGCCAGTTCAAAGGCATGAAATGTTCTGCATCATAAAACATCTGTTTCAGTTATTAAAGTCAAAGTTATTTATTTCAGTCGTAGTCGATATGTTTAGTGACAATAATTTAATCTTACATATTTACACTTAAGGATAAAATTTCACATTATTAATATGAAACTAAAACATATATAAATAAATACTAAGTCCGGAATTTGAAAATGACACGTAGCATCAAAGCCTTTCCATTCGATTCATGCAAATTCATAAACTTATTATATCAATATTTAGGAAATATTGGTTGCAATGGTTTCAACAAACGTTAATTAAAGGCAAGACTCAGTTAACTTAATATTTACTTACCAATGTAGGTTTACGGAAAAACCTGTTAGATATAAGAGCGATGGCTTAACCTATCTCCACTATAAATTGGCCTTCTGCTCTTCCCTCTTGTCTTGGCAGACAGGTTTTATTGAGAAACCTGATATACCTATTTCTATGGATCAAGTTATGTTGGTTACAAATAAAGGGAGTGTACGATTAGATGATAAATCGAATGGCGCAAGTGTAGTTAATGGAGAATTTACTGTAAATTAAATGTTAGTATAAGTATAGCTATATACAGCTTTTTGTTTTAGCTTTAGTCTTAGGCTACAGAAATTTAAAAACCACAGTTGTTTGCGTACAAAAGACAGTTAGACAAATTCACGTAGTGTTTGTTTCCTGTTTACCATTCCTCGGTTTAGTACTATTTTATCGCGTGAACGCCACATTCTATGAAGATTTGTTCGTATTACAACCTACCTACTTTTCCCGCTGCGGAATGTTTACTGCGATGACGGGACAATGAGCTCTTTGCATACCTGCATGAAGAAAAGATGCAAGATAGGTGTGAAGCTCTTGATGCTATATAATATTATGTTTTAGAGAAACGAACTGCTACTGCACTGCAAAAAATGCATGGTATTTTAATCGCACAACGGCATCTAAGGCATAGAATGAAGGTTACGTATGGAAACCACTTTCAATTGAATTGTTGCTATTCCTACTACAAAATTTTAACTCATTCCCTAAATGAAAGCGGACTGTAAAACACGGTTCCGTTTAAAGAGCCAGTAGAAAAGTGTGTATATTATTTACTTGCTAAAATAGATGAAGTTTATTGTAGATAATTTTAACTCTGTTTACCCAAATACATTTCAAATAATAAATTTCCTGAACTAATAAGCAGTGCGTTTACGATTTTTTTATATAACTGGGAAAGCCACGAAAAAATTAACCGGTGTACGAATATACCCTGGTTTTATCGTATGTACATTAAAATACATCAAAGTCAGTCAGCACTCTTCAATTCCAGGCAACTGTCTTACTTTTACATGCCCATATCCGAGCGCATCCGTATTATAGAATATCATTGGAACTAAGACATGATAACAGGTTGACAGTATGGGGTTCAACGTTTCCTCAGACCCATAACGCTTTACGGGTCTTCAAATGTCAATCGTTCCATTTCGCATTATCTTCATCTCGGGAAGTAATTTGCTATCGTCGTGAGTCGTAAAATTATGCAAGTATTCACGCTAAGCTTTAATCAAAAAGCATAAGCGAGTTTAGTTAGTGCATTTGGGTTGATTATAGCTCTGGAATATATCTGTACATGTATGTGTTTTGGGTTTCAGGAATTTAAAGTCGGTAGTTACTAGTTACAGTGGTGACTACGGAACTGAGGCATGGTCGTTCACAATGGGATTAATAAGTCGGCTCAGAGTCGCGCAACGTTCGATGGAAAGCGCTATGCTCGGAGTTTCTCTGCGCGATAGAATCAGAGATGATGATACTCGTATCCGTAAAAGAACCAAAGTAACGGACATAGCTCGCAGGATTGCACGGTTGAAGTGGTAGTGGGCAGGCCATATGGCCCGCAGAACGGATAACCGTTGGGGCAGTAAAACCCTGGAGTGGCGACCACGAGTAGGTAAGCGCAACGTGGTCGGCTCAGTGGACAAATAATTCTGAGAAGGTAGTGGAGATCCGGTGGATGCGGTTTGCTCAGAACCGCAATTTGTGGCGATCTATGGGGGAAGTCTATGTCAAGCAGTGGACGCCCGTGGCTTAGGGTGGATCGATTTCCTTTTATTTGGATTTTTAAAAAAAATTGGAGTTATCAAAAGATGACCAAAGGAAATACAATCAAAAGTTTATATGACAACTTTTGAAAATTTTCAGTGGAAGTACTGCCGCAGCAAAAAGTGACTCAATTCCTATGCTAAATACAATTAGGCTCGATTAAAAAAAAAACGTTTTTTATTGATAGTAATGCGACTTGAAATATTTAAAAACCAGATGAAAATTAAAAATCACCAATATACTTAAAGCGTTTATACATACCAAATTAAACCTTCAATAAAATTGAATACTATGGAATTTTTTCATATTCGCACTTTGCGAGATAGGACAAGACTGGAGTTAGTTTAGCTAGCCCATGTGTAGCTCTAAATATGATTTTATACTAATTTGATGCTTCTTTCAGTAGCTTGCGTGTGGTATGTAGGGCATAAAGCGAAATTTAGACAAAACGCTACGGTATTGGAGCAACTTTTCCAATGCCCGCCATTTTGAAATTCGAAAAAATTTTTTTTTTTTCATACAATCGCGATCCACCCTGTGGCTGATAGATAGATATATAGTTACGTCCTGAACCTATTATTATTATTGTTGGGTTTTGGGCCTTATATGTGCCGCTTCGACAGCCAGGCAGTTTGGCAGCCCTTTTGTTAGAGTTCACGGCAAAGGCCCGTTGAATCCAAGAAATTCCAGATTCTTTGGGCAGTGAGTAGTTGTATCTCTTCCGGTAACAGAATATTATGTCGCCTTAGATGGATACTTCGTTTGCGCATGAGTGGTCCGCATGAGCAGAGGATGTGCATGGCAGTCTCATCTGACTCTTGGCAGAACCTGCACGCTGGATCCTGTTTCATACCCATTTGAAACAGATGTTTGTTCAGTTTGCAGTGGCCAGTGAGGATTCTGGTCACTGAGCAAGTTTTAAATCTTTTGAGTGATAATAGCTCTGTAGATTTCTTGCTGTTGAACCCTTTAATTTGAGTTTTCGAGTGCCGTTGTCCTTTTACAGACTTCCACAGCTCGATTGCTCTACCTTTGTACAGGTTGTGTAGCAGAGAGTATGCTTTTTGTTTTGTGGTGCCGCAAAACGGTTCCGGGCCGACATGGGGTGTGTCCTGGTACCCATCTAAGTGTAACTTTGTTGGATGTGGCCAGGGTGTTCAAGTTGTCCTTACAGTTCTGGACAAGTTTGGAATTTGACTCTAGTGAATCTAGTGCCAACGGAGCAGCTTGGCTGTCCGAGTTGATGTAGATGTGTCGATGTCTTAGGTTCTTTTCGAGGCTGACGCTTAGCCTGAGTTTTGGCCTTTGTCCATAGACTCCACATCCTACGTCATCACCTTTTTTAGAGCCATCTGTGAACCAGATTAGGCTGCCCTCTTCGAAGGTCGTGTGTTCATCTGCCCATTCGTCCCTAGAGGGTATTTCCACTGAGTATATTTTTGTGAAGTTACATACAGTATTCATATCATCAGTGGGCATGCATAGGATGTTGTTTTCAAACACTGAGGCCTTAAGTTTGGTCAGTCCTGAACCTAACGGTTTGTCTAAAAGTCACTATTTTGCACATCTTGAGATAAATAATAAAAGTATACGTGCACTATGCATATTGTAAGAATGTCAATAGATGTGGGTGGCCACAGTTGTGTATAACGTATAACCAAGGCTCTGTTCTAGATTTTTTTTTCCTTTTCCGATCGTAGCTGATGCTAATGCTAAGTCATATTGATAGTCTGCGATCGAGCGAGCACACCCAGTAGATGCCTCTACTGTGAAGGTCCGAACGCACAAGCCGGCGCGACGCGTGGCGACGCGACAAAATAGGTAGTAGTAGGTACCTACCTATTATTTGTATAAAATTGTATAGGGTGTAACGCACTACGCGTCACTGCGATACCTATATTAATATGGAAACTAGCTGTATCGTTCGTTCATACATTAGGCTTAATTTGAAGATTGAAATTACCTATTATATCCAAAGTTAATCTTAATGCAGAAGTTTAGAATTAGAATTAAAAAATATTTATTGCCATAAAAAAAATGTTACAGCAAAAATAATAAAAACATAAGAAACAAATAAGAAAAAAATAATAAGAAACAAGTAAAAAAAGAAAAAAGGAATTTACATATTTTTTGGCAATGGGTACCAATCTCAGCGAATGCTGGGCGGGGAGGCCTAGCGCTGGTTTTCAGATTGGTCCCTAGAGAGAGAGGTGGGTCGGTCGTAGACGAAACCAACCAACCTACCCAGGACGGGTCAGTTTAGACTGTGCTCGATACCTATACAAGCGTATTTATATATACTTAATTGTTATGTACATACAACAACTTAGAGCTACTATTATAAAATAAAAGAATACAATATTAGAGAGGAAAAAGAAACAATATTTTTAGCTGAAATATATAACAGAGCCACGTTAGTGAGTGTGTGTATTGTGTTTGTGTGTGTATTGAGTATATTTGGATGCGAGAGATAAAAAAAAGAGATAAACATAAAACAAAGGAAAGAAAAATAAATAAATACATAAATGGAAATGGAAGGCAAAGTGTGTTTAAATAAGCTGAAACTCGCTTTGTAGGCTTAGTAGGTGCGTTTGGACTGACTGCTTATACTTGAACAGCGACATGGGTTCCCGAAGTGGTGGTGACAGGTCATTTTAAACCTTGGCAGCAGCAAATTTAAAACGACCTCTGTAAAACGCTGTTTTGTGCTGGGGAATTGATAGTTTGGTGCATCTTCTCAGTGGCTTTACCCGATTATCCTTTACCCATTTTAGTTTTTCAAAAAGGTATTTGGGCTTCTGAAAATCTAGAATTTTCCGTACTGTGTACGCCAGATGCAGGATTCTTCTGTTCTTCATATTTAATAGTTTCCTATCATTTAAAAACGGTTTAATCTCCATAAGGCACCAAATTTATGTATATCAAATAGCATCCCTTAACTTCGTTGTCAATGAAGAATTTCAACACGGCTCTGCGTTCTCCGTACAGCATTCGGTCATTAAGTTTTTCGCTGTCCAAGTAAAAATTGTTTACTTTGGCCTCACCCTGAAAAGTAACACAATTTCAGAATTCAAAATTTAACATATCTATAACATATAAAACATCATACTTATATCTCGAAGAGTTGCCTCTTCTAAATATCAGTTTTTGTTACTACATGAAAGTAGTTCTTTTCTTACATCAACTAGAGACAAACGGTGTAGATTGTCCACGAAGTTTTTCGGGTTCCGTTTTTCTTTTTCGGATTATAAAAACTATGAACTAGGTTAAAGCACATTTTTGAAATATATTACCTTAAGTGTTGTACTGATCGGCTCGCTTTACTAACTTACCGGAATGGGGCAGTCGTCCACGCCGACGGCTTCCAAAATTGCGTTGAACAAGTCTCCAATAAGCGATTTAAGTGTAGTGCAAAACGGTCCTTTCAGATAGAAAGAGCCTGGTTTATAGCCCCCGTCGCCTTTAACCTCACAGTTTATCTCCATCTGAAAATTTTAGCCTGTCGTTTTCTGTTTATCTATATAAGCAGCGATTACACAATTGGCGCTTAAAGGTCTCATAATTTTTTGCCCTGTTTACTGGATGTTATTTTTCTTTCATACCTACACGATTTTCTGACTCCTCTCACTTAAGATCCATTGAGCCTTGAACACCGTAGGAAAGTCACCAGGTTTCCTATGCATCCACTGATTTCTATAGGTCCACAATTTTGGGCCGCGGGCGAGCGTTTAAACCGCCCTTTCCTTTTTGTTACGAAATATTCATATGTACGATAACAAATGCTTTAAGGGTACATAAAAATAAGATGATTAATTAATATTTGATCTATTTTCCGCTACAGTTTATTCTTTTTTCATCGTATATACGAATACTAGTATTTACTTCATCATCGTCCGCGTTGTTCCCGTTACACTCCCAAGGGAACTATTTACCGGGATATAAAATAGCCTATGTTTCAATCCCGGACCTGGTCTACTGGCATACCAAATTTCAGCTCAATCCATCTAGTTGTTACCCCGTTATTTAGTAACAAATATCTAAACATCCAACCAAACATCTCAAACTCAAACTCATTTATTTCTGCAAGTAGGCCTCAAGGGTTCTTTTACATATCTGATTATTTTCTTTTGGCGCTTCGGTAGATGACCTTCTGATGAGAAGAAGCGTCGAAAGCAACTCACCAGTTTTTCTTTAAAAAAACATTACAACATTTGTGATATGATTACATAAAATGACATTAATAAAATGCAACAACCGAATAACTAGGCACAGTTTTTTTTGTTACCAAGAGATGTATTAAAATAATAAAATTAATAACAAGGAAAATCTTTGCTACTGTATGAACGATTTTGACAACTTCAAATATAAACGTGACTAGGCAACATATTTTTAGGGTTCCGTACCAAAATGGTAAAAAAGGAATTCTGTCTGTCTGTCCGTCTGTCATAACAAGATATCTCAGGATCTACTGATGCTATCGACTTGAAATTTGGAATAGTGTTAAAAATCACTTATTCTCAAGCCTATTGGATAGAAAAAAAAATTGATACCTTTTTTACTTGTTTTTAAAAAGGGGTCCGAAATGGGATGTCGAAAAACAAAAGTAGAGCTATTATATCGAGTGGGATATCAAATGAAAGGGCTTAATTTGTAGATTCCAAAGCCATTTTTATTTTTTTTCTTAGTTCGGTACTTTTGATTTATGACCAAAAACGTTCAAAAAATACCATTCCCCCCTATTATCTTCGAAGTTACTGAACAGAAAAATCTGTAATAATTACCAATTATTAATATCATCCTAACTATTACAGGAAAAATAAAACGGTTTTCCTAAATTGCATCGCTTCTTAGAAATTTTCAAAAATCGTACACATACTTATTTGCTTTTACTAAGCTAACCGCCATACAGTTTTTCCTGAACTATTCACGTATCTACTTACGAGTTTGTACGGAGCCCTCGGTGCGTGAGTCCGACTCGCACTTGACCGGTTTTATTTTAATTGAGCATGGGAGTGCAATAACGAAAAAGGTTGTCAATGATGGCAAACTCTTTTAGCTTTTAAAACTAATGGACTGCATCGAAAAATCTAATATTTTTTAATAAGAATATGAGCTTGTATTTATATCCATAGAAAAAAATTACTCTAGTATTTATACAATTTTTATCTATTCGATAAAAACGGTTACAATGCAATACCATCTACTTCTTGAAATCAGTTTAGGAAATGAAATTTGTTGATGGAGATAAACTTTAACACCGACACACTTTATTTTTTAATTTTTATTAACTTCTACCCGTTAATAAAAATTAAAAAATGTTTTAGGGGTAAGTTTTATACAATCTAGGCATTCTTTTGACACCTAAAAACAGCTGTTGTTGATAAATGCCGCTCTTTTGTTTACACCGACACGATACTCTACACTCACACAAACAACGGTTTGATCAAAATTTTATTAGTTTTCAAATGTATTTACTTAGAATATTTCTTATTATTTCAGTATTTTTTCTTATTGGCGGAATCAGAAGGAAAAGTACTATCGAACTAATAATATTTCAAATACAGAAAGTGATCACGGCCGGAGACAAGCGTGACTGAAATTTGTATGAAAATTCTCTGAAACACTCCTCTTTAAAATAATAAATGTCATATATATTTTTGACAGGCTTTACTTATATTAAAACACTATAGAAGGTGCCCGCGACTTTGTACGCGACGGGGAAATAGCATGACCCTCACATTTGCTTTACCGCAATCGGATAAAAAGTATTCTATGACTATCAGACATATCGTCGCCACCATGCTAAACTTACATATCTTATTTTTGTGAACTTGGATTTTACACCTAAACCTATACAGGTTTAGTTCTAAAATCCAAGTTCACAAAAATTACAGATATGTAAGTTTAGCATGGTGGCGACGATATCAGTGTATTCATTTAAACACCTCCAAATAATCTATTTCAGCTATTTTCATCAAAATATTTTCAATGTACAGTACAGACTTTATTACAATTTTATAATTTTATTAAAGGCAAAGCACTTACAATCATGTCATCGCTGATTGGCCATGGCGAAGATAATATCATATCGATAACGCTAGTACTTCGATTGTGTTTCCTTTGCGTTAAAGTTAAGTCGATTTCTTGCATTGGTGGATCACAGTTTTCAAATTTTTGAAATATTACTTTCCCTGGACCCTACAAAGGAGAAAAGATAAAGTAAGGTTTTTGTCCTTTAGGTATCATTGAAAATATTGTAACCTTAAGATAAGTAGCCGTACGGAGCGTCGCCAACAGATAACTGAAGCATTTATAGTGGGACGTCTGGCTATTTATTTTAAGGTCCTCGATTGTAAACTTATTTAAAAAAAAAATATTTCGAAAAATGTTAGTATCGATAAACTATTTCTCCCAAGGTTTTTGATGTTTCCATATAACAGTAGGGTCCTAAGAATACTTGTACAATCTGGGGGCACGGCAGTGCCCCCGCCAAGTCGAGCTCGAAGCAAACACTGCCGTACCATCCTTTACTGGAACCATTTCAGGCCCCTATTTGAGAACCTCTGGATAAGACCAGAACGCAGAATTTTCGTCATCCAGTAAGCTATAATCACATACTTAAAATCCCAAATTTCAAGTCTGTAGGTCATTTAGTTCCAAAGTTAAGCGAAAGCAAAGTTTCGCATTTATGACTCACTCACTCATGATCATCAGAATAGAACTAGTACTTCCCATAAACTCAGAGAGCTGAAATTTGGTACAGAGTTAGGGTTTAATGGCCACATAAAGGGAATACTATAAAAACTAGGATAATCGAAGGTCTGGAGTACCTGGTGACCCTGATTATAAAAGAAATACTCCTAAAAAGAAAAAAACCGTGTCAAATAAAAAAATCTAATAAAATAAATCAATATGCCCACGTTTCTACAAAAATAAGAGAAATCCCACCAAAAACATTCTGTAAAAAACTAGCCAAGTCTCGATGGAGCTGCTTGTTTATCTCTAAAAAGTAATGAAATCTAGACAAAGTCGTGCCAAGTCTAAGGTTCCTTACTGAGATTTCTTTATTATTATAGTTAATGTTGTGTGACTTGGCCGTTGAAGGGTACACAGGGGTACAAAACAAAATTGACTTGTACCCACTAACATATAAAGAATGTTCAACGGCCAAGTCACACAACATTAACTATAATAATAAAGAAATCGCAGTAAGGAACCTTAGACTTGGCACGACTTTGTCTAGATTTCATTACTTTTTTAGAGATAAACAAGCAGCTCCATCGAGACTTGGCTAGTTTTTTACAGAATGTTTTTGGTGGGATTAATATAAGTTTAGTTCAATCCTAAATATAGGTGAAAAATCAATATACTAATTGTATCCATTTTCGGTAAAATCATAAAATGAAAGAAAAAATTAAAAATGTATTTTTAATAAACCCTTTGTAATGTTGGTACCGATGGTATTATGATACACTAACTAAATTTCAAGGGAATTCAAACTATGAAACCGAGACTGAAAAATTAAAATCAAGTCGCGAGATTCTACCCCAAAATACAGTAGAAGTAATCACCATCACCTTAGCGCATTTTCATCTTGGCAGGTTAGTTACAAGAAAAGCTATAACTTTCCTAAAAATAACAGACTTCAAATTCTGAATCTACGACACTGGCAAATTCACGAAATACTATAAAAATACTGAAATTGCTAAACAAGTGCCTAGAATATTTGACGAGTTCCCTTAACTCCTCATTGGTCAGTACCTATTGGATGTACGAGTTACTATAAAAAATACTGAAATTGCTACATATGTATCTATAATATTTGAGGAGCTCCCTCAATTCATCATGGAATCATCATCACAACTGGATTTGAAAAAAAAAATTCAAATCGGTTTTTAAGTGACGGAGTTCTGTTCTGTAGGCTTAGGCACTGGTCCCACCGCCGGCGAGTAAGCGAGTAAAGATGGGCGAGTAGCATTACATCGCGGATCTGGAAAGGTCGATTGACCATACTTACTCGCCTAACTTTACTCGCTTACTCGCCGGCGGTGGGACCAGTGCCTTATGAAGCTACGAATTGGCACGCGATAAATAAATGATAAAGCATCTGTCACGTTCTGACAACTAGTGTGTGAGAGTGACGGATGCTTTTTCATTTATTTATCGCGCGAGAAAGCGTAACATCATAAGCCTACTGATACGTACTGAGGTACATTAAAAAATACAACCGACTAGAGAACCTCAAAAAGGACGAGAAGGCATATATCGTCTAATTAATTTGTTTTTTTTTTCTGAGAATAACGTATATATTTATTCTAGTAGTACACAATTAATATGTGACGTTCCGCGGCTGAAAGTGGGCCAATATTCAGCGTTTTTACGGCGTTTTATTTTCGTCATTATTATCTCAGTAAATATTGTTCATAAAAACGTCCCGAGGTTAAGTCTAGTTTTATCAAAATTGTCACGATTTGTCCTTTCGTTATAGTAGGTAAATAATCGTCGGACAACAATGATTGTCAAACCGCGCGGTCAAAACGCTCGGAGAATCGCCCAGGTACCTTGTGCACGTTGTCGCTTGTGCCCTTCTATCTTGACATCCTATAGTAACGGAGTCGGATGAGCGTTTTCCAAAAAAAATACCGGGGTAGCTACTTTCTCAAAATATGGACTTCTGAGTTTTTCTGCCTCAGAATTGTTAGTACTTTCGAACCTTATACGTAAAAAACAGTGTCCCAAAATTTGTATGGAATTTTTTCTTTCCACTACGTCACGTTCATACAAACATAATGAAAAATAGTGACGTAATGGAAAAAAAAATTGGGACACTTTTTTTTACGTATAAGGTTCGAATGTACTAACGATTCTGAGCCAAAAGAACCTCAAAAGTCCATATTTTAAGAAAGTAGCTACCCCGGTATTTTTTTTGGAAAACGCTCGGATACGATGCAAGCGACAATCTCCATAAAGTACTTTTACTCGCGGAATACCACATACATATACCAGTGGCTTAAACTAAAGTTCAATTTTAATTTTGGAAAATAAACTCACCAGCAGCATTTGTCCTGGTAAGCTTGAACACAGTACAAATGCACATGTAAAAAGTATGAAACGAAGTGAGGATTGCATTATAGGGTGGATTTCAGAGCGTTTCAACCGCCGTCATCACTATATAGCACCTTAAATGGATAGATTTGAAGCGAGGTCCTATCATTTATATAATACGTGTAACATGTAGGATGCGTGATAGCTACGGGCAGATAGCATCAAATATGGAAACAATACATTGTTTTCTAGAAGAATTTATTTACACGGTGTAACGAACCTAGGCCTAGCCTAAAGTAAAATCTAAAAACCCTGACTTAAAACTAAAACCCTAACTACTAGAAATCAAACAAAGTTGTAACTTGTTCAGACATTTATTGTATTTGTTATTTGGCCAAAGGTGATCGTTCTAGCGGTAGACCCTTATATTGTGGAGAAGTAGCAACTCGAAGTCCTTTTCGACAAGTGAAATGCAGATTAAGTTCAGTTTTGAAATTATCTTAGATTTTAGTTTAATTTGGTTTGGAATAAGTTTAAAGTGGAAATTCAAGTTTTAGTGTAGCCTGACGGGCCTAATGTGTAAAGACATTCACACACATGCCAGAAGGGCTTACCATCCTAACCTTAGAAACTAGCGGCGCTTCCAAAAGGCTTACTGAATAAGAAAGAAGACGCCAAGAAAACTTATCAGCCACGCCTTGAGCAAAAAGAACATATATTAACCAAAAGACTCTAGGTAAGCTATTTTTAGGAGAATAGACACCGCTTCACGTTCAATGAGAACTTAAGATATAAGCTAAGTCTGGAATTAAATGTATCTGTGACCTAATTCTCTATCTTTTAAACCTACTATCTCGACTATCCCTAAACCCGCCTTACATAGGTAACTAACTCGGCTTACGCATTTTGTCTATTGTTCGGATAATGTGGGTTGCCCCTAGCAACGATTCTCTACCAAACTTGTTTAGTCCAGGGGTCGGAAACTGACGTATCGCGACCCTCTGTCAATTAAATGTATGGAAAGGAACGACACCAGTTGCATGGACAGGGAAACTTTTCGCTAAGTAGTAAAAAAATGCCAATAGATGTCAGCATCAACTGCCCGCCCCATTCATTTTGAGATATAAAATTAATTCGATATTATTTTGATCTGAGACTCTTATATTCCCGTTTACCTCATTTTAGTTAACAAATACTGCAATAATACAAAATACTTCAAACGCAATATATCTCGAAAACAAATTCTGGCCGTAGGTACCAAATTATACGTAGAATGGAATGGAATGACTTTACCCGTTGTCAATGAGGGTGTTTAAAAATCACAAATCCACCAGGTGGCAGCAGGGTGGCGAATGGTCTATTTGGCAGTAGATGTCAAAATCAGGTGATGTGATTGGTGGATTTTGACACCTACTGTCAAAAAGACCATTCGCCACCCTGCTGCCACCTGGTGGATTTATGATTTTTAAACACCCTCATTAAATGGCACCGGGAATATCATAAATTTTGAAATCGAATTTTATATCTTGCTGTCGTTCTTTTTCTGTTTGTTTTGTTTATTCTTTTATTTGTAGATATAAATATTATATACTTATATTTATCCTTAAAAAAATTGTTTTCACCATACGGCGAAAATGAACTCGAAGCGGAATTTATATTGTCTGTTTGGCTGTGCTGAGTTTGGTAAGTCACTCTTTAAAATTTTCCGCTGTCCTAATCAATAATATTTTAAATTAGTATTTCTTTCCGTGTACATCGGGACTATATTTTCTACTTCAGTGCTGTTCCCCACAAAATAATCGTACCTATATAGGAATAATCTGTTGCTGTTTTTTTATCGGTGTCTTTTTGGGGTTCCGTACCAAAATGGTAAAAACCATTATGGTGTGATTCTGTCTGTCTGTTTATCTGTCCGTCTGTCAGAGTATAGCAAAGGGTGCGCCGGTTTAGAAAAAAAATCACCAAAATTTTCTTTACAATTTTTTGTTTAGGCTAGATTGATTTAGGTATGTAGATTACGCTAAAATAAGCATGTTTTGTCAAATATTTCGATATTTACCAAGATATTGGGGTTCAAATGTCAGTAATTTTCAAGGACTCGGGGACTTAGAAAAATATCGGGGTCGTGAAATTGATGTCAATATAACACCTCAGTTTTGATAATAAATCTTATAAAACATGCTAAAATAAGCATGTTTTTTTAGATAAATGTTCTTTCTCAGATCAATATTTACCGAGATATGGCGGTTCAAATGTCATACATATATACCCCAATCCATTTATCTGTAGGTATGTCCGTCTGTCACAGCTAGATATCGCTTTAAAATTTGGAATACATAGTTTTAAATCTCTAACCCCCCACTAACCCTACTGGACGTAAAAATAATCTTATATCTTTTTTACTTTCTAGGGTTCCGTACTAAAATGGTAAAAAAGGAACCCTTATGGTTTGACTCTGTCTGTCTGTCTGTCTATCTGTCCGTCTGTCTGTCTGTCCGTCTGTCACAGCCAGATATCGCTTTACAATTTGGAATTGCTTTAAAAGTCTCTAACTCGAGCCTACTGGACATAAAAAGAATCTGATATTTCTTTTTTCTTTTTAGGATTCCGTACTAAAAAGGAACTCTTATGGTGTGACTCTGTCTGTCTGTCTATCTATCCGTCTGTCTGTCTGTCCGTCTGTCACAGCCAGATATCGCTTTACAATTTGGAATTGCTTTAAAAGTCTCTAACTCGAGCCTACTGGACATAAAAAGAATCTGATATTTCTTTTTTCTTTTTAGGGTTCCGTACTAAAAAGGAACTCTTATGGTGTGACTCTGTCTGTCTGTCTATCTGTCCGTCTGTCTGTCTGTCCGTCTGTCACAGCCAGATATCGCTTTACAATTTGGAATTGCTTTAAAAGTCTCTAACTCGAGCCTACTGGACATAAAAAGAATCTGATATATTTTTTACTTTTTAGGGTTCCGTACTAAAAAGGAACTCTTATAGTGTGACTCTGTATGTCTGTGTATCTGTCCGTCTGTCACAGCCAGATATCTCAGAAGCTGCTATCGATTTGAAAAATTGGAATAGTTTTAACCCGAGCCTAAATACTGGACATAAAAAAATGTTATACCTTTTTCATTTTTTTAAGGGCGCAGAATTTGGCCGAATTATTGTATCAAGTCAAGTGGAGTATTAAACAAATGGGCTTATTTTGTTGATTCCAAAACTATATTTATTTATTTTTCTTAATCTTGTACTTTTCGATTTAGGACAAAAAAAAAATACCTTTCCCCCTATTACCTTCGAAATTACTGAACAGGAAAATCTGTAATAATTACCAATTATTAATATCATCCTAAACATTACAGGAAACATATAACGGTTTTCTTAACTTGCATCTTGCAATATGTTAAGTGTTTCTGGTATGAAGTTATATATTGCTAGGACAGTCATCTCTTTGTTTTATAGTTTTACAAACCTCGCGAACTTCACTCGCTCGGTCAAGTAATGAAAAAAATACTTGTATTAATTAGGTCTCTTTTCCAGGTGCGTGCATGCATCGCTTTCCCCACCCTGAGAGGCGATCTGAGGAGTTTTTAAAATGAATGGCGATAGCTCGAAGCAAACTACATTATACAGACAGACCCTCTCAGGGTGTATAAGAACAAAAGAGTATGCGACTTCCATTTTAGACCTGAAGATAAAACTGCTTGCCATCGTCTCAAAATATCAACCGTACCATGCCTTCACTTAAATGGTAAGTTACACACGTTTTATCTTTACTCATGTATTTAATGAAAGGCAACGTGTACACCCAGCGGATGCTGTCCCGGCCCGTGTCATAGGACGCACGCAGAGACAGCCCCCGCCAGGTGCAAGGACTATTGTTGATTGATGGAATCTAACTCTACTGGGCTATAGTGGTGGAAATATGGACTAAATACTGGGCTATGGGTTGAGACATGACGGGGCCTGTCAGGAAAAGTGTCTCATGGCTTTCGTGGTACTGACAGACCGTGACTTGCCCTTCGCTAGATGGGCCCCTGTTAAATAGCGACATTATAAAATCTATTAAATTTATTATTGATAACATTGATACTTGTACAAAAATAGGTACAAAAGATTTTTACTGTTTGATTCGTTACTGAAAAAACTGACTGACTGTCCAAAATTTCCAATTAGTGGAGAAAATGCCCTAAAGTGTTTTATTTCGTTTTCAGACCCAGGCAGCAAATCCTCACAGGAAACAATAAAAAAAATGAAATATCTGAAAAGATCACACCGGAAACTCAAAAACCGGCTCAAGAAATCATTGAAAATTCAAAAATCATTTCGTACTCGTCTCGCGGGAGCCGAAAAAGCAATGGCAGGCAGAGATGTATAAGATACCCTAAATAAAGTATCTGAAATACAAGATGCAAGATACTTTACAAAAAAGTATTTCAGATACCAGATATAAATAGTTCTTTAAAAAGGTATCTGAAATACTAGATACAAAATACGTATCTTTCAAATACTTTTTAAAGATAAAATACTTTTGTAAAAGAACAACATTTAATTGAACATAATTTTTATTTGTTCGAGAAAACAATTTTCGAATGTGTTGATAACAAGGATCAGACAAACGTGACAAGGCAAAATATGTTAAATATGAAGGTTGAGACTTTTAATCTTCAAATTTTAATTGAGATTTGAGTAAAACTCAAACATATTGTCGCTCAACTTCCTTCGATGTGGCCTCATGATCACGCCCCCATAGGAGAAGAGCTGGGCAAACAGGTGTTATATTTTAGGATTTTTTTTTATCGTAGGATAAGCATTTAAGCTCTTTAAGTTTGCATCTTTATTGTTGAAATAGGTACATATTTTATGCTAAGTTGGCAACGCTGGGACCTACAGGAGTCATGGTGGGACATACCGATGACATTTGTAGAAAGATAGTGTCGCCATCTGTAATTTTCATTTGGTTCCCGACAATATCGACTAAATTTTTGAACGACGCGCTGCGTTCAGTTGCGTTCGGAAAGAAAATCTGCGAAGCTTATTTTAGTAAAAGTATCTTAGGGAACAAAGTATCTTCAAAATACTAAGATACCAGGAAAATATATCTAAATATAAGATACAAAATAAAAAAATTAAAAAGTATTTCAAATACAAGATATAAATACGTATTTTGTATCTTGTATCTGTATTTTAGATACTTTTATCTAAGATACATCACATCTCTGATGGCAGGCAAAGCTTTTCATAACATTACAAAAAATATGACCACGGCTGGACGTATTTTTACTGGAATGCAGTACCGCCAAGCATTAAAAAAATCAAAAGGAAGACGATACAAGTTTGAGGAAAAAGTCTTGTCTCTATCACTTTATAAAAAGAGTCCAAAATGCTACTCTATGTTAGCAAACTATTTTACCTTGCCATCAGCTAAAACCCTTCGCAACTTATTAGGCCAAATAAAATTAGGTCCAGGGACAAATAAAATTATTTTTGAAAAAATGAAAGAAACTGTCTCTGAATTAAATGAGCAAGACAAATTATGTACTCTCATGTTTGACGAAATGTCCATTAGCCCCAAGATTCATTATATGGAGGCTTCAGACCAATTTAAAGGATTTGTTAGCCATTCTGAAAAGGACATTGCCGACGCGTCTATGGGGCCTCGTACCAAATCAAAAGTCATTGTGTCAACACGAAACCGACTGTATCTTAAAGAACAAGAAACTGCCTTTCCTAATCACTAAATCCCATTAAAATTGTATTCGGGGATCCATGGGAAATTGAGATTGATATCCAGATTTCGAAGTTAGTTTTTGCGTAGCAAATCGTCTAAGTATTTGTAAGCCGGTCAAATACAAAATCACCTAATAACTTTAATTCCTGACGTTGTCGAGACTTCATTTAACTTAGTCGTATGACATGTCATTTCGGATACCTGTGTTAGGTTTTTTATTGTGCCTATTCAGATTGTTAAAACTTTGTTATAAAAAAAAGTTCTTTGAAACTATTTTGATACATCGTGAGATAAAAAATATTGTAACATTACATTTACGCTCAATGTCTCGTATAGTGAAGTATCAGCGAAATATCACGAGTTATTTTTACCAAATAAAGAATTTAAAATGATTTACGTCCTTCGACACAAAATTGTGAAAAGACGTGTCTTATAAAGTACCTTATATTTAAACTTAGAATAAGACAGAATGTCAAGCTGTCAACTTTCTTGCTAAGATCAAGATACATAGATAATGGAAAGTAGGTATAAGGACGTATCTATGACGTTAGCTTTGTCTTTTACAGTCATGTGGAAGTAGTCTTAAGAAAGAACGAGACAAACATGTTACTTTCCTGCGTACAGGACAGTCATAGGCCTTTTAGATTTTGACCGATTTTGTCTGTCAAATACAGTTTTAAGGAAATCATACATTTTTCATGGTGGCGGCGGAAATCGTACAACACAATTCTTTTTTAATTGATCTCAGATTTCCCATTTTAAATTCAGTAATAAAATAATCCCTCTGGTTAAAAAAATTAAACTAAGTTTTTAGTATCGTTTTGGTTGTGACACAATTTAATGACGATATTGGTACCAAAAGTCGGCAATCTCCTTTAAACATTGCAACTCACGCTCTTGTATTTATGATTAAAGGGATTAAAATGAGTTATAAACAGCCTGTTGCTTATTACTTCACGGAAAATATCAACAAAATTGAATTAAAGAACATTATTGTGGAAGTAATAAGGAATGTGCAGGCGACAGGCTTAAAAATTATTTCAACGGTCTGTGACCAGGGATCTGCAAATGCTGGTGCCATCAAAAGCTTAGTCGAAGACGAAAAAAGAAAATACTTTCGTAGAGGTTTGGAACTACGTCAAGAGATGTTTGAAGTTGATGGGCAGATAATCGTGCCAATTTTTGATGAATTGATTTTATGAATTTATGTTTTCCACAATTTTTATTCCTTCTATGGTACCTATTCATTCAATTTGTTACAAATGGAACAACGTTCTCTATTAAACTTGTTTTATTATATAATATTGTCTTCGGTTTCCGCGATTATCACTCATAGTAATAAAACAACTTAAAAAATAGCATACCTAGAGTCTTTTTGTTTAAAATTATGTTCTTTTTGCATAAGGCGAGGCTGATAAGTTTTCTTGGCGTCTTCTTTCTTTTTCTTATCCAGTATGCCTTTTGGAAGCGCCGCTAGTTTCTAAGGTTAGGATAGTAAGCCCTTCTGGCATGTGTGTGAACGTCTTTACACATTAGGCCCGTCTGACAACACTAAACTTTTTTCTGATTTGTTTTACCAAAAATAGCATACCTAGAGTCTTTTGCTTAAATTATTATAATATATTAATAAAATAGTAAGCCCTTCTGGCATATGTGTGAACATCTTTACAGATTAGGCCCATCTGGCAACACTAATATTGAATTTGTATTTTTAAAGTGGGTAAGTTTGCACAACAGTAATTTTGACAGAGGAAATTTATTATTTTATGATTTTTCTGCTTCATGGAGGATTTGGAAATATTCCCAATTTATATTTTTTTTGATTTATCCGTATATGTCAAAATTTTGGTAGCAAATTATTTCGCAATCCTTTTATTAAACATCAAAAATTCGCGCGCGCCCGTCTACTTCAAACATCTCTTGTCGTAGCTCTAGACCACTATGAAACTATATTTTCTTTTTAGGGTTCCGTACCAAAATGGTAAAAAAGGAACCCTTATGGTGCGACTCTGTCTGTCTGTCTGTCTGTCTGTCTGTCTGTCTGTCCGTCTGTCACAGCAAGATATCTCAGGATCTACTGATGCTATCGACTTGAAATTCGGAATAGTGTTAAAAACTGCTAATCCGAGCCTATGGGACGGAAAAAGAATCTTATACCTTTTTTACTTTTTTTTTAAAGGGGACCGAAATGGGATGTCATAAATCGAAAGTTGAGCTAATATATCGAGTGGGATATCAAATGAAAGGGCTTAATATGTAGATTCCAAAACAGTTTTTATTTTTTTCCTTAGACATGTAGTTTTTGATTGAAGACAAAAACCGTTAAAAAAAATACCGTTCCCCCCCTATTATCTCCGAAGATACTGAACAGAAAAATCTGCAATAATTACCGATTATTAATATTATCCTAAATATTACAGGAAAAATAAAATGGTTTTGCTAACTTGCAGCGTTTTTTAGAAATTCGCAAAAATCGTAAGACAACCTTATTTGCTCCTACTAAACTAACCGCGGCATATGTCGATGTCTGGGCACAACAGTTTCACAAGACCAAAGTTAAGTTTGTCCCACCATACAGTTTTTCTTGAATTATTCACGTATCTACTGACAAGTTTGTACGGAACCCTCGGTGCGCGAGTCCGACTCGCACTTGACCGGTTTTTTTCATCTTCGATGGAGCATTTTGATGGCACCAGCATGTGCACACTTCACAGACCGTAGAAACAATTTTTAAGCCTGTTGCTTGTACATTCCTTATTATTTCGAAAATAATGTACTTTAATTTGACATTGTTTATATATTCCTGAAATTGTGATATAATAAGTAACAAGAACATAAATACAAGAACCTGAGTTGCAATGTTTAAAAGGTCTGAATCGCTTACAAATTCTTTAACTTGGTCTGAAATCGCCATAATGAATCTTAGAGCTAATTTTATTGACATTTTGTCAAACATGAGACTACATAATTTTGTATTTTGTATTTTTTATGAAGTTAAAGAGACAAGACTTTTCCTCTAACATATTTCGTACCTTTCTATGGTATAAAAATACGTCCAGCTGTGCTGATATCTTTTGTAATGGTATGAAAAGCTTTGCCTGAAATTCGAAATGATTTTTGTTTTTTTAATTATTTTTTGGGGCGACTTTTCAGTTTTTGGTGTGTGGCGGCACTGCAAGTGTGTTAACATTTCCATTTGGAGCCACTTGTGACCCCTACGTAGTTAATTCAAAATGTATTAACCCTTTGAACGCTTTTCCTCCCGTGTCAAAATGTGGCTTATACGCCAATAGATGGAAAGATGAAGAGCGAAAATAAACCTTACCTGTCAGCAGGAAAGTTGCTTTGACAGCGTCCGCCATAGCCCATTTAGTGGTCGTTGGCGTGGTAGGCACGACAGCACACGACCACTTTAGTGGCTCTTGGCGTTGAAAGGGTTAAACATAAAATGTATTAGGTACAGGTTATCTATGTGTTAACCACGGTTGCCTTAATATTGTAATGTACATAATTCGCCTGTTGACTCGATTTTTTTCTGTCGTAAATCGATTCTACTATTTGTGAGGAACAAATATCTATATGACACCTAATACATTTGTATAAGTATAACGGCCATAAATTGTAATTAAAAGTAGCCGACCACACCGAGCGTTGAAAACGGCCCATATAAAACGGACGCATCCTGTGACGTCATCTCTTGTCCTCGCTGTAGGTACTATCTGTATGAAAAAAAAATAGCATTTTGCCAATTTGAGCGCGAAAAAGTGCGTTTAAGCACATAGTTGTCATACATTTATTTTTTCAGTGTTATTTAAGCATTCCGAAATTGACTTTAATTTTTCTTTAAGACGATAAAAAAATATAGTTTTTTTTAAACTTTGTGGTCTCATAACTTTATATTTTGTATACATTTTTGGTTTATTTCTTTTGTGTTATGATAATTTAGTATTTTCCAATCCATGTGACTATATTATGTTGTAAAATTCAACATTAGTCAACATCCGAATTGTAATTTGAATGTTAATGTTTAAGTGTGTACTTATGTATATTGTGTTTAAGTGTTTAAATGTCTTTATTTTGAAAAAAGAGTAACTGAGAAGTTTTTGGCCACGTTTATTTTCTTCAGATGTTACTTTTCGAAGCGCTCTAGTAGTTTCAGTAGACTTGTAAAAGTGTCCCTGTAGCTTATTTGCAGGTTAAATGATTTGATTTAATGATGTTCTATTGCTAACAACATCATACAGTTAAATGTAGTTAAGTTTTTATGTATTAGGTAATAGCATGCCTTTAAATCTTGTATATTATGTTAATTAAGTTGAAAAATATATGTACGAATACGATTTTTGTCTTTTACTTATATCTGCTATTAATTAAAAAATTAAAAAGGAAGAAAACGTTTCTATAACACTGTTTTGGGCAGTTTTGTAAAACTTTTTTAGAGATAAACAAGCAGCTCCATCGAGACTTGGCTAGTTTTTTACAGAATGTTTTTGGTGGGATTAATATAATTTTAGTTCAATCCTAAATATAGGTGAAAAATCAATATACTAATTGTATCCATTTTCGGTAAAATCATAAAATGAAAGAAAAATTTAAAAATGTATTTTTAATAAACCCTTTGTAATGTCGGTACCGATGGTATTATGATACACTAACTAAATTTCAAGGGAATTCAAACTATGAAACCGAGACTGAAAAATTAAAATCAAGTCGCGAGATTCTACCCCAAAATACAGTAGAAGTAATCACCATCACCTTAGCGCATTTTCATCTTGGCAGGTTAGTTACAAGAAAAGCTATAACTTTCCTAAAAATAACAGACTTCAAATTCTGAATCTACGACACTGGCAAATTCACGAAATACTATAAAAATACTGAAATTGCTAAACAAGTGCCTAAAATATTTGACGAGTTCCCTTAACTCCTCATTGGTCAGTACCTATTGGATGTACGAGTTACTATAAAAAATACTGAAATTGCTACATATGTATCTATAATATTTGAGGAGCTCCCTCAATTCATCATGGAATCATCATCACAACTGGATTTGAAAAAAAAAATTCAAATCGGTTTTTAAGTGACGGAGTTCTGTTCTGTAGGCTTAGGCACTGGTCGCACCGCCGGCGAGTAAGCGAGTAAAGATGGGCGAGTAGCATTACATCGCGGATCTGGAAAGGTCGATTGACCATACTTACTCGCCTAACTTTACTCGCTTACTCGCCGGCGGTGGGACCAGTGCCTTATGAAGCTACGAATTGGCACGCGATAAATAAATGATAAAGCATCTGTCACGTTCTGACAACTAGTGTGTGAGAGTGACGGATGCTTTATCATTTATTTATCGCGCGAGAAAGCGTAACATCATAAGCCTACTGATACGTACTGAGGTACATTAAAAAATACAACCGACTAGAGAACCTCAAAAAGGACGAGAAGGCATATATCGTCTAATTAATTTGTTTTTTTTTTTTCTGAAAATAACGTATATATTTATTCTAGTAGTACACAATTAATATGTGACGTTCCGCGGCTGAAAGTGGGCCAATATTCAGCGTTTTTACGGCGTTTTATTTTCGTCATTATTATCTCAGTAAATATTGTTCATAAAAACGTCCCGAGGTTAAGTCTAGTTTTATCAAAATTGTCACGATTTGTCCTTTCGTTATAGTAAATAATCGTCGGACAACAATCATTGTCAACCGCGCGGTCAAAACGCTCGGAGAATCGCCCAGGTACCTTGTGCACGTTGTCGCTTGTGCCCTTCTATCTTGACATCCTATAGTAACGGAGTCGGATGAGCGTTTTCCAAAAAAAATACCGGGGTAGCTACTTTCTCAAAATATGGACTTCTGAGTTTTTCTGCCTCAGAATTGTTAGTACTTTCGAACCTTATACGTAAAAAACAGTGTCCCAAAATTTGTATGGAATTTTTTCTTTCCACTACGTCACGTTCATACAAACATAATGAAAAATAGTGACGTAATGGAAAAAAAAATTGGGACACTTTTTTTTACGTATAAGGTTCGAATGTACTAACGATTCTGAGCCAAAAGAACCTCAAAAGTCCATATTTTAAGAAAGTAGCTACCCCGGTATTTTTTTTGGAAAACGCTCGGATACGATGCAAGCGACAATCTCCATAAAGTACTTTTACTCGCGGAATACCACATACATATACCAGTGGCTTAAACTAAAGTTCAATTTTAATTTTGGAAAATAAACTCACCAGCAGCATTTGTCCTGGTAAGCTTGAACACAGTACAAATGCACATGTAAAAAGTATGAAACGAAGTGAGGATTGCATTATAGGGTGGATTTCAGAGCGTTTCAACCGCCGTCATCACTATATAGCACCTTAAATGGATAGATTTGAAGCGAGGTCCTATCATTTATATAATACGTGTAACATGTAGGATGCGTGATAGCTACGGGCAGATAGCATCAAATATGGAAACAATACATTGTTTTCTAGAAGAATTTATTTACACGGTGTAACGAACCTAGGCCTAGCCTAAAGTAAAATCTAAAAACCCTGACTTAAAACTAAAACCCTAACTACTAGAAATCAAACAAAGTTGTAACTTGTTCAGACATTTATTGTATTTGTTATTTGGCCAAAGGTGATCGTTCTAGCGGTAGACCCTTATATTGTGGAGAAGTAGCAACTCGAAGTCCTTTTCGACAAGTGAAATGCAGATTAAGTTCAGTTTTGAAATTATCTTAGATTTTAGTTTAATTTGGTTTGGAATAAGTTTAAAGTGGAAATTCAAGTTTTAGTGTAGCCTGACGGGCCTAATGTGTAAAGACATTCACACACATGCCAGAAGGGCTTACCATCCTAACCTTAGAAACTAGCGGCGCTTCCAAAAGGCTTACTGAATAAGAAAGAAGACGCCAAGAAAACTTATCAGCCACGCCTTGAGCAAAAAGAACATATATTAACCAAAAGACTCTAGGTAAGCTATTTTTAGGAGAATAGACACCGCTTCACGTTCAATGAGAACTTAAGATATAAGCTAAGTCTGGAATTAAATGTATCTGTGACCTAATTCTCTATCTTTTAAACCTACTATCTCGACTATCCCTAAACCCGCCTTACATAGGTAACTAACTCGGCTTACGCATTTTGTCTATTGTTCGGATAATGTGGGTTGCCCCTAGCAACGATTCTCTACCAAACTTGTTTAGTCAAACTCAAACTGTCTATCGAATAACACGTAACGTCTCCGCGACCCATAACATTCGCAAATGAATAGATTTCAACTTAAAAGGATATTTCAAAAGCTTCGTGAGCCCCCGTGAGTAGCTAGATCTGCCCCCGGACTATTAGAACCCGCGACCTAACGTTATAACTATAAATCCGCATTATAGATACCTATACGCGACTCCGCGAAGCGCTTTTTATGAAAACGTAAAAATGAATTACGACTAACACATAGACATAGTGCGGTGGGTCTAGGAATAACGTCGCCTAGCAACACCGACTTCCAAACGTTACAAAATCAACAACCGCAATAAAATATCTTCGCGAATAAGATAGCTATTGATTAAAACGTTTCCCTACCTATCTCTATTTAATACGTAAAGTAACACGCGCGAGGACCTGGTCCACGTATTTATCTAAGGCCCGTAACAAGTCTACATTTCTACGTTCTACAACGTTTCTAATATACTTAACACCACACTACTTAAGATCAAGTCAACTCACAACGTTTCCTGGTTTATAAATACCCTCTCTTACTCCGGTCTGGTACAAACGACGCAGCCCTGAAAAGGTAAGCCGAGGCCTCGACACGCAGCGCAGCGTGGATCCAGGGATCTATTGGGCAGCGTTCCTCCTCTTGACTATTTCCTAGTTGACTCCGGATCCTGGTAGAGTCCCATCCATTTCGGCGGATGGCGACTGAATGAATCCTAGACCCCTGAAAGCCTGCTTTTATACCACCCAAACTGCTCGTGTTCTGTTTATAGCAGTCATATTTTCGGCGTCTGCTGTTTAGCCTCTTCTGTCTCAGGTTCCCTATTCAAACACCTAAATATTTCAAAATCTAGAATGTTTTCCAGCCTGCCCTGCTGTTCAACCTTCCTCGACTCCTATACTTTACCACTAAATTCAAAAATCGAATACCTTTTGCCTGCCTAGTAACCATGGTATTAACAACTCACAATTTTGACAGTCACCTCGAGACAACATCTCTCCTATTTCCTTACAAATCCTAATATCCACCTAATTTTCCAGATACCTTAATCCTGTCCTGTTGCAACAGTGAAACCAACTCATACTATTGACGGACGTCTCCAGTCAACATAGAATATCTTAAACCTAGCAAGATTTTCTCCGGAAATAATGCAATTGGAAGCGGTGATTTGCAACTGCTCGAGTGTCTAGAATCTCAGAAGCAAACCCCCAACCAATCAAGACGCCTACCTTGGCTCGGTTAGTTCAGTGCAATAGAATTACAATATATTTATTATAGTGAAATGTTAGGCCAGATCTAAATAGATATGTCAATAGATTTATACAATTATGACGCAAAAATGGATAGGCTAAGCCGGTCCATTACAACGGCATTTCATGCCAAATGACATCGTCAGTTCAGTGATGACGTAAATGATTTATTTTCAAAATGACACGTGTTAAATCCATATACTATCAAATAGGCTACTTTCCTGACAGATCAAATCAGTTTCTTTTTATGAAGTGTCAAAACGCTCAGATAGTATGAAGTTTGTATGGAATAAAAGTGAAATGACGTCATTTTACTCAAACATCAAATCATCTTCTTATTTATAGGTTTTGATTTTTTTAAATCGTTGAAAACGCTAAATACCTAGGTGATGTTTAGTTCATTTTTGAAAATTTTCGAAAGCTGATTTAATGGCTAGCGTGTAGTAGTAATTTATAATGATTACAGGGAAATACCCTATTATTTAGGGTTTATCGTCATTTCACAAAAAACATTTCACAAATGATCATTTAACAAATAACGATTCGCAAAATATTCATTTCATAAGCATACCATTTCCCAAAATCCTCATTTTGTAAATGTTTATTTGACAAATGTACATGCAGCAAATGTAACACTTTGCAAATATATTGGATGTTAAAATTTTTATCATTAAACACATGTTCAATTCCCAAATAAATATTCTTTCAAATAAGATGAGGGATATTTTTCAAAACTCCGATTGATAAATTATTGTTTGATTAATGGGCATTTCTCCAGAAATATGTCTGCGACTCATTCATCTGTCTCCATATATTTAGTATGAAAAATGGCCAGATGAATGAGGTGACCGCAGACATATTTCTGGAGAAATGCCCTCATACTGTGTGTCTGGAGTTTTTATTAGGTACAAATAATATACATGCAAGTACTTATTTTACACTAGCTGTCGCGGCAAACTTCGTTCCGTCTCTTTCATTTTTTAGATGTTTTACTGGTTATTCTGTTTTTTCGGGGCAGAGACACACCAAAAAAAATCAAAAATCATAAAAATCGGTCCCCCCGTTCTCGAGTTATAAATGGTGTAACTAACCCGTCTTTGTTTTACGTATATAGATAAATACACGGTGTACAATGTACATTATTTTAAACCTCGGTTTGGGAGAACTCTGCAGTAACTTCGGCGCAGAATTTTGTTTGCAATCATAGTGTTTTTTGGGGTCGTACTTTAATGCTAGAAATAAGATTGTATTGTAGTCGCAAGATACCTAACACTCCTCCTCGCTTCGCTCTCGTCGTCGTATCTAATGGTGACTATATTTATCTTTATTGGTAGCAAGTAAGTCGGAAGGGTTGCCACAGTCAACTAAGTATTATAAATTTGTATTGAAACTAACTATGATAGGCAAATAAGCTATTTGAAATAACACAATAGTACATTAACAATACAATAGTACGGAAAGTAAGCAATAGATGGGCGGAGAGTTTGAAGAAAACGAGTCCATCTATTGCACTTTCGGCCGAGACTTAACATAGTGCTTTTCACGCCTACTGCGTGAAAATAATAATAATATCATACCAAAATAAAATCATTCAAGTCGAAGTCGCTTGACGTGCTGCGGCATAGTTCGCCATCTAATTGGTCTATTATAATGTCACTGAGGTATATGGCGTGCTCTCATTGGCTGTTATACACTGACCAACAATGTTATTTCTGTCGTGTCTGATTACATTGTTGGCTTGTCTCAAACACTGTCCAAGGACCCACTGTTTTGCGGCCTGAATTCTGAATTTCTGACCAACTATTGCTAACAAGCTAGCTTCCAAGGTGCCAGACGTTGAGGTTTGTAACTGGAAAGATGAACATTTCGCCCGTGATACTATAAAATGTCATAGACCCAAAGTGTAAGTCTGGCTCAACCGGGCTATTATATTAGGTACTAAAAGCCAGCCAAATGATATGCTTCAGATCATAATATAGACAATAGGTATCAATATTTTATTATTATCACTCTTCTCTCTCCCTCTTACCTACTAGCATAATCTTATATTCGCCTTTCTTTATTCAACATTTGACCTCTATTACCCATTAAAGGTGGGTCATTGAACGTTTACCTGATTACGCCAACAAAATGTTAAAGGAAAGCTGCGACATCTTGACATCTGACGAACGCTGATCTTTTGACATTCGATAAAGGAAATGTTCAAAGGGAAACTTAAATGAGGTGATGACAGGTTTTGTTCTTTAAGGTAGATATTTATGGTTAGTTCGAAGATAATTTAGTGTTTTTGCTTGTTATGTTGCGATTAGCACGCATCACGCATAGGTATAACTCACTCATATTTAGCCGAGAGTAATGGACAATAGTGATAGCCAATAACTCGAGTTCTCGAGTTCAGTTCTTTCCATGTTGCCACTTTGAAACAGAAAATCTTAACGTAGGTTGATTCTACGTATTTAGTTATGCAAAATAGCCATAGCAAAAATCGTAGAGTTGCGAAAACCTATGAAACCTATCCATATAATACCTATATGAACTTCCTTACTTTTGAGAAGTTCTCAATTTTACCGAGATACCTATTTACTGAGAATTATGACATTTCCTATAAGCCTGTATCTGAGTAGGTAGGTATAGGTACTTATATTTTGTATAGTATGCATGCTTAGAATTAGTACAATGACACAATGAGCGTCCTGAATTTACAAACTTTTTCATCCACAACAGTCAACAATCGGATGAAAGGTTTCCGTATTTTAAAAAGGCAAAGTCGTGAGCGCCATCTATCGGAATGGAGTGACATGCGCACACGCACGCCAAGCTGATTAATTACCCGATAGCATGTAGTTGTCTCTGACACGACAATTGCTTTATGCAATAACATGAGGCTTGTGGTACAATGAGAGCAGGTCTTATAAACAAAAAATAAAGGAGACCAATATAAGCGGTGCGTCTCAAATCCCCGTTATGTAAAGTCGCCGTCAATAGAATTTGCTAACTTTGTAAATAAACCGCCATATTGAAATTGTCTCTGAATGATGAATTTACTAGTGATGGGGAAGACTCTTACTTTACTCTTTTATGTCAAAACATATGGACTATTAAAGTAGCGAACACAAGATACAGGTATTTTTAATTTGCTTAATCAGAAGACGAATCGTTACTTGAAAATGATGTATCCACCAGTATTTATCACAAAGGGTGCCGTTATTTCATCCGTAGCTCTATCGATGATACCGTCTAAATATTTCATTTTATTTTCTTAGGTACAGAGCGTAAGTTAGGTAGTGTGTAGCAGCTTTACAATATCACCAACTTTAGTCACAACGCTATCATCATAGACAATTTTAGAATTTAAAAGAAACAAAAACGTCATTCCATTATGACATAATAACCTATGTATAAAACCATTTTAAAATTTTAATGAAATATCCAAGATTCAATTATTTATTGTATGGTTTTGTATTTTACGGCAACGACCGTTTAAATAGTGTATGGTTTCAGTGGTGTTTGATGAGGTGTTGTGCAAATTCGAGGAGAAACAGTGACAAAACAAAGTTACGCCTTTTGTTTACATAGTTAGCAAAATCTATTGACGGCGACTTTATAATAGGATATCCACAATATCATAATCATATTTTATATTCCCAATTTTTGAAAGTTCTCTATGAATACTTACCAATGTTGTATATGGACTTAAGCGTGCCAATTTGCATGCTTTTTAGGCCTAGCGGCTTAGGCTGTACGTTCGATTTCGGATCGCAAGTGATGCGAAGGATATTCGAAAATACACCCTAGTACAGTAGTGGGCCTTCTCCATCACCAATCATCCAATAGGGAATATGCATGATATTTTTTTGTCGCATTTCTTAACAAAATATGAAAATACCGTAAAAATGATGACATAAAGTGAAAACAGAATTAAAACCGACCGAGAAATACTGAAGATATGAACATTTTAAGGCACTAATTAGACAGCGATTAGACGGAGAGATCCGATATGGACTATGACGTCATAGTACACGACCGTCATACAAACTCCATACTATATTTTGTTTTGCTAGAAAGAGATAGAGATAAATATTTGATGGCTCATATCTTGGTTATTTTTACAGTTATTCGAAAAATATTTTATTCCTACTGTTTCTTATATTAATGAGCTTTTATTAAAGTTAACAAAAAATATCATGCATATTCCCTATTGGACTTCTCCATCTTCATGTACGCTGCAGAAACATGGAGCATGAAGAGTCTAGACAGAAGCAAGATCGACGCTTTCGAAATGTGATGCTGGAGAAAGATGCTCAGGATCCCATGGACCGCAATGAGAACTAACGAGTCCATATTAAAGGAGCTGAAAATTACGAAGCGACTGTCAGCTATCTGTAATGAGAGGATCCTCAAATTCTTTGGGCATATAATGCGTTCTATTCAGCACTGCCTTGAGAGATGCATTGTTCTAGGCCAAGTTGAGGGCCGACGCGCTAGAGGACGAATCCCGACAAAATGGTCTGACACCGTAAAAAATGCTTGTGGTACCATGCAGAGGGCAGCCCATATGGCCCTTGACCGCGCTATGTGGAGGGACATTACAGTTGGTCACGATCCTCAGTAATGAGTGAACGACAAGAAAGAAGAAGAAAGAGCCCTAGTATGTTTACCTTGCAGAATATTTTTCCTTTTATGAGTACAGGTCGATTCACAAGAGCTGGCGCGGATTTTGTATGCAGCCAGTGCTTATTTCATACTAAATCCGCGCCAGCTCTTGTGAATCGACCTGTACGCTCCTACTACCTATTTGCAAGGTTTTTAAATTATATATATTTTGTTTTTGTTTGATTTTGCGTTCAATGAGGGTATTTAGAAATCAGAAATCCACCAGCAGGCAGCAGGGTGGCGAAAGGTCTATTTGGCAGTAGATGTCAAAAACAGGTGGTGTGATTGGTGGATCTTGACGCCTACTGTCAAAAAGACCTTTCGCCACCCTGCTGCCAGCTGGTGGGTTTATGATTTCTAAACACCCTAATTCTAATGTATCGTCGTGGACATAAGCATTTTATTGGATGTGATTACTTTTAAGCAATAACTTGGAACCCCTTATACTTAATTATATTTTCCGGCATATGAGAAATTATGTTTTCTATAATATCCTACTGCGGAAATTCTCCTCGTATGTTTCAGACCTAACCTTCCATTGTGAAACCTTACGAGCGCACATCCGATCGTTTCTGGTGGGCCATCAATAATGCGAATGTATATGTTTTGAGCTATTCAGGTTAATTGCCGTCCAATAGGGCACGAGATTAGTTCGTGAGAACAAGAGTGACCTGAACGATACCATTCTACAGTCATCGGCAATTAGATATATGACGAAACGGGTCAGGCAAAAATATCTGACACCTCTCTATTCCTAGAGTAATTAGGTCGTGTCATCATATATTATGTTGATTATATAATTCAGAATGGGCAATCTAAATGAGCCAGTTATCTACTCTAAAGCTATGATATGACACTAGACCGCTATTTTGGGGTCTGAAGCAGCTGAGTAGTAAGGACACAAAACTTAGGAACCGAATGATAGGACCCAATCCGATATTTGCTGGATATGCGTGTAAGTCCGCAATCTAGTATGTAATAACTGGCATCTCCAACCATTAAATTTAAACGGAAGGATTAAATAATAAGTCTGTTAAAAATGTATTTTTGAGACAAGCTTTTACTGCCGACTGTATTTTTTGTATAATCGCAAACTGCACGTAAAAACTAATTTAATGAGCTTAAACACGGTGGATTTGTCTTGAATAATTTAGATGACCACCGTCCGGCTCCATTATCAGATCAGCTTTATGTTATAATAATATACCTATAGCACTGTCACCTGATTTACATATCCTTATAAAATTTCAGGGTCAGTTTTAACTTGCAAGATTTGATTACAGAGAGACACCGGGACAGGTGAAACTTAATAAAAGCTTATTGCTAAAAGTGGCAAAAATACGTACCCAGAAACACAAGAGAGGGTAAAAAACAAAACAGGTAATAAATCAACCCAAAAACCATCAAGGTGTCTTAAATTAAGTAGAAAATGTACCTATAATGACACCATTACATTCTCATCAACACCAACAGAAACCGCCTGACTTAAAGAGCGTCACAGTCTGGGCCTCCTTTCCCAGCAGCTAGTGATAAATTATCCTAAGCGCCTTATATTTAAAAAAAGCTATGATACATATCCAAATGTATGATTATTTTAATGGATAAACTTCTATTGTTAGCTTCAGAGATACGATACATATAACCCCTTATTCGTTACATATCTTACATTACAATTTATTGCAATATTTTTTTTATTTTTGAAGGATTTTGAAAGGAAATGTTAGGAATGCAAGAACTCCTCTTTCTTTTTTTTCTCTTGTGTTCTTAAAAATAAAACTTGTTACAAACTCATTATTCACATTACTTTATATTGAAAATCGAGTCACGTAAGTATCGAAGTTTTTTTAGTATAAGGAACACGATGGGAATCGATTTTATGATTGCAACGTCGCGTCGCTGCAACGAATTTTAAAGATGTCTGGGCGCTTAAAGCAGCAGCGATAAAGGATAGATACTTAAATTACTTAACAATCAGATATTTTCGAAAGCACCGAATTTCACAATGAAAACATAATTCATCAGGTCTATTTAACCCAGCAATTAGCAGATATCATCGTATGGGAACAAATTGCGTCAGTAGCAAGTGTGAATGAAACTTAATCCGATTGATACGATCTTGCGCCGGTTATATCACGAGTTATCACATGTTCAACATTAAAGAGTACTAACTCCAAAAACAATAGCATGCTAAATTCTATCATGAGTCCACTCTGTCTAGTCTAAAATCAAAGTAATACTACCAGGCCGTTGGTCATCTTTAGATTAAAAGGTGAGATATTTGGGGCACGTTAAACTGATGAAGTAATTAAAATTTACGTTTTTTCTGCCGTGACACGAGAACGTTGAAGGAACTACCTTTACGTAATTTTATTGGGAATGAATACGCGAGTGGTAGGTAAGTGATCTTTGGGGAAACCTCTTTCGAGATTGTCGAGTTTAGGTAAATCAGTTAGGTATCTGTATGTTTTTGATAATTTCCGATCCACACTAAGTTTCTCGATTGTAATGTAACTAATAGAATAGTGTAAGAGTTGCGCTCTACTTTTTTTTATGCCAGAAGAAATAATTTTCACCAAATTTTATTAAAATAGGTGTTTAATATTTTATTGAAAAATGTGTACCTATAAATTTATTTGACGTTACTACGACTTACTTACTACGACGTGATGTTACACATATTGCGTCAAATTATATGTATAAATTACATTGTGAATGGTAACAGGAACAAGCGCATAGAAGACACGAAATATTAAGATACTTATGTATAAAGAGAGAAAGCTCTTAGGATTTTAGCTAATATCCTAAGAGCTATTTAAAGAAAAAGATACAGTTACAAAAGCTTCATTCAAAGCCGAAACTATACTAATACAAAGACTTAGATATTTTGCTTTCCCTTTTTTATATCAATTTAAATGAAACGTAATTGCAATCATGGTCAGTGCAAAATAAGGTCTACAATAATATGCGATGTTAAAATATGAGGACATGCGTAGGCATCTTACGTTTCTAGTGTAAAACGGACTAATAAACAACGTCAATATCGCAGTTAATATCTCTTTTACCGAAACCAAAAAAGGTAATCCGGTAGGCGCCTCAGCAAACATTGATCAAGATTTAAGTAATACACTTAGGTATTTCTTAACAGTTAACTGTACAAGAGAGAAATTACACAGAGAGTCGTTAGGATGTCGGCAATTTACAAATTAAATAAATTCTCGGCACAATGCCACAGAGGCCCGTTTTAGAAATAGGTTTAGATACATTTTATTTATTTATTCTTTCCCACCGACGGGCCGAACATAAATCAATGAACTTCTTACCAACTATACCAATAGGATGTAACCTTTAGCGGCTAATCTAAGTATTTTACTATGTAATGAAAATGTAGCTTCATTTATGGTGGGTTCGGAGTTAATGTATCACGGGCGAGTCGATCATTAAATCGATACTACAAGCGCTTTGCATAACTTACCTCATCCAATTAGATTCTAATTCCGCAGTATCTTACAAACGCTTTCATTTATGCATAAAAAATATCTGCCAGGTATATCTACATACATGGACTATAAAAAAGAGCTTCCGATTGTATCAACTCATGATAACATAGTTTTCATAGACCAGTTTTATCAGTAGGTTTACCTACCTAATACCTACTATCCACATGCTTCCTACGGATATACATATAAAATATGATATACGTATTGTATAGGTACTAAAACCATTCTTAAGAAACAATCTTTAAGCAGATGAAAACCGTGTGGAAATCGGCATAGTACTTACTTCTGATACCCGCTTTTACGTCTACCTGTGGCCACGTATGCTGTAAAGGGTTACGTAACGTCGGGATACGCGATTTAATCCATTTAAATTGTTTTATTGAAATACCTATTTCTGAGTTAACAGACGTAGCCAGGCCAGGTAGGCACGTTTATATTACCTGCTAAAGGACTAGAGAATTGCAGAGTAGTTGCGGGCGAGCGAATCTTAGTTCGCGGGGGTGAAATATCTTAAATACGAGTACTTGTATCTTTTTGTCAAAGGCGCTCGATTAGGGAATGCAATTAAAGGTAAAATTTACCGTCTTTTCATACTAAAGTCCGGTAAATTACCGGTAATTGCATTCCCTAGGCTCGATGCAGCAGAATTATAAAAAATGCTGTTATACAAGTTATTTTATTGAATAAAGTACGTTACATTACTTCTAGCTGTACAGTATTTTTGTATTTGACGAGTACACGGAAAGAACATGGTCTAGTCACCTAAGCATCTTTTGAGTTATAGCGGTTTGAAAGTTAGTCATCGTGAACCTTTAATAAAATATATATATTACCTATTTTAAGACATCCACCTGTAATCAAGTCGTATCTAATCTACATTTTGAGTTTAAAATCTGATTTTCAAATAAGGTGACATGTTTTTAGGGTTCCGTAGCCAAAATGACAAAAACGGAACCCTTATATTTTCGTCATGTCCGTTCGTTTGTCCGTATGTCACAGGCATTTTACTCAAAAACTACATGATGGATATTGATGAAATTTGGAATATAGGTGTCTTATATGAGCCGCTACTTAGTTTGGTAGTTAAACAACTAAAATAAATATTTTAGGGGGGGGCACTCCATACGTGTTACAGAAGCTAAAAAAATTTTTTTTCAGCAAATACCAACGTGTAGTACATAGTTCGACAGCTCTTTAAAAAACACTATGAGGTTTCAAAGTAATGTTTTTGATTAAGTGAATATATTTGGAAATAATCGCTCCGAAAGTTGTGTAGATTGTGTCCATCCCCCTCTATCTTCTAAACCGTGTGTCCGAAAAATATGAAAAAAATCACGAAAGTAACGCTTAACTAATACTTTCAACGAAAATTATTTTCAACAATATCGAATTAACCGTTTTTGAGTTATTGCCGATAAACTGCGCTTCTCAACAAAGGACGTAATTGCTATGAAGATACGCTCTTTTGTTGTTGTACTTTTTTTACATCGTATTTATTACCTTATAGTTACGGCTATGGAACCCTACACTAAGCATGGTCCGACATGCTCTTGGCCAGTTTTTTTCCGTGTACCCTTTATTTATCGGACTCTCTACCGCGCCTCCCCCACCTGACCTTTTTTTTTTAACCCGGAGAAATGCATGAAACTGCATACCACTACGTAACCTAAGGCCATCGGGGGTGACAGCCAGATGTTACGCATTGGTTATGTGGGGCTCTCCGCTCCAGAAGGGATTGGCCTACCCACTAAAACTCGGGGATGCTTCCACCCTGTGCCTTCATGGTGATACCGTGGGATCGCTAGCAAGCCACCACGACATCACCGGCACCTTCGCCCTAGGGCGAACCCTCTCCGAAAAAGGCACACTGTAGCATGGCCAGTGTGCCTTCCCTCACCTGCTTCCCCCCGACCAACGGCCGTCCCCCGGGGAAACCAGGAACCGGCACCGAACACACGGGGTCCAATCGTGTATCCGGCGCCAGTCCCACCCTCACCGCCACGGGAGGACAAACGCCCCTGCCCTGCAGCCGTCGACGGGAGGACACACGCCCCTACCCCGCAGACACTCGCCCGTCCGTTCCTGACCGTCGCCAGCCCTCGTTGCTGGGGACAGTCAGGTTTACGGACCGCGATGGACCAGACCTCTATGTCCCGCTAACGGGACGCAGAGGACTAGTCCACCGCCACCACGCAGCGGCACAGGTCACCCGTCTGGTGCCTGCCCGCATTGCCCCCCAAAAGGAGACGTCGGAGGGATGCTACCCGTGCCCGACGCTCCGCCCTCGCGTGCCGCACCTGGAGAGTCCTCTAACAGAGGAAACCCGGTGCGGGACCCCCCAACCCCGCCTAACAGGCTCATTCGCAGCATCGGCAAGTGGTCAATTAGGGGCCCCTAAGAAATCACTTGCCGTTGCTCCCGGGGTGCACCGGCCAAGACGCTTCCCTTTCCTGCGGATCAACCGGATCAAGAGGAATGAGAATAATCCAGACACTCTGGGAGGTTTCCTGTCTAGCACCCCTCCCCCACCTCACCTACCACGCTCACCACGCTGCATCACACTTTGTGACGTACTTACAAAATAATTGTAAATTAAATTGTCACTGTGATTATGAATGTTGTATAGGTCTATTTGCGAAAGCGGTGTTATGCCTTCGCTGGATCGGATAGCCTGAAAAAGGCACTATCCCGCCGAAAGCGGGATGTATGGTTACGTTAGCATAATTGACTGGAACGCTAAATATCATTTACGTTTTATTACTTCCTTCAAACTTCCTAATAGTTACTATTTTTTGCTACGATTTATTTTCGGATCTGTATATATGTAATATAATATAAATATGTACAACTTCGACATAAAACAATATGGTCATATTGTATTAAAAATTAAATTAAAATTAACTTTTTCTTCGGAATTTTCTCCATATCGTTTGTATATATTAATAACAATAAATCTTACAATTTAAGTTACTTTTCGATAGCTTAACTAGGTATGTAAGAATCTGTACACTCAGCTCTCTACATTATAAATGTATCAGATTATACCGTATCAAATTGAATATTACCAATTAGTTATAATTGCACCACTCAACGAATATTCGCATAATATTCCTATTTATAGCAGATTTGATACAAGTCCATCATTTTCTAATCAAAATGATCATAAATAAATAGTTCCGACATATCACGACGTCAAATAATTAAGAATTATTTGATTATTAATTCATTCAATAATCAGTTTATTGGAACTCAAATTTTATGGACTCATAAATAACACCCGTATAAATGAAAAGTAAAAGTGAGATGTGAAAGCATTTCCACCTTGGTTTTAATTGACTAGTCAATCACTCTTTTCAATCAATGAACGGTAGGAAAAATAAGTAAGTAATTTTATTTAAAAACTTTCGTCTCTATAATCAAATATCTCATTTTGTAGACATGTCGATTGATTTTGATATCATAAGAGACGTTAAAATAAAATAAAAACGAATATCAGATACCTAGCATCGAAAATTAACTTTGTCTCAAAAAAGGGGTCCAATTATGTACTTTTACTCAAGTGACGTGTGTTTCTTTACATCATTTCTCGGAAAGAAATGCCATAGTCTGGTTACCGGCCTTCAAAACAGAGTGACCAGTCAACGACCAGCGAACATTAACGACGCCATTATCGAATAATTTCTAAGTAACAGCGACTAGAAAAAGTTTGGGCGAAGATTGCTTAGTGTAGACGCGACATACAGTACGTACAGGCTAGGTACTTCATGTTCGTATCAACAAAAAAGAAATCGGCCATGTGCGAGTCGGATTCGCACACGAAGGGTTTCGTACTACCGTCGAGCAAAACCACGTCAAAAAACATGTTTATTGTATGGGGACGCCTTTTAACCGCTCGGAACCGGTATTTTGCAAAAACCTCGAACTAGCCCTATATTTTGAATTATTTTATGCTTTTTATGTAGGGCTCAATAATGTATTTAAGTAATGACTTCATATTATTAGATTGTCTGATAAAAAAATGATATAATGAACCAAAGAACGAAAAGAACGGAAAAATACCGGTATTTTTGTAAAGAGAAAATACCGGTATCCGACCCCTGTTTTAAAATTTATTTTGTTCTTATTATTTGCTGTTATAGCGGCAATAGAATTACACCTTCTGTGAAAATCTCAAGTCTACCTATTACGATTCAAAAGATACAGTCCTGTGACGGAACGACACGAACGAACACGTTTCATGTATGGGGACTCTCTTTTATTTTTGACTTTATTTTGTTTTAATTAGGGTTCCGTACCAAAATGGTAAAAAAGGAACCCTTATGGTGCGACTCTGTCTGTCTGTCTGTCTGTCTGTCTGTCCGTCTGTCACAGCCAGATATCTCAGGAACTACTGATGCTATCGATTTGAAATTTGGAATAGTGTTAAAAGTAGCTAACCCGAGTCTATTGGACATAAAAAATATTTTGTACCTTTTTTACTTTTTTTTTAAAAGGCTCCGAAATGGGACTTTGAAAATTGAAAGTAGGGCTATTATATTGAGTGGGGTATCAAATGAAAGGGCTTAATTTGTAGATTAAAACACCATTTTTATTTTTTTTCTTAAATAAGTAGTTTTTGATTTATACATTTTTATGTACCATTCCCCCCCTATTATCTCCGAAGTTACTGATCAGAAAAATGTGTCATAATTACTAATTATAAATATCAACCTGAATATTACAGGAAAAATAGAACGGTCTTGCTAACTTTAATACCTTTTTAGAAATTTACAAAACTTGGAATCCCTAGCGGCGAGTAGCAAAACTAAGCGATGGCATGTTTCACGCTAGGGGATTTCCGTGCAAAACTAGATGGCGCTAAAACACTAAACATTTAACGATGTTATAATTGAACAAAGAAACATAGTATAGTAACAATTAGTTCGTAAACAGCTAATAATAAATAAATTTAAATACATTTAAATACTCTGTCACGTTTGCAAAGTTAAATAATTGTAAATAATATTATAATTATTTTACCAAGCTTATACATAGATGGCGTTGTAAATTCGGGGAACAGCTTTTTGTATGGAGAATGACAGTCCTCTTGATTTAATGGTCCTTGCTATTAAATAGAATCATTACACGTCAGGTTCTAAATATTACAGGGAAAATCTAACTGTTTTCCTAACTTGCACTGTTTTTTAGAAATTTGCAAAAATCATAACATATACTTATTTGCTTCTACTAAACAAATCGACATACAGTTTTTCTTGAACTATTCGCGTATCTACTTATGAGTTTGTACGGAACCCTCGGTGCGCGAGTCCGACTCGCACTTGACCGGTTTTTTTTTGCTGTACTGACGTTCCATGAATATATTAAGCATTATTGAAATCGAGCAAAAACGCCAAAAACACACGATTCTTTTACGGGGACTCCATGTCTTGATTTAATTTTCTTTTTATTAATTGATCTTTTAGCGACAATAAAAATATACATTCTGTAAAAATTTCAAGTCTCTATCTATTACGGTTCAAAAGATACAGTCCTGTTTTTCAAAAATTTCATGTTTGAGACAAGATTTGTATAGCCGATCTGATTTTGTATACTCGTAAACTGCTTGTGAAATGCGGCCACACACGGTTGGTTTATTTTATGTAATTTAGAGGATTCTATGGCTACCTTTCGGCTCCATCATCAGACCAGCTCCATGATATCTAGATATTATTGTATTGTTTCTGAAGAGACGCAAGTCTACCTGATCGACCGTCAGGAAGTGGTTCTAATTTAGCTTGTAATATTTAATATACGCAAACATACGCACATACTAACAGGGTAAGCTAAATAAAAGCTTGTGATATTGTAATATTTTGGGAGATTTTTTATTTTAAAATGTGCGGCAAAACTTAAGCTATGTTTAAATACCGCTGACTGGAATCTGCATTCGTTTTCAATGTTTAATACTGTGTGCCTACCATGAGTTGACTTTTCGATCGGCGCTAGCGAGTATCGAGCGCTCGATGACAGTCTATCTCTTTCGTACTATTAGCGCGTGCGAGAGAGGTGCACTGACTCTCGATACGTTAAACTCGCTAGCGCCGATCGTACACTCAACTCATGGTAGGCACACTGATGTTGATTGGTCAACGTTTTACTACAGAGATTATGACACAGATCACGACCGTATCTGTTTTGATAATCCACTACTCTATGTCGGAGGCTCCTGCCGCATCCAATTGATTTCTTGTTGGACAGTAATTGTTTATTGAATTATCGAAGCGAAAGTATGTGTTTATTTACGAGCCATGAACAAAAAAAATGTATGTCCGTGTTTAGCGTCTTTATCAGCTAGCTAGCCCGTGCGCACTTGGAAGCAGTTCTCAAGTGCGACAGCCATTAACCCGTTCACTGCGGGATCACTGTTGATATTCCTTCAGCCAGTGCGTTAGAGAGCTAACAGAACTCGTACTCGACCTTGAAATCAGTTCGTTTGCTCATCGACCTCGCAAAACAATAGAAAGTTATGATGTCCCCCCTTATTGAGGGGGACTTGCCCGAGTTACTTTACTTTCAAACATAAATGAGACCATAGTTTAAAAGGTATTTTTTTTATTAATAGTCATATTATGAAAAAAATTGCCCTTTATAGGTAACTACCATTTTCCCGCGGCTTCGCCCGCGTTGTTCCCGTTATTGTCCCAAAGGAACTCTTTACCGGGATATAATGTATCCTATGTTTCAATCCAGGACTTAATAAAGTAACATGACAGTTGTCCACCGATTTTCTTCCGTAATAATGAAATTCTGTGATTCAACCAATGATGTTTTGAGACACTCTTCACCCGATTTTATAGTTATTGTCATCAAACGGCTCAAGCTAGACATATTTTAAAAATTGTAAGGTCAGATCGGTTCTCGTTGCTAGTTTATTGGGACCTAGCATACAGTAGACTGCATTACAAACGAGTTTTATAGAAACATGCGTGATATACCGCCTTTTACCTACATTTCGTATATGCATGAAATCGCGCGTTTTACGGCTCCACCGCTATCCGGGTTAATACTGGCATCTGGCTAGGGGAGAAACTGAAACTAATCGGAGTTGTTGCCTAGGACGGATCTTCAAGGCCGTATGATATTTTTTTGATGTATTTCACTTTCTTCGTGCTATAGATATGATGGTTGTCATCTTTGTTGAGCACACATCAGCCATCCTAGACCTAATACAGTATCCATGCGAAAACAGGACTTTTACTTAAAACAAATTTAATTCATTTTACGATTGTCATTACTATTTAATTCATTATCTAGTAAGTTGGAAATTTGTAGACCATAAATTGTATTTTTTTTGAGAGAGTTAACTGTAAGTAGGTTGGAGTGGCTTCGTGGCAATAGAACCTGATTCCCACCGGCATGACTAGTTTAAGGAATATGAGCACTTTTATCTTTTGCTTTTAAAGAATGATGATGAAGATGATGATGTTCGATGTACAGTTACCAGCATATGATGAAACCGGGCACGCAAAAATATCTGACACGGCTCTATTTCCATAGCAATTTGGGCGTATCACATATTTATGCTTGCCCAGTTTCATCATATATATGTATTGTTGCTGGTGAATGTACACGTGTGTAAGGAAGTACCAGTACATTGTGTAGATGTCCCCGCAAAAAATACAGACAGTTTTGTTTGTGCTATAGTGACTTTACTTCTGTGTGCTCTAAGAATAAAACTATTATATACAGTAAAACTAACTACCGCTTGGACTAATTTGGCTGTGTGTTTGTATGGTTTGTTAATAATTTATTTTGTCTTGTCAGTTATATCACTCCAACCGACATAATAATGGTTTGTATGTACTCGCAGTTCCGTTAAACGCTCGGGGCGGGCGATAGCGGCGTTTTTGCAACGCTTTCGTTGATAACACATTACATGATATTGTGCTTAGCATTGCACCCCTATTGGGACATACACGATTGAGTTTTGACAAACGTACACTCTGAATTTTTGTCAAAATTTTAAAACGGAGCCAAAACATACAGAGAGTAAGGCCATGAGAGGATTATATTCCTTTCCGAGCAAGGCACCACTTCTGATTGCTCAAAATAGCCATTTCGCTGATCAAACTGGATACAGACAAATTAAAAGAAAAACAATGCAGTCAGATACTACTATCTAGGATAGTAAAGTCTAAGTAAATTATTTAGTTCAATTTTTAAGCGGCACCGGGTCTATAATTTGCCATTTTACCTAATACCTATTGATAATCAATAAAGTTAAGTTAGTCAGATCGAATTTATGTTTCAGTACTGCTATTATGTAGTAGGAAAACATTGGATATACACTAAATTAAGTTTTGGGCATACACTAAATTAGAATACGATATGTAAAAGTTTTATTTAATTCCTATAGATTTGAAATTTCCTAATCATCCAGTTGCTATTGCAAATCTTTTTAAGTCTGCCAACCATTACGCAATTTATAGTACCATGACACAATACCAATTACAGACTTAGAACTCATTCCCATAAAATTAATTGAGAGCCTATTAAACATTACGACCAGGAATGCAGGTTTACGAGGATTAGATAATGTACTAAACAGTGTTTAAGATGTTTTATGTAAAGTAGGTGCTTACGGATGAAAGCAGATGATAGACAGTTATAGGTTCTACGATTATAACTTTAGAACCTAACTGCTGCACAGTTTTACATTAAAATATTGACGTAACGGTGAAGTGGAGTCACTTTTGAACTAATCCAACTTATATTTCTATAAATAGTATACTTCACACTATAAAACCTAACCAGTTTCGATAGGGCCCCATTTTTCTTTCATCAGGGCCTTGCTGAACTGGACGCCCCATTGCCCATGTTTCTGGCTTCCTAGTGTCATCATTAGATATATTCTACAATATACCTTACAATACAATACAATCATATTTTATTGCACACCAAAAAAAAAAATACCGGGCAAGTGCGAATCGGACTCGCGCACCGAGGGTTCCGTACAAACTCGTCAGTAGGTAGCAGTGGCGTGGCGTAAAAGATATCCTTGGGCAAGCCGGTGCAGTTTTTGCGTACATAGAATAAAGTGCTCAAATGCCTGACATTAGGCAAGCCGGTAGGAATCGAGTTCTTTGGACGTCACGCTACTGGTAGGTAGATACGTGGATAATTCAAGATAAACTGTATGGTGGGACAAACTTAACTTTGCTCTTGAAAAACTGTTGTCCCTATACATCGACATATGTCGCGGTTAGTTTAGTAGGAGCAAATAAATGTCTTACAATTTTTGCGAATTTATAAAAAACGCTGCAAGTTAGGAAAACCGTTTTATTTTTCCTGTAATATTTAGGATGATATTAATAATCGGTAATGATTACAGATTTTTTCTGTTCAGTAACTTCGGAGATAATAGGGGGGAATGGTACTTTTTTAACGGTTTTTGTATTAAATAAAAAAACAAAATAAAAATAGTTTTGGAATCTACACATTCTGCTCTTTCATTTGATATACCATTCAATATAATAGCTCTATTTTTGATTTTCGACATCCCATTTCGGTCCTGTTTAAAAAAAAACTAAAAACGCTATAAGATTTTTTTCCTGTCCAATAAGTTTGGGTTAACGATTATTAACACTATTCCAAATTTCAAGTCGATAGCATTAGTAGATCCTGAGATATATTGCTGTGACAGACGGACAGACAGAAAGAGTCGCACCATAAGGGTTCCTTTTTTACCATTTTGGTACGGAACCCAAATTACAATGCAAACTTATATAAAAATAGTGGTAAACAATAGGCGGTCTTATCGCTAAGGAGCCCATAATACACATTTTTTGGGTAAAAATAAATACAATATTATAGGTATTTAATTTAATATACAAATCATTATTTGAGGGCTCTTATTGAAGAAACTAACCATTGGCGATACCTATGTACAATAATTTACATTTGAGGTACATATTTCGCTAAGACTTTGAACAATAAATCCAACGACGTACGCTTTTGGCTTTGCCCTTAAGTTGTCTGGTAGACCCTATGGCATTCAGTTCACATTTGTATCCTTTTACACATTACATTAGTAATATCGTCTAATCGATCTATCGATTGGGTCATCGTCCAAGCGGAAATAGCTAGAAAGTAACTGCTAACAGCTAATGTGCAATACATGATACACACATAATATGTTCTGTTATGATGTCTCGTTACCGTTATCTCGTATCGAGATGTTGTTGGTTAGTATTAATTGTTTTCTTTGATTGGTTCCGATAATGATAACAATGTGAAGGAACTAATATGAAAAGTGTTTCATCAGATAGATAGTTACGTGAATGACACACTAACGCCTTGACTTCGTTTGAAATACTTAACCCCGAATTAAATGGTGTAGAACTATCGATAATACTACCCCTGTTATATACAGCAGGGTGTCCCAAGACTATGCGACATGAAGAGAAAGTACCTCAAATATTGTAGATAAGACTTTGCTGAAATGAAACTTTATTTTGATAAAAAAAATTAGAACTGCATTCAAAGATTTTTGAAAAATCACCTGCCTTAACCAGGAATCGAACCCACCAAATATGAAAAACAAAATCCAATTTCTAATTTTACTAGCTATGCCGATGGAAAGGGAAGAGAGATTCGATTTTTTTTCTTAAGTAACGCAGCATCTTAAACAAAAGAAAGACCATGAAATTTATCATTTCAAAGTGTTCCAATTTATTTTTAAAATTAAAATAAAGTCTTCTTTTAGGAAAATATCCTATCTACAATATTTGAGGTACTTTCCCTTCATGTCGCATAATCTTGGGTCAACCTGTATAACCAATCTTATAGTATGTAAATTAGGTACCAACACATTTTATGAAAAACGTTTTACTTAAGTTGAAGTTTTATTAATACAATGTATCTGTGTATTTCGTCGAGATATGGGTCGATTTTCGGCCGCGACATTTGTATGCCAAACTACATGTATAGCATACAAATGTCGCGGACGAAAATCCACCCATATCAGGTGGTTTGAAAAAAGTAGATTGCTGTTAAAGCTAAAATGTAAGCAATAGATGGACGATGAGTTCCAGGGTCTACTCGAAGGGACGACTCTCACAAAATTACGTCTCCATATCATTCTAATTAAAACGTTAATACACATATTAAATATACACATAGCTTTACTGTATCGAAAATTCCTGTCAATAAATAAATACCTATACCTAGCGATTAATCCCGTGTTATTAAGATGTCAGTGGTTTCACTAGGTAGGGTTCGTCAAACAAATTGCCGAGAAAGCGATCCCACCGCAAAATGATAATGACGGCACGCCTACTGGCAGTGTGCGTACGCGCATTTGACATTTTTGGGCATCTCTATTTACTCTTAAGGCGCAGTCGTTGTTAAAAGATTGCGAATCAAGAAAAACCCGACATCTTCTAATCAGCTGATCTAATCTTCATCAAACATACCTAAGAGTCTTCGTGGAGATATAAACTATTTATTAAAGACGAACAACCTAAATAATAGGGACACAGTACTAGAGTAGTTACAGTTTAGTAGGTAAACCTTTTTAGCAGATTTGTATTCAGAAAACGAGCAGCTGAAACTATTTTCTCGTGTGATCATAAGTTATTTGAAGGTGTTCAAATTTTTTTTTTTAATTTTCGCTTGTTTGTTTGTATATGGATGTGTTTCTACACACATCACGCCAGAACGGTTGAACTATTTCAGCCATTTTCAATCTCCAGATGACGACTAGGATGAATTAAAGATGAGGGTTTAACCTTTTTTACCTTTGCGTTAAATAGGTAAGAGGATCAAAATAAAGATCCGAGTGCCTCCCCTTAACCATCGAGTATCAATCACGTATGCAGATTATAATGGCGATTTATCGGCCATGTTGTCATTAATAGAAAATGCTTTCTACCTTCACAAACTTATCTGTTCATCTTATAGAAGCGCCACTATCTACTACATAAGTAAAGCTCGTATAGTTCGACAAATTAAAGAGTGCTCCAATCACACAGTACACGACCTTACGGGAGCTTACTTTTAAACCTTATCGGATTATCATACGCTCTTAGTTCCATACATTGCCGCCCGCAAAAAGGACTTAGGCATTCACTCTATAATCTTGTATGTTGGTTTATGCGAATACATTCGCGGCTGTATGTAATGGAACGTAATCGTAACTAAAATAATTGCGATATGATGTTGACGCGTAAACACAATTAATCAATAGTGTAATATAACTTTCGCAATCTCATAAACATATCCCGCATTTGCTGAGTAAGTTTTTGGTGATTTGTTTTTGGACATGCAAAATTGACTCATTGAGGTGGCTAATCGTGTATTTAACTCGTTGCTTATACCTAGTTCTCAAAATATGTATAAGGGTGGAACAAATCTATGCGCCCTGGAGGGGACTACTTTAAATTATTTTTCATCACACTTGCTCGAAAATGGTGTCATTACACGTAGGTTTTGCGGGCCGTAAATGACCTATTACGCCCTAGGGCGTAATGGTTTTCTTTTTAAATTTGAAACGCTGGTTCTGTTTTACTCTTATTTGTCATGTTCAAAGAAAACGCCAACTTACTTTTTTAACTTTTATTCCTGAAATATTTATTTAAAGAGAACTGTTATTGCAAATACATGTAAACACATATTTCTGTAACATTAATTAAATGTTTAAATAGTGTATTTCAGTATTTTGCAAATATAAAATCAACCATTTTAAGTCTTTACCGCTATGGTTTCCAAACGTGACTTGTCGGCTTGATATATGTCACTAATGTCACTGTCAGTTTTACAATTTTATTTAGGTTAAGTAAGGTTATTTTAATCAGATTTCCTCACAAGTGTGATGAAAAACATTGTGTGTGCCACGGGCGGTAAAGGAATTACAAACTCGTGTTATTAAAGCCCTCGGCTTCGCCTCGGCCTTGTAACAAACACTCGTTTGTAATTCCTTACTTACCGCCCTTGATACACAATGTACTATTTCATCACACTTGCTCGAAAATGGTGTCATTACACGTAGGTTTTGCGGGCCGTAAATGACCTATTACGCCCCAGGGCGTAATGGTTTTCTTTTTAAATTTGAAACGCTGGTTCTGTTTTACTCTTATTTGTCATGTTCAAAGGAAACGCCAACGTACTTTTTTAACTTTTATTACTGAAATATTTATTTAAAGAGAACTGTTATTGCAAATACATGTAAAAACATATTTCTGTAACATTAATTAAATGTTTAAATAGTGCATTTCAGTATTTTGCAAAAATAAAATAAACCATTTTAAGTCTTTACCGCTATGGTTTCCGAACGTGACTGTCTTCGCATTGTCTATGGATAATGTCACTAATGTCACTGTCAGTTTTACAATTTTATTTAGGTTAAATAAGGTTATTTTAATCAGATTTCCTCACAAGTGTGATGAAAAACATTGTGTGTGCCACGGGCGGTAAAGGAATTATAAACTCGTGTTATTAAAGCCCTCGGCTTCGCCTCGGCCTTGTAACAAACACTCGTTTGTAATTCCTTACTTACCGCCCTTGATACACAATGTACTATTTCATCACACTTGCTCGTAAAGGGTGTCATAACACGCGGGCTTATAGACCAGCTCGAGCCGATTTACCTCCCGTGGGTTATAAAAATCTATACCTCCCACGGGAGGAAAAACTGTATGAAAATCTATAACTCCCGAGGGAGTTATGAGTTTAGTTTTAAAATATAGGACCTACCCGTACGTCATTTCAGACTAAGGAGGTTTCAAATCAGCCAAGGCTTCACATCTTCAAAACTTGGCTACAAAACCAATTTTAGTGTATATAAAACTTATGTGGTATATTTTACTTTATTTCAGTAATTTTTGCAATTATTTTAATGCAATTAAATTAATTTACTTTAAAATTTTATTATGAAAATCGGTACAATCTGGCGGTATTTCCTGACAAGTTTATAAACTAAACGCAGTTCTTAGCATTATCTGTGGAAGACTATTGAAAAAGTTGACAGTTGTAGTTTTGTCTCTTAGCGGATGCGTTTAGTTTATTTGATTTTTATGTTTTTTTTCCTCGCAAATGTGATGAAAAACATTGTGTGTATCACGGGCAGTAAGGAGATTACCAACTCGAGTCATTAAAAGCCCTCCGCCTACGACGTCGGGCTCCTAATAGACTCTCGTTAGTAATTCCCTTCTTACTACCCTCGGTGCACAAAGTTAGCTCATTTTACTTAAAGGAAACATTCTTTTATTTTTAAAAAGAAACAAAACTGCATTTAAAGATTTTCTAAAATTCTCTTGGCCTTTGTATTGAAATTGATGGTAAAATAAAAATAATTATAGATTTCACGATGTTTTTTATTTCTAAGACCAAATGTTTATTAGAGATATTTTTATCCTGAACAATAGTCCTGTCGATTAGTAGAATAAAATAGTGATTGCTTTTTTTTTGGATTTTTAGTTGATTCGATTGCCAGGTGAGACAAGCGAATTTTAGAAGATCTTTGAATGCAGTTTTGTTTCTTTTTAATAATAACGGAAATGTTTATTTTCAGTAAAATGGCTAAAAACTTAAAGATTTAAAGGAGATACTAGAATATACAGAAACATAGTTTGAAGTCTAATACAGTCTGTTCCGTATAGGAATAGACAGAAGAAAAATAGTACATTACACAAGTAGGGTGCCGAAAAAGCCGCTATCTGGCCAAGTGTAGACATAAAATGATGTACACAACACGGGAGGAAATAAAGAAAGCCCTCGATCCCATATTTACGTCCACCGCTTGCAGCTCGGGCCGCAAGCTTCTGCGATCTCGGCCTTTCTTTATTACCTCCCGTGTTGTGTACATCATTTTATGGCTACACTTGGCCAGATAGCGGCTTTTTCCGTACGCGTAGCGTGCGCAAACACCGCAGACATTCATGAGGTATGGATGATTAACTTAAGAAGTAATGTAGGTAAACTAGGTAAAGGTACATTGATCGTAATCTTTATCGTATTTCATTAATAATGATTCGAACACGCTGGAAGGAACTTATCGGGATTGAATAATGCCAAAAGGATCCCTGAAGTCTTTTGTCTTATGACTCAAGTCTATGAGTAAAATCTTACGAGATATAGGTATAGGATAGTAAATTCAGAGGGTTCTGGGTGACTCAGAGTTTGTTCCTTTATGGCTCATCGGGAAAACCCGGGATGCTATAATCAGATGGCATGTTTTTGATACTGGGGTATTCTTTGTAGATTGATTTCATTATAAAAGCTCACGCAGGGCGGTGCAGGGCCTATTGCGCCCTTACTTGATCTGATTCTTGTAATTTCTACGATGCTTCTACGTCCTGGTGTCAATAGGTACTTTTCTTCAAAATGAGGAGGCTTGTACCTGTATCCATGTGTATATTGTTTATAGAATATAGGTACTTCTAATCAGTCAAAATACTTTGTAAACAAATATGAGTCTAATTTACTAGCGCTATTATTTATTCGGGTACTAAAAACAGTTAAACATCCTGATTTGATTTTCTGACTCTCTCTATTTTTTATGTTGGGCAACATTACAAAATCAGTTTACATTCAATTTATAGCAGAGATTGGCGAGAAAGGGTTCCAGCTAATCTCGTAACGGCAATATCAATCGAGATTTCATAAATAACTGTCACTTCTCTATATGGACACCAGCTTGGAATGCTCCTATCGCCTTCCTTGTTTTGATTTACTTATGGAATGCATGAAATGAATTAAAAAGATTATTCTTACCGAACATGGCAAATTGCTATCAACCTGAAATAAATGTGCAGGATATATTAAAAACCGGTTAAATTACTGTATATTATTTATCGAACGCATTGTAGAATTGAAATCTCTTGAGTTGAAGTATTATGCCGTAATTAGGAATGGGAACTATAACCTAAACTAACCTAATCAAAACGGTCTCTAAGTATAAATCACCATATTAATGTGAATGTGTATCTTAAAAATTAGTTTGATCACTTTCGTTCAATCATCTAAATTATAGATCTGTCACCTAATAAGTAGATCAAAATTCGACGAAAAAATGCCTAATAGCGGCACACGTATGTTGACCGTCTCGTATAAACTGCCGGTACATAAAAGTTTTGACACAAAATGCACAAGGCAAAACAGGGGGGGAAGGGGGTCGCAGGCGCCTATTAGGGAGGCTCAGCATAAAAGGCCGCATAAAAAAACTGTATACTGCCTTCTAAAATGTATTGGGTTAGGTTCGTTCGTTACCGTGCGTCCCTCACAGCGGAAATAGAAGCCTCGCGAAACGGGGCTTTGTCGACTCATACTCGAACCTCCTACAGCCGTCCATCCATCCATCATTTGGGGTGAAATATCTGATAATTTATATTATTTTCCAGTGAAGATAAATACATTTTTAAGTATGCTTATTTACATTGTTTGGTGATTCAATGTTTGGTGACACTTCTATTAGTTCTATTATTTTAAAACCCAATACAATTATTAGATGACTGACATTATTTCCAAGTGATTCTTACTTAATATTTAGGTTAACGTTTTGATATTATTTACTTAGTGATTGAAATTTGGTGACAGATCTAGTATTTTAGGAACAGATATAATTTTTTAGATCATTGAAAATGCAATTATTAGGTAATCGATAAAATCATACCCATTAGGAAATTTTTAGAGAATTTAGTAGAGAGTTCTTCAATGTGAAGCCTGATATAAACTTACGCCGTTTAATGTAAAACATAGTTATTTTATTAGTTTTTGGCAGATTTCATAATCTCATATATCAATCAATTTTATACTTAAATTTACATTAAAAAATATTTGAACATTGAAAACGCGGTTCTTGGTGTCCGTTCGAGAACCTTTACGCTCCATCAGCCATCGGTTCTTCTATAGTTAATACTTACTACCTACTTATTTACAAATTATAGTTTTGTTCTTTTGTAGTCGGATTCAGTTTGCCTGGAGAATGGGATGCTCAGCAAAAAAGAGTTGTCAACAGGACTTTAGATCGTGACGTAAGGGCATGCCATTTCTTCACATCATAATCATTGACTAATCGACTGATAAGAACTTTCAAATTCATTTTATGTTCACCTACTTTCATCTATGACGATCATTAGGCTGACCTAACGCTGACCACTGACATGTTATTTCGGAGTATCAGAAATAGGCGTACCTAAATGTACTTTTGGCATAAGTTGTGCAACATGACCGATATCGCGATATGAGATTGTGCTGCAACCAATTGGCACAGTTTTAAGAACATACAGTCGACCGGCGGAGACGTTTAGTCCAGGGTTTCATACAATGGGATTCATGATATAACTGCCAGGAGTCCACAAGCTACTCTCTCACATTTAGTCTGAAAATTGTTTTATTTACCTTCCTACGATTACCTATGATTTTCTTCTGGGTTTGGTTTGGTTCTTGGTTTTTAAAGTTTAACAACCAGTGGTTCAGACAGAGCAACCGTACGGAACGGAAGTCATGGGCTCAGGGTGCGTTTCCACTGGCATGACGCGGAGCCGGGCGGAGCGGAGAGGAATCGACCGTGACTTGACTCATAATAGTGCTCAAAATTTCCACCCTACAAACAGTGTGATTAATCAAATCAAGTCACGATCCCTTGCTCTTTTCTCCGCCCAGTTCCACGTCAGTGGAAATGCACCTTGAGACGCTGGTGGGGCACGCTTGAATTGCATACATCGCTTTGCTGTCTTTTAAGTGTCCGACTCTCCAGTTCGTAAATTTTAGCATAAGATATATAACTTTTATCCACGTACTGTGCGTTGATATACAAACTTTCAACCCCCATTTAAACCCCTTAGGGGATGAATTTTGAAAAATCCTTTCTTAGTGTACCTCTAGACCTTATAAGGAACCTACGTGCTAAATTTGAAATTCCTAGGACCAGCGGTTTGGGCGGTACGTTGATATACAAACTTTCAACCCCCATTTAAACCCCTTAGGGGATGAATTTTGAAAAAACTATTTTTAATACACCATTAGACTTTATAAGAAACCTACGTGCTAAATTTGGAATTCCTAGGACCAGCGGTTTGGGCGGTGCGTTGATATACAAACTTTCAACCCCCATTTAAACCCCTCAGAGGATGAATTTTGAAAAACGGTGAAATTATTTTTCTTGTAATCTAATAAAGAGTCTAAACATAAAGTTTCAAACCTCTTACTTCTAAAATCGTAGACTCTCCATACAAACTTTGAACGCCTATTTGAACCCCTTAGGGGATGAATTTTGAAAAATCCTTTCTTAGTGCACATTGAGACCTTATAAGGAACCTACATGCTAAATTTGGAATTCTTAGGACTAGCGGTTTGGGCTGTGCGTTGATAAACAAACTTTCAACCCCCATTTAAACCCCTTAGGGGATGAATTTAGAAAAACGGTGAAATTACTTTTCTTTTAATCTAATAAAGAGTCTAAACATAAAGTTTCAAAACCTCTTACTTCTAAAATCGTAGACTCTCCATACAATTTTTGAACCCGTATTTGGACCCCTTAGGAGATGAATTATGAAAAATCCTTTCTTAGTGCACCCCTAGACCTTATAAGAAACCTACATGCTAAATTTGGAATTCCTAGGACCAGGGGTTTGGGCTGTGCGTTGATAAACAAACTTTCAACCCCCATTTAAACCCCTTAGGGGATGAATTTTGAAAATTCCTTTCTTAATGCACCCTACGACCTTATAAGGGACCTACGTGCTGAATTTGGAATTCCTAGGACCAGCGGTTTGGGCTGTGCGTTGATAAACAAACTTTCAACCCCCATTTAAACCCTTTAGGTGAAATCGTTTTTCTTGTAATCTAATAAAGAATCTAAACATGAAGTTTCATAGGTCTTACTTCTAAAATCGCAGACTCTCCATACAAACTTTGAACCCCTATTTGAACCCCTTAGGGGGTGAATTTTGAAAAATCCTTTCTTAGTGCTCCCCTAGACCTTATAAGGAACCTACGTTGTAAATTTGGAATTCCTAGGACCAGCGGTTTGGGCTGTGCGTTGATATGTCAGTCAGTCAGTTTCTTCTTTTATATATTTAGATTAAACACAATATCTATTTGTGACTGCATTAATAAACTAGTTACTTAGTTAAGTGTTGAATTTAATTGTTGTTTTTAGGGTTCCGTACCAAAATGGTAAAAAAGGAACCCTTATGGTGCGACTCATGTCTCTCTGTCCGTCTGTCTGTCTGTCTGTCACATCCAGATATCTAATCGGAACTACTTCTGCTATCGGTATGAAATTTGGAATAGTTTTAAAAGTCGCTAACCCAACCCTATTTGACATTAAAAAAATCTTGTAGGTACCTTTTTAGGGTTCCGTAGCCAAAATGGCAAAAACGGAACCCTTATAGTTTCGTCATGTCCGTCCGTCTGTCTGTCTGTCTGTCTGTCTGTCCGTATGTCACAGGCATTTTACTCAAAAACTACATGATGGATATTGATGGAATTTGGAATATAGGTGTGTTTTATGAGCCGCTACTTAGTTTGGTATATAAATAATTAACATAAATATTTTTAGGGGGGCACTCCATACATGTTAAAGACAGTAAAAAATTTTTTTTCAGCAAATATCAACGTGTGGTACATAGGTCGACAGCTCTTTAAAAAACACTATAAGGTTTCTAAGTAATGTTTTTGATTAAGTAATTGTATTTGGAAATAATCGCTCCGAAAGTTGTGTAAATTGTGTCCCCCCCCTCTATTTTCCAAACCGTGCGCCCGAAAAATATGAAAAAATCACTTTCAAAGAAAATTATTTTCAACAAGATCGACTGCACCGTTTTTGAGTTATTGCCGATAAACTGCGCTTCTCAACAAAAGGACGTAATTGCTATGAAGATACGCTCTTTTGTTGTTGTACTTTTTTTACATCGTATTTTTTACCTTACGGCTATGAAACCCTTCACTGAGCATGGTCCGACATGCTCTTGGCCAGTTTTTTACTTTTTTTTTAAAGGGGGTCGTAATGGGAAGTCGAAAATTTAATATTGCGCTATTGTATCAAGTGGGGTATCAGATGAAAGGGCTTAATTTGTAGATTTCAAAACCATTTTAATTCTTTTTGTTAATCATGTACTTTTTGATTTATGACCAAAAATGTTAAAAAAATACCATGCTCCCTATTATCTTATTATTGAACAGAAAAATCTGTAATAGTTACCAATTATTAATATCATCCCAAATATTTTTTATTAGGTTTTGCTAATTTACACAGTTTTTTAGAAATTTGCAAAAATCATAACACATAGGTACTTATTTGCTCCTACTAAGCTAACCGCTATACAGTTTTTCTTGAACTATTCACGTGTCTACTTATGAGTTTGTACGGAACCCTCGGTGCGCGAGTCCGACTCGCACTTGACCGGTTTTTTGTATTGGTGCTGTTATTTCTTACCGTCATAAATGTGATTCTTTCTTTCTTTTTTTTCTTTCTTTGCGTAGCAATAGGGGACATTTACTGTCGTAGGCGGCTGGCTGAGTCACTTGGTTGTGTGGGAATTGGTCGACTGTAGGTTTTTAAACTGTGCCATTGGTTTGAAATTACCTCGTGTTAGTTCAACGAGTCAGGATTACGAGGACATAACTAGGTAGTGTGTGATTGATGAACAACTTGCGCCTATAATTAAATTTATCATTTACTCACGTTAAGTGGGCCGCAATTACACCGACGCTTAACAAAGAAATAACTATTTTATGAAGTTTTTTGGAAAATGCATGTCAGACTGAGTCAGTTTTGGTTAGAGGGCACTTTATGGCTGAACATTTTTACGTCCTCTCCAAAGTTACGGCATTAAAAATATATAATCCCCCGGCTCATTCGTTGAGATAAGAAACATGAGGAAGTGTTCCGTATCCACAGCAGTTTTCCACAGCTGTTTTGTCTTCAATTTACAATTCTTAAAGTGACGCTTTTAGTTGGTGATTTCCTGAGCATTACGCCCCCCCCCGTTCAGATTACCGTTATTACCATTACGAGCAAGTAACAAAAAGGGAATGACAAAAGGCGAGAACTTTTAATACAAACTCTACATCGACTCTTTTATTCAAGTCATTCTTCGTAATAATATTTGATTTGACCGGTGATGATATAAAATAACCATGTTAGGAGCACCACGAATTCACCTTCGAATGCAAACTTCGGTGTCACGTACGGTAGTATTAAGTCAATAGATTAACGATCAATTGATAGACGGTCGGCGCGGGCGCAGCGTGGCGGAAGAGCTCTTTCCGATCATTAACTGGGTACCCGGTACCGCCTGCCCCACAAATTAACGATCTATTTACATTATAAGAACACAACACATAATATTTACATAATATGCAATCTGCGGGGCTCTTAAAAAATCAAATTTGATCAGGCCGCTTGTGCCTTATTATGACAGAATCAGAATATGAAAAAAAAAGAATGTCTTATTCCTAATTTTAAGTCTATAGTCAACTCGAATCTTTTTAATTTTTCGGTAAGTTACGATACGATTTATTTTTACTTAAAAGCTATTCATACGTCTATGAATCTACGACATTATGTTTTAAAGTTTAGATGCTAACGCGTCTAAATAGACTGTGGTACAGAGAAAATATGCTACTTTACGATATATTTTTGTTTGACAGGATGATAAATTTCTGTAGAGCTTATCGTGCCACTTTAAAGCGGTAATACTCCACTCTAAATTCAAATTAACTTCTGTTGCGTATTCTCCCTTACTTACGTTAAGCAGTGGACATCTTAGGGTTCAAATGATGATTCCCTCTTTGTCGCCTAACTTTATTTTTGACATCAGCTTCTGCAGCAGGGCCTGCATTATCGGCCCGTTGCAGTACATCGTATATGGTCGGAACTCCTCAGGAGCTCACGGCCGGGGTTGTGGGACCACCCACAACCCCGGCTGTGGCCTGATCTGACGTTAGCGATGCCAAGGCCGAACTGCACCTGCTCCTCTCGGGTGCCGGACCCTAACGATCTAGTGTAAAGCTTCTACGCTGCTGCCGTTACGTTTGTGTGGCCGCCCCATTCGGCACACGCGTTTAAGGCTATATTACAACAGTCCGCAGCTGATTGATTATTTTCAGACACTGCAGGCTAGTGCTTATTGGATTATGGCTGACCCACTGTCCCGATTTACATAACTTATCGTATATGGAAAACGAAAGTTCATCGATATAAATATTTTGACGTGCGATTGGGCAATTGAGGGGTTTGCGAAAATTGCGAATGATAAATGTTGGCAACCGATTTTTTTCATAATTGCGCAGTTCCCATTCCGTAACCATTAATTCGTATGATATAGAGTATACCTAATCTTTATCTATATATTACACAAGTAGAGACCTTAACATATGTATATCCATGGGCATCGATGTCTACTTCCCATAACATGGAACGGGTGTTCATTTGCCAGTTATAACTATTTGTGACTTACATTTGGGGAATCTGTGGGGACTCGCATTCCGTATCGCTAAATTCATCCGCAGTAAGGTACCTACAGACTAAGCTAACTGCGTCGCCGAGATCGAATTAATATGAGAATGAGAAAGAGTATGGTGGCAGAATGTATGATAACGAAAATATCGTAATAATATAAGGTATAAATACAAAACAAAACGCTAAAAAATAATCGGAAACTATTTTATTCTTAAATAGGTCAAAAGGTGTTAAAAGTTTGAAGACTTTATTTTAATATATTATGCAGGTGAAACATTTCTAAATCTTATATATACCGTTATATCAACATAGGTCGAATTTTGTCATTTTCCATTAATAGTCTTATGGAACAAAATAAATCAGTAAATTCAGCCTCTCGTTATAAACTTGTCCTTACTAGAGGAAAAGTTATCAAAAAGAAAAAAAAAAGCTAAAATGGAAACGAAAGGTAAATTTTTTTGGCCTCGTAGTCGCTTACCATCTGCGAAGGTTAATTGCTGTTTAGTTAAAGGATTTTAAAGAATAAGTAAAACTATCTCAGTCACTTATCTTATCTTAGTCACATTTATTAGGGCTTGTTACACACTTGGGAGTTTTCATTTATAAAAGAATGAATATCTCTGAAAGTAAGCGTTTTTCGACTAGGTATACATCGCATAACTTTTTTTACTCCTAACCTAATAGTTGTTAGAATCTATAGTTAAAGTTTGTCGGGTTACTCGTACCCACGGTGTATATATCTAGCAGATGTAATATCTATCTAATCAGATAGATATTACAAGTGGCTATAGTTGTCAGTCCTACAAATTCTGTTGCATGTAGGTAACTACTGTTGGTAGATACCAGTAGCGTGGCGTCCAAAGAACTCGATTCCTACCGGCTTGCCTAATATCAGGCATTTGAGCACCTTATTCTACAGCTCCTAAGAAAAATGTACGCCAAATCTGCACCGGCTTGCCCAAGGATATCTTTCACGCCACGCCACTGGTAGGTTTAGTATAATAATATAGGTTAAGTATAATGGGCCACAGACCAGAGCGCGCGAACTTTTGAGCTAGTGTGTGTACTCTAAGATTGTCTGCAATAACATAATAAACACTTTCAAACGCAAACAGTTAATTCAGCAAATTTGTCAAATCACGATACAATTAAAACATCATCATGTCGCAACTCATTTAAGCCGTAACAAATTTCATGCGCTTTGTAATTCCGTTAAGGAGAATCATTGTAAGCGTAATGTCATAACCGTTGGGCCTGTTTCACAACCGCTTGATGAGTTTCTGATAAAATATGATTTTGATTAAATTCTGCTTTGCACATTGTTCACAAAAAATGTGGAATAGAGGCCTTCCAACTCTACATTTCTAATTATTTGTTATAAATTAATAAGTTTGTTTTTGTTTCGTAATTGGTGTTTATTACATCATTTAAAAATAAAGCGTGTCGTATAGTTATGGTACTCAGTAAAACATAAATTAACTATTGTTGAAAGTAAATTGCATATAGTATTTGCAATGTAACTGAAGATTTGCACTTACACATTTAAAATTATACAACCGACTCAACTAAATATCAAACATCCAATTGACGTAAAAATAATTTGCGACCTTATTTCTTAATCATAATGGTCAAATTTGCTAGTCAATATATAACCTGTTGTTGATCTTTGTATAGGTAATATACCCTTTAATTTGCTAAAGTGTAATGCGGCATAATAACACGCGAGCGTGTTTAGCTGTGAAAAATGCCGTTGCGATTAAGAACGTTTCCTGAGCTTAAGGCGGTTTTGGGTAATCTGTCGTATAATCTTATTACGTGAATCGCAATAACCGTGTTGAATTATGACTTTAACAAGAGGTCATAATGATTTGTAAGTTTGACCCGCTGTGATCTTACGGAAGTCCCAACCCAACAATTGATACCAAATGTACCTTTTACGAGTACATATCTTTTACTTAAATTACTGATAGACAACTCGCAGCCTATTTAACGGTTTAGAACGTAGGCTTGGGATGTTATTGAATAATTATTCCCATAAGAAAGTAAATAAAGTAGGTTTACATGTTTAATATAGCAGGAGGAAAAAGGCGATGCTACGTTTTCAGAATAATTCTTCACATATTGCTTACCTAATTTTGGATTTCCCTGCAAAATACCTATCATTGTATTATTTTGACGACATTAATGCCGAAAGTTTTATATGATTATATATGCGTCATATGTATGTTTTTTTATATATTATTTTGCATGCATATATGTTGTGTAAATATGATCAAAGTCCTAGAATATTCTCCATTTTTGTAAGCTAAACACTAATGTAAAGATGAACTTAAAACACACATGTAAGTTATTGTGAAAATACGTAACTCTAATTTCGTACATATATTATTAGTCAGTTAAAAACTAGGTCTGAATTCCTTCGCCTTCTAGTCTATGTCAGTGATGTTTAGCTTACAATTAAGGCGCGGGTCATACCTGCGGCGAGCTTGCACAATCATACGCTATCTGCTGCATTCCTCAAAATAACATGACGACGCTTATGTTTTTGAGAATAAGGTCCAAAATGAGTCGATAAAGATTTTATCAACAGCAAAATTTATTGGTAAAATAATAAATATGGTATTAACGGCGCGTGCTCATGCATCGAGTGTCGTTTGTCATTCTAACATTTAACTCGCTGAACTGATAGACGTATGTGCTTGTAAATGAGTATGCAAAAATGCTGTTTTGGATTAAAGTATTTGTAGGTAATAGTTGAAAATTATGTCACATTGGGTGTGTTTTGGCAAATGTAATGCGCACACATACTATTAAATATCAATTTGATTACACATTTAAGTCTAGGTACATTATTGCAATAATCGAATCTGTTAGTATTAAGTAACGTTACTCATTAGATTTGAGGGTATTCATGAATGTTGCTGTTATAAAATGTTCATTAATTATTACCTAGATACCTTGGGGTTTGTATGACATGAAATGAAAAAGTATTTTTTATCATTAAAAGTATGAGTACCTAAAGTGTATATTATTTTCTTTCGTTCATTGCATAAAATAACATGGGCGGTAAAAAAGGAATGTGCTTATAAACACAAGCCCAAGGTGAGGGCCGTAAGCCAGGTTAACAGAGACATATCTTTCAGTCGGTACTAGATATCCAATATGATGACCACCAGAAGGAGAAATTTCAGCCCTTCTTTGGGATTGTGTTTTATCTCTCTAGGCGCGTAATTGAGTCGTTCTATTGTTTACCCGACAAAGAAACAGTCCCCGCTATAATCATCTCAATTGTATTACAAATTACTCACTTCTTAATATATTTTAAATGTTAAATTATCATTAAGATAGCGTTAGGGTAGCTTTGCTTGACGCTTTATATTTATAACCGTTTTCTCAAAATTTGCTTGATAGAGGCGTCATTCTGCACCTCCATCACACATTTTAGGACGGAGCTATTATCGCCCAAAACATAGAACGATCCAATTAACTGTTATACAAATAGTGCTTAAAACTCAATGATATGAGCTTGTATATATATATAGGTAATGTAAGCTTAGGTATATTTTATATACCCACTTAACACGTCTGCGCAAATCATTTCTTGTGGACGCTACAGGCTAGTTTAGAAATCTTGAGCTTGTTAATATTTCTACCCGAGACCTTTTCCTAACCTACTAATGTACCTACCTTGCAAGTCATGTTTAGCCTTAAGAGACAGAGTGGTGAACTTTGACTCGCAACTAATTATTGCCAAACGAATTAAAACCGAGGCATAAATCATATTTTGATTAACTATTATTTCGCCATCAATGAGCTGATGTAGGATTGTATTGGAGCATTGACCATCTTGTTTGGAACCTATCCTTCGTGATTTTCGTTATAACTAGCACACTTTATTGAAACCTTTAAAATGTGTATATACACGTCGCTACAGTGGAGTGTACTAAACTGCATACCACTCAAGCAAATAAACAAATACATTTACTGTGTTGTTAACTTGTGCAAATTCAACTAATACTACGAGGGGTAATCAAAAAGTAATTATAACAAGTATGAAAAAATTGACACATGTAAATCTTAGTATTTTTATTATTAAATTAATTCTATGTTAGACTTAGTCACACATAAAATATTAATCCATTGTTTATTTTTACTTCCCATTTGAAATAAAATCTTATAGTTGTCTAAATATGGTGTCCGAAATCTCTTCATATCACCTATCTCAAATTCATTGATAAAGGCGTGCATGTTTTTAAAGATCAAAGAATGAATTCCAATACATATAGTTCTAGTACTGTAGTTGTAGTACTTTGAGTTCACCAGCTCGAATGGCACCCATGGCAATTTGAAGGCCCATCCCATCCCACCCATCAAAGCCAGTCAAAAGTAGCAGTATTTTTGATAAGTTTTCTTTCTACATTTTTTAATGTAAAGGAATTCAAACTGCCAAAAACAATGTTTGTATACTCTTCACTAGTAGTTATATATTTTTCTTTGAACTGTATATTCGCGAAATTTTTCGTTAATTTCTGAACATTATGAACATGGCTGAAAACACCACCTTATTTTTTAAAGTAAACGTTTGGCTTGAAAATAAAACCCTATAAGGATTTTTATTATTTCTCTAGGTCACAGTGATAAGGCTAAATTTCATTTGTAGTAACAATTTTATCGCTATCCACATCAGAACTTAGAAAACGCTTTAAACATTCACTAAAATATGCCTTCATTTTACTAATATCGATTCGATAGCGTTCTCTTTGTTTAGCTGTCACAGAAAAACAAATAAACGTAGACAAGTTTTTACTCATTTATTTTCATGATAATAAGGAACACTGCATGGCCTCTATTCAGAAAATATAATTAGGACACAGGAACATTATTCATTCTAATTACTTTTTACTCGTACTAGGTCTGAATCAAATGTCTACCCACATCGTGCTAACTGCAATAGGGTCATACAGCTATCACTAGATCACAGAATGCAGTAGAAATCAAGTGCATCGATCCAGTATCGATCGCAACCGCGTACGCACACGCAGTGAAACGGCAGCGCAAGGCGAACCGCCTGCATGCTCTATTATGGGGTGGCAATGGGATTAGGTTACAATAAACATAAAATTACATTTGATTCAGATTTTTTGCGCAATCATTGATTTGGTTCTAAAGCTGGGCGTTTTCCAAAAAAACGTGTCCGAAAATTTGTATGGATTTTTTTCCCACTACGTCACGTTCATGCAAGTTTGTATGAACGTGACGAAGTGGAAAAAAAAATCCATGCAAATTTTCGGACACGTTTTTTTGGAAATCGCCCAGCTGCTTTTTTTTAGTATCTTGGCCCGTTTGTAAATCACTTTATAGCTATAAACTCGACGTATGTATATGTGCTCGTTTAAAATTAAAGTGACAGCAATATAGAAGAAATAATATCATTACAGAAGAAGAATAAGGACATATTGCTGCGAAGAATAATGAAGTATTAAACTAAAATGTTTTGATTTCTTTCTATGCTATCTCATTGATTTCCGGTTGGCACTGTGTGTGTATTATGAAAACAGTTCTTAAGAAATCTTTCACCATGACTGATTGGCAATGCGTAGTAACTTATCTGAAAACGCAAAAAAAGGGACTCAGCATGTATATTGTCTATGAACCTTATAAAATTAGCTATCATGCTGTCAGTTTCATTTAATTTTAAGCATCGTTGTTCTGATAGAAAAATAAGGTAGCCGGGTAAAATCGAACGTTTTAGCCGCTCATTAAAATTATCATCTGTGAGCCGTGGTTACCTATAATTGGATAGGCATTCTGTGTAACGTATGTAGTAATCTAAGATGCTGTTATTTGTATGTTCTATCTGCTGGTAATCCTTAATAAATAAAAATAAAATAAATCAAAATAATAACCGCTACATATGTATTGGCGCAAGGAAGTGACAGGTGGCAAAAACTATGGATAAGGTTAGTCAGACTCTGCCCCGATACTGCCTTCGTTCCATCGAAAACTCATCTCTAATCACTATTCCTTTCAAAGATACACATTCCTTTCAAAAATATATGCTTGAATAGTAATCATAACAAATGTCGCGGAAAACATTTAGATATTGACCCAGCCCTCAATAAGTGAATACTGTGAATCCCAGACTTATCTCTATTTGACGAGAGATCATGGTGTCTATAGTGCGCATACGCCAGCCAGGTGTAGTGCGCCGACTAGCCCTGCCCTTATGCGCACGCGTCGTTACTCTGTTAATGGACCCACTTATTAGCTAAAACACGAGTTATACTTTCAATGCCAGATTGAGACAAGTAGAGAGTGAAGGTGGCTTCTTTTAATCGAAGTTAGTTTTTTACTTAATACAGCAGGCTCAAGTTGTTTAGTTACTTATGAAAATCCATTGCGAGCGTCTGTCACTTTCTAGATTTACTTTTTACACTTTTTTACATTTTAATTTTTAATTTAATTTTAATTTTACACAGTAATTGTATATGGGTGTACCACATGACCTGAAATAAAAACATTATTATTATTATTATTATAGCTCATGAAATACTTACTTCACATTCTGTCGTCATGATTTATTAACATAAAGACAATATATTCCATTGTATATTTGAGGAAATATGGATTTTGTTTAACATTATCATAATTTATACCTAGGTACCTAAATAGTAAATACTATGAGGCTATGTGGGTGGTGCTGGTGTTTCAAAAGAAGCTATCAGCAATATTATCACAATATATTAGTTCAGTGTTAGAGGTTATAGCTTGTTTAATTTACTAGTTTAGTACTAGCAATTTACTGCTTACCTATGTTTAAGTTGACAAAGGTCACGACTCGGTCACGACGCGACCCGGACTCATGGGAAAGGTCTACTCTGAATCGTGAAATTTGTAACAATATGTCTGTCCCTTTTTAACCGACTTCCAAAAGAAGGACGGTTCTCAATTCGTCTGTATATTTTTTTTTTGTGTGTTTGTTCACCGATTACTTGAAGACGGCTGGACTGATTTGGAAAATTCCTTTTTTGTTTGAAAGGGTAGACTTTCGAGGTGGTCCCATTGCAACCAAGTCAGGATCTGATGATGGAATCTTAGAGAAATCGAGGGAACTCTTCAAATATTATAGGCACACATATAGCGATTTCGGTATTTTTCGTAATTTCTCGTCCATCTCTTATTAGCAACAAGTTTTTAGTGTTAACCGACTTCAAAACAAAGAGTTAATTTGTATCTAGGTTTCTTCCCCGATTACTTAAAGACGGCTGAACCTATTTGGAAAATTCTTTTTTTGTTTAAAAGGGTATACCTCCGAGGTGGACCCATTGCAACCAAATCAGGATCTGATGATGGGATCTTGGAGAAATCGAGGGAACTCTTCAAATATCATAAGCACACATATGCGATTTTGGTATTTTTCTTACTTTCTCGTGCATTTCTTATTAGAAATAGTTCCCAGTCTTAACGGACTTCAAAACAAAGAGCAATTTTTATGTAGGCTTGTTCCTCGGTTACTTGAAAACGTCTAGACCGATTTGGATTTTTTTTCTTTTAACTAAATATACTTAAGTCTATTTGGTTCAAATAATATTTTTCCAGCGCCACTAAAAATTTAAAAATAAAGTAAATTTTTAAAACAAAAAATAAAAACCGACTTCCAAAAACTTAAACTAAAAACCAAAAAATAATATGTTAATTACCCCAAAGAAATGGATAATCAACGATTAATATATACATATACAGATATTTATACTTTTTAACCTGTTATTTTTGAAGTCGGTGCCAGCTAAGGAGCTCAACACAGCCAGCTTTACGCGGCAGGCACCAACTTCAAAAATAACAGGTTAAAAAAAGTATAAATATCTGTATATGTATATATTAATCGTTGATTATCCATTTCTTTGGGGTAATTAACATATTATTTTTTGGTTTTTAGTTTAAGTTTTTGGAAGTCGGTTTTTATTTTTTGTTTTAAAAATTTTTCTCTCTCGAATGATCAGGATAATATGTGAAGCATCGATTGGGGATTAATGTGTCAAGGCAACAGATATAGTCTGTTTTGGAATTCCTTATTAGTATTTTATGCAACAGTTGTATAAGTAAGTAGGCTCAAAAATACGAATGGCGCGAGTTGCGATACGAGCCGCCGTGGCGGCGAGTATCGCAAATAGAGACGCCATGAGTGTTTTTTGACTTAATTATACAACGTTGCATATAATACTTTTTCTACGACTAGGTTTTAAAATATAAAATACATTATTAAACATAGCTCGCAAACAAGGCAAATATGACATATGACTGACAGTGTGTGTCTATGGTAAACTTTTTTTAATTTGAAGTATACTCGCTAGTGACACGCAGTGACGGTATTAAAAATACTTTTTTTATGTTGGCATCAATGAATTTAGTTCGGAATGTTTTTTTTTTTCTTAAAACCCGTAGGAATTTAATTGTTTGTTAAGTTGCTAGTTGTGCATTTTTATCGTAAAGTTAGAATTGAGCGCTTAATCCTTGACCTAAATTTAACCTAGATTTAGAAGTCTGTGGCTGCCAGCAGTATCGTAATGTGACTATAACGACACTAGGGAATAGAGTATAGACTTCTCTGAACTCATATTATGTATGTTCATTATATTAGTGTCTGTGACCAAGTAAAAGAAAGATAGGACAGAGAGGAGTAGTAAAAAATCTTGAATTTATATAACTGATTGAATCTCGCTCATTCTCAATGATTCAGGGTGTTTCTTCCTAACCTACTTACACACAAAATAGGCGCAAAATGTGACGTTGAGTTGTGAAAAACTAGCCTTCCTAAACCTATAACTTACTTCCTAGCGTGTACATTGGACCGGTTGATATTTACGTTTAAAGGTTAGGGTCTACATATAACGTAGTTCCTAAACTAATGCTTGCTATGTTCGTTAGCTCGAAATGTAAAAAATAAACTAGGTGTTTTAAAAAAGGTCATGTTTTAAAAAAAATGCACACTATTTGACACTATTTATTCAATACAAACATTTTTAATGTAGACAAAATAGACGTATCAACGAGAAGTACATTTATATAAATTATATGACAATAAAACTTAGCCTACATAGCGTATGGTACCTAGATTTTAACATACCTACAAATTGTTTAGTAGTTGAGTTTAGGGTTGATAACAGAGTATTTGAAGTACCTATACACCGTGGGCCCTGTAACACGATCCAAAAATTAAAACGTAGATTCTACTCCTCAAACAATGAAACTTTTGTTCAAACACTTTTAAAAATTATGTAGAATTAAGATTTTCTCATTTTCATAATGATTACATCATATTTTCAATGTATGTTAACATCAGTCTAATTGACGTCGCTTGTCAGGCTACAAACACAAAAAAAATCGCAATACATTGCACCTTCAAATTAATTTCAAAGTGTACCAAAATTTAAGACACAAGTTATTTTTAAATGTCGCTGAACAAATGTTGTTTAGTTTGAGGAGTAGAATCTACGTTTTAATTTTTGGATCGAGTTACAGGGCCCACGGTTCAAGTAATTAAATTTTGGAGCAGCCTGCTTTTTGGAGAAATTACATTTTTAGTTACATGAATTGAAGGTAGCATTCTAAATTGTAACATCAATGCATTCAACTGCGAAACAACTGTAGTTTTTAATAAAAAATGATGAATTAGTCATTTTCTACTGTTGTTTTAGTCGAATGATATGCGATTTATAAATAGGCGACTACTGTACATGCACTTACTACCTATTCTACAGTTTTAGCACACTTTATGACTGTAACAAATATTTTAAAAGAGTCAGACGTAAATATTACCACTATCATAGTAATAAAAACCGGTCAAGTGCGAGTCGGACTCGCTCACCGAGGGTTCCGTACAAACTCGTAAGTAGATACGTGAATAGTTCAACAAAAACTGTATGGCCGTTAGCTTAGTAGGAGCAAATAAGTATGTGTACGATTTTTGAAAATTTCTAAAAAACGATGCAATTTAGGAAAACCGTTTTATTTTTCATGTAATATTTAGGATGATATTAATAATTGGTAATAATTACAGATTTTTCTGTTCAGTAACTTCGAAGATAATAGGGGGGGAATGGTATTTTTTTGAACGTTTTTGGTCATAAATTAAAAAGTACAAAATTAATAAAAAAACCAAAAATTGTTTTGGAATCTACAAATTAAGCCCTTTCATTTGATATCCCATTCGATATAATAGCTCTACTTTTGTTTTTCCACATCCCATTTCGGACCCCTTTAAAAAAAAAGTAAAAAAGGTATAAGATTTTTTTTCTATCCAATAGGCTCGAGTCAGCGACTTTTAACACTATTCCAAGATAGATCCTGAGATATCTTGCTGTGACAGACGGACAGACAGACAGACAGACAGACAGACAGACAGACAGACAGACAGAGTCGCACCATAAGGGTTCCTTTTTTACCATTTTGGTACGGAACCCTAAAAACTAAAACCGAACCTCGGAAAAAACTAAAACGAGATCTTTACATTTTATTTCAATAGTTGTAACTCTATTTTATTTACTTACTTATTTTCAGTGTATTCACTTTGAGGTTAAAATTTCTACTAGATTAAGGGCGTTTAAGAAGGAGTTCTCTTTCCTTTGGGGTTCCTCGAAAAGCGAGTGTTGAGTGCTCTTAAAGATCGGCAACGGCAACGTATAGGCAGATTCTCTGGTGTCCACCAGCGGCGATGACCACTACCACTTCAACAAATTGGCTCGTCTGCTTGTTTGCCACTTAAATATAACATAAAAAAAGAATTACAACAGCAAAAAGTAAACTTTTGTGTTCCACTTAAAATTACTACCGGATTAAGAAAACTTGCTAAAAAAATCGGCTTTAGGATTACTTGAAGCGATCCCATCGGTCTCGCCTGATTAGACTATTTACGGTTTGCATGATACGATATGGGACGCTTTGAGCTTTCGGCCCTGCGCGAAGCTCGGCCTTCGGCCTCGCTGTTTAAGGCTCGCTCTTTAACCTCGTTAAATTCGGTTTGCGTGAAACGCGATGAGACGCTTCAAGCCTTCGAGCTTCGGCCTAACGCAGAGGTCGGTCTTATGCCTCGCTTGAAATGACTGTAGAATACTCTGCGTGTACTAATAGTCTGCGTGGGATGATATGGGACGCTTAGGGCCTTAAGCCTCTCTTGAAATGAAATGAAGTTCCTTTGGCCACCCTCCAACTCCATCAGGGCCACATTACCATGGCGTTGTACCATCAGCATGAAGTGGTGCTCGCTCTTCGTTTGACCCTTTGCCGCACCGTGTAAATTTACGGCGCCGTGTAGGGGAGGGGCTTCCCACATCGGCATCGGTCAAAAAGCTCACAGGGCAAATCACGTGTGTTTTTCGGCACCGTGCCGCGGTCAGCCCCTATCTTGCCTAGGTGAGGATTCAAGACATCTGAGCAGTTCTGAGCGGATTCATGATTAGAATCATGACAGGGAGGGAGTTGGTGACGAGGGAGATTAGGGCGAACGGCGCGGCCGCGTCGATGGGCAGCGTGCGCCACACCACACAGCGGAAGGGGCGCGTGCGCAGATACGCCAGCGCGTCCAGCAGCCCCTCGCGTTCCTCCGTCTCTATATATGGATCAAGGATACGATTTAATTTTATTTATCTACATTCATACCATAACTTCCCTACAATAGGTTCAGAAACGATAAGTTAATAGTACCACTAATTTGAAAATGCAGGCCATATCTGTATATATTATAGAAAACCTATGAATCTTATGATATGCATGTAGATAAAAACCACACTCGTGTATTAAAGGCTCTCAATATGCACCAGTCATATAAATAACTAAGTATTGTACATCTAGCATCTATCCTGAACTATAGTGCGAAAGTGGCAGATCAAGTCAGGTCGCGGCCATTTACGCTAGCCTTGCCCAGCAGAAAAGAAGAAACCCCTTAACTACATTTCGACACGGTCACAAGTTCTAATGATTTTTTATTAAACTTACAAACTTACAAGTCTTACTGACTGTTGTTAAATCGGACCAGGCGAGGGCCATGTCATACCCTGGGATCGAACCAGGTCGGCATTTCTCCAGAAATATGTCTGCGGTCACCTCATTCATCTGGCCTTTTTTCATACTAAATGTATGGAGACAGATGAATGAGTCGCAGACATATTTCTGGAGAAATGCCCCTTGGCCCGGACCACCTTGTAGTTTCGCTGATTGCTCAAAGTGAGCAACGGACCAGCGGGAAAGGTTGAATGAAACGGATCAACTTGTCCTTATGTAGAGTGTGTAAATCGAACTAATGTCTGACTACATTAGATAATTACCTTTGGATGCCAAGAGTTGGTCTGTAAGAATGGTTTTAATTTTATCAATTTCGTCAGCAGCCAATTCAGCCAGCAGAGGCGGCAGTATGGCCATAAGGCAGGCAAGCACGTCGTCCAAGATAGGTTCAGAATGAAGTGTCATCTAATCATAAGATAAAAAAAGTTGAGTGTGACATTATTTTGAGCGCTGTGTGGGTATATATATACAAAAGGTCAATACCAAGGAGCCTAAACAAATAAGAGTAACTAGCAAAGCAAGTTATAGAAAATCAAACTTTTTTTAAAAAGACAATCATTAAACATTGTATCGCGTGACACACTTCATTATTGTGAACCAACTAACAAAAAAAAAGTGTTTTTTTCAGTTTGTCGGAATATTTGTTTTAAGGGGTTCCGTACCCAAAGGGTGCCAACGGCACCCTATTACTAAGCTTGCGCTGTCTCTATCTACCTACTACGGTTCAAAAGATATAGTCGGACTACGCTATGTTTGCAGAGGTCAAAAAAAGGTTTTTTTTAATATGCATATGGCAACATCATAAGAAATAGGATTAATTAGTGTTGATACTTGCCAAATATATTTCCGTTTAATAAGTATATAATGCGTCTATATACCTACTGAAATAAATATTCAGGACAGTCTTGCACAAATTGATCAAGTTCCAACCAAACTAAGCAATGCCTGTATAATAGTTAGGGAACCCTAGAAGGGATTTCGGGATTTACTCCAGCGCGGCAGATTAACATACACGTAGGTAATATTTTGTTTTTTTTTCTTGAGTAAGTAAAACCAATAAGAAATAGATTGTACATTTATCATACCTACCAAAATGTTTAGCACCCACCTCTCGATTTTCCATCAAATCATCCAAAATCTTGTAGATCAAAAACATAAAATGCCAAAACACAGTAATATACTTAAGAGCAACCTGGAAAATATATTATAGATTAGTTACAATTTCAATAGTTGGGTACAGGAACATATTTTACACTTGGATTTTTTTTTTGGGCTGTGGGCCTCAGCCCTTGCAGATCGATGTTGAGCAGGGATTTCCGAATGGCATCCCGCCAAACTTAGATATAGTATAATCGGGTCTATATTAGAATCCATAATATTGTCATAATGATCTTTTGCCATAATAACGTTAGCCCTATTATAAATGCCATAGATAGATAGATCATATATTTCATGAGAAAATAGCTTTATAAATTTGCAGTACAAAGTTACAAGCATTCACGTCATGAATGCTTATTGTTTGTTGCATAATATTATTGTTTATCCTAATATTGAATATCCTAATGCTGATAATGCCAAATAAGTATGTTGATCTCAAGCCGGCAGGTTGTACAAGCCTTGGGAAAACGCTTACGTGAGCGTGGTTGTGATCCAAGGTCTGGTTCGTTCCTGGTTCAGCGTATATCTTTAGCTATCCAACGTGGGAACGTGGCGGGTATCCTGGGAACGTTTGAGCCGGGTACGCAGGCAAGGCGCTGATTTTGGGACTCAGCTATGTGTTTTTAGGGTTCCGTACCAAAATGGTAAAAAAGGAACCCTTATGGTGCGACTCTGTCTGTCTATCTGTCTGTCCGTCTGTCACAGCAAGATATCTCAAGATCTACTGATGCTATCAACTTGAAATTTGGAATAGTGTTAAAAACCGCTAATCCGAGCCTATGGAACAGAAAAAAAATCTTATGCCTGTTTTACTTTTTTTTAAAGGGGACCTTTAAAAAAAAGTAAAACAGTGGCTAATTTGTTGGGCTAATATACCGAGTGGGATATCAAATGAAAGGGGCTTAATATTTAGATTCCAAAACCGTTTTTATTTTTTTTCTTAAACATGTAGTTTTTGAATTAAGACAAAAAACCTTGAAAAAAATACCATTCCCCCTCTATTATCTCCGAAGTTACTGAACAGAAAAATCTGTAATAATTACCGATTATGAATATTACATGAAAAATAAAACGGTTTTCCTAACTAGCAGCGTTATTTGCTTATTTTGACTTTATTTGCTCCTACTAAACTAACCGCGGCATATTTCTTTGTATGGGGACAACAGTTTTACAAGAGCAAAGTTAAGTTTGTGCCACCCTACAGTTTTTCTCGAATTATTCACGTATCTACTGACGAGTTTGTACGGAACCCTCGGTGCGCGAGTCAGACTCGCACTTGACCGGTTTTTTTATTTATTTATTATGCTTGGAAGAAGCGAGTTGCAGAAAATATTTTTTTGTAATTGCTTGACAAAGCGTGTTGTGAATATTGTTACGTTGTTCATGTTGTGTTACGTTCGTGGGGTAGGTAACGTAATAGAAAAATGCACTAAATTATCACTACTTAAAAACGAACACTTTATTACAAAATACTGTACTAATTAACTTCAGTTTAACGCAGTTAGTCACTTTTCACTTGTATCACTTCGAGATTTTCACTGTATCGCATTTTTTTTTTATGAAATAGGGAGCAAACGAGCAGACGGGTCGCCTGATGGTAAGCAATCACCGTCGCACACACCTGCAACACCAAAAGAGTCACAAGTTCGTTGCCGGCCTTTCAGGTGGGAGTACGCTCTTGTCCGTTGTGTCCGTTGCGGGTTCTACATCCAGAGATCTTTAGTCTAGAACATTCCAGAGAAATCCTATCTCGAATGTTCGGTCCGCTTCCAGAAAAGCCGACTCCTTTTTCGTCGTTCGATGCACGACTAGAACATTATCGAGTGTTACTATCCCTATCTAGCGATGTTCTATCTCTTTCACACACTTCCCGAACATCCTCAGTATAGCTGTCTCTGTCTGTGTCTCTTTCACTCCTTCAAGAAATTTCGCCACATAGGTACTGGAGTGTAAATATGTAGTTCAAAGGCCCATAAGGGGTCCTTGAAACGCCTGAAAACGGATTTTCAGGTTATTGTCTATCTGATAGAGGGTGTCCTGAAACGGACTGAAAACATGTTTCAGGCGCCTGAAAACAACGGCAACATGGGTGAATTTTCGATCTTCTAGTATGTAAAAGAGCTACCTCAGAAACGGCCTGAAATCACTTTTCATCCTGCTGAAAACGCTTTTAAAGCATGAAAAATTACGTTTGAAGTTTTGACCTATACCATCGGCGCAACAATATTGACGAACCTGTGGTGGATACAAATTTTATTCATGTACTTATGGCATTTGACTTTAGGTCATACGAACCCAAAACTATCCTTGAGGCGATAAGATATTTTTCCAGATTTTTTTGCAAGTTTACGGGTCTCCCCTGGGCAAACGCTACCACTCCGAGGCGAGACGTTGAGATTTGTCACTGGAAGTAGACCGAAATAAGGGAGAAACAGAGCATTTTCATGAGGTAATGAGATGAAAATTTCGCCCGTGCCTCCCATACTAATACGCTAGCTTCTACATAAAAAGAAACAAAAATTAAAAGAAGAAGAGCTCAAAGAGTTGGGAATGAATACATAAAATAAGCATCATAAAGGAAATTTAATTGGAGATAATTCAGTGAACATAAAAATTTGGCAAGTTAGAACTAAGTTCTTAAACTAAGTGTTTTAAATCAGTTTTTTTAATTCTATTCTTTATTGATACTTATTTATTTGCATAGGTCTAATATTTTTAAAGTTTTTTTAATTCAATATAACTTCAACTTCTCGTGATATTGTAGTTTTACATACACCCAAAACGAGGGGTTTGACTTAAACATAGCTATATGTATAGTGTTCTGTTTTTTGTATAGTTTACCGCGTGCGCGCTGAAACACGGTGAAAAGCTCTATGCGAAAGAGATACACTTACCAACAATTTTAGGATATTTAACTTTTTTTCCATGACGTCGACCAAATTAATGTAAACGTATATGATTTCCTTTATTGTCGCCAACTTCAACGGAATGTTTGCTTGCTCAAACTGTTTGTCTCGTAAGCAGTTTTCGGTGCAAAATCGAAGTATTCTAATTCGATATCTGAACATTTCCAATATTATGATCACAGGTATTAAAGCTACATTTGTGCTGTTAACTATTACCGCGTTAGCAGTAATAATCCGTAGGTAGCTGTGCAACTGTTTAACGTAAAAGTAATAATAGCATGAGATAAAAATAAAAAAACATTCGAAAATATACTGACGTTTCGAAATCATGTCAGCATAGTTTCATCTTTACTATTCGTACCCTTGGTCAAATAACGACGCATGTGACTTTACGTCCAAAGTTTTTTTATTGCTCTAAAGTCATATAAATCATACAAACTACATGATACACACAGATCCTGAAAAGTTGTCATTTTGCAGAAGATGCGTCGTTATTTGACCAAGGGTACGTATTCATAAATAACTTTATCGATGTTTGAACTCTATGTATATTAAATGGTTTACCGTCATTTCACAAATCATCATTTAACACATAACGATTCACAAACTATTTATTTCACAACCGTACCATTTCACAAAATCCTCATTTTATGAATGATTATTTGACAAATGTACTGTCACGCTGTGTTTTTTGCATTTAATTGTAGGTTTAAATATGACAAATTTAATTTTATGTTCAAGAGAAAGGTTTTACAATTGTCTCGAATAGCTTCGTTAGAATTATTTTCGTCTAGCAACATTGCTACAACTGTCTAGTGTCATATTTGAGAGATTCTTGACATACAACATACTGATGTTGCTATATGTCTTATAAATAGATTTATAGGGTAAATTTGTAATGCAAATTGGGGAATAACATTTATTATAATAAGATATTAAAAGTATAAAAATATAAACTAATTTGAATATAATGGACAAGTAAATATAGTTAAATATTCTGATCAGTAAATGTTATTTCTTAATTAATAGGATTGAAATTCTTTAGATTTCCAAATCAATTAGGGAGAAATTGAGGTCCTTAGTGGTAACACAATTTGGTTGGAAATGATCTTTGAGAGAGAGGAGGTCTAGCTATACTGGCTGGAGCTCTTCAAAAGCTTTTTGCATCTGGGCCGTGAAGGGAGCAACTCCTGATGCTTGTGTTCTCCTTGGTGGCTACAAATATGGCGCGGCTGAGGCAGTCCTAATTTTCATCATGAAGTAATTGTGAGTAGCATTTCTTTAAGGTTAACTCATCTGGCTATTGAGGCACCCCATTCACTGAAAGGTCTTGTTACAGTTAGCCCTCCGGGGGCATCTTCATGAAGGGTGGCGGGCTTCGCAGAGCTATGAGGATATAACTCTTCTGTCTGGTGAGAATAACCATAATTTCAGTCTTCTTCTAAGCTGTGGAAAAAAAGCACATACTTTAGCATACTAATGTAAGCAATTTGTTCTATTCCAGCTGAAGATGGGTTTTCTACTTTTTTTCTAATTTTTCTTTTTCTAATTTCTATTTTCTAAATTCAAATTCAATTTCTAATTTCGTGATATTTCAAAAGGAACATGGTTTTGTATTAATTCACACCTCACCTATAAATCCCATGGGCTGTAGCGCTCTCGTCGGAATAGTCTTCATGCACACTACGGGTCACTAACATCCGGAGCCTGCTGTTGCTGTTGCCGGCATCAGAACTGCTGTAAGAAGGTGTGTCGATGAGAGTCTGCAGTCTCGAGGTTGGTGACTTCAAAATTTATTAATTAAGTCATTGTTAGGAGATTAGTTTAAATTTAACTGATGGCAGTGTAACTTTAGGCACTAACATTTATACTAGCCTGTGACCTCACTACTAGAAGAACCTAGGCTTTAAGACCACGCTCTACCAACTGAGCACAATAGGTAGTGCTAAGGAAACGCTGAATTTGTACTGTGAGGCCGCAGGCGAGTGAAGAATAAAAATAAATTTGTCATACACTAACTGACTTTCCTTATTCTCCTTTTGTTAGCCTGAACTACTGAAGGGTCCTGTACGTAGCACTACTTAAGATAGTTTGTTTTTTTATTGAAAGGTGAGTTCATAGTTTTTTGCACCTTTCCACAATTATGTTCACACTGTATCCTCAAATATAACCGGGCGGGATACAGGGTGACAGTACATTTAGCAAATGTAACGCTTTGCAAATATATTGAATGTAAAATTTTTACATTTACAAACAGGTTATTTTGCAAAACTCCGATTGACCAATTATTGATTGATTAATAAATACAGCCACGTTGTTATTTCATACAAGACCACGGTGAACAATGTAAATTATTTTAAACCCCGGTTTGGGAGTACCTACTCTGCGGTGACTTCGGCGTAGAAAAATACTTAAAATCATAGTGTTTATGAGGTCATCCTCCTTTTATGCTAGAAATATGTTTGTATTGTGGTCGCAAGATACCTAACACTCTTCCTCGCTTTGCTCGTCGTCGTACCTAATGGTGGCTCTAGAAATATTTTTCTGTACTGGTAAGTCGGAAGGCTTGATGAAGTTAATATTATAAATTTGTATTGTGACTAACTATAATACGCAAATAAAACAATATACATTTACATATTATTCCCATCGTGTCATATTTTGCCTAGGCCAAACTATGCATTTTATAAAACGATAATTTACCAAACGTTATTTTACCAATAGACATGAATAATAAATGAATAGTTTGTCAAATAATGATTTGTTATATGACATTTTTTCAAGTAAATAATTTGTGTAATGAACTACCTATTTTGTAAACCGTACCTAATTGTGCGAATCGACTAATTTGTCATTAGTTAATTTGCTAAACGTTGTTTTTAAAATTAATATTTGTGAAACGTTTTTTGTGAAATGACTGGATACCATATTAGATAAGTATTTCGAAAAGTATTTTCCTTGCGTAAAATTTGGGGTTCCACAAGACAGCGACAGGAAAATAAGTATTAGTCAAAATGCTGTAAGCAATTACAAAGCGTGTGATACTAAAATTTTCTGAGAGTTTTTGATAAAATCCCGACAAAAATCTGGCAAACATTAATAGTCTAAAGGAAAAAATAAAGTGAATGATTGTACTCATGACTGTCATGACACTTTTCAAGCCAAATACCATTTTCAATACTGTGAGGCTAGACTGTTTTTGACTAAACTGTATGTATGTATACGCAAAAACCAGTGTAGGTAACTGAGCGCAACGGTCGGCGCAGAGAGAACGACTGTCCATATATTTTTAGTCCCACGATCAATATTTGCGCTAATTCATCTAATTATGAAAGTAGAGGCATAAAAGTAATTATTTTGTTGCTGAAAATATTTTGTTGTGAACCATGCTGTCATGGCAATGTAATGACTATTCCAGTTAAGGTCAAAAGTAATTATTTACATCATCAAAGTGCATTACGACCGTATAAAAGCTAAATATGGAAATACGAATAATCAATTTATACAATCATGTGTGACAATATATATCTATTATATTTTTAGTATTAAAAAAACTTATTCCTGGCCCCTATTTCACCACGGCTACAATTGTCAGTGACATATGTCGGTTTACAATTTGACAATTGTCGACTGACAATTGTCAGTGACAGGTGACAAGTCGACATATTCGCAAATTTATTTGTATGGAAAATGTCAGCGTTGACAATTATCCGTTTCACAAACATTTTATTGTATGGCGAAATTCGTAATTGTCTTCAATTGTAGTTTAAGAGTGACAGGCAATTTCTTACCATTGTCACTGCCTTATTTTATGACATTTATGTTGTGAAACAACATATTTTTTTACAGGTCGCCATATTTCTACAATTGTCTGTAATTCTTGACATGAGGTTAGAGCTGTGTCAGGCTTTTGTGACAATTATAGTGTTTCGTAGTTAACTTACTCAGAAAATGGCTTTCCTCTGTGAAAGTAGCAGCGGCGATGGTGATAATGATATTGGTGAAAATGCTTACATAGGAAAATATAGATTCCAAATATTTTTTCTTTTAATATCACGATTTTATATTAAAGGAAAAATTTCATGTCGCTAAAATTAGCGAAGTATAATTATTTGGTAAATATAATCGGTGAACTTCTAGATCACCTAACTACACAAAATAGAGCTTTGACATCTTGTCAACAAATTCATGCCTATACCAATACCGTTACCTAAATGTAAAAACTAACCCTTTCCCACAAACTCCATTTCTAATAATTCATCATCATCATTCGCCTATATAATTATAGTGCCTTCCGACACAAGCAATGTCATGCTTAATGGAAGGCCCCATCCCCTACAACATGTAACAAGTGCTTTTACTTTTAACGAAATAAAGAATTTTGTATTTGTATTTGTATTGTAAAAAATTATGTTCCGCTGCTGGGCATAGGCCTACTCCCATTGATGACAGTGAATGGGCTGTAGTCCCCAAGTTGGCCCAGTGCGGGTACTTCACATACACCTTTGAATTTCTTTATATACATTTGCAGGTTTCCTATCGATGTTTTTCCTTTGCCGAAAAGCTAAGTGTAGTAGTAGAGTAGTTCCAACATGTGCCTTTCAAGCGGAAGTTTTGTCATTTTTATTGGGCTACCCCACTCTACTGTAACAATGAATACTATAAAACTGCCGTCCTAGTTAGTCTAAAAGGCGACTTTTTACTATGAACTTCCATAGCAAAAAGTCGCCTTTTAGACTAGGACGGTAGAAAAAGCATAAAATAATTCGAATCGTTCGGTTCACTATACAAATAATAAGAAGGTTAACAATGAAAGTTAACATCATAATCATACATTTTGACTGAACTGTGATTAATTTCATGATTTGATATATTTGGCGCGATACAACATGAGAAGTCTCAAAAGGCAAAAAAGAAAATACTTTTAATTAATTCTAGTTTCGTAGGTGCATCAACTGCCGATGGCATGCTTTTGTGGCTTTTTGGGATTTCTCATGTAGTTTTGCGCAGACAAAATGTATCAAATGACTTATTTAAATAACATGTCATAAAGTGTATACCTTCTTGTTTGTACAGTCAAGGAATTTAATTTCCAACCCACTTAAGGTCCAATATCGTATAGCATACTGTCATCATAAGAGCTAGCTAGAGTACGACGTTACTTTGACATATCACACGCATTGTTTTGTGTCAGTAACTAGGTAACAGATTAACAACGTTGACATGGTGAACTGAAATTTGGAACGTCAAGGCACTACCAAAAAAGGACGACAACCGCGGAATCGAAATTCGAAGAAAGTCCATCTTTCTCGCTCTTGCAATATTCGAATGAAAGGAACACAGATAACGAAATTTAGATTATCGACGTTTGCGGTAGACTTTCCGGAGTCTGGATTCGGAATTATTTTAAAATTTTCTCGATTGACACTGACACCAACTGACACGTATTCGTAATTAGATGAGCAAATGACTTCGCAAAGAGATTATCTGTAATATGCAGTGACAAATAATACGTATTGACATTTAAATACTATAACTGAAATAGAAATTTCGATCTTATTGCACCGTGAATGCTTAACAACATTTGAATGAAATGGGTAGGAAATTAAATTCCTTGACTGTATGTAGGTCATTAGTATCGGTCGGTTTTTCATACAAATAAAAACCGGCCAAGTTCGCACTTGGTCGGATTCGCACACGAAGATTTTCGTACCGCCTTCGAGCAAAAACAAAAAACATGTTTCTTGTATGTAGACCCTTTTTTAGTTAATTTGTTGTTATAGTGGCAAAAGAAATACACATTCTGTGAAAAATTTATTGCCCACGTTCATTTATGTCGTAAAGATGAAAATAAACGAGATGATGAAAATATTTTGAATTTGTCGCTTTTTTTTAATTTAATTTCCAAAATATCGATCCTAGAAGAAAAATTGTGTGAACCAAACTTGTAGAGAATCAAATTTCCTACAATTTTTGTCCTTACGGTTTTACTGTAAAAATCAAAAATGGCCCAGTTATTCAAGAAAAACCGTTTTTCGAATATACGCAGCCTGATTCAGTCTACTTTTTGAATTTACACTCCCAGTGACCCCCCCCCCCCCCCCGCCCCCTCCGCCCGAGGGACCTAATAAAAAAAATCCAAGCTCTAATTATTCTCGGGTCAAAATCTATAATGACTGAACTATTATGTCTACCTACTACAGTTCAAAAGATAACCCTGTGACAGATGGACAGCGCAGTCTTAGTAATAGGATTCCATTGGAACCCTTTGGGTACGGAACCTTAAAAATGGGGCATCATGCGTTTCCACAGCATTAATTATGTTTGAAATGTTTTATTTCATAGATAGAATACATTTTGTCTCCGCGAAATGAAATGAAATATTTATGAGTTTGGTTGCAAATGATGTTAATAGGTGGCACTGACTGTCACATGATGTATCGCGTAGACAAACTGTATCAAGTAACAAGTTATAAAATGAAATACATTTCAATTCAACCATGATTATTGTCGTAAAGCAAAATGATGACACTTTTTCGTTTGTGTGGAGAACCGACCGATTAGAATGACCTTCCTTATGTCTTGTAAAGTTGTAATGGTCTGTGCCTGGCAGTTTTCGACATACGGTTTAATTGTAAAATCTTGTGAAACAAAAATAATCACGACTTTTTGACAAATGTCACTGTTTTTGTGACAAATGTCATTTTTTTGTGACTATTGTCGCACCTGTCGGGATGGTGAAATATCGCTTGTAAAATGTCGAAACTTGTGAAACAACAATAATCACGAATTCTTGACAATTGTCACTTTTTTGTGACAATTGTCGCACCTGTCGGCGTGGTGAAATAGGGGCCTGGAAACGATTTTCGAGTTGTCATATGTAAATTATAAATTATGCAATACCTAAACTAACTTCCGCTAATGAGTATTCAAGTTGTCTCGGTAGTATCAATCTGTGGTTTCATAAACTGTATCATGACGACGATGTAGTTGGTGATGAGCGAGAGGAATGACAGAGGTGTGGACGCGTCGATGGGCAGCGCGCGCCATATCACGCAGCGGAAGGGGCGCTTGTGCAGGTACGCCAGCGCGTCCTGCAGTGCAGTACGTACCTCCGCATCTGTGAACCCACGAAACTACTTAATTGTATCCTAGTCGTTCCACCCAGCGCTACACGCACTAGTAGCATTTGGGTCTAGTGCCAGAGCGGCAAAAGTTTATTTGCTTCATCGAAAATAGGGCGGGGTTTTTTACAGTGTCCAGGGGCTGCACTGAGGTTAAATCCATCTCTGCCCACCAACAGACATACAAGTGCAAGGAGTGCATTGCTATGTTTCCGATATATCCCATTTATTCGCATACAGATGGGTCAAATTGATAATCTCCATTTTTGATGTCGTTTAAAAACGAGAGAGGTCTCCAGTTCGTCGGAATAATTTTTTATGTATTTTCTCCAATAAAATTACTCGAAGGCTCTACAGATTTGGATGTTTATTTTCTTTCAAAATACCTCCTAGGTGGTTCCATTGGTACCAGATTAGGATTTGAGGACGGGATCTTAGAGAAATCAGGGGAACTTTAAATATTACACCTAAAACGACTTGGGTAATTTTTATAAAAACTTGAGTATTTGTTATGGAATATATTCATTTGAAAGCGGGTATTTTTTTGGGCGCGTATTTAAATGATCTTTTAAGTATTTAAATGATCATATATAGACACAAGAAATCAAAGTACAAAGAAAAATTAAATGGCACTCACCTGTGTCCAGACCGGGAATCGAACCCGGTACCTCTGGATTTCCGGCCCAGCGACTCATTGTCAGTCACTTTGATTTCTTGTGTCTATATATGGAACATAAAATGTGGTGTAATTTAGCCGTATTAAAAAACTAATGAAGAGACAAAATGTTTCTTTCATATAAAGTATTTAAATGATCGTTTTAATTTTGCAGAAATGGTAAGCAAAAAAATTTAAATGGTCATATCATATATTTAAATGATTGAGCTTTTTTCTGTGAGACATAGAATAAATCAAATCAATCGTTTTTTTATTCTGTTTAGAACTACGCAAATGCAAATGTTTGAGATCTAAAAATAGAAAAAGAAAAAAGGTTTTGAGATGTAATGTTAAACCAAGTCAGTACCGAGGAGTGTCCACAGAACCCGATTCCCACCGACTTGCCTATTATTTACCCGTGGAGGGAGAATTCTTTATTTGAGAAGTATTAAGAGGAATGCCTACCCTACCTGCGATTTTCCCATACAAACGCTCTCGACTGTTTCCTCTCTGGTTTTTGAACATAGAGCAATGAATTTTTCAAATAAGATCAATATCATCAATATCTATGCCGCTATGTTTTGCTTTTTTGGATATTTTTATTTTTAAGAAACTTACAGCGCCTTGAAAATCGCCAAAACGGCTTAATTGAATTGGCTGCCAAAAAAGGCGCAGAATACAAATATGACAACAAATATCAAAAAAATCAAAACATAGCGGCGTAGATTATTTATTCTTCTGTATTAAGCTAGAATGCAGAATGCACAGTAAAAAACCTAAAATATTTGCTGTCCGTGTATAATTTAACAAACGGGTACGTTCAAGTACCGGGCCTATGTCTGACTATACTTTTGATTTCTGACTTTTCAAATGTTCCTTCCCTATCCGTTAAACAAATATTTGTTCGTCATGACAACATAATAAATAACACACATAAAGACGGCGGTGATCCCACTTTTGATGAAGGCGGATCACCGCCGCGCCGTCGTCAGGATTGGCCGTAGCTTCCGCGTACGTATATCGAGGAGTTGGCAGCGGAGAAAGAGGAACCAAGGCAATTCGTCACTTGGATTCGTAGTGCGTTTCCATTGACGTACGAAAAGTCATGGCGAACGAGATTGACATGATGTCAATCTCGTTCCAAAATAGCATCAAAGAGGCGCAATGCGCCATCATACTTATATTATAATGGAGACAATCCCTTATAATTAACAGTGAACATTGAAAAAGAACAGCCTTTATAATTCTCACCTGTGGATGCAAACAATTGGTCGCATAAAATTGTTTTTATTTTATCAACTTCATCGGCCGCGACTTCAGCCAGCAGTGGCGGCAAAACAGCCACGAGGCAAGATAGCACATCATCTATGACATATTCAGCAGCAAACACCATCTAACCAAAACATACAAAAAAACCGGTCAAGTGCGAGTCGGACTCGCCCACCACCATATTGTTATGCATACCCCCCGGGCTGAGTAGGCCCATTGGTGGGGGATTATGTGGGACTCCCAGTTGAAATAACATAAAATTAGTAAAGATTCTAAAGGGTCGCTTTCGATAACATCAGGTATTTCGAGAAACTGCCCTTGCCGGTTCGATATAACTTTCCACCCTGTATATTTTTTAAACACCAAATGAGTGTCGTTTTATTATCAGCAAATATTTTTGGCATCTCTCGTATTCAAAAATAATAATAGTAGAGGATCCCAGTATAGAACGACCTTCACCGAACTGGTTAATGGATGAAAAGTATTTTATATTAAATTAAATATGTTAATAAATATATTGCAAGTGGGGTTGCCTAAAAAAAAAATCAGTCCAGAATATGATTAATTAAAAATTTAAGTTAAATTTGCACCTCGTTGGTATGTGATGCTAAGGAAACGAGGTGCAAACTTAGCTCAACCGGTTAGTATGAGAAAGTTAGGATGAAGTCGGCACAGGTTCCCGTTCACAGAATGAGTAGATTTTTGGTTTAGGGTCATTTTAGCACATAACACTTCTATCGCATGGGATGGTTCGCTGGGACCTCTCTGTCGCACGTAGGTGAAGAACACACGGAGCGGCGCGGCTTGCTATGTGCTAAAATGCCCCTAAACTAAAAATCTGCTCATTCTGTGACCCCCCCCGACCCGACTCGTGCCGACTTCATACTAACCGGTTGAGCTAAGTTTGCACCTCGTTTCCTTAGCATCACATACCAACCAGGTGCAAATTTAACTTACATTTTTAATTAATCATATTCTGGACTGATTTTTTTTTTAGGCAACCCACTTGCAATATATTTATTAACATATTTAATTTAATATAAAATACTTTTCATCCATCAACCAGTTCGGTGAAGGTCGTTCTATACTCGAATCTTACTCGTAGACTATAAAGAGGTACAAAAAAACTGTACAATTCTTGTGGTTTTTTTTTGTTTTTTTCAATTTTTTGGTATGAAAGTGTAGAGTTAGTAGCAGAAATAAATTTGCCATGTCTTAATGGTTTGCCAATATCCTTATACGATTTTCGCTTCAAAAAAATGGTCCAAACCGAACTTCTTACTTCTCCCCCTACCACCCCCACGAGGTTACTTGTAGAGTTGTGCCGTTCTCGAGAATTCTCGGAAACGTTCTCAGTTTTGTATGGGAAATGTTCTCGAGAACGTTCTCTCTCCATACAAAACGGAGAACGTTTCCGAGAATGGCACATCTCTTTACTTGATTGTTCTCAATGTCAAAGCACTCAAGACTATCCAAGTAACAACTGCGCTGAGAGTCAGCTCTGAATCTAAACGGGCAAGACGAACACAAAGCTTGAAAGAGTACCCCTACTTTTTGGAGTTTCATCAATTTCAAAACCTTTACTCTCGGTAACTATCGCATTTACAGTTAAAATTAATAGAACCTTAATATATAGCAAATTTAATGTAGTTAATTTGTCCCATAGACGTTACTGTCAAAAAAGGCATAGTTAGAGCAGGTATCCAAAAAACTTCATAAATGGCGTACTTTTGCACGTGTTACTCAGCTAGCACAACTTTTCAGAACATGCAAAATCAGATTCACACTACCCTAACTGGTCTAAACAAAATCACAAAAAACCAGAACTGCATCTTGCTTTGCGATTTTAGCATTTTAACGCGTCGATTTCCACGGGCCTATCTATAATATAAAAAAAACCGGTCAAGTGCGAGTCGGACTCCCGCACCGAGGGTTCCGTACAAACTCGAAAGTAGATACGTGAATAGTTCAAGAAAAACTGTATGGCGGTTAGCTTAGTAGGAGTAAGGACCATTAAAACAAGATGACTGTCGTTCTCCATACTTTGGATCGTGCCACGACCGGTAGGAGCAAATAAGTATGTATTACGATTTTTGAAAATTTCTAAAAAGCGATGCAATTTAGGAATACCGTTTTATTTTTCCTGTAATATTTAGGATGATATTAATAATTGGTAATTATTACAGATTTTTCTGTTCAGTAACTTCGAATGGGGGAATGGTACCTATATTTTTGAACGTTTTTGATCATAAATCGAAAAGTACAATTTTAAGAAAAAAAAAAATGGCTTTAGAATCTACAAATTAAGCCCTTTCATTTGATATCCCACTCGATATAACAGCTCTACTTTTGTTTTCCCCATCCCATTTCGGACCCCTTTAAAAAAAAAGTAAAAAAGTTATAAGATTTTTTTCTATCCAATAGGCTCGAGTAAGCGAGTTATAACACTATTCCAAATTCAAGTCCATAGCTTCAGTAGATCCTGAGATATCTTGCTGTGACAGACGCACAGACAGACAGACAGACAGACAGAGTCGCACCATAAGGGTTCCTTTTTTAACATTTTGGTACGGAACCCTAAAAACGAACCGTTATGGTCCTAATATTAAAAATCGGGTCTATCCCAAATATAAGTGTCACATCTATGTGATACAGGTTCAAGTAATTAGGTAGGTAAACTTATTCCTACTTAATGTTAGTAAAATAAAAAATAACCATACGGTATATTTTATATTAGTACTAACCTGTCGATTTTCGATCAAATTTTGGATAATCGTGTAGACGAAAAACATGACATGCCGAAAAACTGAGACGTATTTAACAGCAACCTAAAAAATAAATGGTATTTTAGATATACCTAGTTACTTAGTTAGATACCGAGTCCGATTTCTGAATACATAGTAAAATGTCCGATTAGATGACTTTTTTTCATAATTCAATCATAAAAATGACGTCAGGAACAATTTTATAAACTATCCCCCGTGGCACTACTATTTTGGCACAACTGGCCTAATTACCTACATATTAGGTAGGTTTAGGTTCGTTAGGTAACTTCAGTTGCCCGAAGTGGGCAGCCTAGGTTCTAGGCTGAAGTTTGCCCTCCACTGGCCTAAAAGTAGGAGCTCCGTCGATTTCCAATGAGATCGGTGGGTTTACAAATGTTAGTTTGTGGATAAAAATAACAGTGGTGCCAAAATATTAGTGTCACGGGAAGAAACGTTTTATAAGATGCTATAATCTCCTCATGGATCTCATCATCAGAACTGGATTTTGAAAAAAGGGACGAATCAGGAAGTTTATACACTCTTCCAATTATCAAAAAAAAATTTCAAGTCGGTTCATAAACAACGTCTTGAATTCTGAGTTAAGAAACATTAAAAACCGGCACGAAGTGCGAGTCGGATTCGCCCACGAAGGGTTCTTTACCTAAGTCGAGCAAAAAAACGACGAACAAGTTTCTTTTATGGGGACCCCCTACAAATTTCATTTTAATTAAATGTTTATTATTTGTTCATATAGCGGTAATAAGAAAGAAAGAAAATACATTTATTCGTGACAGCAGCACAAAATAAAGATACAGCAATAAGAAAAAACAAATACTTTGCGAAACTGGTATACTTACCATAAATTTTAGTATATAAAACTTTTCTTCCATGACATTGAATAAATTTTTGTAAACGTATATGATTTTTTTTATTTTCAACAATTTGAACCGAATGTTTGCTTGCTCAAACTTTTGGTCTTGTAAGCACTCGGTGGAAACTCTAAGTAATTTCATGCGATATCTGAACATTTCCAGCATTATGATGACGGGTAACAATGCTACGTTTGTGCTGTTTACTATTAACGCCTTAGTAATCATAAGAGGAAGATAGCTGTACCAGTGCTTAGCGTAAAAGTGGTAACAAGATTTTAATGCTTTTGATAGTCGAAAATATAGCGTCAAATTCAGAAATCCTGTGAGGATAGTTTCATCGTTTATATTCGTAGACAGTTTCATCGTTGTTTCAACCCTATGTATGCTTGATATGTAGTCTGAGAAGTATTCTTCTTGCGTATAAATTGATATTAAAACTAGCAGTAAGTGCTCAAATATATCAAAGTAAACCGTACTCTCCTTGTAAATGCTGGGGCTATACAATATACTAATAGGGAAATAAATATTAATCAAAATGTTATAAGCAATTAAAAAACGCGTAATGCGTAAGTTGTCGAAAGTTTTTTGGTAAAATCCTAATAAGAACCTAACAAACATTAATGATTTTATAGAAAAGGTGAAGATAATGATTTTGCCAATGACTTTTTTCATAACAAATGCTATTATCAACATTGCGGGAGGTTGATTATTACCGGTGTCTAGCACAGCTGTAGCGGTCGGTGTGGACAGAGCGACTGACACTATACCATATTCTTAGGACTGCGATCAATAAAAACTTATTCAACTACCTAATTAAAAAAAACCGCTCAAGTATGAATTGTATTTACGCACCGAGGATTCTGTATCATCATAACATACTGTTATAATATGTTGATATTACTTTTAATAACAAAAAAACCGGTCAAGTGCGAGTCGCACTCGCGCACCGAGGGTTCCGTACAAACTCATAAGTAGATACGCGAATAGTTCAAGAAAAACTGTATGTCGATTTGTTTAGAAGAAGCAAATAAATATATGTTATGATTTTTGCAAATTTCTAAAAAACATTGCAAGTTAAAACAGTTATATTTTTCCTGTAATATTTAGAACCTGACGTGTAATGATTCTATTTAATAGCAAGGACGATTAAATCAAGAGGACTGTCATTCTCCATACGAAAAGCTGTTCCCCGAATTTACAACGCCATCTATGTATAAGCTTGGTAAAATAATTATTTACAATTTTTCAACTTTGCAAACGTGACATAGTATTTAAATGTTAGAATTTATTTATTATTAGCTGTTTACGAACTAATTGTTGTTCAATTATAACATCGTTAAATCCCCTAGCGTGAAACAGGCCATCGCTTAGTTTTGCTACTCTCCGCCAGATGGATTAATGGATGGATTAAGTTTATGTAAATTTCTAAAAAAGTATTAAAGTTAGGAAGACCGTTCTATTTTTCCTGTAATGTTCAGGTTGATATTGATAATTAGTAATTATGACACATTTTTCTGATCAGTAACTTCGGAGATAATAGGGGGGGAATGGTACATAAAAATGTATAAATCAAAAACTACTTATTTAAGAAAAAAAATAAAAATGGTGTTTTAATCTACAAATTAAGCCCTTTCATTTGATACCCCGCTCATTATAATAGCCCTACTTTCAATTTTAAAAGTCCCATTACGGAGCCTTTTAAAAAAAAAGTAAAAAAGGTACAAGATATTTTTTATGTCCAATAAGCTCGGGTTAGCTACTTTTAACAGTATTCCAAATTTCAAATCGATAGCATCAGTAGTTCCTGAGATATCTGGCTGTGACAGACGGACAGACAGACAGACAGACAGAGTCGCACCATAAGGGTTCCTTTTTTACCATTTTGGTACGGAACCCTATCTTATCTTATCTTGGTATTAGGGGTCCTTTCGGATACACTTCGACCCAATGGGATCTTTTGTGTAATTACCCCATACCGCATCTACGCAATGGCTTGCTCCACCACCTCCATAAATCGGGTGATGGAACCCAGTGGTAGTGCCTGGAATTCATTTGGCTCCGGATAGCCCGTGCCAAATTCATTCATTCTTTGTCTGGCGAGAGCATGACATTCACACAATATGTGTTTCATTGTCTCTGCCTCCTCGCCACACAGTCTACAATCTGTGTTGTCAAAAAGTCCCAACTTGGCCAGGAGTCCTTTGACCCCGAAGTGACCTGTGAACACCCCAGTTATGAGCTTGAGTTGCCTTCTGCTGTACTTCCACATTTTGTTGGACCAGCTTGAGTTGACTCTTTCCATGAAGAGTTTCGAATGCCTCAGGCCCGCAATGCCATTCCATTCCTGTTGGTGCTGGTGTTTGGCATGGTCCTTGATGGCAGTTGTTATGGTGCCCTGTGAGAGTCCCACACATGGTTCCGGCCCTACGAAATTATTTTCCGAGCCCTTTCGTGCCAGCTCATCTGCATTTTCATTGCCGACGAAGCCTTCGTGCCCTGGGATCCATATCAGTTGCACCTTGTTGTCCCTTCCAAGCTTATTTAAAACTTGGATGCCATTGTACACCAGTCTGGAGTCCACTTTTGGCGCCGTCAGCGCTTTAAGTGCCGCTTGACTGTCGCTGAGTATATAGATGTGCTTCCCCTTGGTTTGCCTGTCTATATTCTCCTGGGCACAAGCGATTATGGCAAATGTTTCCGCTTGGAAGACAGTTGCATAACCCCCCATGCTGATGCTGAGACTAAAGTCCTGGGCATGAATGCCTGCTCCCGTACCGGATCCCATTTTGGATCCGTCTGTGTACCATATGCTGTCTTTACCATCCGAGATTGGTGGTTCACGACCTTCGGCCCATTCGGCCCTTGTGGGAACTTCAACCTTGAAGTTCTTTTGGAATACGTACCTTGGCTGCATTTTGTCGCAGCTCATGGCCGTTACTCGGTCAAGGAAATTGTTTATTTCCATGCTTGTGTGTATAGTCTTAGGCGCCGCATAGCTCCACAGACCCATTGTTTTTAGTCTATGCAACGATTTGCGCGCTTCTGACTGTATCACTATGTGCAGCGGGGGTAGGTCTAGAAGTACCTCCAATGCTGCCGTTGGCGTGGTTCGAAACGCCCCTGTTATAGCCATGCATGATGTTCTTTGTACTTTCGCCAAAGCATCTTTGCATGTGCTTTTCAATGTCCTTGGCCACCAGACCAGGCTGCCGTACAGAATGATAGGTCTCACCATCATGGTATAGATCCATCGTAGTACCTTGGGATTTAGGCCCCACGTTTTACCGTATGTTGATCTGCACATCCCAAACACTCGCAGAGCTTTGGTTGTGGTATTGTCAACATGTTTTTTCCAATTTAGTTCCTTATCTAGCGTGACCCCTAGATATTTCACGTCATTGGACATTTCGAGCACCTTCCCATACAGCTTAATTTGCTGCATGTCCTTGAGTGCCCTCTTTCTGGTAAATGGTATTACCACTGTTTTGCCCGGGTTGATGGATAACTGGTGACTGTTGCACCATCTCTCCACCTTTTTCAGTGCTTCATTCATGATTCCTGATACCGTGCTGGGAAATTTCCCATTCACTAGTATCACCAAATCATCCGCATACCCTACCGTATAGATAGGCCCTTTATTGAGTTCTTCCAAAAGCGAGTTCACCACCAAGCTCCAGAGAGTAGGTGAGAGCACTCCACCTTGTGGACACCCCTTTGTGGCTGTAGCCAATATTTCGTCCCCCATCAGGGTGGACTTGATTAGCCTGCCGTTCCACATATTCCCTATCCATTTGCAAATAGTGGGCTCTATGCCATGTCTAGCAGCTGCTATGCTGATAGCTTGATACGTAGTGCGGTCAAACGCTCCCTCTACGTCTAGAAAAGCTGCCAGGCATAGCTCTTTGTTCTCTATCGCCTGTTCAGCTCTCGTGGTTACCAGATGCAGCGCCGTTTCGGTCGACTTGCCTGGCTGATATGCACATTGTAATTTGTGCAGCGGATGTCTTTTGAGTGGACCATCTCTTATGTGTCTGTCTACCAATTTTTCCAATGTTTTTAGGAAAAATGATGAGAGACTTATGGGCCTGTATGATTTGGCCTCTGTGTAGTCTGCCTTACCTGGTTTGGGTAGGTAGGTTACTTTTGTCAGCCTCCATATCCGTGGTACGTGTCCAAAGGCTATACACGCTCTGTACAATCTACTCAGATGTGGTATGAGTACATTAGCGCCCTCTTGTAGTAGTATGGGATAAATGCCATCCGGCCCCGGGGCCTTAAACGGCTGAAAAGTGGACAGCGCCCACTTAAGCTTGTTATCATCTACTACCTTTTTAGATGTGTCCCAATTGTACCTGGTTGTCCCGGTGGACTGCTCCATCATACTAATTGCTACGTCATCCGTTACACTCTGGTGTATAACCGAGCCTGGGAAGTGTGTATTACACATTATTTTAAGAGTCTCTAGCCCTGATTCCGTCATTTTCCCGTCACCATCCTTAATGGTAGTTAACGGGACTGACTTTGTGGTCGCAAGAGCCTTAGTGAGTCGCATCCCTTCCGGTATAGACCCGATTTGATCACAGTGATTTCTCCATGATCTGCGTTTTGCTTTTCTCACAGCTTTGTTAAGCTCTGTGAGCTTGTGTGCATAGTTCTCAAAGTTATTTGAGGCTATTGCATCATTAAAGATTGCCCTGGTTTCTCTCCTGAGTTTTACAATCTCTGGATTCCACCACGGTATCCTTTTGGCCAAAGTTTTCTTTTCCGGGCAATTATTGGTCCAGGCCGTGTAAACCGCCTGCACCACCTTGTCCGCTTCAAATTCTATGTCAATAATGGAATTGAGCTTACCTTTTGGGTCCCCTAGTTCTACTTTAAGGTCCGCCCTATAAGCTGACCAGTCCGTGTTCCTAGGGTTCCGTTTACGTACAGTTTCCACCTTTATTTCGGTTTTGTACCTAAAGCATATGTATCTGTGATCTGAAAGGGAGATTTCTCCAGAGACATGCCAAGAGTTGATGCTTTTACTGGTGTTATTAGAAGCCAACGTTATATCAATTACCTCACCTCGCCTAGCATTGACGAAGGTCGGTCGATTGCCTTTATTTAGTAATTGTAAAGAGGAGCTTACCAGGAAATCCAGTACCTTCTCCCCTCTCCGGTTGACATCCGAGCTGCCCCAGATGACGTGGTGAGCGTTTGCGTCGGTACGGAACCCTAAAAAGGATATGATCACTAATTTCAATTATGATATCTATTTACTGCAATTCAGTTAGAACCTCGTTTGTATAAATTGACGTTAAGTATAAATAAAACGTCACACTGGTCATGGGGGGTCATGTAAAATGAAATGGTTTTTTTCTATTTCTTATAAGAACCTCCAATACGGGATTCGCGGTGGACCATGATCCCAGATTTGGCAAGTAAATTTAATACATGGGAGCTACTGTCAACTATTGTTCGCAATCCCTGTGACGGGAATCCAGACCGAAGGGTTAGTCATAGTTAAACGTTAAATTACCACAATGTGCAGGTTTCCGTGCGTTTCATGATGCTTTCCCTCGCTGTACGCTGTACTTAATTTGCGTTGCAGGGTGCATACCTTTTCCTTTGTTCGACTAGCTAGTATCATCAGTGGCGTAGCATCAAAGATGTCCTTGGAAAAATTATTATGGAAATTACTATAAGGTACATACTTATATATGTATATATATTTAACCAACATTTTGCAAGTTATGGTCTTTGCCCCTATAACGATTACATTTAACATAGTCACGTTTTAATTCTTCCAATACGAAGAATTAAAACATGACTATGTTAAATACACACACAATGTACTTAATTAAGTGCAACAAAGGCCGGAGATAGCACGAAAACAACGGTCATAGCTTGTTCAACATTCGGCTTATGCCTAACACTGAATTAGTATCCCGGTACGAGAACTCTAAAAAGCCTAAAAGTCCTAAAACTAAAAGTCTACAAACTAACATTCAATACTCACCGACTCGCTAGCTTCTTTGCATCAGTAAAGTCAGAGTTTGGGGTCTATAGTCCGTCAAAAGTCAAAGTTACCGTCAGAAGACCAGCTCCTAGTTGGCTGGTTCCACAGCTGCAGACGTCGCACACGCGAAACAATTCGTCAACTTTTCGGTCTAAATATGTTATGTTGTCAGGCATGCTACCATGGATATTATCCGGTTGATTTCATATTTATTATGCACTACACTGATTAATTAAATGTTTTTATTTATGTTTTATTTGGGCAACATACAGACAACTTCATAATGCATGCATGCAGTACATACAACATATTATTATTGAAACCGTACCATACGATGTAGAGCTCTTTCTGCCGACTGGCTCAGTGCACTATTGGCGAAGTGGTTGCAAAAAGGTGTTTCCGTCTCAAACAAGTATATACTATTTTCATTACATACTCTAGGAACATCGGGATCGCTGGTATAAGTCCCGAAAACAATCTAAACAATAATTTGTATTTCAAGTCATTGAAATCATCAGTACACTTATTTTAATCTAGATGATGTTAGCGTCACTATTCATCTAAAGTTTGCCGCACCTTAGCGAGATAGCCTTACTAATGTACAGCGATACGGTCTGAGTTACGACCCCTCCGATATTGTCGAGTTTGATATGATAAATAAGCGAAAGTCAGCGTTATTGTTTTGTTTCTGCATGTATCAACGAGACGACTTCATTTGCCGATAGAGTTGTTTCGTTCTTAATGGCTGATGATTAACCAGTTCCATTACTAAAATCTGGCTTATAGGTATGTTTTAAAAAACAGAAAAAGGAACTCTGCAACTCTGCTCCTTCCATCCGAACGTAAAACCAGAGGTGCAATAAAGGCGTCTAAAGCTGATCTAACTTCATTCGAGAAAATTTATTTTGGCGAAAAATTTAAATACGCAAGCAGACGAGAATCAACATGTAATGAAATGACGCTACGTTATAAGAGAGAGGGTGTAGTTGCTCAATTTGTAGCAACTTGTATTGGAATAACTGTCATATAGAAAAAACCGGTCAAGTGCGAGTCGGACTCGCGCACTAAGGGTTCCGTACAAACTCGTCAATAGATACGTGAATAATTCAAGAAAAACTGTATGGTCGGACAAACTTAACTTTGCTCTTGTGAAACTGTTGTCCCCGTACATATGCCGCGGTTAGTTTAGTAGGAGCAAATAAGGTTGTCTTAGGATTTTTGCGAATTTCCAAAAAAACGCTGCAAGTTAGGAAAACTGTTTTATTTTTCCTGTAATATTTAGGATAATATTAATAATCGGTAATTATTACAGATTTTTCTGTTCAGTAACTTCGGAGATAATAGGGGGGAAATGGTATTTTTATTAAGGTTTTTGTCTTAAATCAAAAACTACATGTCTAAGAAAAAAAAATAAAAACGGTTTTGGAATCTACACACTAAGCCCTTTCATTTGATGTCCCATTTCGGTCCCCTTTGAAAAAAATCGGTCAAGTGTGAGTCGGACTCGCACACCGAGGGTTCCGTACAAACTCGTAAGTAGATACGTGAATAGTTCAAGCAAAACTGTATGGCGGTTAGCTTAGTAGGAGCAAATAAGTATGTGTTACGATGTTTGCAAATTTCTAAAAAACGGTGCAAGTTAGGAAAACTGTAATATTTTTCCTGTAATATTTAGGATGATATTAATAATTGGTAATTATTAAAAAAGATTCTGTTCTGTAACTTCGAAGATAATAGGGGGGGAATGGTACTTTTTTAACGTTTTTGGTCAGAAATCAAAAAGTACATAATTAAGAAAAATAAAAATGGTTTTGCTTTCATTTGATACCCTATTTGATACAATAGCACAACTTTGAATTTTCGATCTCCCATTACGGCCCACTTTAAAAAAAAAAGTAAAAAAGGTATAAGATTTTTTTTGTCAAATAGGGTTGGGTTAGCGACTTTTAAAACTATGCCAAATTTCATATCGATAGCTGCAGTAGTTCCTGAAATATCTGGCTGTGACAGACGGACAGACAGACAGACAGAGTCGCACCATAAGGGTTCCTTTTTTACCATTTTGGTGCGGAACCCGAAAAAGGTAAGAAAGGTATAGGATTTTTTTCTGTCCCATAGGCACGGATTAGCGGTTTTATGTAAATGAGACTGTAAATATTGAGAGTTCAGAACAAATATGTTACGATACTTCTCAACTTTCTTTTCGGTTCCGACTTAAATATACATAGGTATGTAATATCATTTCAATCTCAATAATTACTAATTGCAAATTGTGATGACAGGATCATCTTAGTTTAATTAATATTTATTGTATGTCTTTCCCGTACACGAGACAATAGTGTCCCGGCCCTTTGGGAGGCGTGCGCGGAGCCGAAGCCAACGCGTAGAGGCCCTTTCGACAATTTAATGAAAGGCAACGTGTACACCCAGCGGATGCTGTCCCTGCCCGTGTCAAGGGACGCACGCAGAGGCAGCCCCCGCCAGATGCAAGGACTATTGTTGATTGATGGAATCTAAATTTACTGGGTTATGGTGGTGGAATTATGGACTAGATACTGGGCTATGGATTGAGACATGACGGCGCCTGTCAGGAAAAGTGTCTCATGGCTTTCGCGGCACTGACAGACCGTGACTTGCCCTCCGCTGATGGGCCCCTGTTAAATAGCGACATTATGAGCAATGGCCCAGGGGCAACACCGCTGCCGAGGGCTGCAGGGTGTCGAGAGGTGTGCTGCGCTTTCTCCGAGGGTACTCGCGGCGTTATGCCTTTTATCACTTCCACGCCTGGAGCATATAGCTCTCGCGACTCCACTCTGGACGGCCGGTTAAGGCAAGCCAGAGGCGGAGGTCCTTTCACTAAATCCCATGACCCTCCCTAAGGACCCCCCGGAGCACTCGGGTACGTGGGGTCGCTACTCCCCAACAGCTCGCCACAAGCTGCCCTGCGTTATAATTTTTATTTATTATTAAGTCATTATGTTTATATGATTGACATTGTAAAAATAAGTACATTTATTTCTTTTCACGATCATGTCATGGTGTGAATTTTTTTAACTGGGTAACTAAAGTATATTCATAATTTTAAGCGCGAACATACTACGTGACGAAGTTAGTATTGTTAGGTAACACACAAATCAAACTTTCAGCAACATAGACAAGGTGTTAGTACCATAAATCTCATTGATAAAATGTACAGACAGGGCATTTGCCGATTATTTATGTCCGTTATGTTAGTTAAATACCACGTTATCAAAGGAAATGTTAATCGTGAGAGCCGGGGAAGGGACCGTGCGAATTGTGGTAAGTTTCGTCACTGGACATACTTAGTTTGCTCGGGTTTTCAGTACTTAGAGCCCGTACCAGTGTACTAAAGGCGGTGAACGGTGGAACAATGGTTCAGTATGCAGCTTTTCAGTAAACCATATGCATGATGATATAGACGTTGTATAAGTACACTATATACATAGTACAGTCAAGTATAGTAAGTACGTAAGAGTGTCTTCTAAAGCTAGTTACATCTATTTAACATATCATATCAATATGATATGTTAAATAGATGTAGTTACATCTATTAAGCTAGTTAGCTTTAGCAATTGCTTAGTTGCAAACACGTAATTCCGTGTATCACATGTTGTATACAGTAACGTTGAGTTCACAGAAATATATCGACTGTTAATCGTCACATTACATCAGTAGAGAAAATTCACATTAGTGACTTCATGTTTTAATCTTTTACGTATAACCATAGTAGCGATGGTCATTTATTTTTTACCGTATATTTAATACTAAGCACCTGTAAAATAATATCGTTACATGTACTTTACGAAGATCGACAAAAAGATTACAGTGTTTTATCTCTCTGAAACGAATGATATCGAAGATCCGGAATCCGGACTCGTAAATCTTTCGTCTCACAATAAATTATCGGATAGTGTATGCATCCGTCGTCCTGAAATAGCCGACGCATTCCTCGACTATTATTGAATGCATCTTCATTCGATAAATTATGTTCGTTTGACTCGCTACTATGTTGCTTGTCGTGTGCGGAAATACCGTAATGTTAAGAACATTATAATTATATTGTACAGACAATGTCAACATACACAAGTTCGTTAGATCTAGAGATATTACTATTAGACATAAAAATATAGAGATTAGATATTAGAATAATATATTACACACCTATAGGGCGGTATAATAAGGAATAGATCGCTGGTGTGTACATATACGATCTGGGGCTATTCTAATTATCGCCCGTGGTATGTGTACAATTTTATTTCTTCCTTTGGCCAGGAAGTCAGGAAGTCGTATTTTCCGCCCGCGCAGCAAACTGGAAAATGCCACTTACGGCCTATGGTGACGTAAAATCTTTTCAGTACGATTTAATCCCGAATTAAAGTTTACATTTCTCTTTGACTGTAGGGAAATGGTAAAACCGGTCTATATAAACTGTATGGTAAGTTTCGTTACACAAAGGAACAAGATTAACTTTTTGTTAAATTACATCTTTGACCCTAATAACAGCTCTTTTTTTGTTAACGGTGTGGAAATGCATTACGCATACCACTCAGGCCCTTGCAAGTGCCCTTAAAAGGGCCCTTCGGGGAGGTTATGTAGGACTTACCCCCTCTGAAGGAGAAGGCATACCCACTGAAACCACTGCGAGCAGCGGGGCCTGCGTCCGCGGCCGGCACGCCGGAGGTGGCCGGACTCAGAAGCTCCACAGGAGCTCACGGCCAGGAAGATAATTACAGCTTGTACAGTCGCCATCAGATATATCTGAACTGTCAGTGTACTCATAAATATCTGAACACGGCTCTAATGCTATGAAAATAGAGCCGTGTTCAGATATTTATGAGTACACTGACAGCTCAGATATATCTGATGGCGACTGTAATTGGGGGCTTTAAACAATCCTGCACTAACTAAAGTCTCTGTTTTACCCGATGGTTGGCTGGTAGAGAATGCCTTAAGGCATTAAGCCGATTGTACGTTTTTTATTATTGCGCAATGAAGTTTAAATAAATTTTAAAAAATGTCAGTCTGCTTGTCACTTTCCTGTTGACGGATTAGCTGCAGGATCTCTGATTAGAATTAGAATCAGAAAAACATTTATTGCCTCAGAAACTTATATTAAAAACAGGGAATTATTTAATTTAGCTTCTAAAATCGTAAATATTTTTTTTTAAATAAATGTCTTTTTTTATATAAAAAATCTTTACATTAATTACTTTGCCTATATTAGCTGATCTACAGATAAACTATAAATGCAAATGACGTAACAAAAAAGGAGGGGAGGATGATAAGGTGATAATTATGTTTGGTATACAAAAATAATATTTTCATCACACTTGCTCGAAAATGGTGTCATTACACGTAGGTTCTGCGGGCCGTAAATGGCCTATAACGCCCTAGGGCGTAATGGTTTTCTTTTTAAATTTGAAACGCTGGTTCTGTTTTACTCTTATTTGTCATGTTCAAAAGAAACGCCAACTTACTTTTTTAACTTTTATCACTGAAATATTTATTTAAAGATAACTGTAATTGCAAATACATATAACCACATATTTAGGTAACATTAATTAAATGTTTAAATAATGTATTTCTTTATTTTGCAAATATAAAATCAACTAAAATGGCCGTTACCGCTATAGTTTCCGAACGTGACTTGACGTTCGCATTGTCATTGTCTATGGACATATGTGACAAATATCACTGTCTGTTTTAATATTTTCTTGTCATACTGGGTCGAAAAGTAAGGTTATTTTATTAAGATTTCTTCACAAGTGTGATGAAAAACATTGTGTGTGCCACGGGCGGTAAAGGAATTACAAACTCGTGTTATTAAAGCCCTCGGTTTCACCTCGGGCTTATAACAAACACTCGTTTGTAATTCCTTACTTACCGCCCTAGATACACAATGTACTATTATGCCACACCTGGCCATAAAGTGGCTTTTTCCGTACGCGCTTTCTGGCCAAGTGTAGACATAAAATGATGTAGGTACACAACACGGGAGGTAATAAGGAAAGCCCTCGATCGCATATTTACGACCCTCGCTTGCAGCTCGGGCCGCAAACATCTGCGATCTTGGCCTTTCTTTGTATTACCACCCTAGTAATAATGTGTACCTAATGTACTATTCATACTCTTTTTAATGATTGAGCTTTTTTCTGCAAAATTAAAACAATCCTTTAAATAATAAAAAAATCATCTAAATACGTGCCCTAAAATACAAACTAGAATTACAATATAATAGGAACAAACTAAAAAAAAACTTCTGTAGGTATTTATGAGTACTAACAATTTTAAGGCAATGGGTCTCAGTCTTAGCATGTACTGGGCATAAAGTCCAGCGCTGGTTTTCAGACCGATCCCTGAAAGCGGTGTCGATCGCAACGGTGTTAACCTACGACACTGCTTATTACTGTCACATTTTACAAATAAAATAAGATTAAAAGAAAAAGAATGATTGTAGATATATATAATATCGATTACCAACTATTATTACCAATTCACGGGTATATTTGGGATAAAATAGATACGTAGTGAAGTTGTGAATTTAAAATGACATTCAAATTTCGAACTTATCTGAAAAACAAAGCAATTTGATTTCATCACTATCGCTTATTTTTATTGAATAAACGCAAAGCACAAGACTAATCGAACTCAATTAAAAACTTTTCTAAGCAAATTACAACGTTCTCCGATTCCGAGGTATGTATACTTACGTTATAAAACAGTCTGTTATTGGCCAAATTTTAACCAATCAAGTGGCAGAAGCGTGTTTAAGTAGACGCAGATTTGACAGACACACCGACGATGTTACGGTAGAATCTGCATGGAAACGTGTCTCCTTAAGCAAAGACATTAATTTTTTTTAAATATAAAGTCCTATTTCCGAAATTATTTATTACACAAACCGATAAATTAGGACTTAAACCTAGGTAAAGGTACCTGGTAAGGTGTTATTATAATTCTCTCAAAGTGTTGGTTTATGAAAATTATAGTCGAGTTTTAAGTGCCATAAAGTATACGATATTGAAAAGTACGCTATTAACGTTTAGTCTATGACACTCTAATGTGAAAATTAATGTCGACGAGTAGAAAAACACTAATTTTAATCTCTAATTTGCTTCAATTCAATATTATAGATTTTCAACAATTAGATACTAAAATATTACACGTAGAGTTTGCTGCCCTGGTTCCACTCCAGCCCACATATCTTTCACCTCTCAATTCTAGAGACTCTACTTTTTTTAATGTTATAATATGACTACGTTGTTTGTGGCTATGGTTGCCACAAGATAAGAAGATATGTCCAAAAGTGCCACTGAAAATACTCAGCTCCCATCTGCCCCCTCAATCCTTTAGTAGCCTATTTTACGCTAATGAAGTTAACGTGTTATGGGTGGGATAGAATGAGCTATGAGATTACATAATTTCCTTGGTCCTACCTTTAGTTACTACGTAGTCAATCTCCATAAATCTACCCGCGACCACGAACGCAGTAAAGGGTTATGAAACATTGGGATATAAAATTAAGTAAGTACTTAAGGTGATTCGAGTCGGTCGGTTCTCCACACAAACACAAAGAGGGTCATCATTTGCTTCCACGACATCAATCGGGGTTGAAATGTGTTTAATTTTATAGCTTGATATATTTTGTCTGTGCGTAATGACATGAGAAGTCTCAAAACACAGAAATTAACGTGCAATGGGCTAGACGACTAAAAAAACTGTTTAGTCCGTCAGTTAGATTATTAAAAAATTGTACACGTATTTTTTCTTTTGTTTGACGAACAAAAAATGACGAAGATTGAGTCCTTAGAAGTTTCGAGTGACGTCACTCCTTGGTACAATTTTCACCTAGGAGTGACGTCACAAGCCCCCACTCCAGAAGTTTGATGATCTATAACTTTGTCGATTTTTAATATTTTGATAAACCAAAAAATACGTGTCCCATATTTTTCCATAATCTAACTGACGGGCTAAATAGAATTATATAGTTTTAACCCAGTCGTCATCCCTAATAGCCGATTAAGGTCAGCGCCATCTATTATCACCATTTGAAACCAAACGTTTTTTGCTGAATATGTATATTGTTTTAGCTTTTCGCGAGTTCTCTTGTCATTTCTCGTAGACAAATGTATCAGGCTATAAAATAAAACAAAATTCAAACATAATTGACAATATTTCAAATTTTCTACTCCTTCATTTTATGAGCTGGATAGAAAATAGGTGGAATTTTAAGCTACCCGTATTTTTTCTTTTTCGTTTTAACTCAATTTTTCAATTAAAAATAGCAGTTTGAAAAGTAGCTCATTCTAAAAGGGCGTATGTAGAAAATGACGTCACTTTCCCAACTAGAATCCAGAGCGACAATTACGATTTAAAAAACTAGAACCCAGAGCGACAATTACGATTAAAAAAATAACTGTCAGGCGTTACAGCGTTGTCAACATAGGAAGTTCGGGAAGACAACAATGCTTTTGCTCCTCTTATTTGGGCTGGATTATATTTATCACTTGCCGATGTGTACTCCATCATCATAATTTCAACACGCGGCAGATTCGTGCTATCAGCCTGAGAAAAACCTTCTGATGTCTTCATTATATGAAAAAAATCGGTGTCCGGTAAAAGAATGCCAAGTTAATAATGTTTGAATGCGTTATCGGAGTCCAGTGGGAAAGTGCCAAGTCTTTTAAGGTCTTCGAAAACGTGCAAATGAACCAACGGTAAGAAAATTAAACTTCTAAAGCCGCTAAGCAGTTGTAACAATTTTCAAAACAAATAAACGTCAGACGGCAAGTATGTCAGAAAATGACAACCGGATACCATACACTTTTTAAACGTTTCAGCACTAAGGTCTCTCTCGATAATGCAGGGAAAATGACGTCACACTTCCGGTTCACACTAATTGACGATTTTTTCCAAAATGAATGAGAAAAAAAATCCAAAAATATTTTTTTTGAGCATAAAATACAGTTTTACCCAAATGGTTTTCGAATTAAGATCTTTTGAAAATATGAAATGTTGTCAATTGATGCCGTAGAAGCAAACAATGACCCTCTTTATTGTTGTATGGAAAACCGAACGACTCGAATCACCTTAATATATGCGATTTAATCCGATTAAATGGTTTTATTACAATTAGTAATAATCGCGGAAGCCGAAAACAATCATAATCTCTACATATTTTAAAGCAAAGTAGGTACTGTGAGGTCCAACTGCGCTGAACAATAGTGAAATGCCAGATCCTTGAACTATCTAAACAAATTAAGAGGCGTTGCTCACGGTGAACCCGTTTAAAACCAGCTAAAGTTCAACCAAAACGGTCAAAAACGTAATATCATTTACCGTGAGAATAGTCCGCCATTTCCCAACGAATGATTTGCAGAACACTGCTCGACACGCCTCGTGTCGCCGAGTAAGGAAAACTATTATATTATTGCGATTATTAAGTTACTCAACAAATACTATTGTGGACTAACCAATAAATTCACAATTGATAGTCATGCCGATCTAATCTAGAGGTTAAGAGGGTAGAACTGTAGCAACGAGGCGTTTGAAGACGAGACCAGTGATAAATTTGATAGTCCGTTGTGCCTGTGCTACACGTCTTACAATGTCATGGAATATGGTATTTTCAAGAAGTATTGTGGGAAAATTCGCCAAGTATAGGAATAATACTCCACAACTATTAGATAGATAGGTACACATAGTTGTAAAACTTGTGAAGTCGTCAGGCATGAAGTTTTGAAGAATAAAAAAGTGGCATCACTGTTCACTTCTAAATCTATGAAAGCCCGTAAAATTATAAATTTACAAGTAATGCTGGATTTTTTTGAGAATTGGAGTTAATGGTTGACCACCTACAGTTGGCGTAGCATCCATATAACCCGATATCCACCAGGCTGCCTATACAATACAATACAAATAATTCTTTATTGCACACCAGAAAACACATTACAAAAGTACATACTATGTTAGGGAATTAAATGCTTTATTGTACTGCTCTTATTCTTTTCTTTATTTCAAAAGAAAGAGAACATGACATTAAAAGTTACCTAGATAAATTATGGTAACTTTTGAGCAATAAATTGATTATAGCCCCTGCATAGAGATGTGCCATTCTCGGAAACGTTCTCTGTTTTGTATGGAGCGAGAACGTTCTCGAGAACATTTCCCATACAAAACTGAGAACGTTTCCGAGAATTCCCGAGAATGGCACAACTCTGCCCCTGCAGGAGTTGCAGGATGAATACCACCAAACATAAAGTTGGTGCCGTGAGAATAATATAATCATTTGAGAGATGAGACTAGCGTGAAAGGGGAAGATCAAGGAAGCTACCAAAACCAACAAAAAAGAGAATCGTAGCCGTCATGTCGTACAAGGAAGTCAAGGAGCTGGCTCTCGAAAGTTAAAATGAGAGATAGGATCAGGGTAAAATTATATTATGTACTCATACATTTTTTTTTATGTTATAAATGGTAAACAAGCAGACGAGCTGTCTGATGGAAAACAATCTTTGTCGTGTGTTTTAAATATTTTTGGAAATGTTCATGTTAATGATAATCTATCTCCATATCAGAGGAAATCGCAAGTATGCAAAACGTGCTATGAATAAGCTGGCCCCAAACATAAAGTTTTATTATAGCAAGACACCAATAAAATAACTATAACCAGTTCAGCGCTCCTCGTAACATGCCTTCAAAATCGCTCACCTTAGGGACCCAGACGGTATGAACAAAAAGGCAATTTCATAACACTATGCACCCGCTGGCTCATAACAATAAATGAAGAAAACCTCCAGAACCTGATGCCTCTCCCGGACACACTTTTCACATGTCTCTTACATATAATCCAGTTCATGTATCATCCATTACGCTGTTCACAAACTTCCACGAATATCAAATTCGCTGCGAGCAAGCAATGGAAACGGAAGTTGAACTTTTACCGTAGTGCAACGGTATCATGGTAGAAGAATCTGCAAGTCCAGCACACACACATTGGCGTGCGTCGCGACGAGAAGGCTTCGATTGCACACTTGTTAAAACAACGTGACGCGCCAGTCCGCATCGGGCCGCCGTCCGCGACGCTCCCGTCGCCTACCGCCGCGACGCACCGACATCGCGAAAAAAGTTTACACGAAACTTTCATAAAGACTTTCCTTTCAACTAAACTCCTGTTGAATCGAAACCGTCTGACATTCCCAGGGTATTAAGAGTGACCTCTCCTAAAACCGGAATTTGGTGCACTCCGGAACGGGTTTGCTTACCCGTGAGGACGTGAAGTGCTAACTTGATTTTCAGAGTGCTGTGTTCAGTGTCAGTGACTGGGCATTTTATTGTTTCTTCTTAAAGGGATTGAACTGGACTCTGTCCTTAGAACAGTTCGTAAAGGGTGGCTGCTTAGCTACCGTGCTGTTAAAAGTTTCAGTAAGTATCTCATTATATCGTATCAGTTGTCTTAACTTACTTACTTTCAGCTCCAGCTTATTTTTTACCTACCCTATTCGTCCATACCATGATGATGATCATGCGTGATCTTCTACCTATCTAGAAATCTTTAAATAAAATAGACCCTGTCAAGTACTCCAAAACCATTTATGGAAATCAAAATTCTCAACTGTCCTTATCCTAATTAACTGATCCTGGTTTCAGCGTCTTATGATAAATATTTTTATTACAAAAAAATATGTCGGTCAGTAAACAAACGGCAGTTGTTTTTGTCATTTTAGTAATTGCCAAGAACGTTCATTGCCATGTCTCTGCCAAGGTGACAAGATGACTATGATTCGTGTCCACTGTCCAGTCAAATAGTTAGTAGCAGCAAACGCCTATAAACCAAACCGGAAATTTCTTTACATCTCTTTGATGGTGTGCATATCTAATGCTTAATGTCTAGTTGGAACTAATGATATGGAAAGTAAGTAAAGATCCCAAAGATACAAATTTCATAGATCTTTTGAACCGTGTGAAATGTTCTATAATACGATTTTTGATGACTCTTGGAAAGAAGATGATTTCCGTTAATTATAAGTTTTAGCAAACCGTATCGAAGTGCAAGCATGTTCATAAGTGTTCGTTTACTTATTTAATTTCTTTTTTAAAACCACAAAACCTGTTTCAAGATAAATCTTCAGATAAAAAGCAGTTGTAACCTTTTATAGACAAACTGAGACGGAACTTACCATTTATAAATCTGGAATTTGATACCCAATAATTTTCACACAATTTCATTAGTCACCTGACATACGAGCACAAGTTTTTGCACCAAAGGAAAGTCCTATACACACAGAATCTAATCTTTCCAAACGGACAGATGTGCAAAAACCGGAGCAAAAAACGACTATTGAGCTCTTTGTGTCTACAAAAAAACCGCAGGCAAGTTTATTATTTTTTACATCAGAACAAAATTCACTCTCTACAAGTGCTATCGTAAGTAATATGGTCTTGCTTTTCTATTTGTATTTACAGTGAAATGATTCGTAGCACAACTTTACTATTTATTGTTTGTGAACTTTACTTGATCCCGTAGACCTCGACTTTTTACTATTTTCAATTGATTTTGATCGCCACTTAGATATGAAATATCTAATTTGAGATCATTTACCACTTCGTTTCATAACTGTACCTTGATTGTTACTAAATTTCGTTAGGTCAATGAAGGCCGCAGAATTGAGATTTACACTCTTCTCAAGTTTTCTCACAGCAATTCGGAAACAGATTCGATATTTTTTTGTATTTCAAAGTGAAGATTAAGCTATGTATAGATACCTAATTAAAATAATCGCTAGCTTTCATATGGGCAAATGATGAACTTACATAACTCTAAAAAGGGCTCGCCTTTCCCAAAGAATGCCACAACATCTGGCTGTAATAATCTGATACTTTTATTTTACGTAAACATTTAAAAAATGTAGGCAGTCGTGCGTTCTTACGCTTACAGCTGATTGAATTAGACGAGCAAAAACGCCGGCCTAGTAAATCTATTGTAAATATTAGAGCACGACTACTTCATTTTATTACCTAGTTGCAGAAGGTGCAAACTTTAGTGTTTACATTAGTAGTAACGTTCGCAACTCAGCACTCGCTGATTTTACAACTCGCGATAAATTATGTCAAATCAAATGGACAAAGAAATTAAACATATACAGAGACATTAATTTATTATTGATGATCACGTGCATGTTGTAAACTTGTTACTTATAGAAATATAAGCTTGGTTACTTAAGGAATTATAAACTATTGAGATGAGGCCAGCCGTAACGATATCGTTTACACCATGACAAAAACTTCATCACAGATAAAAAATTATTGTTTTAACCTTCAAAGATTGATCATGAAGCTCTTAGTACTCGATATTCATGAACAAATATTGAATTGACAAAATAAACTAGGAAGTCTATTAACTATTTATAATTTTTGAAATTACTTGGCAAGTAAATAATCGCGAAGGTCGTATTGTTTGGGTAACTCAAGTGTGGTTAGAAGGTCTAAATGTGTAAATTGAATGTGAAATTATTTGCGACGGCGAATCAGTTATCACACAAACTGAGAAGAGAAGTAATGTAAGATATTGTACAAGCTGTAATTGTGTTTAGTAAGGTAACTTTACAATTCATAATAGGGTTTAGAATAATATAATCATAATCTAACACTATCCAACAATTTGTAGTAATAACTGTGGTAATAAATAAGGGATGGCCTATTTTTTTGGAAGTATTGCAGCAAAACACCTCTTAAAAAAACGAAAGAAAATGCCCTGCTTCATAATTTGAATTGAATCAAGAGAGAAGAGAAAAGAACAAACATAAACAAAATAGAATGTACAACTGTCATTTACGATCACATACCTATAAGACTTCATTACTTGACCGGAAATAAAAATATCAATGTGAATTTAAGATAGAGATTCAAGAAGAACTCTATGATAGTTCCAACACTTCCAACTCTGTAATGGCTTGTTTAGTTACTCGCATGTATGAATGACCATCACTAGCTATATAATACCTCATTTGTAGTGAACATTTTCTATAGAATCTAATTTACTGGCATCATAATAATGACGTTAATGGAACGTCGAATTACGACGCAAATGACTAGCATTATAATTTTACACACCGATGTGTTGAAAAAGATACGGATAGATAAACAGTTTAAACAAGTTAATACGCATGAAAGCAGAAATTTCTAATTATTCATCCGTGCAATGTCCCACTGTTTTTTTGGTAGCCATCTGATTTTGCGATAACGTCGTGTGTTCACGAAATGTCCTGACGTGTAGTTTTACGTGTAGATTACTTGAAACGATAACTGTTCATCATGTTATATCATACATCGGATTAACGTCACGAGCATTTGATTTATCTATCAAAGAGTGATGTTGGTTCCGATGTGAACTATCAGTTTTATTCAGTCTCTAAATTGACTTTAACATCCGTGAACATAAACAGTTATGATCAATAAGTGTCATGAGAATATGCTGTTCAATTCTCATTAATGATACTTTGTAGAAATAATTTTGTGATGATTTGATTATATTTATTTTATTACCACTTATGCTTTACCCGCACTGCCGTGCTATGACAAAACATTGTATCTGGTATAGGAAACTCATACATAGTTACAGTGTTTTGCCATAGCACAGCAGCGCAGCTTCTGCCGTGTGGCAAACATAGGTACCAAATGTATCCTAGGTATCCTTTGGGGCCCACATTTTTTTCAAGATTGCAAGTAATCTACCTAACCTTCGCTGTAACAAATTGTTCTGTTGTTCCGATCTTGCTAGCTAGATCTAAAAAAACTGCCTTTTTATAATTATTATTAGTGTATGAATTGAAAATCGAATTCACCATATTATTATCTCTGTCAGCCAGGAGCTATATGAAAACTAGATAATCATACATGTAAAAAACTGAAATATAAATTATGCATATAAAATTACGACTTAATCTAGATGAACTACTGCTGGTTTGTACCGTGCAGGACATTGCGAATTTCTCTCGTTAAGATTAGCGTGTTAGGATGTCACACGTAGAGACACTTTCTTTTCGTTTCAAGTGCTTAGTTGTTCCAACTATTCTTATCTATTCAGATCATTCATCTGATTATTCAACTATCATTGTGCTTAAGCTATCGAACTTCAACAAGTCCAATCTTATCCTTTATTAGTACATTGCAAAACATCAATCACGTTCGTCTGATGCAACATTTGACGAATCGTTTAAGCTTATAACTATTTGCTTCTAATTATGCGGCACAATACCAGATCAAATATTAGCATCAACCTTGTGCTTATTATATGCCTTGTAAATAGCAAGTCTATTGGCTAACGTATGTCAACTTTATTACTATGTATTACAAGCATGAGATGTACTTGATACCTTGACACACACGTAAGTGTGAACCTTCGGATTCTTATTTATTGTTACACCTTGACTTCACGTCATCTTCGTGATGGATAAAGCCATAAAGTTAGGAGATAACGTATTAAGCGTGGGTCATTAAATAATCATATTTCTTCACTCTGATGCCCATGTCAATGCGCAAAAATTCGCTATTAAACTTGAAATATTTGTACGGACTTAATAATGACATCATTATTACCATTTAAATAATTGTATTATCAAAATGTAAATGACTGGTAAATAAAATGAATTCAAGAAACAATATATATATGTAGGTACGTACCAGTAGTGTGATTAGTGTGGCGTCCAAAGAACTCGATACCTAACGGCTATTTAACAGGCATTTGAGCACCTTATTCTACAGCTCTTAAGTACGTCAGTAGGCGAAATCTGCATCGGCTTGCCCTAGGATATCTTTTACGCCACGCCACTGGTACGTCCTTAGTTTACTACTGTACTGTGTGAAGCATTTTTGTAACACACCATGTCATCGTAATTTCACGCCTAACTTGAAAATTTCGTACAATGATGAGCAAGGTTTCTCAAAGTCTAGGTGGTCATTATGTATAGTATTGTGCTATGCTTTATTATAATCTCATTGAGCACGTGTGGCCTTCTTGACGAATGATGAATGGCGAGCAAATATTGACCGATGGACAGACAGACATCTGTTTACGGACGTGAAGGGGCTTGAATGAGTATTATTATTCGGCTTGGAAGAATTGTGTCGAGGCCTCGTAATAGATAAATTTCAAAGTGTTAAAAATCACGCATCATGACTTTTCCTCTTTGTATTACCTTATAGAATTTCTTATTGCGCGTGCCATATCGTCGCAAGGTTATCTGAAAGAATTTTAAAACAATAATTGACCTTTCTAATACAAATTGATCAATGAATCTCACACTTATTCATTCAATTTAGATCAGGGTGAGGTTTAATTTGTTTTTAAATTAACTGTGCAGCCTCTAATTGTGAATGCACTTTATCATTGTGCGTTCACAAAATTAGGTGTGCATCGGTATTTAACGGAGGTTCTTAAATGCCAAGTGCATTGTTATCTTGGTTGTTTGCATTGAGGTCTTCGGTGTGTTCAATTATACTTGGTTTCCCGCTTGTTTAGCGCCTATCTGACCGACTTGGGCAAGAAGGTCGTGAACTAAGGGCCGGGATTCTTTGTTTACTAACTACTTTTATGATTTCTTCGTTTTATTTTTCATAAGGTGTAAGTAAGTTCATAGCCACTTTTCTTTGACATACTAAATAAGCATTGACATGATATTAAAAAATCCTGGTCAAGTGAGAGTCGGATTCGCGCACCGAGGGTTCTGTACAAACTCGTAAGTAGATACGTAAATAGTTAACTGTATGGCGGTTAGGTTAGCAGATGCAAATAAGTTAGTGTTACGATTTTTGCAAGTTTCTAAAAAACGGTGCAAGTTAGGAAAACCATTATATTTTTCCTGTAATATTTAGGATGATATTAATAATTGGTAATTATTACAGATTTTTCTGTTCAGTAACTTCGAAGATAATAGGGGGAATGGTATTTTTTTAACGTTTTTCGTCCTAAATCAAAGCACATGATTAAGAAAAAAAATAAAAATAGTTTTCGAATTAAGTCCATTTGATATCCCTTTTGATACAATAGCACAACTTTAAATTTTCGACCTCACGTTTCGGCTCCCTTTAAAAAAGTAAATTCGGCATAAGATTTTTTTTATATCCAGTAGGCTCGGGTTAGTGACTTTTAAAACTATTCCAAATTTCAAATCGATAGCAGCAGTAGTTCCTGAGATATCTGGCTGTGATAGACGGACAGACAGACAGACAGAGTCGCACCGCACCAAAATGTTTCCTTTTTACAATTTTGGTTCGGAGTCCAAAAAATTAGTAAACAGGGGATATGTTTTGGTGATCCTGCGAGAGATAACCGATATCTTGCTTGTAAGTTGATCGATTTGCTCTTATCTAAGCCTTGTGATATACTCTTCTATTTTTGCTTTTAATGTGCGCATTTTTTTTGCGCCTTATGTTACGTTCTATAAATGTACTGACCAGTGGCTTGCACCCCATAAAGACAAAACGACACTGCCTATCTTCTAATTCCTTCCCCACTAAGGGTAGGATGGTAGATATTAGTGGGTAGGCGGTATCTTAACACACTTCCTTCTCTACTGATTTCTACCATGCTACTCTTAATAGGGTACAAATTAGAGTGTAAGCAGGGTATTTTTGCCTTTATGGAGTGCACGCGCGTGATAATGTAATTCACTACAATGAATTCTGTAGGTTAATATTTTTTTGAAACCCTTACAAGTTTACAATCACAAGTTCCTCTTTTAGCTACTACTTATTAAAAACAGATGTTTCTGTCTTACCATTTCACAGGTTATGTAACCTATTTGCCGAGATTGCGCTACATAGAGTACAAGTTAATATTCCAAATTTGTAGTTTCTAATTTTTGCAACCTTCGTTAACTCACACATACGTAATTAAGTAAATGATATCGTCATCATGATGCGCCAAGGTAAGTTGTGCATTTGGTCACAACATAATTAACACTCGGACATGGAGATGGCTAGACAATTCGATAATGATGACGTAGATACATATATTTGTAATCCTTGACTTAGGCACTGACAGGAATAATGATGATGTTTTGACGATACCTTGACGTTAATTAATAATCATTGCATAATGTGATACGTATTGAAAATAATAACACGTGATACAACAACATCCTGATTCAAAAATTATATAGTATGTATTGTATTAAACTAAATTCGAATTCTGGAATGATAATGCATAATATTTTAGCGATATCAATGTCAAATTAAATATTATTGTCCAATTATTCATATCAGTATGGAACTTTTTGTGTGTTATTGCCTGATTAGACATTAGCTGCAGAAAGTATAACATAGTCTTTTAAACATAATGCACAAACAAATTCCTTGCTGAGCGAATAGGTTGATTCACAAGAGCTGGCGGGGATGTTGTATACAAAAAGTGCTTATTTCGTACTAAATCCGCGCCAGCTCTTGTGCATCGACCTGTACTCATTGGAAGGCTTCCAATCCAGCCTTGACTAACCAAAAACAAACTTAATAGTTAAAACCAGATCACCGTAACCGAGAATTGGTTAAGTCATTGTCAAACGTAACAATCTAACAGTAAAGAGAAAAGAAATCTGTTTCACTTTCATTTGGGAGCCGTTTTCAATACCAAGGTCACACCTACACTTATCATTTGATCTCCCTTGAATGCTCATTAGATTTTATTATCTTGCTTTCTACGTGTCATTTGAGATGATTTCTATCAATGGTTTGTAATTTTTAAGGCTTGGTTGGTTGCGCTTTTATGAATTATTTCAATTCATGACAGTGATCCAATCATTACTTATTAAGTCATCAATGTTATTCATTTTGCAAAATGGGTAAATATTATAACTTTTGATATGCATTGAATCGCAGAAGCCTGATTGTGGATGAAAGTTGTAATGATATCGATGTTTGTATCCATGAAATTCCTTAGTTCCTTCATATAGGTACATACATTACCTCCGGTTTATACTTATTCCTCTTTATTACGAGAGATGGTTTAGCGCCATATGTGATGTATTTACTCGATGTGGATTAAGGAGGAAAGCAATAACGAAGGAATTGTATCGAAATACCGCCATTAGTTCCACTCAGATTTGCTCCGAGCGACAACCTTTACTACGGTTTTCTATAGCTTCCCTTTCTCCGATAGTTTCAAACTACACATCACTCATTGCTTGTTCTATTTTCAAATTTAGATGATCGCTCGAATAAAACGCGTATTGGTTGTCAGGTTATTTTCCGTTATTCTTCTTTTTTATTATTGCCGGCCAGGATCATAACCATAACAACAACGTGTCATTATGTCCTAGCCTACTATTACTGCACTAGCTTGAATACAATTGGACCATTGTAAAATGAACTCGATTTGCATAGAGCTTCATAGAAGTATGGTGTCGCTACTATTTTGGTGGCAAAGTAATTGAATGTCGGTGTAAAACTATGAGCTTGCGATAGAATCACTGTTGCAGGTATACACTGTTTACCTTACGTTCGTAATAGCTGGAATTTAGCGAAATTCCGTTTTATGTGATACCTAGTTGGTGTTGTGTAATGTAGTAATAAGCTTTAGCAGCGTTTGTCGTCTAGGATACGACGATGGCTACTGAATTAAAGATATGCATTTATGTAAATTATGTCTATGTGACGCAGACCAATTAAATTCAACTGTCTTGAATACTATGTTAAATGTTAATACTCATATTTTAGTACGTCATGAAAAATACAAAGGTACTGACTGGTAGATATTTCTAGTGACTTCTCGGAGGGGACAGTCAATCAATACAATAGACGGAGTGTGGAATCGATTATTCCCGCTGTACCCAGCGCAAGTCGTGAGTGCATTAGGGTGTCTTTGGGGTGTCTATTAAGAGCTTTTTCTCAAAATGCCCTCCCTAAAGACCATCGCTCAATACGCCCTTCGCGCAGTATTAAGATGAATGAATATTTGTAATGTAAAGGAATCTTGAGATTCTTTTTAAAAATACAATCAATCAGTAGATCTTGGTCATTTTTAGGGTTCCGTACCTTTAAAGAAAAAAACGGAACCGTTGTAAGATCACTTAGTTGTCCGTCTGTCAAGACACTTTATCTCGGGAATGCGTGGAGGTATCGAGTTGAACTTAAAACTATATACTCAAGTTTACGATCCCTTGAAGCTGTGAAAAAATCAATCTTTCTAACTTAACGTGAAAAAATGATACGGCCGTTTATTCCACAAAAAACTTTAATTTCGACACTCTCAAGGAAACCAAAATTCAAAGAGTAGGTACTTACTTTCCGCCTAGAACTTGTAAAACTATGAAATTTAGCAAGTAATGTCGTCTTATACTACAGGTATAGCGAACAATCTGAAAACTATACATTTTTAATTAAATCATAAAAAGTAGACTATACTAAGGGAATCAAAATTTATAATGTACTTACCTACATATTTGTACGGAACCCTCGGTGGGCGAGTCCGGCTCGCACTTGTCCCGTTTTTTACCCGACTGCGGCGAAGCCCAAAGGAGGGTAATGTGTTTGACCTGTATGTATGTATGTATGTCCGTTCCTGTGTCCGCTCGTAACTACTCAACGGCACAACCGATTTTGATAAATGATACATCATTGGATTCGTCTTGATGGCGCGAGTGTCACTGGGTATGAAGTTCGTTAAAATAAACAAAATGGCGCATTTTATGTACTTTTAAAGTGCACCGCGGTCGGGTTTTTTTTAGTAAAAATATTTATTACACAAGCATTATTTCAAGTCTGTCTCTGAAAATGCTTATCTGCATGGAGTTCCAGGCCTCTGATAATTGAGGATTGTAAATAAAATAAAACATGTGCGTGTATGTGTGTGCGTCGGCAGGTTCTGATGTACAATGCAAAACCACTTTGCAAACAATCTGAATATACGAAATTACATTCACAGCTAACAACTAGCAAAAATAAAACGTGGATAATAAGTCTACCAAAGATCCTTAACCGTGGATTTTTAATAACAGCATTACTTGTAATTTGCGAAACTTAATTAATTTCCGCGAGACCTCAACATTTTTGTTTTTTCATGGGTTTCAATTGAAAAATCATTTTCAGTTATTCTCCGCCTCGCTTCATTGTTTGGAAGACAATGCTTCTGTGTCAGCTTTTTTGTTGGGACCGATTTTTAATCTAAAAATACTGGCCTGTGTGCTTTATCATTATTTCTGTCTGAATAGCCAATGTTAAAAATAGGTAAAACAGCATTTTTTTAGATGCACCTAAAAAGTTAGACATACAAAAGCATTATTGTAGCGAAAACATTGAAATTCTAATATCACAAGTGAAATATCAAATATAAATTTTAATAAACTATGAAAGAAACGTAATCTTTTTGTTTAGTTAGTTCTATAATCACACCGCTTTCTCGATGGCAAGCGAAATGGATTGGTCCAAATAAAAGTTTAAAAAGACAAATGAATATAGGCACTGAGTGATTCTGTTGCGCAATGACTGGTAATTAGAAGAGCATCCATTCGTCTTATTTTCTAATAACATTTAGAATAGTTACTGTCTTAACCTCTTAAAAGCCTATGGTATGTTATTGTAATTACAATTTTGTGCCAAACATTTAAGGTTCAAAGGCCGTAGCAGGATAAGGGAGGAAAAAATGCCCTTTAATAATTAAGAGCTGTTTATTTTTTCTATAGTTGCTTTCATTTAGTTGTATAATTGTGCAAAGTTTGGTTGAAAAATTCCCAGTGGTTCAGCCGGGAAAAAATAAAAACAAAATTTATGAAATTTGACGTATCTCTAAAACTATAAATCTTTATCATAATATCTTTAATTCATTTTGGTTAATTAAATAGTATGTATGCCTTAAAAGAAAATTGAGTCTCTATCTTTGCAATTTCTGTAAAAAACACGTAAGTCAAAATTTCAAAAAAAAGTTTTTTTGATACCTGAAGGAGTGACCACTCTAAGTGACATTTCTAAAAAAGCCTTATTTAACGATCTGTCAGTCATATAAGTTTGACGGTTAAAATCGAAAAGCAACAGTGTCAAAATTAAAAAACTATGTTGGTCGGATTCTGTTACATTTTATTCTTATACAATTCTAATACAGCCAAAGAACTTAAACATAAATATTCTTTGTTAAGAACTAAAAATAAAATAAATTTATGGCATTTACTCGTATATGTATCAACTTAAAAATGTCTTTTACTTCTTATTTTAATCACTATCGCTATCTTCATTAACGGTAACACTAATACCGTTTCTCAAAAAAGGTCCACTAAGAATTTCGGCAGGCTGAATAATTTTTGATAAATATCTTGCGTGCGATAGGTAGTACACAATTGCGGCAATGTGTGAACAACACCCTACCTACGAATGAATATATCTGGTGAAACGATAAGTAAGGCTTAATTAGAAATAATGATGATTACCTATTTGAAAAAAAAAAGGTTTTATAAGTTAAAAGGCGACAATTAATACAAATACAGGCTGGTTTTCGATAATCTGTACATATTAAAAGGGGTGAAATTCCATTTAATTTTATCGGTAAAAATGACAAATTTTTGTTACTGGGCAAAAAAAAAATTTTTACAGATTTTTACAGTTTGCTATGAAATTTTGGGCAGTACATCTGTTTGACGCAGTATAACTTTTGATCTTATTGTTCAAAGCTGTAAGAAAAAAATGTTTGTAAGATCACAATTAAGTGCTAAACGAAGATAAGCATGAAAAAATGGTCACAATATTCGCAAACTTTCGAGAAAAACGGTGTTTTCCGTAAAAAAAACTGAAGTTTTGCAGCCGTTTTTCACAATTATAATTTTTTTTGACGAGTTTTTCTTCAAGTCGGTGGTTTATTGTTATTGCTACTAAATAACGTGTCTATTGCCATGACCCTGCAATTTTTTCTTACAATTTTAAGCAATTAGTTCAAAAGTTATACCGTGGCAAACAGATGTACTGCCGAAAATTTCACTGAAAGTTTAAAAATCTGTAAAAAAAAAACGAATGACCACAAACAAAAATTAAAATCAGTTTTACCGATAAAATTGGCCGAAATTTCACCCCTTTTCATATGTACAAGATTATCGAAAACCACCCTGTATATTTTCAAGCCAATATTAATGGGAATGTCAATAATTGATTTATTTTTAATTTCTTACAAAGAAGATTTATTTTTAAGTTCTTTGGCTGTATTAGATTAGAATAGTATAAGAATAAAATTTAACAGAATCCGACCAACATAGTTTTTTAATTTTGACACTGTTGCTTTTCGATTTTAACCGTCAAACTTATATGACTGACAGATCGTTAAATAAGGCTTTTTTAGAAATGTCACTTAGAGTGGTCACTCCTTCAGGTATCAAAAAAACTTTTTTTTGAAATTTTGACTTACGTGTTTTTTACAGAAATTGCAAAGATAGAGACTCAATTTTCTTTTAAGGCATACATACCTATCAATTTACCAAAATTAATTAAAGATATTATGATAAAGATTTATAGTTTTAGAGATACGTGAAATTTCATAAATTTTGTTTTTATTTTTTCCCGGCTGAACCACTGGGAATTTTTCAACCAAACTTTGCACAACTATACAACTAAATGAAAGCAACTATAGAAAAAATAAACAGCTCTTAATCATTCAAGGGCATTTTTTCTTCCCTTATCCTGCTACGGCCTTTGAGGTTCGTGAAACAGTGTTTTCGACATTGGGATGGTTATTTCGATTTACTGGAGCTGTTACTACCGTGCATAATTGATTGGTGATGCTAGAGTCTGTAACATGTGTGAAAAATACGGTGGGCTACATGTTATTGTAAAGCGGACGTGTTTATGCTTTCTGACGATACGATGTCCAAATGGGTGACTGTTACATAGAAAGGTATGGAGCTTAGGGTACTTAGGTAACCAACAAACGATTAATGAATATTGAAAGTGAGCTAGGCTAAAATAGCGAAGTTTTCAGTTAATGCTCTTATATGCTCTTATTTCGTAGCAATAATGTTTCTTATTTTGTTTGTTTTTAGTAAATTCTTATTATGTAAGAATTTCAGATACCTATTTCTGAAGACCTACCACGGTACCGCGTTGATGTCAATCTAATTACATTTATATCGATATTATCTGCAGCAACTGCTAGACTTATAAACGCCACGAAGTTTGAGAAGGGATATATTTTATTTAACATTAGTGTTTCAGGCTTCCCTGTACCTATCGATCTTTTCCCACAAAATTGTTTACTATCTAATCATCCTACTTAGTGAGAGTAGCTTACACGTTGGACACTCGATTATTTGAGCTTTGTATGTAAGAATTCAAGAGATAGAACTAGTTGCGTAGTGACTCCAAACAGAGCGTTATTATGAGATGACATCTACCTATGAAATAGGTACATATCATACAACAATAAGTTACTAGGAACTGGAACTAGATTGCCAACACGCCTGTAGGTATTAGATTGGCTTACTGCGAGCTCTTGGAAACGTGTCCCCGGCTGGATTGTATTACGCCGACGGACCACATAGGCGTCATATCTTGTGACCATTTCTCGATTAACTGGGCTATATCCATTACATGTAAATGTATCGCCTGCAGATCGAGATTGAGTTTATGTCTGTCATAATGACTGTAAGGATTTGACGACAATTGGAAAAGGAAATAAGAAATTACCAATATCTTTATAAGTACATATGTACCTACTTTTATCGAGGTATGTTCTTATTCCGTTTCTCTATTACTCCGAGACTCCGACTCATAAGATATGCGTAAGCTACATACCAAAATCACTTACATAAATATACAGGGTGTCTGGACAACGATGTCGGAGCTTTTAAGGGCGTATACTTAGTACAATCGATTTTATCGATAAATCACCACGTGGTTTTTTTTTGTGGATGGTAATAGTACATTGTGTATCTAGGGCGGTAAGTAAGGAATTACAAACGAGTGTTTGTTATAAACCCGAGGTGAAACCGAGGGCTTAATAGCACGAGTTTGTAAATCCTTTCCCGCCTGTGGCACACACAATGTTTTTCATCACACTTGTGAGGAAATCTTAATATAATAACCTTAATTTTCGACCCAGTATGACAAGAAAATATTAAAATAGACAGTGACATTTGTGACATAATGTCCATAGACAATGCGAATGTCAAGTGACGTTCGGAAACCATATTAACGGCCATTTTAGTTGATTTTATATTTGCAAAATAAAGAAATACATTATTTAAACATTTAATTAATGTTACCGAAATATGTTTTTATATGTATTTACAATTACAGTTATCTTTAAATAAATATTTCAGTGATAAAAGTTAAAAAAGTAAGTTGGCGTTTCCTTTGAACATGACAAATAAGAGTAAAACAGAACCAGCGTTTCAAATTTAAAAAGAAAACTATTACGCCCTAGGGCGTAATAGGCCATTTACGGCCCGCAAAACCTACGTGTAATGACACCATTTTCGAGCAAGTGTGATGAAAAAAAAATTAAAAACTGTAAAAGTAATAATGCGTTTTTGTCATGATTATTTCCGTTTATTAATTTTTTTGCCCTGTTATTGGAATATTTGAATAAAATTATTAGTTTAAATTGATTGCTTACACATTTAGCTATCTTTTTGCAAAATTAACACGTGCGCCCGTGCTCAGTTATTTGAAATGTTTAAATTACCGCCATTTAATTACCATCTACTCAAAAATAAATCCGCTTGGAGATTTATCGATAAGATCGATAGTACTATACGCCCTTAAAAGCTCCGACATCGTTGCCCAGACACCTAGATATGTTTAGTACTATGAGTTAATACTATACTATGTAATATATAGCTGAGAGTATGTATGTTCACTTCGTCGCGAATCATGTTTGCATGGGAGGGTGGCACCTCTTTTTTGACTGCTGTCCCGTCTAGAACTAACCTCTTTTATTTAAAATTGACTAGTGGGAAATGACTGTCTCTTACTTTTTCTGTAAGTTTTTTAGTGTATTGAGGGTTAAATAAAAACCTTAGAATTTCCTAGGGCACTGAATAGGCTAGGCCGGCTCTGTGTTATGAAAATTATCACATTCAATCCAATACCATTAGAACATTAAATATTTTATTGAGTCACGAATCAGCCTCTAAATGTCATAATTATGTTTCCTTATTCTATGTTAAAGTCGTAGAATTATAGATTCGATCGTTCCAATCCACTGTGGTGCGTGAACAATTCATTTTCTTTTGTCAGATCAGTTTTAATGTCGGCCAGGAAGTTCGACTATCCAGTTATAATTTAAGAGTAGGTTCTTATAAATTCCATCCCGTAACGTGGCTTATTTTAATAAGCCACGTACTGGATGAGATTTTTACACGAACTAATTACACACAACACAACTATCCCTTGTTTATTATCTCTCTATAGCGGTTTGAATGTTAGTCATCGGAAACAATTACTTGGTAACCATCTCTTTGAAATTGAAAAACATATATATTAATTTAAGAAATTCGCCTCTAATCAAGTGGTAAGTTATAGTTAATTGCGAGCTCTACATTCTGATATTATTAAAATCTCATTTTCAAAAAAGGTGACTAGACAATATGTTCTTTCCGTGTACCCTTCAGTTACTTTTGACTAAGATTATTTTTAGTACATGATAAGTGAGATAAATCATATTATAGATAAATAATCAATCAGACAATGGGACTAATTAGAAATGCGGTTTTCAAAAACATTGACTTGTGCCATTAACTTTGATTGTTGGATAATGCCCTATTTAAGCAAAAGAAAAGATATAGCTATGAATTTATTCCGTTACAAATATACAACATGTCGTATTGCCGAATAAGATTTATGAACGGAACTACTTATTTTTGTATAATGAGTAGAGCTTACTTGAGACTCTTAAATATAGGTACGTGGTTTGTAAATGTGACGTTTTATTACGATAAATTATAAGTATTATTAAGATTGCAACAATGCGTAGCTAGTCTCAATAAATGCTCTTTATAGAGTGGTCCAACCTGCCCGCACTTTCGCTCCTTGAGCGTAATATCGAACCTTTCTCGGCGCTATTTTAATCAATTTTTATTGACATGATTCGGCATGGTTCGATTTGTGTAACTTCATCGTGTGGTGACATTAACACTTTATAAAACTATCGCCATTACAATTATTAATAATGAAATGCAATAAAAGTGCCGGTGAGATCCTTATTTTGTGTTATAATATAAATGTTCGATTATTAATGAAAACATAGAAATTGCTTTATTCTTTTTAATTTTGCCATTATGTTAATATTTTATCCAACATTTCAAATATTATTTTGGCTTAATAAATTTTAAGTTTTCTCCTGACAGTGTGTAGCGTTATAATTTTTTGATCAATTTAGCACATACCTTCTAAACAAGTAAATTACAAATGATACCTAGATTGTAACAAAAAATGTGCCGCTGGGACGGGCACGCAGGTTATTAATAAAATATTTTCTAATCCCTCTTAATGTAAAGTATAAAGGTTAAATCTGTTACTCCCCTATTTGTAATAGGAATAAAAAGTAAATCCCTAGGGGCAGCACCCCGTGTAATATTATGAATATTAATGTATTTTATTTAAATTCACTTATACCCATTGGATAGTAGTACCTATAATACAGACCAGTAATAGCACATTATAATAGCAGTAATTTTTATTCCAACCAAAGGTAAGTAGGTACATCGCGCGCTTGTATGTTTGCGCGCCGTGAACGAAAAAAGGAATTAAATGCCTGATATTTTAATGCTAACAATATTTTTCTTCCTTCTAAGTTGAAATCTTTATTAGACTTTGATGGTGTTTTACAACGTGTTTGGTAATTCTGAAATGTTACTTAACCGTCAAAACGGCGAATGATTTTGTGCAATTTTTTTGATACAATCATACGTGCTGTTAACTCATATATCGGTTCCAACAAAATTGTGCAAATATGGCAGTTTAAAGTGTCGAGAAATATTTCATAACTGTGTTGCCATAAATGCTCACGCCTTTAATGAGAACATGGATTTTGTGGCATAATAATTAAATTTAAGGTTTTAACGACCTCTATGATCGATGTGATTAAAGTTTGAGACTGCGGTTAGTAATCGGCTTGGTGGGACATGATGGAGTAGTTTTACGTTAGTATTAATTTCTTATTTTATTTACCCTTCAAGTTTTTAACTGATCTTGTCATATTGCGGACAGCACGAGTGCCTGTTTTTTCAGAAGCTATGCTTTTATTTGTGCCCAGTCTAGTACTTAGGTTCTAGGTTCGTTATTTTACTAAGGGATGTGTTGTGGTTAAATTATTGGGTTTATCTACATTCATATCATAAATCGTCTATTATGCGTTCGGAAAACGCATTTAACGATCACTATTATTGCAACCAGTTATGTAACATCAATGTGTTATCTGTGCCAGTGTTATACCAATCTATGAAAAATCATAATAACATCGAAAACGATGGTATTATGAAAATCTAGTTGGTCATGCTTTGAAATCTAGACGGCCAGGGACGGTGCAATGGCGGTTATTCTGACGCTTCCCGGACCATATGATTGAGGATTTATAATATGTGTAATTGTGTATAAATAAAATATTGTATGCAACTGTACATGATAAGGCCTCAAGAAAAAGCCCCTCATTATGTACTACTTGCATAAACTGCTATTGTATCTGCTTTTGCACAATGTCCTTGAAAAATACATAGACGACGTGATGTACAGACCCAAGTACCTAACCAAAACCCCAATCAAAAGTAACGAAAGAATAAGTAGTAAGAATAACTGTGAAAGTGTAACAAAACAATTTTCCAAAAAATAAATTCAATAGTACCAAAAATGGCGGCACAAAAAGCCGACCGGGAAGCCCGTTAAGTTTCTACACGATTTTGCATTAATAAGAGGCTGTCGTACTGTCAGCGTGAAACGAAACGATCTCCACGCCGCACACACAATATCTGAGTAACAAGAGGCTTTCCTAAGGCACTGGGGGCGATGGGCGGTGCGAGGGACAAGACAGTAGCGGATGTTAATCAAGTCGATTTTTATTATGAAATAATGTTAAATAGTAGGAATCCTACTAAACTAATATTATAAATTTGAAAGTTTGTAAAGATATTTGGATGTTTATTACTAGATAACGTGGTAACAACTCGATGGATTGAGATGAAATTTTGCACACAACTAGACCAAGACCTGGATTGAATTATTTTTCTTTATATCCCGGTAGGAATCCCTTGGGATAATAACGGGAATGTCGCAGCAAAACCCGCGGGTAAATGCTAGTGCATCAAAATACGCATCAAGGCCTTATTCATAGGTCTGATACTTCCAGCGGAAAATATGACCTTCAGTGAGAAGAAAAGCTGTAAGAAACTCGTCAGTTTCTCTTTCAAAAATAAGCATTACATCAAATATGACATAATTATTAAACGAAGTTTTATAGGAATATGTATTATGTGAAGGATACACGGAAAGAACATGTCTAGTCACCTAAGTAACTTTTTGAGTTATAGCATTTTGAAAGTTCGTCATCGGGAGCAATTACCTATATGGTAACCATCTCTTTAAAAGTGATTTTTTTTTATTGATTTAAGATATCTAGAACAGGCGCTCGCGACTGACTAATCGTGGAATTGCAAATCTGTGGTTCACAAGATGAACGCCACAAGTTCGTATCGATGTCTTATGTAGTTGCAGCAGATGGCAGAAGTGCAAGCGGGTCATCAGGCAGTGGGCCAATCGGCCACACTCCGCGCCACTGAGGGCTCCGTGTGATAGCCTCACGTGTAACGGCCGTAGTTCAACGAAAGCTTCCAGAGCTTTCTCAAGCTTTGCGCCAAGCTGCGAGCGCTAGCCCTGATGTGCTGTCCTCTTACTTTCACCCCAGCTTTACTCAGTATCACTCAAATCTCATCTCATTAGAATAGTGCTCGGGGGGACGGCTACACACTGCCTTAATCTCCGTAGATTCTATCGGCTGGTTTATGGAGTAAATATTTGTTTTAAATGGTGAAATGTTGTGTAGTTATGTCCTAGAGAGTAGCCCCCTGGTTATAGATTGCTTATGGAGTGTTACCAACGAAAGATCGATTATGGTGTGGCAGTATGTTCGATACCCATGCTCAGATTGTATTCAGAAAGATTTAAACACCTTTCAAAGGTTTACACAACATGTTTAAGTTTATAACTCGCAGAGTAATAATGAGAGAAAAGGAGGAAAGGGAGGTTTTCAAAAAATGTTATCCTACGTTTAGATTTATTATATACGTATCTACTTAGTTTATATATGGGGGAATCAAAAACGACACAAACAAATAGGGAATTATGAACATTTTTTTTCTACCACGTGAACTATTGTTCATGTTCTTGATAATAATTTCATCTCTATTCTAAGAAATAGGTTCTTTGACTTATTTCTTACACTTTTTATTAGATTTTAAGTACTGTGATATGTCATTTGTCACTAGAGAATAACTAGGGAATCTAGTAATACAATTAACTTTCCTTATATCATATCTTATTAAATATTGAGATTTGAATTTATACCTACTGCAATCTCCAGATAATCATCATCATCAGCCCACTTCTGTCCACTGCTGGACATAGGCATCTCCCTCTCCCTCTGTCTTAAGTTTTTTCTTTCCAACCGCTGCCCGCTTCTTTACGTAGATAATATACTCCGTCGGATAATGTACATACTTGTGCAAATATATAATTTCCTGCTTCCCGCATAGTGTTTAATACTAAAGGTACATTTAATGTTAAGCTACTATATGTAGTAAGTGCTTTCTTTTGCCCATATTAAAACTTTCTTGGTGCTAATGGAAGAGCTTTTACTTTCAAGAGGCGCTGTTAATTAATTAAGTACACTTCATTTTAAGGCATCTCAGCGGTTGTGCAACGTAACAGTTTGATAAGTATTGCCCACCATTTAGGTCCGGTAAGGCAAAATAAACATCCCTCTTACCTACCTACTTATTTCTGGTGAAACTTGCATGAACAACGTTATATTCAGGATTAAAAGTAAAAAGAGAGCTAGTGCAAATTACACCTACAACTACATCAGGCACTTCATTTTAGTTTCGGAGAAACAACCCAGAAGCAATGGTTTATATTAGAAATTGCACACAAGGAAAAGCATTGTCTCTTTACGTTTATCTGCTAAGTTTCTTAATAAAATAACTGAAGTATTATTTTAATACGGAAGTCCAGAGTTTAGTAGAATACACCTCAATATAAATGCCTAACAGTATACATATATTCTCTGATGTCTTTAAACAACCTATATATCATTAAGTTTTTTAAAGATCCGACGACATCGATAAACGTAAAATGCAGAGAGTGTTCCTCGATTTAGGTACACAGAATGTTTATTTCTTAGGATATTTTCGATGCATTTCGCATTTATTCCGTGTAGCGACGCGACGTGCCGGGCGGACTAATTGTCGCAGGCAGTTCTCATAACAAACGCCGGCCATTTAGATAAGATCTAGTAATGTCCTCTTTTGGCTACGCCAACACTGACCTTAGAACTTACGCATTGCGTACAAACGTGACTATGATTACGGGTCACATGCCCATGACATTTTTACTCTATTCGTTACTTACCGTTTTCCTATTAGTTAAGTTACAGCGGCAGTTTAAAAACAGAATGATCGTTATTTGTTTCTTATCTCGGATCAATAATATTTAAGTGCGGTGCAATGGTATGACGAACTTGACTGTTAGCTATGATTAAATAGAAAACTGAATCGAATTAACTATTCGTAATTAACTTGAAGTAAATAAATAAATAAATAATAATAAATAAATAAATATTAGGGGACAATCTTACACAAATCGAACTAGCCCCATAGTAAGCTCAATAAGGCTTGTGTTATGGATACTAGACGACGATATATTTAATAGATACAAATACTTAAATACATAGAAAACATCCATGACTCAGGAACAAATATTCGTGCTCATCACACAAATAAATGCCCTTACCGGGATTCGAACCCAGGACCTCTTGCTTCGTAGGCAGGGTCACTACCAACTAAGCTAAAGCGGTCGTCAAAAGAAAAGATGAAAGTAAAGATGATAATCTTGAGTTTATCATTAACTTTATTATTTTTTTGTGTTAACAGTGACAAATGAGCAGTCAGGCTACTTGACGGAAAATGATCATGGACGCCAACACCCGGAGGAGCTGCCAATAGGTTGCCGATCTTTGAGAGCTCCATTTACTCGCTTTATTTATTGAACGGCTTTCTGAAATAGCTTACGTGATGAACACTAAGGGAGTAAATTCTACAGTACTTGACTAGGTACTTAAAATTTAGTTATTTAGGTACACGATTGTCAATTGCCGGATATGGTTGTAGTTAGGATTAGTTACATTTTCGTTCCAGTCGAATACACGAGAAGTCATATTGAATATCTGTCTAAAACGTATCAAAGTCACCGTACCTAAATTCGACACAGTTGGTCAGTGATGCCGGTGACATCAAGGGTTTACAAGGCCACGTCACCATTACATTCAGTTGTGTTAACACTGAACATGTGTAACAGTCTCATAAATGACACGTTATGTTTAATATTTACTTTGTTCTTTTCACTACCTACAAGCTTACCTTACACATTCAAAATGCCGCAGTAGCTTGTATGTAGCTTTCAGGTGCTTTCAGTCAGAGTGACGATGTTGATGATTATTAAGATTTCATACAAGATGCATCTTTATTTAACAGGGCCACTGGAATTAAATTACAAGATTTATAGGGTGGAAAATAAAATGGCAAAATATTACCTAATTTAGCATTATTTAACCATCCTTACCTTACATTCGCCTTACTAACTTAGCCGTTCCAATATGATCTTACCTTATTCATAACCAGCGCCAAACTTCTAAAGAACATTTCAAAAAGGATCAATATCCAGCGCAGAGTATCATTAAAAGTGAACCTTGTTTGTAGACACTTAAAATTCTAATTTGGAAATAGTCTTCTCTAATGCAACTCCCAACTCCCCAAGTTCGTTATCCGCAATATCATTGTCTAGTGCAAACCGCATTGTCTTTGATTTGGCAACCGTTGGGCAACCGTCTGCGGCTACAATCGCGTGCTGATAACGCCGCAATTCGTGTGTTTGTCCAAATTATGGAGTGATAGTTTCTAACTTATCTGTTGGTAAATGTCTGTACGCTGTCACTCATATCGACAGCTACTGGTTTGAATAAATTTCCGCTGAAAACGAAAGTGATTTGATAAATCCTCATAACGTAGCGCAGGTTTAGGTACGAGACCCTATTCTATTTTCACAAAAAACACTTCGAGCCTTATTGAAAATATTTGCTAAGTTGACAGTTTCAGAAACGATGCTTTTCAATCCTTTCAATGTCCGAATTTACAAATTTTTATACATATGATCACTTCCAAGTGCTCAGACATGTCAATCTTATAAGACTGATAAATATTCTAATCTTATATGACCACTAGGCGCTACCTGCATACTTTTTCTGTACCTACCATATAATATTGTAGTCTTTGGTACCTACTGCCTACTTACAATGTAAGTATACCATATGTCATGTAATGTATGTTTTAAGGGCATCAATATATTTGTAAATCGCAGACGAAAGACACCCTCGTAGCCGAAAAATCTTGAACGATTTGAATAGGGACTGTTAGGGAGGATTAAAATCTGAAACACTCGAGACACACTCCAAACGATAAAGGGGCAAATAATTGTCGCTTAGACATAATCGATGACTTAAAAGCCATAAAAAAAACTTGTTAAATAAATATAAGAATGTTCTAATATCAATCTAAATATATAAAAGAAGAAACTGACTGACTGACTGACTGACATATCAACGCACAGCCCAAACCGCTGGTCCTAGGAATTCGAAATTTACCACGTAGGTTCCTTATAAGGTCTAGGGGAGCACTAAGAAAGGATTTTTCAAAATTCACCCCCTAAGGGGTTCAAATAGGGGTTCAAAGTTTGTATGGAGAGTCTGCGATTTTAGAAGTAAGACCTTTGAAACTTCATGTTTAGATTTTTTATTAGATTTCAAGAAAAACCATTTCACCGTTTTTCGAAATTCATCCCCTAAAGGGTTTAAATGTGGGTTGAAAGTTTGTTTATCAACGCACAGCCCAGACCGCTGGTCCTAGGAATTCCAAATTTAGCACGTAGGTTCCTTATAAGGTCTACAGGTACACTAAGAAAGGATTTTTCAAAACTCATCCCCTAAGGGGTTTAAATGGGGGTTGAAAGTTTGTTTATCAACGCACAGCCCAAACCCCTGGTCCTAGGAATTCCAAATTTAGCACGTAGGTTTCTTATAAGGTCTAAGGGTGCACTAAGAAAGGATTTTTCAAAATTCATCTCCTAAGGGGTCCAAATAGGGGTTCAAAGTTTGTATGGAGAGTCTGCGATTTTAGAAGAAAGACCTTTGAAACTTCATATTTAGATTCTTTATTAGATTACAAGAAAAACGATTTCACCGTTTTTCGAAATTCATCCCCTAAAGGGTTTAAATAAGGGTTGAAAGTTTGTTTATCAACGAACAGCCCAAACCGCTGGTCCTAGGAATTCCAAATTTAGCATGTAGGTTCCTTATAAGGTCTAGGGATGCACTAAGAAAGGATTTTTCAAAATTCATCTCCTAAGGGGTCCAAATAGGGGTTCAAAGTTTGTATGGAGAGTCTACGATTTTAGAAGTAAGAGGTTTGAAACTTTAGGTTTAGACTCTTTATTAGATTACAAGAAAAATGATTTCACCGTTTTTCGAAATTCATCCTCTGAGGGGTTTAAATGGGGGTTGAAAGTTTGTATATCAACGCACCGCCCAAACCGCTGGTCCTAGGAATTCCAAATTTAGCATGTAGGTTCCTTATAAGGTCTAGGGATGCACTAAGACAGGATTTTTCAAAATTCATCTCCTAAGGGGTCCAAATAGGGGTTCAAAGTTTGTATGGAGAGTCTACGATTTTAGAAGTAAGAGGTTTGAAACTTTAGGTTTAGACTCTTTATTAGATTACAAGAAAAATGATTTCACCGTTTTTCGAAATTCATCCTCTGAGGGGTTTAAATGGGGGTTGAAAGTTTGTATATCAACGCACCGCCCAAACCGCTGGTCCTAGGAATTCCAAATTTAGCATGTAGGTTTCTTATAAGGTCTAGGGGTGCACTAAGAAAGGATTTTTCAAAATTCATCCCCTAAGGGGTTTAAAAGGGGGTTGAAAGTTTGTTTATCAACGCACAGCCCAAACCCTTGGTCCTAGGAATTCCAAATTTAGCATGTAGGTTCCTTATAAGGTCTAGGGATGCACTAAGAAAGGATTTTTCAAAATTCATCTCCTAAGGGGTTCAAATAGGGGTTCAAAGTTTGTATGGAGAGTCTACGATTTTAGAAGTAAGAGGTTTGAAACTTTAGGTTTAGACTCTTTATTAGATTACAAGAAAAATGATTTCACCGTTTTTCGAAATTCATCCTCTGAGGGGTTTAAATGGGGGTTGAAAGTTTGTATATCAACGTACCGCCCAAACCGCTGGTCCTAGGAATTCTAAATTTAGCACGTAGGTTCCTTATAAGGTTTAAGGGTACACTAAGAAAGGATTTTTCAAAATTCATCCCCTAAGGGGTTAAATGGGGGTTGAAAGTTTGTATATCAACGCACAGCCCAAACCGCTGGTCCTAGGAATTCCAAATTTAGCACGTAGGATCCTTATAAGGTCTAAATGTGCACTAAGAAAGGATTTTTCAAAATTCATCCCCTAAGGGGTTCAAATAGGGGTTCAAAATTTGTATGGAGAGTCTTCAGATTTTAGAAGTAAGAGGTTTGAAACGTCATGTTTAGACTTTTTATTAGATTACAAGAAAAGTGATATCACCGTTTTCCGAAATTCATCCTCTAAGGGGTTTAAATAGGGGTTGAAAGTTTATATAGAGAGATCGGAATAGGTAGAGTATATTTACCTAAACTTCGAAGAACAAAGTCGAAAAGTGGAGACTCCCTTACAACTAAATTTTTTTCCGGGACTTAAGTCCCGGAATCTTACTAAAAAAATATATTATTGGTATTCTTTCGCACATTTCTCGAGCATTCTCAGTATAGCTGTCTGTTTCTAATAGTGCTGTCTCTTTCACTCCTTCGAAAATTTTGTCATAACTATACTGAAGTGTAGTTCAAAGGCCCATAAGGGGTCCTGAAAACGCCTGAAAACGGGTTTTCAGGTTATTACGCCATCTTATAGAGGGTGTTCTGAAACGGACTGAAAACATGTTTCAGGCGCCTGAAAACAACGGCAACTTAGGTGAATTTTCGATCTTCTACTATGTGAAAGAGCCACCGGCGCAAAAGTAATGTGTGTATGTGTGTTGCGCCGATGGTATAGGTTAAAACTTCAACGTGATTTTCCGTGCTTTACAAGCTTTTTCAGCAGGCTGAAAGGTGATATCAGGCCGTTTCAGAGGTGGCTCTTTCACATAGTAGAAGATTGAAAATTCACCCAAGTTGCCGTTGTTTTCAGGCGCCTGAAACATGTTTTCAGTCTGTTCCAGGACACCCTCTATCAGATGGCGCAATAACCTGAAAATCCGTTTTCAGGACCCCTTATGGGCCTTTGAACTACACTTCAGTATATGGCGAAATTTCTCGAAGGAGTGAAAGAGACAGCACTATTAGAAAGAGACAGCTATACTGAGAATGTTCGAGAAATGTGCTAAAGAATACCAATAATATATTTTTTTAGTAAGATTCCGAGACTTAAGTGCCGGAAAAAAAATTAGTTGTGTATTTAAACTTTTAACATTCGAAAATCTTCACACTAATATTATACTTAAATGTGAAAGTTTGTGAAGATGATTGTTAGTAAATAACAGGGTAACAACTGGATGGATCAAGCAGAAATTTGGCATGTAAGTAAGTAGACCAAGTCCTGGATTGAAACAAAGGATACTTTATATTCCGGTAAAGAGTTTCTTTGGGACAATAACGGGAACAACGCGGGCGAAGCCGCGGGAAATAGCTAGTTTATTTATAAAGATTATATTTTTGTCATTAACTCTTTGTTATAAAACGGAAAAGTTTTAATTGACTGCCCACTTTATCAGCTTTCACGTATCAAGAAACGTATCCAATATTTACTTTTTGTGTATGATGTTAACTAAGTTTCTACCGAATACACGGTCTATAAGAAGCAACTTTGCGCAAGCTAATATTACAGTGTAGGAGAAAACCACGGGATCGCTAGCACGGACGTTTATGTCTATGTGGTAGGTACAGTTTCTAAGCGATAAACCCGACTGCAGCGCAGTAAAACACTCCGTGCTAGGCGTTGTTTACTTTTAAAACATTATGTTTAAGTAAAAGTGTCACTTTCTTGGTGGAAAAAGTCGTTTCGTCTTTTTGAACTGGCTTCACGAATCACTTCTACCTCTATTGCCTACTATTACCTCTAAATGATTTTACTACGAGGATAGAATAACTAAGATTGTAGAAAAACATCAATTGTATTGTGACGAGAAAAGGTGTAGATTTTTCTCGAAAATACGTTTAATAGCCCGAATAACTACTAATAAATAATTGTACCTACTCAACTCAGGCAATAATGAATTCGGATAATAAATATTTATGATAATATTATAAAAAAAATGAGCTAGATTTTCTTTAACAGTAGATTCCTGATAGACTATTTGCGGTATTGATCAGAAACACGCTTCATGTTTGTATAGGCATTAGAATGAATTTGTGAGGATTAGAGGACACGTTACTTCGTTGTCTTCATTTAAGATTAAGAGTATTCCCCATCCCTAATACTACGACTACGATCCGTACTACCGACCTTGACAGGCGCCTCCCGCCCCGCGTCGAATGACGTTTACAACCTGAGGGGACGACTAAATATCCCAGTAAAAAGTTCCCATTGGATAATAACAGGAATAACACAGACAAAGCCGCGGGTAAATGCTAGTCTAAAGTAATATGTAACTCCTTTCTTTATTCAGCATAAAGTCGCCAGTAAAATAAAGTCTAGTCAAACTTTTTCATTGTTGTCCAACGCCGGTTTGATTAGCGCTACAAAAGGGGGAGATGAAACGAGCAATTACATATGCAGGCACAAAGCTTTTCCAACTGCAACTCCACGAAACCCTTTTCCTCTAAATTCCCAACTACGTATCGTTTACCTACCTACATGATCGCTACTGCTTGTAAGTATAGGCAGTTATAGTACTTATTACATAATTTAAAATGAATTCATGTCTAATTTAATTTGTTTACAGTATACATATATTTGGAAATAGGTAGTACCTGTACAAGTAATCAACATTTATCATGATTTTGTTATTTCTGACATATTTAATATTTCTGATTCCATGTTACTCGGGGTTACTGCTGATTCTTTCTTTCTCCTATCGAAATTGTAAGTTTGAAGTCAAAATACGAAACAAACCATTAGAAGTTAATTTATAAAAGTAAATTGAATCGTTCCATTTTCAAAATCCGCGCCCAACTTAACTTTTTAAAGTTTATAACGCGTTGTGTAAAGCCAGCCAGCGTCTGTGTGCGTATTGCAGGGATGCGATCGATACGGCCGTCTGCTGCGGCACTGCGGTGGTCTGACCTTGCACTTGCTATTTTTAGATATACCTTTTATACTTTTTTTGACCGTTATTATTATACTTTTGGAATAGTATGCGGCCAGTTTGTCAAGTTTTGATAACGGTTTTAATATGTTTGGAATTTTAGTATAGCATTTACTTTTACTGTACGTTTGGCGCGTAGAATCTAAATTAAATATTCTTTAAACGTCTACTTTATTGTGGGTAAATTTTTCAAAATCTTTTATGTATACTTTGGCTTTAATTAGAATAATTATATGGAGTACCCAAACTTTCAGAAATAACAGGAAAATTGTCGTCTGCAAAAAAAAAGTACGAATCTTTCCGATATTATACATTTGAATATCAAAACCATTGACATGATATGTGTAAGCATTTGAATTTAAATGAATTCTATTCGTAGTCCACTAAAGAAAAATAAATGGAGACCGAGGAAGCGAACGATTGAGATTGGTATCAAAGGATTGTCTGCAATCTATAGAAAACGGTGCTACTCGGAAAGGATAAGTTTTATTCTTGCTGCCTTTTACTTTGGCTTCGAAAGTTTAAACTTTTACGCATTTCCCGGACGAATTTTGTAAACGTCTAGCATTTTGTAACCGCCACTTAACTCGTGACCCTTTCACTAGATATAACAAATTATTTTAAATGAAAATATAATCAGACTGCAGAAATGTCGAAATAGATGTTCCAGATAATCCAAACAAATTTTAGAAAATATTATTGCTTAAAACAAACAGGTTTTGAATACAATTCACTCCAACAACTAAATTTATTTTCTACTAGCATTTTCCCGAGGCTTCGCTCGCATTGTTCCCGTTATTGTCCCAAAGGAACTCTTTACCGGGATATAAAGTATCCTATGTTTCAATCCAGGACTAAGTACACACATGCTAAATTTCAGCTTGATCCATCCAGTTGTTATCCCGTTATTAGGTAACAAACATCCAAACATCTAAACATCCAGGTGGGATTGTGGGATTCTGTACATGAATGCAGTTGATGTGGTCAGCGCTACAAATTGATTTGGACATCCTTAAGTACACGAAGCGACGCAACTGCTGATTATCAACGCCAAGGGCAAAATTAATGACCCCACAATTTACCCTAACAATCAATCAATTTCCCACGAATCTCCGAAAATACCAGGAAACCATCTAATTACTGCTTTTACCCACCATGACACTATAAATAGGCGAACTAAAAACGACAATGGCGTAAAACAATGGCGTCGCGCGTCGTCGCCTGCAATTTGCCGGCCTTGGCCGTCGATGCTTCCGTCCTCGGATGACTCATGACATGCGACACCAGAAATTTATAATACAGGCAGATGGACAAAAAATAAATAATAGTTTCATGTGAGACCATTATGTATCAAAGAAACTAGACGTCTTGGCCCTTTACAACGGAGCTGAATATGAAAACAGCTTGGAAAATGGAATATTAATTTACTGTAAATAAAGTTAACATTTCATTGTAATTAACCCTCACGATCGTATCAGATTATGTTCTTAAAAAGACACATCATCATAGATTAGAGAAGAGTGCAACCATCTCCATCGATATGATCTTTAAAACACCTCAGTGCAATTGATACGGTTTCTGTGGTCTTTACTCTGATTATGGATTGTGATTATTAGACGTCTGTTTTTGGAAAGGGTGACTTCAGCCCCTTTCACTATGTGTGGCCCTTTCAGACCTTCTTTTTCTTCAACTAGACCAGTGGTTCTGAACCTGGGGGCAATTACCCCTTTAGGGGTAAAATTAAGTTTTCTCAGGGGTCATACTCATATTAAGTCGTTTTTCTTTGAGTACTTTCATATACTTGTCTGTATTACCTATTTTTTGGAGGGGTAACGGTACAAATCTAGAGGGGGCCTGTGGGTGATGTGGAAATAAAGGTTAGGAACCACTGAACTAGACAGACCACCGAGCCAAAAATCTATTATCCCTTTTACCCGTGATACACCCGAGTTTATCTAATACACCAACCAATAGTCCACTTAACATACACCGCAACGCGCATTAATGTCACGTGCGAACCGTATCAGTTTCCGCTTCACCGGACCTGCAAAGTCAACTCAATGATTAATGAGAACTACGAGTATGACTATGCAGCTAGACTCTACAATTGGGCTGATTTCTCACGCTTTGTTATTTCGTTTATAATACTTATACGAAATGAAAAAAAAATCGTTATCTGTACCCCGTTATTGGTAGCAAATTGAACTAGGTTCAAGATTTCCAACATTACTAAGTTCTTATTAGATTTTCTTTGTTGTTCCTTTAGTTAGGAACTTTATATTTTTACTTTATCATAGGTAAAGGTATTATACTATTAATCAAATTTAATGTCACGTTAGGCACTGGTCCCACCGCCGACGAGTACGAGTAAAGTTGGACGAGTAGCATTACATTGCGGATCTGAAAAGGTCGGTTGATCACACTGTGCCTGGTCAGCCGGCAATGAACTGTTCCTGTCCCAACTTTACCTGCTTACTCGCCGGCGATGGGACCAGTGCCTTAACCTCCGGAAAGAAATAATAAACTTTCAACTATAAAAGTATTTACGATAAAAGCAAGTTACATTTAATTGCTCGAAACGGAATTGCAACTGATTGATTGGTATGATCAGTGCCGTAATATAGTGCGATATAAATTACTGAATTTAATAAACTAAATAAAATTACTGGTTTTCCCACTTAAAGCCAGATTATGACCTTAACTGTCGCAAAGCGACTTATATGGTAGGCGTAATAGGTTTACTCGTTATATCCCGAGTCAGATGAATCAGAGCCAGTGAGCGCCTGCGTTGAACGGCCTTCAGCGATCTAGAGCCTAAGATTAATATAGGTACTTACCTACATGGTTTGTTCGAAAATTTATCTGTGGGATTAAAATCTGTAACCCTAGTTTTTGCTTCGTACTTGGGTGAAAAGTCTCCTAAAAACTTCCTTTTATTTCTCTATGTGGGTAAAAAGTTGATTGACCCAATAACCAATTGCTAATTACGCTACAGCATTATAAACATATACTAGTAGTAACTTAACTACAGTAGATACATGCATTAAAGGTGAAACTTAAATTAAGACACCTTTCAATACATGAACGTGAGGTACTATTTGGCACCCTTTATACCAAGTAACCCAGTCCATATTCAGAAATTACCTCCAATATAGTTATGTATACCTACACTACAGTAGGTATGTCCCAAAAACTAGTGCACGGTGGCAAATATTTTACGTACCTATACATTAACAGTAACTGCTTACTTTTTGATACTCAAGAACAATAATCACAAGAATCGATTTTCATTATCTATCTTATCTTTTTTGCTATAAAGTGCAGGATGGATAAGGTTTATGTTTAGGTTTATTTAATACATATAATAAAATCGTAGAAAGACTGTGTTTGTACATTAAATATTTTCTCGAATATGGGGCAGGTAATAAAAATAAGCAAAAAAACAGTAGATATTTAAATTTTTGTCTGTTTGTTTGTGCGAGCATCGCGCAAAAACTACTAAACCGATTCTCATGAAACTTGGTATGCAGGTAGATTATGATCCCGGTTAACACATAAGTAGAGCAAAAAAGAGACATTTAACTTATTTCATTTCCGCGAACGAAGTCGCGAGCGAGTGTAATAGTACGTAATATTGTGTATCCTTCAGTAAACCTATAATTTGGAAAGGAGTGAACTATTGTCGGCTGATATGGTTTCGGTACAGTCACCGGAACAGCCAGTTCGGTTTAATCTTAAAACTCCATCTGCATTGTGTTGGCATTAATTTTATTAAGAAAGTTGGTGGAATCACCCTGGTTCCTTTCTCATACATTTGAGGCCAATATTTATGGTATATTTAGTTTCGTTTTTATTTACCTAACGTATTCAGTTTTATCATTGCAGTGTTCTGTTTTTGCACAAATTGCTTATGTGGTCAACCCGTAAAAGACAATAATTTATTTCACCATTTATTACAAATTATGTATTTTAAATTTTACTGTTAAATCGAATGCCTTAAATAACATAATATATTGTAACGTTATGAGTAAATACACCCACACATCCGAATGCACAATCAAAAGTAACCGCCAAGTAATTAAGTGCATAAGAAATCAAAGTATCTTCCCACAATTTTGCAATTAAGTGATTATTTTTATTGTCCGGAACACGCAACGTCTGGCTCCTCCACAGGGTGTTAAAGAAATGTTACTCGTGACTGACCGTTGATTTTGCAAGTCGTTTAAATGCAATTATCTTATTTCCACCGACTCCTTGTACCTACTTCGATCATCTTGTTTGTTTAAGGGTAAGCTTCATCAGATTAGCCTTATTTCAAAAATGAAACAAAAAAAAACCATTAATATACTAAGTATACCAACACAATAGATTTTCAACTCAAAGTTAATACGATTTAACAACTATTTAGCTAGATTCATGAGACAGGGTTTACTGCACTGTGAGCGATGGGGTACGTTTTCGGTGGTGGCACTCTTACCGGGCACTCAGCCGTCGCGACTGTCGGCTGTTATTCTCGTCTCGAGAAGTGTTCTCCGGCAACAAAATACCGCCACTCTGCCGTAAAAGCTACAACGCTAAACGGTATAGGTACCAGTGGCGTGGCGTAAAAGATATCCTTGGGCAAGCCGGTGCAGATTTGGCGTCCTTAAGAGCTGTAGAATAAGGTGCTCAAATGCCTCCTAATAGGCAAGCCGGTAGGAATCGAGTTCTTTGGACGCCACGCCACTGATAGGTACTTCGATGTTAAGTCAGCAACTTGTACTTTATCATTCTATGTATATTGTATATGAACTTGTAGATAATCGGAAAAAGTTAAGAATGATCATATTGACTTTGACTGACATATTTGTAAAAAACGTAAAAGCTTATACCTAAATACTTATGACCTGACGAATAAACTGTATGCCTAGAGCTCTAGCCCATTGGGGTTTTTGGTGGTAATTTATTATTATCCTTTATGCAGTACCTAGCCATAAAGTGGCTTTTACCGCACGCTACGTGTACAGAAAAAGCCGCTTTCTGGCCAAGTGTAGACATACAACTATGTACATAACATGGGAGGTAATAAAAAAAACCCGCAATCGCATATTTACGTCCCTCGCCTGCGCCTCGGGCCGCAAACATTTGCGACCTCGGCCTTTCTTTGCTTTACCACGCTAGTTGTGTAATGTACTATAAATAGGACTGCTTTAGGTTTTTAAAATATTGTACGAAATATCTATTCATTTTAGAACATTGCTAGATCATAACTATAGGTATGTAAAGACTTAGGTGCCTCATAAATCCTATCTGTAGGTACCTATTACGATTGAAACTTCCCAAAAGTTTCACTTTGCACTTAGCAACTGCTTCTTATATGGCTTGGCGTTAAGTTACATCCTCCATTGAATCTTATTACATTTCTCACAAAGATTGAAAACGCTAGAACATGAAACAAAAGAAATGGCTCATATCTCTATAAAAAGTAAATTAAGAGTCGAGGAGTATCCAATATCAAATCACAAACAAGCCGGCAGAAAGGTGTGAACAATACCATTTCTTCCCACGCCACCATCCAAAACCCGTCAAATCACTCGTATAAAAAAAGAGACACAAGTCAAAAGAAATTCGCTTCCATTTAAACTTAGCTGATTCGTGCCAAGTCTCAAATTGCCATGAATTTCGTTTCCGAGTATTCCCGTTTTACTTTTAGTCTTTTACACGCGGCACCGCGCATTGAATCAGAAAATTCGATGCGCAATTGTTTTACGAGTCATTCCATTCTTCTAAATGTATAACTATATCACGTGAATTGCATTTGAAGAGGTCAATGACATAAGTTATAACATTTTGTTAAAAATATGGGTACATTCTGGCTTGAAGCAATTTTGCGTTAAAACAGTTTTTCAAAAATTCTTAACTCCGTGGCGAAGTTCGACTTAGTAAATTAGTGATCAAAAAATTAGCACATTTATAACATATCTGCAATTTACATAATGATCAGAATTTTCACGTCAGATAAATTTAAATAAAACAGCTAACGGCTTGAACGGGCTGTAACTCGTTTTACTTTGTCTAAAGGTGTAAATTTGACAACTAATTTAGCATGCGTAATTAGACAAGTTTTTGGAGGTAGAGAGCAACACAAACTTGCGTTGACAACTCGACACAAATATATGTGAAGAGCATTACGATGAACATTTTGCAGAAGGTATTGCCCGCTTGCATAGTCGAAGAAATTAACTTATTGAGTCACACTTTTTTCGTTTCTACGGTTATGTTACTTTTTCACCTCACTATTCAGTAAAACATAATAAAGCAGCAAATTATAAATAAAATACTTAAGTACAATTAAAATTTTAGTTCAATTGTATTTACTACAAGTACAATTTTACATGGAAATTCAACTCCACCAAAATTTTACTGTATGAAAAGTTGGATTACCGAAAAGTCCAGTATGATTCTAAAAGTTGATCCATCTAGTTGACTGGTTTTACTATGCTTATTTTTAATTTACGACTCAGTTATGTTACCTATACTTACCGTCTAAACTGTAAAACTAGAGTTTTACATTTTGAGCAAGGTAGTAGGATGAATAACTATTAATGCGATGTAAAATGTAAACTTCTTTTCAAAATAAAGTTGACATTTAGGTTGTGGTTAGTGACGAACAACGTTTATCGATTAAGTCATAATTGACGACTTATAACGTTGTATCATAGTAATCTGTCAAAACTCTCAACAACAGAGATGTAAATCTCAGCGTTTAATCTCGTTAAGGTGCGAGTAATTACTTGTTTAAATGACTTTATGTAAAAAATCATCACACTTTTTCATACACATATTAAAAGGGTTATTATTACGTAGTTTTTTAACACGTTCACAGTTCCAATTTAAATTTTGTAATAATGCTTGCCGTGACCCATATGTGAGGCCACTGGGTAGAGAACGTGTTAAAAAAAAGTCAACGTTAGTTGCACTATACAGTTATTTTGGTATCGTTATTTTTTGGATAGATATTGTTGGTACCTACATATTTAAGTTGGCTGGAACACTAAACGTATATAAAACTCCACACATGTATCGTATTAACAGTACCTAATTTTGAAAGCACTATTATATCAGGTGCTTTATATTAGGTACTTTGCTACCATCACTTTTGTACGGCAGTAAGATTACAAAACGGCTACAAATTAATCTTAACAACATAGAAACTACTTGCAGCGTTTTGTTCTGTAATGATGTTGCTGCAACTTATTACTGGGAATGGGGCGGGCGTAACGTAAGGAACAATCCGGGACTTGGCACCGTTTTCTTCCGGGAGGTTGTTTATCGACCACTGAATCGGCGACTTCTGTTCCATAAAGGAAATGAAAATAACATTATTAAGTTACACCAGTTAACTTAAGAACTTATTTTATTATTCATACTAGCTGTGTATGCCCGTTGGGCGTTCTATACAAACTGCCGTTCCCTGCTTAAGCTCCTTAGGGGAGGAATATTCAAAAGTCCTTTTACAGCGGTCACTAATGTCGTCAAAAAATGTTTATGCAAAATAGGTATCATTCTTCTAGTCTTATAGGTTTAGGTAGTGGTGTGTTGTCCGGCACTCCATGTTAAATTAAAACTTAAATAGTTAGGTGTATAGCACAAGTAATCAATAGGTACTATTTTTAACATAACCAGACTACTTATAAATAGGTATTATTACTGGCATGTATCTAATTATAATGATTAAATTAGCATTTTCCTCTGAACCTGACTTACTGTAAATATTTTTATTTCTCTGGCGGAAAATATATCCTGTGTCATACCAATTTGTGAGCTAACTCAATCAACAGGTGAAGCGTAAAACTTTCATAAGAGCAGGTTCAACATTGTCTGTTCCTTTTTACAAGCTTTTATTTAGTTTCACCTGACCCGGTACCAGTGTGTCTGTAATCAAATCTTCCAAGTTAAATTCAACCCCCTTTCCGGTTTCCTATTGAGTTAAATTTTGCAAAAATACGTAATACAGAAGACAATGCAATTTTATAATGACATGAAGTTGATCTGATGATGTAGCCGGGTGGTAGCCATAGAATCATCTAAGGGCCGATACATGCAGTTCCCATACAAATCGTAGGGAGTTGCAGTTGGATTGCAGTCCGTCTGTATCGGCCCTAAATGACACAAGATAAATCCACTCTGTTTGGGCTTATTTGATTAGTTTTGATGTGCAAAAAAAGTACAATTATCGAAAAAAAGCACAGTCGGCAATAAAAGTTTGTCTCAAAACAAGATTTTTTGACATAAACTTATTTGTAGATTTAGCTTACTGTAAAATCTCTGCGTGTCCGAAAGTAGTATCGAAAAACCAACCTCGCGACTGCTTTCAAAATGGCAAATGTCTACAGTAATTTTATTAAAAACTAACTGCCCCGGCGAACTTCGTTTCGCCTCAAAATTTTAAATTTTTTAGATGTTTTAATAGATCTGTTATTCGGGACAAAGACAAACCCAAAAAATCAAAGATCATAAATATTGGTCCGTTCTCGAGTTATAAATGGTGCAACATACCCAACTTTGTTTTACATAGATTAAACTGAAATTAATTTATTACATTTAACTAAAAATTATTACGCTTTTCAAAATGTCAAATCTATAAAACATTTCGCGGCAACTTTACCAGGATACCATAAGTTAAGCAGCTAATTCAACCTGCTAGACCTAGTTCTCACGATTAAACTCAAGATACACTTATAATGCTTGTAACCGTTCAGAATAATTAAAAGGTCAGCACAACTAGATTTATGGGATTAAGTTATAAATGGAAATCTAGCGGCTAAGCAACGAATTAGGACTGATATTTTATATGTACTACTATGCTAGTTGAACAGCCAGTTTAAAACTCATTTATTTGATGTTTATTTTGAAAATCTTAATCACCGTTATCACGTTGAATAAGAGTGATTCCACAATTTATTGTCATGTTATTGGCGGCCATATAGATTTATTATCAAGTTTTATATTCGCTTACAATATATTTTAATAGTCATATCTAGTACATTTTCACGCTAGTACAGTTTGGTCGGAAAATCATTTTAAATTATAATTGTATGGATGTTTTTAAATGAGTTATTGAATAAGACTTACAGAATGTATGTTTTTAGTTTACTATATTTTTACCACCGTTTTTGCATTTTGGTCCATAATTTACAGATCAAATTTATTTTTATTGCACATGTTTAACTCGTGACGTTGCATGTTGCTTGTGGCGCTCCGCCAATTGTACTCGTACCAAGGGTGGAGCTCTGCAATCAACCCCTGGCTTTGGGGGTGCGAGAATTTAATAAAAACTGTCTTGTGGAATGTAGAGGGCTGCTCGGCATTTAGGAATGCAATTCTCGGATTTATGGTAAATCTATAACAAAGGAAAGTAATTTACTTATTACGAAAATTTGCAAACAAATTAGTTTACGTTTTTTTATAAAAATACATTTATATAACGTAAATGAGAACACATTCACATTATATAACGTAAATGAGAACACATTCCGAACTATCCCTGTAAGTACAAAATATACGTAGAATCGAGTACCGTGAGTGATTTCACGTACCTTTGCCTTAAATATTCATGTGAGAATTCGTTGACATTTTATTTTCCAATGCGTAGGACGACTCACGATCAATAAAAGCTCGAGCAGAGCAGAATATCAACGGCTAACAAATTAAATCCAAATCGATTATCGAAATCTAAATTGAAATCGCACCAAAGGTTGTCAATTAACATTCTGTATAGGAAGCGTCACCGGACGCAGCGTTGGCGCGTCCAGGGATTTGCAACCGTTGGTTTAGCCATTATCCGCCCTGTTTGGAAAACTTAAACCGCTATTTAATTTCGAAATTAGCATAAACGTTACTTGCTCCGATAGTCTGTGAGTATAATAGGATCTTTCATAAGTGCAATTCTGTACAGCTACATTTTATCAGATGATTAACGATAAACGTCGAATTTTTAATTTAAAGGACTTGATTGAGTCAAAATTTACTGAATTCGTTTCAGTGAATTTAATATAGATTTAAGGTCATAAAATTGCATATGATAAGATAGAGGCTCCTCCATGGTAACTTTTGTCATAAGAACTATGAGAACATAAATTTAGCTATAACTTGATTTTTGTAAAAATCAACGAAAACGTATTGGAGAATAACAACCTTTATGAAATTGTATGTGTTGTAAAGTTACATACAATGTGGATGTAATGAGAAAATATCCCTTATAACCTATTTTTCTAGTACTTTACTATGAAATTTGACAACACTATTCAACGTCGCCATGTCTTTTCGAACTTAAACAATACATTGTTTAAAAACTTACAACTTATACAAAAAATCAAGACGACGTGGGATAAAAAAGTCCGTAAATACAACTGCGGTTTACGGATCTTTTCATGCAGTCTCGTCACGTGTCACGATAATGTATGTGATATGTAATTATGACAATTAGATAAAAAAGGTTGACCATGACTGTCCCATTGAAGCGTAATATTATGAATATTTGATAATCAAATTACATCAGGCATGCTTCAGAAAGGTAGGCAGATAGGTAGGTTATTTTGGTGTTTTATCCAATATTTATCATGCACAAATGACCATCTTTTTTCGGTTTGTCGCCGAAATGTGTGGGCAATATCTCATAAATCGCCTTCATAAAAACAATAAACCTACTCTTATGTTACCAGAAACGTTTTAGGTATGTCAGTTTGAAAATAATTTTATTACATAATTGTTTAGGTATTTAAGCCCTGTGGGCGCATAAGCATAACACAATTTTTTTGTTGCTTTCCAAAATTGCGTTGATATTTTGAATTAAAAATTATACTACTTACCATACGAAAAGTACCTTAGTTACTATAACCCACTACAATCGTCTGATGAGACTGTGTCAACAAGATTACATTCGTAACAAAAAAAAGTGAAGAAGGTCTAGAGAAAAGCAGTTTGTGAATTGGCAATTTATTCCTCACCAATCTAACTTGACCCAAAGCTTTATATTGTCCCTTAGTGGTCGGAGGTCAGAAGTAGATGGATATGAAGTGAAAAGCGGAGTCGTAGCGGATATAAAGACGAATTAGCTGCCATTGCGGCTACGGTAAATCGGCACGATTATTTTGTAGTAATGAATGGTACTCCCACTCGAGGTGTGATAGTTCATTCACACACGCACGTAGTACTATTATTTAATATGTGACATTTAGAGTTCGTTTCCATTGTTATTCGACACGGCACACACGGCATACGGCCGAATGGACTGACATGACGAAACTATAAGGGTTTTGTTTTTGCCATTTTGGATACGGAACCCTGTAAAACTAATAATCTGCATAACGAAAACCATGATAGTACCTGATAAAACACACAGCCTAAATTATTGGGAAAGCATAGCGTTTTGCACAAGGGACCTTATGCGAATGCGAGAGATGATTAATATAAAATTCCTTTGCTGTATGGTTTCCATTTTATCCATAAAGGCATTAAAAGCCGATGTCATATTACGATCTTACAATAATGCATTGTTTATTATATTTTGGTGCTTACATAACACTTTCTAAGTGAAAATTAACATGATCGTCAATACCTAATACCTATAAACATGCCAAACATATTTGTACATTTTCGCCCATTTGCAAACAAAGGCAACGTAAATATTAGCCGTAAATACTTGCTTTGCAACGCATTGTATAGCTTGTTGTGCAGTTTATGGAGTAGGTATAATGACAATAGTGATAGATTGTTAAGTACCGCACTATCACGCCAAGAGATAAATATTTTACCATGAATATTTTAAAGACGTTGCACAACTCGTAATACCTAAGTAGTGTATTTTTAAAACCTAATGACGTATGAATTTATTATTAAGTATAGCATTAACGAATTTTAAATGTTTTATTGAATGAGAAAATTTGATAATTATAAGCGATGAACTACTAATGACATATTTTTCAAAGACAATGGAGACGATGACTCGCGGCACGATACGGTACGAGTATCACATGCAGATGAAAGTGTTTCGGCACCCACTCATCTTGTCTATGATCTAGTTCAGCCTAATCCGCACTCTGGTCAAGCAATATAGGTCGTTTTTTGTTTCGCCTTTGTTTTGCGAATATTGTATGTGTACTTAATATTGTATGTGTGTTAATTTGATTGTTGGGTTACTTTTTTATTACTTTTACTAGTGGTATTGAGGCTGAGGTGTTGGTTTCGTTGAATATTTACCCATTTGGGATATAATCTTATTCAGTGGTCAAATAATTCAGTATCTATTGATGATTATCAGCCATTCAACATATTGTGGTGGAAATGAACAACGCAAAAAAATCCAGTGGTGGTTATTTACGGACACGATCTAGGATTTCAGACAGTTGTCTTGATTGATTCCCCTCTTTATATTTAAGTATTTTCACTCTCTATTGACCAGTGTACAAATCGTCTAGCGTGATGAAAAGTTCATATTGTCTTCCTTATAAAATACGATGCATTTCGCTCAGACATGGGCATGTCTCGATTAAATAAAGAGACCAATTCACGTCCGCTAATCCTAATCAATCCTGAAAACAATAACCAAGATTTGTTCAGCTTAGTTAAAAATAAATTGGAGACGACCCCAATGATGATGTAAAGACATTACTCTCGTAATACATTTGTTGCACAATCAGAATTGGCGCTTACTCCGTTATAATGGACAATGGTCCAGTGTGGCACGACCTTAATTCTTAAAATGGTGCGGTGCCGCAATTTATAACGAACAGCCGACACGCGATTGGCTGAAGAATTTGAAAAAGGAAGTCTTTTTGGTCAAACGCCTATAGACATGCTTGCGCATAGAAATGATAACCTCCAAATATGTTGCTCACTAGCACTACCAGCAATACTGGCCGTCCAGGGTGTCTACCGACTGTAGTACTTTGAGCATTCGACAATCATCCATTCACGTGGGCAATTTAGTCAAAAGCAGTTAAGTACCATAATGCTATTTATACTAAATGACATAAATTTCAGTTCGGTTGTAGCCATATAACTAAGCGTACGTGTGCTAATCACCCGAGGTTACTATTAGTTACTGTTGTGCAAACATAGACCTTATCTCTAAACCCGTTAAGTCCATATTGGCATGATCACAGTGCAAAATTATTTCTTGTGTTTGACGTGTAAATTTTCGTGATTAATTGTATTTAAAAATGAGTTTTACATCTCGCACGCCACCCAATGTCATCTCGCCAAAAGGTAGCTCACAGCCAGACCTTTCGAAATTAAGAGATGATGGTGACTTGCAATTCAATGTCACGCATCGGAAAAGAAAACAACCGGAGCACGATTGTTGCATCAAACAGGACCTGGCCGATTTCCGTAACGAAATTTTATCAACCCTTAAGTCGTTCAGTACTGCCCAAAACGAATCCTTGCAAGAGATGCAGCGTGAGCTTGTAGCCGACATAAGAAACCAAATAACTTCTGTCACGTCGTTAACGGAAAAAATTTTGGAGGAGCAATCTCAATTTAAGTCAGATTTATCCGAATTAAAGGACAGAGTATCCTCGGTGGAGGTGAAAAGCAATTGTTTGGAGGGTGCTGCCGACAGTCTCGCTGAGATGAAAGAAACCGTTACTTGTCTAATTGCTGAGAATAATAATATCAAGCAATTTGCGTTGCTGAACAACGTTGAAATCTCAGGTGTCCCTTTTGTTAAAGGCGAAAACTTGCATTCCATTCTTCGAGACATCTGTTTCAAGGTCGGCTATACTCTCCAAGAAACTGATATTGATATGATTCACCGAGTTCGCAGATTTCAAACAGAGCAAAACGAGTCGCAGTCTAATGTGCGCCCACCCGCCATCATTGTTAAGTTTACCCAACGCAAGCGCAAAAATGAGCTGCTAGCCGCCGCGCGCGCGAGACGTGGTCTCACTACGGCCGATATTCAATTGCCCGGACCTGCTTCTACTTTATACCTAAGCGATCACTTAACGCCGGCAAACAAGTTACTATTGAAACGCGCTAGGCAGATTAAAACAGAACACAATTATGCATATTTGTGGACTCGCGATTGCAAAATATTTATTCGTAAGAACGAAGGATCGAAAGTAATTAATATTTCTGACGATTCTGTATTATTACGCCTGGTCTGACTAATTGTTTTGTTGTTAATTCGGTTTTATATTAACGTAAATATGCTCAAAATAGATTTTGCTCTTATATCACCTATGTATTACACTGTTAAGTCTCACTTATTTCACCACAGACGAACGTTATTATGTCAGAACAAACTTTTCATTATTTGTATGTACATTTTGTGTATCCATGTCCATGTGCACGCTTTGAAACTAACTATGTTATACTCACGACGCCCGACTTGTTTTCTTTTTTGTTTACTTGTAATTTATTTGCGCGGTTTACCTGTTACTAAGGGACTCCTACGCGTAACTCTAAAACTGCAAAAGTTCATTCATTTTAATTTCTTGTGCTATAATGGCTAGTAGTATATTGAGTGGTTATTATCAGAATGTACGGGGCTTACGTACAAAATCACAGGATTTCTTATGTCAAGTAGCTCAGTCTAATTACGATTTTATATGTTTAACAGAAACCTGGCTTACGGCTGATTTTTTCGATAGGGAGTATTTTGATAATAGCTACAATGTTTTTCGTTGTGATCGGTCCGTCGTGGACAGCGGGGCATCCCGTGGTGGGGGAGTGGCGGTGGCTGTGCGCGGGGATCTCCGCCCGCAGCACCGCGACTGGCCCATCCCCCCGCGAGCCTCGTGTGATTGTGTATGGGTTTCACTGCCTTTGATGGCTGATAAACACAATACGTTACCGCCGGCCATTACTCATAGCGACCGTTCCCGCTTTTTAAATATATGTTGCATTTACATACCTAACGGACCTAATTATCGTGAAGCGTTAACTAGTTTTACTGACCTTGCTGGTCAAATCATTGTTGACAGACCAGAAGATTTATTTTTAATTGCAGGTGATTTTAATATACCAGAAGCTACGTGGATCACTAACCCAGCCTCCGAGTTACAGTTGGCGACTTCTAACAGTTTTAACACTCGTTTAATTCAAGAGTTCTTATCTTACACTGAAACTAAACAATATAACTCCATTACCAATGCAAATAATCGAATCTTAGACTTAATATTTTGTAATTTTAATTGTTGTGTAACTAGCTGTGATTCCCCCCTTACGCACGAAGACCCACATCACAAATCGCTTTGCTTTGATTTAAAACTTGACCTCTTATCTTATTTGACCCCTGCTGCGCATTCCTATTATAATATTCATTTAGCCGATTTTAACAAAATTAACATTGAACTATCTGCAGTCAACTGGACCGAGTTCTTTAAAAATTTACATTTGGATGACTGTATAGCAAAGTTTAATAGTTTGATAAATGATTTGATAAGCCAGCACGCCCCACTGCGTCATGTTCGCCAGTCTTCCTCTTCTGTCCCTGTTTGGTACAATAAATCATTAAAGAGATTATTGAAAGAGAAGTGTAAATATCACAAGCTATATAAATTATATGGCAATCCTTTGGATTATCAAACTTTCAGCAGTCTGCGCAAACGTGCCAATAAACTAGAGTCTATTTGTTACAATAATTATATATCGTATTCGGAAAATAAAATTAAAACCCATCCTAACTTTTTTTGGACTTATGTAAAATCAATTTTCTCTAAAAATAAACTTCCTCAAACTATGACCTATAAAGGAATTACCAGTTCTAACGGCGAGCAAATTTGTAATCTTTTTAATAATCACTTTCATTCGGTTTTCGAGCAACCTAGTAATTGTAACCCTGATGATATCACCAACACTTCACCTCCTGATCCATTAATTGATTTAAGTACGATAGAAATAAGCTCAAAAATAGTAGAAAAATATTTAAAATCGATTAATATTCATAAAGGCGCCGGTCCGGATGGTATTCACCCCTTATTCATTAAAAGTTGTTGCTCTTCTCTTACTACACCCATTACCATGTTATTTACAAAATCTCTTAAAGATGGCTATGTTCCTAAAGTCTGGAAGCAGGCATGGGTAACCCCAATCCCTAAAGGCTCGGTCAGCCGTGATATTGAGAAATATCGCCCGATTTCTAAATTGTGCGTCTGTGCCAAAATACTAGAAAAAATTGTTACCGATCAACTATTTAATGCCGTACAGCGTCATATTATCCCTAATCAGCACGGTTTTTTCAAAGGTCGTTCTGTCGACAGCAATCTCTTATGCTTTACTGACTTCATTTTTGGCGCTATGGATAACGGTTTCAGTGTTGACGCAATCTATACCGATTTTGCCAAAGCTTTTGATAAAATTTGTCATTACACCTTATTATCGAAGCTTTGGCAACTCGGTATACATGGTGATCTATTTCGCTGGATTAAATCTTACGTTGAAAATAGAGTCCAGTCCGTAGTACTGCTGGCTTTTCAGTCAGACTGGAAACCTATTAGCTCTGGTGTGCCCCAGGGCTCCCATTTAGGACCTTTGCTTTTTACCTTATATGTAAATGACATTCCTAACTATATAAAACACTCTAACCTATTGCTATATGCAGATGACACTAAAATTTTTAGGATCATTAAAAGTGAAGATGACTGTTTTAAACTACAAAACGATCTGAATAATTTGGTTACCTATTGTGAAGCTCATCACTTATTTCTAAACTTGGACAAGTGTTACGTCATTACTTTCTCTAAAAAGAAAAAAATTATTCAATTTAACTATAGTCTTTCTGGTCAAAGTTTAAAACGAGTTACGGAAATACGTGATCTTGGAATTCTTATGGATAATAAACTTACTTTTATCCCTCATATCGATAACGTACTAAAGAAATCGTTTAAACAACTAGGTTTTATCTTGCGGGTTGGTAAACCTTTTAAAAATTCTACGACATATAAAATCCTTTACAATAGCTTTGTACGCAGTCACCTGGAGTTTGCATGTTCCGTCTGGAAGCCGTTTTATGCTATTCATATCAACAGAATCGAAAAAGTACAGAAGAAATTTATTAAATCACTTGCGTTTAGAACCGGACATACTTACACTAATTATACGGATACATGTAAACATTTTAACATGCAAAAACTAAGTGACCGTCGGGATTCAGTAGACTCCGTTTTACTCTTTAAAATTATTCACTCTGAGTTAGATGCCCCTATTTTATTGCACAAGATTAGTTTTAGAGTTCCGCGCAGACGAGAACGCCAATGTCGCAAAAAAGACCTTTTCTCTGTTTCTCATAGTCGGACTAGTTACGCCGGGAACGTGTTTATTAAGCGTGTTTGCAAATTATTTAATAATAATGAAAAACTCACTGATATCGATATTTTTAACTGTACATGTACTTCGTTGAAAAAAGCGTTTAAATAGACTTTATAATAGTTCTACGTCGATTGTATATTTAAGTATCTGCTCACTATTGTATTCAGTTGTATCCTACGTTAAATTAGCCATACACATATAACTCTAGTGTGAATAGGTTAATTTTTTAGTTTACACAGTTTCTGTTTGCTACGTTACCTAATTTTAACATTATATAAGACTTTGTGTATTAGCTACATATGCTTAAATTCATACATTAAGGAAACTATAGGTCTATTGTTGATCATTGTATTCTTTGACATTGTTTATGTACGACTGTTTGTTTCTTAATAAAAAAAAAAAAAATAAATAAATAAGATTTCCTTTTCAACGTTTTTATAGCAAAACGGGCTGTTTTTAGGGTTCGGTACCTTAAAAGGAAAAAACGGAACCCTCATAATGATTACTTTGTTATGGATAACGGACGGATCCGTCTGTCAAGACCAATATCTCGGGAACGCGTGGAGGTATAGAATTGAAATTAAAATCATGTACTTAAGTTTACAATCCCTTGAAGCTGTGAAAAAATCAAGTTTCTAATTTAGCGTTAAAAAAAGATACGGCCGTTTATGCCGCAAAAAGCGTAAATTTCGACACTAAGGAAATCAAAATTCAAAGGGTACTTTCCATTGACCTAGAGCTTAAAAATTTGGCAAGTAATACCGTCATATATTACAAGTATAGGGAAAACTCCGAAAACTATACATTTTTAATTAAATCATAAAAAGAATCTGCGGGCACGGCAGTGCCCCCGCCAAGTCGAGCAAAACAAAGGCACGGCCGTACCATCCCTTTCTCGAAGCCATTCAGGCCATTTTCAACCTTCTGTAATTTGTGCTGGCTAAACCTAGAACGCTGAATTTTCAGGGGCATATAGGGCATAATATGACTTAGATATATTCTCAATAACATTCAATTTGAACTTGTAGTTTAAGAACTATTGCACGTCAAAATTCCTTAGTTTTGTCACTGACTCACTGACTGACTGATGATCATCATAATTCTAAGGCTGGAAGTATCCAGCAGACCCCCCAGCTCCAAATTTTAAATATAATTAGTTTTTAGCCTATAAAGTCATGCAAAACTAAAAATATTGCAATTTCAATACAAACTGCATAAGTAAGTTTGTAATCATATACAAATACAGGTGATTACAATGTTACTTTTGTAGTTCAAATGGGTAATAGAATGGATTGGAATGTAATAAATAAAGGAATAGCACTTACAAAAGGAAATGAGATCCAATCAAAAACATCACATGTAAAAAGATGCAAGTCTCGTAACGCAGTTCTTCTACAACAAAAAAAGTTTTGAGATGTAATGTTAAACCAAGTCAGTACCGGGAGGGTGTCCACAGAACTCGATTTCCACCGACTTACTTATTATTTAGATATTAAGAATCCTCATCTACAATTAAATAATAGGCAGGTCGGTAGAAATCGAGTTCTGATACCCCGTGGTACTGACTTAGTTTATTTAAAATTACATCTAAAAACTTTTTTGTTGTTGTTTTTTTTTTTTTTTTAGGAACTGACAAACTGGCAACCCATACACGGGCGTAGCGATTGTGGGACCGGGTGGTCAGCCGTGGCGTTCCCTGGGGTCGAACCAGATCGCTGGCCGGACCACCCTGAGTTTGGTCGGACTGGGACTTTTTTTTTGTAGAAGAACTACTACGTAGCGAGACTTGCTTCTTTTTACATGTAATGTTTTTGATGGGATAGACTGTACTAAGGGAATCAATATTTATAGGGTATTTTATTTGATGTACCTACAATTTGTACGGAACCCTAGATGTGCGAATCCGACTCGCACTTGTCCGTTTTTTTTTCATAATATAAAACGACGATGCAACGGGGCCACGCCGTTTCGTCGCCAAAATAGATAATTATATTATTCTTACGTTTCATGACGCATTGGTTTTTTTACTGTAATGTCATGTTAACATGTATTTATAAATAAATAAATAAAAAAATTACGTGCCTATATAAACCATTTTTCGAATTTAGCCTATTTATATGCCGTCTGCATTATTTCTGGACGGACACTCTGTAGCAGGTCAAAAATGTTGTGTTGTTTGTTTTTTAATTCTAATGCTTCTTTAACAATATTTTGAATTGTATTATATATAAACTTAATAGGAGTTAATGAACGCGCACCTTAAAAGGCACCAATCGAGTCTTGACTTTTAGGCTATACATGGACAAAGAATGTTAATGCATATTGAACTTCACTTCTTTAGGCAGTCACCTTTGTTTATAATGATTATGCTTCTTACATCAAAATTAACATCTAATGTCAAAACATAATTAACATAAACATAAAAAACATAAGTGACGTAAGAATAACATTTTGATAAATACCTTTTTAGAATTGTATTTTTTATAGTAGTATCTTATTCGTAAGTCTTACAGCAGATTTATATTTTTGTAGTGTTTCTAAAGGTGCCACAGTCCTCCAAAAATATATCTCCCACATTTTCGCTCTCTTCATTTTAGAAAAACTGCAGGTACAAAATTCAAGTGATGTGTATATTACAGATAAAAATATTATTATTATTACAAAACCTTTGAAGACAACCTAACTTACTACCTATATTTGAAAAAATATGAACATTTACAGTTTCTGTATCAGATAATAAAAATAAGTTTCTGTCAAAAAATGTTTTTTGAGACAAGTTTTTATTGCAGACTGTACTTTTTTGTATAATTGCAAACTGCGCGTCAGTCAGAATGACTTGCTTTTTGCGTACAAATCGCTCCTTGAAAATCATAACGTCACTATGCAAAAAATGACGTTTTTGAGTTAACAACGCCATCTAACTCACGTGATTGTAAGGAACGCAATACAAAGACACCTATTGCTCTAGCTCTATTTAAAATGACAGAGGGCGCTAGTGTCATTATGGCAAATAGCGGAAATTGACGCGCGACTTCTTGGAACAATGTCACTATCGTTAGAAATACAGCAAAATTCAGTGGATTTTGTGAAGAAGATTGTCATTTTTTGCTTAATGACGGTGTTCTGTGAGATTAAGCGAAAAGTACTACAATTTTTCAATGGAATACAGTATCTATTCGTAATACGTCAGTTCGAACTTATAATGTAGTATCAATATCAAGACTCAATCTAAAGCAATAGTGTAATTTTCGCTTTAATGACACTTACCTATCCTCTGGCAATTTTGAATGTTATACTTTGTGTTAAGACTGTTAAAGTGACAGTATATCAATAATGACCGTTTTATTTTAAATTTCGAGTCTTGATGCAGGCTAATAATAAAGACGTACTGTATTTTTAGTACGTTAAATGACATTGTGGTTTTAATAACTAAAATGATTTTTAGCATTATTAGTCGTCGTTTTCGATGTAGTGTCAATTTTGCCAGCTCAAATTACGATAAAATTCACTCTTTTTGGTCAATTGAAAAATGTCGTTTTATGTTTAAAGCCATTGTAACTGCTAGAAGCTGCTTCCAACATTACTGTTTGATTATTTTGTGACTTTTTGTTTAATGTCACGGTGTGTAATGAATAAAATTATTAATTGTTTTTGAGACTGATAGTCATTTGCGTTAATATATGTCTTTTAACCAGTTTTCTTTAAGAGTTTTTATACAAAAACATGGATTTTTCTTCCAAATAAAGAGATATAGTGTCATTGTTCCTTAAACTAAATTAAAGTTTAGGAAAACACAGCCCTGAAAAGTGACATTAAGCAAAATTTAATGGAAAAGTGACATTACTATTTTGTTTAAATTCAATTATCAGATAAATAAGACATAAAAGACAGAATTTACTCTTACCAGTAAAAAACATAATCACGTATTTAACAAAACACAGTATAAAAATAATACTTTTATTACAAATAAGGTAGTTTTAGACGTTTTAATATTTCGGAAACTTTCAAGCCCTGTACCCAAAAATCGTGTTTGTCGTTTAATGACGTTATGATTTTCAAGGAGCGAAATAACAAAACTTAAAATAACATAATGTTGTAACGTCATAATATTTAGTTGTAACACAAACCCACAGCTATTAAATAATGTAGGTAGGTAATGTATAGATATGTCACAGTAACAAACAATTAAAATGGGTTTAGTCATAATCAGCTGTCACTAAACTAAAACAAACGAACACGGAATGATACAATTTTACACGGGATAGCAACATACCAGCATTATATAATATAATGTAAACGGCATTGTAGTCAAGTAATGGTACCCACAACACAACCTCAACTGCGAAAATACATAACTGCAACGCAAACTGTTCCTTAAAACCAGGGAATAAGGATGTAGAAATAGGTATAAGAAAGTGCATATAGTATTAAAGTAAAGACAGCGATTATGGAAATGAGACGGCTAAAACTATTTTCATCGCAAGATAGAGTTTTCCTATAAAGATATGACCTTTTTGTACGGAGCAGAAAAGTTGTCCCGTAGAAATATGTGCTGGTTTATGTAATTAGTCGCCTTCCGCGACGATGTTTATAGCCATAACGCCTTGCTTATAATAAACTCTATACAAGTGTCCAATAGAAGTCACGCTAAAATATCTTGGCGCGTTAAATAACTTTCTTCAAGTAATTGTTACTATAATTATCGGTATTTGAAGAATTTCAGCTTCCTCGGTGGACTAAGGTTAGTTTTGTATTTACCTTCATAATTACACATGTGCTTGCGTACAGCATTGTAGCTTTTTACCGAAGATTTTGGTCATGTTATCTTACCGAAATACACGATCTCACAGACGTTTATGTAAATAAATGTATGTTATGTGGTCGACTTTGTTTATCTTAGTGAATAAACAAATGTTTTGTGTCTTTGTAGAATATTAATGTTCGTAGCGTGATTCATTATGCATTGCTTCATTCGATTACTGTGCAATAGTATAAATATGTATAGAACCACAAAATATAGCTTAGATACTTTATATACATATATGTGTAGGAACCAGGGCCGAGGTGAATGGCTCTGAGTCTGTTCTGTAATCAACAGATATCTTGATAATCGTTAGTTCTCAAAAATAAACATCCATACGTATCACGACGATAGTCCTTTAATCAATTTTCACAATTAAACAGAAGAAATAAACTAGCACTCGCGAGATGTAAACGGATTACAAAACGCGGAAAGTTCTGTGCTTGCGTCCGGCCACCATGCGGTCCGATCTCCGAAACCACAATGCAGATTGCTCCTGTCACTGGGTTGCTCGCGTATTCTCAACTTGACGTTTACGAGACTTCTTGAAGACCAAGCACAGACCACTCCCAAGCGATGTTTTAACAGATGACACCGCTTGACATTTCATTCGATCCCCGATACGGCCATCCCGCCGCAATACACGTCCACGTGAGTGTTCTGTTCCCATGGCACAAAACATGCGTGCTGCGACATACGTGTATATATTTTTGAATAAATTATGAGACTGCATTTAGTTAGCGTATAACTATATAAATACTACTTTTCGTAACCTGTACTGTAAACTAACAACAAGCTTGTCGGATATCAAATAGGATATTGTTTTACGAAGGGGACATGCCTGAATGGCAGGTAATCTTTACAAGAGTTGGGGGAGCTTGACAGCTGACACACTTCTAACTGTTTCATACAATTTTCTAACTCACATTAAAATAGCTTTTGTCCGGGGCTTCTCGTGTTTAATATGAATTTGTTGATCAGTGCAACTAAATATGTCAAATGTTGGTACCTATATTTTATACCACCTACATTATAATTAAATTAATGCAATAGATCGTTATGCTTATTATATAAAAAAAAAAAAAAAACATTGTGGATAACGTTTAAAGGGTGCACAGCACCCAATAATTCCCCTAAAACGGGATAATAATAGAAGTCCCGTGTCCTTTTCTGTAGTTATAATTTTTCTATGACGTTAATTAAGACATTAACGTAGGCAGAGAGAGTCAATACAATACAAAGATACTTAATATACTTACCGACTTTATTACACTCCAGAAAAAAAAACTTTTCAAAACGTAAAAATAAAGTAAAACAATTTAAAACGGTAGACGACAGATGGTCTTATGGCTAACAAGCAATTTCTTCCAGACAATCTTTGGATAGCGTATTTCACCTGTATGCGAAGAGTCACTTGTATGCTTGACGTAACTTAGCTGTAGGTACCATGGAAACGAAGTCTGGTTCTTATTCTATACTAGTGGACCCGCAGGCGACTTCGTCCATGGAGGTGAAATAAGTTAAATGTCTCTTTTTGTGTCGCCTTAGTCGAGTTATCGGGATATAGAAATATCTTATATGTTAATCGGGGTCATAATCTTCCTGTACACCAAATTTCATGGAAATCGTAAAAAGGTAGTTTTTGCATGATGTGCGAACAAATAAACAAAAAACAAACAAACCGAAAAGAAATCTAAAAACTACTTATGTTTTGGTACCTACTTATTTTGAACAATCCGGTTACTCATTTGGAACAATCTTTAATACACAAACATAGTCTTTCTGCGCTTTTATTTTATGTGTAGATAGATAGATAACGATTTATTTGAAAATGTGCAAGTACCTAGATTTATGGAATATGATATTTTACGGAAATTAGCTAACACTGTAATACGCAGTTTTTAATACATTAAATAAGTGTGTTACAATACTCGCGTTGTCTTCGATACCAGATCCATATAGTCAACTTCTCTAATTGCAAATCGGCTTTGCCTAGGCTAATTTCCAGCGATTGTCAAATCCGTGAAAGGACACGGTCTCCTTGTTCTCAAACTGTCCGTAATCGAACGGTCAAGGGCCATAGTCGTAAATCGTTTGTCTTTACGACTATTGTCTTCGCGAAGGCGGTTACGGTTTTAATTTCAAAGATGGCAGTTTATAATGAGATGCGTGAGAGTGCCTTGACTTCGATTTGGAGTTTTAGTATGATGGTAGGTAGTAGGTACTTAGTATTAAGAAGGTCTCTGTTCGATTTTAAGTTAACATGGTCATTCACATAATAACTACTATTAACAACGGGATATTTACCATGTATGTTTGTTTTTGTGAGTTCCCGATATTTCGGCACTGTTGCAAGCGCCATACACATGGTAAATATCCCGTTGTTAATAGTAGTTATTAAGGTCTCTGTTGCGATCCTTGCATCGATGTCCTCATTACTGAAGGACGTAATTCCTCCTTTACAGAGTAATTAAGCGTTTGATAGTAGTGTCTCTATTAAATCTGTCATTAGCGTAGTAAAGAACATGAAGTCTCTGTGTTGTACTCCGACCCTAATACCTGGTGTAATTTAATATCATCAGATAATTATCCATTTGAATCGACAATATATGTACAGTAAAATCTAAATTTTAGGCCAGTTGGAAACTGGAAACGTGCGTGTGTTGTGCGTGGCACTTGAACAGATATAAGTAGATGCAAACAATTTAGAGAGACCCATACTCCTCTATTTACCCAAATCGATCTACATTTACCTATATTTTTTTTATCATGATCACTATAATGTTTCTAAAATGGGTCACGAAATAACCCACTTACATGTAACGGCAAAGGCATTAACATAACGGAAAATGTAATCACAACTTAATCGCGAGATATCTTATGGAAGTCACCAGTTTATTACTCCGATAAAACTTCACCGATTGCACTAAATACAGGGAAGGCCGTTGAACCTTAACGACCTGCAACCGTATCGAAATGGTCTTATAAAGGGATTTCTTCGATAAGTGTGAAATGGCCATACTAATACAATTTCATATTTCAATCGTAGGTCGCCACGGGTCAGTTGACTAGTGACATTGATGGCGCCCAACTTGTGAAAATGGTCTTGCAATACCTATGGTTCAACGTAGGTACCTACTGCTAATTTTAAAATGTGTAACGAACTTCAATTCTGGACAAATTTATTGCTAATTCTATCAAAATAGCTGTTTTAATGAGGAAAGCAAAGGGCTCTGTGCAAGTCAACAATCTGTAGGGTAAGCATTCGCTCACGGCTGCGGCAAACATCCAACATGTGTACCTACTATTATTTATGAAATCATCACGAGAGCGAAAAATCTGTAAATATTATGTAATCTGTAGTAAAGTCCACATTTATGCCAAGTACATACATATACTAGTAGTATATAAGGTCCTAATTTATTAGTTGCAGATAGTTTAACACATTATACTTTACATTAAAATAATTAACTTTAAATAGGAATTAAGAAATCTTTTCATACACTTTTTTGATTTCATTTACCTAACAAAAAAATTAATTATAATTTCGTCTAAAAAAAATCACCATGTGCATTATCACATGTCACAATAACACTATCTGTCATGTCAACAATTGTTTGTCGTAACGGTTCGGCGGGAAAACTGCAAATGTCATTTAATTTATCGACGTGAAGTGGCCAGTTACAGTTAAGTGGTACGTAAAAGAGCTACTAGAATCTGTTCAATGAGTTTTCATTTAGTAATCACATTAACAGGGTGTTATTACGTAGCAAATTTGTTTTTCCTTTTTCTCCAAAAAAACATCATAAAAGCTATAATGTTTCATGCTTTAACATACTCCAGAGACCGAGTACTATCAGCTGTAAAATATCTGCAACTAATAAATTAGGACCTTATATAAATGGTGGTGACAGGATCAGTTCATGTAATCTAAACACATTCCAAAATGTCTGCGCTTGTCATGTATTCTGGCACAGACAGCTTCGTGCTATATGAGTGTTATAACACTTAATGGTAGTATTGTATGATGTTGCTACACTATCCATATACGGATATCGATGACGGTACGTTACACCAATAAAAATTTCGTCGACGTATTATGAAATATGAAATCAAATATTCAATGTAGCTTTTTTAAAGCTTGTGTTGGATGTATAAAAATGTGATAGCACGCAAAATAAGCGCATTTTCGCAAAATGAGCTGAGCTACGGAAAACTAGGCCGGGTAAACCTATAAACCTACATCTATGAAAACTTTTTTCGATCCCTTTTGACTATCTTTGAGAATGAAATAAACAAAAATATACTCAAATCTTGCGCATGTATACAAGTTTCTTAGTCCGACAAGAAAACCAGCGGTCTCGTTTGCAAAATACTGTGAGTGCTTTTTGCGCCGTTTCTTTTAGCTTTTCCTCTGCTTTATATTCAAAAATACTGGTGGATGCCAATTCTTTTATCTCTTACCTGGGTTATATTTTTATAAATAACAATCAAGTCAGTTTGTTGTGATTGTTGTAAAATATGAACTAATTAGTCAAAACAAATGTTAATTTTTTCTTCGCCACTCATATTGTTAGTGTATATGTTATTGGTTAACGCAGCTTAGTTTACTGCTGCTCGATGTATAATAATGCGCCTTTTTGTTTTATGGCTGTACTTACTATAAATTTAAAAGTGTGATTGTTTGTCTCTCATCTACGATATTATTGGCATAAATATAGTTGATGGATTGTAAAACAAGTTGGAATATAATGAACTTTTAGACAAAATACATACACAAATATCATTGAGTGTAGGTACTAAACACGTTTGCCAGGCAGGCAAGATCGTAGGTCAAAGGTAGCCTATCGTCTTATACTCAATAGGTACCTTTTTGCGATTAAGTAATTGAAAGGGAAGCTCATTAAAAACCAGAGAGTTTTTCAATCTATTGAATGCAACGTGCACCTGCGGCGGTCTGAATGCAGGCAGCCCTCTGCATCTGCCCCTCCATTCCCAATAATATGAATTTAAATAGGTATTAAAGGTCTTCTTAAATGTTAATTGCATCAGTAAAACGGCGTACGTAATAAGTGGAAAACTCTCGTACAAATTAAATTTTGAATAAGTGTAAACTAATTAACAATATTTGTTCTTATCTATGATTTTAATTGTATCCTTCATACGCCATGTAAGGTAAACATCTGATAGCACGAGCAATAGCAATTGGATGTGTGTATTAATAAAATTACCCTTCGCCAATTATTTCAACCTCGTGACGTGATTTGAATTGAATAATTTAATTACAACTCAAGCCTTCTTAGTTCTATATAATAAGTTCCTATCATAATAGTTTGATAAGTAGGAAGACAAGTATATAATGTGATTCTCTTGTAATGTGTTTTTCTGGAGTGCAATTTACATTACACAACTAGGGTGGTAATACAAACAAAGGCCGAGATCGTAGAAGTTTGCGGCCCGAGCTGCAAGCGAGGGACGTAAATATGCGATCGAGGGCTTTCTTTATTACCTCCCGTGTTGTGTACATCATTTTATGTCTACACTTGGCCAGAAAGCGGCTTTTTCCATACGCGCAGCGTGCGGAAAAATCCACTTTATGGCCAGGTGTGGCATAAAGTATATTTGTATTGTATTGTAAGTATATCAAAACTTAATAATTTTTTTCTGTATGTTAACAGAGCATGCCGCTGCCCGCGCCCCCGCCCGCCTAAGGCATGAGCGGCCGCGGAGCGGGCGGGCAACGCTGCCAGCTCATTCTGCAGCGTTGCCTCGCGATCCAACTCACTAAGCCCGGCAACGCGCCCGAGGACTTCTGGATGTACGACTCCGGGTATCTGCTCTTCCAGGTCAGTTGACTTATTTGACTTAAAATTCTGGTGCTTTACTTCCTGGAACAGGCAATGAGCCTAGTTTTCGCGATCGCATTATATTTATCACACGGGCATGGTGAGGGAGGGCTCTATAGCTTGGCAACTTCGTTGGTGACACTCACCTGTGTGCTTTTTGTTATGTGCAGCCGTAACTACTTACACAAGTTACCGCCAACACGAACGGGGGCCTCCGGAAGCTGCCTCCGTCGGTCGCCGTTCGTGTTGGCGGTAACTTGTATAATTAGTTACGGCTGCACATAGCAAAAAGCACACAGGTGAGTGTCACCAACGAAGTTGCCAAGCTATAGTGAGGACCACCTTGAGATCCCGGCATCCTCTGTAGGTACAAGGTAGAAATCCAGTCACTAAAAGACTTGAAATATCACATAGGCAATCCAGCTTTCCCCGAGGTTGGCGCCTTATTCGCACAGGGTTTCTCGACGAAAAATAGTAAACTAGGAATATAATTGGTACGAAGCCTAAATATGACAAATTCTGCGAGGCTGTAGTCAGTATTGTATGTTTACCATAAAAACACGCCGTAATTGTGCTATTAGAGCAAAATAAGGACACTCTACAAACATTCCCGTTTAGGTACACTTTTATCCGGCATCATTCCATCCATGGAAACAAATGAAAGTACGCGCAATAATTAAATGTAAATGCGCCGATCATGACCTTACCGTGAGCCTATACAAGGGAGAGAAACTCATTAGCTATCCTAATTTCTTGTCAAGTACGCCGTAGCAGACCTAACTACATAATTGCGCATTTTAAAGATAAACGTTTATGGTCTTGACCTGACCGACTGGTTAATAAAAAAATCACCTGTTTCCATAATTCCTAATATGTTTGACCAGTTTCTTTTATCCCGACTTTACTCTAAGGCTAGGCTACCTAGGTAATAAACGGTGCCGCAATAGTTACATGTGCAGCGTGACGTGAGTAGCCGTTACAGAAAAGCTGTCGGTGACCATTTAATACGCTGGCGGTATTACTCGAACCAGTCGAATTGGTAGTTGCAGTACGACTAATCCATGTAGTGATCGAACTAACCTAAGTAGTGGGTCTACTTAACCTTGAATACCCTAATTAGATTCCGCTAGAATGAAATCACTACGAGAGTCTGACTGCAAGAGTAGGTAGATACTAGATAGTCACATCACTTGCTGTGTGCTTTAATAGGTACGAATTTACCTCAATAGCGCAAAGAACGAAAAGCGGCCAAACACGTAAGCTTCCGTATTCAGAATTCAGCCTAGTTGGGAAAAGTGTCTGGAAAGTAACGCATTGTAAGTATTTCCATCTCCTTTACATGCAGCCGGCATGCAATCGCGGAGCACAGCATCGTAAACTACTCGTATCGTGTGCGGCCGACGTGTTTATTTATCGAACAGCTGACGCGTCCCGTGTGGCTGTTACAGGGGTGTTTCGTCTAATTTCGATAGAATTTTGGTTAACATCTTGTATTCCTATTGACTTTATTGGGAATGATTCAGTGTAAATTAGCTTGACACATGTGTTAGTCCTAGAGATGTGCCATATAAACGGGGAATATTCCCGGGAACGGCACATCACTAGTTAGTCCCTTTAGTTGATCATAAAAGTACCTACATTTAGGGCTTGAAACAACGTTTTCTGCGAGTCTTCGTATCATATTTAGCAGGTCACTCTAGAATCTGACTTTGACTTCCAATCGGAACTAATCCATTACTTGTTTTTTACCCTTTAATGATTAAAGTGTAGTATAACTACCTAATACATTGGTCAGTGCTTAAACTCCACGATCTTGCTCTAAAATATTCGAACTTCTCTCTTGAAACATTTCCCCACACCGCATAAACAATAAACAACTCCCGTGATGGCTCGCGTTTGGCCTGTAAACGCTTGTTTACGCTGCCCGACGTCTAACTAGCAGCTCTAGATGAAACGACGTTTACCTAATTAATTACAGTTTAGAGAACGATTAAGATTAAATATCTTTGTGGAAAATCTAAGCTTTTACGAGCATCAATACCTATCCTTTCACGATATAGTATTACTAGTTCTTACTTGAGTTGGTACCATGAGTCGGTACCTGTTGTTGTTAACTCTTCTTTTAGAAGCATATTCAAGGCATCCTTCATACCGTAATCGTAATCTACTGATTACGGTTAAGTTTCCCTTATTTAATTAATTAATTAAAAATGATTTATTGCCACAAGAAACACAAACAAACAATTACATCGTATTAAATATCAAAGCTAGCTTAAACTTAAAGAAACAAGTCGGTACTGTGGCAACAGGCTCAGGCTCAGCGTATGCTGTGAGCGTGTTGGGCTGCACAGCGCTCCTCTCCTCTCTTTGTTTGTATGGAGAACCGACCGACTCGAATCACCTTAAGATATTATTGTATTAGACGCCTATGACAACACCGTTTACAGTCTCATTAGTGTCACCCTCTTATCCTCGTCTTCTGACGACCATTTTTAAGGATTATTCGACGCGTAAGTGCCTAAGATTGTACTTTTATCTATCCTGTCATTTCGCGCAGACAATATGTATCAAGCTATAAAATAAAACACGATTCAAACATAATTGATGCCTTTGAAGCAAAAGATGACAATTTCTTTGTTTGTATGAAAAACTGACCGACTCGAATCACCTTACATTATTAATCTGCTTACACAATGTTCAGGGGTTACCAAGGAGTTACATTTATATTTGCTAAAATATAAGCGGTGACTCCATTTCAATAATAATTCAATTTACCTATATTCCATATTCATGACTGGCTTAAATTATTTACAGACCAACTAACTCCCTGACTAATAACTGGAAATATCCAGTTAGCCTCAATAAATCAAGTGCATTCGGCTGCACCGGCCATTAGTTGTAATCGAGCAGTAATTAATCCAATCGTGCGTTGCCCTGGCAGAAATGCTTTTAGCTTGTTTGCATTAGTTGGCTATTGATATGTTACTATAATCAGTTCGAGCTTTGGTGTGGTGAAGCCTGGTTTGGCTAATTTAATGTGGCGTATATTTTTGAGCTTTATTTGAATTTATTTTCAGTTATTAGGAAAAGGAAGTGTATTTAGGAAGTACACGGCAGAATGAGCCCCATTCCAGATATCTATCTGTACCAGGATATTCCCAATTATTATGAAAAAAAAATAAGTACCTACATGACATGGAAGTCGCAGGAGACAAAAAGCGTGTGATCGTTCGTTTCGGATGTTTTAGGGGAGACCTATGTTCAGCAGTGGACATGCTTGGGTCGCGTTGAAGCGTTGAACGTTCATATTTAACTTTTTCTCCTTTGATCTATATGGATAGTAGGTACATTCACAAAGCTCAGTATGAAACAATAGTCAAATAAAGGATAACCAACTTTAAATTAGTGAATGGTTGAGTGGAAAAAATGATGTACCGTTACAGTTGTTCCATTCATAAATTTATCATTGGTCATTAGGTCAAGACACTCTTAGAATTATACGGTAGACCAGCAGCGCACAGATCGGCTATGTAATTATAAATTACAGAATGTATAATTATAAATTACAGGATGTCGTACAAGAGGTCAGATGCATAGCGATCTTATAATAGCCATTACATTGTAATCTCTGGATTGGGTTACGTGATCGTGAATGCAGCTCAATCGATAGTGAGGTGCTTAGAATTGGAGAGAATTGAGTTTTTTGGACATGAGTCTCAATAATTTGATGGTTAGAAGTCAATATTAATCTGAGAGGTAGTAAGAGGACTATGTGTGAAGGCGAATGACACAAAGTTTAGGATGATGCTTTAATCTGACAGTAGGTAAGTAATATTTACACGAAAAGATGGTTTAGTCAGCCTGACGCAACATGCTGCTTCTTACTTATGTCTGGAATGCAATCAATTCAGCTTTCCAAGCTCAGAAATAATTTAAAGTTAAAAAATAACTGGCCAAGAGCATGTCGGACCATGCTCAGTGTAGGGTTCCATAGCCGTAACTGTAAGGTAAAAAATACGATGTAAAAAAAGTACAACAACAAAAGAGCGTATCTTCATAGCAATTACGTCCTTTTGTTGAGAAGCGCAGTTTATCGGCAATAACTCAAAAACGGTTAATCCGATCTTGTTGAAAATAATTTTCGTTGAAAGTATTAATTAAGCGTTATCTTTGTAATTTTTTTTATATTTTTCGGATACACGGTATAGAAGATAGAGGGGGGGGGGGACACAATTTTCACAACTTTCGGAGCGATTATTTCCAAAGCTATTCATTTAATCAAAAACATTACTTAAGAACCTTAAAATGTTTTTGAAAGAGCTGTCGAACTATGTACCACACGTTGATATTTTCTGAAAAAAAAAAATGTTTATTTTCTGTAACATGTATGGAGTGCCCCCCCTAAAAATATTTATTTTAATTATTTAACTACTTAGCGGCTCGTACAAGAAATCTATATTCCAAATTTCATTAATATCCACCGTGCAGTTTTTGAGTAAAATGCCTGTGACATACGGACAGACGGACAGACGGACGAACGGACATGACGAAACTATAAGGGTTCCGTTTTTGCCATTTTGGCTACGGAACCCTAAAAAACGTGTTGTAATTTATTGCATATGTAAAAGAAATCAGTTCCCTTGTTTGTTTCTTTTCGTTTCATATTATTGCGTTTACGATAACTTGACATCAAAATAATCACAATTTAAAGTATTTGTTTATTTAATTCGTGACAAAGCAGACTAAAAATAAAGTTACGCTCTTAACGTTCAAGGGTGCATTACCGATGCCTCTTACGGAAAGTACCGCGAGTATTCGAGTCAATGGGCCCCCATTGACTCAAAACACTGCGAGTACTTCACTAGCTGAATGCTACTGAATAGAAAGTGCACGTACAACCGTTGCTTCTGACTCGCGGGTCAACTCGGCCTTTATAAATCAGCCGCTCCGTGCATCATATGAGTTATGAACCCCGCATTATTTACTTCGTTGTGTCGTTTGTGATGTTTGGTAGTTGTAGGACTTTGGCTTAAGAAGATAAAAGTCTGGATCACACACAATACAATTTTGGAGAATGCCATTAATCGGCTTTTAACCCAAAAATAAAATAAGATAAAAAAAATACTTAATAACATATTTTTTTGCTAAAATACTAGTAGGATTAAAATGTCTTTAACTTTATATCGATAATTTACCAAAATTAGCTGCATTATCATAATTTGATGGGTCTGTCACTGAAGATCTGGATCAAGTTACTTTAACATCACCCACTCGTTTACTCGCACTATATAAAGACGACTTTATTTTGAGCAGAGAAATAGAAATATAATATTTACTGCAATGTGCAAAGCAATCTCAGAGCAACAACACGATCTTGCTAAAAATAACTATGCAAGAAGAATACAGAAGTCGAGATAACTATACCCAATTCCAACTAATAAACAGTTTCTTTGAGAGAGTAGTCAACGAAGCTTAGGTAATGTCAACGCAGCATATCATGTCTGTTTAGCTAATAGATCATATTGATTGTTGAATCTATTTACATAATAATCGTGACTACCTCATTTAAAAAACTTGCAGGATTTAGAATGTTGATTGATACCCATCATCATCGTTATTGAATTACACTATCTAAAAAAGATATTGATGATTTTCGCAGAAAAACAGTTGAAATCATATCACATATAACATTGCAAAGATATTAAACAGATGACAAATTCTCTCAAAGTTTTCAATATCCTGAGCTGTAGTAGGGCAGCAGATAAAATAAATCGAGCTCAAACAATAAATCTTCCAGAGACCTGTTTGTTTGTCTGTTCCGATCTTTCTCCGACACCGGTGAACGATTTCCGCTCCTTATGACAGGAATGCTTTTAGAATTCTTTCTTGGCTTTGTTTCAACGCCATTTATTAAATAAACTTCGGCGTTGATGCCTCAATAAATAGAGGATGAGGATTTTGTACAAATGATTAGCGATCGTGTAAGATATCCTGGACCACATTAGCTCTAGCGTTGTCAACTAATTCAGGCGGTGACTCGTAAAGGTTTCGTTTAACCAATATTAGTTAAGGGCACTTAAAAAAGGTTTGAATTCTCTGTCGTCTTCATCTCCAAATTTGAAATCCAAATTCAAAATAAATACCGTTCAAGTGGGAGTCGGACTCGCGCACCGAGGGTTCCGTACAAACTCGTCAGTAGATACGTAGATAATTTAAGATAAACTGTATGCTGGGACAAATTTAATTTTGCTCTTGAAAAACTTTTGTTAGTTTAGTAGGAGCAAATAAGTTTGCCTTACAATTTTTGTGAAATTTCTAAAATACGCTGCATGTTAGGAAAACCGTTTTATTTTTCCTGTAATATTGAGGATGATATTAATAATTGGTAATTATCACACATTTTTCTGTTCCTTAACTTCGGAGATAATATGGTATTTTTTTTAACGTTTTTTGTCTTAAATAAAAAACTACATGTTTAAGAAAAAAAATTAAAACGTTTTTGGAATCTACACATTAAACCCTTTCATTTGATTCCCCATTCGATATAATAACTCTACTTTTGATTATCGACATCCCATTTCGGTCCCCTTTAAAAAAAAACCGGCCAAGTGCGAGTCGGACTCGCGCACCGAGGGTTCCGTACAAACTCATAAGTAGATACATGAATAGTTCAAAAAAAACTATATGGCGATTAGTTTAGTAGGAGCAAATAAGTATGTGTTAAAATTTTTGCAAATTTCTCAAAAACAGTGCAAGTTAGGAAAACCGTTATATTTTTCCTGTAATATATAGGATGACATTAATAATTGGTAATTATTACAGATTTTTCTGTTCAGTAACTTCGAAGATAATAGGGGGGGAACGGTATTTTTTTTAACGTTTCTCGCCATAAATCAAAAACTACTTATTTAAAAAAAAATACAAAAATACTGTTTTAATCTACAAATTAAGCCCTTTCATTTGATATCTCACTCGATATAATAGCCCTACTTTCAATTTGCAAAGTCTCATTACGGACCCCTTTAAAAAAAAAGTAAAAAAGTTACAAGATTTTTTTTACATCCTATAAGCTCGGGTTAGCGGTTCTTAACACTATTCCAAATTTCAAGTCGATAGCATCTGTAGATCCTGAGATATCTTGCTGTGACAGACGGACAGACAGACAGACAGACAGACAGACAGACAGACAGACAGACAGAGTCGCACCATAAGGGTTCCTTTTTTACCATTTTGGTACGGAACCCTAAAAAGGTATAAGATTTTTTTTCTGTCCAATAAAGCTCGGGTTAGCAATTTTTAACACTACTCCAAATTTTAAGTCGATAGCATCAGTAGATCCTGAGATATCTTGCTGTGACAGACGGACAGACAGAGTCGCACCATAAGGGTTCCTTTTTTACCATTCTGGTAGGGAACCCTAAAAAAGGACGGAAGGAGGAAATATTTTTTTAGTCTCCAACCTGCTTTAGAGGTCAATCACTGGTCAATTAATGAATGAAAAATACACAGCCGAGAGGATTATTTTACTGAAGCCAAATATTTTTACAGGGTAAAAATCAAGTTTATTTAACATTTGCAACAATTTTCATTGCTACTCAAAATATTTCACATGACCCCATAATTTACAGTAACACAAATATTCCGCTAGCAGATGTATGTCGAAACACAACACGTGTGCCAACTTAAACATTACTTCACTTTCAGCTGAAACCAAGACTATTGTGAATTTTCTTTTGAAGTGTTAGAAACAATGAGTTTTGTACTACGTGTCTATGGTTACATAAGCCTTACGTACTTACGGGGATTTGAAGATTTACGAATACTCCGATGGGAAATAACTCTTGTAGGCATTTACAGGTCTGTTGATATTTAAGTCAAAAGGTAGTAATGTTTAACAACGATATTCAATATAATTTATGATTGACTCTTTATGGATTAAAGTTAACCGGCAAGCATTCCAATTTTATTACGGTGCAATAGATTCGTAGATTGTGTCATAAGAGAACAAAATTATATATGCATATTGACGGCGAGGTCGTAGATTGAATCCAAAGCGTAGCGAAGCATTCTTATGTACAATCCTGAGAGAAGCGATGGATTCTAAAATTTAGAATCCTGAGAGTAGCGAGGGATGCAAATGATAACCCATAAAATAAAAATAATTTTGCTCCCGCGTGACACATACTATTTTTTCATTTATTTTCACACTATGAGGAAAATATGTATTCAGCAAAGATATAAGGGACAAGGTAATCTGTGCGAACTGTCTGTCTGTAGAAGCAAGATAATGACATTAATGACTTAAAATTAAAAAAATGATAAGTACTGAAGGCCTTGAACAGAAAAATATCACTTTAATCCCTTCTACGAAGGAAGAAAAGGTGTTTTCTGATAAGGAGGTGTGAAGAATTAATTAAGCCCCTTAATGTCGTAGACAAATTGAATTTCATGGTCACGTAAAATTTCTTAATTATTTAATGGCTGGCACATCGCTTTCGTGGACCAAGGACAAGGCTTTGTTTTCAATTACACTCGTTTTTATGGGTAATTGTAATTTTACGTTAATGAGAACAAATTGTCATGGTCTATGATTATTTATTGATTATTACAAAATGGTGGCGAACTTTTGGCAGTTATGACGCGTGACAGATACCTACCTTATTATTACAATTAAATGTGAAACGTCGGTGTGTACCTATATTCAAGGACAAAAGCCATGACATTGCTTTTATAGAGAAATTTTTCATGCAGTGTTAAAAAACGACCAACTGCGAGTCTGAATCACACACGAAAGATTCCTTACCACCGCACCGTCAAGCAAAATGACGCCAAAAAAACACGTCTCTTGTATTGGGACCACCTTTTATTTTAAATTGTATTTTGTTTTTATGTGTTATTATAGCGGCAATAAAGATAAACATTCTGTGAAAATTTCAAGTCTCTATCTACTACGGTTCAAAAGATAAGAATCCTGTGACAGACGGACAACGGAGACTTAGCAATAGGGTTCCGTTGGCACCCTTTGGGTACGGAACCCTATAAAATAAACGATGATAGCAAAAATGGCGACGATAACATTTCCGTGATCCGTGATTAAGATGCAGTATAGGTACCTATTTTATTTTATTTCTCTCCGACGTAACGTGAGTTCCTGTTAGTTGACGGTCTTTAGATTTCATGTAAAACCTAGCAAATAGCCCTTTCATTAAGGCAGTACTACTTTAATTATGGCGTTAATTATAAAGCAATTTAGCTGGCTCAATCATAAAATACAATCCCCGGACATAGGAAACAGGAAATGATACTCAACCACCACAGCTTGATTTGGTCCTGTGACCTAGAAGGTTCACAGTTTATATCCTTTTATATCGCTATTAGTGATTATTATTAATAAGTAAAAAATAAAGATTCGATTTAGCCAAGAACAAAGTAAAAAGACATACTTTGTATTCACTTCCATAATAAGTAAGTTTCTTTGCGCCCTTGTGATTCTGATACGTGTAGATTGAAACGAAAGTACGAGAAATATTTTCTTTAGAAAAACTTCTACCTAAAGCAATAATTTCATATAAGGTAAATTTTAAAATATGAAACATCCTAAAATACCTACTTACTGAATAGCTTGGTAAATTCGATGGTGACACTCCCATGGTCCGCGTGGGGGGCGAGGGGCGATGACGTAGTGAGCACCGCTACACACGATATAAATTACGATAAGGTACAGATATGTTTGCCTATATCCCTAAAGGCCGAAGCAGTCTTTCGGTGCTTTCTTGCATTGGCAGATTTTTTGCATTTAAAATATATGCACGCCGACTGCGCAGTTGATTCACAATTTTGATGCAGTTATTTTACCTGGAAAAGAACTGCCTTGAAATTGCACTTTTGCAGCCAGAAAGCAATTTTAAAAATTGGTATACCGATATATACATTACATACAATTTGTTTGGCTTGGCATCCATTAACTCTGCTAATCGGCAGACTCATCTTTGCGTAGTTATCTCGTGTGCTTTTTGTTGTGTGCAACCGTGGTTCGTTATAAGTTACCGCTAACACGAACGACGGCCGACTGACGCTCTTGTCAGAAGGCCCCCGCCGCGCACACTTCATACCGCCCCGCTGTACTTCATCCCCCGTCGCCCGCGGACCATGGGAGTCTCACCGACGAATTTGCCAAGATATTTTATTAAAATGTTCAGGCGAACATCTAAAGTGCGTTTTTTTTGCGTTGTCTGTTAATTTGCTATTCAATCTGGACGTGATATTTTTTGAGAACCATTTCAGTCCCATTACTTTGCCTACTTAAAAAGTTTCGCAAATTAACAATGCGACTGACTGGTCACTTGACGGAATATCAATAAAAACGTCCCATTATTCTACTACTACATAGGGTTACCTATCTGAAACACTAAAAACGTTAGTCCGAATTTCGTTTCGGCAAAAACTATTCGACAAATATCGTTTCAATTTTTTTTCGTTTGTCTGAATTTTTATTTCGAATTATTACGATTCGGCATTTATTGGTTCGGTTTTTTAATCATTCGACAAATTACGGTTTGCCCTAAATCTCGTTTCACCATAATATCAGTTACCCGAAGTAACGTTTCGATTTATTCACCATTCGACTTTTTTCGATTGACTTTGATTTCATTTGTCCGATGTAACGATTCGATTTTTATCTATTCGACATGTGTACAGCTGGCATTACAATTTACAATTATTTATTTTTATACCTGGCAAACTAGTCTGCAAGAATCTACCCGCTTTGTACTTTGATAAAGATAACCTTACCCGCCACATAAAACTTGTTATAGTGTATTATTAAAGCTAATACTGAGTAGTACAGTGCGATAGTGAAAACTTATTTAAATATGTCTGACCTAACCTACTTTTTTCCTAGCAGTTCGTTTTTGTTGGGGGACGCAGTTCAAACCTAACCTAACCTATTTTTCTGGTAGCAGTTCGTTTTTGTTGGGGGACGCAGTTCAAACCTAACCTAACCTACTTTTTTACCTAATTGAACCTTTGTTTTGGGTTTTTTTTCCATGCGGGGGGCTTCGCCCCCCGAGCCCCCCTTGTGGGGGGCTCCGCCCCCCCGTCCCCCTTTTGTCCTTCTGCCTATATAAGTTTTCTGTGAAAGTCACTTCCCCAAACGGCCACTTTTTTATGAACCAACCTAACCTACTGACCTTTCCCTAAAAAACTAATAATAACTAATTTTCTTTTCTAAAATAACATTTATTTTAGATTTAGGGAAACATACCTCTGCCGAGAAATAACTTGGGATATCGTTAAAAGGTAAACTGAAAATATGTCTAAACGTATCCAGTGCGAAAAGTATCATTGGGTAAATGAAAAATGGGCAACGAAACAAAATACGTAACAATTCATAGGGCAAGTGAATGAGATGGGAAACGTTTTTCGGACAAACGAAACTTTTACTAAACGTGAAATGGTGAACAGAAAAAAATACGAAACCTGTCATCGGACAAACGATAATAATTCGAATAGTTTTTGGCCAAATGAAATTCGGTGAATGGTTTTTAGTGTTTGCGATAGGTTACCACTACATAGATGCAAGGCCAGTAAGCCTATGGGGCCCTTACAATAAATCAGTATAAAAATCCACTTTCATATTTCCGTTTCATTGGGCATCAGATAATAAACGCACTTGTAAAATTGCGTCACCGATGATATCGAACAAGAAGTTCGAAAGAAACGATAGCCGCAGTCGCCGCGAGCGCAGGTTGAATGTTTAAGGGCTTGATTGGACTTAATAAAAGTTACCACGGTTTTATTGCACTGCGTTTCTTCCGGCGATGTTTCTTTTTGTGTAATAATGGCAGCTATTGACCCGAGTCACACCTCAATTGATAAACGATTGTACAATGTACCTACATTGATGATAAATGATTTGTAAAGCTCAGCGTGTAGTGGTCCCAAATCTTAATAGTTTTTTCTTAATTATTTCTTGTGAAATACGAGAAAAATGTGAAAATAATATCATATAAAAAAACCTTGAATTAGTGGGAAAAGTGATGTCTTGTCATAGTGGACAACCGGTTTTATTGCGTGGTACTCCGACGGTTATCGCCAGTTATCCGGAAAACGGATAACCGTTGGGGCAATTAAGTCGTGTAGGCTTATGATGTTACGCTTTGTCACGCGATAAATAAATGATAAAGCATCCGTCACTCTCACACTATTTGTCAGACGGTTGCTTTATCATTTATTTATCGCGTGACAAAGCGTAGCATCACAAGCCTACTGTAATGGCGACGCAGTAAGCCCAGCGTAGGAAGGCGACAGACTCGGTGATCAGACAGCCTCGTGAGAGTAGCGGGGATTCGGTGGATGCGATCTGCACAGGACCGCGCTCTCTGTGGCGCCGCGTTCCGTATGTGGTGGGTAGATAGATAGATAGGTACCTAGATAAACGATCGTCCCGAGAGTTCAAGTTATTTTCAGTACGTGATAAAACGAGGAAAGTAAAATTTTTCATTTATAAAAATTTACCGAAATAATAAGTTCAACTTGTTTTATTTGAATATTCAACATTCATTACGCAGTTATGTCAAGTCCAACCTGTACAAACTTAAATGGCAAAATATATAGACGGCTAGTTGGTTAAAAACCGATTGAATTATTAACAATCTAATGAACTTGTCTTTTTTATTAAGAATGCAATTACATTTCCGATTTGTGCTCCACTAAATGATCTAACAAGCAATCGATTACAAAGCTTACTCCTAATGGACTAATTCTCCACTTCGAGATATTGAAGATAATCAAACAGCTACTAAATCATTGAAAACATTGATTTGTTATCGCTTACGTGATAAAATGGGTTCAAACCGACCGCATAGACCCCTAACCAAGTATAGACGTTTTCGGCTCGAATAAAACCTATTTGCAAAATAAAGAGCATTTTAAATTATAAAAAGAATTTGCTCTATCTTGTTTATTTAAGGATCTCTGTATTTTGTATTATTATTGGTAGGCAATAAAGAGTATTGTATTGCTCAAAAGATTTTCAGCGGCTAGCAGGTCAGCGATTTGCTTTAATGCCCTTGAATATAACAAAATGCAAGACAAAAAATAAACATAATTTGACCTTCTAATCATCATCAGGACTGTTTTCATACAGATATTATCGAGGTAAATGCTTATAAGGCTAGATAAATTCAGATTAGAGTCCATGGAGAGCGAGAGCCGCACTTTACCATGCGGTCGGCAAGTATCCGATAGATTATTCCTTGTTACTTGATTATAAATTGGGCATGCGTGATTTCCACAATGGATTACCACTCGTTTTGTTGCGTAAAAGCCCTTACACCAAACCTTCAATTTATTGACAAATAAAATTTGAGGTAACACTAATGGCTACTGTCATTTCCCATGATTTATTTTTATTGGTTTTGACAGTTAGTTAATAATTGGTTAACACGGGTGTCGATTAAAAGTTATGTTTTGTTTATTGCGCGCGATGAGAAAACGTGAAAAGATACGTAATAGTTGGTTTGAGATCACTTTGGTACTCGGAAGACTCACAAAAATACTGAGCATAACAGTGTTCAACTAGAAAGTAAAAAAAAAAATAAAACACATACGCCACAAAAATATGTTTAAAAATGTATCAAGTTCATAATTTATCGGTCTTTAGAGAACCTTGTAATTAACTAAACCCTTATAACTATTACCGTATAAAAACCTAGTCAGAGAATGAAGACCATTCCCGGACAAAACGCTTTGAGCATTTCTATTATATTGCATTGAGGAATGCTTGCACAAGGGAGCTAATTGTACAAACTCAGACATAATGAGATATCAATTTAATTGGAGTGATAATTTATACTTTAAATTACGGACTTTATGTACCTAGATACCAGAAATGTTTCCGTGTTAAAAAGTTGTACATTATATTGTAAAGCAGAGTTTCAGCTTCTTGTTATAAAATGGTATAAATGTCAGAAATGATTGCAATATTTAATATTTTGCAATAAAATTGATGACTGTGGTTATTAAAGTGCCACGCCAAGTGTTGGGAATGGCCGCACAAAATTTAATTATCTCAATAATTATTATCATTCTCAGAACCAATTTCCTAAATAACCGTAGGCTACTTAGCAAAACCTGAACAATTAAGACGAAATTTAACTGTATCCAAACACCCACGAAACTCTTTGCTCACTTGCATGCCACAAATGCAAATCTATGATTTAAGCGCAACATATTAAAGTTGAAATTGGATATTTTATTATGAATTTTAAAGTTCGTATCTACTGTAGAATAAGACTGACTGACGGTTCGCGAACCGTCAGTCAGTCAACCTTATTCCTAATGGTCACTGTGACCTCTTGTTGTTGGTATGTAGTTAATTAAGGTACTTATTTGTGTCATATAAATGTAATGTAAGTAGGCATGCATGCGCTCTACCAAACAATGTTAACTTTAAGTATTCTCATGTAAGTGAATTGTAAAAATTCTTATGAGAAATAAATTCATTAAACCAAATGTTATGGATAAAATATGCATAAGTATGATGTATATGCCTACATACAATAATCCAGTCACAGTCTAACCCAGTGGTAGGCAAAACACGGCCCGCGGGCCATCTCCGGCCTTTAATCCGTTCCGCCGAATGTCCTTCGAAATAAGTAGTATGCGCCTAACACCTGGCGCATCTACGTGGCTCAACACCCTGAATGTTGACATCTAATTTAATATTTTATGACATTGTAATTTTTACTAAATGCCTATTTCTTGTAAATGCCATACGATTAAATAAGTAGTATATGGCCCGTGATAATGTTTCTTAACGGTCCAGCAATATAGGGATTTAGAAACAATTTTTTTTTCTATATTTCTGGCCCTTTTCTGTAATTCCTTCATTTTTTTTGCTCATCTAACTTTCTTGAAATTTACTCACCACTGGCCTAACCAGTACCGTAAAATGGGGTGAGTAGGGATTGCGAGGGTAGTTGGGTTATGAATTGGGAGTGTAGGGATGACAGAGGGGTGAGGTGGTTTTTAAAGGCTACGGTTCTACTGCTACCTAAATAATATATTCTTATTACAAATGGAGCTATAGTAATATTCATAATCCAAAAGTGTCGATCCAACAATTTGCCCAACAACTCACCTTAGTATGAAATCCCATCTCACCCCAACTACGAGGGACTACGGTGTGGGGAGGGATTTTGTGTTTATCGTTGAAGTTATGAAATGGAACTACCCAAAATCATAAAAAAAACTAAAATACAAACGACCGGAACATTTATTATATTATATACAATTCAGTTTGCATATGTAAAAATACAATCTTATCGAGGTTTGAATGTCAATTTTGTCCCTACTCACCCCGTTTTACGGTAGGTACTCTAATTTCGGGCGTTTAGAAGAATTATGCTGGGAGTTGGGACTTGCTCACGTGAACGGCCATATATCGTCATAAAGACTAAAAAATATAAGAATAATATTGTAAAGTACTCTTATCAAGTACCTAAATTGGTTCCTTTTTCATTATCAATATATTGATGACGATTCCTCACTGTTAAGTAATTACGTAATTGAAGATTGATGCAGTAAGTCATTGCTAACCGTACATAATCAGCAATAAGTTGGCAATTAAGCAGATAGTGATTGGTTAGAAAGGCTTTCTCGGTCACGATTGTGAATTGTTTGATACCGGCGCAATTATAACTATTGTTAAGACTCTTTTCTTATCGCCGTTGCTTTTGTATCGATAATTATTCGCAAATGAACAAGATTGACCGAAATGAAGAACGATAACCAAAGTAACTGTACCTTCTTATGAGGTTAACTTAGACAGCAAATACATTTATTCAGCGCCAGAACAAGAAATTAAAAATGACAAATGACGTAGAACAGGAACTTAGCATAATGCATAAGCATATTTAGATACCATTTTAAGTCACTTTCTGAAATATATGACATATACGACAAAGTTATAGGAGTGAAAAAAAAACCAGTGGAATGAGTAAAAAAATATCTTGTGTAATTTAATAGAAACTGATAGGCGTTATAATTTATTTGGGGTAAAACGCGAATGCAGGTCAGGGCAGTGGATTTGTGCTGGTTGCATAAAATGATGTTGGCCGATAGCCAAGAAGTAGTAAGGCCGAACAAAATTGTATCATAAACTAAATTTCGCGACTTTATCTTGTCGTACTCGTCGATGTATTTTACCCGAAATGGTTATTGTTACAAAGATGCAGTTACTGCAATTCATGGTAAACATTAAAAACACTCAAAATGCAATGCTTCGGTTTGAGCCTCTCATTGTGCTCTCATTCTACAGCCACAGTAAATAAATATATAATATATTCTGTGCTACAGCAATAAGGAGAATGGGCCAGGAGATGTCGCCTACGACATTTTCATGTCGTTGCCGATTAAAAAAAATCCACCCCTCTTGAGAAATTAGGGGGTTATAAAGATATACATATATTATTATTTTTTTTATGTTGGTCATTAAATATTTTAAGCCATTACTTTTAATTACTTAAATTATTGCAATATTTGAAAAAAATAAAAAAGCCTTATCTTTTATAATAGTCTATTGGCAATTTGATGAGATTTTAAAGTACCAATTAACTACATTGTAATTAATTTTACGACTCAACGCAGTGAGTGACAGATTACAAACCGCTTGTAATTCCGACTGTCCTTTTACAGGCTTCCTCGGAATGATTGACAGTGTCTAGATTGATTCATGTGCGTAACATAACATGTTCGCACTTTCAACGGTCAAGCCTGTCTGAGTCAAGTTGACACGTGGGTAAAATGGGTGGGTGGGTAAAATGATGATGCTAACGAAAAATTAGGACAGAAGACAGAAAAAAAAACTTAAATTTTAGTGTGGTTTCACCCAATGAGGGCTACCGTTTTTGTTCTCACCAGTTGGCGCCAGTGTCGCAGTATTACGTTTAGTTCGGTAAATAAAACAAAAAATAAAAACCTACAAAATAATATGTTAATTACCCCAAAGAAATGGATAATCAACGATTCATATATACTTACATATACAGATATTTATAGTTTTTAACCTGTTATTTTTGAAGTTGGTGCCTGCCACACAAAGCTGGCTGTGTTGAGTTCCTTAGCTGGCACCGACTCCAAAAATAACAGGTTCAGGTTCAGGTACAGGTATTAGAAGGCTGGAAGGTAGGTTTTGGAAGTCGATTTTTATTTTTTGTTTTAAAAATTTACTTTATTTTTAAATTTTTAATGGCGCTGGAAAAATATTGTTTTAACCAAATAGACTTAAGTCTATTTAGTTAAAAGAAAAAAAATCCAAATCGGTCTAGACGTTTTCAAGTAACCGAGGAACAAACCTACATAAAAATTGCGCTTTGTTTTGAAGTCGACTAAAACTGGAAACTTATTTCTAATAAGAAATGCACGAGAAAGTAAGAAAAATACCAAAATCGCTATATGTGTGCCTATGATATTTGAAGAGTTCCCTCGATTTCTCCAAGATCCCATCATCAGATCCTGATTTGGTTGCAATGGGTCCACCTCGGAGGTATACCCTTTAAAACAAAATAGTACATTACTGCAGAGGCCGGGAAGTGAGGGGTTGCCGGCGGAGTACATATAGCTGGCCGAGCGAAGCGAGGCCAGATAGTTACAAGGCCGGCAACCCCATTTCCCGCCGAGGTATGTATAGTGCTTTTCTCAAATATGCAATGAAATAAATAAACTTACTAATATCCTTACTTACCCTAAATATTATTTTATCAGAAACTTTCTATTAGAAAGTGACGTTAGTGACATATTATATCCATAGACAATGCAAATGTCAGGTCACGTTCGGAAACCATATACAACCAAAAGCTGTTTCAGTTTACATTTTTACCGCGAATATTTAGATGAAATATTTTAAATTGTTCTAAACCACATGTGTATTCTACACATTCTTGTGGTTTAGTTTGCAATTTATAATGAAAAATAGTTTTTTGTTTTTTTAATGGCTGAATGCCGTGATGCTTTGGCCCAAATAAATGTGGAATGGAAAATTAAAAAAAAAATACATTGCCGGCCTAGGGCGGCAATGTAAGTATGAAATTCCATTACGTGCCAAGTGTCAAGCCGCAACGAATACGAGGTATTTTGCGGCCTATTTTTAGGCACGTAATGTCAACATTTCATGCCATGTTTGAGAAAAAGAATTTTCCAAATAGGTTCAGCCGTCTTCAAGTAATCGAGGAAGAAGCCTAGATACAAATTTACTCTTTGTTTTGAAGTCGATTAACACTAGAAACTTGTTGCTAATAAGAGATGGACGAGAAATTGCGAAAAATACCGAAATCGCTATATATGTGCCTGCAATATTTGAAGAGTTCCCTCGATTTCTCCACGATTCCATCATCAGATCCTGACTTGGTTGCAATGGGACCACCTCGGAAGTCTACCCTTTCAAACAAAAAAGGAATTTTCCAAATCGCTTCAGCCGTCTTCAAGTAATCGGTGAACAAACACACAAAAAAAACAAACATACCTACAGACGAATTGAGAACCGTCCTTCTTTTGGAAGTCGGTTAAAAAGAGCACTAAGTTTCCGAATGATGAAACTGTCTCAAAGCACTGACATTCATCGACCCGTAACTTGTATTTGTCATAAATAATCTCAGATATTGCAAAATATTGATAACAATATTCTAATAACATATAAGCCCGTGTAGCTCCACACAAACAGTGACATTTGGCATTTCGGAGACCTCACGCCACGCTTCACTAGCGCCTCTAGCGGCGAAATTCATTAGCGGTAGCCCTCATTGACAATAGGTCACAAAAAAAGGATCACAGCTAACCCGACAGTTCTTGTTGATGTTTGTTGCATTGCATATCACACAACTATCACATTCAATAATTGGTCTGTAAAACAAGCATTCTGCCGTGCTAGCGATATATGCAGTAATTACAGTCCGGAAGTACAGCAAAAGTCAAACTTACTCCGATGAAATGAGATTGACATTTCCTATACTTCTAAACTGCAAACACTGCATATATCGCTAGCACGGCAGCATTGGCATTTGTAAATATTGGACGGCATAGTATAAAGTGTCAAGATCGATCATTAATCACACACTAATACATTATTTTGTATCAGCGGGGCATATTTGTCGGAGAGCTTATGGCCCATGGGGCAGATGAATTCTGGAGCTGGAGTCTAGAGACCCTCGGACGCTGGACGATCCCTCTGTGTGGATGCAAAGAGCTGAGAACCGGGTATGGTAGTGTGAATTAGGTAAGGCCTATGGTTAATGACTGCGGGCTCTTGATGATGAGGTTATTTAGAATTTCCAGTAAATAAAAAAGTAGTGTAGGCTTAATTTACATTAGACCTTTTAATACGTGTCTACTATGAGTCTATGACCAAAACTTAATGTAATAGTTTATACTAGTATGTGCTTGTGTATGTGTGCTACTACATGCAGTAGACATAAACGTGCCACAGTGGCTTTAAAGCGGAATGTTATTGCCGCGGTATGTAAATGCGGGCCTTTTGAAGATTTTTTATTTGAAGTCGGCTAACCCCTAGGCCACGCAATTGATTCTTTCTTCAAATAGTCTCATAATATCCTTCCAGTTATTAATCATAATCATTTAGTCTGACATTAGACGGAGAAAGGTGTTACATAACACATAACCGCTTAGTAATTATTACAGTTTTCAATTACGACTTTGTTCTGGCCAAAGGTCAGGTTTTGTGAACGCTGTTATGACGGGTAACTTTTAGAAAGTCGTATTTTTTTGTTTAGCCACAGTGATCTGCACTTTAATGCCATGTATCAAGATTTTATTTTCATAATGAAAGATATCGAAGTAAGAAGTAGAGAAAAATTATGTACATAGTTTGTTTTTTGCTTTGTTAGAAAAACTGGAGTGGTTCAGATATTGAATTAACCGTTTGATTCAGAGTAGACAAAAGACGATGGTTTTTAAAGTTAATGACCAGAGTGATTGTTTTATATTTCTTCGAATATGTTTTCAATTAGGGCTCAATGCACCATAGTGGAATCTCGTAATAGAAAAAAATGTGTGTGTATCTATTTCCCAATATTTAGATAATGAGATTTTGGGAGCCTTTGATGGTAAGCTTTGTCCCGCAATAAATAAATGATAAAGCATCCGTCACTTTTGCTCCATTCACGCACTGTTTTTCGGAATGTGGCAGATGTCATGTCATTTTCACAAACCCATTCGAACAATGTACTTAACACGAGGAGCATAATAGTTGATAGAATAAAATTATTGCAGTTTCAGACAGAAAATAACTACTTACACTCAGTATACTTAATTATACGGTTTACGGTAAAAACTGTGAAGAAATGCACAAGAAACAAGCAAAAATTAACTTTATGTTCACGTTATAGGTACCATATATTATGAACAGGTAGTTTAACTGAGCTATATTTGAACCGCGACGGAGGGAGAGATGCACCTCCGGCGAAAACTAAAGTCACTCGATAATCGATATTTGGGTGTGAAGAGAAAGTGCTTTTAATTCGCTTTGTAATTGCATCATAGTTAGATATTAGTTAGGATGAGATAGCAGTTTATCGTGCTATTTATAAAGCTTTATTAGGTTAAACTATTATTTAAGGTTAAAGGCACGGAAACGTAACGCAGTGAAACGGTAGTGTTGTGACATGGCGCAGCTACTTTTCATTCCACAAACGGTTTACAATACAAATTAAGAATATTCCAAAAAAATAACTACTCTGCATTTCATTACTACTCTACATTATTACGTCGCAGACGACGACAGTCGTAACTAGGTACTGTGCAGTCTAGGGTCTAGTAGCAAAATTATCAATAGAGATAGATGATTTAAAAAAATATATACATTTGCATTATTATTGCGGTTATACAGTATGTAAACTTACGACAACCATGTATTTAAACCCGGGCATGTCTAGGCGATAAATAAGATTGTGGTATATAAATTATTGAAATACTAAAAATTTTTTAAATTTATAATTGAAATACAAAAAAGAAAATTTAATTAATTAATGATTCTATAACATCCTGTATTATTTGTTTACAATTGTAACATTTATTTTCTGGTTGTCAAGTCAAATGCAATGTCAGTTAAAATAAGGCTATGTGCACACTTACGATTAAATACGACGTAAATCAATGTTTACAATAAACTCAAACTCAAACTCAAACTCATTTATTTCTGTAAGTAGGCCTCAAGGGCTCTTTTACATGTCTGATTCTTTTCTTTTGGCGCTTGTAATTGTAAACATTATATGATTGTGACAGAGCTAGCTTTTCCTAACACTTTTTAATACCTATAAATTAATTATAAATTGTACTGGAATAAACTTAGCTTGTGGTTAAATCGTCACGTTGTTCGCGGACGAAAATAAAGGTAAGTATGCATCTAATTGATTGCCCTCATTTATCTGCGTTAGCAGTATTTAAATAGCTTAAGCTTGTGGATTGGATTCTGGAGTATTGGCACCGCACATTCGGTCATACTTAATTAGAAGAGCAAATTTCTATCGTATTTAATTTAATATTGTAACACATTATATAGAAATTTTTATTTTGGTCACATGTATGAAAAGGGTGGAATGCTATAATTTTTAGCATTAATTACTGAGTAGTACGTATAATAATGATAATCCTACTAATATTATAAATGTGAAAGTTAGTGAAGATGTTTGGATGTTTAGATGTTAGGAGATTGGATTATTTTTGCAGATTTTCCCTGTTGCTTTAACATAAGTAATCCTTTCTGATTATAATTACGTTTATTCCAAATCAATAGAGCCTATAGGTGTCAAGATATCTTACTTTGTTCCGACAAGGTCCAATGCATAAGATATTTTTTGTAAAAAATTCATAATAAAGTAAATAATGTTTCAACAAATGTTTCATTACCTTTTTGGCGATTAAATTGCATCTAGTTTCATCCCTATTTGTTTGTGCACTTTATCCAGGGACACACGATACCTTATTAGTTACAGATATTGTTACAGCTGATAGTACTCGGTTCCTGGAGGATATTTAAGTATGAAACATAATAGCCCCAAAGAAAAGAATTAGAGATGAGACATGTAAAAGAGCCCTTGAGGGCCTACTTACAGAAATAATTTTTTTTTTTAATTTTTTTTTTAGCTTTTACGATGTTTTTTGGACAAAACTGAAAAACAAATTTACTACGTAAAAACATCCTGTTAATGTGATTATTAAATGAGAACTCATTTAACAGATTCTAGTATCTCTTTTACCTAACACATAACTGTAACTTGCCTCTTCACGCCGATAAATCAAATACTTGATTGTCAATGTCATATTATTTGCCGTCTAATTGTATCGTTTGCAAAAAATTGTAGACATGAGTGACATGCCAGATAGTGTTGAACGGTTTGTCAGTTAAATGCACCCTTTCGGTTGGTGATGACCACTTCCTGATATGACCATGGTGATATAATACAATACAATGCAATATTCTTTATTGTGCACCAAAACAAAAGATTACAGAAACTTAAATTATGATGATGGTGATTATTTTTACACGACATTATAATAAAATTTTTGTTTGGTAAATGAAAACAAAAGAAATATATGAATAGATTTCTTAATTTCTATTTAAAGTAAATTATCATGTGTTAAAATATCTGCAACTAATAAATTAACACCTTATATATTAACGATCCGGAATATTAGCTCTCAAATGTATATAGAACAAACTTTCAGGTCCAACGTAGGTAACTAAGTTTTTAAGTCTAATCGAGTGGATGGGCGATGCAACCAGCGCCTAGAAACTTGGCTGTAAGTAATCTAAGTTCGTTGCACGAAAGTTGCCCTACACTAGTTTCTTTAAGTAAGATGTGGTGTTTTTGTGCCTAAGTATTAATATAATATACTAGAGCTGCTTCTTTCTACTTCCTTCCATAATCATTATCACTATCTACAAAACTATAATTACATACATCAAGTTTCTCGGTTTTGATAATCTACATGTGTATTTACTTTATTGTGCCCAAAAAAACTTTAAAACATTCAGTAAGTACTTGTTATTAATCGTGTGCCTTTGTAGATCCAGCAGCATACAAACATGAGGATATTTTACTAAAAATGGATCAAATTTATAATTTAATTTTTAAGTTGTTGTTAAGTTGTTTATGCAACTGATACATAAGGCTTAATTATGTAGGTACAGTTTTAGTTGCAGTCACTGATTGCTTCACACATATTATAAAGTTCTCTATGTATTCAAAAACCCCAAATTAAAAATGTCAAATTTATGTCAGTAAATGAAAACTTTTTTCACGCATGTAACGCAATCGTGGTTTTTATTTTTAAATTCAGAGGCAAACTAACCTCTTGTAACATATCGTTCGGTATCAAGTAACGAGCGAGATTTGTCAAAATTGTTTGCAATTGACATTTTCCTTCGAATAAATTGTCATTTCGACTGATATTAGAATTGGGATCAAATCAAACTGCTTTGTTTTTCAGAGATGTTAAATAATAACATCGAATTCGATGTTTATGAAGCAATAATAAAATATTTAACATTTTCACAGATTAGAAATTTGTTCCAACAAAACAGTTTGTCTTTATGCTGGTCATAACATGCTGTTTTGGAACGCATTATAGAGAGTTCATGATATGTTTTTAGATAAACAAAGTAATGGAATTACATATATGGTAACCAAAGTAGTCTTTATTTATAATTTATGCAAAATTTTACTAACGAATATTATGTAGAGGCCCTTGGCAGTAGGTACATATTGGGTGCCTATCTGACAAAGCATTAACATATCTGACATGCTCTAATGGCACTTGGAATTTAGTATTCATTTATTATTATATTATCAAGCGTTTTGTGCTATCAGGAGTTCCTGATAGACTGTAATGAATATTGCAGGTGACTGTACCCGTTCCTTTTCGTACTTTTCCATAAAAACCTACCTACTGGTTTGAATGCGACCGTTGCATGTCTACCAATAATTCGGATGCAATTCGCATGGTTGGCGAACCTCCCAATGCCCGCTATAAATCACTTGACATGTCTATACGACTTATGTCGAGGGATTGTTGCGATTTAGTATTCGAAACACAGGTTATTGTGGCAGATAACTCTTTAAAACGATATATATTTGGATTATAACAAAAATCATTTGTAATTTTAGTTGACTTCAAAATGGACGAGCTATTTTATCTGACTGTCCGTAATTTTCATATATTATTATACCTCAGAACTCCGTCATTTATAAACCCATTTCAATTATAAATTTTATAGTGTTAATATTTCAATAATTTATATACCACAATCATATTTATCGCCTAGACATGCCCGGATTTAAATAAATGGTTTTCGTAAGTTTACATACTGTATTAATAATTCTAATAATTAATAAACATGTTTTGCTCAGTAGATCAGATTTATTGTATAGGGTTTATAAGCAAGCGAGAAATGCACGTTTACGAAGCTCAGAAACGTATGAGCACTCTTGAGGATAAGTACATCCCGATGATCTATCCTATCGAACTAATTCAATCCTAGCAGCTAATTTATGAAAAAAATAACCAGATACATTACTATTAGAAAAATATTCAACTCAGCTTAAATGGCATAGCAGGCAGTTATAATATTCTTAATTACTATCGGAAGCGTTTCTGAGTAATATTAGAATCACGTCATATCACATAAAATTTACGTCTATTTTCGCTCTAATCACCAGTGTTTATGTGCTATCTACATCAATAATAACTTCTTCCTACTCGTTGCGTAATTGTTTTACATATTCACGTACTTAGAATCGAGATGAACCGCCAGCCATACAAAATACACTCAGTCAGTAGACAGGACTTCCTTGCAAATCTGAAAAGAGAAAAGAACGACATGTGTGCCCTGCTCGGTTGTGATACAAGCGGCATCTTTTTAAACCTGAAAGCATCCACAAAATCATTATGCAGCGTGTATATTTGTTACGGATATTTCAATCAGGCATGGATTTCGATCAAACACTTACGAGTAGAAAGAAATATTTTTCGATTGAACTCATTCAATAGGAACAGTTAGTTTTTTTTTTAAGTGCACTCAAATCGAGCAATATACTTACTGCTCACAATTTTATTTTACATAAGAAAGAAGTACAAACAGCCTTGTGCGTCAATTAATCGATTACTGTGTGACACTTTGCCATCAGCTCCTGCACCAGAGCCGCCCGCGCGCCTTGCGCCCGAGCCCCAGCAACGGCGAACACGTCCCCGGAGGAACAACCCCGTTGCTGTAAATAGTCGTTCACAGTCCACAGGCAACCCAGTCGAAAACCCACAATCCCACGTAACGTTGCGTCCGGCACTGTCCCCGACCTCCACCCCGGCCCCGGTTGGAGCAAATGCTGCGCAGCCACCATCACCATGTCACTCGAGCCTTCGTGCAGCTGCTCCTCGGGTCGTTAGCCTGCATGTGTTCAATCTCAGCGAGGACACCACCGCAGATGACGTCATTCACCATGTCCAGACCACGATGAATATCCCTGCGCCTACTTGCGAACAACTTGTTGTCACTCGTGGCCGCTATTCATCATTTCGCCTGGATGTGCCCGCTAACAAACTGAAGGTTGCTAGGAGTCCGGATAATTGGCCAGCTGGTGCAGAAGTACGATTATTTAATATTGTAAGATCAAAAAACTCCATAGCGCAAGGCGGCGGAACAACACCGAAATAAATAATGTTAAGTTTGTAGTAATACACCAAAATGTTCGTTCCATCTGTGGCAAAACATCGCTGTTAGATATATTATGCAACACTGAGAAACCTCACGTATTAGGATTAAGTGAAATTTGGTGCAGAAAAAACGAAATAGAAAGAGTGAGGTTAAGCGGGTATGCGCTCGCAAATTATTACTGCCGCTCGAGCATCGCGCACGGAGGTACCGCGCTATACATACGCGAAGGTATACAATATAGACAGCGTAATGACCTGCTTAGCCTCGCTGTTCAATACCATTTTGAATTTTCGGCTATTGAGATTACTTTGCATAAGTTAATAATTATTGTATTGTATAGAACTGGTAATGGAGATTTTGACATTTATTTAGCGAATTTAGAATTATTATTAGATAAGTTAACTGACGAAAACAAAAAGTTTCTCATGATAGGCGATCACAATGTTGATTATCTTTCGGATAACAGCCTGAGACGGCGGGTTGATGACGTAATGAATAGCTACGGATGTTCAAACACCATCAATTTTCCTACTCGCGTAACATCTGAGTCTACCTCGTCCATTGACTGCGGTATAGCAAACTATGTTCGAGAATGTCTAAGCGTGAAATCAGTGGATACTGCTATTAGTGACCATAACGCACAACGGTATGAAATCACTTTAGTGCAAGATCAGCGAGAAACTAATGTAATTGAGCGTCGGATATTTAATAATGATACAATCCACTCATTTTATTATGACATTTTGAATTATAATTTTAATTTTATATATGATAATTCTATTGACATCAATCTTAAATTTAATAAATTGTTCCATATATTGACATATTATATAGATATACACTTCCCTTTTAAAGAGTTGAAATTACGACGATCAAAGTCTACGGTTCCGTGGATGACCGATGAGCTCTCAATGTATTTGCGTAAATACAATGATTTTCAGGAGATCCGACGTCAATATCCAAACAACCAAGTCATATCGGATTGCATTGAACATTACGCAAAACTAATTAAAACTGCAACGTTGCATGCTCGGCAAACTCATGTTGAAAAACGCTTAGCGGAAAGTAAAAACCCTGCCAAGGAAATATGGAAAGTGGTCAACGAAGAAGTGGGTACCAAAGTTAAGTCGAATCCTATATGTATTAAAAATACTTTGACTGACACAAACGTTGCTGAAGAAGAAGTGGCAAATACACTCAATCAGCACTTCTTAACTGTTGCGTCCAAATATGTCATACAGACAGACGAGTCATTGTCCACGCGATATTTGAGTAAACACCTTAATGCCACGGATGTTCCCACCTTCACCCTCCCTACCGTGACACGTGAGGTTCTCGACATGACAGTGCAATCCATGCTGAAAACACGCGCAACTGTTGACACATATGACATTTCTATAAACATCCTTTTAAGTATTTGGCCCATAATTTCGGAATTATTAATAGAGCTTATTAATTGTATGTTCACAACTGGCATTTATCCTCAAGTGTTGAAAAACACAAGAGTATGTCCAGTTTTCAAGGGGAAAGGGGATAGTGATGACGTCAACAATTATAGACCGATCACAATAGTACCGACGGTATCTAAAATAGTGGAGTCAATTCTCTCGTCCAGTATAATGGGCTACTTAGAGAGAAACGAATTACTAACTAGCCATCAATACGCCTATAGACAGAAAATGTCGACTACCACAGCAGCGCTTAACATATTTGACTGTATCGTGACTGGCCTAGACGAAAAACAGAAGATGGCCGGCATTTTCTGTGATCTCTCAAAGGCATTCGACGTAATTAATCACAAACTCCTCCTGATGAAAATAAACTATTATGGTATTAGTAACGTTGCCCATGAGTTAATTACGTCGTTTTTGACTGATCGCAGACAGGTCGTGAAGTTATCCGCGAACGGCAAAAGATACGAATCGGACGTTGGCTACGTTGACATTGGTATTCCCCAAGGATCCGCACTAGGAAATACATTATTTTTAATATATGTCAACGACCTTCCATCCGCCATCACAACTGGGCTATCTGTGCTGTTCGCGGATGACACCACAGTCGTAGTGAGCGCTCGCACATACGAAGAGCTAAGTGTGAGAATTCACGAGGCGAGTCAACAGTTGCGATTGTGGTTTTCCGCGAACGGGCTGCTATTAAATTTCACAAAGTCCAATGTCATGATCTTTTCGGGACGAAATGTAGGTCTGCCTCCTTGTTTAATGAACACACCGATGACATTGTGCAGTGAGTGTAGGTTCCTCGGTTTCATCATAGACTCCAACCTTAACTGGAAGAGTCATGTAGATAAACTCTGCGATAGGTTGAGTGGTGCAGTATTCGCGTTGCGTAAATTGAAACCTATAATTTCTGATGACGCCTTAAAATCTGTTTACTATGCCCATTTTCACTCAATAATGTCTTATGGTACAATTATATGGGGAAACTCCACAGACGCAAAGCGAGTACTAATTATGCAAAAACGTGCACTACGTACTCTGGTTGGAGTGAGACCTAGGCACTCGTGTAGAGACCTTTTCACAAAACACCGAATTTTAACGCACTACTCCTTATATTTATATGAAGTGTTGATGTATGTTAGAAGTAATCTTCATAAATTCAAACGTGTGAATGTCTCGGGCATAAACATACGCTCCACTGGACGACTAGCCACGGTTCCTCGTCGTATGGCCCTGGCACGCAAAAACCCACGTGTCATTGGTCCGACGTATTACGAACGTCTCCCTTCTGATATCCGGAATGAGGAATCTGATGAAGCATTCAAACGTCGATTGCGAAACTTTTTGTTGGATAAGCCTTTATATTCGATTAGTGAGTATATGGACCTGTGATTATTCTATGTTATTGTTATTCTCATTACTGTTTTGTAGCATAAGGCGACGATCCCTTATACATTGACATTTTATCAGTTAGGTTTATGTTTATTCTTTTTTCTTTTGACATTGTACCTATATAATGATTATTTCATATTAAAATTGGGCACATAATCCTATATTAAAGTATAGGTGACATGTGATATTTTACGTTAGGATGTAAGATGACGAACCGCTATCGGTGATAATTAATTACTTTGATGATCTGTTTTATGTTTTTATTTTCTATGGAACTTTGTTAAATTATTATTATTATTAATGTTTTGACGATCATAATATGAAATCGTGTAAATTGACATATGTAATTTATAATGTATTTTGTATTGTGAAATAAAGAAATCTAATCTAATCTAATCTAATCACTTTGCGCTCTGAATTATTTTAAAATGTTTGTAGATAATTAAAAGATCGATACTAACCGTGTTAAATTAAAGGTCCGTATTAAATTTACACGTAAATATGTTTAAAAAATCCCTATTCGTTTTTCAAACGCTTTCGACTTGACCGTTTGTGTGGCTGCCGTAGTTGAATGCCGCATTATCAAATGCAATAAAGCTCTCGCTTCCGTCGTGCGAGCGGTTGACTCTTGACCCGAGCTCTGCGCGTTTTTACAAGCACGTTATTTAACCGTGCACTGGTATTGTTCCGCGTAATTAGGTTTATTTATTATCGATCGTTGCAGCTTTACACAATAAAGGTAATATGAGTAACAGATTGGTCAGTGGAAAGTGGCTCCTAATGGATAACCTTAAAGTTACCGATCATTTTTATGGAGTATTCATTGGGTAATGATGTTTTTATATTTTAGATAATGATTTATAAAGGCACCGTTTATTTGTCCGCAAACATAAATCATTCTAATTGATTCGATTGGGTTTGTTTTAGAAGTAATTTACCTTTTATTACAATGATTGATGTTATTATTGCGATTAATATCGTATATTTGACTAAGAGTTAATTTAATAAAATTTTATTAAATTAACTCTTTGGCCACTTGAGGGGTTTTAGTAAGGTATTAAGGCGTTTTTAGAAAACCAAGGATACTTTTTACCTGACTGTAAACACATCGGGCAAGTGAGATTCAATTTGCCTAACTTTTTTTTCTACGGCAATAGGATAGGGTATTTAAATCGGTTAAATTGCCAATCCGATGGGAATCAAATTTTATGAACGCCATATGGGTACCTAGCACAGTACCTACAGAACGCGCGAGAGTTCCTACCTACTACTAGTATTCATAGACTTAGTAAACCGGTAGGTATGGAATTCGCTCCCAGCATCTGTATTTCCTCATAAATATAAATTAGGGCTCTTCAAGACAAATGTGAATAAATAGGTTTTCACTGAACCGGCGCTACGGCAACTGAAGTCAGATCAGTTATAGATTTAAAAAAAAAAATTATGTGTCACCGTCACTTGCCACATCCCGCGTTCTCACCAAGCCAAGGGAGACCAAGAGCAAACAAGTAGTCCAACTTCGTCCGTTTAGGAGCGCGCGACACGTATTCACACAGACGCACGATCGACCGTCTGTGTGAGTGCGAGCTGGAGCATTTTTGCGCATTCTTAAATCTTTGCTTGTAATGCGTTCGTACACGGTGCGCACACATTCAAGCGCGCGATGTGCCTTTTGTAGGAAGAAAAATTACTGCTATTACCTATACTGTGCCAAGGGAGAGTTTTTGTACCCTCATGAGCAAGTGCACGGTCTGTAAATATTTTTTTTTATTTTTATTTATTTAATAAAGAAATAAACAGTCTCGTGTAGTTGTAAACACTACATAAAAAATTCTTTACGCAGTAGGCTTATAGTTTCCTAAAAATATAACAAATTAATATAGTCGGAAATATGTGAGGTACCTATGTCGCAATGCTTCCGTTACAACGACAAGTTAAACCAAAACACAAATGTAGGCGTACCTCCCACACCGAGTTCAGATTCTCCTGCGAAAATAAAACAATAAATGAGCAGCCTAATTAAAGCAGAATTGAATTAAAGATAACGGTATTATGTTAATGGTTGCAGAACCGGCGCGCAGCCGCCGTTAACTTGCGAATATTCTTGACTTTGGGATAATTAGCGAGATTATACAGCGCATTTACTTCTCACAGTGGTTCAGACAAGCTACAAAAACGTCTCTTTTAGAGAAATATGGTCAGCAACTGACCCTGTTTTACCTTTCCAAGAAGAAGAACAGTTGTAAGATATTGTACACTTCTCCAGCCAATAATAATCATTTTTGTCATAAATAGTTAACGAAATACATCAACTCGAAGGGTCACATGTATAAAAGCTTTTATATAAGCTGACAACATTTTCAAGCTGTGTGTTCTATTTAACTGCAAACAAGACAATTGTACGGAATCCGAACTTTCCGAATTCGGAAGTCGATATTTGCTAAAGGAAGTAAACAAATAACCACAATCGTCCACTTATTAACCGATTTTACGTGTTAATTAAGTACCTTATTCGTTTACTGAACGTCTGACGGCTCTAATTAAACTATAGCCAAAGTTATATTACACTATTATGTTGGCTTGCCCACTTTATTACGACTGTTACCGCACAATGACGACGTGCACAGTGCACACCTATTGTTCTAAAGGTCACCCTTAATCGACTCCTATACGAGCAGGTTCATTCTTTTGTGTGAGATGATAATTACATGCTTTCTTCTTCATCAAAGCCTGACCGGTCAAATCTAAAACGAAGACCGAGGATGAACGACGTATTATAAGATTCTGTGCTGTGATTGTGTGTTCAGACAATATTAAAATTTCCAATTACTAAAAAATATGGGACTACAACTATTCGCGTCGGGTTTAACTTTGAAGATCTCCTGGGAATTGCAAAATGCATAGGAACTTCTCGTGTCAAAGTTAGAAAAAAACATGCAATCGGCGGCTAATGGTATCATTAGAAACTAAAACTTTTATAATGACTAAAAGTTTCTTTTCGCTTTTTTAGACTTCGCGTGTAGTTTTGCGCAGACTTTGCAATTGTATAAAACTGTAAATGAAACGCATTTCAATAAAATCTGATATTGTTAAAGTCGATCCTTAAGCGTATTTCGGTTATACTCGTATGTAGGACTGAGAGACTGGATTGACCTTAAAACTAGAGCTATTCCCATTATGTGATTTTATTTTGTTTGTTACAGGTAAGAACTACACCTTCTAGAGGAATAAAATAATTTCGGAGATTCACACAACATTGGAGTTATTCATAAGGTATGTAAGTCAGAGTTAGTCGGTAACAGAGGTGTGGTGTCTATGGAACGCGATTCCGATCAGCTACCTAGTTTAAGGCATTTGCGTACCTTGGAAGGAAATGTGGGCCAAATTTGCTCTAGCAGCCACGTAATTTTTTCACTCATTTTAAATCAATTTTACACTATAATACGAATGAGCATAATTTCAGTGAGTGAATTATAATAAATAAACCAATAACAGTTAACGGTGATAATACAAGTGTTGCAACTCATAAAATGCACTGAAGGCTGCATTCACCTGCGACATTTCATTATCATTTCAATTTATAATTATCACGATAACATGAACCTTGCAACAAGCACCTTTCAAAAAAACCGGACAAGTGCGAGTTAGACTCGCATGGACAGGGTTCCGTACGTTCAAAACAATACAACTCAATTATACTTTATTGCACAGACTTCTTATAGGTTTTCCTGTAATCTATAGGTGTAGGACGTATTTTTTCAAAATTTTACATTACTTCAAAACTATTTATTTAAAAATTATAAAAAATATATATTTGAGATTCTCACAGTGAGGTCTTTTATTTGATATGTCTCACGATATAGTTTGCTTTTTTTTTTAATTTTATAGTTGACCCCCCAAAAGTGGCCCCCGCGTTTAAAATTCATATATTTCCGTTATACGTTCGTGTTTGGATTATTGACTTTAATATATGTAGGTACCAAATTTCAACTCAATCGGTCCAGTACTTTCGGAGCAAATTGGCTGTGACAGATAGACAGACAGACAGACACACGAGTGATCCCATAAGGGTTCCGTTTTTCATTTTGAGGTACGGAATTCTAAAAATATGATTTTTATTCACCCGCTGCGTTAGCGTTTTGCTTTGCTTTGACATCAACAACTAGTAACTACAATCCATGTTAAGAACTCTTATTATGGCAAGGTATTTGCTATAGATAAGATCGTGGTGAAACATAATGCCAGTGCTTGTTAAAAATAAACGGCTAACACCAAATGCTTTTAAATAGGTATAATTATTCATTTTATTAGTTTTGTGAACATAGCATACATCATGATCATGACAGTCATGATCTTGATCATGGCCTTTATATTTAATTCACCATTCAGGTTTCGGAGATGAGTCTAGTTCGGTTGTTCTGTAACAGTTTATGGCATAAGGATGAAGTAAATGAATATACGTTAAATACGTACAAAAAAAAATTATCACTAAAGCATATATATTCCTTATCCTCGACTAAAATAAATAATTCATTCGTTAATATCAAAGCAAAATTGTGACTTTAAACGCCATGTTCACACAATTCTACTCATTAAAACAGTACAAATCACCCAACACATAACACTTACGTGCGAGTCTTTTCTGAATTAAAACCAACAGTAAATCACTGTTCCTCTTTCACGCGGCTCTAGAACTACTTCCGTTGTCCAAGGGGTTATTATCGTTTGTTTTTTTGATAGATTTAGGTCTTTTCGCCGTGACCCGGTTGCGTTAAGGCTAGCACGCAAATTCAGAAAGGCTGATTGATGAGCGTGGTGTACTGTGCTTATTAGATCGCTAGTATTAAACCTATATGGTGTAATGAAACAAAATTACTGTCTACTTTCCGCAGTGATAGCCACTAGCCACTGCTTTTATAAGAAAGTGGGCAATTTTCAATTATGGAACGGTGTTTGGAGCACTAGTAAAAGTTTATGAATGGAAGGAAATGGGGACAAGGTTGAATTACAAGCTGTCAAGCCTTTGATGCTAAACATCAGTCGTCTTTTCTAATCTAATTATTTTCTAATTAAAATAACGAGTGATGCTTGATGCACGATTCTAGTATACGTTAACCACATTAATTACAAAATAAATATTGTAATTTTCTTAACTGGTAAACTGGTATCGTAACTTATTTTTCATCACACTTGCTCGAAAATGGTGTCATTACACGTAGGTTTTGCGGGCCGTAAATGACCTATTACGCCCTAGGGCGTAATGGTTTTCTTTTTAAATTTGAAACGCTGGTTCTGTTTTACTCTTATTTGTCATGTTCAAAGAAAACGCCAACTTACTTTTTTAACTTTTATTACTGAAATATTTATTTAAAGAGAACTGTTATTGCAAATACATGTAAACACATATTTCTGTAACATTAATTAAATGTTTAAATAGTGTATTTCAGTATTTTACAAATATAAAATCAACCATTTTAAGTCTTTACCGCTATGGTTTCCGAACGTGACTTGTCGTCTTGATATATGTCACTAATGTCACTGTCAGTTTTACAATTTTATTTAGGTTAAGTAAGGTTATTTTAATCAGATTTCCTCACAAGTGTGATGAAAAACATTGTGTGTGCCATGGGCGGTAAAGGAATTACAAACTTGTGTTATTAAAGCCCTCGGCTTCGCCTCGGTCTTGTAACAAACACTCGTTTGTAATTCCTTACTTACCGCCCTTGATACACAATGTACTAATTAGAATATGTTTTTGAGATGAGAAAAGGAACCACTCTGTCATACATTCGTAGTATGGCAAGGGGGGTCTAATTTTTCTGCAGCTAACTGTACAAGTGTACATACAACATATTTTATTACAAATTTATTAGAGAGGCCTAAAAGGTTGCGAGTTGTAACCAAAAAAAATTATTACTTTGTAGTAACTTTAGAAGTTGAGACAATATTTTCACCGCATGAGTCTGTCTAATTGATATTAAACCGATAAAAACTGTTCATTGCTGAACCCAACGATCCCTGTTTACTTAGATGTATATCAATAATTGGCCGTGGATCGCTCTTATAGATTAGGTGACTTCGCAGATACTGCAATATCTCAATTGCGTCGTGCTCCTCTTGGTCAATTAACTAAATAGGTAGGTCTAATTTATCTCTTAACCTATACGTGATGAAAGCCGGGTATCCTCTTAAGTTCCCTCGATAGTGATCGCTGTGGAAAACTATTGTTACGTACAAGTGTATGACCATTGTACGGCCCCTCAGTTCCCAGGCAAACCACCTCGTGAGAACACATTGTATGTAAAGAAGTAACAGGACTTGGTTTTTAGGGTTCCGTACCAAAATGGTAAAAAAGGAACCCTTATGGTGCGACTCTGTCTGTCTGTCTGTCTGTCTGTCCGTCTGTCACAGCCAGATATCTCAGGAACTACTGATGCTATCGATTTGAAATTTGGAATAGCGTTAAAAGTAGCTAAACCGAGCCTATTGGACATAAAAAATATCTTGTACCTTTTTTACTTTTTTTTTAAAAGGCTCCGTAATGGGACTTTGAAAATTGAAAGTAGGCCTATTATATTGAGTGGGGTATCAAATGAAAGGGCTTAATTTGTAGATTAAAACACCATTTTTAATTTTTTTCTTAAATAAGTAGTTTTTGATTTATACATTTTTATGTACCATTCCCCCCCTATTATCTCCGAAGATACTGATCAGAAAAATGTGTCATAATTACTAATAATAAATATCAACCTGAATATTACAGGAAAAATAGAACGGTCTTGCTAACTTTAATACCTTTTTAGAAATTTACAAAACTTGGAATCCCTAGCGGCGAGTAGCAAAACTAAGCGATGGCATGTTTCACGCTAGGGGATTTCCGGGCAAAACTAGATGACGCTAAAACACTAAACATTTAACGATGTTATAATTGAACAAAGAAACATAGTATAGTAACAATTAGTTCGTAAACAGCTAATAATAAATAAATTTAAATACTGTGTCACATTTGCAAAGTTAAATAATTGTAAATAATATTATAATTATTTTACCAAGCTTATACATAGATGGCGTTGTAAATTCGGGGAACAGCATTTTGTATGGAGAATAACAGTCCTCTTGATTTAATGGTCCTTGCTATTAAATAGAATCATTACACGTCAGGTTCTAAATATTACAGGGAAAATATAACTGTTTTCCTAACTTGCACTGATTTTTAGAAATTTGCAAAAATCATAACATATACTTATTTGCTTCTACTAAACAAATCGACATACAGTTTTTCTTGAACTATTCGCGTATCTACTTATGAGTTTGTACGGAACCCTCGGTGCGCGAGTCCGACTCGCACTTGACCGGTTTTTATTCAAAGTTTATGGCTATATGCATGAATCGGCTACATATGTTAATTTGTACGTAACATTTTTTAGGAAGTAGGTTTTCGGATTGTGTGATTAGAGTTTCGCTTTTATTGTGTTTCGTGTCACCTACTTTTCAGAGATATAAAGTTTTTATTATTGTATCTATTTTGGGTTATGTAAAGAATATGCGATTTGTACCTGTATATGAGATCCATTCAGATTCAGATTGAGATAATTTATTGATAAAATAATTATGGTATTTCAATTAGAACATTACAATGTGAACTTTTGTGGTGTGCGAATGGTATAGAAGAACGGCAAAATTACAGACCTCTCCCGTAAACACAGCCAACCTGTCGGTTTTATCATATTTCTGAGACCCGCGACATCCGTCGCAATTAATAAGCCTGCCTGTAACGTTTATTAATACAATTTTCACCGCTAGCGACCATAACTTACTCGTAACGAGCCTTCCACGTCTGTCCGTCCTGGCGACAAGTTGGCCAGGAGTAATCATCGTGACATACTGTCGGAAAGTTTGTCCAACTTATTATTTTGCTGTGAATCAGGATTCACACCTGTTTTAAAATACAAATTCAGCTCAAACAGGGGCTCTAGATCAGCCATCGAGAGACCGCTAGTCGTTGAGTTCTCCAATAAATTTAATTTTTAAATAGCTGTTTCGTTTTCAACTACACAATATACATTTAATTATCACTGAGATTTCGTGACAATAATGATGTTATGATCCGACAGACAGACGACATTCTTATTTTTCGATTCTTTTATTTTCTGGTACTAAATTTTTCTAAGACCTCTCTGTTCTCTATCTTTTCGACATCAGCCGTGACTTCAAATTATATAAGCTCAGCATCGACCCTTTAAAAGCTTGTTTTAAGCGCGTTTATATATATACGTAGCCTTGAATCGCAATATAAATTTCGCAAATAGCACAGTGCGTTTAAAACAACAACAATTACACGGTGACATCGAAATTGTAATCGAGTTAGTCTCGGTATTGCCACAGTAGTGTCAGTATAAACCACCCATAAATATCAATCTGCACTTGTCACTCAGACGTGGCATTAATTGGACTGCCTATTTGAACTGAATTGATACCAGTTAGACATTTGAAAATAAGAACTAATTCTATTATAGATAAATCTATCAATCTCACCGATTTCATCTTGGACAGTCAGCATTAGAGCGATGGTCTGGGCATGACTAATGCATATTATGCTACCTATACCTACATTATGTGACATATTGTGTACCAACATAATATTATCAAAGTTGCCTTCGATTCAAATTGACATAACAAGTTTCGTGCACTTTGTTATACTACCAATTGTTTACCAGTATGCCAATTCATAGGATAGATGGAGGGTCTTTTCAAGTATGGACGGCATGGTCATAACAGTATTTTTGCAATAGAGTAGAGAGAGATGTATCATGCAACTGTGATTAGGCCACCAAATTAGTCCGCAAGATGTAAGTAAATGTAAAGTATGTTACCTAATTATGCGAAATAATGTATAAAGTGACTACATATGGACATATGGATACATTGGGACATAAACCGGTTGTGTTTGTCATTCTCGGTGACAGTATGTCACCATTTTATAATTCCTATAAAACGGAAACGCAACCATAAATCATAGCTCTTGGTTACACATAAATAACCTTTTTCGTGTAACCAATATTGGCTTGTCTTCTATGAAATATTGTAGCAAAATATCCTGTCGCCTAGAGGATTATGTAAAGGGTGTGCAGGCTAGACAAACTTTGTGATAAGAACTAAGCTTCGTAGTTAATAGCTCTTCAGTAGACGTGATCACGTGACCAAATAAGAACGAATAATAAAAGACTTAGATACCCACTTACCTATTTTAGAAAATATGGATTTCTTTTTCTGGGTGAAAATACTTACCTAATTTGGGTACCTACCTACTTATACCTACTTTCCGGCCCACATTGTATCTTATGTAAAAAATACGTTGATAAGTTATCCACTAAGGAAAGAAGGAAGGACATATTATCAATTTCCCTTTCATATAAAATGGTGTTGGTAGGTAAAGGTTGTAGGAACCTTCCTACAGGATTTGAGTAAACATCAAAGCATATATTTGTGAAATGTATAAAAAATGTACCTATCGGATATGTGAATATAGCACTCAGATAGTGCAACAAATCAAACTGCATCGTAATACCGATCGAGATCGGGGTCAGCGACCGTTCGCCGCGAAATAGGCTCGACCCACGCACCAAGGACGCACGCGCACCTTTCTACATAATATTAATGTAGATATAACAATTAGTTGCACCTGTCTGGCCGACGCGTCATACGAACTGCATGGATACCCGTCTACCGTTCCACTCATGCGACACCAAGTAACTCGCCGGCAGACGAGGTCGATGTCAAAGAGATCTGAGAGAGAGACTGTGAGTTATAGACCTCGCGAGTTTGCCAACCCCCATGACTCCGCCATTTTGAAAAATTTACAAAAATTGAGTCGCCAAAAAATTTTTAAATTATAATTAATTATCGAACCTGCTCACAAAATTTCATGAGAATCGATACGAAAGCATTTTTGCCCCAGCTGAAAAGGAGTCCTTCGCCCACTCAGTCAGGTGGGGTCTCAGTTTCGATTATTTGTTTGATGTTTGATTGTGTTGCTAAATTATGCTTCAGTGTAGATATACATTTTTTTAATCCATTTTAGTAAGAACTAATCTCCATTTGTATGAGTAGTCGAGTTTTTCACTCTCCTCTTGATGCTACCACCCCCCGGTAAGTACATACTAAGGAACTAGGATTAAAAATTTACATCTTCAACCTTTCTTTTGTCCACTAAAAAACCTAATGCCACTTAGAGATTTTCGCAGAGCAGCTGCAGTCCCTTAGTTTTACGAACACGTATCTTTAGCAACACATTAAACTTAAGTAACGTTAAATACCGTCTAGCCGGCGAAGACTACCTCTATTAGTATATCTTCTCTAGTCGGGTAGCAGAAAATTGAATGAACGTCTAGCGAACGTGGTTAATCACGTGTTACTTTCAATGCGATCAAATACCAGTTCAACTGCTAATGCGTCGGAGGTGCTAAGATTAACACGGCTCAAACTAGTCTAGCGTGAAACGAACGCTTTACGATAAACACCGGGATATTAGTGCGCACGTACCAGTACTTTTATTATGAAAATTGAATTTTTTGGTTCCCCTTTTCACTTATATAAATTAGCTAAGCTAGGAATCTAGAGTGTTTTATTCTATAGGTATTGTTTAATGCTTTTTGATTGCACCTAGTATTTTGGTATGTATACATACATACATTTTTATTACTATATTCGACGAATTCGCCAGTGAAACTTTTCCAACATTTCCGTGCTAATTTTCGTACGCCGTTCCCCCGTTAAGACGATTGTCGAAAAATCCGTTCTAAGTGCACCTGATCATCCCTTAAGAAAATATGTGTTTAAAATTGCGTGTTCTCATTTTCTACGGTTTAGTATGTGCCTTATCTGTCGATGATCTAAGTATCGGAGGTTAAGATATTCTCTGAATGATTGAATAAATTAAAATAGGGAATCGTAATTTAACTTTAATCATTAATGTTTGCCATGTTCTCGCCAAAATAAATGTGTAAGCATTCAAAAGTCAAACTCGACAACCCTTGCCGCGGCTATACCAACTTTGGACTTACATTACTAACTCCGTAAACTCCCACAGTCAAACAAATTAAGGAAAGCCATAATCCACGCTCGGCTCAGATTGCACCGCTTTATGATGTCACAGTTCAGAAGATTGTGTGCAATTATGCAGTGTGTGCAATTTATTGTGTTTCCCTCGTCGTGACTCGCCGCGCTTTCTACCAGCTAGCTCGCTGCCTTTTACGACTGCCACAATGCTACGAGCAAAGTATAATACCTCGGTAAAGCTAGCTTATAAGTCAATTTACAGTTTATAATTATTTATAGGCGAGATTTTCACTTGAAGAATCGTAGTAGTTCTTGCACGTCAGCAGATATTATTAATGGCATATATAAAGCTCGTACTCAATATCAAATCTTCTTAAGCAAATGTACGGTTGGCAAATAGGGATGAAGGTAACCAGAAATCAAATATTTATAGTTGACACTCACAAGGTACGTAACTTTTATTTGTATTCTGCAGATCATGTCAGCAGTGTCTCATTTAAATTCTTTGTTTTCTTCGCAGTTTTATTATACAGCGTGTAAGTCTAATACGGGCGATAAATTAAATCGGACATAGTATTCATTAGTGTAATCATGAAGTAAATGGTTTTTTTAAGTTGCAGTTCATTATAACCCCATAATAATTTTTTTTTTAATTTCTCAGCAGCAATGTACTGTAAACATGGTTGCGGTACGGCGGTACCGAAATGTCAACGTAACTGTCAACGAGCGTTTAACGTGAGTGTGTTTGCATTACATTGCGGGCTGAATTATTTTGTATGGACAACATTATTGTTGCAACTTTAAGTAAATGTTATCTAATTACCTTCACTTTGTCCTATACTAACCACCGTTAAGAGATTCGCCCGTATTAGACTTACACACTGTATTTGATTACCCCGAATTGCATGATAAGGGGTCCAACCCTAAATTAAAACCGCGTCTGTGTCTAGTCTGTTACACAGTATAGATAACCTAGGTACGGCCTCGTCTGCACGCTAACCATTAAAGTTCATTTACTTGCTTTTTTACTGCAGTTTCTAACAGTATGAAAACTATAGCAACGTTCTACAAACTTCGAGTAATGCGTATTCATAGTAAAGTTAGTAAGAGAAAGGACGTATACCTATGTTACGAGATTTTCCCTCAGGATCTTAATAATGAATTATAATGGTTTTAGCGATAGCTCTGCAAAACAATAGAAGTAATGAATGCCAATTATTGCCCCTGGCGAGTGCTGGCTCACTATCGCCTCGAACTGATCGACTCAAAGTCCTTGTTAACAGGTTTAGCTAAACAAGCTGACAAACAAACTCTGAAGATGGTATTTTTAGGTGAACAAATTACAAATGTGAGAATTAACGTTTTGAAAATTCAACACCTTTTGTAGGCGAAAAGCTTGGAAACACAGTGTCTAGAAACTGAGTTGATCGGAACCGCGTGTTTGAGGACTGTAAATTTTGCGAGTCTATTTCAATCGTATGCAACACGCTGATGACGTACTCACTATTTGCTCTCATTACGTTAGTTTCATAACACGATGCACGCTAGCCTTTGGATGTTCCGTCCACTCGCGTTACGAGCCCGCCGCGGGCTCGAGTAAAGGTTACGAACGAAAGTTGAGCTAATGCTGCGGTTAATTAGTTCTGTGAAAGTGTTATTCAGGAGGGCACATATAGCCCTTTGCTCTACACTATTAACCTACATGTGTTTATAACATTGCCCTCAGCGCTTGAAAATTAAGATTTTGCGCCTGCTAAACTTTAATCGATCGTTGCCTACTTAATATTATGAATTTATTTTAAATTGACTATAAACATGTTTTTATTTATTTTCCAAAATCATGACATTTTAATAACACATTTTCAGATTGAACTGAATTACTCCATTGGTGTGAAATTATTAATATAATTAAAAAAATAAAAATAATACCAATGAAAAAGGCTCGGGTTAAAATGTTTCATTGTGTTTAATTATTATATCAATTATCTAAATAATTTAATGATTTTTTGCCACCAAAGTCCGGCCAAACATAGATGTATGTTTAGTTACGACTTGATTAATAAAATTATCTGACTCTTACCAAATGTTCCATCTATAGACATATTTCTATTGCGTTTCATGAAAAAGAAGTTTATTCATTAGTGTTTCAAAAAGAAAGTCACGATTTAAGCGAAAATAGATGTAGGTACTTATCTATTTCGCGTCAATATGCACCGTAGTATCATTACACATACCCAGCTAAAGTCGACTTAAGCGCAGACTAGAAAAACTCGACTAACAAATAAAGATCCAAGTATTAAAAGCATTAAAAATGTAATTGAACCATCAGACGGCGTAATGGCGCCCGCCCACCGCAGAACGCGGGTAATTATCGCTTATCTACTAACCGTGGAATTTATTTCTTTACTCGCCGACTAGTCTGGCTAAATAGTTCGACACTTGCTCCCGCTTATTTATGTGACCCATAAATAAAAAATTGGCCAATTGGAAAAGAAGCATTTAATAGTACAAACGAAGACACAGTTAAGTGACCATCAGTAGACCTTAATACATTGCAATGAGGGTGACAAGTGGTCAGTTAGCAGTGTCTTCGATTGTACGTCAACGGGGATTGCCGCATGGTCGGTGACGTCTAAATCAAATAATTACTTATCTAATAAAGGGTTTAAACTGGGTTCATGACGAAATATGCAATAAGCTACGAGAGGTGACAGTACTTCTTAAATGTGTTCAGATTAAAGCTGAGAGAGGCCTAACCTATAATTTCGCGTGAATTCTTCTTGTGGAACGTTTAATTTGGTATATTCATTGGTATTGATTGGTGGTCTTAGTCTTCTTCGTCTCTTTACTTCAAATATCCTCAAATATGTCTGGAAAATTAACAAAATTTGCGTGCTAATGTCTGAAACGTTATTTCTATATAGATCGGTAATTATACAGACAATTTGGTCAGCCAGGGGGTGCAGATTTCACTTTAAAGGAACCCTTGTAACAATTTCGAATTTCAAGTCGAAATTCCACTTCAAAGTTCGGCCATTAGCCCGTCAGAATTGGTATGTTTTTTTGTAGAGCAGAATGAAAATAAAAAGAACCTGACTAAAATTAAAGTTAAGTCAAACTTCACAACAGACAACAGACGATCTTTTTTTGTTGTGGAATTTTAGCTTAATCAATATTTTATGAAAAATCCTGATTGACCCATCAATGGTCAGCTCTTGCACTGTTAAAACAAAACAGCTAAGTATTTTTTTTATCAATGGTGGACAGATTTTACTTATTATTACAGCGATTGTAGGTATAACTCTTCAAATGGAATGTGAATCTTTTTATTCATCATCGAATTTATCGTTATTTACCAACAGGTGAAATTACAGTCAAATAACTTATTGTGTTTAAAAATAATTAATCAGGTCAGATTCTGTAAAGTTTTTAGGCGGATATAGGGTACGAAGTGCAGGGCTAGTGGCCCATCCATACAACTTATTCGAGCAATATAGCAATTGTAAAATACGGTCCGCAACAAATACCTTTTTCATCACACTTGCTCGAAAATGGTGTCATTACACGTAGGTTTTGCGGGCCGTAAATGACCTATTACGCCCTAGGGCGTAATGGTTTTCTTTTTAAATTTGAAACGCTGGTTCTGTTTTACTCTTATTTGTCATGTTCAAAGGAAACGCCAACATACTTTTTTAACTTTTATTACTGAAATATTTATTTAAAGAGAACTGTTATTGCAAATACATGTAAACACATATTTCTGTAACATTAATTAAATGTTTAAATAGTGTATTTCAGTATTTTACAAATATAAAATCAACCATTTTAAGTCTTTACCGCTATGGTTTCCGAACGTGACTTGTCGTCTTGATATATGTCACTAATGTCACTGTCAGTTTTACAATTTTATTTAGGTTAAGTAAGGTTATTTTAATCAGATTTCCTCACAAGTGTGATGAAAAACATTGTGTGTGCCACGGGCGGTAAAGGAATTACAAACTCGTGTTGTTAAAGCCCTTGGCTTCGCCTCGGGCTTGTAACAAACACTCGTTTGTAATTCCTTACTTACCGCCCTTGATACACAATGTACTATTTCATCACACTTGCTCGAATACGCCCTAGGGCGTAATGGTTAACTTTTTAAATTTGAAACGCTGGTTCTGTTTTACTCTTATTTGTCATGTTCATAGGAAACGCCAACTTAGTTTTTTAACTTTTATTACTGAAATATTTATTTAAAGAGAACTGTTATTGCAAATACATGTAAACACATATTTCTGTAACATTAATTAAATGTTTAAATAGTGTATTTCAGTATTTTGCAAATATAAAATCAACCATTTTAAGTCTTTACCGCTATGGTTTCCGAACGTGACTTGACATTCGCATTGTCTATGGATATAATGTCACTAATGTTACTGTCAGTTTTACAATTTTATTTAGGTTAAGTAAGGTTATATTAATCAGATTTCTTCACAAGTGTGATGAAAAACATTGTGTGTGCCACGGGCGGTAAAGGAATTACAAACTCGTGTTATTAAAGCCCTCGGCTTCGTCTCGGCCTTGTAACAAACACTCGTTTGTAATTCCTTACATACCGCCCTTGATACACAATGTACTATTTTCGTTGTATTTGTTGCTGATAAGACACCAGAAAATCCTCATGTAAGAGAAAAAAGATGTTCAGTTCATTTATAAATTCACAGCTAGTATATAATAATACTGAATAGATAGATATACCTATTTATTGCTTACTATTACTTATAAGCACATGGTTACAACTGGCAGTGCGTTTATTATAGGGTCCGTGTATCAAAGCATTGCTTATTTTGAGACTAGGTTGATTTGTGTAAGATTGTCCCCACAGTATTTATTATTTCTAATTTATTTATTTTTTATGCCACACCTGGCCATAAAGTAGCTTTTTTCGCACACTGCGCGTACGGAAAAAGCCGCTTTCTGGCCAAGTGTAGACATAAAATGATGCCTCGATCGCATATTTACGTCCCTCGCTTGCAGCTCGGGCCGCAAACTTCTGCGATCTCGGCCTTTCTTTGTATTACCACCCTAGTTATGTAATGTGCTATTAAAGCTTTAAATTTTGTGCTCGGCTTCGCCAAGTTTTCGTGGAAGCACAGTAACTTTCAACATTAGTTTCTAGTTCAGGCGAAAAAGTCATACATAATTTCCAAAGCCATGAACTTCCCGACGGTTGTAAACATTGTGCACAAGTCTGAAATTGAAAATTTATTGCGGATTCAAGCCATTACGACATAATTCATGTTCGCTGCAGACTTGCCGTTTTAGGTTATTTTCAGGTAAATAAAACTAACCTGAACTTGCTTTCCTCGCTTACGCTATCCTGTGTAGTTCTAGTATAGGTACCACAAACAGGTTGTTATATATTTTAAAAGTAATGTAACTTAGTACAATACCTTAATTATGTACAGTCACGACTAGATAGAATAGTTTATTAATTTATCATTAATTGAAATAAATGAATATCGTTTACAAATATCTTAGGGTACTCACTCACTCTTAAAATAAATTTTAATACTGAATCGTTTCAATATAACACATAATTAACACATAAACTGCGCACTGCTGCTATATTGCAGCATTAAAAATAACTTTCTACGTCTCGTGCAATTTGAAAATAAATGTATAAAATGTTAAACGTTTACAAAGTTAGCCTAAGTAAAGTTAGGTAATAATTATTGCTTGTGCGCTTACAAGGGTATCGCGTGCAAAATAACCGTTCGTTATAGTTAAATGCTATCGCAAATCTAAATGCAGTCCATTAGAATATTTTTTCAATATAAATTAGCTTTACAGTTTCGTTCACACTTTTAATTACACGTTAATTTAACGTGGCTTTTATGTTACTAATTATTTTTTGTGTTATCAACGAATGACATTAAATAATAAAACGTTGACATATTTACAAATGACAACGATTAATACATGCACAAAAATAACAAAACGCTTATCCAAATTGATAGAATATTTATATAGTTAATAAATATTTTTTTGTAGAAACTCATTCTTTTGACCTAATGTGTGAGAGTGACGGATGCTTTATCATTTATTTATCGCGCGACAAAGCGTAGCATCATAAGCCTACTGACCTTCATTGATTTGTTCTGTTCCAAACGGTAGCACTAATTCTGCTTGTTCAATTCGCCCGGACAGCATAATTATGTTAAGAATGTTTTACAAATTGATTTAATTTTGAATGTTGTACGAAGACGAACAAACTGAAAACTAAGTAGACTAGGTACTAAATAGACAAAGAATAGGTAGATTAGGTAATTAAACTATAATGACTTATGTAAAAGAGAGTGGCCAAATTGCAATTTCTTTAATACATACGAGTATTACTTATAGAGCAGTGACAAGCATTTTTCTGGATTACGCTTTGGGTGAATAAGAGCGCTCACTGCGCAGTGTAAGGGTTAACTTTTAAAAGCAAGCATAGGCATTAAAATTAATTTTGCTCCCTCGCACGGAGTTGACAGTCTGTCGTCTCGCGCCTTGTAATTAAGAATGACTCGAGAAGCAGTCAACTTTAACATTCTTGATGCTGCGACTAAGTTACAGGTGATAATACACATACATATACTACAGTAAAGATGTTTATAATTATGGCTAGCATCCCGGGTTCGAATCCTGGCAAGGGTCAATATTTGTATGTTGAGCACTAGTATTTGTTTCTATGTCATCGATGTTTTTATCTATTAACGTAAGCATTTTTCTAAATAAGTTGGTACAAGCATTGCCTTGTTTGGAACTAGGTCGATATGTGTAAGATGTCTCTAAATATGCATTTAATTTTATTTATTTATTTATGCTTTACCTATAACTTTGAAGTAATAACCTTCAATAAAACCCTGTGCAATAAATTGATTATCCAGATCGTAATTTTATTCTACTTAAAAAAGGTATTTCAACCAATGTTTTCAAAAGTAAGGATAGTTAGGCCCATCCGAACACTATTTTCCCCGTAAAAAAAATGCAGCTGTAAAGACCAGCTGCGCAGTGCACGCGCCGCGTGTCGCACTGCCGGCTAGTACTGATTTGGCGGTATTTTTACCGTCAAAGCGTTGGAACCGTCTGCGCGCTCGCTTAGCCCTGTCCTTTGTATACGTCAATGATTTCAACTTATTTTTAAGATATTTTACCATTCCTTGTACAAATTCAAATCTTATTCTTCGTAAATACTACAGTCTAATTAATTCATTCACCTGTAGGTATACGTTCAAATAAAAAGTTTATCAGACTTTTGAATACCAATTAATAAAAATGGATTTACTTCATAAGTATTAATTTTAACTAAAGTATCATAAATACACAGACGCGCTCGCTGCTCGTTTTTCTTTTGCGTACGCACAAAGTCTTACCCCTAGGCGTCACACTGACTTGTCAGAATCTCATTGCAACCGAAGCAGATTTAGGGTTAATACCAATCATTACGGAATTAAAGCATGGTTTTGACACACGCAGGGTTAAACGTGCTTAATTAGAAATCAGTGCAATCTATTCTTTATAGTTTAAGTTTTATAATTGCATCTTTACATATAAATATAATAACGTAACCATTTTGTTCCTATACGTAAGTAAGATCAATATTAAAATAAAATCGTAGCAGGACTGTGTTTGTCCATTGAATATGTTTCCGAATCTGTTTGCCTATTTGTTTGTGCGCGCATCACACACAGTCTACTGGACTGATTTCTATGAAATTTGGTGTGTAGGTTACAATCGTAGTCATAGATAATGACCCCGGTTAACATATAGAATAATTTTTACCCAACTGCGGCGAAGTGAAAAAGAGACGTTTGATGTATTTCATCTCAATGAATGGATTTTTATTTATTTGCTTGAGTTAGTAAATATAGAAATAAATACAGAGGAAAACTCTTTACCATCTTTTTAGGGTTCCGTACCAAAATGGTAAAAAAGAAACCCTTAAGGTGCGACTTTGTCTGTCTGTCCGTCTGTCACAGCCAAATATCTCAGGAACTACTGCAGGTATCGATATGAAATTTGGAATAGTTTTAAAAGTTGCTAACCCGACCCTATTTCATTTAAAAATATCTTTTACCTTTTTTACTTTTTTTTAAATGGGGCTGAACTGGAAGGTTGAAAATTTAAAGTTATGCTATTGTATCAAGTGGGGTATCAAATGAAAGGGCTTAATTTTTAAATTTCAAAACCATTTTTATTTTTTTTTGTTAATTATTTACTTTTTGATTTATGACCAAAAACGTTCAAAAACATACCATTCCCCCCTATTATCTTCGAAGTTACTGTACCAAAAATCTGTAATAATTACCAATTATTAATATCATCCTAAATATTACAGAAAAAACATAAAGGTTTTCCTAAATTGCACTGTTTTTTAGAAATTTGCAAAAGTCGTAACACATACTTATTTGCTCCTACTAATTGCTAACCGCTATACCGTTTTTCTGGAAGTATTCACGTATCTTCTTACGAATTTTTACAGAACCCTCGGTGCAGGAGTCCGACTCGCACTTGAACGATATTTTTAAGAGGAAGACTGCTCATGGAATTTTTGCGTTGCATTTATTTTCTTCTTAGTGAACAAAATATCACCTTATAAAAAAGTTTTAGTTATAATCAAACCAAGAATATTAATTAACCATTTTAATTCGGAATGTTTAAAAGCTGAACTAATACGAAAGCTCCCATTACAACACATTTAAACTTTCCAATAACAGCAATGTTTTCCGCTTTGTGAATTATCTGAGGCGAGGAAAGCACATTCCTCTGTGCAAGCGAGCTTTCATTGTGAGCTTTTAGCTGTTTGCTGAAACTTGCGGATTACAGCTTTCATGTTGGAGAGTTATTGAAGTTTGCTTTGAAATGGCCGATTTGTTATTGATTCCTTATTTATCGTGTGTTTTCGTCGACGTTGAAGAGAATATGGGGTTTATGAACTAACATTTATTTCATAAGCTTCTTTAAAGTTCAGGTATTGGCAACAGAAGAATCTTTTAGAGTATTGTAGCCGAAAATAATAAAAAAGCAAAAGCTATTATCTTGTGATGGTTATTTCACCTATATTATTGTGTACGGGGTACGGGTAACAGTCAACAGCCGCAATATATGACAAGCCAAAGCTCTTATAAATATTGGACCCACTTTAATAATTTTAGAAATAGAGATATCTCAGATTATGTTGACAAATATTACAGGCGATGGCTATACCACAGTTTATTTTTTATTGTCCTAATAATATATCTAAATACTGCAGACAGTTTAGACTTGTATTAAAATTAAAATAATACTATGCTTGCAGGCCAATATTGTACTATATTAGTATTAATATAGGCATACAGGTAACGCAATATTCGGTATATCAAAAAATCCACCACTTCCAATATTTGCAAATAGACAGGTATCTATTCCCGCCGGACCCATGGATTAAGCGATTGGAGTAGGTACTCCAATCGCTTAATCCATGGGTCCGGCGCATTAGTTACTTACAAAGAGTCTGCAACTGACAGATAGGGTGCAACCCTATATGCGTCCAGTACTATATGATCCCTCAATACACATACATTTCTCCTGTAACATTGGCGAATACTGATGGTCGAGGGACGAGAGAGCTCGAGGCAAACTGGTCTTACTTCATAGTTGAGTTGTGCTTGAGTGAAGTAGGTGTGAGAGCTGTGGTGGATGAGACTTTTTTGTTTAATGGCTATAATTAAACAGGTATTGAAGTTCGATGATGTCAATTTGTCTGTGGACTTTAACGTTCCGTGAGTTTATGCAGACCTCCAATGTTTTGGCAATAGACAAATTAACTATGGAGACAAATTGATTTGTTAGATGGACTTCCCGATATTTTTATTTTCTTGTAGAAAAATATCCGTTCGACTTTTTTTCTAATCGAAATCTTTACTTGTCTATAGTATTACTAGACGGAAAAAATGCAAATCTGGTTTTTACCAAATCGTAATATTTACTGATGTATAATTTTACTTGCAGAAGAAAATCCTAATCTGCTTTATAACCGATCTTAACTTTTGCTCATATTTATTTTTGCTTGCATAAACTAATCCGAAATGCCTTTTTATCCGATCAAAATATTTACTGCTATGTATTTTTATTGCAGGTCCGATCTTAATATCTATCTAACTTATAATTTCGAAATAAAACAATGTATCATTCCATGTTCCAAAGTCCTGACAATTGTCGTTACATGCGGGCTTTAACAATTAGTACGAATCTGACCTACTAGGAATCTGCCGAAAATGCAATCTGACCTATTAGGAATCTGTCGAAATCGGGATCAGACATATGTGGCACCTGACGAAATCGGAATCTGATCTCCATGGAATCTACTGAAAACGGAATCTGACCTACATGTCATCTGACGAAATCGGAATCTGATGTACAACGCCGAAAGCGGAGGCAGGTCCTTAACAAGATTTCGACGCGTGCATCTCCCGAAGCTAATAAAGTTAGTCGGCTCTTTGGACGGTCCTGACTTACGATATTAGCTCCTGCTTTCTATCAATACCGACACGTGTATATACAGATTAATAGATATAGTGAAATTCAGGGTTCACAGACTTGGATTTAACTCGATGGACACCCCTGACTTTTGCGATATGTTTCCTATAAATAATTTGTAAAATGTAAAACTGAAATAGCATTCTAACTCAACACCATTTACAGAAATGTGTTCCTTTCATGTGAGAACGGCAAAATATGGGTCAGTTTTTACCTCACCCTTCCTTGAACCATACAAGTAGTTTAATACAGGACAGAAAATTCACATAAAGCAGGCAGTCTAACAAGACTGCCTTGCAATGGCGACATCGCTTCGATTTTCTTATACCGTACAAAAAACGCACCTACGTATTCTTCCCCAAGACGCCATGCGGATTGTGGATTTCCTCTATTCGTGCTCGTTTTTCTAATCAGTACAAAACCGTAGTCGGTAGTAATCACCCGATCGGGCCAATTGCCTTTTTGTCACGAGGCAGTTAGATCGAGGAAATGTTCTCTCACCGTTTGATATATGGTTCGAGGTAGAGAACCTAACCATGTATATCTGTCAATGCGTATACGCATGTCTGGTAATTTGGTGATGCTGTAATAAAGAAGTACAAAGAAACTAGTTTAAGGCTTATTTTCTATCCTCATTAAATATAGGTATACATTTTTTTAGATAAGGAACCCTTATGGTGCGACTGTGTCTGTCTGTCTGTCCATCTGTCACAGCCAGATATCTCAAGAACTAATGCTGCTATCGATTTGAAATTTGGAACTGTGTTAAAAGTAGCTAACCCGAGCTTATTTATTGGACATAAAAAAAATCTTGTACCTTTTATACTTTTTTTTTAAAGGGCTCCGTAATGATAATTTGAAAATTGAAAGTAGGGCTATTATATTGAGTGGGATATCAAATGAGGGCTTGATTTGTAGATTAAAACACCGTTTCTTTTTTTCTCAAATAAGTAGTTTTTGATTTATGATGAAAAACGTTATAAAAAATATTCCCTCCTATCTTCGAAGTTACTGAACAGAAAAATCTGTAATAATTACCAATTATTAATGTCGTCCTAAATATTACAGGAAAAATACAACGGTTTTCCTAACTTGCACCGTTTTTTAGAAACTTGCAAAAATCGTAACACATACTTATTTGCTCCTACTAAACTAATCGCCATACAGTTTTTCTTGAACTATCTATGTATCTCTTATGAGTTTGTACGGAACCCTCGGTGCGCGAGTAAGACTCGCACTTGACCGGTTTATTTCTCTCGCTAAGCCTAACTTAAACAAACAATAATTAATTTCTATCTAAGGTAAAACCTTATTATAGAAAAATATTTTTTTTTGTATTATCTTTACCAAAGATATTATTAATCATATTTTCCTGTAATATGTACGGGAGGGTAGACATTTTTCCATAATTTGATAACATCAACCCTTGTTCTTACACTTGTCCCCTAAGGTACCAGTAGCGTGGCGTCCATAGAACTCGATTCCTAACGGATTTGAGCACCTTATTCTACAGCTCTTAAGGAAAATGTACGCCAAATCGGCACCGGCTTGCCCAAGGATATCTCTTACGCCACGCCACTGGGTACCTGTATATCAGGAGGACTACTCATAAAGTATATTCATGTGCCGTCGAATGTGTGATATTCGTTATGGTTGCCTGAATGATGAACTTTGTGAAGAAATTGACCAAAACAATAATATATATATATATATAATGTATCTAATTCTTGTGTTAAAGTATATAGATGATACGAGTACAAATCACTGCATTGCAGCACTTCCTATAATTAACTTTTTCTACTCCTGTACTGTTATCTGTCTTTTACTTGGTCACGAACACTAATATAAGAACATACATAATATGAGTTCAGAGAAGTCTATACTCTATTCCCCATAACAGCACTAGTGTCGTTATATTCACTTTACGTTATTGCTAGCAGCCACAGACTTCTAAATCTAGGTTAAACTTAGGTCAAGGATTAAGCGCTCAATTTTAACTTTACGGTAAAAATGCACAACTACCAACTTAACAGACAATTAAATTCCTACGGTTTTTAAGAAAAACAAAACTTTCTGAACTAAATTCATTGATGCCAACATAAAAAAAGTATTTTTAATTTAAGTATATTTTAAATTAAAAAAAAAAATTACCATAGACACATACTGTCAGTCAAACGTCATATTTGCCTTGTTTCCAGGTTATGATTAATTTTGTATTTTATAATTTAAAACCTCGTCGTAGAAAAAGTATTGTATGAACGTTGTATAATTAAGTCAAAAAACGCTCATTGTGTCTCTATTTGCGATACTCGCCGCATTCGCGGCTCGTATCGCAACTCACGCAATTCGCATTTTTTGAACCCACTTATACAACTGTTGCATAAAATACTATTGTCGCATCAGTACTTTTCATTACTCTGACATAATTTAATAAAATTGATTGCCATTAATTTTATTTCTATTGCATCGTCACATATTTCAATCAATAGGTACCAATTAAATCGGTCACCGCATTATCACAACAGACTAAATGAAACATTTCAACACGTACCAAAAAACGGCTCGTCAAACACATGTTTATAGCAAACGCTATCAATCAAAGGTAATATAATATTATAATCTTTGTATCTAACAATTGTATTACTATTATATAACCCGTCCTTTGACCTATCGATTACAATGAGTATCAATTATATCAGAAGGAAGTACAAATAACGTATTATGGTAATGTTTGATCGTTCAGATAATGTCCGCGGATTGTGATATAGTTTTCAGATATGCCTGACATTTGACCTAGAAGAACGTAATATTTGTTCAATTTCTAAAGACAATACACAGCTCGTTTAATAATTGGTATAATGTGAAATACTGAAAGGATTTAAGGTGATTGACCGTGGTTTTTGTTATAAAATGTCTATTGCCTGATTTTCATTATTAAAATGGACCCTTAAGCCCTTTTTTCCTTTGTATGGAGTACCGGGCGACTGGAATCACCTCAAGGAAGAGTGTCTCGCAGCCTGCTGCCCCAACGCCGGAGTCCCATGACCCCGCTAACAATCGGGCTGATTACGATTTACGACACTTGCGCATACGCAACGTCCAACCATTAACCGCGCTGTATTTTATTGTAATGCCAATAACTGTGACCCTTGGTCAATTAAGATTTGTATTGTTCGCTTAAATGAATTGGTTGTTGTTGTTGTTTGTTTATAAATCTGATTTAACGTAATGTTGGTGTGAAGGCAGCTGTTAGCATCTCACTTATAAATAAAAGCATTCGTTTCACAAGGCATGCCTTATTGTGCGTAATAAATGTTTTAATTTCATATCGAACTGAGAAAAAGTTGAAATCATTATAACACCTTTAAAATAAGTCGAAAGTGAATGAAACCTATCAATGGTCTTCAAGCAAACCTGAACAAACCACTTGACCATAAAATATCAAAGGGCAACATTCCTGTCAGTAGGTGCTCTCGGGCGATCGGAAACGGTTTCACCTCTTATATGGCTAGGTCAGAAATGAATGAATGGGAGGCCGATATGGACATTCACCTTAGGGTAGTAGCAAGTTGTAACATTCGCTCCAGAACATTAATGGGGGGTATAAAAGGGATTGATCCTCTTCCGTAGTGGATTTCTTACTAGAAGTACTCGTATACACCTCTGTATCATACGTTTTAGAGGTTAATTTTATTAGTAAAATATCAAAGTAGTTAAGTAAGTACAAAAAAAATTTAGAAATTGCAATGTCGAGAGCGTTTGCCTGGTTTATCCTTCGAATAAATCCAGCATTGAAATATTTCTCAGGTACGAGTAATTCCTTGTTACGAAAAGTTACACATGTAGAGTGTTGAATTCTGGGTAAGAATCACGATTCGCATCTCTAACCACACTTAAAACTTGTTTTAAATCCTTCCAATAGAGCTTTGCAAAAAAAGTTCCGTTAACACTGAGATCATACATTTTGTCATAGACTTGGGCAAACTTATATCTTCCTTTAAGCAAACGGACACATTGCCCTGTTAACTCGTCGGTCCCTCCTTTGTACACCTGAATAAATAACTTTGTTTGTTTTATTCTTGACATGTCGTTGACAGGTAAACCACAAGATGACATCAAGTGTTCGCGAACCGTGGAATGATGTCACTAGCGTTACATAATGATTAGCGCTTGACATTTAGGAGTGGTTGTGGTATAGGATACTTTAAGTAAACGATGTGGTTGAACAACGAACAGCATGTAATTGCGGGTCAACAAACTACAGTAACGAGATGTTCGCAAAAACAATTGAACACTAAATATGTTGTCAATGGTTTCCGCGATCATCACTCTTTGCAATAAAACGATTTGATGGGATTGAATCACGTATGTTATATTTGAATTTACATCGCGACGTTTCGTAACCCGAAGAATTCGTTGCCGGGGTGTTGTCAGCGAAACGTCGGGATGTGAAAATAAGTAGGTAATTTACTTCCGTGATTTACTCCACTGAAACTATTATATTTCTAGAAATAGGAAGGTATACAATACAGACACACATACCTTCTTATAATTATCATTAATAGAAATCTCACTCCATTAAAAAGAGAGAGAGAGAGTAAAAATTTAATTTGTCTAATTGGTTAGTATATAGTATTCATTCTTCTGTACAAGAAAAATACAAATTCTCAACGTGTCCCAAAAAGTTTGTATGAAATCTTCCACTGAGTGATTTAATTTGTTAATAGTATTTTATGCAACAGTAACAATTGTTAATTAAATTAAGTTAGTACAGTAAATAGTAAATTTGTCTAATTATCTACGCAATCAAAATTATCTAATTTTTAATAACTTCAAGGTAAATTGACGGATTATAAAAAAACAGCGCTATTCTGATTTTATCTTCCTTCGGCTTAGATTAGAGCTCAGAGACAGTTAATTAGGTACCACAAAATGTATAAACTTGAAATAAATGACATCGGATAAATTATCGTCACATCAAGAAGTAGTTAACTAATAGTAAACATCAAATGTAATTTTACACAAGGTTTCACACGATGTCCATTGGACGTGACTATATAAACATTTGACATTGAGAATAATTAATTAGAGGATGCGTAGAAATGTCGATAAATACAAATATTAATGTGTTACCACATTTTTTTTTATACAACTAGGGTGGCAAACAAGCGTACGGCCTGCCTGATGGTAAGCAGTCACCGCAGCTTATGGACGCTTGCAACACCAGGGGCATTACGTGCGCGTTGCCGACCCTTTAAGAACCTATTCACTCCCCTCTTGAAGAACTCCATACTGTAGCCTTCCGGGAAAACTGCGGCAGGGAGCTCATTCCACATTCGGATATATTATGTACTTTGGATTACTTAAAACGAATTTTAACGTAAAATTTATTAATGCCGTATTATTATTACTTAGCCAATATTTATTTTTCAATCCTTCATAACTTTTTTTCTCAATGTAAACGTATGATTATGTTTATGACTATTTATCTATATAAGTATGTATATCGTCCTCTAGTACCCATACTTAGTACAAGCATTCCTTAGTTTGGAACTAGCTCGATTTGTGTAAGATAGTCCCCTGATATTTATTTATTTATTTTAACTGTACTGCGACGCGACTGAAAATTTTTAAAACCCCTGCCAAACCTATTACTCAGGTCAGCAAAGTATGGTCCAAAACAAGCTCCATTAAGATCTTGTTAACAGTGTAGCTATTGAAAGTTTTTTTCAGTCAAAGTACACTTTTTTGCATACCCATTTTATAGCGATTCCTGAGAAAGCTTTAATATCCGATATTCTTCGCTAAAAGAAAATGCATAGCTTACATAACAATGACAACAATGGGTGTATAATATCTGCGAGACGCGGGCGCAGGGAGCGCGTCCGCACTCACACGGGAATCGCTGCCGGAGCGTGACACTGCGCAACCCGCAGTACACATCAGCAGCAGTAGCCATACACACCAATAGGGATGATGACTGGGTTGAAAATATATCATTCTATTTAGTCCGTCAGTTAGTTTATGGAAAAATATGGGACACGTATTTTTTGGTTTATCGAATTATTAAAAATCGACAAAGGTATAGATAGATCATCAAACTTCCAGGGTGGGGGCTTGAGACGTCACTCCTAGGTGAAAATTGTACCAAAAAGTGACGTCACTCGAAACTTCTAAGCACTGTACCCTCGTGATTTTTTGTTTGTCAAACAAAAGAAAAAATACGTGTACATAACATACAATAGGTATTTTTTAATAATTTAACTGAAGGACCAAACAGTTTTTTTTTAGTCATCTAACGTATTCTATTAGTTGCACAAACAGAGTGTGTTCCACTAACAACGAACATTCAACGCGGGCATCGGTTCCATCCTTACGTTGTCGATAATCAGTGCCGTGACGCCAAACTTCTGCGAGACTAAGCCGGAGTCTGTAAGCTAGTAAGATACTTGCGGGAATTAGGTTAGGTTGACGGAAGCCTGCCACTGCTGCTAAAGAATGAAATTCGTTTGTGCCTATTTTGGCAGTCATAACTTAGGTAGGTCTCTTTAAGACGAAAGTTTACTAACTATCAGATGATACATGGTCAAAAGACAGTCAGTTTTTGAATTGTAAAATATAAATTTGTATGAGTAACTACTTACATTCCGGTAAGTAGGTACATGCTGATATTATTCTGTCGACTGTGCCAATGCGTTATACTACGTATACGTCCGCATGTTGCGAACTTCAAGATAGAGATAGTTGGTTTCTCACATTAAAGTTCCCTCCTTGTTTTTATGCTTAATTAAGTTATTGTAATGTAAATGTGTTGTGATAATTACATAAGGGCAATTTTCAATTACCTAAGATGTAAACGAAATTAAAATACGTAAGTTCTACTTTTCATTTAACAAGCATGACTTAATAGAAAATAACGTTTTATTGGGAATAAATGAATAATGCTGAAATATATAAGTAAAGTCGCCGTCAATAGAATTTGCTAACTTTGTAAATAAACCGCCATATTGAAATTGTCTCTGAATGATGAATTTACTTTACTAGTGATGGGGAAGACTCTTACTTTATTTACTCTTTTATGTCAAAACGCAAGAAACAGGTATTTTTAATTTGCTTAATCAGAAGACGAATCGTTACTTGAAGATTATGTATCCACCAGTATTTATCACAAAAGGTGCCGTTATTTCATCCGTAGCTCTTTCGATGATGCCGTCTAAATATTTCATTTTATTTTCTTAGGTACAGAGCGTAAGTTAGGTAGTGTGTAGCAGCTTTACAATATCACCAACTTTAGTCACAACGCTATCATCATAGACAATTGTAGAATTTAAAAGAAACAAAAACGTTATTCCATTATGTCATAATAACCTATGTTTAATTAAATTTTAAACTTTTAATTAAATATCCAAGATTCAATTATTTTTTGTATGGTTTTGTATTTTACGGCAACGACCGTTTAAATAGTGTATGGTTTCAGTGGTGTCTGTCGAGGTGGTGTGAAAATGCAAGGAGAAACAGTGACAAAACAAAGTTACGCCTTTTGTTTACATAGTTAGCAAATTCTATTGACGGCGACTTTAAGTAGGTTTTGTCGTAGATACCTACTATTGCATTTTATGAAAGTTAAAATAGTAACGATCGTTGTTCCTTATGTTATTTGTAATATAGTAGCAATCTCTCCGAAATCAAAAACATTGTGTTATAAAGAAGAAAACGAAAAGTCTCAGGACATTCCTTCATCTGCCTTATTACAATAATAGTTTTATTGCAATATGTCAGATGATTAATATTAAACCTTAGCAGTAAGTGAATAAGGGTGTTATGTTCGCACATGCGTTCTTGTGATCACACTGATTGGTCAGTAACGAACGGATCCTTAAGGGCGTATCGCACGGTGACCCGGGGCAGAATTGCTCAGAGATGGCGCTGTCTTGGTCACGTGACCAAATGTTCAAGACTATAATTATGATATCTGCTTATTTTACCAGCATGAGAATCAATTGGCCCAATATTTTGAGTCTCTTTCGATGATTTCTAATTCATAATAATTTATGTACGTGCTTACCAAGCGCAGGAATGTGTATGAAACTCGAGTAGTACTTTGACAGGTAAATATACACGCACACTAAAGCAAAATCATTGATAAAAGTGACATCTATTGACAGAGATTCTAACTTGTAAGTTCGCCTATTGTGCTCCGGCGCTCCGGCTATTGTGTAAACCCGTATAAGCAGAAACTCGGGTAATAGTCATGAAAATTCGAAGGTAAAATAAAGAAAAGTGTAGGTACTCGAGCAACAATATTCTCGAGTTACCATCGAACAAACGAACGCCGATTTTCCCCCTTGTCTACCCCACATTTTTTTTGATAGGTCAAAAAATAACTTTGTAATTACCACCTAGTTTCATACCCACATGGGTATTAGGTACTCAATTTTTATTACCCACTGGGTAATATAATAAATTTGTGGAACAAACGCAACCGTTTATTTCACGATAAATGTACAGCTCTTTTTTGTATGGGAATATATTGAATGGAATAAGACGTATAACTGAGTAAAATAGTTTTATTCATAATATATTTATTCTCAAATTTGGCGAAGCCGATCTCCATATTTTACAGATTCTTAGGGCCGTAAGTTTACGGACCAATAACATATTATAAGTTGTATAAACATTGAACAGGCAGACTCAGACTCACTCAATGTGTTATTGAGAGAACTCTTGATTTTCTAGATTTAGTCGTCGTCTTCATTGCTGAAGGTCGTGTCTAGTTTGAAATTTGCTGCACCAAGCTTTTCCAAGCGTCTCTGTCCTCGGCGGTCTTCATGGCTTTAGGTATTGGCAGGCCAGTGAGCTTCTTGATTAGGTCTGACCAACGGGTAGGTGATCGACCGCGTGGTCTTTTTAAGTCTACCTGCCCAACTACCATCAGCTTCTCCAAGTTGTCTGGGTTCCTGCGAGCAACATGTCCGAAGTAGTTTAGTATCCGCTGGGAGCAGATAGTGGACAGCCTTGTTGTTATTCCGAGCTCCTTGAGAATGGACACGTTGGTGCGGCGTGCGGTCCAAGGAATTCGCAACATACGCCGCCAAACATGATTTTCTAGGCTTACAAGTAAACTGGCATTGAGCACATTACTTGAAGTTTGTCAAGGGACGCCAAATTTCTCGAATACAGAGATTGATGCGAGTTGACTCTGTCAGTCGTTCTGTAATAAATAAAGTACCATGTTACTATAAGTCAATAAAACTAGCATTGCAAAACACTAGTAATTTAGTCTAATATTAAATTAACTGACTACCTTTTATATGTGTGCATCTCAGGTCTAGGAACTTAGGATTTTGTTCTTGATTGATTCGCGTCACGATTTCAGGTACCTAAATCATATTTTTTAAAGAACAAATCAATTCTGGCATCCTCTCTACGATAAATGCATCTTCCCTTCACCAATTGGAAAATTTAGAAACAAAACGAATGACAGCATTATTGGTGACAGCGTAATGTTCTGAAACCTTCTTCATTTTGTGGAATCCTAAATATGGAATGTCAAATATTAATTTTGTACTCGTATAGTAGATTTGTGTTTTCAAATCACTTGTATTTATTAGGAAACAATAAGATGGGTAAAGTTATAAGGTGATGGTACAATATAAATTTTCTCGAAAAGTATTTGAACGTCCCTGACTACTAGACTCTCGTATTTTAGTTTGCGCGAATCAAAAAATTGCCCAGAGTTGCAACGTTGCGTTGCCACCGTGACATGCGACGTTGCCATCTGTCACCGTTTGTCAGACATCTATGAATGCCTAACGATCGACGACACTTTTGGCTTAGCGGGAGTGACACCGCCTACTAAGCTAGAGGTCCCGGGTTCAAATCCTGGTAATTTTTTACCCTAATAAGGATTGCTTAGATTGTTTTTGTAAAATTTACCTCCGTATTATTATTATTTCTCTTTATTTAAGTATCCTGATTTAAAAAGTAAAACAAAACAATATTTAGTAGGTACATATATATTTCAGAATATAAATTTAGTCAAAATATTTAGTAATTTGGCATAAACAGGCTAAATTACAAAATTAATTACAGCGTGTAGTATTCGATAAAAACGAAAAAAAAAGAAAAAATAAAATTATTTCGGGATTAGAACCCACAACCAAACGTATCCATAAGTGAAGGCTTTAGACCACTCGGCTACGGATGCACACTGAAAAGGTGCGTAAATTAAGATCCGTTTTGAAATATCAATAGATAAGTCACACACACGCCCATACACCATTTGCCTGTGTTTGCGTGAGTTGTGTTACCCACCTGTAGGTGATTCGCACACAGTGATAGAATATCCAAGTTTTTCATCGGTGAAATATGGTATTTAGCGTGAAAATATACCATTTTTTATGCATTTGCCCAAAATAAAACGTAAATTAATTGATATTTGTCAAATTAGTTTCTTAATATACCCTGCCGTTAGCCCGTGAAGGTGCACCAACTTTTGTATGGGAACGCAACCACCTTAAAAACTTGCCTGTTACCCACTACTCACGCGTGCCACTAAAATCGTTTTCCGTGTACTTTTTTTAGTTTTTGGTACTACTTAAAAAGTTTAATGGCTCTCGGGATTTACGAGGTGTTCCCATAGCATATAAACGTCAAAGGCGGAAGCAATTTCGTCTCTCCGTGTAACGATGAGCTTTGAAAAGCGATATTTTTATGACTTTTTATTTATAGATACGATGCTACTACTATTTTTCAGGTGGTGTATCATGTTTTCGTAATTGTCGCTGATATTTGCGTTTCTACTTATTGTATTTCTCCGACTAAAGTGGACAACAAGACAGTTCAAAATATTTTGTTTCTTTCCATGAAAATGATATTTAGTTAGTTCATGCATTTTATTATTCATAGGCACTTGATTACAGAAATCGAGTTGAGCTTCATCGTTACTAATAATCGATAGCAGTTTAGTTAATGGTTTTATCATAAATCCATGAAGTTAATCTCAACATAAATTTAATTGTAACTAGTTGCTTTTATCGGTTTTTAATAGGAACAAACATCCTGGTTTCTAATTAAAATACACATCTCATTTCCTACGAATTGCAAAAGTGCAGAAAAATTTAAATAATTTTGAAAGAACCTTAAAAAGTGAATTATTTTTAATTAGGTAGGGATAGGTGCTGAGTTCAGAAATTGTATGAAAAAGTCTACCACCAAATGCGGGAAAATAGGGGGGTGTATTTTCAAAAACGTCATTTCGCTGTCATGACATATTGGCGAATACTGAGAAGATTCTGCCTTATTAGAATTGGACTTTTGGTTACAATGTAGAATCAGTCAAGTTCTAACAAGTAACCAACGAATGCCAGTCTAGTGAGGAGGAATGTTTTAAATATTGGTGGCCAGAGAAATTACGCCAGCGAAAATACACCCAGTAATAATTTCTAATTGAATCGAACCTAAGATTTACAGATTTACCTAGGTAGGTACACACTCGTACACTTCCCTTGTACATCTTAGCCAGAGATACTGGGTATCACCGCCCCATCAAATTCCCGTTAAGATTAGACGTAACTAACGTGAACGCTGCTTAAGAAAACAACGTTTAATTTTCATTTGTCGGTAATCACGTTTTATGACACCATTATAATATACCGTATCAGCACTTTGTAATTATGGCTTCTTCTGATATAAAGTATCCGGAGGCTGTACTTTCACGGTAGGGACATTTCACACTCAGGAAAATTCCAATCTACATAATAGTTTAGGTACAGCAATTTACTCTTTACGGCGTAGACAGGTTTTCTCCTGCTGTTTTACTGAAGGCTCGATTTAATGTCTTGTAAATTATCGTTTGTCTCAAGTTGCCAACTTGTCTGCAAAGCCGGGTAATTGTAGGGTTTAGTCTTGTTAATGTGTTGTGAGTATGACATAGTTAGTACGGGCTGCTTACACATGGACTGGTTTAGGACATATTTATATTTTTGTAATGTGATATGTGTTAGATTGTAAGGTATTTATCTATGGGCCTTTGATGCCTGAAATAAATAAATTATTATATTATATTATATTATATTTAAAAGTTCGATCTCCAATATTTTTTTTAGGTCAAAATAGTTGTAAAAAAAGTTTCAGTTAAAAATATATATTTTTGAGACAATTTTTTTATTTCCGGCTGTACCTTTTCCAATTATTTGCGCCCAAATACGATGGGCTTGTCCTGTAAATTTTAGGAGTTCCTATGGTCACCTGGGAATGGAGTCGGAATAATATAGTACCAAGGAGTTGGTCTAATGATGCATCGAGGTACCATATTGTCATCGAAGATACGCAAGTATACCAAATTTTAACCCAATCGAACGCGAACGTCAGGAAGTGGTTCTAATTTAGCTTCCAAGATTTAGCCCAATCAAATTCTTACTGATTCACCGCGATTCGAAGCGCCAAAAGAAAAGAAGAGAAAATAATATAAGACATGCCTTGAGGGCCTACTTGCAGAAATAAATTATTTTATTTTATTTTATATTTTATTTTTATTCCACCAATGTCGCTGTTGATAAACGCACAGCCAGTATTATAATGACGGAAGAGTGCGGTAGTTTTTCGAAGTTTTATTTTACTTCTGTTAATTTTACAACTTTAAACAAATAATCATACAAGGCAATGCCGTGTAAACTTCAGTGGACTAGTACCAACCACCCCTAAAATGAAATCAACTAAGCTGCCAACTTTCGCAATCATAATACTATTAACTAAATTCATGTAATCCTTAGCCAGGCGTCTGGCCCAACCCGTTTACTGGTCCTTGACCCTTCCGGCTGGCATTTCATTTTACAGTTACAAATTAACAGTTTTGCAACGATGCACTTCGTCCCGCTAACTGTAAGGTTACCAGGGCAGGGTTATAATTGAGAGCATTTAATAATTGATTTTCGTTCACATTGTAAAAGTCGAATTACTCTTTGATCGACAGTCAAAGGGCGGCCAATAGTGAAATAAACAATAATTATCAATTCAAATTAACCAGTCCCAATAAAGACGCTTGCAGCTACTCAATTCGAAATTCGTGAACGGAAGTGAAGGAAACGGATGGGGCAAACCGAGACAGATAAGGACAAAACGTGTAGATTTTGTGTGTGCATAAATACATTTTATGCAAGCGTTCGGAATTAAGTCATTCGGTATTTCTCTGAAATCAACGTCTGATTTTTTCCTTGTAGAAACTACTGGGTTACTATGACTTCGTGTTGAACTTCGAAGAAGGGACATTTTCTGTAAAGTCGTAATGAATGACCCACGCCAGGGCAAACGCCGCTGACGCCGCTTGCACTGCATCACAGAATCACTCATATTTAACGTTACAAATAATTATTTACCAATTATTTAAGAATAACAAGCTATAACAGAAATGAGAAGTACACACAGCGCAACCGCACCACCACCATAACCGTGGATGTGCCTTGTAGTGCTACGTGTAAATCGACCTATGGCCTTACCTTCACTAAGAAAACTTTTAAAACTAAATGGTACTTCGATTTACAATCATCGCGTAACCATACTAGCCTCCCAGAAGTCATCTGTCCGATGACCAAACATTTAGAGATTATTCGATTAGAATCCTGTTTGTATTTGACTTCATATTAGATGCAGTGATTGTTGAACCATAAAACAATTTTCCCTAGTTATGCTTATCGATATTTAATACCATTATGGCATAACAGGAAATACAACAATGGGAGCAGGTACTTAATAAAATAACTTTACTGGTTTGCTTACGCTTTATCAAAGTCATGGCTCGGGAACATTCCTATTTAGGTCAATAAAGTCAAGAACATTGTACATATAACAATCTTGCTCTATCTTATCTTCGATTGAAATACTTATATAATATTAGCCAGAAATTAATGCGATTATAAACCAGATATTACGTCTGTTTAACATAACAATTCTGGGTTTCTGTGTTTTTCATATTTAATATCTATTTACATAAAACAAATTCGGGTTAGTTACACCATTTATAACTCGAGAACGGTGGGACCGATTTTTACGATCTTAGTTTTTTTTGGTTTGTCTCTGTCATGAAGAAAAATAAAACATCCAAAAAAATCAAAAATTCTGAGGCCGAACGATATACGCCGAGACGGCTAGCCTTTACATAAGCCATGTTCTGGGTGTGTAATTACATATTTGGTCTTCCAATTGCCGCATTCATTTCTTAGCTCCTAACTCATGCGCATAAGTAACTCACCGTGATTAAACAACTCCTATTGATGTTAGATTCGTATAGCAATTCTTACTTGCCTTTGCATAGATAAGATCCAGACGAGTTTATGCTCTGAAGTACGGCATGCGCCTATTTCTTACCCTTCATTTTGTTGTTCCAGAGTTTCCTAGCAGCGAACGCGAAATGTTGGTGGGCGGGTGCGCTTGCGGCGGCGACGGCGGAGCTGCGCTACGCCGGCTACGTGTGTCCCGGGGTGCTGCTGGTGGGAGGAGCGCCGCGCGCGCTGGAGACCGTGCGGGGGGCCTACTCGAGATCCGTGCTCAAACCGCCCCCCACGTACCTCATCTGCGGCCTCGGTAAGTACCTAATCTGATGCATTCTCAGCATTTTATCAACGGGATCCATCCCACAATTGGAGATTGTTTTACCTGTTTTTTTCTTACAATCATAATTTGTGCGAAGAGGCCTTTTTAGTTTTATAGTTAAATAATTAGCATTGCTTGCTTAATCAGTGCATGACCATCTATAGGCTGTCCGCCAGTTGCAAATAGATGTGAAAGGATTCATTGCCACAACATAACTATAATGTCTATTCTATGCTGCAGTTGTTAGCAGCTGCACTCCTTTACGACGCATGATTTTGCGCAAACGCAAATCCGGTGCATTGAAGGACAATAGTGCATACGCTACACGATAAATTGTTATTAGTAATTTAGGCTCACAACTCACGACGTTTCAAAAACCTCGCACACCGATATAGGAGAATTACACGTGCCCTTACTGTCTCGTTCATAGCCTTGTGACTAGTGAGTAGTCCTTTATCAGTTCTTCGTCCATGTAGTTGTTAACAATCAGAGACAGAAATGAAACAACCTGATAAGAACCAGATATACAAATATTACAGGAAGTTATGGTTTAGCGGAATAAATAGTTTAATTCTGACGGGAATCGTATATATAATGTTGTTCTTCCGTGTCAATGACGACATTACGAGCCTTCAATAAAATCCTCACTTCCTCGCGGCTTTACCAAAGGTACTTGGACGGCGGCAGGTGCCATTATTCAAGCGCCCACTTTGCATGCCGATCCCTTTATGCAGGCGCTAATGTATAATGTAGTGTTCCCACGAACAAACGTGTGCGCATCTCCTACGCACGCCCGCGCGGCCTTGCAAGGACGACCGGTATAATAATAAACGGATAACTTAAAGGAGTTACTTGTAGTGTGCTATGGTTACGGGTCAAAATCACTTCGGACTGTCTAAGAACAAAGCTACTGATGAACAAAGCTAACAATAAAACTAAAACAATTTGAAAAACTCCGTAGATATAGGTACATTTATGGACTGTCACCAGATTATAGCTACATTAATGGCAAAAATGACAATATACTCACTTTTATTAGTGCCAGCTTTATTTTATTAATGTATTATCATTTCTAATTTAACAAGAGCTGGCGTCTTTTCTGAACAATGCCAGTTGGGATCACCAATGGCCAGGTTGAATACGTAAAAAAATCTTGTGCTCCATGATAAAAAATTACTACAGAAATACTTTTAGACTTTTAAACTTGTATCAAGTTCCAAGAGTAAATTGTGCAAAAAAGTTTCTCAATGGTGGACCCGGAACTTGCTGCGATGAACGCTTTTTGTAGACGAATCACCCAAATCTAATTTGACAATCACTGTCACTATTATCAAATGCAATATATTTACAACATTCGTGGTGAGAGTAAATTTGGAAATTAAACCTAAAGGTTAACTAAAGTAACACTTTCAATGTGTTCGAACAAAAATATTTATAGTATTTAAGTAAGTAAGTACTAGGAATATTTTCGTTCTTTAGGATTTAAAAGTGGAAACGCTACAATTTTTATTACTATTATCCGTATATCTTTATTTGCTTAAGTTAGGTTTTTTACAATATATATATAAAAAGTAAAATACAAAATGAAATTACAAAACATAAACACGTTATTACTATTATTAATACAAAGACCAAATATATAGAAAAGTTAAACTTGATCTACTGTACTCTACGTGCAATAAGTACCTTACCTACTGTACGTGTGAACCGGCCTAGACTATATACAGGGTTGACACTAAAATGGCAAATAACAAGGTGGTTGGTTAGTAGACTATGCCTCTTGCCCCGGCATCGGCACCGAGTAGCAGATTGAACTCAAAAAGATTTACGTATTGACTGTTTATTGTGAAGTAATTGAGGTGGTATTTCAACGCTAATAATTTTTAATTTAATGGCATTTTCACTGAAATGGATTTGCCCAAGAAAATACTTATTTTTAAATCGGTTGATATACTCGTATGTTGTTAATAGTTTTAATTTAGCTTTATCATACACTCTGAAGTTTATTATTACTGTGTTAACCTATCTCGCGTCGGAGCAACAGCCTAGAAATTTCTCTTAAGGTCACACGACCATTATTAGCATAATATGCTATTGCAAATGTATTTGCGGCAAACGTGCTCAAAGCGCAAAATGTTAATGAAACCTCATGTTGTGTTGCAATTTATATGTTAAATATTTAATTTCAAGGTGGAGGTTGTGACACCTGTAAATATTAATTTGAAAGTTATGATATGTGTAGGAATAGGTTTTGAATTTTTATTACATAAATAAACAAATAGGTATTACGGGACAATCTTACACACATTGATTTAGTCCCAAACTAAGCAATGCTTGTACTATGGTACTAGATGACGATATACATACGGATTTGTTAGATGAGGTTCCCAAACGCTTGTTTTCCTTGCGGCAAATTTTCTTTTCGCGGTTATTCCTAGTCGCATAATTTCCCATTTCTCTAATTTCCCTGTCTAACTATTTCTTGGTAGCGAGGTTTTTTATCGCATTTGTTCACAAACGCTTTTTTTCACGTTCGGTTTATTACTTAGTAGCATTTTTTTTGCTCGCAATATTTCCCTAAAGCAATTATTAACATGCTCGCATTTGTGTACAAATGCGTTTCTTCTCATTCGTTTTGTTACTTAGTTGTATATTTTTTGCTCGCTATAATTCCCTAGAGCAAATATTAATTATTCTGGGTGTAAAATTATTTAGTAATTTTGGCTCCGGAACCCTAAGTCTGTGGCTCCACTGAGGCGGAGACGAGAGGTGCGGAGAGGAGACAAGTAGGAATCGACCAATCTCATCAGTTAAAATCCACATCTCGTCACCACTTTGCTTCAATGGAAACAGCGAAAACTAATGTGATTGGTCGATCGCTACACGACACTTCACCGCTCCGCTCGTCTCTGCTATAGTGGAGCCGCAGCCTAATAGAATAGAAGCAGGTCCTTTGACTGCAAATAGCATAATATGTAGACCTGAAAGTTATTTTCATCTTTTTACATTTGCATTTACATATCAGTAATCATACCTGGCCATAATAGTACATTGTGTATAAAAACTGGCTGCGGGAAAAAAGGAGACACAGAAAAAACACAACAATAAAAAAAACGGATGTAAAAATTAACTGCAGGTTAAAATTGAGGCGAAAAAATATGAGAAACGGAAACAACGCGACTGTGAAAATACGCTGCAGAGGAAAAAAGTGAATGGTGATAATCGCTTTCGGGAAAAAATGCGAAAAGAAAAATTTCAGCAAGGAAAACAAGCGTTTGGGAACCTCATCTAACAAATCAACACTTACCAAGATTTGAACCTGGGACCTCTAGCTTCGTGGGCGGTGTCACTCCCACTAGGCTAAACGTGTCGTCAATATAATGGCGGCTTGGCTGGCTGGCTAGGATTAATAAGATAAACAGTGGTGAGGAGTCATAGTATAAGAAAATTACCGCTAATTAAGGCAATCAGACCAAATAATTCGCGTAGTTTTAAAAATAAGCACAGGACTTCCTTAGGCTGTCAAGATAACGGCACTACAAAACCCCGAGGTCTGGGGGGGGAGCTAACGTCAGAACTTGACGGAGTTATGCAATAAAAAATTAAACGCTATGGAGATCTCATTTGTCATTTAAATGTTAATTTTGGAAAAGTTCCTACAGCACACATGACTACATTAAATTTGCTATGAATTAGGTTCTATTAATATTTACTCTAGGTAGAGTCTGTGCAGAAAGAGAATAGGATTTAGATCGGAGGGGGCTCTGAATGCTTTTCTACCGTATTTGCAAAAAAAATGCCATACTGGTTAGGTTAGTTCCGTTTTTCGCCACGCCTATTCTCTTTCCGCACAGACTCTATGACCTATGACAGTTACAGAGAATTAAGGCAGAGCTCGGAAACCGGTATTTGCTCCGTACAAAAATATCGGTATTCTTTCCGTTCTTTTCGTTCTTTGGTTTATTATTTCGTTTTTAACCGGACAATCTAATAATAATACGAAATCATGAATTCATGACTTAAATACATTACTGAGCTCTACATAAAAAGCATAAAATGATTCGAAATATTGGGCTATATCTGGGTTTTTGCAAAATGTGCTCTTTCAAGCGTTGTAGTCACCTTGCCCGTTTAGATCCAGAGCTGTTGTTTCTTGAATAGTCTTGAGTGCTTTAACATTGAGAACCATCAAGAAACCTCACCTAAGTAGTAGTGGGAAATTTAAGTGTTAATTTATCTCTAAAAAAGTATTACTTATCATCCCTAGATATATATCGACACTTACATTTGTAACTTTAATGAAACTACAAGGGTTCCGTTAATCCTTTTGAGGTACGGAACCCTAAAAACATGAAATGAAATCGTCAGATTCAAAACCCCGTCTCAAGAGTTGTAGGCAATTTTAACCAACTTTAAACAGAAGAGATCTCAGTCCTTTGGTAACGTTTATGCATTATCAGGGAGAATTTTGTATCTCGAGGTTTGAACTACCAAAACTCCTCAAATATCTCAATAAATCGTTTTGTTTTTTATAATTTCTATATAACAGAGATCTAAAGAGTTTTCGATCCAAAATTTCACGTAATTGAGACACTAATCTGAAGATATTAATATATTTTAACCTCATGCGGACGCCCCGTCGTAATCGTTGGATGTTGCGATAAAGCGTCGAGGTTTGCCGTTTGGTTTAAACATATTGATAAATATGGGTATGCAATTTACTAATTTATATAATAAGTCCTTGGCAGTGTATAATTACTTGCGCCGGTAAGTCGAGCACGTCCATTATAGCCCAAATTATGGTGTTCATACTCAGTCCTGTTACATATTCCTTTAGAGCTCGGCGAGCCGGTTATGTTTCGATCGTTTTGCAATATAGTTATTTTAATTTTCGATGAAGTCATTTTGCCAATTTGCGATCGCGTGATCATAATGATATTTATGGAAGCTTTCCCTTGGACGTATCCTTGGTTACATAAGACTGCATTTCCAGGTTTTACTCACACCTGTAAGCTTCGATACATCTCTCCTATTGAGTACCCCTACCCCACCACGCACGCCCGCAACTGAATCATTATTTACTTCATAACACTAGCACATTCGTTATGGCTGCAACTCGATTGGCTTGTGTACTGAAACAAAAAATCGCTTTTTAAGTAGGTACGGCGTTTCGTTCGAGTCATATTCAGTTGTTTTATTAACCACAGGTATGTATTACTTACCAATCCAATAACGTTCGGCGAAACAATCATTTAGAAGGTTTATTCACCGATTATTTTGCTAAGCGTAAGAAACTAACACTAAAATCCCTAAATTGTCTGCAGAAAATACTTTCATCATCGCAAACCTCGTCAAAACTCGTACCATATAATTTAACAATTTCCGAATCTCACTTCGCCGTCGCCACAATCAACATTCGATCACTCATTTTCCAGTTTTCGGGCGAAGGTATAATTTATTTTTATTTGAACAGGTTGTGAACTGAACTTTTACTTTCTTAGCCCTTCGAATTTTAATGCAGTTGTAAACTAAATTGACTTCTACTGATTTGGATTGAGTTGTATTGCCGCTGAGATTTATGACTATACGTGGGGTTTCTAATATACGACTCTGTTTCGACGTGTGTTCTTGATTGATCGTCCCACATGAATTGTGTTTGTGCAACTTTACAAATTACGTTTATAAGTGCTTTTATAGATCTTTTGCACTTTAGTTGGTATCGAGTTATTTAAGCTTTATTGTACTGAAGGTGGATTAAATGCCGATTGTACTATCGCCCAGCCAGCCATAAGTACATACAGTGTCTATTTTTAGGGTGCCGTACCAAAATGGTAAAAAAGGAACCCTTATGTTTATTATTATTTTTGTCATAAGTCATAAGTGACAAACAAGCAAACGAGCCACCTCATGGAAAGAGGTTATCGTAGTCCATGGATATGGCTTAACTGAAAGAGATCCTTTACAGGAATAAGTTCGCTTTTGCACATATACTACTTATTATTGCGGAACCCTGTACCGTACGTTCATACTTTGTATCATTTTGTGCAATAAATTGTTTATACACATACATTTATATTTAACACCGGGAGAGCTGCCTAAACATTAGTCGACCTTTGAGAGCCCTGTGTACTCGTTTTTATATAGAACGCTATATATACATATTAGATATATAATGACCTTACATGACATGATTAAACTAATCCATGAATAATTATAGCCTTCAGTGTAAATATTTAACCAATTAATCCACCAGGAAATTTATCTGCACCGAGCATTCCGTGGACTGGTTTATGTATGTAAGCATAAGTTTAAGAGAGGTGGAGCAATATTCAGATGAACAGTAATTGATGTAGCTCGAAAGATTTACGTTCCACAGTTGAAACAGTTAAAATAAATGCAGCCCTTTTGCGACTTGTAAATAGAAATCCGGTGCATGTCAAATATTAATTTACGATATTGGATTTGTAAGGCATCAATATGCATAAACGCAGCGGGCGACAGAAGCCCGGACCAGGTACTTTAATGTAGTTTATTTCCTACTGGCACCCCGATCACGCCAAGCACCTCGTACTACTAAAGTATTTGTTATTTATGAATGGAAATATCGAGTTTCACCGCTTGTTATCTTAAATTGAGTGACGCTTTGGTTAGCCACTGAACAGCTATTATTTATATGTTTGATACGTCATAAATAAATCCCGTTGATAATAAATTTAGACGCCCAAGTAAAAGATCGATCGATGATCTCAAGAATATAACAACTTTTGTAACAGTTTGGACTGCAGTCTCTGTCATCAGCTAAAATAATGGTTTTCTATGGCATAATCTGATTAGAAATTAATGAATTCATATAGCTTTATTAAAAAAAACATATAAATGGTGATAAACTAAAACTTCACTTTATTGTTTCACGGTTTATTTTCTTTCACTCACTTTATCTATATTAATTTTATACTTATTACATTTTCGAACTTTTTAGAACTCACTCAAGCCATGATTCTTACAATCCTTATACATTTTTGGGGAACAAATCGTTAGGTACCTAGTTTCCCGGACGTAACACTGACCTCTATCGACTCATGAAGAAACAAAAAAATCCTTTATAAATAAATATCCAAAACCAGTACATTTACCGCCATCTAGATTAACAGTAAAAACGAAACTTATACAAAAGCAGGACTACCGATTAGGAAACTAAATAATATAAATAAAAACAGTACCACCGGAGGCATCCCGTGGCCAATCGGTTAACTAACTAAATAAATGTACATAGGTATGCGGTTTAACAAAGGGTAGGGTTCATTGGTATAATCTTAGTGATTCTATCATTATATACAATGGTAAAAATAGATATGAATATGTGCTTCTTATTAATAATGGAAAGTTAATAACATAAATAGCCAACTTTTAAAATTGGAAATATAAACCAATTTCCAGAATCAGCACGTGCAATGGCAGTTTAGTAAGAGCTGTATTTCATCCACGATGCAACTAGTTTAAGAACAAAGTCATCAACCACAGAGAAACAACGTAATCGGCACCGGGTTCGGTTCCGGTGTATGCTAATGTGAAACTAAGTCGGTCCGTTAGGATTCACTTCATAAATAATAATGCAGCCAGTGTTCAGAATCGTGGCAAGATAACTGATGAAAGAATCAAGGATTGCATTCACTATTCTATCACATATTTTAAAATGACTTTGATTCTTAATTTCATAATGTAAGTAAGTACCTAGGTAGTAGGTACCTAACTTGTTAGTTAATACGAATGTTGAAGTACATTTGTCTCGTTCTCAAGAAGAAAAGTACATACCAGCCTAGTTGTCAATAAATTCCTAGCAGTAGGCTACTGTCATAAAGAGGCAGTTATAATTTGTCCTTATTGACTGTTGGCTAAGATACCTTTTGCGTGAACACGTCACATTTATCCATCAATTCCCATAAGGCTGCAGCTCCATTGAGGCGGAGACGAGCGGAGCAGAGAGGAGAGGTGTAGGATCGACCAATCCCATTAGTTGAAATCCACATCTCGTTCATGTCAATGTGAATGGAAACATTAACCTTAAGCATTTACCACCATTAAAAATTTAATCACATCTCGGTTATATTTAGGTATTGTTTACGAAGTATTGTGAATGTGTAAACATTTCTATTATAATACAAAGGTTAAGTTGAAAGGTGTCAGTGCATCCATCCGCTCGCTGCATGAAACCCCGCAAGTAACTTTTGACCTCTTTTCACTATATCGGATTTGAATAAATTCGCACTGGCAGCAAAATCAGATCTTCGATTTGATTCTACAGCGACTAGTGATAGTTAAAAGTCAGAGTCTTCTCTATTTTTTAGAACCACTAAAAATTCAATATGAAATCATAGACAAGATAGACAATAGACAGTCGCATTCCATGTTAGCTTTCATTTTAATTCCTCGGTAGAGTAGAATTTTTTGAATGTAATCCAATTAGAATTTATGTGTATAAGTACAATGTATGATTTATCTAGGTATTTTCCAAACAAATTACTTTGTCATATAGCCGTCAACGTCGCCATTAAATCAATGCATCGAACAGAGCACCGCGTCCGTCTCTCCTGCGGACGCATTAATCAAACCGTATGGAAACGGTTTCTAAAAGGCCAATCGTTGCGTAAATCTCATTGAGGAAATCGCATGTGAATATTTCCCAACCTAAAAATATTGTAGACATTACCTACTGCTGAAAAAATATGCGTACTGCGTACGCTGCGCCATGCATTCACTTTAGGTATTTGGTTAGTTGCAATATACTATAATTAAATAGTAGTAGACAATCAAATTTGATTAAATCGTTTACTTAATTTTATAGAAAATTAATAGGAACCAAGAATTTGTTAACAAACTAGATGCCATCCGCAAATTCGTGCACGTGAAATTGCAACTTTATCACACAAATTTTTATCCCCCTTGTCAACCTTGTGTACAAACGTCCACCATCCATGGTGGTTTAGGCTGCATGTTTTCTGTTTGTACTTTAACCTCGGAACTGTTTTATATAATCTAGATTTATAGGCAGCAGAAGTCACGCGTGGATATACATAAAACGGCTAAAATACGAGCTAGAGTCTGTGCGGAAAGAGAATAGGATTAATTTTGGGGGGCGCTGTAATGCTTTTGTACCGTATGTGCCGTATTTTCTGTTCTGTGGCCATACTGGTTAGGTTAGTTCCGTTTTTCGCCACGCCTATTCTCTTTCCGCGCAGACTCTAACGTGAACAATTTTACACAAAAATTTGCTATGGTTTTTGTCAGATTCTTACTCCATGCGTACTTGTGCCGCCTATTGAAAAAAATAAAAAAAAACTTTACAACATACACACAGTTTTGAATAGGCGTGTTAAGTCCCATACTGGTTGCTGGATATTTTGCATATCGTCACAGTTACTCAATACCTGCCCATGCGCACGGCCTTCACGCCTCGCCCAAAATCTCTTCAGTGTCGCATAATATTCTTAAGAGGCGCGTTTGCGTACGCATTCAACACATACTTGAGAGTACTTGGAAAATCATTACAACATTTAAATGTTCGGAAATTTGTAGTTACTACTTCCAACTTGTTGCACGCGCAATATTTGTTTGTACAAATAAATCAACATAAAATGGAAGATTCGAGCTAGGCTCTTGAAGTAGACTAAGGTAATTTATAGGAAAATTTTGTTGGACATTAAATCCCAGATTTTAAACATGGTGACTATTCCCAATTAGTTTTCAATATTACACTGAAATTGAACCAAGTCTACCATAGAATTGAAAGCATTGGCCTAGCTTCGTGTCTTGATTGGTAACTCAACTAATACAATCTAGGGGAGACCGGGGTGCGACTTAAAAAATGTATATTTTCCGTTATAGCTTCAAAACGCCTAAACATTTCCAAATGATTTTTGTGTCAAATGATGTCCAAACTATTCAATAACCATATCGTAGGTTTTAATTTGACAAGAAATTGATACCTTTTTAAAAAAGTCGATTTTACTCAGAAAAGTCAGAAATTAATACTTACCTCGGGGCTACAATTAACGGTTCCAAGGTAAGTATTAACAAAAGGGGCGACAATAAACATTGTAAGTATTTTCCTCTATAAATAAAGAAAACGCAAAATTACAATGTCAATTTTTTATTATGGAATACAATTAATAGCACTTTGTCCCTGCAATGCAACAAAATAAAATAGAGAAAGAAACCCAAACAAAACCTCTCCATAATCACCTTAAATGAGGTAGTAAACAGCTTATTCTTAAACGTAGCAATCTTTATATCAAATCTCTATCTAAAGCAGTCTCAATAAATTGATTCCTAGTATGTTAAACTGTTTAGTTTTATTATAAAATATTCTACTAGGAATCAATCATTTTCATATAATCATAATAAATGTTTCATTTTTAATCATATTCGGCGTCTGAATCACAATTTTGGCAAACAGTGTTGCCTCTGATACATCCGGACTGAGCCCATTGCTTGCACAAGATGCATTGCAATCAGTCTGCACCAGAAGTGTCTTCATTGTATGAGACACCACACATTATACAGAAATATTCATCTTCTGCACTGTCGCTGCTTTCTTCCAATATCCATTTTTTTTACCTCTTCCACTTGTGATGTTTGATTTGTCCTTTACCCTTTCCTTTTCCCTTACCTTTGCCCTTTCCTTAATCATTTTCTTTACCTTACTTTTTTTTCTCCACATACGGGGTAAGAATTAACATGTTAATAATAGCCCCGTATGTTTTGTTAATTTAAACCCCATGGATACCTTTTCAATAAAAAAAAATGTAATCACGAAATAGTGTACATTAGCGTTAGAAAAGTTATGTAACATTATTAAGAATAAAACAAGCAACTGTGAAAAAAATTATATTACGGTGAAATCCAATATTCAACACGTACTTAAATCAAAAAATCATAAAGTGAGAAAAGTTCGTTACCTGGCCAAAATAAAGGCCCATCACACAACTCACTCCCACGGCGCACTGAGCGGGATTGACGACTCTCAACCTGTACTTAGACCGCTGTTACAGGGACGAATTTAGGGAATCACTAGTAACGTGCTGTTTATAGTTTCTTAGAAATTCGCTTGTTAATACTTACCTCTGTTAATTAAAGCCCTGGCCTCCCCTACATATCTCACCTCTGAACGGTTCATCTAGAACAGAGACTAGCCGTCATTAAAACGATTAGGACTTTGGAGTATTACTGCATTAATACATATTTCACTTCTCTTGACTTGAGCAAACTCTTCTATCGTGGATTACGTGACGAAAGAGGCAAAACTGTCGCTTATCTAAGTTACTAAGTAAGTACTTGTTCTTTGAGCGAACACCGAACCGAGAAGTTATTAAAGCCGACAGCATAATGACGAACATCTCCATAGCATATCAAACGCAGCGAGCAACATCAGCGGCGGAGAGACAAATGAAGACGGATCACTCTTTAAGTTTAGCGATTAATAACAATAGAAAGTAACGCCATATGTCGTGTTTGCATATATTACAAGTACGAGTACGAACGAACCATGTCGGTGCCTATGGACTGAGTTGAAAGACAACTACAGCTTAAATTGAACCAATGAAGAACTGTGTTTAACCTTTTGCTTGCATCAGACTGTTCAATATGCGATAAGTGTTTAGGTGTAGGTACTTTTATTAATTGTATCTATTCACAAGCATGTATCGATGATGTTCTTATGTCAAAAACGTTTTGTTAAGAGCTATTGATTGATGCAATCGGGTAAAATAATAAGTATTTACTGAATGCATCTGGGACAGACGTGCGTAACATGAATGAAAAGCAAGTAAACTATAAGCATTTATGTGTATACACACTTTATTGCAAATAAAATAATAGAATAAAGTCGTACAGACAGAATATTGGATATGTAATATAAGCCGAGCAAGTATTACATAGATGGTAAATAGATTAACATAATGCACCATGTTTCGCTAAATCAATTGACCCGATTCGGTTTGAGCGCCACTTCTCAGGAGACAGTTACCAAAGGCAGAGAGAATGACTTTCAGAAGATTAAATTTAAACCGTACCCGATGTTTACAAAATGAGCCAGTAATGTTCGGTTCTCATAACTTGCGCCACAAAGGTCATAGGTGGGACGACACAACGTTGTAAAACAAACTACCTTTCACCCGCCTATAAAAGGAAACGATTTTAGGAAAATCGGAACAGATCAGAGAAAGTCCGCACCAAATAATGGCACATTGATTTATTATAGATTTATCATGGTTCGGGTCAGAGCGTGATCCAACACCGCTTAGTGTGAAAGGTTGACCAAATAAATGGTCAAATGATTGGTCCCTTTGGACAAACGGCACTTTGCTGAAAGTGCCAATGGGCTTGTTTGGAGAAGTATTCTAGCAGGTAATGATCTTAAAACTGTAGATAGGTGATTAGAAATTAAAATACATGAAGTTATTCTATATAAAGTGTTTTTTGTAACATTCACTTTAAGTTTAGAAAAAAATATTTTGTCGTAATACATGAATCCGCAAAAGAAATTACCTGTAAAATCTAGTAATTTTACTGCATTGTATTTTTTTACCTCATTTCATTACGTATACACTTTTCTAAACTCTCTCGTATAGAATACTACCTATACAACAATAGGTAGTAGGTATTCTATACCGGGTGGAATGAAACGACGTAGGTACCTACTTTCCTGAAAATATAGTGTCATAGATTTGATGTAGAATGCTACTGCTGGTGTACAACCCTACTGCTTCTAGGCTATTGTTAATATTTATTTTGTTTATTTGCTAGTTGAAATCTCCTTGTTTATAACAAAAAATTTATTCACCGGTTCTTGCATGAAAGCAGGGTCGTATACCGGTATTATTTTCATACAAAAATACCAGTATTCAATGTCGATATCTTGCTTATTATTGAATATTTTGTTCTTTAATGAATTTAAACAATAGTATAATAATAATACCTAAATTAAAATCAAAAGTACCTATCAAGGAAATGTTGCAAATTAAGGAAGATATTTCAATTTTAATTAATACCGGTATCGATAGGGATCGAGGGCATAGCTAGAGGGGGGATAGAGGGATACAGGGGCATGAAAGTTTAACAAGCTGTAACTTAAAAACGGTGACAGATATATATAAACTTCATTTGGAGAAAATAATGAACCTACTAAAAAATGCCACATTTGCAGGAAAGTCAAAAGATTACGTAAATTAAACAGGTAATGGCTTTACAATATGATGCTCTACCGCCGGTCATAAAATAGTTCTTATCTATATGAAATCATTAACGCGAGAAAGATTGTTACATATTGTGATATAATAAATAATTATGATGATAATGTACTGTAAAAACAATCAATTGCACGCGCATGATACTATTTGTGTAAGCAGCTCATCAATCATATTCAACTCCTTGACAGGAGGCACTACCAAAAGTTAAGTGATGCACCAATTTAAGCTCTATTACGGAACGAATAAAGTTTATGTTTAAATTGGTTCGCACAATGCCGGTAAAAGGAAACACTTCAAACGATAGCAATCCGCAACGGTAGAAGATCGCGCGTCAATTTTCTTGTACCAAAGATAGCATCGGATCGTGACTCCTGCGCAGAACAACTGTTCCTTTGATCCGCAGCCCGATTGAGTATTATTTGAATTCATATGATGTGTGTCTAAGTGATTACTCCGAGCTAAATTAACAATTCGGATCGGGATGAGAGTATTGAACTCTCCAATCTAACTTGGCATGCTTTTCATGAATAGAACAAAATCTTATCCGTCCACGCCAACTTATATCTGGTTCTAGTTCCATATAGATTTCGAAATATTAATTTGTGCACAGGAAATTACGGCTGATTGAGCAGACACCGTGTGAACTTGTTTACATTGAGCCAGTTGCAATCTCGATGCCGATAAACGAACGGGTATCGCACGTAAGAGAGCGAAAGTAGGTATTCTTAATGAGTTGCACCTCAGGCGATCGCCATACACCATCAAATTGTCTCTCAATACACTAGGAAGCGGCTAAACGTAGCGCAACCTGAAATAAAGCTTATCTTAATAAACATCAAAGCCCAATTTCGATTGCTACCAATTTGCGAAACCATTTCGGAAATCACAAACGAGCACCATTCGATTCAACCTAGCGCTTTTGACTGCAAAAAATAATCTTAAGTTTAAGCTGTAAGGTTGATGTTTGTTTGGGTGGCAAACGATAGTGCAGCGTAGATCATTGTTGATTATTTTGCACTGACAAGCAAATTAGACGACGCTTTTGTCTAGTCGTGGCGTATTAACGTGATAGATGATTGAAACAGCTCCGATAAGGACCCGATGTGGTGTTCAATTAAGCAGTTCATTTAGTTCAGTATGAATGGAATTACACGATATGACGAGGCTGTTACCCAATGTTAGTTGGGAGAGAGTCTCTTTAATAGACTAGAACATTGTGCGTGCACAAAGAGTGTTTACGATTACTTTCACGCTACACAAATAAACAAAAGGTCATCGGATTACAGGTACTAGTTAAGGGACGGGCCTTTTACGTTACCTAAGAAAGGTATTAAAGAGAATGAACTTGCTTAAGTCATCTCCATATATAGTAAAGTATCGGCAGCGTCGCAGCGAATTACCACGTGTAAGGCAAGAATTCGTTAGTTATTTACTTAGGCACAAAAGGAACAGTAGGTACCATGTACAGAAATTTCTTTTTCTACCAAAACTACACTCGGGTCCGATCACCGGACGGAACGCACGGTATTGCTGTGCCCTTGCAGGGTGTCACATGTATACCTGCTTATTTATAAATCCACCCATATATGTTTGTAATGTGATATGCAATAAATGAATTGAATTGAATTGATCTGAGCTTCTCTCTATCACATTATCGCTCTTTCTGCCCCCTGGCGAAGTCCTTCCGAAGGGGCAAAATTTGGTACTAGTAGCCGCGGCGAAATCGCGGAGTGAGCCAATCCTGACTTAGGCAACTATCCGTTTTGCTTAGTCGGAAAAAATATTGTATAATTGAATCCATTAGTTTCTGCGCTTTTCGAAGTCCAAGGTCACTTAGAGGATGACACTTAGGATCAAACGTCAACGTCCTTTCACAACCTACTTTTTAATACAATTCGCAAAAGCATAATATGTACAATACACGTCGCCTCGTTCTGAACTGGATTCGATCACAGGCGGCATTTAGCCTAAATTCCATATTACTGTAAACAATAACCAGCCTTAAGGAGACTGTCACACGGGCGGTCTCGTTCTGCATTCCCTGCATTATTTCTACATAATAATAACTGTTTGAAACGATACTTATAATAAAGCAGTACAAATTGAGAAGGAATAAAAGTTGTCCTTGTTATGAGCAGGTGGAATTATGTTAAGATGACTCAGTGACTTAGGTAATGGGTAGACATTATTTACATCCTTATCACAGTTGTTTGAAAAGAAATGCATATAGTTTCACTTACATTTTTTTGCATTAGCTTTAGCATTCATATACATACTTTGATTACTTTATCAAATCGTAGGTACTTAGGTACCTAGACAATGTTGAAATTCTGACGTTTCTACCTGGGCAAGACAATATTTGTCGTGTAAGTGATATTGGTCGTTTGCCTTGTGCGACAAACCCTTTAGGGCTAACGTAGATCGTCACGACGTGCACACATGACCTCGGCCATCGAAAGCGAACCAGCGAGAAAGCTGTAATTGTACATTACTGGCTATGATACCACCGAAGAATCTGATAATTGTGAGAAAACGAGACATCTAATATGAACTTTGTATCTACGTAAATTCAAATAAAGTGTAAGTTTAACTGATATCCATACATATCACGTCGTATGATTCAAATAATAAAAAAGGTAATATGGACCGTACATAGGTAGGATGGATGTAAATCATTTAGATAAAAGAAGTTTTTTTATATAATCAATTTCACTTAGATACTTCTTCAGATTTCAATTGAATTCAACGTTTGATCGCAAAGATACCACTAAAACCAACAAAGTATAATTCAAACCTAGCAATAATATCACGTATTGAAACGTCATCCATAGCTTTCCCTATATCAGTTAGGCTTTTCCTGTCCAACCGCAAGTAAGTATTTAAATGCGTTGGATGCAAATCGAGAAAACATGTTCTCATAGATTTTCACTAGTCAACGATTGTCACGCTGGCGACAGTATTGTGACAAGCCGAGCACGTGTGTACGCAAACATACACATGCATTTCTGAAATCGAATCGCAATTTAATTTCAACTCTATTAGCAACACAATAATACAAAAGAACGTCTTAATAGAGAATAGATAAAGCGGTCTAATATTTGACGAGCGTCTAAATGATCTTGATAGTATCGTTGGCTCCTGATCGATATTGACGAAAGTGAATGTGAAATTTGAGAAGCTGTTCCAATGAAAGCAAAAGCGGACTATGCACTATTACGGACTGTTGACGTGTGTCCGCATCTGTTTAGAATATAATACCAATACCAAGCGACACAAATGAGGCTGCTGACAGTTAAAAATATTGTTGGTGTCGAACATAATTGTGATAGCATCAAAGAACTATCTGGACGAAAAAAAACTTTCAGGTTATAGATAGAGTGTTTCTATGTTCAGCGCCTGAGAAGGTATCGATACTATAGCGTCCAAGCTAAACTTCTAACAAGGTAGCTCTCAAGGTTGACCACTGATCGTCTGACGTGAACTCTTGGCTACCGGACCACATACGCTTTGTAACTGTACTGAAATGTCGCGTATGCGACGTTTCTTATCTACCGCGGAATGTCAGCTTCTCTCCAAATGCGAGTCATAAAGAATTATATTATTATAATCGGGGTTTGTCATCGGCTGTTGTGTGTTTTAACGCTGCTCGGACGGGTTTCGCTCGAGACACCGTTAGCTGCGAAATCATTGACCCGTGCTTTGTCTTCATACGTGGCTATTAAAAAGAAACAATTGTATCTAATTTTCTATCTGGCACGGATTATCTCTGGGAAGCTATTCTAATTGCATAGACTAATTGAGAGCTGGCTTTTGCAAACTCTGATCACTGTTTTTGTCAGTGGAAAACCGGCTCTACGACCAACGTGCCGAAGTATAATTTCCATAAGTATTGCAAGTTTTCCTTGTTATCAGTATCACTAATAATCTGACTGACAGATGACAGTAATTGTCGCATGTTTGAAAGTAAAAATGGATTGACATTTGACGTTTGATACTTACAGTCTGTTCCGTATAGGAATACACAGAACACAGAAGAAGAAAAAGGTTTTTTATAGTGCCGGTTCTACATTGACATTTAATAAAATGACATTTCTAAAGTAGATGCTCATAAATAAAATATTGATGATGTCCATACTTTTTGGTTGGCTGAAAATTAAAAAAAAATCCTTATAAAATACCCAAAGAGCCAGAGATAAGCAACACTCAATACATATATGAGACAGCTCAGAGCTGTCATTATTATATTTTACTATGAAATAGTTATATCGAATTTGTATGTTGTTTTAATTGTATATTGTTTCTGTTATAGTTTGTAATTCCTAAGTAATTGCTGAATAGTTATTTGTAACGTTCAATATGAGTGATTCTGTGGGGCAGCGGAAGAGGCCTTTACTCTAGCGTGCGTTGTCACTCGACCATCGCGAAGAAGAAGAAGTGAAAGTTTATTCTATGGTTTGGCAAACTGTCTTACAATTTTAGATCATTATAACTTTACAGAAAATGTTTGGAATCCCTGCTTCTGTGTCCCTCTAGAGTCTATTGTTATCCGGTACGAACTATAGGCTTGCCTAACAACTCAATCAAGAAAGCAAAACCCATTTTTACCATATAAGTGATTAGGTACAATATACCTAACTGTTTTAAAACTGCTTCGTCTTTACATTGAACGAGGTAATTGAATCGGCAACAGGAACAGGAACACGTTGCAGAAAATTTAAATTACGAGTACCTTTACTAGAGCGCGTTTAATTTCCATTGAAAACATGAAGACAAGCAGCGGAGCAAGACCTGTCATTCCTTTGTTTAGGACAATAGGTATTCAGAGTGTACCGTTTTCACCACAATGGTGTAATAGCCAATTTTGATTACCTTGGCAATGGATGCAATTGCCCCAATACCCAGTTCCCAGGCTTAATTGGCGGACCGGTGGCTTCCGCAGTAAGTTGGTTAATTAATACGTCCCTTGCTCTTCTTATAGGTTTATTGGGAATTTAGCGCCTTTAGAAAAGTGTTTATTGCAGTTGCTTTGAAGTAGTTGGCTTTTAGTAAAGTTTCCATGAGTTCTCAGGATTGTAACTGTCCTATAAATTATAAAGATAGGTAGCAAATATATCGAGTGTTTTTATGACGTCTATCCTGGAGACATTCTTAAAAAATGTAAAGAGTTTTATTAATTTACATTTGCGACCTAGGACCTATTTGGTTACAAGTCACTAAAATAATATCAACAGCCAGTCATTGGACAGTTGCATACTTATGTGTTTATGTCCATTGACACGAGTTGCATTCCAGCTAAGTAGCTCATTTACTATTTTTTCTGTTTTGCTGAAAGTATTTATGTATAGTCGAAAATGAAACACAAAGACAATTACTAACACCATCCGATTAATACGACGCATTTAATAATACCGTACTTTTAATGAAACTGTTGCATAGAAAGTAAAAGCTTTGGTAAAAAATGGGAAGTTTCTATTAGGTCGAGAGAAATGATAACGCACTGACAATGGCGGATCAGCCGGCTGCTCCGGTTCTCACCGAGCAGTTTCTAATCCTGAACTCTAATGAGTTACCATATTCACACGCCTGGCTTTAGTGTTTACATTACACTCGTTAAGCAACGTTTGACAACCTATGTGACTGGCTTATATATAAAATGGAACCTTCTCAAGGTTTCATTTTATAAAAAACCGGACAAGTGCGAGTTGGACTCGCCCACCGAGGGTTCCGTACAAATTTGTAGGTACATATATTAAAGTACCCTATAAATTTTGATTCCCTTGGTAAAGTCTATTTTTTATGATTTAATCAAAAATGTATAGTTTCAGACTTTTCCTTATACTTGTAGTATAAGACGGTATTAAGTACTTGTCAAATTTCATAGTTCTAAGTCAACGGTATTGAATTAGAATTTTAGTTTCCTTGAGACTTTGAGAGTGTCGAAATTTAAGTTTTTGTATAAACGGCCGTATTTTTTTTTTCACACTAACGTAGAAGTTTGATTTTGCCACAGCTTCAAAGGACCGTACACATGGTTTAAATTTCAACTCGATACCTCCACGAGTTCCCGACACAGACAGACAACACACACAGACAGACGGACAGACGGACAGACAGACAGACAGACAGACAGACGGCTAACAAAGAGATCTTATAAGGGTTCCGTTTTTTTTCCTTTTGAGATACGGAACCCTAAAAAAACATGAATTACAATAAGCTGGCTGATGATTAATGGATTCGATGAAAATAGAAGCTCCTTTCAGATAGCGCATATTAAAAAACTTTGTGTTTAAAAGTTAACTTCAATCATGTCGAAACTTTAATGTAGCCCTAAGACTTGTACATACTCGTAAGTATTGACTGGGTGGTGTAACAAAATAAGCAACCGGTGACTCCATAAGCTCAAAAATGCGTACTTAACAAATAAATTTCAACATCTTCACTTGCATCTAAGCAAAACTTAACATCTTTCATAACTCCGAAGTCATAAACTCCAGGAACGGCTCAAATGTACCATAACGAGAGCCTTTTCCGTACCGCTATCAACCCGCTAGCGCTATCAAAGAAAGTAAATCTATTGTTGCTTTTGACATCTATCATAAGCCGACTGAGTTCAATTTAGGAAGAAGCCTGTTACAATATAAACGTCAGTGGAGCAAAATCTATACATATTCCGATAGTTGCTATAGACCTTCAATTACTTGAGAACCCACTGAAGTCCATTTTATATCTATTTTTTTTCGGAGAAATGTTATTATAGTTTGTCCGGCGGCTTAAGAGTAAAGAGTCATAAAAATGAGCATGTTGGTTATCTATTATAGAAAGAGTGTAAGTGATTTCTTACGTATACAAAAAGCTAACGTAATAGTTAGTACTAAGGTACAATGTCAAATGACAGCACAAAAATGGCAAATGCAATAAAAAACATTTGAGGGTAGGGTTGCAACAATCGGGAATTTGCAACTAGTACCTATTCCGTTGAATCTGGTTTAGTGGTTTATGTCTGTTTTAATATTTCACCCACTTATTACAGTTTTGACGACCCTATGCAGGTGTGAAGATATCTTTTGTATTTGAAACATAAAAAGCATTTTGAACTTTAATAGAAAGTGTTTAGGTCGAAATTCACTACTTCGTATTACGAATTGTCACCTTTCGAAGTAATGATGCTATTGTAACAAGTTTTATGGCTTTTTACTCTAACACTGCCGGATAAACTATATAAGTAATATATTTTTGCTACATTTTTTCTAAATACTAATTCGTTTCAACATATAAAAAGTTATTGAAAAATATAAAAATCACGGAATTTAGCAAAGAATACAGATGTAGTGCAAAATGATTTTCCATCGTACTTTATCGGAAAAGTTCGTATTTATCGTGCTATCTCAATCAGCTTCGGTACATTTGTACCCATCTTACAGCCGCCATTTTTCACTTTGACATTTAACACTAAACAATAAAGTTCCATATTATTGGATATGAAAACGTCACTCATTTAATACGTACATAGTCATTCATTGATTGACAGTTCGGTTGCCATCGTATACCAATTGAGATCCGAGTTTTCCCGATGGAAAATCATTTTGCACTACATCTGTACCATCGTTCATCTGGAGGCACGATAGTGCCCCTGCCAAGACGAGCAAAACAAAGGCACGGGCGTACCATACTTTTCTCGAAGCCATTCAGGCCATTTTCAGAACTATTGCACGTCAAAGTTCCTTAGTTTTGTCATGTATCACTAGCTGATCATCATAATTCTAAGGTACTTCTAGTAGACCCACAAACTCCAAATTTTAAACATAATTAGGTTTTAGCCTATCAAGTCACGCAAAACCTAAAATTATTCAATTTCAATACAAACTGCATAAGTAAGTTTGTAATCCTATACAAATACATGCGATTACAAAGTTACTTTAGCAGTTTAAATGGGAAATAGAATGGATTGGAATGTAATAAATAAAGGAAGACCACTTACAAAAAGAAATGAGATCCCATCGAAAACATTACATGTAATAGGTAACCACATTTTTACTAAAAAAAAACCCGACCGCGGTGCACTTTGAAACTGCATAAAATCCGCCATTTTGTTTATTTTAACGAACTTCATATCCAGTGACACTCGCACCATCAAGACGAATCTAATGATGTATCATTTATGCAAATCGGATGTGCCGTTGAGTAGTTACGAGCGGACACAGGAACGGACATACATACATACATACAAGTCAAACACATAACCCTCCTTTGGGCTTCGCCGCAGTCGGGTAAAAAGATGGAAGTCTCGCAACGCAATTCCTCTGCAACAAAAAAGTTTTGAGATGTAATTAATTTTAAACCAAGTCAGTATCGGGGGGGTGTCCACAGAACTCGATTTACACCGACTTGCCTATTATTTGACCGTGGAGAAACAAATTTAATACCTAGTTCTCAAATAAAGAATATGGGTTGCGAGACTTGAATCTTTTTACACGTAATGTTTTTGATGGGATTACTAAATTCCGTGATTCCTTAGAATTGCTTCCGTTATCTACTTAAAACATCTTCTTTTCACGCACACCTTTCCAACTGGTATCTTTTTTCAACGAAGCCCTTTCCCGGGTCACGGCGGCACATCACGATGCCGCTATCCTGCATTTAGTTAAAACGTCGTAACTATATTTCAGTTTCTATGAAATATATGTCTTTTTTAAAGAGCGAGACAAAGCTCGTCGCGTCACGTCGCGATCTCCCGCGCAGATTGCAGATCGCATTCAAATTGCGCTCGCTCAAAGGTCATCGATCAAGGACCCAATTGGGTGTCATCTTTGCGTAATGCATTTCTCTTTTGCAAACGATTATCATTCCTATTATTCGTTTTATACTTGAAGAAGCTATATAGCTACTTTGCACTCGCTCGTAAAGTAAGGCGCTGAAAAGGAAAATGTATTATTGCCGTAACTGCGATTTTTAGAATCTAACGATTTTTTTCAGTTATTAGCTGGTTAAGTTAAATACGCTCATCAAATACTTCTGATGCAAGATAGGCGTGGCACTTCCACTTGTTACGGAACTACCTGACATTTCACTCACTTTTGTATAGGAAACAATACAACCCACGCCTCACAATTAACTACTCATCTCAGCGTCTAATGAGCTTAGTTATTGAATCAATTTCTCTAGCCTTGTAATGTGTTAAAACCAGCGTGAGCTGTTCAAATATAGACTTTACTCTCTTAAATTAAGGTTTACGATAACCATCGGATAGTTTTGTGGACAAGGTATAGTTCGTTGACAGAGTACACGGCTTTAGGCCACAAAAGGTCCAATTTGCGATAGCTTTCTAGTAAAAGTATTATTTTTTGGGTGGAGGCGTTAAGTAAAATAGGCTTAATGCTGAAAAGAAATTACGACATTGTGACCTTTAACAGGATCCGCCTGCGGTCTTTAGATGAGTTTTAGCAATGATGACTTTTGGATGCCCAATTTTTATTTCTTTGAACACATACTGATTTTTTATTTCTTTGATATATACTACAAAAGTTTGATATATACTGAAAAGTTGCTGGACACTTTAGTATTGTGCGTCACAGGTACTAAGTTGTCCTGCTGTGGGTACTTTTGAGGTTGACTGTACATCAGAAATGCGAAACGCAAGTAACAAAAATGTAACTACATAATATAAATATAGGTTGTCGATATTTGTGGTATCCAGTACCAACTTTAGGATGGGGCGCCTAGACCTAGCAAGCGCCAATGCAGCAATTACAGTAAAAAATATGGTACCAAAGGGGCACCAACTAAATGACTCGCCCGGGGCGTCTGGATAGCTAAGGCCAGCCCTGGTGGTACCTAAAAGGTACAAGCTCTAGCTGATCGTAGCTTAGGGCGTCTGATCTGGCAGTAGCTAACAGCCAAATAATTAATATCAACAACATAACGACTCCTAATTACCTCATTCGCTTTGTGATTGTTCATGATTACAGGATGGGGGTAATCTTGGTGCTTTATTCGTGCCTAATTATCGTTTCTGTTGACATTAGCTTGAGGTTATGCGCATGGAGGTGTAACAGACTGGTAATTAATATTCTTGATGGACTACTTTACCTATAGCTAATAACTTATGTGCCTTAACTAAACAGCCGTCTTAGACAAACATACCAAAAACGTGTTAGTCCACAATTTAATTTAATTGCTTGCGTGCGATTGAATGAGATGATCACATTTAATAAAAACACTTTCATCAATTTCTTAAGCGATATAGACCCACAAAGGCCGGATAAAGGCAAGTCAATAGTAAGCGTGAGAAAGTTTTCCGTAGAAAACGCCAGTAGTGCAACCATTAAGATAAGAAGATGATACGTTATATATGCATGTATTCTTTAAAAACTAGCATTTTAAGGCTTGTGTATACTACAGGGTGTATAGTTTAACTGGAACATAACATTGTTCTGAAACTTTCTGGAACGTAGCTGTTTTATTTTGTCGAAGTTATTATTTAACAATATATCTAACAGGCACCTAAGCTGACTTTCCTTTAACTCCTAGGGCTTAGGGTTTCCATTTACATTCCCAATTATAATTCAAGGAACTAGCAGAAATATGATTTACATAATTATGCACCAGCATTTTTTACATTTCTTAAATCAACCCGGTTCGAATCGAATCGGTTAAGAAATTCATATCAAAATATTCCTTCGTCGTCCTGCTGTTTTAAATATAGATAATACTTGCGTTACTTACGTCCTTATTGCAGCGTATTACTCTTATTACTCATTAATTCTAGGACACATTAAAACACAAACAAAAGAAACCTCAGTGAAATCTAAAGCTCAAATAAAGTATGTTATCCGAACATGACTTTGCTTTTAATTACAAGTTGTGTGTACTTGTTCGTTACTTTCTTCAATAATAACAGCAATAGTTGGGAAAGCCGGAGAGATTCCTCCATTGTCTCATATCTTGTTCATTTGCAATATTCCATAAGCGACACCGGCGATGTATGAAATTCCATTACTTACCTATATGCCAAGTGTCAAGCCGCACCGGAGACGAGGTACTTTGCGGCCTATTATAAGGCCCGTAATGTCAACATTTCATTGCATGTTTGAGAAATAGTACATTACACAACAAGGGTGGTAATACAAGGAAAGGCCGAGATCGCAGAAGTTTGCGGCCCGAGCTGCAAGCGAGGGACGTAAATATGCGATCGAGGGCTTTCTTTATTACCTCCCGTGTTGTGTACATCATTTTATGTCTACACTTGGCCAGAAAGCGGCTTTTTCCGTACGCGCAGCGTGCGGAAAAAGTCACTTTATGGCCAGGTGTGGCATAAAAATCATTACCTACTTTCGCACAAGTCTAAAATAGCAGAGAATAAATTGTGGAAAAACCGTAAGCTAAAATACTTCTGACAACTTTTGGAATGTCCGTGTTTGTAAAAATTTAAAAAGTAAATCGAAAGTATCATCCCATTCTGTAGATAGTACGAGTACGTGACCATAGAGCCGTAATAGTTTTCATTTGTACCGAAACGTCCCATTGAATTGTATTGTACCGTTTTTCGTCACAACACAATTTATTGACCAATTTTCACCTCGAGAGATGAGCTGTCAAAATTAAATAGTATTGTGATAACAATCACCTTTTGCTCTCAATTTATGTAGATGCACGGATCTGAATTGCTTGGCTCGACGTTAAGGTGATTTTAGTCGCTTTGCACCTTCCTTAGAAACGAATAGGGGTTAACAATCCACTGTAACGACATCAGATTTGGTTGAAATTAGTTTCATTTTATACCTTGGATACATTTTCTCTGCGCAAAACAACATTGAAAGGTCCCAAAAAAAATACAATTGAACACTAATGCGTCCACACCATCTATTAACATCGTTCAAAATGAAACTTTTAATGAATCAACATTTTGGTTTAGTTTTTTGGCTTTTTGAAACTTAGCATGTGGTTTTGCGCAAAACTAATCACTAGACTAAATGCAATCAGCTATATAATGTAACAAATTTCAACTAAATTTCTATAGTTAAAAAGGATTAGTAGTATTAAACTCGGAAATTAGTTGAATAAAAATTCAAAATACATTTTTTTTAATTGATTGACATAGGACTACCTCATTTGCTTTATTTCGTCCTTAATATGCTTGCTCATGTAACCAAACATCCTTGTTTTAATCATTTTAATAGAATAATGTAAAATAGTTGCTACTTTCTTACCTCGTTCAGTTCCGAATGCTAATCGTTTTAATTTGCAAGCCTCGCGTGCAACTTAACTCGCTTTAAACGATGTTTATGAACTTTATGCAGTTAAAAGCCGACGCTATACTAGATATTCTTAAGTGCTAAGTAATGTTTGAAACTAGATCGCGTTTTTGTAAGGTGCGCTAGAAATAAAGAAGTCTGATAGTTATTTATTTTTTACTTACTAAATCTCCATTGATAGTTATATGTATTTATGATATAGCTAACCTTATATCGTTATTTATGGTTAGGTAAGACAATTCGCCTGTTGACTCGATTTTTTTTCTGTCGTAAATAGATTCTACTATTTGTGAGGAACAAATATCTATATGACACCTAATACATTTATATAAGTATAACAGCCATAGATTGTAATCAAAAGTAGCAGATCGCACTGAGCATTGAAAACGCTCTATACAAAATGGGAGGAACCTATGACGTCATCGCTTCCATCGCTGTACTAAGTTGTATGAAAAAAAATAGCATTTTGCCATTTTGAGCACGAAAAAGTTAGTTTAAGCATATAGTTGCTATACATTTATTTTTTCAGTGTTATTTAAGCATTCCGAAATTGACTTTAATTTTTGTTTAAGACGGAAAAAAAAATATCGTTTTTTTTTTAAACTTTGTGGTGTCATAACTTTATATTTTTTATACATTTTTGGTTTATTTCTTTTGTGTTATGATAATTTAGTATTTTCCAATCCATGTGACTATATTATGTTGTAAAATACAACATTAGTCAACATCCGAATTAAATTAGCTTACTTAGCTCGCGGTTTCTTTAATAAAGATAGAGAGATATATACTCACTGATACTTTATAAGTGCTACTCAAATAATTAAATGGATTTGTGCTATTAATAACCCTGCTAGCTTCAATGTTATCAGCAACATTTAACTAATGCCAAAACCCTACCATAGTCTACCTTGACGATCAGCCAATTACATTCAATAACAATACATTGGATGTGATAAACGCCCAGGCAATGTCAAATTCACACGCTTGTAAACAAATGAGCATCACCCACACTTGCGAGCTGTGATTACCTACACAGCATCTGCCGACAGTCCTAACAGCGATCTAGGATCAAATTATCTCAAGAAGTACATTAATTCAGCACTGTTATATTCAAGCAAGCACAAGGTCAAAAAATCGCATGACACAGATTCAAATAAACAAGCAGATATTAAAGCTGTTCACTTTTGTTCATTATATTATTTAATTATGCAAGTTATATAATTTTATTGTTTTATTATGCAAGTGGGTTAGTGTACAGGAACTGCGTAACGAGACCTAATGTTAATGTAATTGATGCACTTTTTCATACATATTTAATACCTACTTATTCAAGACAAATCTGTTTTATGTGGAAGTAGAGCATAATGTAATTCATGGAATTACGGGGGAAGTGTTTTAGTGTGTATTAACTTGATGTAATTTAAATTTTCAGTAAGGATTTCGTAGGGACCCCAAAAGACAGGTAAAATAAATGTTTAGAATTTGTTTACAGAATATGCGATTTGCTATAATCGGAAAAGCCGAAATATCAATGTTTATATTATAATGGTACCTCAACAGAAGTTGAAATACTAATAATTTCACATTAGCATCGATCAAGGTCAAAATCATTTATCAATCTTAGCCAGTAATGAATAAATAGCATACCAAACTACTCACACAACGTAAATCAATAACAGACTCAAAACAAATTACACATTTGTTCAAGAAATCTCGCTATTGATAAAGAGATGCTTCGTTCGTTGCGATCATGAATGGAACCTTGGCCTGAGATTTTGCAATGTTTTGAAGATTAACATATTAATGTACGTAGTATTGCCGTCATTAGGCAGGTAGGTTAATCAATGTATTCTAACTTTTAAAGTTGTTGTAATATAATAATCCATATCTGAAATACAAGATAGTAATCGTTAATTCACCCCAATCCGCAGTGGTCTAGCGTGGGGACTACAGTCCATTCACTCTCACCTATGTGAGTAGACCTGTGCCCAGCACTGGGACGTAACGATGATAATAAAAGGCTGATGAAGATGATGATGAATGGTTAACTCAATTATAAATTATTGCAACTTGACAGTAAAAGTTCAATGTTTTGCTCGAATTAAATTTAAATTTGAGTCTTAATGTAGATGTGATAATTTGAGAAGCTTTATTTTTTTCTTGGAATTATTATCAATACGTACCTTAAATGATAATGTTACAGAGTTACATAACATAGTGTTGTATGAATTAAAATATTTTTTCCTACGTCCTATCCATAAAAAATCCTATTCTTCTATCAATGGCAAAATGGACAATGAAGCTATTTGAAAGAGCAAGATAAACACGAATTTTATCGACAAAATACCAAAGTTACTTACATGTCTTTATTGCCAACCGTGCAAAAATAGCCAGCAAGAAAACGCAAAAAAGGAGAGTAAAATCGGTTTTGTAAAAAGCCCTGTAAAACTCGAAGTTTATGACGCTCAGTACATCCTACGTGGACACTAAAAGGATAACGTTGTCCTCGGCCATATGTTTAACTTGCTAAAGTACTCTTACGACTTGTAGAAGGAAAATGGGATCACTGAAAAGTTCAAGTACACCGCCCTCGCCAGACCAAAAGTGAACAGCTTTTATGAGCATCAAGATTTTTACAAATAAAATGAAAAGAACTTATGTTAAGTTTGTCATCACCCAGACCAGCACTAGAGAATTCCGCTTATCGCGCTATAGAGCATAGCATAGCCTAACACTTTCGCACTGTATTGAATGCTACACTCTAAAAAATCTTAGCCAACTAAGAGAGATTTTCTCTTTGTTGGCGTTAACTTAAATAAAACAAACAAGATATTAAACATATCAACGAAAGCTGATTAATTAATACAGCAAGTTCATTAGTGATTAAACCAACAATCTAGAATCTTTATAATTTTAACAAATATATTCCTTGTTTCTATCATTATTTTCTTCTTTGTATGATTCGATCATGTTTAATTAGTTACCTTATACATCAATGTTTGTTGAATCAAATCAGAACCTGGTTAATTGAACTATGATAAACAATCAATATCATTTTAGTTGGTGCATCTAACGTCTTGTTAGGCTCGTATGGAATCAAGATACTTGATTATAACTATCACAATTTTGTTAGGAGTAACCATTTTTTTTTAGAGTGTACGGAATAGGTAACATTTGCCGCGCAATAAAGAGTCGCGCGGCGCAGTTTGCTAGAGGTACATCACCATTTATCGCTAACTTAACTACAGCACAGTGGAGTAAGCAAATGTGCTAAACACAAGACTTTACGATAAAATCCCACCATATAAAACTGAAGTTCTTTTGCAAGGATGTTGGTTAAACGAGAGCTAGATAACATGTGCCGTTGGTATTTAGTAAGGAGTTAACACATTGACACAATGCCATTAGCACATTGTGACACATTCTGGCATTTTAGCCGCGGTCCAAGTGTCAAATACGGTTGCGAGACCTATTTGCATTCGAGAAGTGATAACACTTCTGAAAGGACTTACATTCCTAATCGATACTCACTTTCTTAATGAACTTTTGAATTAAGTAAACACTATTATTTACGTGGAATTTAATTTAAAATGTTCAAGTCTTAAACGTGGAAGATAGGTGCAAACACGAGATAATGGCTTGACAAACATTAGCGAGCAATTTAGGGCTCGTTAGTTGGAACCTTCATTTGCACTTGCATTCCTCGCACCGCCGCCCACGTGTCAATGCATGCAAGGTGGTCGCACATAAAACACCCACATTTCGTGGTCATTATCGTTTCGCGAATGTATTATTCGAGTGCTCGAATGATACGGCACTAATCTTCTATAGTTAATATTTATGTAGGTACCTTCGTTGAACTTACATTACAGTAAGACAACCAGATATTATTATTTTTATTCATTTATTTATTAAAACCAGGGCCGGATTTGGGGAAGGGCAGGCGGGGCTACTGCCCCGGGCCTCCACAACACTTCCCTAATAAGTAGGGGCCTCTACTAGTCCATTAGGGGCCTCCGCTCCTTCGTTGCCCCAGGGCCTTCACACCTCCAAATCCGGCCCTGATTAAAACATACAGTTTAACATACATTTAGGAACAGTGTCCCACAAAACCTATAATAAGGTATGTATGTATAGTTTTACGTCACCTTAAGGTGATTCGAGACGCCTGGTACCTATATATATACTATCTCAAATCTCAATCAGGAAAAGTTCGACAAAATCGACTTTTTGTAATTTACAACAAGTTGATTTTCGCGTATCAGGGCAGTATATACGGTAGATATGCATACAATTGGGAACACTCTAAATATATACATAAAAACTCCTAATGCCTCAATTCAATTCAGTTGAAAAACATAGATAACATATTTTTGACTGATGATGATTCTCTTTAAATGATATTTTACGTCCGTTATCCGTAATTTATTCGAGCGCCCACTTAAAAGCTATACGGTAACGTGAGACGAGAGCTTGAACCGAAGACCTCAGTTGAAATGCTCTGTGTGTGTTAGACACTCTCTGCAATCTACAACGTTAGTCCAGGTTCCCACTTGACCCCCTACTTCGGGCTAGGCTGATTCGAGGAGGGCAACCAGATCACTCTTTGAAAACTGTTACTTCACACAACTTCTTGACGTTAAAGGCCCTGAAACATGTTTCTGTTTAGCCCATCGGTTGGCTGGTATAGAATGCCTTAGGGTATTAAGTCCGCCATTTGTACTGTTTGTACTGAGCAATAAAGATTATAATGACTAAATAAACTTCCAATGCAATTCATAAAGTGAAGTAACAGGCTATAAGCTTCAGCACCGGATTTACCTACCTTGCATAATATAGAGTAGTAGCGAGGATGTTATTTTTAAGATTGCTCCAAAACCTAGAATAAGAGGGAAAAACAATTAACCAATTGCCTAATAGGTTAAAAGAAAATACCTTATTTACTTTTTTACTATAAAACACACATTTTGACATGTTTAATTGTTTATAATTGGTATGAAAGACTTAATATATAAAAAAATTAATTAACTTATTAACTTTTTTATGTTATTTGCTCGTGGTTAATACCAGGTTGGTATAAAAACGAAAAACTTTGGTTTAGCTAGAACTACTGAAAATCGGTCCAAGGGACCAATGAAACAAAATGCATAAAAGCGATTTGTATCTCCATTACAAGTTTATATAAAAACTGAATAAGCTGTTCTCTCCGAATCGCAGTCCGTGCGCCAACGAAGTTTCAATTTAGGTTAGCACACGTCGAGTGCCTTTTGTTAACGAGCTTTAGGCTTGTTTATTTTTTACGTGCCAGCTCAGCATCTTTAGCCCGATGATGTGCACAGACTTTATAAGTGTCCTGTGTCTTTTAGGTCATTATAGTGGCTGGCAATTATAGAAAACTAGGTTCGTCCGTTTGTCCGAATCAAATATTTCCTGGATAATAAATTTAGCCTATGACACTATTTTGTCCATATTGTTAAATATACCTAAGTTAAATTGTCCTATATTGCTGCATGAAATGAAAACAAATGAACAAATAAATCTCCGTATCACAATATGGGTCAGGATATGGAAAAATTCTTCACGATCGCAGGATCATTTACGACTTACAATGTACGTGTGTACTATACGTGTGATACATGCATTTCTATTCTTCCGAAAAATTGTAAGCCGGATATATATTTTTGTTTGTAGGCCTAAATACCTTCTTGACAGATAATGTTTTGCAATAATTGAAACATAACAAATTTTATTAATCGACCAATTAATATTTGCCCTTTTCAAAGCTATCTGCAAGTAAAAGTGAGCTATATTTAATTAAAAGCCTTTTTCAGACTGTACCCAAGAGATAAATGGAATATTTTGCTCTACTTTTTAACTGAGTGATAAATAATTAAAAGACTTAAACAAATTACCTACGTTTGACCACGTACACAAAATTTAAATGTTAACTTTAACTTACGTAGTGACAGCACAGAAACTAATGATTTGTACCCATATTGGGAACAGGAGAAAGTTCCTGTACCCCGTATGGAGATAAAACCATTACTTTCAATAGTTCGCCGTAGTTGGATAAAATGTTATTAAATAAGGAAATGAGGTGGATTATCTCATAGTAACGGAAGTTGCTTTGTCGCCATGAGAAGTGATTGCATGGCGTTATTATAGAATAACCATGACGGGTACAGGTAAGTGTGACTTTCGCCGCAGTCGTGAGCTTACGTTCTTTGTTGTAGTACTAGATATTATGAAAACATTAACGTAACTAGGCCATAGAGCAGGGTTTCTTAACCTGTGGTCCATGGACCCCTTAAGGATGATACGGGAGCCAGGGGTCCGTGGCTCGCATACGACACTAAGATTCAAGTATGTGCTTGATTTTCTTTTTCTCCGATTATATTAATAAAGGGTCCGTAAGATTTTTGAAATAAATATTATAGATGGTGCGTGGCCGAAAAAAGATTAAGAAATACTGTCTTAGAGCGATTCGCTCATTTGCCACTTAAATATTGATGGTGCGTAATATAGTCGTTAAATATTTCATTTGTAACGGAGAATTATTCTTGAGCCTCGACTACGCAAACTCATTGAATGAACATAGTGGACAAACAAATTTGCGATACACGACAAACACTGCACGTCGACAAACATAGCCATAGCCACAGACTAAAAATTAAACGACAAAGTAAGCGGTTTCTCATTGTTACGGGTTATCCGTCATTTTCATTCCTCTAGAGCATTTCCCGATTCTTTAACAGACGCCATACTCCTGGATTTACAAATCAGGTTATATACCTAGGAGTAGCTGTTATCTGATCTCTGTAACTCCGTATTATATTATGTAACCATAGAAAATAACTATTTTTTAAGTTTAAAGAAGGGTATCATAATTCTTAGTCGTATAAATTGTATCCCTTTGTATTTCTAAGGAAGGGTAGACTCCAAATTATTGATACATTGAAAGATTAGTATTGAAATACTTTTTGATAAGTTTAACCAAATAGTTTTATAAATATTGTTTCAGTTTCAAAGCGTTTAATAATATAATCGTTTGATAATAAAGTCGTATGATAATATTAATTCTAATATGCTGGACGTTTTTATGAGGTTAACTCATTTTAAAACGTATCGTGAGACATTTTATCGTGCCGTGGGACAATGGACTCGTCTCGCAAACCATTAGTCCGCAAGCGTTTCCTCCACTTCCTCATTAACATGCACTAAGCACGGGTCCTAGCCATTAACATTCCGCGTATCGCGAGCAAATAATAAAGGATAATAGTCGGGAACCCAGGAAATACATATAAGATATCATAACCCATATTCGTTACATAGGTAGGTACAGTCAGCATCAAAAGTAGCTTGGCATTTAAACGCATCAAAAGTTCTTATGTCAATGCATTAAGAACTTTTGAAACTTTCAGGTGCGAAGCTACTTTTGATGCAGACTGTACATGAATGGTTTCATTTCAGGCTTCGATTCCCGTGTCAGTTTAATATAGGAAAACAACTTGAATTACCTACCTCGGGCTCTGGAATTAATTATCTACTTAATTTTGGGTCTTAATTTCAAACCGAATACTGTTAGTACCTATTGTGTTACGAAAATATATTTTGCCATACATTTTCGAGCATAATAGTCGCTGTCATTAAATCATTTATTTAAACAAAAAAGTCGAATCGTTCCGATGCAGTGTTAAGGTGGATTTAGAACAAACGAATTCTAACACATTCTAACCCCACTCTACCAAATTCTTTGTGTACACACAAAGAATTTGGTAGAGTGGAGTTAGAATGTGTTAGAATTCGTTTGGTCTAAATCCACCTGTAAAGAAAGCTAGGTAGGTAGATGTAGGTATAGATAGACCTACAAATAAATTGAAATATTTCGTAGTAGGTAAATATTAGCTTTACACTTTGGAATATATTATTTATCTAATGAAGTCTGCGAACTGGGTTAGAACGCAATTAATAATAATAATAGGTATTGTTCTGGTGCCGCCGCTGGTGAGATGACCGAGAGCAATATCTGCTCTTTAATGATAACTCCATACAGCCATTTTCATTAATTACTCACAGCGGTTCTGAATATACATTGGTTATATTAAAATAATAGCAATATAGGTATTCTTTATATTGCATGAAACACTGTCTCTTATTCTCCGGAAAAAACGCTGACACTTGACAATGTCCTCCCAGACATGTACGCGTCGACGGCAACACTTTAATCGATACATTCGGCTAATGTTGAGCGTACTTAGAAGTTAGAACCTCGTTATTTTCAAATTAACGACATTAATTCAAATTAACTCCTGTGTTAGATATGTTTAAAATTTGTCTTAATGCTCAATATTTTTATCGCGCCATGGGAGGGGCAGGGGGAGGGTTTTGGGGGTTAACATTCATTTATTCTGATATTAATATTCATAGAATTAAAATAAGAACAGGCGTGCGGCATATCTCCTTGATTACTTATATATAGATATAAAGATAAGTAACCTCTCCAGCCATACATCTTTAGTATGGCTGAGCTGTACTGTACTGCTTTGGGAGTCCAAGCTTTATAAGTACTTACGCGCTTGGTAACCTCTGAACTCTAAAGTTAAAAGATTATATGTATAGTTTATAATATATATATATATATATATTAGATCTCGGTATTAAAATAATGTATTTTTCTTTTGCAGGTGACATCGAAGACTGCATAGTGACGCCAGCATACCAGGGTCAGTTCACGCCGCTCCCCGAAGCCCTGTGCGACTGCATTATGGACCTCACGTCGCAGGTAAGAAAGCTTATATTCCTCTAAAATGGTCAGTATGCAGTGACATTGCAGATAGCTTTAAATTTAGAAAAGAAGGTTCCGCTTCGTCTAACAGGTGGGGTATATTAAACAAGTAGTTCCTATTCTATTACTTTTTATTTTCTAAAGAGATAACATTCTTGCGGTTTTAAGATATTAAGTCTGAACCAAACATAAAAATAAGAACTCTTCACAGAAATCAAATTCGGTTCAAATTACAAACACATTTCTTTAGAAATAGAAAGGCTACTTAACAGTGACTTAGCATAATTACCCACTTAAATACAATTTTAATACAAATCGACCTCAATTTCAATCTTGATCGCCTTAAATTGTCTCGAAGTATCTGGAAAACAAAGACGAGAAACGGGGCGAATTAAATTGATTGCTAATACATTTATTTGTATTTGAACTTTCTCCGCAATCAGAAGTTGTTTGAGAACAATAATTCCACTAATTTTATTGACTTCTAAATCTAAAGACTCATATAAACTATCCTGAACCACTCAGTACGAACTGACCTCTATACTTAATATCAACTGAAGAGACAGCTATTTGATCAAAACGACATTTGCATTATGTAGGCCAATGAGTTCTATGAACTAGTAAATATAATCGGAAAAATTGAAGGGATGTTTACAAAAACAACATAACTGCCTAGACTGGTTGACACTTATAGGGAAACATTTTTAGTGACAGTAGGTGTCAACCAGCTTAGTTAGTTATGTTGTTTTTGTAAACATCCCTTCAATTGAAGTCGCTTGGAGACGCGAGACTTAAAATTTTAGAGTAAATGATTATTCAGTAACTTTACTCGACTACATGCTTGGTAATTTATGACCTACTAAGCATCTCCCTGCAGCTTCGCCGGCGTTATTCCTGTAATTATCTTAGAGGATTTCCTTTCGGGATAGAAAGTATCCCATGTTTGAATCCAGGACTCGGTCTACTTGAATGCCAAATTTCATCTCAATCCTTTCCGCTGTTACCGCGTTATTTAGGCACAAACAGCCCAACATCTTCACAATTTTTTACGTTTATAATAGTAGTAGGAAGTAGGATAGAAGGATCGACAGATATTTCCTCTAAAGTATTGAAAACAGAAATGGAAATGCAAATAATGAGGACTACCAGATTCTGCCGCCTGAGCGGCACTATTGAGAATTAGAATGTTGCTATCAATATTTTCTTGGTAAAAAAACAATGACATGTGATTTTGCAATGTGAACTAAATAGGCAATACACTGTAAAAGCGTGACCAATAAAACTTAAAGAAAAAGAATTATCATGTCAAATAGGTAAGATAATTTTAGAGTTTTATAATTACACAACTAAAGTGACATCTGGTGAGCATGAAATCATTAGTCCTCGTAGTTGATGGCTGCCAACAAAAAAACTTTTATCTTCATCTACATTAAAAGCTTTATTTTCATAAAATGAGGATACAAAAGTATCCATATATGTGTTATAATAATAATAAAATATTTCACGTAGTTACATTTAAACAGTTCATAATTAAAAATAAATTGCTCCTTGAAATTCCTTTAACCTTCAGATGTAGGCGTAGACGGTCCTCAGAGACACAGAACCTATTAATGCCAAAGCTACCCTCGACAGCTCATCAGCAAACATCATAAAACTTTAGCCCTGAATAAATCATGCAAATTTTACGATAAGTTCTAAGCCTTCAACTCTAGAACTATATACATCGAGTAAGTAACTGACTACCTTCAATTCAATAATTAAGGTACCTAACGCTGACATTGTGATTACTGGTAATGCATGCATAATTATTAATTACCTCATTGCCGAAATTCACTGTTTAATTTTATTGTAAACAACTTGATAAATCTACAGAGTCACAAATGTTAGGCATATCAATATCGTCAAGATTCTAATAGTTGTTTAACTTCGCTTTTCTCTGATGAATTCATAGATAAGTTGCAAAAATGCAATTAACCAAACTTTCAATGTTCCCCATTTCACCTTGCTCTCATAAACAGTTTCACCGGCATTCCCGCAGCTCGTTATTTGAAATAACTTACAAATTACCTCCAAATATTTGAAAGTATGGAATAGACGAGTAAAATTGTCCGATCGTGTTTTTGGCAAATAACTAAACAGTTTTGTTGCGCACGATTTGAGTGGTTTTAAATGCCATTTAGAAAAGTTGTATCTACTTTGTTATTAATAAGACTGGATTGGAGTTTTGATTGAACTGACGAAACAATTTAAAGTAGTTCAGATAGAATGCCTTTTGATTAACGTCATAGCACTATTAGCTTAGTACAATAGTACATATTCAATATTGTAGACATTTTCAGCGTAGATGCATGTAATACAAATGGATACACAATTTGAAATAGATAAAACTTTGCAACGTTGGTGCCGCACGATTGGACTAGATTATTTAAAATAAGGTTTCGAAAGCACCTAGGTATACGCGTATAAAGTTGGTAAATGGATGTGTGGCTATTTTATGGTGTAAGCTTGTTTTGGAGTTGCGCGTGTTATTTAGAAAGAACATACTAACAGAACGTGTTTTACTTACCTACTTTAGACCCAGCCACGTTTTTAAAGCTGTTGACACGCTGAAGTTATGAGTCAGTAAAGGTATACGAAACAAACAACAAGCTATAGTAGCCGAATGGTTCGGACATGCGCCTTTCAAGCAGAGGTCGTGGGTTCGAATCGTGGTTCGTACCAATGAGTTTTTCGGAACGTAGCATGTACGAAATATTATTAGATATTTACCATTAGCTTTTCGGTGAAGGAAAAACATCGTGAGGAAACCTGCATACATCCGCGAAGAAATTGAAAGGTGTATGTGAAGTCCCCAATCCGCAGTGGGCTAGCGTGGGGACTACAGCCCATTCACTCTCATCTATCTAAATATGAGAGTAAATCTATGCCTAGAAAAGGGGACGTATAAAGGCTGATGATGAAGGGTAAACAATGCATTTTGAAGGACTTTGTCTGTATACAAATTCTATTTGCGACTGGAAAGGCAATTGTTATTTTTAGTAGGTTTAATAGTGTACCACTAGCATTGTATCGTTCGATATTATAATATCATCCCGTCTAACCAACGGGGCCCTATTACTAATCCTCCGCTGTCCCTCTATCCGTATGTACATCTGTCCGTCTGTCACAGCCGGCTGTATCTTTTGAACTGTAATAGGTAGAGACTTTCACAGACTCTATATTTCTTTTGCTGCTGTAACAACATCTAACACAACAATACCTAATAAAAAATTAATTTAATTTAAAATTAAAGGGGTCTCCAAACAAGAATCGTGTTTATTTAGCGTTTTTTTGTGAATCCGACTCGCACTTAGCCGGTTCTTATAATTTATGAGCATACAGAACACGCTGTATACAAACATTGGTTACGGATGGAGAGAATGTGGCGTGGTAACATGGAGGACTTCTGTGCCTTTGAGGTAAAAGTTGTCTAGAGGAGATCATTTCTTTAGCGGTAAGACCGCCTGTTGTTATCGTGTTGTTTTTATAGATCTCTTTTATTTTAGTATGCAATAAAGAGAATTGTATTGTAGTATAAAAATGCAATTACCACGAAACCACGTCTACTTAAACAGTCAAGCTGAACTTCGTCTAGAGATGTTCCGTTTCCAGAATTATCAAATTCCACTTACTACCTAGGAATATTCCCGAATGGTATATAGGTAGGTCTGTACATCACTAAGTTCGGCTCTTTAATAGGAGTGCTCGTATTGCTATCAAAGTTCTGACAATATGACTGCTAAAGCCAGCAGAATGTGCCATTGGCACATACATCCTCAAATATTCATACATCTGAAGCTCATCAACAAAGCCCGTGTCAAGACCACGTCATTACGTAAACCGCTAGCCTAAGCAGACTAAACTTGACCGTGAACAAATTTACGGCCGGATCGAACCTGTTCCGGCGATAATTTAAAATGTTTGGGCCAAGTCAGATGAAACCTACGGGACTTAAGGCTTTCAGTGTTAAGCTTCCCAACTCCCGTACATATTGGACCCGCGTAGCGTTTCAAACGAAAGTAAGTAATATATAATAGATCGAATATATAAACTGACGGTGTCCACAATCTTACGGTGACATAAACATTATTCCAGAACCATACTACTACAAAAAATGAGATAATGAATTTTGTTAACCTGATTGTTTGTATGTATGTTACTCCTTAACTAAGCTTAACCTGTGGATTTGATAGTTTCCCAATAAAAACGAAAATTATTACTGTTCCAAAGCAGAGGCCAAGCTAATTACTAATCAATCGAATATTGTACAACTGTGAAAATAAAATTGTATCTAAACAGGTAAATAGGTTGCAATGGCCTAGATTAAAGTAATTCTTCCTGGAGCCGTAAACACACTAAAGCAAACAGTTAACCAACTCCAAGATAAATAAATTGCATCCGCTTAAGTGTTTTATTTGTACCATAATACATTCTACTTTATCTTTTTGCTAAAGCATCCCTCCATAGCGATTCCATGAAGTCATCGCTTGGCCATCATCATCTAAATCATGATCATTTCTTTTTTTAAGCACGATCAATTCAGCAGCATGATATCATTTCTCAAACGAAACTTGGCTGCGGCGTAGACTCATAGGTTGTACTAAAATTAAAGGTCAATTTATTTTGTAAGATTTCATCGATTGATGATAATTAAACTTAATTCCTATTGATTTATACCTGACTGATTCTGCACTGAAGTCCCGCGCTCACAAGTTTAGCAATTGCCTTCATGATTTTTGTCAATCAATACGCAAAACTCGGGAACCCTGGCTCAAGTCACAATATTCATTCGACGTTAGCACCTCAGGAATTGTACTTTGTTAATGTTTCGTGGAGAAATATTGTTAGGAACATGACTTCGAATTGCCAAAATTCAAATTTTTCTTTACTAACAATAAAACCTCATACAAAATTATTATATTATAATTCAATAACCAGATTTCCGCGGCCTACAATACAAGGCTCCGGCCTAGGGGCCCGGCTAGCCTAAACAGGCCCCAGCGGTGTACCCTTCATATAAGTCCAAAAGCATGGCTTGCCTTCTCAATAACAAGTGCCTAGGGGCCCTAAATCTCTAAATACGGGACTTTCAATAAATTCCGATCTCTAAATGTTTCTCTGGACAATTATAATCTTAGTCATAGTGAAATAAATGCTGTAAAACTTTTTGTAAAATAAAAAATTAAATCAGCTCACCGATATTGTCAATTCATTTGTCATAAAACCTGGATTGACACCATTTAAAAATTTCTAAGGTCACTTAGTCGCGTTGTTTCACTATTGCCCAGTAGCCGCATACTCTAGTTTTTACTTAAGTACTTCTTATCTGCTTCTGTCGCAAAATTGCTGATCGATGTTGAAAGTTAGTTAAGACCAATTTATCGCTATCGATGTTGCTGTATCTTCGACAAGCGCACGTATTTTTTACAATGAAAATAAATGCTTATTCATACCCAGACTTGGGTTCAGAGTCATACATTATTTTTCTGATAATTATCAACTTAGATAAGTAGCATAATTATGATTTACTTACGGCCCAAGACCGGACCGTTATATTCTTGCAAGATGCTTACACATGTTTCATGACAGAAAATTAGGTTTGTACATTATATGCATGCACATAATACACGGACAGTGTGTCGCACTCTCTTCAAACTTGAATTGCAGCCGTGTGTCTAATGCTACGTATAAATGCTATAATTAATGTTGGACATGGTGCTCACTTGCTCAGTGAGGTAAAAGGAGGAAACTTACAAATGAAGAGCAAAATGGTATTTACACAACAAATCTGTAATACCAGGAAAGTCATTAAATACACCATAAAGTACTTACCTGTTACGCTTGCATCGCAGGACAATATACATCACAGAGCGTTACATTTGTCAAAGTTGCGCAAATGCAAGTACCCGGTCTTTGTACCGAACTGGTAGTGACCGATGTGGGCTGAACACTTGAACTGGTTTAATGAATGATTATCAATGAGCCATTAGCTTACCACGACAGAATAAGAACCATAAGTTGCAGAGACTGTGCAAATAAAGTATATACTACGTTTTGCCATAAATAGTATCGAATTAGGTACACCACAATGGTCGTAATTTAGTCTGATAACTAAATGGCCTAAGAATTATCAGTGATAATTCTTAGGCCATTTATTTAGTCAGTCCAGTCCAGTGTCCGCCGTTTTGTGGGGAGCTGTTCAAGCATATTTTGTTTTCAGGAACTACATAGGATATAAACCACTAGTAATAGGGAAAAGTATCTGTAAAAGGAAATATCGGCCCATAAAAATAAGCTCGTTAGGCCTCTTAATACTGGTGACACAATTGCATTTAGAGCCTTAAAAGGGAATTCTAATTTTATCTGACATAAGTAGTTTTTGTCCATCGATCATAACCTTACATGGCTATATACAGGGCCATCCTGTATATGTATCGGGCTATGGTATAGTGTTACGGATGTGAAACTCTAAAGGCGGTTAGTGAACTAACTCTAATTTAAAAGTTACTGGATACTAGTGTGTAATGTAATGTCATTTCAGTTCAACACTACTTAAAAAAACACAAAAATATTAACTTGCAAATTCTATTAACTTTGATCTCCAATTAGAAGCTTTTAAGTTTTCGATTATCGTTATCACTGATTTTTTTCGTGCTTTGTATATTGTAATACCGACAGATAATAACGCATATAGCCTTTCATCCGTAGGACGGCATACGAAACACGTCGCTGCAATAACCACCTTTAAATTAACAAGAGGCATTTATCGTGGTAAAAGCAATTGCGATATCGATGAATATTCATCGGGTCGATCAACCGCCTAAGCTTGCAGGCTTGGAGAGTAAATAACGACTGGTCGGGCAGGTGCTTGACAACTCACACTTATTACTTAGCCAATGTCGATAGTGACAGGTTGATAGAGTTTGGTACAAATTATGCCACTATAAAAGGTTTAGATTAAGGTGGCTTCCAATTGCATCTTGATACATAAATTGGTGCACATTCATGGCTCATACTGACAATGAGTATAGCATCCTTAACCAAAAACCCAATTACTTTGATTATGAGAAAGCGCAGGCTTCATGCATAATTGAACTTATATACAAAATACGACAGCATTAAGTGTTCAAGAATGCTTCTTTAGGGTTTAGGGTACATTTTTGGCATGCTTTTTACAGCCTAAGTCATTCTATTAAAAAATGAGTTATTAGATACCTGCTTAATTCACGTACTCTGTTTTGTCAAATAAACTAAACACCTTACGAGTATATCAAACTCGCCTATTGTGGAACACATTCAATTACGACCACGCATCAGCCAGAAACATTAAAATCTGTTTACTTTATTACCGTTTAATATCTTAATCGCATCAATGACAATGCAATAATAGTAAATAGACACGTAATCTAAGCCGAAATGACTGAACAATACGAAATGCGCATAAATACGCACTTGTGCAATGGTCGCAATGTGGACCGGATTCCTTGTCCTGAAGGTCGGTTGTTGCTAAACTAGCTCAAGAATCATATAGCACCCTTGGTAGAACAATGTCCTATATGATTATAATATCAAAGAGTGCCTTGTGACATTATTGTATCGAGGGTATAGGTAGTATGCAGATCAAAAGGATTGTCTGTCGAGAGACTAAAGTATGTGACATGTCACACATTTTATTTCAATGGCTGATATCATCAAAGGCGTGGAACTAATAATACCTTCTCAATGGTAACACTTGTCATGTCAAATGGTCATATTGAAGGTGAAGACTCGCAAAATGTGATTTGAATATACCTTACCTACTGCATTTTGTAACTACTAATCATTTCAACGCAGCTATCTTTTGACTAATCAACGCATGCTCCCAAAAAATAAAAATTATGTCAGTAATTAACTGACTACCCACTTTAGCACGTTGCAATAAAGTTGACATTCGGTCACAAATATACCTACAGTTAACAGTGTGGTCGATTGTACATACTGAAATAAAAATAAGATTTAAAAAATATTATCAATAAGCATAGATAGGTATGTCATTTATAATATGTACTTGGCATTTCAAATGCCAAGATTCATTTGTCGGCATGCGTCTGTAATCTGATACCTTAAAACGAATAACCAGTTTGCTAATATTTAAAAATACTGTATTTTTTACAAATTACATCAGACAAGTGTAATTTGAAAAAAAAGAAGCCCAGCTTGTAGTTTTTTACAGCATCAGGTTTTGAAACACTCAAAGTTTTATGATATTTATTTAGTGGTACATATGTATGATGCCAATAAGATGACAGAGAAGATGCCATTTAGAATTAAACTGGTGTCCCCGGTGGTTAAACAGGGGAAGAAAGTTTGTAAACAAAATCCACCGGGCTCGCTTACAAAAAAATCATACTTCAATTAAATATTTTAACTAATATTTCGAATTCACTGTTTCATCGTTGGCTGTTTCGTCAATTTCGCGTGTCGGTCAAGATAGCGTACACCGTAAAGATATTCAGAATCTGATGCAGCCAATAAATAGTACCCAAATAGTACTGACGAAATACCTAGGTGAAAATAATAGTACCCTTAAACTTTCTGAAATATAAGGCCTGTTCACGGTGTACGCTACCGGGTGTCAAGCTGGCGTACACCGTTTATATCTCTGGAACGGCTTTGTTTTTGGAAACGCTTTATATCTCAAAAAATAGTACCCAAATAGTACCCTAGGGCCATTAACTTTCATTTCTCTAGCTATCGTAGAAGCCGAGATATTCCAAGACTTAACGGTGTACAAAATTTCACACCGTTAAGCTGCCCGGACCCGAAAGCCGAACCAAAAATCCCGAAAAAACCCGAAATCAGAAATCACGCTGTTCACTATATCTCAGCTTCTTCGATAGCTAGAGAAATTAAATTTTAGGGACCTAAGGTACTATTACGGTGTACGCTATCTTGACGGACACAATTTCGCACAATAGATTCCGAAGCATCTATGTTCAGAGCCAAACATACTTCTATTCGCATATTTAATGCTACCTCCAAGATTACAGAGCAATCAGGTAATACATCATGTCAAGTGCTATTTTATTTAACTCCACCCCTTTTTTTCATAGAAATTCAATAGCATTGAGAAATATACACAGTGAATGAAACTACAAAAAAAGCAACGATTTACCAAGGCTAGTAACAAAATACCATTATTTAATCAAACATCATCTTATTTGCCTGGAATGCAGATTATCATGTCACTATACATGGATGTATAAAATAGAAGGATACCGCGCGGTCTAAGACGCGGGTGAAGCCAAGCAATGGCCGCCGAAGTGAGCATGTGTGCGTTGACGGCCCAATGGCACGCACGCACACATCAACCAGCATAATGGGCCGGTCGGCTGCCATTGGGCCGTCAACGCACACGTGCTCACTTCGGCGGCCATTGCTTGGCTTCACCCGCGTCTTAGACCGCGCGGTATCCTTCTATTTTATACATCCATGTCACTATATATTTCAATCCGTTAACAAAACCAGTACCTACCCACTCTTAACATCTGCATTTTAGATTTTATTTTGCCCATTCCACATTTCGAGACATCCTGTTAGATACGAATCTAAAGGTCAAAATATTTATAAACTACTGAATCGCACGACCGCAAATTTAACTGTTTAACTTGAATGTATTTTGATAAATTTAACACAAAATTTAAATTTAGACGTATTTAAATAATAATGACAAATTTATCGCTGCCATGTAATCACTCAATATTAGTATGTTTGGTGGTGAAGAAATAGGAATCCAAGAGATGCAGTATAAGATTCGGACAGAAAATAGGACAAGGTTATCCTTATCACCTAGTATGATTAGAAACATACTACCCATGCATTATACCGTATACGCCCTTTCCACGAAAACTTCATGCTAACAAACTAGGCAACCTGGATTTCACATACAGTATAATTTCTTTATGCGATGTTTAATTAAATGCATGGATACCTATGGTACGTATACTTATTGCTACTAGTAATAGCACAGCTAATATTACTACATATTTGTCAGTTTACGTCATTAATTATTCAAGTCTAAGAATTAAAGATAAATAAACAAGTGAAGTATAATAAAATGTCAAGTTCCCAAAGGCTTCATAGGTATTATGTTTATAAACAAGATATTATCGTCAAATTCAAATTTTTCATTGCCATTATGTCACATTGTATCAATTGAAGGTCGCGTCAATATGGCACATCCTGCTTTATGTCGGGCTATCGTGATGGATGATAATATTATTGATCATTCATGTATATTCCATGAACTTGAAAACGTAGACGCTTGAGAAGAAACATTTAAATTTAAAAGACTGTATTAAACCGATATAGAAGTTTAAGTAAGTATGGGAAAAGATGTGATTGGTAGGTATAGCCGGTTGGTGGCAACACTGGCAACTTCTTCTATAAGAAGAACCAGGGCTTTAGTTTTATTGCGACCATGTTTACCTATACACTCGTCTCATTTTGCATTCAGCTTAAACGACCTATTTTCGTCGCTTACTAAACGCGGTCTAAGCGTCGAAAGCAAGGTTGTTCTAAAAGCGCACCCAAGCTCCTTTTGTTTTAATATTCCGCTCTTTTTTACATCGAGAAAGGCCGGTCAGCTTTTACCGAATAAAAAGCTCACATAAGCTATTTCTTTCCTTTAGGATGAGCATCTTTGTAGATAATAATAAAGTTCACTGAGCAGTTAAATTTGAGATCTAGACAGGTGACCGCGGAACATCGCAAGATCACTGTGATTTATATAGGTCATATATTATACATAACAATATGTAGATAACTTGTAACTTCTTGAACGACTTCACCAACTATGCCTTTGAACATATCCAACACCTGGACACTAGGAACGCAGTCATCGGAACACGTATTCCAGAGCCACTTTACTAAGCTAGCTAAGTGTAACTTTAAAAAACATGTAGCTGACGATAACATCTTTGCAGGGACAATCGGCAACGCTAGAGAGCATACGGACATCCCTTTCGTCGAAGTTCCCCGTGATGCAGACGCCGTCGCAAGAAGTCGTGTACGACACTCTTGCGCAGCTGATGCAGGACCGGAAGATCTACCAAACCTCGAGGGGCTTCTTCATTGTTACACCTGAGTAAGTTTCTTTAACACCGACAGGTATAATAGCAACATACATCGTTATTGGAATACGTTTCTACATGGTCAAGTATTGAACAGACTCTGATGCTATTGGTATACCGGGTGGAGCGAAACGAGGGACTTTCCTGAAAATAATAATAATAAATCCAATATTTGATGTAGAATCGACCTGCAAGAGTTAAATACTTGTAATAATAAAGAATAACAAAACTATCAAAATAATATTATTTTCATTTTTTAGTATGTTTGTTTTGCTAGTCGGAACCTCTGTGTTTGTACCTATAATCTCTGAAGTTGTCAATGTGCCACATTAATTTACCTACGAAGTTCGTGAAAAGTTCCTTTACAAAAAAGGTACATATTGTTATGTTTAAACAGGGTTGCAACACGCGATTTTTTGCATGAAAGTTTAACAAGCTATACCTTGAAAACGGTGACAGATATTAACACAGTTTACTTGGAGAAAATAATGTACCTACTAAGGTTAAACAACGCCACATTGGCAGGAAAGTCAGTCCGATTCACTCGGGGTGGTCCAGCAGCGACCTGGTAACGCCACGCCCCAGGGAACGCCACGGCCGACCAGCCGGTCAGATAATCGCTATGCCCACTAGGGTTGCAAGTTTGTCAGGCTTTAAAAAAAATGGCAGGAAAGTCCCTCGTTCCTTTATATATCATGTTAACTAATTAGGTACGCGTATCTCTATTGTATTCAAAACTAGCAAAATCCTCTAATGAGTCCCCAAGCAACCCAAAAACGATTACGTCGTGACCCATAAGTTCTAGGATACCTATCTTTGCCTAGTTGATTTTCCTAAACTTCCCCTAGGACAAGCTGCACATAAAACCATTGCATATCACGTAGGTAATCAATATAGGTATCTACATGGTCAGAATGGTTTGTAATGTGGACGTTAACATAATGACAATAACAGTAGGTAGCTACCTCACCTACTGGTTATCGTCTGTCATAAACACTTCAGAATCCTTTTTTCAAGCATTCCACCCATTAAAACAAAACGTGACAGGAGCCTACAGAAACAACTCCGAAAACTAAAAAGGCTGTGCCATAAATACAATTTAATTGTCCTCTTGAAATTTTACAGCTATGAACACGCACGAACCCTTAAACAACTTGAATTGTTAAAATATTTATTAAATCTCTCGACGTATGACTCACGTCGCCATCTCTAGACTCCAATTGCGCAAAGTGGAACGCACCCTGCGTTTCGATGAGTAAACGCGCCAATTTTGGCGCCAAACTTGACATTGCACGCACGCTGTTTTGTAAAATGGCCGGCTTAGCTGTCGGAGTAGAACACAAAGATGCACTGATGCATACAAATGAATGACTAACCGCTCCGGTTTCGTCTTGTAAACGTTTAGATTTATTTTCAGACGAGTATATATCTATGTCAATTAAATCGGACAGATGTTGGTACATTTGTATATAGAACAATAATTAAACCCTAGAGAGCAAAATTTCGAAATTCTCGAATTTAAATTTTTTCCGCGTAACTTTATTGTATCTCCTGAATTTTAGTTCTATCTATAATCGAGTTATTAAATATACCTAACTGCATAAATGCAACAATATTATCTTAATTTGCTACTGGCATTACTGATTGCATAACTGAAAGATCATTTATCATATTAACATTAGTCCTACATTACGCATTAAGCATCCTTGAAAAGCAGTGATATAGACAAATAAAATCTATCAATAAACTTTTAATCAAAGTTACATGCATTCAATTTCAAACTACAAATACTATCTAATAGAGTGCATTTTCGTGCGTTGTAAGAGTTGTACACCCTATTTAATAAGCACTAAGGTATTACGCACTATTAATGAAACCGTAGGCGTAGAGCTGCGTGCACGCAGAAATCTGACGTGATTTACGTTTGTCCTTCCAATATCTCGAAAAGTTATTTTTCTTGCATTCACTACCTACTGTGTTGTAGGAGTGAATGGTTTCGAAATGACCGAATGGATTAATAATTGTTGTATCTTTTATCTGCGGATTCATTTATCATTTGCATTGAGACTGGATTAGCAGCCAAGGGCATAATAATTCGCAATATCTTGGTTGCAAATGAATTGATGCAATGTTTTCTATTACGGCTTTTGTGTGTATATGCCTCGAACTTTGTTATGAATTTCAAATTATAAATCTATTGTGAGATAAACTAATCATTTTAGGAACGTTTAATAATATGACATATGACGAGTCGGTACAACGAGTAATTAAAACCCACCTAAAGAGTAAACTGCTTGATTGAAAAATACTGTCTTTGAACTCTCGTACTGTAAATTTCTCTGATACCAATAAGTTTTATGTCTTTATGATGGTTGACGCTTTACACAGAATGTCTTACAAGGCCTATGTTATATGGAGCTGGTTTGAGGATGGGGCGGGACCGGTCATGGCGGCGTTTTTTTTTTTGGAAAGGCCAACAGTGGACGTCTTTCAGCTGATGATCGTGATAATTAAGTTAGGGAGAATTCTGTTATCTGTGGGTAGAGTAATGCATATAAACACTTCGCATTAACCACTCATTGGTAGTTGCTTGTAAAAATGAATAAACTAGTTAGGTTTGTAGTAATAAAACAACTTAAACGGATTAAATCGCGTATATTACTACATTTTAAGTCCCGACGTTTCGTAACCCTTTTCAGCGTTCGCGGTCGCGGGTAGGGGTAATTAGGTTTGGTTCGGCAAATGAACAATCAACAAACAAGACGGTGCAAACCTGGCGATGATCTGGCGATAAAAAGACGGAACTCGGTGGTATTAACGGTAATGTAATTACATTTAGTAAACGCCATTGATTGGACCCTGACAAAAACGGAACGGTCAAAAAACGATCACGGAACTCTTGGTTATTTATACAAAAACCTATGGGTGCTATTAGCACGTTTAAAATGCGATTATAATGATGTCCCCGGTTTAAATAACATACCTAACTATGAAGTTTTGGTACGTGTTGTCCCTGTCGAACTGACACCTAATAGTAATAATGATTATGCTTAGTTGTATAAAAATAATCTTTAGGTACATTTTAACCATATTATACCTTTGCTTAATTTCTATATTGCTTCTACTTTTTTTCTACTTCCAACGCTATCGACCACCGCGTAGGTACGAGACATAGGCGTACACATTGATTTCAATACATTGATTTTCTTTGTAGACCTCAATGTTCAATATTTATAAACTTACCTATCATCAAGACTGACGGGAGAATTCTCATCGTGACTCGACTGTCCGTTCTCTCTGACTTGAATTGAGACACGTCGAATTCAAACCTTACCAGCATAATTATAGTAATTAAATTTTAAAAACTCTAGTGAGGTCAAGGCTTTATTGATTTTTGACGTGAACTTAGATTAAGATGTATGAAAGTAATTAGTTGAGGACGTAAGTTGATTAAGAGGAAACAGTAAGGCCGAGAGAATTGAAAATTAGGTATTTGTAAAATGTGTCGCTGCCCCGCACTGCCCGCCTCTCCCCAGCAGAGTGCGATAGAGACAACTGCAGCTTGGACCGAAAATACCTTTTAAAATTTCATGAAAACAATGTTTCGTAGTCCCCTGATTTCTTCCCCAAAACTTAACCTATTTAACTAATTTTTTCATTAAACATTAAAGAAAGGCTTTGGCCGTGTTCCTATGTTTTCCTTTTTTTTAATAATCTAGTCAAATTCGTTTTCTGGATGTGTGAACACAGCGAAAAATCTGGCATTTTTTTTAGGTTTTTGAAGGTTAATATCTCTTTTGAGAATCAATTTATCGTAAAAAAACCGTTTAAAAAGAAAACATAGGAACATATCAATAGTAGCCATAGATTTTTTGGACAAAAAATTATTGCTCTACTGGCATTAACCAGGGAGGAA